>CM031233.1:27689692-29026351 GCA_018340775.1 Taxus wallichiana var. yunnanensis
ACCATTAGTGCGAGGATAGAAACTTACCTCCGTCAGCGCTCCGAACCTGCGAAAAAGCCATTTTAAAACGAAACAGAAGGATATATATATGAAAGTGGGCCCATTTTCCTATTCATTTGCGCGAGTCGATTTGATAGATTTTGAGCTCTGGGGCCCACGGTAACGGTTTCTCACGCGAGTAGCGTCAAAACGTCCACAGCGAGATAGTGATCATGCCTCCACGTGCGGAACGCCACCCCGCGAGATCACAGGTTGGTTTTTCTTCAATTTTGTGCTTTTCCCTCTTCAATTTTAAAATGCTAAATTTGTTGTAATGGGGGGGTCATTTTTGAAAATGTTAGGTTTAAAAGGTCCGTCTAGGGGGGGCGCCTACTGGGTAGGCTTTGTTTTTAGCTAAAACGGTCGTTTTTAGCGTTTTTTGGACTTTTTAGGGTTAAAAACCCGCGGGTTTTCGGATTATGGCAGTGACCGCCGCCCTGATCAGTATCGGGCGGCGGTTACGAGACCGCCGCCTTTAAGGCGGCGGTTACAAAACCGCCCCCTGCTCAGGGCGGCGGTTTTGCACAGAATGCAACAGAGCTTGTTTTGGAGACTTATACTTATATTTTCTTGCATTTCTGTATGTTTTTGCGATTCTCCCGATATCGTTTAGATACTAACTTACTCTGTTTTGTGTGTTTTTGGGTGTACGCAGGCGAAGGAGGAGTATATTAGATGGAGCCGGGAGAGAGAGTGTGACTGGCTGCCCGGGGTATTGGATGCCCTTTCAGCAGATGAGGAGGACACATTGCAGAGGGCCGGCATATTGCGGATATCGCGTGTGCCTCACGTTGCTCCGTCTAGTCACATACTCTGTGACTTATTCTCATACTGGGATGCAGATCGGAACACTTTCCGATTGCCAGGGGTCCGTGGTGAGTGGACCATTACATTAGAGGACGTCTACCGCATTCTGGGGGTCCCGATCATTGGGAGGAGACTCACACTAGAGACAGCAGGCTCACGGGCACAGATTGCACAGTGGGCGACATATATGGGAGATGCAGCTATTTCCATGGGGCCGAAGAAGGGAGTGAGAGTTAGATCCATTCCTTCTTTGCCCATCCCCGTATTTCGACAGGCCATCATGGGGATCCTTGCCTCGAGACTGATCGGGGACAAGGGAGGTGACACTTTGTTATACTGTTGGGCCCCCATCATTGCACAGATAGAGGGGCATGGCCGGATATACGCCTGGGGGGCAGACATCTTGGGGACCACCTATCATGACTTATACAGGGTGGTCCATTTACAGGGACAGTCTTTGAGTCACCCTACTCTAGTTATGAGTTGGGTGTATGAGCGCTTCATTCCCTATGGCAGAGGCGTGGAGGTGGCAGATCCTGGGGCTGTGAGGGCAGCCAGGTGGTCAGATATGTCGGTGCTTAGAGCACCTCACCAGCCAGTAGCTTCCCTCACTACAGCAGATATGGAGGCCATACCGTACCAGCTCATGGCCGGCATTTGGGGAGAGGAGGCTCTTACATTGATCTCTTGCTCCACCACAGGGCAGCTTATTGACCGTGTGGGACGGGTGGAGGTACATCCTTTTGGCAGGGTTCCTCAGCAGTTCGGCCTCCCATATGTGGGTATTCTTCCTCCAGTAGCACCGGTTTACAGATCAATTCGGGAGGCTAGAGGGGGGCCTAGAGGCCGTGGTTGGACAGTGGTTACCCCCGGCATTCCTATTGCAGCCAGGGGGATAGTTCGGGCCAGAGGGAGAGCTGGTGCGCCTCGGGCACCTTTACTTCAGATTACCGCGGTTCCTGCTCATAGTAGCGATGACCCTATAGATATTGACTCTGATTCTGAGGAGTCCACAGAGGGAGGGTCGGAGGAGCAGACAGATGAGAGTGATCCTGAGTGGCATGACACTCAGGATATCATGCAGCGGAGAGGCGGAGCAGCGTAGAGAGAGAGACTCTGGTTTCCGAGGAGCCACTCTCCCGGGGCCATGGTGGAGATGATGAGTCCGTTGCGGGGCGTCATGTTGCCCCAACTACAGGAGCAGCTCCTCAGTCGGCAGCGGCATCTGCAGCGGGTCCTGGCCCTAGTGACCCATCTTGGAGGCTCGGTGATCCGAGTAAGTTATCTTCTCCTCCTTTGCAGTGTTAATTTGATTTAGGACTTGTTTTAACTGCTATCTCTCCTTATATTGGTATCCTGTATATTTTAGCCTCTTGCCTAGTTTTTAATTCGTCTTTCCTCTTTGTTTTGCAGAGACCGTTGACGAGTGGCGGGATCTAATCCGTAGGGTATGTACCGATTCTCTGATGATCCCTATGGATAAGACCCGTGCGGAGCTATCCGTAGATGCCGGGGAGCCCTCAAAGCAGCCCAGCATACCCACTGACATCTTCGCTCCCATTTGGCATGTGGCCAAGATGGTGTCGACTCTCCGCACAGAGTTGGCAGGCTATAGGACAGCCGAGCGCCTTATGAGGAGCCGTTCTCATGGCGAGACCACGACCACTCCTCGGGACCCTGAGCCCTCCATCCATTCAGAGCGCCAGCGTAGCCGGAGTCCTAGGCGAGGGCGCGCACCTTCAGCGGGATCACGTAGGGGTTGAGAGGCCACTTGGCCCCTATGCATCTTTTGTATTATAGATTCTTTTGTGTATTACGGGCTCTTTGAGCGTTTTGACCATGCCTAGTGCATGATGGCATTGTATACAAATATTGATTATTTATATATATGCGCCGATTTTGGATCAAAACTTTGTCACTTGGGTCTTCCCTTTCTGTTTCCAGCTTTTTTGTGTATACTACGATGTATGTTTCATATGCTTTCTAGAATGTATGCAATGGAAAACAGATGATGCAAATGTTTGCTTTCTTTTTGTGTTTCATGATGCTGATACATGATTTTGTAGATATATCGTGATCTTAAATCTTAGTTTCTGTGAGCAATTTGGATACCTCATGATTTGTTTTGGCAAAGTGATGAAAATAATCAGTATGATGAACAGATTAACTTGCCCCACTCCTAACTCCACGCAACTAGTAAGATGCGAGGGCTCATCACCAAGAGCCAAGAAGGGCGCAAGTTATGGAATATGGTGAAGTGATAGTGATGAAAGACAGACGAAGCTTTGGTGGAACCAAATGAAAACTACAAGCTTATTCTACCTGAATGACTTCATAGTTTTGGATGCAACTTGCTTTGCGGTTTATCCAGACTTAGACCCGTAGATGGCCACATAGTAGACAAAATCTGGGTTTTTAGGATTTTTAACTCTCTTGGAATTTTTGAACATCTGATTCATTCGTTATTGACTCAAAGTTTGAATTGATTGTTTATGACCTTTTAACATTTACTTTGTTTAGAGGACCCCCTACACTTTGCCCCATGCTACCTGTAAGAAGCATGGGTTTATCACCGTGGGCAAGGCATAGGCGAGTAAGGGCATTTCCATCCTTTCCCAACCCTACGTCACTAGTAAGAGACGCAAGCTCATCACCGAAGGTTGGTGGGGCAAGGAAATGTGTAAAAATAAAATTTTCTGTTTAATCACTTCTTGACTTGTCTATTTGAGTAAAATGTCAGTATATGCTTATTTTCCAAAGAGATGTGTATATGGGATAGATGTGACACCATGAAGCTTCTAGAACAGACCATAGGCAAGACACCTATCCTAAGAAGAAATCAAAGCGAGAACGAACTTGCAGATCTTGGTATGGTTACCGTTAGGACTTCGTCATGTCTGATTTATTTGATAAAAGATTCTGAGTTGATTGATGATATCGAAGACGGAGAAGTATGATTAAAGAGCTTTATGCCAAAAACATCACGAGTTTGTAATGAATTGCTTTGAGGATAGATTCCTTGATCACAATTTATGTAAGAAACAAGTGGACAAAATGATCTAAATCTATATGAAGATGCAATGTAGATAGTTATATAGGTAGCGTTAGCTGCTTACGCGTAGAAACGCTTGAGGTGGAGAGAATTGACTGTTTCGCCAAACTCCTCACCTTCTAGCGTGCATAAGAGGTATGCACCATTTCCGTAGTCCTTTGTGACTCGGTACGGGCCCAACCATTTGGGCCGGAATTTCCTTCCTTCGCCGGTCTTCTTGTCGATCCGGCTGTCTAACCTTAGAACTAGGTCACCTTCGTATATGTCACGTTCATAGACCTTCTTGTTGTACTGCCGGCACATCCGGTCGGCATAGACTCTATGTCGTTGTTCAGCGTCTAACCTAGCTTCATCCAGACTTTCTAATTGAGAAAGACGTGCTTCTCTGTAAGCGTCCTCATCCAGAATCCCTTGTAGCGAAATGCGGAGACTGGGGATTTCAACTTCGAGTGGGAGAACTGCTTCTGACCCAAATACCAGCGAGAAAGGAGTTGCTCCTGTCGGAGTTCTTATTGAGGTTCGATGGGCCCACAAGGCCGGATATAACTTTAAATGCCAATCCCGCTTGTTTTCTTTCACTGTTTTAAGGAGAATGGCTTTCAGTGTTTTGTTTGTTGCTTCAGCCTGCCCATTGGCTTGGGGATAGTACAAGGAAGCCGTATGATGGCTGATTTTAAATTTGTTGCATAGCTCACGAACTTCTTCATTCTTGAAAGAAGTTCCATTATCTGAGATAATGATTTGCGGGATACCGTACCTGCAAATGATTTGGTTCAAAATGAACTTAGCGATTACGAACTAGAATACAGGTTGTAAGAGGCATGGCCTCTACCCATTTAGTGAAATATTCAGTGGCCGTGATTATAAAATTGTGGCCGTCTGTGGATGAGGGAGAGAACTTCCCTATCAAGTCCAGGCCCCATGTAGAAAAGGGCCACGGAGTAGCGATCGGTTGCAAAGCTTGTGCCGGCATATGGATCTCATGAGAGAACTCCTGACATTTATGACACCTACGTACAAACTCTATTGTGTCATGTTCTAGAGTGGGCCAGAAATAGCCCATTCGATGTATTTTTCGAGCAGTGGCATGGCCACCGAAGTGGCCTCCACATATACCGCTATGGGATTCATGGAGAATCCTCTTGGACTCTTCTGTGTCAACACACCTTAAGAGCATTCCATCGAATGCTTTCCGATAGAGCACCTGCTCTATAATGACGTATTTAGCTACGATAATGCGTAACCACCTTCTTTGTTGAGGTGTAGCTCCTTCTGGGTACCTATGGTCCATGATATAACTAATGATATCAGCGTACCAAGGGCACTCAGATATAGCAGGTCGGGTTTCGACGTAGTATACGCATTCATCTGGAAAGTCTAAGTCTACTAAGTCGCCTCCGTCTAGCGGGTTATCAGCTAACCAATCTGCGATGATTTGCCCTTTAACTGACTTTTGGTTTACAAAAGTTAATTCGAACTCTCCCATTAAGGTTATAAAACGTCCAGCTTTTTTGGACAAGGACCCTTGTGTGAGAAAAGTCCGTAAATGGTCCGTCTTTACTATGACCCTTGTCTCTTGATTTAGCATGTAGTGTCTTAGGCGTTTAGTAGCAAAGACTATGGCAAGACATTCTCGCTCTGCTTGTGTATAGCGCGTTTCATAGTCGAGCAATGTTCGGCTAATGAAATAAATCGCACGCTCTCTCTTGTCATCGTCTTCTTGGGCTAGCATGCAAGCTAACGAAACATCGGTAGCCCGTGAGTACAAAATTAAAGGGCGATCTAGCTTTGGTGGCATTAGCGTAGGCGGTGATAGCAGGAAACGCTTGACTGCATCAAAAGCTTCATTGCAATCTTCAGTCCAATCAATGCTATAGTCCTTCTTGAGTAAATTGTTGATTGGATGAACGGCGAAGCTTAGATCCGGGATAAATCTCCGGATTGCACCCAGCTTTCCGAGAAATGATCTGATTCCAGATTCATTCGAGGGTGGGACCATTTCGAGGACAGCCCGAATTTTGGCTGGATCAACATCGATCCCTCGTGACGATATGATGTAACCTAGGAGCTTTCCTCCTGTTACACCAAATACGCATTTTTCTGGATTTAGCGTGACTCCGTATTCTATTAGACGTGAAAGAATGATGCGGAGTACTTCGGGATGGTCACAACGCTTCTTGGCCTTAGCCAACAAGTCATCTACGTAGGATTCCACGATTTTATGGATTAAATCGTGAAATATGTATGTCATGGCCCGCTGGTACGTAGCACCGGCGTTCTTGAGACCGAATGGCATAACAGCGTAGCAATAGGTTCCCCAAGGAGTTATAAACGTGGTTTTAGCTTGATCTTGCTCGGATATTTTGATTTGATTGTATCCCGAGAATCCATCCATGAGAGACAAGAGTTCAAAACCTGCTGTTGCATCAACAATAACGTCTATGGATGGTAATGGGAAGTCGTCCTTAGGGCAAGCTTTGTTGATATCTCGAAAATCTATGCAGATGCGTATCTTTCCATTCTTCTTGAGAACGGGAACGATGTTGGATACCCATTGGGAGTAGTCAACTGGCTTGATGAATCCTACCTGAAGGAGTTTTATTACCTCCTCTTTTACCATGAGGGCTACTTTGGGCTTCATGGGTCTTGATTTTTGTTTAATTGGCTTTGCATCTGATCTAGTGACGAGGTTGTGTACCGCAATGTGGGGTGCGACTCCTGTCATCTCTTTGTAATTAAATGCAAATGCCTTTTGATGTTCTTTGAGAACCTGAGTATGTATTTCCACTTCCTCTGGGGTTAACGAAGAACCTAGCTTTAAAATTCTTGGTTCATCTTCCGTTCCGATATTGACATCGATTGTTTCTTCAATTAAAGAGGCATTACCCTCTTCGAACTCAGGTGGTGCCGGAGGTAGATCTATATCATCCCCGTTTTCCACCGCGTATATATTAGGTTCTTTTTGTGAGGGAAGATTCATTACGGGATTTCCGAAGTAGGAAGATGAATGCGGGATCAGAGATAAATCTAGCGTGTGATAGGAGAGATGTAGTGCTGCATAGGCATTTAAGTAATCCAAAGTAGCCGCATCGTTTCCAACATGGTCTAGGACGGTAGATTCATTTCCGCTTGAAAGAGGATTTGTCATTGTTTTTATCAATGGTTCGTTACGAATGGATACTGTGAAGTGAGTATCTTCTAGCTCATTGCTTGGAGTGAAGCGTGATGCTGAGGTTGCTATTGAATCGGCGAGAAGATTTTTTTCTCGCGGGATTGCTTCAATGGATATGAAGTTGAACGCCTTGCTTAAATCTAATACAGCGTTTTTGTAAAGTTGCAAGTGTTCGGCTTTAGTTTCATATACCTCTGAAACTTGGTTTGCCACTAATTGCGAGTCTCCTAAAACTCTGATATTATCAATACCAATTCTTTTGGCTAAGGTAAGGCCAAGGAGGAGGGCTTCGTACTCAGCGCCGTTGTTTGTGCATTCAAAGTTTAATTTAAAAGAAAATGGGAGGACCTTCTCTTCGGGCGAGGTAAGAATTATACCTGCCCCCGCTCCATAACGGCATTTAGCTCCATCGAAATGGAGAGTCCAATACTTAGCCGGGAGTATGGATGTAGGTGTATCTGCTGTGTTTGCACACTCTACTTCTACCATACAGAGATCTTCTGCTGGCAAGGAACCAACACCTAGGGAAAATCCGATACCTACTGAATCGAATGGTAAGAACATTGGTGAATCTTGTTCTATCAACTCAACGATCTTCGCAGTAGTCCCTAATGATACTATTTCTTTAGTTTTGCCTTTAGGGGTTGGAATTGTTTGGGCTATGTTGGTAGTTTCAAGATCCGTCGTAGGTATCAACTTTTCCTCTGGCTTTGGGTCAGAGGGTTTGTTAAGTTGGTTTGTTGGAAGTTCGAATTCTGAGTGTATACCTGGTCTTTTCTTTAAATCAGCTAGGTGTACGTCAAACGGCTTTGGATCACCTTTGGCTACAAATACCTTTCCCAGATGCAGGAATCTTACTTCTTGAAATAGCGTGGAAGGGATTGCCTTCATTCGATGTATCCAGGGCCGGCCGAGGATCATATTATAGTTAGTTTCCCGATCTATAATATAAAACTCAGTCAGGATTGTTTTAGGTCCTAAGGTGACCGGTAGTATTATAGTTCCTATCGATGTGGCTTTAAGGCTATCGTAGCCTCTCAAGGTATTTCGTGTAGTAGAACAGTTTGTTTCTCCATATCCCAATTTTTGGAGAAAAGAGAAAGGGACTATGTTAACCGCAGCTCCATCGTCAACCATTGCCCGTTTTACATAGTTATTATAAACTTGTACTTGCAAGTGTAGGGCTGGATCGCCTCGGCGTGCGATCTCAGCATCTGTAGGCATTTTACTTATTTCGAATATGAATTCAACATCCCTATCTGCCTGTCCCGGAGGATAAACATCAAAGTCTATATGATTTACTTGTGCTTCTGGTGGTGGAGTGATACTAATTAAATGACCCAAACCTAACGCCTCTAAAAGAGCAGCCCTGTGAGCAGGGGAATTCTTTAGTAAATCAAGGAATGAAATATGCGAGAAGGTTTTTGTTAGATCATTAATTAGATCGTAAGCACCCATAGGTTTTGCTACGGTTTGCTGGATGTTATCTGTTTCCGGCAGGTGGCTTGGACTTGGTTGAGAGAAATACTCTCGTGTTCTCGTAATTGCTTCAACGGGTAATTCGGAGTCTAACTCTACTAATCCAACTACCTTAGGTCGTGGTTGACTTCCTAGTTGTGGCGCGACTAACGGATTTAGCGAGGTTGAGGCCTCGTGATCGTTGTTTCCTGTTATTGCACCTTTGTTTGTTCCAGCTGGTTTCAACCTATCGCTATCATGATTTGGGAGTGGATCATTAAAGATCTTGAGAGGGGCATTCTGAGGGGAAACTGCCCCTGCGAAGGTACTTGCCGTTGGTGACATAGGATCTGCTAAGAACATATCCATAAAAAATTGTTTTTGTTCATTTGGCAAGCGTTGCATGAATTTGTTGTAATCACGACACGTTCTAGTGTCATGACCCCGAATTTTATGGAAACCACAATAAGAATTGGGGTTGTAATTCCCGTTTTGTTGGTTTGGTGTGTATTGTGGCCTAAAATTCCGATCAAACTGTTGCCTATTAGGACTAAAGTTTTGTTGTTTCTGGTTTTGACTTTGGTTTTGATAACCAAAGGAGTTTTGGCTTGGTCCTTGTATGGGATTTCGCCGTTGTTGTTGTTGTGGATTATTAAAATCCACCGTATTGATCGTCGGGGTAAAATTGTTGTTTCTTTGGTTGTTTGTTTGTGACGGAGTATTAACGACATTTACCCTCTTGGGCTGGTCAGTTACCCCATCTGTTGTTACCCCACGATTTTTGTTAAGGATTTTGGGTCCTTGATTGACGCTTGTAGTGGTTGTAGTATTTTGAGTAGAGGTGATTAACCTCCCGTTTGCTCCATACGTCTTACGGCCACTATCTATTGCTGCTTGATCAATTCGCAGAGCGCTCTCAAGTACCTCGTCATAAGTCCTTAGTGGGAACTTCTGGACTTCTTCCTTCACTTCTTTGCTAAGAGAATGAAGGAATAAATCGCATAGCTCCATCTGATCCATGTTTGGAGCGCTTGCCGAGGAATAAAGGACTGTGCGCCACCTTTGGATGAAATGGGCGACAGACTCGTTATGTTCTTGCTTGATGTGCAAGAACTCCCTGATTCCTGTCCTTAATAGTTTGTTCATGTCGAAGGCTTTGATGAACTCAGACACGAGTTGTTTGAATGAATGTATGGAAGCTTCGGGTATTCTGTAATACCAATCGAGGGCAATGCCTTCCAACGTTTTGGGGAATATTTTAGCAACAACCCCATCCCATGGGAGTAGTTCACGAATGGCTGTAGCGTAAGCTTTGATATGTGCATTCGGATCTCCTTCTCCTTTGTATTTGGGCAAATCGGGAAGAGGCCTTGGAAGCATAACGCTTCGTATGGTGAAATCTAAGGGCTCCTTTAAATATTCTGAATAAGTCCCTATCGCATACGTCTCAACCATTGATGGTGCCTGTTGAGGAGGCGGTGGCGGAACGGGTTGTTGATATGGCGTAATGTACGCGTTAGCAGGGGCATAAGGCAATCCCTGTATTTGAGTAAACACGCCGGGGGATGAGTACATATCCCCTTGTGGTGATTTGGAGTACATGTTTAAGTACGAAGGTGTACTATCCAGGAATGGATTGCTCTGTACTGGACCAGGAGGAACAGTGCTAGCGATGGTGGGTCTAGTTGGCACTTGTTGTGAATATTGAGGAGTCATACCTAACGTGCCTACTCCTGTGAGGAGATCTACTTGGCTAGGATGGTGCGGAGGATTGGAACTCCCTGTTTGTATGAATCTCGAATTTTGACTTGCTTGGGCAAGTTCTAATCCTCTAACCTTTTCTATTAGAGTTGAAATGACTTCGTTCGGTGAAGCCACGATATCGTGCCTTGGTGGCGTTTGTTGTATAACATGGCTTTGCGGAGGTGTGTGATATCCTGCTATGAACTGATCACTATCCTGCCAAGCATCTCTGAGAGTATTTTCCATACGTGATGGCATAGGGGAATTTTCTTGAGGAGAGAACTCGGGCTGTATCTGCAGAGTTCCTACAGGTGGGTACATGCCTTGAGAGCGTTGTTCACTCCTAGGATAACGTATTGAGTACTCGTCATCTAGAACTGAGTATGGATCTGATTGTCTACTAATAGGCGGTCTGAGTAATACCTGAGGAGATGAAGCAGACTCTCCAGTTAATGTCATATTGTTCGAGCCTGAAGGCTCTGTTTGTGTTTGAGCAAGTTGCTCCAACCCCTCTGTTTGGAAGGACGAGTTATATCTAGTCCTTGGTGTTTGTGTTGACAACTGATTAGTTGAATAGTTGTCGCCCCACATTGAGAGTGAGGGTGATGACTGCCTATTCTGTTGGGCGTAGTATGCCTCAAGACCCAAGAGGGGTCTGCCGTATGCATCGAATCCCGACATATTCGGGGGGTATATGAATACCCGCAGAATAATGGGAAGGAGCGAAGGTGATTTGGAGAAGATGAAACTTCTCAAAGAGAAGGTGAAAGAATTGTTTGGTTCACGTCGGGTTCACCAATTTTGTACGTCGGAAAAGTGACAGGTGAGCTTGAGAATCAACAAGTAACTCTTCTGCGTACCCGACCTCCCGAGGTCGTGCCGAGACAGCCGGTGTGGGTAGAATGTGCAGGAAAACTAGTTAGGCAGTCTAATGTCTTCGACACGCACTAATGGTATTTGCGAATCTAAGGCAAAGAAGGCCCTTCTAACTTGGACTGGTGTGATAGATCGATCAGCGAGGATGACTGCTCGAAGGCTCCAATCAATATCGAGCTCTGGCGTGATTCGATCTATGGGTTGTGGGATGCGTGGAAAATGACCCGGGATGGTTTCGTGTATTTCTCCTGATAGGGTCATATGGTGAATATAGTCAACTCTATGGACGATTCTCTGGCCTAGTCCAAAATTCTCTAGCTTCGTTGGCATTGTGTGTCTAGTAGGGATAACTGTTGAATGATGAGAGGTGGAATCGGAGTAGACTGAAATACTAATTTACGTAGGCCAGTGTCTATGTCTAATTCTCTTATGGATTCGTTAGGCTGTGGGATCTGTGGATCACAACCATAGACTCTTGGTTGTTGCGGTCCCGTTATGGTCATACGGGAGATCAAGTTCTGATCCCTAGTATCCAGTAGTCGTAAGCTTTTTCAGCTTCTATGTTTAGAACCAACAGTTGTGCGATCTTCTCAGAATACCTTACAGGCGTTCTCGCAACTTGGATTCTTAAGCTGGTATCTATATCTACTAGGGTGTCTCCAGCGTCTGGCTGTGGAACTAAAGGATCACACCCGAATGTTTGTTCTCTTTCGAGCCCTTCTACAGTCATGTGGGTATTTTCTAGGGTAATCTGTAGTTTGGCTGATTTGACCAAAACAGATATGCTTGGTCGTCTTCGATGTTTAACCCTCTCAACTGTGTCCTGATCTGTTGGAAGTCTGTTGTTGTTTGGAAGACTTGTATCCTAAGGTTTTGGTCAATGTCAGTTATTGCCACTACGGTATTGGGCTGGGGCACAATTGGCTCGAAAATGTATTCCCTGGGCTCCCTAGGTCCCGTAATTGTCATGCAAAAGCAGTAATGAAACAAACTATAATAAAGTAAAATCTAAGTGCACTTCTAGCATATATAATTTCTTTTTGTATTTTCTGGCAATTTATAAGAAAGCAGCTATTTAAAAATATTTAGAATTGACAACTAAACTAACAACGTAAAACAAACAAAATAGCCGAGTGTAGCTATTTGTCTGTGCGATTTCGTATATCTATTCTAAACAACGAAATAACTAATCTATCTGCAAGATTCTCGATCCTACCTCAGAAGTGAGGAATGAATCATAGTTTCTCAGAAACTATCAATCCCCACAACCTCCCTGGCAATATCGAGAATGGAAATAACTGAAATAAAGTGATTAACTACTTTATTTGATAAGTTCTAACTAAAACTTTGAAAGATGGAACCTGGATTTCGCAGAACAGTGGCGAATCCGACGGTGTGTGTGTTCTTGTCCCCTCAGTATGATCTCTTCATTCTTTGTGCTCACGTGAATCCAGAAAAGTGTGGAATGCTTGCATCAACAGGAATAGATATTTGGATCAATGGACAGCCTTCAGAATGCAGACAGAATAGAATGCGGATAGGAGAGGGATAGCGCAAGAGTACAGAGCTTGGCCTATGCAATTCCTAGCGGGGTCTACTGCGAATCATGCAACAAAAGCGTCCAGAACCTGAAACTAGTCTGTATGAAGAGCAAAACCTGCAACTTTAATGGCTGCCTAGACTATTCTACTCCAAAACAATAATACTGTTTGCACAAGTTGGATCTGTGGCTTACCAACAGCAACACAAAGCTAAAACAAACCTGCAACAAACTATGCTACCAATCCTAAGCAAACTAAAGGGACACAACACTGAAAACATGAAAGTTGGAGTGAAAATGGTGGCCCAAATAATGTTTGCACTTGCACAAGTTGGATATGTGGCTTACCAGCTGCAACACAATACTAACCAAAGCACTCAATGAGAAAACTAAGAATCCTAAGCAAAGGAAAACTAAATCTGCTGTAACAAGAAATTCAAAAGCAAACTTTGGAGCAAAATTCAGAGGCCATTTGCATGTGCACAAACCATGCATTTATAGGAATCCAAACATCCAAAAATCAAATCCAAACTGAACTCCTAAACATTAAACAAAAGAAAAACACTATTCCAGGGGACCAAAAACATTAATGCATGCTCAAGTCGGCAAGAAAAGCTGGTGAGTCGTGATATTTCACGCGGGTCGCGTCAAAAGAGCGTTCTGGAAAACGCGCACAGGACCGCCGCCCTTCAGGGCGGCGGTTTCGTCACTGAAGACCAAAAAGCCAAGAAAAGAGGGAAAAATAGGGAAAACAAAGCACGCGGGGGCTAAGCGGGGCATGCGGGATGTTAACGCATATCTGTAAAGCTTCTCTGGATCCCGAACACCTTGCGAAGAGACCTGTATCATCATTGGGGCACTTATTACACCGTTCCGCAGTACAGTACCTTACAATTTTGGGTACGTACAAAGAACTCCATCATAAATGTTCATCACATCATATTTTGAATGATGGTAATCTGATAGATCTTATACTTTATTTACCCATTTTATGGAAAGATAGTTCGCTTAAGTATCAAAGAACATCCATGTTCTATTCTCATTATTATTTCACCTTGAAGTATTATGTTGAACTCCTCGTCATGTTACGGAGTTGGGTTAGTTTTACAAAGTATTTCAACTTAATTTCCTTAAAGGTTTAAGTGCTGCCCAAAAGGAACATCAACAAGTTTAAAGACATAACCCTTATATGTTGAACTTTATCTTATCATCTAGAAGGTTCATCATATTAATTTATCTCTAGTATAGTTACTCAAACTTTACTAAAAGAATATTCCTTAAGTATGTATACATAAGCATATACATCAAGATTCATACCTAGATGATTTCTCATCTACCAAGCATTTAACCTTTAACTGGTCTTGTGAGGAATCACAACCTCTTGCTAACAATAATATTAATTTCCCATAATTTAATCAGTTTAGATTAAAGAATTCATCAACACTACTCCATAGTGTATTTCATTAACCTATCCATTATATTACTGATTTATAACTTCACAACTCATCCATTGAACTTACTAGGTTCACCTAGTCCATAAGATAGCTGTTATATTTCTAAAACAGAGAGTTACAATAGCCCTCCATTACAATCGTCCAATGATCCAATTTTCATAAAATATCATAAGTATAAAGCCATTCTTATACCAACACTACTACAACATAGTAGAATTTATTACAGAGATTGCAGAGAGGCATCAACATTCTTCAACAATATGAAGTAGGTATTTATTGACCAAAAATATGGAATCTTTACCATGTCACAATATATCATAATTGTACCCAGTAGATTTTTACAATAAAATATTTGCTCAAAGGAAACAAATAACTTCCTTGACATAATTAAGAATGTCTCAATTCAACAAATTTAACTACCACTTTATCCTTTAAAAGTAAGCATACGGTTCAATTAGACAATCAAGGTGTTTCTTTACTTTATGCCTGTTATCTTCACTCACTTTCCTGCAATGGTTAGGCAAGATCAGTTCGACTGAACTGAGCAAGAAAATTCCTTTATCCCATTTATCAATTTATGTCATTAAATGTTAGAATGAATATATACTGTAATAATAATCTCATTCTTACAATTTAACCATGTAATGCAACAAACATCATATTTAATTAACTTGCTTTGCAAACATTAAGTACAACTCTTTTTACCTTTTTCAGTATTCCTCCATGAAAAAGTCTCATCAACACTTCACTTATTTAAATTGAAGTAATGCCCGGTAAATATGTTAATGTCAAACAATGACCATCAACTAATTAATACCACATGTTATTATAATTACAACCAAATTCCATAGAGGTTATATAGAGTATCAAACTCTTACAAATCGTGGTAAGTATCTATACCATCCCATTCATAACTAGAAATTGCTGCAACTATTGTTGCTGCTCAAGAAATTCAAACAAGTATTAACCTTGGACACACAAGGTAATCCAAGCTACGGAAATGAAACCAACCAGTTTCATCAATACCAACATATCCATCAAATAGATCCAGTTAATACACATGACGTTTATATGTCATAACTACATAAAACAACATATTCTACATTATCCATTAATATCCTAAGAAGGAATGATATCTATACATCTCAAGTTACATATCGTAGTAACTTAAAGGAGTTAAGGAAATATAGACTTTGTTGCCTATTTATACCGTATTATACCTTCTTTAATAAAACACATCATCTCAAATTATGTCTTACTATATTCAGCTGTAATAAGAATCCGAAGGCACAACCATTCCAAAGCTTATTTATGCATACGTAAAGAGTCTAAACTCCCCAAATTTGTCTCAATGACTAGCACATATTACTCCTCAATAATGGAGATATGTTACACTTGATTTAATTTTCCTATAGAGATTCAATCAGTTACATAAACTTCACATAATATTAATATTAAAATTTGTAGTAAAGGTTGGTTTAAAGAAATGGGAACAAAACTAAGTTTTAGTTCCACCTTTGTGCCATATAAATGGAGAAACAATACTTAAGACACGCATCTCGAGGTGCCAACCAACCAAGACCCTTTGGTTTCAATAAGGATTTTCAGCCTTCCTTATAAAAATGATACAATCCATCATTTTTCCAATCTTTATCCATCAAGACTTCCTGGAGGAGGAAGAATTGGTGTGCCATACCGCGTAAGATAAATTAGGCTCAGTCCTTTGAAACCTAATTCCCAATTTCATTTGTTGTTCTCCAGTGTCAATTCAAACTAGTTTAGACAACCACTTAAGAGCAATTAATTGAATTCTTAAAATTTGGATTGAGCTGAAGGTTCCACAAAATCAACATTCAATTATATCAACAAAAGGTAGTTCCTATATCCTAAGGAAAGGAACATTCCTATTGAGATTACAACCTTCACGAGGCTAAATGATGACAACATGAGATACTTCTACAACTCATCCATCTATTGTTGTCCAACTACTATGAAACTAGGAGTAACCCCAACTGTTTCCCAATAAACTTTCCTAGGAGTTGCAAGGATCCATGTATCAGACAAGGATAACAAGAAGTGTTGATAGTTTATTAACACGTCATTCAAACTGAGCCTTGCCAGAAAGGTTTATGCCCAGGTTTATTTTACAAGGAGGGAGTGGTAAATGTAATTTTCTCATAGACCCACTAATGGTAAAAGATTATGATGGGTGACTAGAAAATCCTCCACCCCAGCGGCAATCCTATTCTTCTCTCAGTCCAATCGATGGAAGAAGAAGTCTATAAATTATCCTATGCATGAGATAGAAATACCAACAGATATCACCAAATCTGCTTGGGCTCATGCCCAAATATACCTCCTTTTTCTACGGTTGTTACACATAGAACAAAATTGAAAGTAATAAACACCAGTATCTAGAATAGGTTTAATTACTAGATCCATATACCTAGATTTCAGTTAGGTAAAAGGAAACCCATACACCCAAATTTAATTTTTTGCATAACATTATATTATTTGCACAAAAACCCATTATTATCTGGGTCAACCTCCTCAGAAAAATGCAACCAAAATTTCTCTTTCCGGGTCTTAATAAGTAAACATGATTTGAGAAATCTAAAAGATAACAACAATATTAAATACGTAGGTTTAACATTCATACTGTTTACCATTTCTTTTCGTAGAAAAATAGAGTATAAAAACAACAACCTCCAACCATCACATACCCAATTAATCTTAACTCAAATAGAATTACAATATGTATTCGTTCTAGCATCTGATAAAATAAAAATATAAAAGGGATAAGGAATGATTCTTTCCTGCGAATTCGCTTCCTACATCCTTCAAATCTTTCCCAGCAAGTGTTACAAATGACAGAGAGCTTATGGCTTCAAGACTGTCCACCTCGAACCAGCCAACAATTCCAACCTTCTTTGCAGTCATACAAAATGGTGTCTCCCGATTTATAAATTTTCCCATAAAAACAAACTTCCTCTTCTTAAAATAGTGATATGAACTCATAGTTTACTCGTCATGCACAGATACCAGAAGTGGAGTTTTTTTCCCCAATTTCATCAACAAAACCAAATGAAGAAGTTTCATGCAATTCACTTCCTTAGGGAGATTTACGGATTTCCATAAATATTAAATGCATAATTTAATGGTGTTAAATGCTGGAGTACCACACCAGTGACTCATCCAACTACCACCGCCCTTCAACTCTCCTCCAAAATTGGTGGGATTTCTACAGTTTAAAGCCTCATTTACCTTTTCCACGAAATTTGCTAAATATCATTCACTTAATTACTTTCTATAACCTAGGTCGATTAACCTTTGGTGAGAATGAAATACAATATAATATAAAACCAACGTTATAACACATGCATAGCCTTAATGTTATTATCTAAATGCCCCATAACTCCCATAGAGATACATATTAAAATGTGAAATCAGCTATGATAATTTCATAATCCAATATAAGTATCATGGCCTAGGATTCATAAGCCGAGTCTACTGATCATAGTGGTTGATCGTTAATAGGTTCGTTAGATAAATCCATAAACTACGTTCCCCTGTTTAAAACATATTACCTTCTAGGAATGGAACAATGAAATATACTATTTCACAGGTATCATATTATCCTTAGAAAACTTTAACCCTGAACCATTGTGATATCATGACCCAATGCCACTAGTATGACATATTAAGTCATCCATCCTTTCGAAACCAATTGTTAGGAGTCTAACATCTTAATCTTTCCTTTGGCTTTCATGCCACTTCCATTCTAACATTAAGTCATGTCGTCAATGGCTTATTACACATATTTTAATCATAACCAATCGTACATGTTTTCAATAATTCAAAGGTCCCAAAATTAACACCTCAACCCAGAATTTACAAGCCCAAGTCAACTAATCTACAAAATGATTAATCATTAATATGGTTTAAGTGAATCTCTCCCTTTGACTACAATGTTTAAAACTCATTGTCTTCTTAAGATGTCATAGTGAAATATTATCTCACAACATGTACATTAGTTTTATATATATATATATATACACCAGGCCTAATGTGATATAATGGCCCAAGATTAATTTGCAAAAATGTAGATCATGGAGCAGATACTTTTTCCCCTAAGTCGTTTGCTATACGTTGGAAGACTTATTGACTTAGTGCCTACAAGCTTAAGCCAGTGGCTATAATACTATTCTCAGGAATTAATTATCAATAACCCCTTAGTTTAGATAATCTCAAGATCAATATCAATTCTTTATAACCCTATCATTCCCTTTGTCTTGTTTTCTCATCCTTAATTGAAAACACTTGTTTCTCTTTCACTTGGGGTCAGGATCGGTTGAAGACGATGATCTTGTTAAATTCTTGACTACACTTTCAGGGTATTACATTATTTTTTGAGTTTTTTATGTTTTCAAATCATGGATGGTTGTATGGAATCATTCAATCATTAAAATCTTGGGTTTAGTTTCGGAGGATTTTTTCCAAAGATTCTAGCAAAGATCTCGGAGGTGTGGGGGAGAATAAATGGTGAAAAATAACTATTTCCCACTATTTATAATTTGAAAATGGAAGGAGGGAGAGTGGGGAAAATTTTTCTTTCCATTTACCAAGGTGTAAAGGGGACATGGAAACTCACTTCACCCTAAGCTTGCCACTTTTCACATATTCATTCGATGAGCACATTAGTAGAGGGGGGCTAAAACGAAGTAACTTGAGTTAAGGCATGGTCACATGTGTGACCTGAAGGATAAAAAGGGTTGGGGAAAATTTTTTATGCCCCTCATTCTCATTTGTAAATGGGACAATGAGTTCAAGAAAATGTGCATTGCTATAGTAATGCCAAGTGTCACGTATGCATGGCTAGATAAGTGTGCATGTTAAAGCCAAGTTAAAGGAGCTTAGGTGAGTGTCGATAGGTCATATGGGTGTCTAGAGGGCTCCATAGATGTTGGGAAAAATTTTTACACCTCATATCCATTTGAAAAGGTTGAAAGGGGACATGAAAATGTGCCTTCACCGATTGTGCCACATGTCCAATCAAAATTGGTTAAGTGTCAAGAGCATACCTTGAGAGTCGATTTGTGAAGGTCATATCTTGAGATTTTGGATGAGGTTTTAGGAAATTATTTATATGATTTTGAATAAAAAATGAGTTTTTATAGTAATGCTAATGGTCTCAAGGCTTGATTCTTAGTGCAACACCTCCAAATGGGCCCTTTTTTCTCAGGATCTCCTGTAGTGCATGAAAAGACTCATATGGCTCAAAAACTACATAGTTCTTGAAGATGATATGATTTAATCACCATGTGGGGAACTGAAATATATTTCCAATGATATCTTGTTTGGTCCCTAACTCCTTCTAGAGCTCCTGAAATAGCTCTTTTAAGATCAAGTTCTTTTTTCTAACAAGCTCCTTAGGCCTCTAAAACCAACCTTCAAAGGTGACTCAATCTTAAACCTCCAAACCTTTCCATATTTTACCTAAATTAGTTACACCATGCTATAAGCTCTCAAATACACCTCCATGATGAATATGGGTCTGTTTTTTTGCTCTTATGATAGTGCACTGAGGCTTAGAAAAGTTGGTGAAAGCCCCTTCTAAGTATGCTTGAAAAATCACTTTGCAAACCAATTCTCCAACATGCTTGAATGATCCTATTTGTTCCTAAATCACCTAGGAAAGTATTGAAGAAACCATAGATGGGATCTTGAATGGTAAGATTGGACTTGAAATTGTGGGTAAAGGGATTTGGGAGTGTGTTTTTAAGGATATGACATAAAAAAATGAAAGTACGGTAATTTTGTTGGTTAGTCAAATATACACCCACCTCTTGGATCTAGAAGGATCGAGTCATTTGAGACAAAAATTGAGTTGTCTCCAAGTTGTGGTACCTTGTGCACATGATATGAATCTCCGAGAGAAGGCCAATTCCTCTATCTATTTCTACCGCCACTCCTAGTGTCCGAAAGGGAAAATTAAGCTAATAATGCCAAGGGACCAGGACAAAAGATTAACATTAAAGAAAAATACACTAAAAGGTGATAGCACCAAAAAGAGGGATGGATACTATCTATTCTGAATGAAAATGAAGGAAAGTGTGTGGAAGAAGGCTAGGCACATGTAGCATACCTAAAACACATTTACTAGATTAGTTTCATGGAGCACAACTAGAAAAGGGATTACAAGGGATGTAGAATGACACAACAAGCATGTGATGTGAAAGAAATGAAAGAAGAAAAAATACAAAAATGTTTAAGACAAAGAATAGTCACAAAATTATGCTTCTATTACTTCCAAAAATGCACAGAACTATTACAATGGTGAAAGAGGCCAATATCCACATGCACGAATTAGTCGATCTAGAGGTCTCTAATCTCATAATACGTAAAATATGAAGTCCTTAACAAAATGCGTAAGGATCCAAAATTTCCAACATAACAAATGAGCCCAGCTCTTACATTTATAGATGAATCCATGGAAGAAGAAGAGGAGGGAAAACCTGAATTTGAAATACAACCACCAAAAAGAAGCATTCAATGCCTGTAAATCTACTTTCAAATCTATCTAATACATTTCCCAAGTCTGTTTAGAGTGTTGGAGAAAGAAAGAGGCTGAATTAGATCCACCAAGAATTTGAATTTGAATGTTTAGCATTGTATCCTATGTCAGCAGCTTTCATTTGAGACTAGTGTGCACTAATAAAATATCTATAGTAAAAGATATGGTTGTCGAATATTTTAGATCCATTTGGGAATACAAGACACGTGGCGAAGGTGGGTTGACTAAAGAAATCAGCCAACTATTCATCTAATTTGTCATTTCGTAATGTGTCATTCCATGAATGGTTGTTAGATTTGGTGCCCTATTGGCACACTTTGACTAGTTGTGTGTGGCACACTCAAGTGTGAAAAAATGATGTGGCACGAGAAGATGCAGAGGCACAAAAATATGCTTGTGAAAGAATGAAGCATGGGAAGGAGGGAGAAGGAAGGCGTGCACAATGCCCGCATGGAAATGAGTCAAACTGGTGAGTGGAGAATGCATAGTCAAGGAACAATTATTACAAGGTAATGTGCCAAGTGTGAGGAAAGGGTGAACAGGATACCAAGGATGGCTAATTTTGGAGCAAGTGCTGATGCACATGCACATGATGGATGTAATGTTGAGAGGAAAGTGGAAGTGCAAGGAATGCGTGCAAGGGGAAGATGAAACAAAGAGGAAAAGGAAATGGAAGGAAGGAAGGAAGGGGAAACATGCAAGAGTGCGTGAGAAAAAGAAGGGATGTGTACAAGAAAATTTAACCAAGGGAATGTGATAAGTGAACTTGAACACATGTAACCTTGAAATGAAGAGCTTAGAGGAGGAAAGTGTATACAATTTACCCAAATAACTGGGAGAGTTATTTGGATAACAGTTTTGGCAACTTTTGAGGCCATCTACCTACTAGATGAAGGAGATCAGTAGCTTGAAGCATCCATTATGCATGGAGCATGTTAGGTAATTATGAAATTATTATTTATGAACTTTGAATAACTACCCCCGAAGTCATTTGAAGGATCATTTTTGACTCTATTATGAATCCCGCAAACTTCTAAAAATTATTGGCATCCTAGAAGAAAAAAAGAGTGGACACAGGAAGCACGTGAGAATAAAGAACTATATACAAATAAACAAATGTGCATGCAACGCACTTGGAGTAATTAAAACTACTCTAATATATACAAAATGATGCAACAAACTTAATGGAAGGGTTTGATATAGATTCCATTTATTGAGATTTTTAGTGTGCCTCCATTAAGTTGAGTTAATTCAAAAGAGTTAGCCTCTTTATACAAAATGATGATGTATGGGCCACTCCAAAGTGTATAAAAATTTGAATTACACCAAGGTTTAGCTCTTTTAGCATCCCATTTCAAAACCAACTCCTCAAATTTGAAATTTTGAGGCCTCGACCATTCTATCAAACCATTTATTTGTTGCTTTCGATGTCTGCTCTAGCCTAATCATGGAAAAGTTCCTTGACTTTTCAAGATTAACCAGATCTGTCATTCTAATTTCTTTCAAGTATACACCTTTGAGTTCCATCTCTAGAAAACACCAATGATTTGAACTCCAACGTCAAAGGAAGGGTATCCTCTTTTCCATAGACAAGCTTGTAAGAAAAAGTTCCTATTACCTTTTTAATTGTGATTATATTTTCCCAGAGCATGCATGAGACCTTTGTATGCCATTGTCTTTGGCTGATGTTCATCACATCTCAAATCTAGAAGGATCAATTCGTTTGAGACAACAATGGAACCATATCCAAGTTGTGGGACCTTGTGTGCTTGAGACGGATCTTTGGAGAAGGCTCGATTCCTCTATCTATTTCTACTACTACTGCTACTCCTAGTGCTTTGAAAGGAAAACTAAGATAATAATGCCAAGGGACCAGGGATAGAAGGATAACATGAAAGGAAACTACACTAAAAGGTGATAGCACTAGAAAAGAGGGATGAACACTATTTGATCTGAGCGAAAATGAAGGAAAGTGCATGGAAGAAGGCTAGGCATGTGTAGCACAACTAAAACTCATTTACCATATCAATTTCATGGAAAACAACTAGAAAAGGGATGGCAAGGGACATAGAATGACATAAAAAGCATGCAATTTGAAATAAGGATAAGAAGAAAGAATACAAACACACTTAGGAAAGAGAATAGTCACAAAATGATACTTCTATTACTTTGAAAAATTTACAAAATCATCTGATGGTGAAAAAGGCCAATATCCACATACATGCACCGATCTAGAGTATGCGACTCGTAATACAAAAATATTAATTCCTTAGAAAAATGCGTAAGGATCCAAAATTTCCAACATAAAAAAGAGCCTAGCTCTTACATTTATAGATTAATCCACGGAAGAAGAAGAAGAAGGAGGGAAAACCCAAATTTGAAATACAACCACCAACAAGAGGCATTCAATTCCCAAATCCACCTACAAATCTATAAACTAAATTTCCCCAAGTTTTTAGTGTGTTGGAGAAGGAAAGAGGGAGAATCAGATCAAATTGGGTGGTTGGAGCAATTAGATCTCCCCATCAATTCCAAGAAAGATGTTTTCCCATTTCTCACCTACTAGATCAGCTAGGAATTTCAATTTGAATGTCTAATATTGTATCCTATGTCAGCAGGTTTTCGGTTGAGACTAGGCACATGCCAATAAAAGCTACGTAGCAAAATATATGGCTTTAAAAAGATATCGAGCCATATGAGCACGCTAGACACCTAGCGCGAATAGATTGACTAAAGAAATTGACCAACTATTCATCTGATTTATTTTTTTCCGCATGTCATTCATTGGCTAGTTGGATGGTTACGTGTGGCACACTCAAGAGTGAAAAATGATGTTACATGAAAAGTCACAGAGGGATTAAAAATATGTTCATGGAATAATGAGGCACGAGAAAGAGGTAGAAGGAAGGTGCAAGCAACACGTGCGGGAAATGATGCAAATGGGTGAGCGAAGAATGCATAGTCAAGGTGAAATTATTATAAGGTAATGTTTGAGGCAAAAGGAAGAACAATTTTGGAGCAATTTCTAAGCATGCAAACACAAAATAGATGTAATCTTTAGAGTAAATTGGAAGAGCAGGAATGTGCGTAAGGGGAAGATAGAACAAAGAGGAAAAGGAAAAGGAAGGGAAGAAGGGGAAGTGTGCAAGGGCGCATGAGGAAAATAAGGGAGGCACGTGAGGAATGTAACCAATGGAATGTTCTAAGTGAACTTGAGTGCACACAACCTTGCAATGAAGAGCTCAAAGCCATAAAGTGTATACAAGTTACCCAAATAACTAGGAGAGTTATTTAGATAACACATTTTTAGGGTTAATTTTTCCCATAAAAACATAGGAAAACTGTGGCTCTAGCTTGGGATAGATTATAGATCAAGCGTAGCAAATACATGATGTGAGAATCCTAGAATCCTAATTTTCTTCATGGATTAGTGCCTTATCCATTAGACTTTATGGAGTCATCAAAGATATATGATACATAACCTCCTTAATTGAACACACACGCACACACACATACAAATGAATAAAAGAGGAACACACAAAAAGGGGAAATAAAACACAATGGAAAATGGAAACTATGTTATAGGGGAGGGGTATTTACAGATGTAGGAAAATAATATACACATACCTGGAAAAAATTTAAGAAACGTACATGCCATCATGGAACAATGGACTAAAATGTGATCTTTGAAGTATGAAAACCATTATCCAATCAAACCATGCTCTTGTGATGGATTTGCATGGCTTGAGGAGAAGAATGTTCATTATTCCTTTCTCGTATTCATACCGCACTTAAGAGTTTTCTTTCATCCATTGAAAACTTGGTTACCTTCTTAAAATATTGCATCTTGAGGCTTCTTCTTGATGTCCTATAATAATGAGACACCATTTCTCCATGTCTTCGTGGAGTGGAAAATTTGATATCCTCATCATTGGATTGTATCCTAAAATCATAGCCTATGCTAAAGCAAGGTACTTGGGAGGAGTGAGAACAAACTAATTTTCTTCCTGCTCAAGAAATTATCTAATCATCTCACTTTTATACTCCAAAAAGATGCTTTAAAAATATAGGATGCATCATTGGGCCAAATATATTCATCATCTTTAAGAACTTCATGCAACATGAAAACATATTTGAGACATATTAGGGCTTGGGAAAAAGTGTGTGTAATCTTATTTGTAATCCCTTGATAAGAATCATCAACATTCTCACTTTGTTTTTGGAGCAATTAACATTAATCTTCATATTCTCGATGTCCACATTGGTATTGTTTTGAAATGTAAAACCCTCAATTTCTTCATGAAGGAATTCTTTACCTTTGGGTTCATTTTTTTATATGAACTCTTGTTCTACACTTGGTGGAGCATTCCAAGTTGATTTTGAACACACTTCCAATGATCTTGCAATTTTTTACTTTGTTCTAAAAACTCTCCTCAATGCAAATCAGCTCAACATTTTCCCTCTTATTATCCCCCATAGCAAAGATGTTGCCTTAAATATAAAAGAATTCCAAAGGATATTTGAGAACCTTCCTTCTTTTGCATTCACGACATTCTTCATACAATGTGGGAGAAAAATACATATATTCACACTCCCTCTCATCAACCAAGGCATCGGGGAAGTCATAAAACTCATCCATCAGCTCCGTATCAGCATCAAACATTAGTATATCAAAAACAGGATCACAAATTAATTTAGACTTATCTTGTATTTCAATGGCTTGATCCAGAGTTCAAGATTGAGTTGAGGGTCTTTAGTCTCTTCCACGCCTTCAAGAGATCTTACACAGATAGCTCTTATGAGATTTCCATAGGCTCATATTTATTCTTATTGGAATAATATCTGTGTTTTTCCTCTAATTTAATCCATTCGAGGCCATGATTCATTTGAAATATCCTTGTTCACCTCTTCCTTGATTTCTATTTTCTAGGATTCATTTTCTTGTAATAAAGGGCATGCTTGATTCATGAAACCTTCTAATAAAGAGAAGAGGTCCATGCTTTGTGGGATGGGTACTCCTTCAAGATAAAAATCCATAACATCCTCTTAGTGGGAAGTATAATGCCATGTTGGGGAAAGGGAAGAACTTTCTATTAGAGTAGGTATTTACCTTAGCTCATGTTCACCTAGGTACTTTATTTACCTTTATTGTATTTATCCTCGCCCACTTATGTGTATGTATATTTATTTTTATTTATTTAGATATAAGGGGATATTATCTAGTTGTTAGGCATAGTTCTTTCCTTGATCTATGGTATTGACTAGATAGTTGATGTCTAGATCTCTCCTAAATCTATGGAATTGACTAGTTCTTTACTTGATTTATGGATTAATCTATGACCTTGACTGGTTCTTAGATTTTTATTCCTTTCCTATATAAGTAAGGCCCATTCTCATTGTATTTCATTGAGTTCCATAATAATATATGATATTATTGCTCATTTGTTTGCAAAGTCTTATGTAAAGTTATTCTGGTGAATTAATTTATCTTATTGATCATTGTCTTTGATTAACATATGTGTTCTTGGCTTGGTATGATTTAGTTATCATTCCTTTTACTTTCAATTCCATCTTGGTCATTCATTACTAAATCTTCTTTCCCATATAAAAGATGAAATGATTTTTTTCACCATGATGATGTTTCTACTCCCAAGTGAGCGTAAGTGTTCAAATTTTTAATTATCCTTGGCTTTGAAAAGAAAGTGGGATTATTCCATTCGATCATCCATGATTGAATCAGGAAGGGAATTTGATTCTTCAACTATTTTTATTTCTTCATTCAACATTTCTACATCACTAACAAAATCAAAATAGAAAGGTAGATTTTTCATGATCATTTTGAATTCACCCTCCGAGTCTAGGATGTAGGATGGATCTCTTAAACCTCTTTACATATCTCCATTCCCTCATTATTCAAAAGATCAAAATTTAAAAGGAAATTATTCGTGATTACCTCAAATCCATCATCTTTTATTTCCTCATTGTCGGTGGAGTCTTCAGAAAACATTAAATCATCCATTATGTAGAAGGATTCTTTCTCTCTTGAATCATTTACTCCTTCAATTGGTTGTTCCTTGATCCATGATTAGTTTATGAGTGGAATTTCCACATCCATGTCTTCTTCATCATTTTCCTCTGAAGTACCAATTTTATTTTCCTTAGAAGATTCCATGATAAGTTCCTCTTCAACAAATGCGTTCAAGAATATTCTAGGGATGAACACCTCATAGTGTGTATAGTCATCAGTGGTACTCTTGAATTTCCTCATTCTTAACAAAACAATATGCTTCAAGGTGTTCATAGATTCTTTGAAAAGATGAGGCACACATCCAAACTTTGTCATAGGCTTTGGGGTCATAATTTCCTTCCATTATGCTCTAAATGCTTTCCATGTAATCTCTTTTCAATGTGTTAATTTATTCATCACCCTATGCTATGAATTAATCTAGAGAGTGATAGAAAAAGGAAAATCTTCTCAATTTTATAGTGATTTGTGTGAGGTTGCAAAAATATTCTCTTATGGATCCTTCATCATTTTCCAATGTTCGATTTGATTTTTCATTAGGATCTTCCTCCATAAGATAGATCTTCTCTTCTTCTTGTTTACTATGGTGTGCTTTGAGTTTGTCATACATTTATTTCAAGGCCTCAACATCACAATATCATTGTAAAATGCTCATGAATCTTTGCACGTACTCAGTTTTCAAGGATTCCATCTCATCATTTCTATACGCAAGAAAATCATCCCAAAGGAGTCCAAAGAAAAACATGAGTCCGAGCTTTTCATTCACTCAGAAAGATTGAAAGAATTACCTTCAAAAATTCTTCATCTCCATGGATTTCATACAACATCTTGTACCTCCCTTGCATATTTTTCATCGGTATCTTACATTCGATTGTTGGCCTAAGAAATTCCCATTTTATTTCCTTTGGTAAATATTTTCTCAAATTGTAACCACCAGGATTTGATGTCAGGTTCTTAGGAAGTGAAATTCTTCGAACAACCAATGTCACTAGAGAATATGAGAAATTTCAATACCATTGCAAATTTGATGAGTGTATGGGTTTGATAAGAATGTATTTAAGTGACATCCTTTTGTTTCATTTGGAAAAATGTGACTCTCCTTTCAAAATATGGGAGAAATTGGAGGATTTATTTTGTAAGATGGATCATATGAGAGCCACACAACTTGAAATTGAGATCAACTCTCTTAATCCTTAAGATTTTCCAAAAATTATAGACTATCTTACCAAGTTCAAGCATTTCTTGACACGGTTGAAGGGGAGTGGAAGAAATAAGAAATATGAAGAGTGTGCTCACTTTATTCTATCCAAGTTGAGAGGACCTGTATCTAAATTCTAGAGCCAGAAGGATTACTAAATTTTTGAAGCCCATTCAAATTTGAGTCTTTACCAATGGAAAATAATTAGCCAAATCACAAAGAAAGCAAGTAAGCTCATGGACGATGCCAAGTGTCTACCGACATAACTTGAAAATTCAAAGGAGGGAATGAAGCCTTGGAATCCCGTAGGGTTTCCATAAGGAGAAAACTAAAAGGTCCCCTCCCAAAAATGGGGTTTTACATTACATGTAACAAGGTTATTTAATTTCCTAAAGGAACAAAATGACATGCTCGCAGATGATGCCAAGTGTCGGCGCATTGCATTCCCAAAACCCTGAAGAAAAGTAGAAATATTAAGGATGCGCGGGCCTTCCACGTGGATCTTGTGAAAAATGGAATCCAATTTTGAACTAGGTCAAACAAGGTGATAAGCCATGTATCACATATGAGTGATTATGAGACTTATCTCATAAGTTTTAAATGCTTAGGATATTTTTCAAAAGATCAGAAGTAAAGGGTCATTCAAATTCTATCACTTTTGTAATTAAGTTAATATGTAGTCCCATGTGAAGAGTAGGAACCCGTGAATACTCAATTTCTTCACCTGCATTCAAAGGGTCATTCCAATAGAATGACAAACACGCACCACTTGAATCATGAGCCTAGTAACTAATGCACAAGAGATCAAAATATCTAGTTATGTAATAAAGAGTTGAAGGGATGTTCCACAAAAGGTGAGTCCATCTCAAAAGAGTTGGTCATAGGATAGTTAAAGATGAATTAAATAGGCATGGCTATCACTCTTTAGAAAGGGAAGATAACAGGAAAGCGTGAGAAAGATCTAAAAAATATGTTCCTTTCACTTCGCTCCATTTATCATAACTAAAAGGCAGTTGGAAAGGAGTAAAGGATGGCTTCTTACCTCCTCCTCCTCCTACATATATTGTAATCAAGAGAGATAAAAATAAATAAAGAAATAAAAGAGTCACATTTTTATTCTCTATCTCAATCCCTCTTCTGTAAAAGGCAGGGGCTTGGAGCTCTAGCCTTCTTCCTGGGTTTTGTAATAGCAATCTTACCTCTTTTCTATTATAGTACGATGCATAATTTTTGGAGAAATTTAATATGCCTTGTGGTGCATTTTTTCCATCCTTTGCATATATTTGTTGTCTTTGATTACCTTTATTTTCACATAGAAATGGTGCATCTCTATAATGTTATTATTATCTTTGAAGCTATGCTTAAGTAGTTTGAGGTAGTGTTTTGTGTGATATTCTCTGGTCTGTGGTGTAATTTTGTCCACCCTTTTCAGTTGTTCATAATTTACATTCTTCGACAAATTTTTCTCGATTGATTTCTTAAGAGGATTGTTTGGTGCATCGGCCCCCATTAACTTTTATGTTTTGTTTCACTTTTCTGACCATCATCTCACACTAGTAGAGAAGAACCAGCTTCTTTAAAATCTAGATGTCACCTTAGGGTGCACGTCCCACTAACCTAAGGTTTCCTATGATTCGATGGTCCATCTACCAAGGATGATCATTAATAGTTTTCCCGCAAGCCCGATGGTATGAATCGAGCAAAGTATTTTACCATTGCATCAACTCTGCATTCTGCTCTCAAAAAGTTAAAGCTTTAATGGAGATAGTTTTGGATCACATCTAGTGACTCCACATGGTCCGGAAAAATCATTACAAAGGCTCACAGACCTCCCTCTCATCCATTTCCACTCATCTTTCTTTCCATGTCTTCCATTTCTCTTCATCCTATGGAGTCATGAAATCATGACTTCATTACCACCAAGGGATCATCCCCTTCTTCATCTCCAAACCATCCATTCCACTCTTCCCCTTTCTTTAAGAAGCTATACCCCTTGCACAAGTAAGTAATGGATCTAAATCCAAAAGAAGAGGATCATATGGTGAGAAGTGATATGAAATTAGGAGGTTAATATCATAAGCTGAGCATTAGAGAAGTTTTAGATGTTTCATCTATTTTTCCTCCCCATAAAGCAGCTCCCCTGGAAATGTTTTGGCCAACGGGTTTCATATTACAAGATGAAGCCACACATGATGGAAAATTTACATACTCAAAAGCCATCATAAAAAGTGGGATACTTTGACAGAGGAGGAAGAAGATGAGCTTGAGTTCTTATCATATTTGGGGGATGCCTCGATGAAGAAGGGCCTATGGAAATAACAACCTTTTCCACTTCATCAACCCTCAAACAAAGGTAGCCTTCGCTCACAACAACTCCCCTATGACTAGTCTCGGGCTCTAGAAAAAGTATCATTGAATGATTTTTTCTTTCAATCGAAGATCCTAGATTCACCAAAAAAGCTGCTAAAAATAAGGGGGAAAGGATAGGGGTTGACACCATTCATAAAATCCTACAAGGAAGCATCGTTCTAAAAGATACAATCCAAAAAAATGGGTAGGAGAAGAGATTGTTGTCAAAATTTCCCCCAAGGGTAAATTTCGATAACATGCATCAAAGTCAGCAGAAAGGCAAATAGGTCAATCCAGGAAAAATCATGAAAATCGCCTAAGTCCTAGTCCAAGGAGCAATCGGGACATTTGGGACAGAAATGCGCGGATCGGCCGAAAAGCCTCCAGGCGGTCCAAGTGCCAAATGGGACATTTGGGACAAAAGTACGCGGCGGGCGCGAAAAGCCGATCCTGCCGAAAGAGAGAAAAAAATTGACTAACCGCACCCAAGGCATAGTGGGACAAGCGAGACAAATGGACGCGAACCGGCCGGTTCGCCCGAAATCAGCACAAAGAGCACAAGGCAACTGGGACAAAGGGACGCGCGGGACGCGGATCACCGAAAAAGCCGAAAGCCAATGAATTTGCGCCACGTGTCATCGCCAAATGAGGGACAAGGAAGCCCATTTCGGGCGGATCGGAGGTTTTTGTCCTAAACGGTTTGGGACAAGTGGGTCAAATAGACCCGAACCGGCCGGTCCGGCCGAAATGAGTCCAGAGGGTCCAAAATCAAATGGGACATCTGGGACAAATGAACGCGAAATGCGCGAAGGAGCCGAATGAGCCGAGGACCAATCAGAAACTGCCAAGTGTCCTCATAGAGTACAGGTCAGAAAAGTCAAAGGGTGAGTTTTCGAGCACCGAGCCGAATCAATAGGATCTTGCCACGTGTCTCATTTAGGGGCCCACGAGGAAATTTCAAAGGAAAGCCCGCCAAAAGGCAGAGGAGAGAGAATTATTCAACCAATCAGAGTACGCCACGTGTCATCCAGGCGGCAGAGCGCGGGAAAGAATTCAAAAAGGCGTTTTCGCCTGTTCCGTGCCCTAAATCTTCAGATTGCCATAACTTTTGATCCAGAGCTCGGATTTGCACGTTCTTTATACCAATGGAAAGCTGGTAAAATTCTCTACACGTTTCCAAGGCCAATCTTGTATTTTGGTTCAGTTTGGAGGATGAAAATCAAGAAACACCTCTGGCGCGAATAACAAACAGAAGTGATGCGTCAACAAACAATTTTAATGCAGCAGACAGCTTCGCCTCTCCTGTTAGGCAGCCCGCCGTTTCGCCAGGATCCGCCGCTTCTGCCATGATGAGATGAGTTAAATGCATTCAGGAGGTGGTTGGGGCAGATTTCGAATTCCTCTCTCTTTTCTCTCTCATTCTTCCTATAAATTGTAAGGAGGGGCTTCTTTCTAATGTTGGACATTTCTGTTTTGCGACCCCTCCCTTCTCTCCTGCTTGCAAGAGAATTCGTGGAGTTTCCAAGCCTCCCACATGGACTGTAATGTCATTGTGCCTCTTGGCCATTGCAATGTATTTGAATCAATCCTTTGAGCAATATATATGTCTGTGATTGAATTTAAATCCTCTCATGTATTCATTGTTGTCATTCTGATCTCCCATTGCATTTCGGTTACCTGTGTATGATGTGGTATTTCATCTATATGGTCTCGTGTTTATGTCAGCAAAGCTTATGTTCTTCATTCCTGGTGCATCACCTCCATAGTTTAGGTTTTATTGTACGCATTTCTCTCTCCCCGTCTCCTTGGTAGTTAGGTTAGTTTTTGGGTGAACCTCTCGCTGCGTTTTATTGGTGCATCTCGAACAGGAGGAATAGGAACCACCTTTCTCCGGAGAATCCTTTCTCATTTTCAAGTCCCACACTTGGAGGAAGGATTCAATGTTATGCAATCACACTGGATACCTAAGTGATCAACCTAGAAACTTGATCTGTATTCAGGGGTGCTGTGATTTTGCATCAACAGTTTTGGCACGCCCGGTGGGACCTAGAGGTCTCATTTTTATTGCAGCAAGGTTGATATGCATCTGCTGTAGTTTTCTTGCTTAAAAAGAGCTATTATTTGCATATCTGGCGACTCCAAAGGGAGGAATCAATAGAATTTCAGCAGTCAGGCCTAAAAGCTTATGAGAAGAATCACAAGGTCAAGAGTTGGAGAAGAAGAAGTGCTGTTCGAATACCTGCAATTATCTCCAAGAAGAAGGCAAAGAGGAAGAAGGATTCAAAGGTCTCCATCTCCACCAAACAGAACTCTTTCAACTCCTCCACCTGAGCGGCCTTTCTTTCAGTATACAAGGGTTTTAAGGCCAATCAGAATGGCGCAACCAGTGAACCCCTATGTCAACTTCACAGGCAGCAGCCCACTTGCTCTCAATGCACAAAACCCAATCCCAGTTGCAGCATTGAAGAACATTCCATACTTTACTGGAGAAAATCAGACCACTCCTGGTGACCATGTCAAGGACATTGCTAACATTTGTGCAATTCATGAGATCGATGAGATGCAAGTAGCTGTCAAATTGCTGGCGTCTTCATTCAAGGGGAAAGCATTGCAATGGTTTAGGAGCCTTGGAGCTGGCTCTATCACAAACTGGAATCAGCTATGTATTGCACTTCATGATCAATTTGGAGAGAAGGGAGACAACTTGTCTCTTTTGGAGCAGCTGACAACCATCAAGAGAGCTTCCAATGAGCAGCTGACTGACTTCAACTTCAGATTTCAAAGGTCTTGGGATAGAATTCCAAAGAAAATGACTCAACAAAGAGAAGGTGCTTTTCTGTATTACCTTAAAGCTTTAAATTCTGATATTTCTATGTTGATTCAATCTATGGGAGGCACAACTATCCCTGCTGCTTATAGTATTGCCATTAGAGCTGAAAATTGTCTGATTCAAGCTGGAAAGCTAGCTCCTAGGCCCCCAATGCCATTATATCCAAGTATAGAGAGCCCAAGTACTAGTCAAGCACCTGTCTTAGCCCCTATTCCCACTCCTAGGAATCAGAGTTCAAATGAAGCTTCCACTTCATCTCCAAGTGCCCCAAATGAGCTTCAAGAAGTCATGAAGCAACTGCAAAATTTAGGTAATGAGCTGGTCACACTCAAGAGACAGCAAGCTCAAGGTTTTAGACCTTCGTATCAGCCTCAAGCTCAACCTAATAGGCAGCCATATCAGCCTCAAAGACCACCTAATCCAGCTGCAAATGTGAATCAAACAAGGCCTCCTGTCAATAGACCTTTCCAGCCCTATAATCCAAATGCCATATCTGCCTCTAAAGCATTAGTTCCAGCACAAAATAACATGGCACAGGAGTACGATTGGTGTTACCCTTGCAATCTACCTCACAATCAGTCAGCATGTTTCAATGGTGCACTAAATCAGGCCTTGATGGTGCAAACCATTGGTGTTGCTCAAGATCCAAGCCAGGAGGATAATCAACAGCAACAAGAAGGACCCCCAACAGAAACCACATTGGCAAATTGGCAAACGGAAGACTTCTGTGGAGTTAACCAACAGCCTTTTCAAGGCATGGCTGCTAATACACGGTCAAAGAAGAGAAGCATAGAAGAGGGACAACCGTCTAATCCAGTTGTTTCTCAACCCACTCTTACACAACAGGGGGTCAGTAGACCAAACACAGCTCCAAATGTGCAAAATCAACCCAAGGTTCCTGTTGTAGCAACACACGCACATGCTCAAGCTCCAGAAAAGGTTGTACCAAGTAAGGGACAGCAAAAGGACAGTTCATCCCCTTTCAACATCATCGATCAAATGAAGAAGACACATATGAACATTTCCATGTGGGAATCACTGGCGATCCCAGGGCAACGAGATTTATTGCAAGCTGCAATGACTAATTGGTCTGCCACAAATATATCAAACCTAGGACATGAGAAGGTTCTCACTAATGCAGTGCAACATGATGGGGGGCAGACAAGAAAAAATTTGAAGCCCCCACCTTTCTATGTTTCATTGATTGTTGGAAATCACTTGGTGCACAACTGCATGTTGGATTCGGGGGCCAGTAGTTCGGTGATGCCAAAGCAAATAGCGGACCAACTGGGTTTGAAATATGAGCCAGTACTGAAAGGAGTAGTACAGCTAGATGGAACGGCAGTGGGGACTATTGGAGTCATCAAGGAGCTAAGTCTAACACTACATTCCTGTCCTAATGTTACAGTTTTGCAAGATGTGTCTGTGATTGACCTTCCGCCACTCTTTGCGTTGTGTCTTTCAAGAGACTTCACTGCAAAAATCGGTGGATATTTATCTGCAGATTGGTCGCACATGATTTTTAGGACAAGGTATGGAGCCAAAGCAACAATCAGGTCAGAACCAATTGCCAATTTCCATATTGAGCCCTATGTACCAGGTCCTATCAATGCAAATTGCTCAGCTTTTGATCAAGAAGAATGTTCGAATGATCTAGAAGCAGGTACTAAGGTCGAGGGAATTCCTGATTTAACTTTAGATGAATGGGCAAACAAAAGTCATGAATTTGATCCATACAAAGAAATTGAAGAGTCTGAATTGGGCGTGTATTGTATACACGAGGAAAGTTCACCCATTCCTGACGTCATTCGGCCTGAACAAAAAGATGAAAACAAAATTTGGAGATTATTCTTCGATGGTTCGAGAAGCAGACAAGGTGCTGGAGGTGGTGCAATGTTAATTTCGCCACAAGACATCAAGTATTATTCAGCTTTTCGTTTCCAGTTTTCTTGTTCAAATAACACCGCCGAATACGAAGCATTGATTCATGGACTTCATTGGGCCAGGAAAAAGGGCATAAAGAACTTGCAGGTGTTTGGAGATAGCGAGCTGATCGTCAACCAAGTTAGGGGGCAACATGCTACAAAGAACGACTTGCTGAGGAGCTACAAGAATAGGGTATGGGACCTCATTGAGGATTTCGAAGCTTTCAACATTGTGTCCATACCCAGGAAGGGAAATGAAGCCGCAGATAGGCTCGCAGCAGTTGGAGCAACGTTTGATGTGGTTGACAACATCAGAAGAGGAAAAACGCAGCCACACATCCATGTGGTTGTAAGGCCAGCAGTTCCAGATAATAACACAAGCTGGCAGGTGTTTGAGAACGATCAACAGATCGTCAATTTCTTACAAGAAGAAGCTGAATTTTCAGCTAGAAATCAGGATAGGCTAGAACAGCAGTATGGGGATCAAGTAGTGCAGCTGCGGACAAACAAGCTTCCTAAGGGTTTGGTAACATTGGAGTCTATCTTCAACCCTAACGACTCGGCCAGAAAGAAAAGGCAAACATACAGTCAAGAGAGAAGATTCGAGCCAATTCGGTTGGGAAGGCAAAACACTTCAAATTGGCAAAGTGGCCACTGAACAGGAGAAATCAGATTTCATACAACTTTGCCAAGAGTTTCCGTGATGTCTTCGCTTGAGCTATGAAGACTTAAGAGGATTCAATCCAAATTTGGCACAACATACCATAGAATTGGATCCGATGCTAAGCCCGTCAAAGTGTAAGGTAGAGACCACCAACCCTCACATTGAGCCTCTAATGAAGAAAGAGCTTAACAAGCTAATCGAGGCAAGCATTATATTCCCTATCAAGCACTCAAGCTGGGTCGCGAACTTGGTTCCGGTCAGGAAGAAGAGCGGAGAAATCAGGTTGTGTGTGGACTTCCGAGACCTCAATAGAGCATCTCTCAAAGACCATTACCCGCTTCCTTCAATGGAACAAATATTGCAAGTAGTATCCGGTTCAGAGAGATTCTCTCTCCTAGATGGCTACTCAGGGTACAATCAGGTGATGGTGAAAGAAGATGACCAATTCAAGACGGCTTTCACCACCAAATGGGGAACCTATGCCTACAAGAAAATGCCATTTGGGCTATCAAATGCTGGAGCCACCTTCCAAAGGGCAATGGATATGGCATTCAAAGGGTTGATCAATAAAATAGTTTTGATATACCTTGATGATATCACTGTATTCTCAAAAAATGCAGCGGATCACCTCTGTCATTTGAGGCAAGTATTTCAGAGATGTAGAAGATTTGGGGTATCATTGAACCCCAAAAAATGCATATTCTTGGCTCACGAGGGAAAGCTTCTAGGCCATATTGTTTCAAAGGAGGGGTTGACGATTGACCCAGAAAGAGTTGAAGCAATTCGAGCATTGCCATTGCCAAGTCACAAGAAGGCTCTTCAAAGCTTCTTGGGAAGGATCAATTTTGTCCGTAGATTTGTTCCAAATTTTGCTGCTCTTGTGAAGCCAATAACGCTGATGTTAAAGAAGAGCATGGCATTTAGGTGGACATCAGAAGGCAAGGCAAGTTTTGAGGCAATAAAAGAGGCTATATCTCAAGCTCCGACTCTCGTCAATCCAGACTTCTCCAAGGACTTCGTGCTATATGCCTTTGGTGGTGGGGAAACGATTTCTGCAATCCTGGCACAACAAAACAAAGAAGGGTTAGAGCAACCAGTTGCTTTCTTCAGTCAAGGCTTGGAGGAATACGAAACTAGGTACTCTTTCATTGAAAAGCATGTCCTTGCTGTAATCAGAAGTTTAAAGAAATTCAAGCACCTAGTCTCAAACAACAAAATCCAATTGTTAGTCTCTCATGCGGGAGTTAAGGACTTCCTTCTAAACAAGGATCTGAGCGAGAAGCGTGCAGGATGGATAACTCGTGTCATGGAATATGACATCGAGATCAAGGTTACCAAACTAGTACGTGGGAAGGGACTATGCGAGCAGCTAGCCTTGAGTCAACAGATGAAACAGGTAATGAAAAAGACGCTGTCCTGCTGTTACAAGATGATCAAACACAGGAAAATGATGATGTATCCACTCCCTGTTGGACTCAGAATATGATACATTTCCTACAGACGGGCATGTGCCCTCCAGAGATGAGCAAAGCAAAAAGAAGGTACTTCAGATTACAAGCAGTTCCTTATGTGCTTGTTGATGGTATTTTGTTTAAAAGGGACATCAACGGTGTTCTATTGAGATGCATCGGGACAGGTCAGATTGAGAGGATCTTACAAGAGTTCCATGACGGAGAGGCAGGAGGCCATTTCACCCCACGAGTAACAGCCCTCAAAATCATGAAAGCTGGTTACTATTGGCCTGCTGTATTCAACGATTGCCACTCATGGGTTAAGAAATGCAAGAAATGTGCATTCTTCACAGGGAAAGGAAGGTTAGCAGCACTGCCCCTTCGTCCAATTTCAGTAGATCATCCATTCATGCAATGGGGATTGACTTCATTGAGTCATCAATCCCACCCGAATCAAGGCCACAAGTGGATTCTTACAAATGGCTGCATTATTTCACCAAGTGGACCGAGGCAAGAGCGCTCAAAGAAGCAAGTGAGTCTAAAGATACTAGACTTTTATGAAGGAATAGTAACCAGTTCGGTGTGCCGCCACCATCATATCGATAATGCATTAGCATTCATAGGTTCAAAATTACGAAATGGGTCTGTCAAGAATGGAATCTATTTGAGCACCTCTTCAAATTATTACCCGCAGGGTAATGGACAGGCAGAGTCCACAAACAAGAATTTGCTAAAAATCATCAGAAGGACTCTGGATGAAAATCAAAGAACATGGCATACAAGGCTAAAATCAGCGTTATGGGCTGACAGAATAACACCAAAGAGGTCTACAGGTAATTCTCCCTACAAGTTGGTCTATGGGAAGGAGGCAGTATTGCCTATATCATTAGAATTGCCAGCCTTGGAGCTCATGAAACAGCTGGAGTTATCTGAATTCGAACCAATGGAGGCCAGGTATGCAGAATTGATGGAATTAGAGGAAATCAGAGAACATGCGATTCAGACGATTGAAAAGGATCAGGCCATAGTAAAAAGATGGTTTGATAAGAGAGCTGGAGCAAAGACTTTCCAGGAAGGGGACCTAGTTCTGAAATGGGATGCAGATCGGGCAAAACCAGGAAGGCATTCCAAGTTTGATGCCATCTGGAGTGGTCCCTATATGGTCACGGGATGCAAAAATAGTAATGCCTTCCAATTGTCTGCATTGGATGGAGAGGAACTTCAGATTCCGGTTAACGGAATCTATCTTAAACATTGCTACTAGGAGAAAGGTTTTTTCTTGTAAATATTAGTTTAGGTTTTTTTTAATTCCTCTAAGTGCGTATGCACATTGTCCTGTTGTAGTTAGGTTTCTATTTCCCTAAGTGCTTTGGCACAGGTTTCGCTGTTCTCAGGATGTTTTCTGCAGTTCAGAGTGTTGCTGGAGAAGAAGTTGCAGTATCAGGCTTGTTTCGGGTTATTGCTTGACTCCATGCCCAATGGATCGCTAAAAGGCCACTGATCATTCACCTAGCAGGCAGGTGACCCCGCTGAGTCGTCAAAACTGTTGTCAAAATTTCCCCCCAGGGTAAATTTCGATAACATGCATCAAAGTTGCAGAAAGGCAAATAGGTCAATCCAGGAAAAATCGTGAAAATCGCCAAGTCCTAGTCCAAGGAGCAATCGGGACATTTGGGACAGAAATGCGCGGATCGGCCGAAAAGCCTCCAGGCGGTCCAAGTGCCAAATGGGACATTTGGGACAAAAGTACGCGGCGGGCGCGAAAAGCCGATCCTGCCGAAAGAGGGAAAAAATTGACTAACTGCAGTCCAAGGCATAGTGGGACAAGCGGGACAAATGGACGCGAACCGGCCGGTTCGCCCGAAATCAGCACAAAGAGCACAAGGCAACTGGGACAAAGGGACGCGCGGGACGCGGATCGCCGAAAAAGCCGAAAGCCAATGAATTTGCGCCACGTGTCATCGGCCAAATGAGGGACAAGGAAGCCCATTTCGGGCGGATCGAGGTTTTTGTCCTAAACGGTTTGGGACAAGCGGGTCAAATAGACCCGAACCGGCCGGTCCGGCCGAAATGAGTCCAGAGGGTCCAAAATCAAATGGGACATCTGGGACAAATGAACGCGAAATGCGCGAAGGAGCCGAATGAGCCGAGGACCAATCAGAAACTGCCAAGTGTCCTCATAGAGTACAGGTCAGAAAAGTCAAAGGGCGAGTTTTCGAGCACCGAGCCGAATCAATAGGATCTTGCCACGTGTCTCATTTAGGGGCCCACGAGGAAATTTCAAAGGAAAGCCCGCCAAAAGGTAGAGGAGAGAGAATTATTCAACCAATCAGAGTACGCCACGTGTCATCCAGGCGGCAGAGCGCGGGAAAGAATTCAAAAGGCCGTTTTCACCTGTTCCGTGCCCTAAATCTTCAGATTGCCATAACTTTTGATCCAGAGCTCGGATTTGCACGTTCTTTATACCAATGGAAAGCTGGTAAAATTCTCTACACGTTTCCAAGGCCAATCTTGTATTTTGGTTCAGTTTGGAGGATGAAAATCAAGAAACGCCTCTGGCGCGAATAACAAACAGAAGTGATGCGTCAACAAACAATTTTAATGCAGCAGACAGCCGCTTCTCTGTTAGCAAAAGCCGCCGTTTCGCCAGGATCCGCCGCTTCTGCCATGATGAGATGAGTTAAATGCATTCAGGAGGTGGTTGGGGCAGATTTCGAATTCCTCTCTCTTTTCTCTCTCATTCTTCCTATAAATTGTAAGGAGGGGCTTCTTTCTAATGTTGGACATTTCTGTTTTGCGACCCCTCCCTTCTCTCCTGCTTGCAAGAGAATTCGTGGAGTTTCCAAGCCTCCCACATGGACTGTAATGTCATTGTGCCTCTTGGCCATTGCAATGTATTTGAATCAATCCTTTGAGCAATATATATGTCTGTGATTGAATTTAAATCCTCTCATGTATTCATTGTTGTCATTCTGATCTCCCATTGCATTTCGGTTACCTGTGTATGATGTGGTATTTCATCTATATGGTCTGTGTTTATGTTGCAAAGCTTATGTTCTTCATTCCTCGGTGCATCACCTCCATAGTTTAGGTTTTATTGTACGCATTTCTCTCTCCCTGTCTCCTTGGTAGTTAGGTTAGTTTTTGGGTGAACCTCTGCGTTTTATTGGTGCATCTGAACAGAGGAATAGGAACCAGCCTTTCTCTGGAGAATCCTTTTCTCATTTTCAAGTCCCACACTTGGAGGAAGGATTCAATGTTATGCAATCACACTGGATACCTAAGTGATCAACCTAGAAACTTGATCTGTATTCAGGGGTGCTGTGATTTTGCATCAGGAGATTTTGTTGGCTGGTTTTTCAATTTTCTACTCTCACAAAAATAAATTACGAGTTTTTATTATGAGAGTGGAAGGTGTAAGGATTAGCCAAAATGATAGGGGCTATGCAAACATTAAAAATGCTACAAACCAAGGTTCGTAGAGGTTTTAAGCATAATTCCAGACCTAATTGATAGTGGGAGATTGTGGGTTCTTTCCATTTAGTAGGTTAATGTTTTGCGTGAGTTTCTAGACTGTTATCTAAATTCCAGCTAGGATGATTCCTACATTTTTAAGCCCATTCAGATTCAAGTCTTCGCTAATGGAAAATACTTAGCCAAATCACAAAGAAATAAGTAGGATCGCAGATGATGTCAATTTTCCAACCAAAGGCAACTTCAAAATTCAAAGGAGGGAATGAAGTCTCAGACTCTTGTAGGGTTTCCATGTAGAGCCAACTAAAATGTTCTCACCCAAAAAGGGGTTTTTACATTATATGCAGCAAGGTTATTTACTTTCCAAAAGGAACAAAATGGCATGCTCATGGATGATGCCAAGTGTCGGCACATCGTATTCTCAAAACCCATAACAAAAGCATAAATGTTAAGGATGCGTGGGCCTTCCATGTAGATCTTGTGACAAATGGACTCCAAGCTTGAATCAAGTCAACAAAGGTGACAAGCCATGTATCACGTATGAATGATTATGAGACTTATCTGCAAGTTTTAAATGCTCATGATATTTTTCAAAAGATCGAAGTAAAGGGTCATTTGGATTGTCACTTTAGTAACGAAGTTAATGCGTAGTCTCGTGTGAAGAGTGTGAACCTAAAAATACTCAATTTATTCACCTACATTCAAAAGGTCATTCCAATAGAATGAAAAAACATGTGCCACTTGAATCATGAGCCGGGAACCAATGCACAAGAGATCAAAAGATCTAGTTATGTAATAAAGAGTTGAAGGATTGTTCCTCAAAAGGTGGTTCCATCTCAAAAGAGTTAGTCGTAGGATAGTTAAAGATGAATTAATAAGCATGGATCTCTCTCTTTAAAAAGGGAAGATAATGGGAAAGTGTGAGAAATAAAACAACTCTAAACCCAATGAGTCTTCTAAATTCAGGAATAAGTATAGCCTTTCATGCTTGTTTTGTGAGGGTAGTGGTTATGAAGAACATAGGTGTTATAAGAGAATGCAAGTCTTAGAGGATTAAGTCAAGAAACATAATATTTCTATCTCCAATACACCTCCTTCTAATTAACATCTAAAATCACTTAATTTTGTTAGGATATCTAAGTCACTACTTGCAAACAGTTGCGTTATAGATTTTGGTGCTTCTCATCACATGACTTCTTCCAAGAGTCTTTGTTTCTCTATGTTTGAGTTCTACTTCCAAAATTGAGGTTGGAGATTCTTCATTTCTTTCGTTGAGGAAAAATGTGATATAAAACTTGATGGTGGTAGTATCTAAGATGCACTATATGTTCCTAAGATCACTACAAATTTGATTTCTGTATATCAAATTTGTCATTTTGGTCAAGGGAAAATGGTGACTTTTACACCACATGGGGTAGAAATAAGAACTTTTTTGGAGCCTTATTCACTTGTAGCTCAGGGTATTTTTGATCATATTTCTAGACTATATCATTTTGAGGGTTTTGATGACACTTATTCTATAGGGACAATATTGGTTTCTCATGTAGATTCGAGAGAGTAAGCTTTGGTATGAAAGATTTAGACATCTTAATAACAGATATTTGAAGGAGTTGATCACTCATGGTATGGTAGATGGTTTTCCTAGGGTTTATTTTCTTAAAGGAGCTTTCTCTACCTATGTATTAGGAAACAACACCAAGATCCATTTCCTAAGAATTTGTCTAAGAGAGCTTCTTCACCACTTGAGCTTGTGTATACCGACTTGATGGTTTTTTCTACCCTCTCTTTCAAAGGAGCTAAGTATGAAATTACCTTTATTGATGATTTATCGAGGCATACTTGGGTTTATTTTCTCAAGTACAAAAGTGATGTTTTTTCACACTCAAAATTCTTCAAGGCTTTGGTTGAGAAACAATCTTCGAGTTGCATAAAGAACCTTCACACTGATAATGGGGGGGATTACTTCAGCAATGAGTTTTCTAATTTTTTGGAAACCCAAGGCATTGTTCACCAAAAAATTGTTACTCATACTCCACAATAGAATGGATTAGTAGAGCATAAGAATAGAACTTTGAAGGAAATTTCTAACCGTATGACGCATTCTAGAAATTTACCTCCCATCCGGTTGGTAGAAGCGATTAATTGTGCTAACTACATTTAGAATTGCACACCATATAGAGCACTTGAGAATTTGACTCCAGAGGAATATTTATCTAACACTAAGCCAAATGTCTCATTTTTTCTAGTCTTTGGGAACCATGCTTGGGCCTTTGTGCCAAAGAAGAAAAGGAAATATTTGGATAAGAAGAGAAAACCCTTGATATTTATATGGTATTGTGAGGAAATGAGAGCTTATTGAATTTTAGATCCTGATACTAATGATGTTCTTTTTGAACACATGTTTAGTTTGATAAGTGCTTCACTAATCATGATTCTTCATCTTCTTCCATGCCTCCTTATTACTCATCTCATCTTGAGGATCCTTTCTTTGAGGAGTTTTATGAGGAGGTTATAGATGTCATTTAGGATCCTATCCTCACTAGTGTTTTCACCATGCCTAAGTGGGCTCATACTATAGTTTCTAAGGCAACACATTTTAGACAAGATCTTCCACCCACTAGGAATCATCACACACATTCTATATGTTCTAGAATTTTGTGTTAGGAAGTTTCTGAGGATCCACATTATTTTTTAAAGGATCATGGGATAAAGGAGTGGGATGATGTGATGGCAACTGAGTATTCTTCTTTGATGAAGAATCATACTTGGGATTTGGTCTCTCTTCTTAAAGAAATAAATATGGTTAGGTGTAAGTGGGTATACCAAACCAAATATGTAGTTGATGGGTCCATTGACAAGTATAAGGCCCATCTTGTTGCAAAGGGTTTTTCACAAGTTAAAGGTATTGATTACTTTGAGAATTTTGCACCTGTTTCCAAGATGGATTTTGTACACCTTATACTTGTTATTGCTGCATCACAGGGTGGCCCATATACCAGATGGATGTGAAGAGTACCTTTTACATGGAGATTTATAAGAGGAAATATACATGGAGCAACCAGCTAGAGTTTTTCATGATTCTTCTCTTGTTTGTAGGCTCCGAAGGTCTCTCTACGATTACTGCAAACAAGCCCCTCAAGATTTGTATAAGAAGATGGATTCTTTTCTTCTATTTATTGGTTTTATTCATTGTCACTCCGAACATACAATGTATCTCCAACATTTTGGTGAGGATATTATGATACTTGTCTTGTATTTTGATGATTTATTACTTACTGACAACTCTTCTTCCCACATTCAGACTATTCAGAGAGCTCTTTCTACATAGTTTGACATGAAAGATCTTGGGTTATTACATTATTTCCTTAGATTACATATTTCTCAAACAAATTCAGGGATTCATTTGAGTCAGAAAAAGTACACCCATGATCTTCTTTGGCTCTTTGATATGGTTGATTGCAAGCCAAGTCCATCTCCTTTTCATTCTAGGGTTACTCTTACTTCCACATGTACCACACCACTTTGTGATCCTACATTGTATAGGTAGTTGGTTGGGAGTCTCATGTACTTGACCCATAATCACCTTGATATTTCATTTATAGTAGGGCTTGTATCTCATTTTTCCAATTCTCTTCATAGTAGTCATTGACAAGAAGATAAAAGGATTTTGTTCTATTTATAGGGCACTTCCCACTTTGGCCTACACTACACTAGGGTTCTACTCAGTTGATTGGGTATACAGATTCGATTAGGCAAGTTCTATTGATGACATACATTCCACTTATAGCTATCTTTTTTTCTTGGTTCTTCTCCAGTTGCTTAGGCATGTAAAAAGCAATAGGCTATTGCATTTTCATCTTTAAAGGTAGAGTATAGGGCAAAAGTTACAACGAGTCAAAAATTATTTGGCTTCAACAATTATTGACAGAGTTTGGATTCCCACAGATTCACCGACTGTTCTTTGGTGTGACAACCAAATTAAAATTCACATTTCCCTAGTTGAACACCAGCAGACCAAGCATATTAAGATACACATCCACTTCATTCATCAGCACATTCAGGATGGATTTATTTTCTTTTATTACACTTCAAATCAATAGCAGAGTTGCATGAGACATCTTTATGAATCCTTTTTCATCACCTCGCTACCTTGAGTTGCATGGAATGCTTGGGGTTTCAGAAGTTGTTCTTGGGGGGTGTTCATGAGAACATCTTCCTTCTTTTTCTTCTTTCTCTTTCCTTATGAAAATATTATTTCCATATTTTGGTTTGATATTTCTTCATGGATATATTATACATGAGTACCTCATCAAGCCTAGTTAGTTGTCAGGACTCATCTTTTGTCAACATGCCACTTCTATTTTTTCCCTAGATTCACTTGAGGGGGTGTTTGAGTAGGTATTTACCTTAGATCATGTTCAACTAGGTACTTTATTTACCTTTATTTTATTTATCCTCACCCACTTACATGTGTGGATATTTCTTTTTATTTATTTAGATATTAGAGGGATATTATCTAGTTGTTAGGTATAGTTTTTCCTTGATCTATGGTATTTAATAGATCCTTAATGTCTAGTTCTTTCCTAAATCTATGGACTTGACTAGTTATTTCCTTGATTTATGGATTGATCTATGACCTTGAATGGTTCTTAGATTGTTATTCCTTGCCTATATAAGTAAGGCCCATTCTCATTGTATTTCATTGAGTTCCATAATAATATATGATATTACTACTCATTTGTTTGCAAAGGTTTATGTAAAGTTATTTTAGAAAATTAATTTCATCTTATTGATCATGGTGTTTGATTAGCATCTGTGTTCTTGGCTTGGTATGATTTGGTTATCACTCCTTTTACTTTCAATTCCATCTTGATCATTCATTACTAAATCTTCTTGCCCATATAAAAGATGAAAGGTTTTTTTCACCATGATGATGTTTCTACTCCCTAAGTGAGCATACGTGTTAAAATTGTTCTTTCTCTTTTGAAAAGAAAGTGGGATTATTCCATTCGATCATCCATGATTTAATCAGGAAGGGAATTTGATTCTTCAACTGTCTCTATTTCTTCATTCAACATTTCTACCTCACTCAAAAATCCAAATAGGAAGGTAGATTATTCATGATCATTTTGAATTCACCCTCTAGAGTCTAGGATATAGGATGGATCTCTTAAACCTCTTTACATATCTCCATTCCCTCATTATTCAAGAGATCAAAATTTGAAAGGAAATTATCTTTGATTACCTCAAATCCATCATATTTTATTTCCTCATTGTCGGTGGAGTCTTCGAAAACATTAAATCATCCATTATGTAGCAGAATATTCCTCTCTTGAATCAATTACTCTTTCAATTGGTTGTGCCTTGAGCCAAGATGAGTTGATGAGTGGAATTTCCACCTCCATGTCTTCTTCATCATTCTCCTCTCGAGGTACCGATTTTATTTTCCTCAGAAGGTTCCATGATAAGTTCTTCTTTAACAACGTTCAAGAATCTTCCGGGATGAACACCTCATAGTTTGAACAGTCATTAGGGTACTTTTGAATTTCCTCATTCTTGAAAACAAAAAGTGCTTCAAGGTGTTCATATATTCTTGGAAAAGTAGAGGCACACCTTCAAAATTTTTCATAGGCTTCAGGGTCATAATTTCCTTCTATTATGCTTTGAAGCCTTTCCATGTACTCTCTTTCAAATTTGTTCATTAATTCATCACCCTACGCTATGAAGTAATCTAGAGAGTGGAAGAAAAAGGAAAATATTCTCAATTTTATAGTGATTTGTGTGAGATTACAAAAATATTATCCAATGGATCCTTCATCATTTTCCAATGTTCTAATTTTATTTTTTTAGGGTCTTCCTCCATAGGATGATCTCCTCTTCTTATTCTTTACTATGGAGTACTTTGATTTTCTCATACATTTCTTACAAGGCCTTGGCATCATAATATCCTTGTACAATGCTCATGAATATTTGTACATACTCATATTTCAAGGATTACATATCATCATTTCTATACATAAGAAAATCATCTTAAAGGAGTCCAAAGAAAAGCACGAGTCTAAGTTTTTCGTTCACTTGTGAAAGATTGAAAGTATTACCTTTAAAAGATTCTTCATCTCCATGGATTTCATACAACATCTTGTACCTCCCTTTCATATTTTTCATCAGTCTCTTACATTCTGGATTATCGGCCGCAAAAATTCCCATTTTATTTCCTTTAATAAATATTTTCTTGAATTGTAACCCCCAGGATTTGATGTCAGGTTCTTCGCAAGTGAAAATTTTTCTTATCCCACCATGTCTTTCCTTTATTTTTAGAGACATGTAACTTCTCAAAGAAAGATCCCCTTTTTAATTCTATCGTCCTTTTCAAAAGAACTAGTCTCAAACCATGGTTGCTCAAAAACTTCATTTCTTGGTAACCATCTTCTTCTTCACTCTCACTCATTGGAACATCACCGTGTAATCTGAAAATTTCTTCATTTTGCATGGGAAATGAATATGAAATGGATTCATTCCTTGAAGGAGTCACATTTAAAAATGATTTTCTTTTGAAATCTATTTTTTTGTTTCTTGAATATATAATTTAAAAAAAAAAATTAGCAGAGATCCTTTTTTCGGTACACTTGGGAAAATATCTCCCCGGAAGAGTCGCTTAAAAATTATTGGTGAGAAATGTTTTGGGTGGAAAAATTAGATTTCTCCACCAACATTCACGAGGCTATGCCCCTTTGCATTGAATGGTACAAATCCTGTTATTGAAAGTAAACTAGTCCTAATCCTATCTAAATGCCATGGGTGGTTAAATTGATCGGGGATCACACAAGGAAACTCCATTAAACCTGTGGAAAAGTGCTTGTACAAGGTATATAGGGAGGAAATTCACAGCGATGAGGGGGTAGGAGATAAATTAGGAAAGGAATTTTTATTATGTGAGTAGATTGCAAGGCTCACTCTCGAATTGGAATATTTTCACATTAAATATAAAGAAAACAACAATGAAGCTAGTAGGATTTATGAATTAAAACACAAAGTATTCAGATTCACCTACTGAAGATACACAACTCTTGCATCACTATGCTTGCAAAGTGCATAAATGAGAGAAGTGGAAGAAACAAAAGATGCTCATACCAACTATGCTTATTGTGTCAACGATGAGAGGAAACCATGCATACAAAGCTGCACACATTCATACATCTTGGAAAGAAGAAACTTTATTCCTTGATTGAATTTTACACAAGCTATACAAAGCAAGGGAAAATAAAAATTGGAAGAAATTGTATCTTTTATTTCATGTGCATTGGTGACACAAAGTTCAACAACATATCACAATCCACTATTTCTACAGAGTGATAGTTCTTCAAAATTTGGAATCCTCTGGAATGGAGAGGCTATCCCAATTTATAACAATCTAAATGGTCCTTTCACCTCCCTCATATGACTCTTTGTTTCTATATTCCACTTGTGACCTTTTGTTTTACATGAATTAATTATTTATCTTATAATTTTGAGAAAATAGTTTTACAAATTTAAAATGGGTCAATTTATTGAATAAGATGAAATATAATGATTATACTCAATAAATAATTAAAAAGAAGAGAGAATGGAGAGGGGGAGAAAGATAATAGAAAATAAGGGAATGATATTTCTAATGAAGAAGCATCCTCCTTAAATAACTTAAAAAATTAAACCTCCGAAATGGGCTCTTCTCTGAACGGAACCTATTCCTTGAATTCTTTGCAAAACTAAGGTATTGTAGTTTGTCAAATTGTCTTCCCCTAGAATAAAAACCTAGCCAAGTACTTGTTATCCATTTTTCCCCAAGGAAAAATAGACAACATGGCTAGAATAGACTGGGACATAGGATAGGGCCACCATAGGTGAATTTGGGGTTACATGCAAAATTTCACATTTTGGGAGCATTGCAGTGGTTTTGGAGGGTGTGAAATGACCCAGAGGATTTTTTTTTGTTCGGGTTCGAAAAGACTTGGAGTTTACTTGAAATGGATAATGGGATCCTCGATCCCACTTTCAACTAAAAATGAGAAAAAATAGGAATAATTTAAAATGAGCCCAGGTGTTTTCTCAATTCTGTATGCCCCTTGAATCCAATAAAATTCAAGAAAAATATAAAAATTTGGATACAATTTCCCAAGAGGGCTCGTAATGGGGTAGAGCTCAAAAATAACTTGTTAATCATCGATCTCATCTTACATTGGTAGGTAGCTAATTGTGATCTCGACTCGGGTGAGTTGGGGTCCTACGTAGGTGATTAATTAAAATCAACTAAACTCATGTATTAATAGATAGTTGATCTAATCTAGGAGGACATATAACACAATAAGTAAATGTTCTAAAGAAGTATGTAAATGAGATAAGTAAATAAACGAAGAAATACTAAACCCTAATGTTCAAGAAGGAAAAGGAAAGAACTCATGTGATAATGGATGATTTTCGTAGAGTGTCATGGGTTTGACTAGAAATTTTAGGAATAGGAATGAGTGTGTAAAGGTCCCAAAAAGGTTGGATCTGGATGATGTTTCTAGACTGGGGTGCTTGGAAGAGGACTGGGGTGCCCACGAGAACACCGGTAAGGATTCTAGGCCACCTAGTCTTGGAAAAGTTTCTGGCCCGAAACTGGTGCTCATAGTGTCAAAAGATAATATGTAACCTTCATTGGCTCATTGCATTGAATTTCCTAAATTGTGCCGAATGTACCAAATATTCCAAGAGGAAGAAATAACCTACAAAATACCAAAAATAAGTATCGTAAACCTAAAAAAGAAATATACATAATGAATTAGTCGATGACCTTAGTTTGCCACATTATTTGGCTTACTAATGAGCATTGTACTACATTTTAGACATGGATGTAGTTTTGGTGTGTGTGCATGTCATGCCCTAGGTGCTCTTGTGCTACAGTCACATTCGTGAAGTAGCGAGAAATAGATAAATGTAGAAAAATTAGTAGAATGTTTATATGGAATAAAATAGAATTCTCCTATGAAGTGTGATGTAGGCTTGTCCTAGCTTGTGCCTTGATGATGAAGATATGTGAATGCAAATGCAATAGATGGATGCAACTCTAGATGGAGTGATAGTAGTGTATGATGCTAGGTCCCTCATTATGGTCTCATAAATTTATATTTATAGGGTTATCTTGCTCTAATTTCATAATTAACCCCGAAAAGGCCAACCCCAAGAAATATAAATATGAAAAATGGCTAGAAGAGGCCCAAAAAGTGGCAGGAAAGTGCTAGAAGAATTAGGGCACCCGTTGGTGCCCCAAAGACTAAATACTGAGTGCCTAAGTGGGGCTAAAATTACATGGGATGTATGGAAATGGTTGGGAATATGGGTACAATAGGTCACAAATTACAAAATAAAATAAACAAGATGACCAAAATATGGGGGTTAATTAGTAATTTCTTTACTCAAGAACCTTCTAAATAGTAGTACGAGATCATGATAAATAAATGTCTATAGTGCATGATTTGGTGACTACATTTTGCCCGCACTTTATGTTGGTGAGTGGAAATCTCAAGTAACATAAATTAGATAGAGATGTGTACCTGATGTCCTTGACGAGTGTAGTAGAATCATGCCAAAGGAATAGAAAAAGCATGGGACGATAAAAGATGGAGCAAAGCATGGAAACTATAGATGAAAAATGTGAAAAGAAAAAGTGATGAGAGTGAAACTAGGGAAAAATGCATGTGTGTAGCTTGCTGCATAGTGTAGTGTACCTACATAAAAGTGTGATGTGTGTGCTATAGTATGCTACCACATAGTTTTTTCATCATTTTTGTTGTTGTTTCCCCCATTTGACTTCTTGTTTCTCATACGACAAGACCTGCAAGGAGAAAATGATCAAGTAGTCAAATTTGTATGTATGTAAGTGTAAAAAAGCTATGTAAAAGATACATGTGTATGTAAATATAAAGTAAGAAAATGGAAAACATAAATGGAATATGTGCACCTGATCCATTTCAAGAAATAGTGTAGAAGGATATCCTATACTACGAGTTTTTCAAGCGATCTCATGTCACCCTGGTGAATAAGTGCGGGGAAATCCTATGTATCCTCCAAGCTCTAACCACTTCAGTTGAAATGTGTTTGAAGAAATCTCTATATTGTCTTGGTTTTTTGGGTGATCCAACACTTGTTATAGAAGAGGTATTGGGAGGAATTCTGTGTATCCTCTAACCATTAACTACTCCCCGAATGCTAAGGACACCATGTCCTATAAGATTTGTTGTGTATGGGGTTTATAGTCTAGTATGAACCCACTCACTATATATAACTAAACCAAAATAGTGTAGAATCTATGTTAGTATGTAGAAACCCCTAAAGGATGACCCCTCTTTAGGGGTGCATGCGATGCCATTGATAGGAGATTCACCCCTAAAATAGGGTCAACCACATGTACATTGAAAATTACTTGGTGAAAACCAAGGTATGCACAAACAAGAAGGCTAGGCAAAGACAAGTGTAAACAAACATGCATGAAGAAAATAATGTATAAGCTACATAGACAGTGTGTAAGCTACAAAGAAAAGTAATGCAATCATGCAAGAAGAAAAGTATGTTGCACAAAGTGGGTTTAAAACATGGAACATCACTCATGATGTCGCAAAACATGCAAGGCCATCATGGCCACAAAAAAGATAAGTGTCCACACAAAACATAGGGAAATTCCCAAAAATAATAAAAAATAATAATAGACAATGTAACATAAAAGTATGGAAACCAATATCCATGCATAACAAATGTTATTCATGAATCACCTTTGGTTAGCATGTTAGAATGATAACTAGTATGCCAAAAGTGTGTAGAAGAAAATAATGTAAATTTATAAGTACAAAATGAAAGAATAACACCTAGAAGAGAGGAATGTCCATACCCCTAGTGACCAATATAGGAAGGGTATAAGGTGAGCATCCATGCTGCATGAAAGAGACTTCTATCTATGATCACAACTAGAAAAAGACGTGAACACACATGTGTATTTAATATAGATAAATGACATACAAGTAATCAAACTAGCATGTGTATTAAAGTGGCCATTATCAAGAAAATGTATGCAAGAATATAAGCAACCATAGTGCACGGTATGTTGTGGATGGATGGAATGGAATTCAAAATGGAGTGATAAAATATGTGTGCCCCTTGAGTGAATGAAAGTGTATGCATTGAGGTTCATTTTGTTTTCCCCCTCAATAGTCAAGAATGAATCGTAAATGAGAGTGTGTTATTGGTAAATGGTTGAGTAGTGTGTATCGTGTCTAGTGCGCTATGACTAAATCTATATATGCATAGTGTTGATGATATGCAACATGTATAATAGATGTGCATGGAACTTATATCCTAAGCATATACCACAATGAGATGAAATGTGAAGTGATGATTTATCCCTAAGCATATACCACTATATGATGAATTTATGAGAGATAATTTAGCAATAAGCATACATCACTATAAGGTATAAAGAGGGTGTGGTGATGTAATCTAAGGTGTATACCACCACAAGATGATAGAACATGTGACAATTTATCCTAAAGTGTATGTCACACGATGAAAGGTGGAATAATGAATGTGTGGTGAGTGGTAGGTTTTATTTGATTTATAAACCTTGGGTAGTTGAGTATGGACCGAGGAACTAAAGTGTGTCATCGGGTAGTGAGTGCAGCGTGTAGAAGACAATGTAGACAACAATCGACCATGTGATGAGTAGAATATGTAAGGACACTATAATGAAAGACAACATGTGTAGAGTGTGGACAATGTAATGTATAGAGTGGCCTGTAAGGTATGTAGATAGGCTAATAATGTGATGCTAGACTCATATGTAATGAAGAATAGTATAATATGTGTGAAAATACATGGTGTAGTATGTATGGTATGTAGATAGATGAATAATGTAGTATGTAGGATAGGATAATGTAGAATGTAATATCGTAAACAATGATGTATGAAACTAGCATGATGCATGAGGTGAAGAGACACAAATGTCCAAATGTGGTAAAATGTATAGAGTGTAATGTGTGATGAATTGTAATGTGTAATGCCCAAGGTGCAAAGGTGTGGGGTTCAATGTAGTAATAATCCCTCAACAGTCAAGTGTATACTAAAGCACCAAACTGCATCATCGAGTAATGACACTAGAATATATGATGAGTATGCCAATAATGAGGATATGAATGTATGAGAATGTAAAATATGATGAATTTATTTGTGCTAAGATGAGGTGGGGGAAATGTGGAGTTTCATTCCCCCAAAGTAAGTGTGAAGAAAAAAACTATCTAATGATGGTGAAGGATGGAGGTCCGTCATCGATGTAGGAAGTGAAAGCATATGAACATGATTTAATAATGTAGGTATAGTATAAAAATGATGTAGTGGTGAATGAATACTATGTGCATGTGAGGGATGAATGTATAAATAAGGTCATTGCATCAGAAAATGCATCGGTGATGGAGATATATGTGATACATAATGTGAAGGTGAAGAATATCCACGTGGAATAAAATGAGGTGGTGATCTATGCCAAGATTTAGTAAATGTGTGAGGAATAGGTCTATACCGATGTATAGGATAGTGGAGATGATGTACAAGTAGGTGAGCTAGGATTATATTATGCTAGAAGTAACATAGCCTACGGTGTGGCGGAAGAAGTGAGGGTGATTTGGATACCATGTGATAAGGTGATGGCCATGGAATAGATGGAGGGACACTATCAAAAGATATGAATTGATTATTGTAGATAAATTTAAGGTAGAGATGATTCATATAAATGATATATTTTGATCGGAAAATCCAATTAATACCAAGGAACATGTCACACCCTTCAACTATGTTTCTAATGAGGAGAGGTACGAGCATTGTAAGAGGGGAAAATATAGCATGTAGTTGAATAACGCTAAAAGGTTTTTTGAAAGGTTACTCAAATTGAGATAAAGGATAGCGGATGGACTTAAGGAGTGACATAGAACACACACTAATGGGACATGATGGTTCAACCTTAGTGTTGTTGATGAATTTTGAACCAATAGATGCATGGATGTGTAAATGGTTAGATGTAAACTTGGTGTGATAATCAATATTAGAAAAGAAGATGATAGGTGGAGAAACTTCAGTGTCGCAACTAAGAAATCTAGAGCTCCGAGATCTAGAAGGTGATACCATGCGATACATATGATTAGCGAGAGGAGTCTCTTTGTATTCTTATCACATTGTTGAGAGTCTCTTGATAATGAATACTTGAAAAAAATATTTCACACAAAAACAAAATGGTGCTTGTGTATTTTACTAATATCAAAATAGAGCATTGCAAACAAATGAGAGATCTGTAATATTTATAGATATTGGCCAACTTCTATCTCATCCAAAATATATGGAAACAAATCATGTAATCTGAGCAAATATGCTAGAATACCATATTAACCCTAATCTCCTCTATTGCCCCTCATGGAAATCATCCAGAACAAAATATGAAAGATAGAACATGATCCCACAAAAATAGGGATAATAACACTATCACTTAGTTAACTAATAACTAAGGATAACTAATACCTATTGACATAATTTTAAAGTATTAAAATTAAATACTTTAACTTATTACATTTATTCGAATATCAACTAATGATGAATTAAGATAAGTTTTATTCCTAACATTTTCTTGCTTAATTTAGCATGGTATCAAGTGAACAAGAGAGAAATTATCTAAAACCCTTAAATTTACCTTGAGCAAGTGACTTCGTGAAGACATATGCACTATGCATATATGTTCGAAATATTAGAGCCGGATGTTGTTGTTCGAACATGTTAATGAATGAAATTTACTTGCACCTCAATGTGTTTGGTGTGCTCATGAAAAAATGGATTATGAACAAGTTTTACTACTCCTTTGTTATCAACATATAGGATAGTTAGATATTTCTATGGTATTCCCAATCCTTCAAGTATAAAATGGATCCATATCGCTTCAAAGGTAGCTCTAGTTGCTGTATGATATTCTAATTCTATGGAGGATATTGAAACACTAGTCGATTCATAATCCCCCATGATATCAGTCCAAATCCCAAAAAGAATACAAATCCTGAAGTGGATTTTCTATCATCTATGTTTCTTGCATGATCTAAATCTGAATATCCTATCAAGAAGAAGTTATTATTCTTCTTGTATTCTAGGCCATAGTCCATAGTTCCTCTTATGTACCTCAGTATCCACTTTTCTAATTTCCAGTGAGAAACCCTTGGTTCTTGCATGAACCAAGAAAGATAGTTAATTGCATAGCTGATATCTAGCCTAGTGCAAGTCAAGTAGATGAGACTCCTGATCAACTACCGATAGAGAGTTGCATTTACTTGTGGTGATGGGTCTATTTGAGATAGTTGAAGTCTTGTCTCCATAGGTGTGAAAAATGGCTTACAAGCCATCATATTGAATTTATCGAGCGTTGTCTTAGCGTATTTCAATTGTGACACAAAGATATGATTTTATCTTTTCCAAAATTCAAGTCCAAGACAATAATGTAGAAGCCCAAGATCAGTCATGTCGAATGATCATGTTAGATCCTTCTTTGTTGACTCAATCATCCTTATTGATCCTATTGTGATGACTAGATCATCGACATATACTACAATGATCGTTATCTCCCCCTATTTATTTTTGAGATAGAAATTAGGATCATATGGAATCCTGTTAAATCCATGTTAAATGAGATGCTCATTGATTTTAATATACCATGCCCTGGGAGATTGCTTTAAACCATATAGTGATTTTACGAGTTTACATACCTTTTCCTCTTTACCTGGTATGAAAAAACCTTTTGGTTGAGTCATGTAAACTTCTTCCTGTAAATCACCATTAAGAAAGGAAATTTTCACATCCATTTGGTGTATTTTCCAACCAAATTGTGTAGCTAGAACAAATATTAACTGAAATTTTTAATCTTAGTTGTGGGAGAAAAATTATCCTCATAATCAATGCCTTATTTTTGAGCATATCCCTTAGCAACTATTCTATCCTTATGTTTATATATTTTTCCATCTACTTTGTACTTCATTTTGAAGATCCATCTCCATCTAATCATATTTTTCTCTTGGTGGAAGATCATAAGTTGCCATGTATTATTTTTCATAAGTGACTTATATTCTACATCCATAACATCATTCCAAGGTTTAGACTGTAGGGATTTTGAGACTATGGATGACTCATTAGTTTAAACAAATTCACCCATTAAGGCCAAATTCACCTCATTTTGAGCCATACCATGATTCCACATTCCATTGGTAGATGTTTCAGGAAACTATCCAATTTTGCATCTCTCATCATACTTGTATACTATTTAGGCATACTTTTTTTGGTTCCTATGCGAGGTTGAATTTCATTATCTTCCCCATCATCACTATCATCATCAAAGTGATTACCATCCTCTATTTTCACTGTAGGGATGATGTTTTTATCATGTGAGTGTATGAAAGGAGAATCATTTTCTTTCTTCTCAAAGAACTCAACATCCCAACTAGTGTATACCCTTCTTGTTCTTGGATCCATAAGTTTATATCCAAGTGATTCATCACTATATCCCAAGGAGATAAGTTTTTATGATTTCATATCAAGATTAATTCTTTGTTTCTTAGGAATGTGCATACTTGATTTATATAAAAAAATCAAAGTTGTGAGATAGATGACTTATTCCCTAACCATGTTTCCCGAGGTGTTACTCCATCAAGAGCTACAATGGGAACTCTAAATAGACTATTGTTTTAGCTGCTTTGGCCCAACATGTTTTTGATAAACCTACATCATCAATCATACATCACACCATATCCATGATAGTACAATTCCTCCTTTCAACAACACCATTTTTTTATAGTTTGTGAGGAGGAACCATTTGACGAAGAACACCATGTGTTTCCAAAAAATTGTTGAAATCATTGCTAGTGTATTCTCCCCCTTGATCTGAGTGGAGTGTTTTATTTTTCTACCAGACTTTGTTTCAACAAGGGCTTTGAACTTCTTGAAAGTTTCAAAAGTTTGGTATTTTATAGAAAGACAATATATCCACCTTTTTCTTGAAAAATCGTCAATAAAGAGCATGAAATATTTAAACCCAGAGTGGCTAGGTCTCATTGGTTTGCATAGATCGGTATTCACCAAGTCAAGTTTTGCTTTAGCTCAAAATGTACTATGTTTGAATAGTGCTCTATGTTGTTTTCCTTCCAAACAATGTTGACATTTATCTATACCCTTTTTTATAAGTGGAAAACCTCTAACCATATCTTATCAACGAAATTTGTCAAGATAGCCAAAAATGACATGTCCAAGTCTTCGATGCCATAGTTGAGTTGATGATGTATCCTTGGCTATAAATGCTTGATAATTTCGTTAAACAAAATCCAATAGAAATATTCTTCTGAATTTGAATATTTGCAACAATTTTCAAGCTTCGTGACTTCTATCGAATTAGGCACATATTTTTACCACCTTTACAATCAAAGTCAATTTTGATATTGTGATCTAATAATTGACTCATAGATAACATATTTTTTGTTAAACCAAGGACATAAATAACATCTATAATTTTAAAATTATGTTTCCCAAGTGGTAGAGAAATGGAACCAATGCCTTCAACACTATAAGATGTATCATCAAGAAAAGAAACATGATTTTTATGGGTGTTTTACTCATTATGAAGAACCAATATTTATTTCTTGTCATGTGTAGATTTGCACCCGAGTCAACATAAAAAAATTGATTTGTATAATTGGATACTTCATTTGACTATGAATAATATAGGAAGTCATCATCATTAAATTGATCTTCCTGTTCGGCTACATTTCCTTGTTGAGTTGGTTTCTTATTCCACTTTTGATTATTTTGTCTGTGTTTACTTTGTTATTGGCCAAATTTTGTTTGTTGGTAATTAATATTTTTACTACTTGATGATCCTTGTTGGAATGTGGTGTACCAAAAATTCTTTAACTCATGTCCTTTTCAACCACAAATAAGACATTTTAGTTGGTCTGTTTCACACATAATTTTGTTCTGGAATAGAGTTGCTTCTATCCTTTCATTCTCTTGAAAAACAGATAAGGGTTAGGGCTAGGAGGAATACCTATTGAGTGTTGGGAAGGTGTGCATGTACCGTAGAAAGATCGGACTGATTTTGAAGAGCTCCTTTTTATGCAGGAAGGACTACTAGTTTCGATGTTCTTTGTAGGTCCAAAGAATGTAGTGGCGAAGGAAAGGCTCAGTTGGGATGATCCAACAATCGGAAGTGATCTGATGAAGCTATCCTCTAACTCTCCCAATGTTTGGATGAGTGTGACAATGCTCTAGTTGCTCAGTTATAGCCTTGGGCTCGATACTCCTCTTTACAAATTCTTCCCTTTCCTTCACTTGTCTCTCTCTTCCAAATGAATTCTCGGATCCTTACAAATGAATTTTGGATCCCTTGTTTTTGGTTGGGGAGGTAATTTACGGGGAACCAATGGTGGTTGCTTAACCGATGTCGGTTAGGTCAAAGTTGGCTATTTTTAGTAAAATAGCCAACTTTGCCTCTTTTTCTCCCGAGGGTTAGTTGTGGGCTTGGTTAAGTCATTATTAGGTTCATTTTGATGTGGGTGAGGGGTGATATGGGTGTGGGTCTGGACCAAGTCATAGGTCTTAATTAAGTTAGTTTAGGGTTAGGGCTAGGTCATAGTGAGGTGTCGAGATGAGGTGGCGGGGTTAAAGATGTGGATTTATTAATTATAAGGTAATTAATAAATAATTAAGTGTGTAAGGTTTTAGGTGGTGAGGTAGGGTTAAGTTGCGGAGCAGATACGGGGTACATGGAGTCGCAAGACCCAAATTTGGTGTCTACATTTTCCCCTTGTTGTCATGTAGCTTGTTGTGTAAAGTTAAACTAAAAATAATAAGAAGTGGTTACCCCAATTAAGGGAATAGGTAATACCCCTCAAATCTATCACGAGATTGAGGTGATGTGAAATCGGGGATAGGGTTGATAAAGGGTGAATGATGATGAGATGATGGTAAGATGGTGGGGTAAGTTCAAGTAAGTAGATGCACGCTGAAATGCGGTAGTGCAATTAGGGTACACGATTTGAAGAGAAAACAAGAAATTCATAGGCAAAGGTTGATAGTTTATCCAAACAAGGTTGATATAATCCTGGTATCCAAGGCATAGGAAGTAGCTCCATGGTATATAATGGGTAAGGTACCAGAATGTTTAGGCATGTTTGGCAGTACCAAATGGTTGGTTTGGTTGAGATAAATGTCACGGTCTCGGTCTAGGCAAAGCTAGTCGGCTGATCAATTCAAGTATCCTAGTCATGTTAAAACATGAACAGGTGAGCTCGATTGAACAAATAGCTACATGATGGGTGGATAGAATCGTAATTTACGGGCCTCGGTTGAGGTACTTAATTGGTGCGGTCTTGGGTCGGGCTGATTGGTTGGGTGCGGCCGTGGGTCGGGCTGATTGGTTGGTTCTGACCTTGGTCGGCCCAATTGGTGGTTATGGCCTTGGGTCGAGGCGATTGAGTGGTTGCGGCCTTGGTCGGGCCGGTTGGTTTGTTGCGGCCTTGGGTCAGCCGTGGTTCGTTTGTTGTGGCCTTGGGTTGGGTCAATTCATTAGTTGCGGCCTTGGGTCGGGCGATTGGTTGGTTACTGCCTTAGGTCGGCCCGATTGATTGGTTCTGAGACTTGGGTTGGGCCGATTGATTGGTTGTGGCCTTGGGTCGGGCCGATTGGTTGGTTGCGGCCTTGGGTCGGGCCGATTGGTTGGTTACCAAAATGTTTCACACGCAAATTTCGTTCCGAAATAGAGTTGCTTCCATCCTTTCATTCTCTTGAGAAATAAATAAAGGTTAGGGCTAGGAGGAATACATTGAGTGTTGGGAAAGTGTGCGCATACCATAGAGAGATCGGATCGATTGTGAAGAACTCCTTTTTATGCAGGAAGGACTACTGTAAGTAAGAATACAATACCACCAAATCTTAGTTAGACAATAAGTGAGGGAACTACCTTGGGCCCAGGAAATATTAGACTTCCTTTCGAAGGTGGTCAGTTCCCCTTTTAATATGAATTAATGCAAATGATAATAAAGAAGCTATTGCGAAATCATGATTTAGGTACCTTGTTAAAAAGCAATAGAGACTAAACTACTAATAATAAAATGTCATGATGTTTGTTTGTTCACTTTGATTATTGATGCATTCGAGATAAAGTTACAAGGATAGACCAGTGGCTATGAGATTGTTTGGGGGTAAATAAGGGAAAGGTTGGTTTTGGTATAAGTCATAGTGACCAATGCTGGCCACTTGATAACTGACTGCGGTTATAACACCGATACCGGTAGAAGATAACCGATATCGGGTAGAGCGATGATTTACGTGTTTCGAATGAAGTCGGTTGTAAGGTGGTTATGGTATTTATAGGTTGGTCAATAAATGATTGGGGGTAGTAGTAGGGTGATGGAGAAAACTCGAGAGTGAGAAAACTATCTTTGGGGCAATATCGGGGTTGATGAATGAAAGTTAGGTGTAGAGTGCTTCGGGTGGTAGATCTAGGAGTGAGCTTATAATTATTATGAATTAAAAGTTCAAGAAATGGTGTTTAGAAACATACAAGATACTACTTACTAGTTCTTGATGAAGATACAGGTCCAAGGAATGTGGTGGCGATAGTAAGGCTTAGTTGGGATGATCCAGTATTGGAAAGTGAGCTGATGAAGCTATCCTTAGTCTTTCCCAATGCTTGGATAAGTGTGACAACGATCTAGTTGCTCAATTACAGTCTTGGGCTCGATCCTCTTCTCTGCAACCTCTTCTACTTGTTTCACTTCTCTCTCCCCGCCAAATGAATTCCGGATCCCTTCTTTTTGGTTGGGGGAGGTCATTTACAGGGAACCGATGGTGGTTACATAACCGACGGCAGTCGAGTAGGAACCGATGTCGGTTAGGTCAAAGTGGCTATTTTTAGTAAAATAGCCATCTTTCCCTCCTTTTCTCCCGAGGGATCAGTTGTGGGCTTGGTCAAGTCATTATTAGGCTCATTTTGGTGCGGGTGAGGGGTGATGAGTCATGGGTGTGGGTCTGGACCAAGTCATAGGTCTTAATTAGGTTGGTTTAGGGTTAGGGCTAGGTCACGGTGAGGTGGCGAGATGAGGTGGCGGGGTTGGAGATGTGGATTTATTAATTATAAGGTAATTAATAAATCATTAGGTGTGTAAGGTTTAGGTGGTGAGGTAGGGTTAGGTTGTGGGACGAGATACGGGGTACAGGGCATCGTAAGACCCAAATTTGGTGTCTACATTTGCCCCTTGTTGTCATGTAGCTTGTCTGTAAAGCTGCACTGACAATAATAAGAAGTGGTTGCCCCAGTTAAGGGTATAGGTAATCCCCCTCAAATCTATCACAGATTGAGGTGACGTGAAATCAAGGATAGGGTTGATAAAGGGTGAATGATGATGAGATGATGGTAAGATGGTGGGGTAAGTTCAAGGAAGTAGACGCATGTTGAAATGTAGTAGTGCGACCAGGGTACATGATTTGAAGAGAAAAAAGTAATTCATAGGCAAAGGTCGATAGTTTATCCAAACAAGGTTGATATAATCCTGGTATCCAAGGCATAGGAAGTAGCTCCAGGGGATATAACGGGTAAGGTACCGGAACATTTAGGCATGTTCGGTAGTACCAAATGGTTGGTTTGGTTGAGATAAATGTCACGGTCTTGGTCTAGGAAAAGCTGGTTGGCTGATCAATTCAAGTATCCTAGTCATGCTAAAACACGAATAGGTGAGCTCGATTAAACAAACAACTACATGATGGGTGGATAGAATTGTAATTTGCGGGCTTCAGTCGAGGTAGTTAATTAGTGTGGCCATGGGTCAGGCTGATTGGTTGGTTACGACCTTGGGTTGGGCCAAGTGGTTTGTTGTGGCCTTGGGTCAGGCCGAGTTGGTTGCGCGCATGGCCTTGGGTCGGGCCGATTGGGTTGTTACGGCCTTGGGTTAGGTCGATGGGTTGGTTGCGGCCTTGGGTCGGGCTGATTGAATGGTTGTGGCCTTGGGTCAGGTCTGATTGGTTGGTTGCGGCCTTGGTTTGGGCTTGATTGGTTGGTTCTGACCTCGAGTCGGGCCTAATTAGTGAAAATTACGGCCTTGGGTCGGGCCGATTGAATGGTGCGGCCTTGGTCGGGCCGATTGAATGGTTACGGCCTTGGGTCGGGCTAATTGGTTGGTTGCAGCCTTGGGTCGGGCCGATTTGGTTTTGAATGTTGATTTGAGTTATGATAATAATAAGAATGTTTGTGTTTTGAATGTTTGGATTAATAAAGGACAAAGGTGAGTGTTATCAATATAAATACGTGAAAATATTTATTTTTTTAAGGAAAACACAACACATGATAGGTTATGGTAGGGGATGGTCGAGCTAACCTTGGGAGACCCCATGTCTCCTAAGTGCTACCTACATAGCCCATTGCACAAAGAAAGGAGGGGCCTCAGACCGATGTAGTTCTCCCTTAGGACCAGGGAGAGGTGAATTCAAGCAATTTGGTTGTGGTTAGGCAATTTGTTGGTTGGTAAAATTTTGATGTTGGTAGGGTAATGTTGTTGGTGTGGTAAGGTATAAGTGAAATGAGGGTTAGCTTACCCAAGCATAGGAAACCGTGTCCTAATTAAGGTCAACACACAATCCTAGATTCGGGTAAAAGAGGCAAAATTGTCCCATAGTTGGAAAGAGCTAAACAAACCACGTATTATCGTAGGATGAGCTTGAATCCCTAGGTACCTTGCATAGGAGAGAAGTCGATAGGTGAAAAGAGTTGTATAATCACAATATATCGGATATATGCACGTCCCTTGAGTTTTGTTTTGAAGAATGGTGAGTGAGGTGGATGGTATAGGTTGGGCGTAGAGAACTTGTTATAAGGTGATTATTTTGATGAAAGAGAACCAAACCAAAATAGACAAGTCCATGACTCAAAAGTGCTTTTGAATACTACGCTTTTATTTTTCTAGATATAGACGATGCGGGAAGTCTGATATGCATTTTGTTGTTTGAAGTCTTCACGAATGGGATCATGAATTTTTTGTCCTTCTTGTAGCATGATCTTCACATAGCTGTCCTTCGAGGGAGCAGTCTAGTTTATAATAATAGATGCGGCTTTGCACATAGGTCCTTCGAGGGAGCAGTCTAGTTTAGAGCTTAGAGGTCTAGATGTCCATTTGGCATGAAGCATCTAGTTTTGTAGGAAGTTTGACTCAAGAATATCCCAGAATGTATAATTGAGAACTTGTTATTTTGATACTTTTAAGTCATGGACCAGACTAAAAAGGAGAAGGCATCTTTAAGAGGAGGTGATGATCAAACCATGTGAGTTTGATTATTCTTTGAGATGCACGAAACAAGGTGTATGAGGTGGTAAATGATCTCAAGGGATGAGCGCAAGGTAGATAAGAAGTGATGTAACACTAAATTTAATAGTAGAATGGTTGGAGATGCAAGGCATTAAGGGGTTCAGGATCAGGTTTACCATTAAGCGAAGTTAAATGATAAGTACCTGATCCATAAGTGTGAGTGATAATATAAGGCCCAATCCAATTAGGAGAAAATTTTCATGTTTTCTCTTTTGTAGTTTGGTTACATGTTGATTCTCTTTGAGGACAAGATCACAAATCTTAAAGGTACGCTCATGAATTTTCTTATCATAAGCACGCTTGATGCGCTTTTGATAAATTTGAAGGTGGTCAAGAGCTATAAGAAAAGCTCATTTTAGAAAAGTTAGGAGGGATAGATTCTGGGTCTATCGACTCCGTGGGTGAAGATGGAAAAATGGGCGATGATGGTTTAGAATGGGTGACTTCATCGTCTTCCTGGATATAATTGACATGAGGTTTCTTCAGTGTAGGTGGTTCAGAAAATCCAAGACCACTACGATATTTGTGTTTGCGTGTAGTCATGGGAATAATCGTATGTTGTCCTTGTTCATAAAGACCGAAACCAAAACCTTTCCAAGCATAGCGCGTCAGGAAGGTGAGGGTGAAATGACGGTTGGTTAGATATTGAAAATCTGATTGGAAGGGAACCACACCAAGGGGAGGTTTGGGGGTGATAGAGGATGTGTCGACACCCCCATATGTTATGTTAGTGTGGTAATTAGGTGGTCCGTAGGAGATCACCTCCCCCACACGACGGTCATAGGTAGATGCGCATGTAACTGTCCGTACTCTTGTGGGGTATGGAAGGTGCTAACATTGTATAGGCGGTACTCCCCGGTGTAGGGCATTGAAAAACACCTATGAAAGGGATCCGTGGTTGGGATGTTGTCTCGTAGGGAAGGAAGAGGTATTCGCGTCGGTGGTTTCATTGGTCAAAGGTGTGAGGGTGCGGCTAAGGTGGATGGTTGAGGCGTGGTTGAAGTAGATGGTTGGGTTGGATCAATGGGTGTCTTGACTAGTACAAGCACATCATTAGGGTGATATAACATATTGCAGGTTTTGAAGGGGGAAGCGTTAGCTGTGACGGTGTATGACTTCCCCTCATACTCAAATTTTATGCATCTATGTAAGGTGGAGGGAATGCATCCCATAGCTCGAGATCCAAAGGGGCCTAACAACATGTTGTATTGGAACTCTCCCTCAAGGACATAGAAGAGTTCGGGTAAGGTACATGGCCCTACACAAATGTTAAGGATCACGGTGCCTAGGGTAGAAGTAATAGCATCATTGAATGAATGCAACATGGTGGGGTTGGCACACATGCAACTAGGAGGGATATTCATTTATTTGAAGGCTTTAGAAGAGATGATGTTTAGGCTAGCGCCCTGTCAATCATAACATGACGTACCCAGGATGTCCCAGACATAAGCCGAGATGAAAAGAGTGGGATCAGGATCTTCTACACCAAAGACGACAATTTCTTCTTCGGAAAAACTAACAGCAGTGGCTTGTTTGTATAGGGGCAGAGGTGGTTGTGGCGGTAGGTTGTTTGGTGAGAGAAGTGATGTGGTTGGATGTTAAGAACCAAGGTGACGGGCAAGGTTTCGTTAGGTAGGACCTCTATCCCTTGGAGGATCTCAATTAGAAGCTTGTCGATGAGATTCAGATGTTTGAATGAGATCATAGAGTGTCATTTTATAGGAGATTGGTGAAGTTGTTTGATCATGGTGCGATGGGAAACTCCATTAGAGACTGGATAGGTAGGTCCATGAATAACCACTTTAGGTGGTGGTGTGATCGGGATGGCGGAAGAAGAAAGAGAGGCCGTAGGTGTGCTTTCTTTAGCTTTTCCATTATTTTTCTGACCTCGAGTAGCAATGCTAATCATGTTGATCTCATGAATACGAGATGAGGAAGATGGCGAGGATAAGTCATTGTTCTCGAGAGGTGGGGTTGTAGTGATGATAGATTTTGGCGAGGCGGGGATAGGTGGTATAGGAGAAGGGATCGAAGCTAAGGGCTTTTCCCTCCGTAAGTTGTCTTTGTAGATTCTCTATCCAAGATAGGTGAACCGCAAGGATGGCTTTCAAAGCTTTGCATCCTTCTACATCATGTCCTAGTGTGCGATGGTAAGCACAAATTTTAGATTCATCATAACCTATAGGTTGAGGTTTAGATGGATCATAGAGTCTGAGTGGGGGTAGGGAAATGGTCACATCCCCTACCAACATATCAAGGATCTTGGAGTAAGATCCTTTGAGTGGGTCAAATTCAGATGAAGATGAGGCTATTGATTGAGTGGGTGAGATTTTTGATTGTTTTGGTAATGGTTGGGTATGAGTGGTTCGTACGGGTGGTGATTTAGGCAAGGGATTTTGATGATTGGTTTTAACTAGGCATGGTTTCCTCTACGTAGAAGTTATGTTTAGCTGGTTAGATGATGAGGCCACGGTGATGGGTGGTGGTCGAGGAAATAACCACGGGGAGAGAGGAGCGACAACAAACAAGTCCTTCGATGATCGAGTTTGCTTAGGGTTGGTAGGTAGGTGAGATACTTGGGGTGACGGTGTTGAGATGCCCGTGAGTGTCTGTAGGGGTGCAAAAGGTATAGGTCATGTTAAAGAAGATGTGGGAGGCATGGTGTATTGAGGCAAGGTGGAGGGGTGAGGCCCTAATATAGAAGGTAGGTGTGATGGTGAAGGCTAAAGTTGTGCCTGCTGTATCGGTGTGATCGGGGGCAAGGGTTTTAGTTGTGGCAGAGGCATAGATTGAACTCGAGGAGATTGGGTCTGTCTCCTAGATGGATTGACGGCATTATTTTTGGATAAATCTAACCGTTTAGGTGGGTGTGTCAGGCTGGGAATTGGTGAAGTCCCAAGCGTAAGGGAAGGTTTGGTTAGGTTGATAGAGGTGGCTGAGGGATTTGATAGAGATGAGGGGGGTGAAGGTGAGGACATAGGCATTTTGAGCTTTTGTAAACACCTCGGGTATATGGTAGAGGTGTCTGGATTAGTCATCTGCATTTGAGTAGAGCATGGTGTACTCAAATGCTCCCATAAGACTCGTCTATCTTTTGGGGATGACAATCTTCACGTGTGAATAGGAAATTTGGTATGGAAGAGAGGTGGGTTGTGATTTTGGTCCACTATGGGTGTGATACAGGGGGTAAATGAGGCACTTGTATCAATGGGTGTTAAGAGGTCAACCGGTCGCTGGAAAGATTTAGGTGATGAAGAACTAATAGGTAGGAGGGCATGTTCGAGGGGATCTGTCATGATTAAGGAGTTTGGTGATGTAGGCTCAAGGGGTTTCTCCTCTAAGGATGATAGAAAAAGTGGCAAGCCTTCTTCTTTTGCAGCAAGAGTGGTGGAAGGAGATGTTTGGGAAATAGATAAGTTAGATAACATCCGCTCACAATCTTGCAGGGATGTGGTGTAAGAAGGTTCATTTGTGAGAAGAGAACTCTGGGCGGTTAATTCCTTTATGGGTAAAGGAATAGCGGGACTGTCCTCTTGTCCTGATGAAGGAGAAGGGGGCGAGAATCCCTATGTTGGTGAAGAAGCTTGATTCAGAATTTCCTCAATGGAAGCCCTAGGTTGGGAGTTGAAAATCGCATGGATCTCATGCACACTCTTCTCCTCGGCTGAGGTGTCTTGATTTGTGTTACTATTAGATGCATGGTTTGGAAATGGTTTGTTGAAGATTTTTAAATTTCGATTAGCGGGGGCATTAGGATTATCGAGAGTTATATCCCCTGCATCAACCATTTCCTGCACTATGTTTTTCAACATCTTGCAGTTTTCGTGACTGTGTCCCTTCATGCGATGGAAGTTACAGAAGTCATTTTCTTTATACCAAGAAGGTATAGCGCGGGTGGAATCAAACCCGAGTGAGGTTTAACAGGAGGCAAGGTGATAGCTCCTGCTTTAAGAAATTTGTCTAAGATCACACCATAAGTTTCTCCCAAGGGAGTGTAGTTGATGGGCTCGGCTTTATACTTATAGGTGGCTTTCGGCTGGGTATTAGACAGTGCTTGAGATTTGACCGTCACTGCGTGTACTACACCCTTTGATTTTGAAGCAGCCGATGCATGAGAGTTGGTGGTGTTGGGTTTGGTGGTAGAGTCTTGGGTCCGAAAATTTGAGCTTTTGTTGCGTAACCTCAATTTCTCCTCCTCTAAGGCTCGAATCTCTAGTTTCCGAGCCATAGTAAAGGCCTCATCAAAGGTGTGGAAAGTTTGAATTTGGAGGGTGGGAGAAATGTGTTTAGCACAGGCCGCGTAAAGATTTCAATGAGCTTGGCCTAAGGTAAGGCATAAGTAAGTTGGTTGATGAGGCCCCGCCATCATCCAACAAAATTTGTGATAGACTCGTCTTCAAATTGTCGGATGGCATAGAGGTCGGTAATGGATACTTTCTTGGCAATATTGATGGAGAAGTGATCCAAGAAAGATTGGGCTAACTAGTTAAAGGAGAAGATTGAGTGCTGGGCTAAAGCACTGTACCACTCCAAGGAAGGTCCTGATAAGGACATGGGAAAGGTACGAGTAGTAAGGCATCATCATGAGCAATCAGATAGCAGGCATGTTTGAACAATCGCAAGTGTTGTTGAGGGTCCTCCTTACTATTAAAACGAGTAAATTTTGGTAATTCCCATTGAGGAGGATATGTATGAAGGGGGATAGAAGGATGAATAGGCTCTGACAAACTTGCTCATATGTCAGGGTGTTATGACTTCCTGAAAATAGAAGCCTCAAGATTTTGCATCTTGTCCATCATCTGTTTGATTAAATCATTGGTTGGGTTAGATGATGGTGCTTTCGTTGTAAATAGAGGAGGATTGGTCCAAGAGCCGCTACTAGACAATGGTGGGATTGAATGTTGATAAGATAATGGTGATGAATGTGTTGGGGCAGCCGAATAAGGGTGTCCTATATAAGAGGTTGAGGCCACCATTGGATGAGTTTGTGGAAATGAAAAGGTGGGTGGAGCTTGTGAGGGAAAGCTTGTGTGTATAGGTGGCAGAGAGCAAGTTATAAAAGAGACAATCTGTGAGAGAGATGAGGTAGGGTCAGTGGATGGTAGTGATATGTGGGGCCCTAGATTAATGAAAGGAAATCCAATTGGTGTAGTATGAACCACCAAAGCCACTGAGCTGGGAGATGGGGCTAAGGATGAAGATGGTGAGGCGAGTTATTAGGTGGGGAAGGGGCTAAGTGAGTGGCGATACTAATAGGCATACCAACGAGGAGCTGACCATCGGGTGTACGGTCAGGGGTATGAGACAAATAATATTGTACGGCACTAGGATTAGCATCCAAAAATTTGGAAAATTCCTTATCTCCTACAGGGATCTTGGGAAAATTACTGGTATCCGTAGGATTCCCCATAGGATGTGAAGGGGGTGACTCAGGCAAAGGCACGGAATAGGCATGTGAAACCATGGCTGCAGCTTGTTTCTGGGTGATAACAACCATGGACAAGAGGACACAATAGGGATTTAATCAATCCGAATAGAAACAACAACAAAATGTTGGAATTGATAGGTTGCTGGTTTGTCAAGAACTGTTAAACACAAGAATCGAATCGATATCGGTCGATAACCGATGTCGGTTATAAATAGCCGCATGCATCGTCGCTTAACCGATGTCGGTAGTATAGGACCGGTGTTGGTCACTATGAAAGCAAAGAGAGGATGTAAGAAGCTGCTGGTTTGGGGATAACAATGCTTAATATACCTACCAAACTGTCTTGAAGTGATCACTGAAACAGTGTATGATAGAGAAATAGAACTAAAAAAACAAGCAAGATGCACAAGCAAATCAAGAGACTAACCCTAGGATTAGTTTTAATCACTTTGGGCTTATGCCTTAGACACCAGATGATGTCAATCCTAAACAAAAGACCTAAGGGAGATGTCAAGTTTGTTTTGGCTCATAAGGCTACCTCAATCGGGTGGAGGAATACCACGGGAAGGGGGGATGTTTGAGCTGTTGTGTTGATTATGATGTGATTTGGTATGTGTTGTGTAGTGAGAGTAAGATTAATTTCTTGTCAATACCATGGATATCACCCCCACGTGTACGACCTGTTACTTAATCTACGTTCACTAGAATTAAAAACAACAAGCAAGAATGTGATGCACGTGTTTTAAACCCAAATCAAAAATGATATTCGATGAAGCAAAGAAGATGACTTTCACTAATGCAAAGATGTGAAAGAAAAACAAATTCTTTTACCAAAATGACAAAATATTTTGTGAATATTTAGAAGAAAGAAACAACAAGTGTGCTCCCTATATGAAAGCAAGCAAGAAAGAAAGAAACCCGAAAAGGGTCCCACCGGGCGCGCCAAAATGTTTCACACAGAATTTGGTTCCGGAATAGAGTTGCTTCTATCCTTTCATTCTCTTGAGAAATAAATAAGGGTTAGGGCTAGGAGGAATACATGTTGAGTGTTGGGAAGGTGTGCACGTACCGTAGAGAGATCAGATCGATTGTGAAGAACTCCTTTTTGTCTGGGAAGGACTACCTGTAAGTAAGAATACAAGACCACCAGATCTTAGTTAGACAATAAGTGAGGGAACTGCCTTGGGCCCAGGAAATATTAGACTTCCTTTCAAAGGTGGTCAGTTCCCCTTTTAATATGAATTAATGCAAATGATAATAAAGAAGCTATTGTGAAATCATGATTTAGGTACCTTGTTAAAAAGTAATAGAGACTAAACTACCAATAATAAAATGTCATGATGTTTGTTTGGTCACCGGTTATTGATGCATTCAGATCAAGTTACAAGGATAGACCCAGCTGGATATGAGATTGTTTGGGGTAAATAAGGGAAAGGTTGGTTTTGGTATAAGTCACAGTGACCGATGTCGGTCACTGGATAACCGACTATGGTTATAACACCGATACTGGTAGAAGATAACCGATATCGGTAGGGGCAGTGATTTAGGGGTTTTGAATGAAGTCAATTGTAAGGTGGTTATGGTGTTTATAAGGTTAATAAATGATTAGGGGGGGTAGTAGGGTGATGGAGAAAACTCAGAGAGTGAGAAAAATGTCTTTGGGGCAATATCGGGGTTGATGAATGAAAGTTAGGTGCAGAGTGCTGCCGGGTGGTAGATCTAGGAGTGAGCTTATAATTATTATGAATTAAAAGTTCAAGAAATGGTGTTTAGAAACATACAAGATACTATTTACTAGTTCCTGATGAAGATACGAGATCCAAGGAATGTGGTGGCGATAGTAAGGCTTAGTTGGGATGATCCAAAGATTGGAAAGCGAGCTGATGAAGCTATTCTCAATCTTTACCAACGCTTGGACAAGTGTGACAATGATCTATTTGCTCGATTCATGATCTTGAGCTCGATCCTCTTCTCTGCAAACTCTTCTACTTGTTTCACTTCTCTCTCCTCCAAATGAATTCGGATGCCTTGTTTTTGGTTGGGAGGTCATTTACTGGGAACCGATGGCGGTTACATAACCGATGGCGGTCGAGTAGGAACCGATGTCGGTTAGGTCAAAGTGGCTATTTTTAGTAAAATAGCCATCTTTCCCTCCTTTTCTCCCAAGGGATCAGTTGTGGGCTTGGTCAAGTCATTATTAGGCTCATTTTGGTGTGGGTGAGGGGTAATGAGTCATGGGTGTGGGTCTGGACCAAGTCATAGGTCTTAATTAGGTTGGTTTAGGGTTAGGGCTAGGTCACGATGAGGTGGCGAGATGAGGTGGCGGGGTTGGAGATGTGGATTTATTAATTATAAGGTAATTAATAAATCATTAGGTGTGTAAGGTTTAGGTGGTGAGGTAGGGTTAGGTTGCGGGACGAGATACGGGGTACAGGGCGTCGTAAGACCCAAATTTGGTGTCTACAAGTCCTTTTGGCCTTGTTGATTATTGCCTTACTTCGATGTTGTTTACCGAGACTTAGACTATTTTTTTCCTTTCTCGATTAGAAGTAAGTTACTGCTTCAGTTTAGGTAGTTGAGTGAATAACTTCCTCTTGTTGTAGCATATCCACTAACTCATCAAAAGTTGTTTTTTGACTAATTATGTTTAATGTGGTCACAAAAATCCTATAAGAAGGAGGAAAAGCTCTCAATATTATAGGCATGATGTGTCAATTAATTCTTCTTCCAAAGATTGAAGTGATACTCAAAAAATTGTCACTCTTCTCAAAAACATTTCAACTTTCTCGCTTGGTTGCATTTTAAAGTTTAATAGTTAACTTTGGAGATGAAGTATTGTGTTCTTATTTTTGACTCATATACTATTTTCAACTTATCCCAAGATTATTTTCTTGTTGTGGTCTCACGAATATGAGGTTGTAACTCATCTAAAACACTAAACAATATTATTAAATTTTCTTTTTGATTTACACGATCAAATGTAGTTTTTTGTGTAACATCTATTGGAAATCTTGTTAATGTACCAAAAAAATGGACAATAGATTTTCAAAATCAATTTATGCATGAATTTTTATTTTCCATGCTAGATAATTATCGAGAATGCAAAAAGTTGAGAATCGGCAAAAATAATTTTGTTGCCATAATTGTGGCCATTATGAAAAGTGATAAAATGTAGAATAAAAAATTGAACACTTTTCCCCCTTAAATCATGTACAACCCCACAAATATATATATATATATATATATATATATATATATATATATATATATATATATATATATATATTTCAGTTTGGGCTCCTTTTTGGTCATGTACAACGAAGTTTTGGCACTAGTAACCCTATTAAAAATTTGACTTAGTGGTGATTAAATATAAAATGGCCCTCTTGGCCTATTTGAATTTTTTTAAATTCTTTGGCTTCATTTGAAATACAAACAATATCGAGTTTGTTCAATTTTTACAAAACAAAGCTTATTAAAAGATACACCAAGACATAGAGATTGAAAAACCATACACTTTAAAAAAATGGCACCCTAATCCGAGGTACTAGTTGAAAGTTATGAATTTTTAAAATTATAATTTCAATATCTTTTCGGGCCCCTTTCCAAAAATGGAATTTTTTTCTATGCTTCTAATTTTTTTCACAAAATCCAAAACTAGATTTTTTTGTTTAAAAGTGGATTTTTTAAAATGAAACGTGGATTAGGTCTTATGTGGCTCAACTGGTCTTTTTAGGGCACAACTGCAGTTCAATCAATTTTCCTAAGCATTATAATAAACCTTGGACGCCTTTTTTCTTATTTATTTCTTCCTTTCTTTGGCTTCACATAGGTATATTGTTGGGACACAATTTTTTTATTTCCCCTAAGCTTTCGATGTTGAATATTTTGCATGCACGTATTTTTCTTCTCTTGAATGCTCTTGATCTATGAATGCAATCTCCAGGTTGATTGGAGGCTTCAGGAAGTCTCTTTGGATAGAGATCTTCTCACAAGGATGTAGAATTATCTTGCTAGATATATGAAAAGACAGAGCACAAAGAAGAGGAAGGAGAAGTTATGTGGGAGCTTAAAAATATCGGGTTCCCAAAATAAAAACTATTGTATATATTTTTTAAAATGCTTATAATTTTGAAAAAAAATTATAGGTATAGGTAATTTAAAAAAAAAAAAACCAGAGAATGAAACAATGTCACCTTCTACAATATAGTTGCATCCATGTTTACAGGAGCCTGTGATTGCACTCCAAGTGTTCTTAAACTGTAAATAATTCCATGAACCGGGTGTGGATTATGGTAGGTGATGTGAAATGGCTGGGGAATCTATGGCTCCTCCAAGCTCTGAAATTTCTCCATGTCTCCCTAAAAACTTCCTACACTTATCCTTGGATCATAATGTTGCTCTGATACCAAATCTTGACAATGAATAGTTGAAAAAATATTTCACACATAATCTTTACACAAAAACAAGATGGTGCTTGTATATTTTATTAATATCAAAATCAACCATTAAAAACAAATGATAGACCTACAATATTTATATATATTGGACAACTTCTATCTCATCCACAATATATGGAAACAAATCACCTAATCGAGAAAATATACAGGAATATCATATTTCCGCTAACTACCCCTATTTCCCGTCATGGAAATCATCTAGGAACACAATATGCAAGATAAAACATGATCCCACAAACATAGGGATGAGATCATGTTAGCATATGGATTTTCATGCATGCAAATGACATTCAACAGTGTGGGAATGAATTCCCTCCTCAATGAAGGTGATGTTGCCTTTATTGAAAGCCAAAACTATATTTACACTTGTACATTAAAAATTATATGTGGGGGGTGTTTTGGAACATCAATGGAAAGAAAAGTGAATGAGGGAGATGGAATGGAATGATGGAAGGAAATGGAAAGGAATGAATGGAAGGACCATGTAAAATTTAGGTAAAAGAAGATCCTACTATTGTATGGAGAATAACAATAAATAACTAACACAAATAAAATGGAGTTTGCATCGTTAAATGAGAATGAGTAAAGGGATCACACATGATCAAGTAAATAGTAGATCTTGATCACTGTGAATAAGAACAACATATTAATAATGTTGATAATAATATCAAAGACAATATTTGTATGCAATATTTTAAACATCTAACATCTAATGAACATAAGAACATCAAATATTATAAGATATAATGAATGGGAAATCATATTTCATTAAATTCAAATGTCTTCACAAAAGAACACAATTTTTTTTTCCTGAAACAAAACTTGCACAAAAAAGTATTTTCTTCTCCTCTCTCAAATTCACCCTTTACAAATGAGTCCCTGACTTCCTTTTATAACCCGAAGTTGGTTACAAAGTAGTTAGGGTTTTACATGAACATTAAATAGGGCACTTAAGTGACCTTTGAATTGTTCAACTAACTTTATTAAAAGCAAATAAAAATAGAAATCACTTAATTCATCCACAGTTTTCTAAAAACAAACTCAATAACAACATCCTTTTCTTAAAATTCCACTTTTAAAACATACAATAATAACCAGTGCCTTATCCATTGAAATGGGGTCCGCCTATCTCAAATGTATGAGAAATGGACTCTCCCACTTTGTTAGATACCAAGAAAACTATCTCCTTGAACCATCGGTGAAATTAGGATCTGCCGCTTTCGCCAATTGAAAGGATCTGAACCTTCCCAATGTTTCGAACATATTTTCTTCTTCTGGAGGTTCATTTGGTCGAAGAATAGCCTCACAAAATACCTACAATTCCAAAATCCTACTTGGCATATCATTTAAATTAACCATATTTGATTGAGCGTTCTCAAACAAGTTATTTAATTTAATGCAATGCTCCATTGAAGATGAAGATAAATTATTGGCGGGAGTATACATGTCCTTAAACAATTGTGAAAATTGCTCTTCCACATGTTCCGATGAACACCTTTGATTATGCTCATTTACGAGGTTGTAAGGGATCTCAGCTATGAATTCTTGAATCAAGGTGAGTGAAGTGAAGGATTCATTGCATATGCTCTCATAATGGATCATAGAATCCTCAAGAAGCGTCTTCTTTGATTTGATATGCAGACACCAAAGAAAACATGCCCCTTGATGTTCAAATTTGAGAATTCCTTTAATGCCTAAAACTAAGGATTCCATACTTGTCATCTCCTATAGACTAGGAAATATCTCATCCAAATTTGATATGTTAGAAACAAAATTTTCCTTGAAAGAAATAATTGGATCAAGATACACACCAACAACTTCATGGAGCTTAACCACTTTTTGATCATCTATTGGCCTAAAATGAGAATATCTGAAAGCCAAGTTTTAGTGACATGGCCCAACATGTTTATTTATTTTTATAAATTGCGAGTTTATTCATCAAGGGCATCGATTGCATTAGGTACTAGGAAATTGGATGATATGGGATTTATCAGATGTTGAGCATATTCCACCAATTGATTGTTTTCAGCCTTGAGCTGAGATTTTGAGACTTATATTTATCAAGTCTATTTAGCACGATATCAATTGAATATTGATCCATCACCATGCCACTTTCAAATGTGCACCTCCCAAGTCCAACTATGGAAAATTTATAATCAACGAGATGTCATGGCATCACGCTCCTTGTCAACTTGTGGGATGGCAAGATCCACAAATATGTTTCCATCACTATCCACCATTATTCGAGAAATCAATTTAGGATTCTTGGGAATGGAATTGTTTGAAAGTTTGAAAAGGGCATTAAAATCAATGTATATTTCCTTGATAACCCTCTTCCCTTTATTGACCTTGCAATCAACCCAGAAAGGAGTATCATTCACTATTTTTGCATACAAAATCATGGATCTTGAAGAAACATTATCATTGTTCTTGACATCATGAGATTATGTAAGAATCCTTTTCATGACCTCGATTTAAGGAAAAATAACCTTGATATCCACCCCGATCATTCGAGAGATTTTGGTAAATATCCTCATGAATTGTAGGTTCCTAAGTGTTTGATATTTTGATTACACATACTTGAGTTGACACTTGTGTGAGGGATGGATGAGGATTGTTTGTCACATGATTCTAAGAATTATTAACAATGTGAGTAGAAGAATTTGTACTTGAAGTAGAAAATACCGATACACGCTCTCTTCCATCACTAGGGCTAGGACCCTTAGATTTTTCTCCTCGTGACACATTATTAAGTGAAGTGGATTTTGGAAACCAATGCTTTCTTTTTTTGCTTATGATTGGATGGCATGGAGGTCGATTGAGAAGGGATTTGGTTGAATGGAGACCTACTCGAGTCGAAATTTTTATGATACTCAATTATGATCTTGAATTGATTGTTACTTAGCAAGTTCTCTTTCGTACCAAGATATGCTTCTTTTGAGGATGATTTGATTCTTTCTATCAAGAGAAAATTCATCTCTTTTGGTCCAATCAAGTTAAGGAAACGGGGTAAAAGGAATCGCATGATATGAAGGATCAATAACATCTTCATCATTATTTATGAATGAATATATAGGGTTCTTGATGCAAAAATCCTTGATCTAAGCAAGGGTTAGGTGAGAAAAATATCCTCTTTTTACTTCATGATCATCTCGAATAGGCAACCCGAAATCTTACATGGTAACGTTATGTTGATACTTTTCTCCAAGAATATTCTACATATATCCATTGATATTAAACTGGGATCTCTTTACATATGGATGAATTGTGATGAGGGAAAACTCTTTTCCATGAATTGTATATCATGAAGATATTTGGACATTGGTATTCCCTGATTTGGATTGGGAAATGAATTTCGAGCGATGCTTGTCACTGAGAAGACAATGAACTTGGAATAGTTGTCACGAAAGCTCCATCAATGCCCATTTTTCACTAATGTACTTAGAAATTTTCCATGGAGTACCCACAAAACCACTTATGTGAATGTAGGAAAAGGATGAGAATTGAATAAACTAGGTTCCCCATTGGGAAATGACATCCATGGATTCTTTAGAAAATATTTCCTTTGTATTCTGATTCAGGTTCCAAATCACGTATAAGGTGAATGCATCATTGACTCTTATGAAATGGTGAGAGCTATTTTTGAAACTTAGTTGTGGATAGTAATGGAAGACACTATTTGATGGACCCATGACTCCTCTTGTTTCAAGTCACAAAAATATATTTCTTCTTGCCACTACGTAAGTTAGATACGATGTCATGTAGAAGCATACAATCATATTTACTTCAATCAATTGTTTCGAAGGCTATCACCGATGATGGTGGTCAAATCCACAAACTCCCTCTTGGAAAGGATGATACAAGATAAATTGATACATCCATGGGTGGAAAATCCTGGTAGAGGGTAAACCGAAAACTCGACTTAGGAGAATAATCATGTCCCCGATTTCTTCCATGAACTCAATGTGGTACACTTCTTTAGAAAGTTAGAAAATTCGAGGCCTCTTGGTCACTAACCAGTTGTTATTAACCATCTTACTCCACCTGAGGGGTTCTTCATCCAAAAATTCATGTGTCGATTTGTTGAGTGATATCTCGCATTCTCGGGAATTTAGGTATGATGAGAAATTTCTCAATTTTCTCTAGTGTGATTAAGAGGAATGGCTAGCAATTATCTTTAAAAATTCCTCATCTCTCAGGATCATAATGATCCACGCAAGTGATAACTAGCTTGAGACACTACATCGAGACAAGGAATGTTGCTTCTTTGGGTAGACCAATGTGGTAAAGCCTATCTAAGAATATGGTCTTGCCTTCATCTTTCACCCGATCACAGAATTGTTGCACATTAATGTGACCTAGATTTGTATCAATGATATTGTCATATGCCGAGTTTTGGAACTAGGAGGGATGATTCTTTTGAATTCATACTTTAGTGTGGACTTATTTGATTTCTCCACTTTGGCTTCCTCGATTTTCTTCTGATTTATTAGATTTTTTGGCCATTCTAAATTTTATAGAAAAATGACTTAGGTACGCAAAATGATGTCAATGGTATCGGGTCTTAGTCTCCAAACCACCGTCAATACAAGAGAAATAAGGCTTGTTTGATTATAATTATTATTATTATTTAAAAATAATAATAATAATAATGGATCCCAAGATACATTTTGTTATAAATGTCAATTAAAACAAAAATATCGAGACTAAGCTTGAATTCTAGATCGAGCACAAATAATAATATTTATTTTTGATTAAATTCTCCCATGGAATTGCTTCACCAAAAAAATTTGTGTTAAGAATTGGAAAAATCCTGCTGGAATGTGGATTTTCTTTTCTCTCTACTTTGCGTTGGATTTTCCTGGCAAATGATGGAACGCGACACTCCTCCTTGACTTCTTTTGAACCAACTATGGGAATTCTTGGCTGCGTTGGAAATTTCTACCTCTTACATGATTTTCCCAAGTAAATGCATGGTGGAAATGATTTATTCTTGGACTGTATTCCTTTCCTTCAATGCGTGAATTGTAATTTTCCGAAAAAAAAAAAGAAACAAGAAAAATATGTTTGGCTTTTATCTTTGACAATTGCATGGAAATGTGTTCTTCTCTGCAAATTTTATTATCTGCTTTATTTCCTGGAGAACTCCACCTTCTCCTTGGCATGTGGTATCTTTATACATGCGTTTTGGACTGTGTGGGGGCTGTATTATGGTGACCAATGTGTGGCATCTACCTCCTTTTCATCATACATCTAAGCATGGATTTTGTCATGCTAAAACCTATGTGATAATTCTACAACCTCTGCGTTGGAAAAATCCTTTAATCTCAGCCTACATGGATAAGCTTTGCTTTAACATGCATTGGATCTGGCTATTTCCTTAGCATGGAATACTACAACCTTGATGACTATTTTTAACTCTTCCCACGCATTGGAAATTGTTTTCTTCTCCCTTGTGAGTGGCCTCATTTGGTCTTCTTTTTCTATTTTATCTTATGCATTTGCATGGAATTTTCTGAATGAATGTGTGGAGAATCTTATTTTGTTGTTTCTTTTTTTTAACTTTCTATGCTAAAGCCCATTTGTTGAAAAATTTCTTTTGTTTGTCTCCTTGGGCTGTGTGGGATCTTTCCTAGATTTTAACTATCATTATTTAAATTTTATGCTATCATAATGCGTGGAGATTCCTTTCTATCCCTCTACCCACGTGGTCTTCCTTTAATGGTGCGTGGAATTATTTTTTCTTTCACCTTGCTACCTGCATGCTGGGATTCGATGGAATTAGGTTGTGTGGGATTATTTTCTTTTATTATTTCCTTAAGGCTATGTGTGGAAATTTTTCTTCCTCCCTTCTCTGACTATGAGTAGCTCCTACGTGGAGGATTTATGGATTGTTTTATCCTTGTGTCTGCAAATGCGTTGGAATGCTGAGGTATTCAAACTTGGTGAACATGGTGATTTGTTGAGGGATGTGATAAAATATTACTCTTAGAATTTCCTTCAGAAGAAATAAGAAAAAATTGGAAAGCTTCGCATGACTTCTTCCAACGAGTTTGACAGAAGGATTTTATGAGGATTTAGGAAGCTTCCTCGCAACTATTTCTTATTCATCCCATTAAAAAAACTTCCCTCTTTCTCGAGTAGTGGCATTAATTGCCAGGGGGAAGTGGGGAAATAAACAACCATTTGCCAGTGGAAATGGGAAGGCGGGCTGACAATCCCCATTTTATTTCCCCATCTGGGAAATTGGGAGATTTTTTCCCCATTTGCCAATTCATTTATTTGTAAATTGGTGGAAGAAATCTCACAAGCGGGGAATTACAATAAATTTTCCAAGAAAGGGGAAATCCAATCTTGGAAGCCAATTTGGTATCCCCAGAAATGGGAAGCGGAAGCTTATTTTTCCCTAGAAATTAAAATAAATCTTGTCAAATGAATTTTAATTAATATTTATTTAATTAAAAACCCCAAAGTTATTAAAAACTCATTTTATCAAACAAAGAGTAATTAATTAACTAATATTTAATGCACTTTATGACTGGTGGGAGGATTTCTCACCTAAAATGGATTAAATGAAGACTGAACGATAAAAAAATGAGATGATCACAATGAGGTTGATAAATCATGCAAAGTAAAACTTTTGAATTTTTTAAAATTTCCATATTTATTAAATTTTCATAAGTCAAAACTAGTTGATAACATAACACTATCACTTAGTTAACTAACAACTAATGATAACTAATACTTATTGACATAAGTTTAAAGTATTTAAATTAAATACTTTAACTTATTACATTTATTGAAATATCAACTAATGATCAATTAAGTTAATTTTTATTCCTAATAGAGTTACTCTGCTAACAAGTTTGAGTTTACCCTTGTCATTGGGTGTGCACCTATAGTAGATTATGGGAATTAGATTTTTTTGTTATCAATTAGATTTTAGATGATGGTTCGGAGTTTGAAGAATTTATTTTTAGAATTTCCAACACATTGATGATAATCACAAGTGGAAGCTTTCATTATAATTCCTTCCTTTTGGTCATGATGGAACTAACTCAAGGGGAGGAGGAAGTTTGAAAAAAATTTGTCGATAAGTTGTCTCAATATAAGGTGTGGGACCATGGGCATAGTGCTAAATGTACAATGAGGTTTACGTTGGTGAGCTTTCTTAGAAGAAGAGACAATGCTGAAAATAAATTTAGTGTCAGTTGGTTTAGTTGTAGATGGTTTAAATGGCGTCTTGTTAGGAAAATGAGTGGAAGATGAAGTATGTTCTTGATACTTAAGTTTTCGATGGATAGGAGTTTAGTCTCACAAAGCTTGAGAGTGTGACAAATTTGATCAAATGAAGGAGAGGATTCAAAGAGATCGCTCTCTTGTGGAGGTGGTAATGGAATCGTGCATGAATAAATCGTGAAGCTTAGAGTCGACAGGGCACATTTTTAATCTTACTAAATTATTCTTATATCTTAAAACATAGTTAGCAAGGTGTTCATTTGAGCCTTGTTTAAGTTGTGATAGATGAGAATAAGATATCTTAGAACCGATATTGATAGAAAAGTGAGTAAGAAATACATCATCTAGATGTGTGAAGGAGGTTACTGAGTGAATAGATAAGTCGTAAAACCAATGCATCACATAATCATGTAGAATACAAGGAAAATGATTAGCTAAGAGGAGATGATCATCAACGAAGTCAAAACAAGCAACATGAAATGATCTAAGATGTTCTTGTGGGTCCTCATGCCCATTGAAGATGGGAATCTTAGGAGTGACAAAGTTAGGTGGAAGTGGATAAGTAGAAATGGTGGGATCGAATGGGGTGTGCGGTAAAAGAATAATCCAAGGATGATGATGTATGGGAGGTGGCCAGTTGTAACTTACAAATTTTGGCTTGAAGGTCATGATAAAGAGAATGTAAGTCGTGGTTGCTAACATATGAGACCTGCCATGCATGAGAAACTAGAGCGAGTGTAAATTGGTTGGTGGTAGTTGGTTTAGAAATGGGAACAATATAAATGGGAGGAAGAGTAGAAATAGGTGGTTCGGTGGCCACAAAATTTTGTATGGCTGCGAAGTGGTGAGCTAAACCAGTTAAAATTCCTTGTGAGAAACATGTAAAATCAAATTGAGATTGTGGGGATGCTTAATGAGGTGATCATTGATAGCCTTAAGCTAAGCTTCATAAAATCCTAATGAGAGTTAGCCATGAGAAGAGAATAATAAACCCTAGAGTGAAATATGAAAGAAGGAAGCCAAAAGTGTGAATGGTCAAGTCGGGTTCACCAAAATGATTACCTAAAATTTACTAAACTCATGTAGTAAAAGATAGTTAATCTAATCTAGGAGGAAATATAACGCAATAAGTAAATGTTCTAAAATCGTATGTAAATGAGATAAGTAAATAAACTGATGAAATACTAAACCCTAATGTGCAAGAAGGGAAAGGAAAGAACTCAAATAATATGTATGATTGTCACAAAGTGTTACGAGATCTGACTTGAAATTTTGGAATAGGAATGAGTGTACGAGAGGTCCCAAAAAGGTCATATCTAGATGATGTGTCTAGAATAGGGAACTTATAAGAGGATCTGGGGTGCCTACGGATGCTCTGGTAAGTAATTTGGGTGCCCTATTATGGGAAAAGTGTCCGGAACTAGTGCTCACAAGCTCAAGATAATCTTTAACCTTTTCCATCTATCGCACTAAATTTCTTGAATTATGTCGAATGTATCGAATATGTAGAATGAATGGGTCGGAATGACCTCATATGCCACAATAGTGGGATTACTAATCGAGCGTTGCACTACATTTTGGACCCGGATGTAGTTATGGTGTGTGTGTGTGTGTGTACATGTCGTGCCTTAGGTGTTCTTATGCCGGTCACACTTTGTCGAAATCAACACTAAGGGGGTAATGTTAGGAATTAATATTTACATCATGGTAAATAATTATATGGTTAGTTTTATATATATTGTTATAACAAATGTATAACAATATATTAATATGGGTTTTATATTGTTTATACTTCCTACTTTATAGGAATTTGGTTTTCCTATTTGGATGGCTATTTAATAGCACTCCATACATTGTAATATAAAAAAAATAATATATTGATTATATTTGTGTGTTCAACTTTGTGTATTGTTTAGGTAAAAATCCTTCTCCCGATCAACAAATGGCTTGGCATGGAGACAAGGTAGATGCGGAAGTGGGTTGACATGTGCATGATGCACGAGTTATCGAGCTATGCAAAATGTAATGCAAAACCCTAAACCGAATCGGCATGGCGAGATACACGAGGCGAAGTGGCAAGCTAGTAGGTTGGGGTTATTGGCGAGTTCTCCTAGAACATAAAAGGTTCCTCTTACTAGAATGGACATAAATTACACTATATTTAAATGTTTTAGGAAAATTACAGGTGTTGGGAAGCTAATTTGAAACTATACAACAGGAAGATTAAAAGCTGAAAACTCAAGGATTAGGTGGGGAAAAATGATGATGAAGCTACGGGATCATGGATTCCATTCCCAAGTGTAGAGATGGATTAAATACAAGCATGAAGGCCATTCCTTCTTGCACAAGGAAAAGTACAATGGAGTATGGGATTTGCAAGCAACCCCATCTCTCTTGTAGGTGTCATGATGAATTTAGAGGTAGTTGGGGGCAGATTTTGAGCTCATCTCTGTCTCTCTTATGATTCTTCTTGTTATATAATGTAATGGGGGGCATGTTTCAAAAGGTTGGACATTCTTGTATCTGCCCCTCCCTTATTTCTCACATGTGAGTGATTTTTGGAAACCTAAGCCTCCATTTTGGAGCTCTATAATAGAAGTCTTTCCTTTTACCCATGTAATGAGTTATTTTGTAATATTAGTTGGAGCAATAAAATCAGATATTGTGATTATTGTCTATCATAGTCTCATGTTGTTGTTTCAGCTTTCCTTTATTCATGTTTATGAGTATATTGTGCATATCACCTTGTTTATTACAAATCTAGATTTGATTTCTCCTAATGTAAAATGGGTTTGTTTCTTGTGTGATGATCTATGGTGCTTGACCACCCTCCTCATTTTACTTATTTTCGTTCTCATGCATTGTAAGGTTGTTCAACACCCATCTTCTTGGTATATCACCCTCTTATGTAGGATTTTCTTTCTTTCTTGTACTCTTTCACCTCCCTTATCTCCTTGTGATTATTAGATTAGGTCTAGATTAGATGTTTTTCTACATTTAGGAGTCAATTGTTACACTAGTATAGGAGAAGAACCAACTTTCTCTAGAGAGTTATTTCATTTGCAAGGTCCTCCACCTTGAAACAACTCCATGATAGTGATTTCCAAAATATTCACTTGCAATCATTTAGGATTTTTGTAATTTTTCCATAACAAGTACCTTGATCCATGTACGGAACATCCCTGATTCTTTGAAATTGATGAATCCATTCTTTGTGATCCATTGTAATTGGGAAATGTAATTTTATATATCGGCTAGGGACTCTAAATTGCTTTTGTTGAAGGAAAGAGAGTCACCTACCTTATTCTTGACCATTTCCTAGAATAGGATGATGATTTCCTCGATGATGAGTCTTTGGTGAGCAAAGGGAACTCAAATATTTTAACGCAATGGTATACTTCATTAAGTTTTTGGAAAGTTTTCATCCACAAAATTCCACTTCGGATATGGTGTTCTTGAGCTTTATGTATCATGCATCCAAGACGCGGATCAAAATTTAGGATATGTCTTCAGACATTTGATGCAAACAACTCTCTACTCATGAGAGTATAAGAGTCAAGGAACTCATTTAAGAAACTATTGGGAGTATCTTGTATAAATCACTGACCTCTTTTACAATCTGTTCCTCCATCATACTTACTTTGGAAAATGTTTCATGAGCATATTTGATAAGGAAAATGAGGTCATGACACAGTGTTTTTCCTTGCTCAATGATTTATTCGATCCACCTTTCATTGGCTTTACCCCACATCATGTATTCTTTTGATTTCTTTATTACTTTGGGTTCAATATTTTTGATTGGAGGGACATCTTTAATCTGGAGAGGGGATGTTGATTCAGGCTCTAGAGAAGGGTCAGATGCATGAACCGAGAGCTTTCACATGTTCATCCAATTATACGATGATTCACTTATATTCTCTGGTTTGAGCAAGAATACGGGAAGAGTATTCTTTGAACATGTGAATGTCACCCTCATGAGAAGCTTGACCCAATGAGATGCAAGTCAAATCATAGTTAGATGAAGTCATTTCCTCTACGGGATTATCCATCTTAGGCTTGGACACTCCGCATATTAGTTACCTGAAGTACCACCGAAGAAGTAGGACATTGTTTGGGATTTCATCTTTTGTTTGGGATTATATACCTTTGATATTTATTTGATACTTGGTATGAAAATTTGATGTGTTGTTCTTGGCTCATTGTTGATCATTTCTGAGATCCATGAGAATATTTCATTGAGTTCGACATGGTGTTATCCACACTTAGAGAATGAATTTACTATTTTTAGTAAGCGGAGATTTCCACCCTTTTTGATATCACTTTGATGAGTTCATTTTATTCAAATAACCCATTCGTAGATTGTTCCCTTTGAAAATGATTTCTGTAATGAATTACTATTCATATCTAGTGCCCATATAGGGAACTTACTATTTTTAGTAAGTGTCCATTTTCACCATTTCTAACACTAGAGTATCACTCTAACCTTATAAATGTCTTCTTTTCCCATCATCTTGATCGTAACTTCTTTTGGTGTTAACTTGCCAAAAATTGTCAGTCCCCGTGTAGGGGGGCTTACTATTTCTAGAAAGTGGGTCTCTTGTGGTTGGTTCACGATGATTTTTTTTTTGATGTGGGGTTTTATCCTTAATGCACCTATGAAATTTCAGCTTGATCTGATGTCAGAAATGAGAAATTTTAATATTTAAATTTTTGTTGCAGGAAAACGAGGGTATTCTCGCTGTAAAAAATCTGAGCCATGTATATTTTTTTCACTTGGATCCTCATGGAATCTGAAAAACTAAATGTCTAAGAAAAATAACACTCCTATCCATTTGATATTTTGTGAGATATGATCAAATTTGTCTCCATGGATTTTGAGGTTTCTAGCAAACAATATTCATTTGTTCTTCGATTCAATCCATTATTTTTTGAAATTTTTTTATGTTTTTAGATAAAAAAAGTGTTGTATGGAATCATTCAAGCATAAATATCTTGGGTTTATTTTCTGGAGGAATTTCGCCAGCATTCCGACAACATCTAAAGGTGTGGGGGAGAAAATATAGTGAAAAATGATTGTCTTGTTATCTATAATTTGAAAATGGAAGGAGGGAGAGGGGGGAACATTTTTCTATCCCTTTCATCCATTTTCAAAGGTGCAAAGAGGTCAAGAAAATGTGCCTCACCCTAGGCTTTCCACTTGTTAGGTGTTTATTCGATGAGCACATTAATAGAGGGGGTTGAAACGGAGTACCTCGGAGGCTGAGGCATGGTCGCATGTGTGAACTGAAGGATAAAAAGGAGTGGGGTGATTTTTTATGTACCTCATATTCATTTGAAAAATGGAAAAAGGGTGAAATAAATTTCTCCTTTCTCTAGGAATGCCAAGTGTCGTGCATGCATGGTTAGGTAGGTGTGTAGGTCAAAGCGGTCAAAGGGGCTTAGGTGAGTGTCGATAGGTCATATGCGTGTCTAGAGGGATCCATAGGGGTTGGGAGGAATTTTTGCACCTCATGTCCCTTTGAAAAGGTATAAATAAGACATAAAAATTTTCCTTCACCTTGTTTTTCCACGTGTCCCACTGGAAATTTGGGTAAGTGTCGAAGAGCATACCATGAAAGCCGACTTGTGAAGGTCATATCTTGAGCTCCTAAATGAGTTTGCAAGTGCTTATTTATATGATTTTGACTAGAAATGGAATTTTAAAATGAATGTTGATGGTCCCAAGGCTTGATTATTAATGAAACACCTTTAAATGTCCCATTTTTTCTTAGGATCACCTATAGTGCATGGAAAGACTGAGATGGCCCGAAAAATGCATGATGCTTGAAGATGATGTGATTTCACCACCATGTGGGGAACTGAAAGAAATTTAAAATGATATATTGTTTTCTCCATAAATTCTTCCAAAGCTCCTGAAATATCTCTTTGAAGATCAAGTGCTTTTTCCAATGTGAGCTCCTTAGGCCTCTAAAGCCAACCTTTTGTGACCTAGCTCCTTAACCTCTGAACCCATCCATATTTTCCATGAATCAGTTTCACCATGCTTTGGGATATCAAATACACCTCTGTGATGAACATGGGTATTCCATTCCTCTCTGAATATAGTTTACTAAGCTTAGAAATGTTGGTGAAATACCCTTCTAAGTATGCTTGAAAAAACACTTTAAAAACCATTGCTCCAACATGCTTGAATGATTCTCTTTGTTCCTAAATCACTAATGGGAGTAATAAAGACACCATAGATGGAATATTGAATGAAAATAATGGATTTGAAACTATGGGGAAAGGGATATTGGGGTGTCTTGATGTATATGACATAAAAAAATATGACACTAGGGTATAGTTGTCCTGTTTTCGGGTGATTTTGCCCATACATAAACACAAGGAACATTGTGTAACCCCAAATGCAAGCAATCATACCTCCTCAAGTGGAGAAAGAGAGTTATATTCTTGGAATGGAAAGTAAATCCCATATTTCACACTGAGGCAAATTGACACATATGACACAATGGAATCTTTCATAACCCCTACGACACTTAAGACCTATGAGGTCACCTAAGTGAGATGACTCACCACGTGATGTGGAAAATGCACACACCAATAGTTGCACATCTTACAATCCTACTGGAACTTAACTTATTTATATTTTATGGCCTTAGAAACTAGTACCCAATTAGGAAACAAGCACCTAGGTGCTCCTTGAAAGAGTCCAGTGGGAATCGAATCGAAATGATGCACCATGATGAAGTTACACTGATGGAATCAAATTAGCTCTGCATAATCTCAAGGAAGAATCAATCAATCAATGGAAGAGCTTGCATAAAAAAACAAATCTTGCACATATAGGAAAAAATAGTGGAGTGTCTTGGCATACTCATAAATGTCAAATGAAGGGATACATATAGGGTGCTAAGTAACCCTAGTGCATGACACACAAGCCGAAACCCTAATGAAATCACCCATGTGAGATGACCCTCCATATGTGAGTGGAGGACACATGGATCACTCACACCAACACCCCCTTCATCAAAGCTAGGGTAGTGGCAATGATGAGTCAAAATAGAACAAGAAAACACTCCTAAACAACTAAGAAAGATGTGTCAATGGGGCCCAGAAACTAAAGGCCTGATAAGGTGCCCATATACAAACAAAATCTTCCTAGAAGAAGAAGAAGAGAAATGGGTCTTGGAACAAATCCTGATGAGGTACCCATGCACAAAAAGAAGTCCCAAGCAATGAAGGAAAACCCAGTGGGAAAAACATCCACCACAAGAGAACAAAACACTCTCAAATCTAAGAAAGATACCAAGGATGGGTCCTGACCATAGACTAGCCTAAAAAGGTACCCATGTACAAAAGGGAAATATCTTGGAAAGATGAAGAAGAAAGAAGAAGAGGGAGATGAGATGGATGCAGAAGATGTCATGGACGGATCTGAACTCTATAACTCTAAGAAGTCTCCCAGAAGAATGTTGATGATGAGATCCTCTGCCTCTGGACTAAAGAAGATCCATCCACACTGAACTATGTGTCTACCCTTAGGAAGGAAAGAAATGATGTGTTGGAATTCTGACCACTCCACGAAGGAAACCGAAGGTAGTAGCATGAATAAATCTAAATCTAGTCCACGAAAGTGTGACATAGGTATAGAAAGTGAGTGTGAAGGAACCAAATGTAATGTCACGAGTGTAGAATTATTAGAGTATGAAGGGTGAACACCAGTAGAAAATATTTCAAACTAATGTGAATGCGAGATAAACATCCTCCACAACAAAAAATGGATCCACAAGAAAGTGTGGATCAATGAAGGTCTCCAAAAAGTGGAAGTGACAAGAGTCCCAGAAGGGGCACTCCCAACAATGGAGATGATGAAATCCTCTGAAATATCTGTAGATGGATGAGGAACATATAGTACATCACAAGTTTACTATGTGAAAAGATGACTAAGGTCAAGCAGATACTCGTCCTAATGAGGGGTCTCAACAAACAAAAGAGTGATGTCAAATAAGTATGAGTCATCCAATGATGGTGAAGGAGTGGCGGGGCCTCAAACACTGAAAGTGGAAGAGAGGCCAGTGTGATGAATGTGTGATACTATATAGGAGACTACTCAATATTTGATGAGATGTGGGATGTCTCAACACTCTCTAAAATAGTGAGAGAAGGAGGAGAAGAGTCCTCTGAAGTACTCTCGATATCAGAACTAGGTGCACAATCCTCATCATCAGAAGTAGAACCAAGTGAGTCTGTGTCAGTGGAAATATCATCACATGAGGAAATAGATGAGCCAACATAATAAAAAGAAGAGGTGAAGAAAGAGCGGGGTCCAAAAAATCTAAGTGAGTACGTCTCATATCCGAAGTATCTCCAACTAAATCTCCAACACTTTGCAAAGTTTTCCTAGCCCAAAGAGGACCAGGAGAATCAGGCTCAGAGTCAGAAGATTCTTCACTCAAGTGAGAAGGGACATAGTCCTCATCATCACTCTGTCAGAATCAGAAGAATCAAATGTCTGAGGGTCAAGAAGAGGAACACGCTCAACAACATCATCATCTGAGGAGTCAGAATCCAAATTAGAGAGCTGAAGAACCTCAATAGGCAAAGAAGCCATGTGGTGCGAGGCACCGGAATCTATAATCCAAGTTGATGAAGGGAAAAATTAGGCTATAAGGCCTTCCTTTATTCTTATCAGATTTAGAATTTCTTGCAGTAGAAGACTCGGCCTTCGAAGCATTTTGTTTGATAGACTCAGGAACACCTATTTTATTTTTCTCAAGTAACTAAGTAAGGTGATCAATTTGTTTTCTCATACATAGATGCTCACTATGACCATATTTCTTGCAATAGGAACACTTAAGCTTGTCTTTCTTTTCTCTAGGCTCAGAAGTCGAAGTGTTCGTGTTAAATTTAGTTTTGGTCTTGGTTTCCTTCTTAGTTTGATCTTTTTTCTCTATCTTATTATCAATCTTCTTTTCCTTACTAGTACTTGCTACAAGGGCATGTGACTTGAACTTGAGTGACCCCATTTGAATGAGTTTGTCCTATTCTCGAATGAGTTGGGATGAAAAATAGTCAAAGGAGGGAATTTTCCAAGCATTGCCCAAGGAAGCTTTTGTAGCATAGAAAGTAGACACGAAGATGGAGTAATCAAAACCTAACTTAGAGAGAATTGACAAGATCAATTGGGAATCTTTATTTTCTACTTGACATTCCTTTAACAACAATCTAGTGTGTAAAAACTTTGAGAAGAAGGCTTTTAGGTTTTCAAAATCACTAGGATTTAAACCTAGCAGTTAGTTTTCCAACTCATGTGCTCTTAGTTCATCTTTTTGTCAAACATTTCATCCAACGTTTTCCACGCTGAATTTTATGTTTCAGACGACTCGATGTGGAAGAGCAAGTCAGGAGAAAAAAATTGTAGAGAAAACCTAAAGCTTGATCACTATGATTTAACCACTTAGATTTTTTAGGGTCTTCATCTGGTTCAGTCTCATTTCCCATGGTGATGTAATAAAACCCTTTAACCCTTAGTTTCATAATTATTTTCGATCTCCACTCAAAAAAGTTGAATGGTGTGAGTAAAGGAAATGAATGAGCATCCATCATGAAGAGAGAGATAAGGAATGCAGAAAAGAATCAAAACCACCCATCACAATATAGTAACCCTCTACTTTCGGAACTTTATAGTTTAGTGCGTTGGATACAATCGGGTCCAAGCATGCGTCGTGAAACAATTGGTAACTCATCTTGCAATCAGCATAATAACGCATAAGAGAGGAGACCATAAATAAGTTTCGTAGAGTGCAACAAGATAACACCGTCTACAAGAATAACGTGTAAAAAACATGAAAAGGGACAAAATCAAATCCTGGTTTTGAGAAAAAGTGCCTCACATCGTAATGAATACCCCCTTGTTATAGACTTTGGTGGATGTGCTCACTAGTCGCAAGCAATAATAAGGGTAAAATACAATGAGAAATGAACACAAGAAGGGTCCAGATAATCACCAGAATGCCGGAAAAGTGCTCGGAAGGAAAATAGTTTCTCAGAGTGTCATTGCACACTTGAGTGCATGATTAACAAAAAAATCGACAATAACACCTAAAATTTATCGTTTTAAAATGCCCAATTTTACTAATTTTAGAGCTATTGTAAAAAAACAATAATTGGCATTGATTTAAAAGATGATTTTAAATATTTTATCTAATCAAGATCATAATTAATATGAATAGATTTAATTACAATTAAATCTAATTAATTACGAGAGAAAAAATATATATATCCCCTAATTAAGATCTAATAAAATTAAATCCTAATGAAAATCAACATTAAATACTCCCTTTAAAATAAATACCCACCAAAACAAATGAACACCCCTTATAAAAATAATTCCCACCTATGAATTTTAAAAGACTTACCACCATTTGAAATAAAAAAACCCACGTTGAAAGGGAGGGCCCAACTCGACATGGCTCGGTGGCTCAAGAAGTAAGTTGTTGGTGATTGGAAATGAGGGTCGAGCCATTGGAAGGGCTCGGCGGTGGCTGACAAGGTGGCTTGGTGGAGGGAGAGCTTGGTGGGGACATGAGATGGCATAGTTGGGAGTAAGCCATTAGAAGGCTTGGTAGGTGATAGGAAGCATGACACATGTGAGGAGTAGGCCGATAGGGAGGATGGGCTTGGCATGGGTCTCGAGTGGGAGCATGCCTAACAAGAGGTGGTCGGCATGTGGGGAGGAGTTCGAGGGTGGTAGAGTAGTTAGAGAAGGCTCGGCATGCGAGGAAGGAAGACAGGGGCTCTAATGGATATACACAGGCAAGGAATGCGAGGTGTGAGCCAAGGAGGCGAGACGCAGGAGAACAAGAGGTGAAGTAGTAAGTCAATCGAGTGAGCCGGTGAAGAAGCTTGCAGAGAAAATACTCATCTTGTAGGCAACACAAGGACCTTACTTAGCCAAGGCTCAGCCAAAACTTGGCAAAACAAAATGCACGCATCCACAACAAAACAAAAATGCCAAGGAGTTAGTCACGAGAAAAAAACAAGTTTGCGAGGTTTGAACAAGCAAGACCTCGATTGAGAGAGTAGTTTAATTGAGAGAGCAGAGAAAGAGCTCTCGGTTTTGGAGAACAGAGCTCGTGGGAGAAGGAGATCGGTGGTGAGGTTATAGCTCGGTGGAGAGCTCGGTGATGAGTTGAGACCAAAACACTAAAAAACTTCACCTACATTTTGAACGAATCTACAAAATACCATGCAAACATAGAAGAGAGACCAAAAATAGAGATCTAAAAATTTTGTGTTTAATAAAAAAATTAAAAAACCAAAAAATAAACCTCTATTTTAACTGATCTCCAAATTTAGCTGCAGCCAACTAAATTTAGCTATAAAACCCCTAAAAGCTTCAAGAATACTTGCACATGCACGAAGAACATAGAAACTGACACACTTTCCAAGAACAACTTATTAATAATGTTAGTAATAAAATCCACAATATAACAATAAAAAAACTTGCACGAGGAGTAAAAGAATGACATCAAGAGTCATAATGAGTGCATGTTTACCCGATCTCAACTCGATGCCATGAATGATTTTGTGAGAATAAAATCATAAATGATGCACCACGATGAAGTTACACTCTGATGGAATCGAATTAGCTCTGGCGTAATTGCAAGGAAGAATCGATCAATCAATGGAAGAGCTTGTATAACAGAACAAAGCTTACACATACGGAAAAGACAGTGGAGTGTCTTGGCATACTCATAAATGTCAAATGAAGGGATACATATAGGGTGTTGAGTAACCCTAGTGCATGACACACAAGCCCTAACCCTAATGACATCACCCATGTGAAATGACCCTCCATATGTGAGTGGTGGACACATGGATCACTCACACCAACACTCCTATCCCTACTCTTTGGGAACTCCTGGCCCTCTCTATCCTTTTCTCACCCTTTTGAGTATTTTTTACTTTTGGGAATATTTTAATATTTTTGGTCATCCTTCGAGTTTTAAACTACAAAATTCATATAAGTTAATCATATATATAGTTAGTTACTTCTCTAAAATCAAGGTTAAAACACTAGAATGATCTACTATCACCTAAGATTGCATCAAAAGGCACAAAGAGAATTACAAATAATTCATCTAGCACATCCATACAAGGGATAGGGGATGCATCACTCTGCATACACAACATAGGAGGAAACTTCTATTATATTCCATTGCACACATTATTATCCTTGGAGCATTCTAGATCTAGCTTTATATCATAGTGAAAATTACACAAGGGTAGCCTAGGGCATAATTTACACAAACATTCACATATAAATAAATGGATTCTGAGATGTAGTGCAACACTCAGTCGTAAGATCACTCTTAGGGTGACTGATGGGGTTATTCTGACTCCCCATTCTACATCTTATTTATTAGGTTTAATGTGGTGTGTGGTTATGTGCAACTAACTATATCTTTTTCAGGTTATATGTACGATCGAGGTCATTAGAGAAAAGTCAAAGAGACAAAATTAGATCGACAACGAAGATCCTCTAGCCCAAAAAGATCATAACTTGAGAACTTGACTAGAAACTAGCATCTAGATCAGTCCTAAGACACAGGTGTTTCTATTTTCCCGTGGGCACTTTTGTCTGCACATCTCTAAGTTCCAAAAACTCCGGTGAGTCTATTAGGAATGCATACTATCCCATTCAATAAGTATATGTATTATTATTTTTGCATCATATTTACCATATAGTAAATCTTAATTATAGTGTGGTGATTTTACCATTCTATGGTTATATTGTTATTTAGTATAATCTATTGTTTCGACAACAATATATTCATAGATTTTGGTTATACCCATAAATCTATTAATGGGTTAGTTGTTATTGTTTATTCCTATTTAGAAGGAAGTTGTTTTCTATTGTAATGGCTATATAATAGCCAAATGCATTATACATAATATACAATAGATTATTATTGCATGATTTATTATGCAAACTTTGTATAATTATTATTTGGTATCAAAGCAAGATCTATGAGGTTAAGATGGTTTTTTATTGCTAATAGGAATGTTAATATTTTGGTTTCCCCTATGGATGATATTTATATTTGCAACATCCATTTTTAAGTTGAGCATTGAATAGTATATTTCATTGTAGTTCCAACCGTGACAACCTACACATGAGATAATACATTCTAGATTCAGTTATCAAAGTTTAGAGGCTTCATAGTAGAATTTCCTAGCCAATGCAATAATCATAATTTCTACAAAATATTCTAACATTCTAGACAGAGAGGTGAAATAATCAATTCATTGGATTTATCTTACAAACCTAATTTGGGGTCAACATGCAATGAGTTGAGTGGTTTAATATTTATATTTAATCTATCTATACATAACGATGTCACAAACATATATTAGATCTCTTTCCACATTGCATATGTTTGAGTGTTTTTGGATCCTTTTGGAGAACAAGATGATCTAGGAAGCTATCTTATGTAGTTGCAAATACCGTAAAGTCCATTACCAACGTGTGCAACAAAATCAACGACACTCTTGCTCATCAATTTATCCTTCTAGCAAAGACCTATCCAAATATTGTTGGATGAAGTGAAATATTGTTCAAGTTTTTTGTGGAACATCTTAAACAACTTGAGCTTTCCATAAATTGGAATTTTCATCTACATGAATCCGCTTGAATTTTCAAGTTCTATAGAAGTGGCTTCATCTAAAATATTACTCCATTACTACAAATTAACTCCATTCTTTTGTAGGTTATATCTTTTTGTACACAGTGGAAAACTTATTTCCATAGATCTAATTTATATTTGTGTGATAATATAACTACAGATCTAGAAAATCCAAATATCCATCTCTTCCACTCAAAACTTTTCCTCTCTCTTCACATTTGACATTATTTTAGGTAGACACAATAATATTATCATGTTGTGTACGTGTATCTGAACTCTCGTATGTTTCATGCCACTCAAACTAATAGTTTGTTATTAATAACTTTGTGTCTTCTAGTCCATCATTTCATGTTTTCTAGTTTTTATTTTTCAAAATCTTACCCATTATGATGTTCATATGAGTAAAGTCATCATCTTGTCAATTAAGGATTCAAGTTGTTATTTAATATACTAGAGTTAAATTATAAAGTCTCATTAATATTATAAGTTATCTATTTTTACTTTCATATGTAGTCTATCAAAATTTAAGTATCAATTTTTGTCATTGGTATATTGTAAAGTTCACGTTATAATTTGTAATCAAAAACCATTTTAAGCATGTTACATAGTCTTATTTTATTGTCAAATTTTGAAGTTAAAATTAAAAATCAAAAAAATATTATATTGTGAGTGTCATATTCATTATCTTGTCATTTGTATTGTCCAAATAGAGTCATTTTGAGTCAAAGTTGAAATTTTGTAAAAATCCCGTAAAAATAAAAACAATTGTCCTTATGGACGCATTTTCAATATTACCCAATGTTTGGAAAATAAACTATTTCAAATTGTGGAGGGGAATTTATAAAAACAAACCCAATGTCGAAACTATTGAGCTTCAGCAAATCATGTTGAGCTAACAACATGAGAATGGAGGTGTAAGCAATGGAGTTTGGAGGAAAATAAGCATCCTCTCATCATCTACAAGCGGCGGGGCCAAAAATGAGGTTGTGGCATTTTTGTCGGTGTGTTTTTTTAGTTGCGATGTACTTGTCATTTTCACATTCATTTTACAAAGATGTTCCTATTGTAATAAAGTGAGAAAATTCTTATGTACTTTCTTGATGTGAAAATATAGTGGAAAGATGAACTTGCAAAAGGAAAATAAAACATCATGATACTTGAAGAGGATGAACAAGGGTCCATATTTTATGAACAGGGGTTCATACTAGATGAGCAGGGGCTCATACCAAGATTGTTTGTCAACCTTTATAAAACAATAAGTGAGTCAAGATCATGAGCATGTACAAGAAGTAAGCTACAGAAGAAGTGCAATTGTTTTTCTCCCATGTTCACACTAAGGGGGGAATGTTAGGAATTCATAGTGACTCATTCAATAAGTATATGTATTACTATTATTACCACATATTTACCGTAGAGTAAATCTTAATTACGATGTGATGAGTTTACCATTATACGGTTATATTTTTAATTAGTATAATATATTGTTTCAACAACAATATATTTGTAGAGTTTGGTTATACCCCTAAATCTTTTAACGGTTAGTTGTTATTATTTTCTTCCTATTTAGTTGGAATTTATTTTCTATTGCAATGCCTATATAATAGCCAAATGCATTATACATAATATACAATAGATTATTATTGTGTATTTTCTGTAAACTTTGTACCATTATTAGAGTTGTGATGACACTCTTTCCAGTCTTTCCCAGTAGTTCCTTAGCTGAGATCACTTCCGATCACTCGAAATAAACTAAGTCATCTATCTCACTTACTTTCTAGGGTAATATATTATTAGTTGCTTGTATCTTGTCCATTTTGCTATATTATATCATATGTATATCATTAGTTATAATAGTTACTCTGTAATTAGATTTACTTAAATTTAGATTAAATCATTTTGTGAACCAGATTACTTACATGCCCATTATCATATCTTTCATGGATTCACATACCTTTGGTTCCAATGCTTCCTCATTGTATATCTAGGTTCATGATACAAAAATGGTACTTAAATTTTTCAAAGTACTTAGAAAATTTTCAGATTTAAAACTTGACAACTGATTAAGAGTATTAAGCCAATTTTGGGAGCTCTTGTATCCCGAATCCTTAAACTCTTCCAAATAAACCAATTATCCTTTATTTTCAACTTAAGTGAATAAATCTGAATCTTAGTACAAATCCATTTTAAAATTCACAAGTTGAATTCAAATCATACACTCAAACTGAATTCTTGAAACCAAATTTGATAAGTGTATTCAGATTCTGTTGTGGGTTATGGATACTGAAATGTTCCTAAAATCCAATTACCAGTTAAGTGTTTGCTTCACCAAATCAATTAGTTAATCCAATTAACTATTTTTTATCTAGATCAAAAGCTTCACAAACTGAAATAAAATCCACACAACAAGATTGTTAATGAGTTCATTCAAGGCTACATCTCTGGATTCTCGAAAAGAGAATCGATTTATTAAATAACCAATGAAGTATAATAACATTTAAATAATTTCTAAACAGATCAAAACCTACAAATGAGCTGATTAAATATATTGGAAACTTTGTAATTTACCAAAATGATCCATGGCTCCTATAGTTCTTCCATAGTGTGATCCCCTTGCAAATCACACTAAAACCCCCTACAACTAGAGATTTATAAAAACTACATGAAAAATATATAGATATGGAAATATTATAAAAATATGAAAAAAATTCCCTTTTACTCCATGGCACAGTGCGGAATAGAAGTACTTGGGAAAATAAGATCGTTGTTTGCTCATCGTGCGAAACTATGATGGAAAATCACCTACATAGGAAAATATACAACACTTCATGTAACAAAAGTTACATTTATGGAAATATCTCAGAATTATGAACAACTTTCATATATAACTCGAGATCTAGTTTTGAGTGGAAGTGCCTCAAAAATTAGGTTTTCTACAAGTAGGTCTATTCTGCCCTCTCACAGACTTGTCACTTGTCTTCTACAAAACCCTGCAAGATCCTTTTATATCACTTCTCCAAAGGTGGTGGGTTGGTAATTCTACCTATTCTTTTGGTGCAGGTCAAGGGTTTGAATCCCTTTGATTGCATTATCCACTATAAATAGCAAATGGAAATCTTTTATCCTTATATGGGAATCAATCCCATAGTCCACGGGAGATAATTTTATCCAAACCTTTTAATAAGGCTAAACCGTCCTATTTTCATGTGGAATAGCTACGCATAGAATTTTGCTACCAAAATGGAGATCTTCCTACTCAAATGGAATGGTGCCACAAGTCAACATATTATTGTTTCACCTTTTTCCACGTCACTTTTTCCGAAAGTTTGACCCAAACTTTGGTGATCATATCTTTCATATACGGAGTTAGATTAAGTCCATTAAAAATGTGTTGGAAAGGTTAGGACAAGTTCTACGCAATAGAAGTGATTTTTTGAGATTACAAGACAATTAATTTTATATTTTGACCAACTTTGACCACATGTTGACCAAACATTGACCAAATTTGACCGAACGTATCTGGAGCTCAGAGTGTTCATTTTTCACATTCTTATAGTCGTCGAAAATCTATTTGAAGGCTCTACTACGATTTAAATGTTTAAGTTTAGGAAAATGTGACGCTAACATTGATCCCCGATCGGTTGGATTTCATAATCTCCTTGTTAAGTGTGTCCTAACTAATCTTGGATTTGGTCTTAACATATGCACTCCATCCTTTATCCATAAAATAGGACTTTCTTATACTCATATTATTTGTACCTTTGATGCTACACCTAAACAAGTATTCGACACAATCTCTCTTCCTCTTAGTATGGGATCTTACACTCTTAATGTTTTATGTCACATTATGCCTCATGATGTTCCTTATACTATCCTTCTAGGCCATATTTGGTTACATACTATGCATACACTTATTTTTACCCCTACCATAACACACAATGCCCTTGCTACACCTTCTTCCATGGATACTACTACAGTAGATTCCACACCTCATATTACTACTCCTGATGATATTCCCCACATGATGCTAATGCCATTACCTACATTACACATAATTTTCCTCTTGGGACGCACCCTAATGTTACTTGATTTACACAATAAATTATCTATTGGTACACATGATACTCCTCCAATTATGTATCACTCTAGATATAATTCTATTGATCATATTTTTGTTTTTCCAATGTTACATCTCTCTCCGCACCTTCCTCATCACAAGTTAGAGCATTGTATGTTGATATTAGAATGATTTTTAATCCTCACACTTTCCAAGATCATATGCATAATTAATTTATTGTGGTTTCACATTATCTTGTTACATCCACGGAGGAAATCAATTCCCCTCTTCCCATATCTTTGTCTAAGGTCATATGGAATAATTCATACTACTTTATTACTTATGATCTTCCCAAATTATACCTATTACTTATGATGAGTCTTGTTTCTCTACCTTCATTTCTTGACATTCATACAAATAAGCCTCCTAGAATTACATATGTTACACATATTTTAAATCACATACTGGTCCTTATGTTTGCACTTACCTTTTCCACTATTTCTAGCATGCATACTACTACACATGTTCAATTTTCTCCTAATGGGTACATTCTTATTATTATACACTTCCTATTCATCGATTTGGAATCTTGGACTCTCAATGGTTTTACCCTCACCATGTGTACATTATTCTTTGGTATCTCTTGTGTTTACCAATTTTCTACCTATTATAGTTTTTCCACATGCATGGCACAATCCTACTCCACATGTTATGATACATGCACTTTCACATGACATATGTTCATCTTCTTTAGCATATCATGGGGTCCTGCCTACTAATCTCATTACATATATGGTCTTAGCATCTAAATTTGGGGAATGCTAATTCCCCACATTACCCAATGATGCACTCTAATTTCATAGTTCATAATTGACTATTGAAGGTCTAATTATTAAATGAACCTCACTTTATCTACACTTCATGCTCAATGATTCATGATACATATTTCATCTACTCTCAATTACATCCAATAAACTCATTACCCGATGATGAAATCTAGTGCTACGGTTCACACTTGAATTTTGAGGACATACTTCATCAATGAACCTCACATCATATACTCTTTATGATCAGTGCTTCATGATACATCTTTTCTAGCATCTACTACTCTTCCTTTCTCCGTGCTTCACAATTATCTTTCTAAGAATCACCACATTGTTGGTTCGCATACTTCATCTTCATTACTCTATGATGAACTTTGTTCTATGGCTCATTCTTGAATGCTGAGGGATAATTTATAAATGAATCTCATTTCACACACATCCATTAGGGGGAAACACTACTCCTACCATCTACACATATTGCATACACACCACACCATCAAACTCATGCAGGATTTGCATATCTCGATTACATTTACTCTTGTTAGCTTATACTACTTACATGTTGCACTTTGCCTACTATGGTAGAAAAATTATTAGTATCTCATTATATTTTTCTATATCCACATATGCATTTGGTATATTGAGGTGAATACAAGACCTTCACAACTTTTTACACAATGTATGATGCTCGACACCGCTCTTTTACCATCCCTTCGAGGCAACTAGGGGCATATACCTTTTCTACTCTCATACTCTACCCATTATAGGTTATATTGTTAAATTATTCAGGTACTTCTTGTTACTACCAATTACTATTCTCTTCTCTATACATGCTTTGGCATACTACTATTTTCTAACATTATAACGAGTGCTTCATGTGTAGCATTTTCTCTACAAGATTCTATACAACCATAGATGAATTACAATTTTTTTCTTATTATTTCTTGCTATTATTTTTGGGCTATTCCCTATGTCTTGTTTGACCATTGTATTATTTTGGCCAATTCAACCCCGATTGTCTTGTAAAATTGTGAGCAATGTCCCATATATGTAATCTACTTTTTGTGGTGCATCTTGTCTTCATACTTTCTTGCTACATTGTATTCTATTGCATGCTATCTTTGTTTACAATAAAACTTGTTTCTAGCGTATCTTGTTTACATGTTCCTTGGTTTCTACCATGCACATCCCCTACTCCCTGCATGTATCCACTTCAGATAGTATTGAGTTCTCCCCTTTGGGTGTATTCTCCTAAAGTCATCACATGCACCCCAAACGAGAGGCGTATCTATTGGGTGAAAAATTCACCCTTATACAGAGCTCGAGCTACAGATCAAAATTAACAATATAGAATCAACATAGGCACGTAGTCATAGAATGGGTTAGAATCGGACTTGGACTGAAAACACAGAGCAAACAATAGCACCCAATCTTAGAGAGTAGAAGTGGGAACTTGTGTCCCTCCTTGGGAGCTTGGGAGTAAAAATAATAAATTTATCACTCCAACATATTTTCTACTAGTTTACAACACGGTTCTTAAGTACCAATCACTTGCCTCTAGCTACAAAATACATTATATCTATTACAATCGGTTAAATAGGAACAAATTAGGGACATACCATCTATAATGTTTCTTGTTGGGAAGCTTCATGGAAGGAGATAAAAATGAAACCTCTCTCCCTAACACTCTTATCTTGGCATGGGATGGACCAAAACTCTCTCTTAGTGTGAGATTTCCCAAAAACATGCTCTCGGTGTACGATCACCCAAAAAAATCACTCTTTGCATGAGATCACCCAAAAACTTCACCCATCAGCAACAAGACACTCAAATCCACATCATTTCCAAGAAAAATAGGAAAAATTCTATCTTTTAATCTCTCATACATTAGGTGCACACTTTCCTTTTAATTTTTCACACTTTTAATTATTTATACATACATTAATCTAATTTTTCATATATGGGACTTTGACTAATTTCTTGCTCTTCTTTTATAGGTATGTCCTTAGTATGCAATAAGAAGTAACTCACATTAGCAAGCACAAGCTCTAATAGCATGTTACTATGCATACACTTCACCCTTAGGGTCTACTTCCATTTCTTAGTTTCCACGTTGCATACTATGATTACTTCATGCTTCACTTGTACATTGGCACGCTATTGGAAACACTCTTCTCTATAGGATTATAAGGTACACATATTATATCTACTTTATACTATCAAGTATTCACTCAACAACATAAAGTGGGGGAAAATGTAGACACAAAACCTATGCACTTGGGTACATTTCTAGGTCTTAAAGTATACTAATATATATATATAATATATATATATATATATATATGATTCCTAAGCAATAAAACTAGTGGTTGACAACTCCTTTTGGACTTTTTTCTTTATCTCTTGTCTTCTTTTTGGTCTTACACATCTTACAACCCTACTAGAACTTAAAATTATTTATCTCTTATGGCCTCGAGATACTAGCACCCGATCGGACATAAACACCTAGGCATTTCTCTCCCTCCCAAGCGCTCCCGACCCTCTCTATCATTTTATCACCCTTTTGGATATATTTTAATTTTTGAACATATTTTAATATCTTGGGTCAACGTTTCAGTTGTCAATTTCAAAATTCGAACAAGGGAATCATATACATACTTAGTTACTTCTCCAAAATCAAGGGCCAAACACTAGCATTATCTACTATCACCTAAGCTTGCATCCAAAGGCACAAAGAGAATCACAAAACATCCATCTAGCACATCCATATAAGGGACAAGGGGTGTATCAATCTGCATATAAAACATAGGAGGGGAATTCTATGTTGGGGTTAGCACACCGATTGTATAGATAATATATTAGATTTAAGCATACATGTAAATAAAAATGGATATTCTACCAGAAGAAATATACAAAACAAGAGATATAAATCAACACCATATTTAATGTGGTTCACTCAGTGTGGGCTACATCCACTAAGAAAAAATCTAATCTATTATCCAAATATTTGACAAGATATACAATTGAAGATTTACAATCTTCCACACCTCTCAGATGTATAGTACTTTCTTTCACTCAAGTTTTTGATTTTTCTCTAAGAATTCTATCTCTCATAATTATTCTCACAATAATCATAAAATTTTGCAAGTTCTTATTAATTTTCACTTCTAAACCCTATATTTCATGATTATATAGCCATATACAAACTTAGGGAGCTTAGCTATGTAATTACAATCAATAGATCTACTTTAATACTAAAAATAGATCTAATTCATGAGAGTTAAATAAAACAGTCCCCCACAGTAACCGACACCGATTATCCCTAACGAGATGTCGATTCCTCCTTTCTCGATCGATGTCAATTACTACGTTTTCTAGCAAGTTTCATATTACATGCTAATCCGAAGTAATTGAGCTCCACAACTCAACAATCTCCCACTTGGAGATTAATTACTGCACCATACCTATACAATGCCATTCTTAGATCCTTCCTTAGGTTTGTTTCTTCCACTTCAAGTCTCAAAATTGAAGACACATAGAAGTGGAGCGTAGCTCAAACTTCTCCTTTTCTAATGGATTCATTAACATATCCTTAGGGTTCTCACTCGTATGAATATTTTCCAAATTCAACTGTCCATCCTCCAATACCTATTGTGTGAAGTGATACCTCAACTGAATTTGTTTCATTCTAAAATGAAATGCTGAGTTCTTTTCCAAATGAATTTCACTCGATTTTCACCGAACAATCTGTAATCATCTTGCTCCTTTCCTAACTCTTTCATGAACATACTCATCCATATAATCTCCTTGCTATCCTCTGTAGCTGCAACATCCGATACCTCTATAGTAGACAAAGTCACAACCTTTTGTAATATTGAAATCTAGCTAACTATTGTCCCACCTACTATGAAAATATATCCATAAGTGCTCCTCCTACCATCCAGATCTCTAGTGATATCTGAATCAACATAGCCACATAATGAAATATTTGAACCTCTATAGCATAATTATATGTTATATGTCCCTTTCAAATACTTGAGTATCCATTGGATTTCTTTCTAATGCACTTTACCCGATTCACCATATATCTACTCACAAATCCCACTGCATGTGCAATGTTTGGTCTAGTAAAAACCATAGCATACATGAGACTCCCAATTGCTGAAGCATATGACACTTGTGTCATGTATTTGACCTCCTCATGTGATGAAGGACACTGATATTTTCTCAATTTGAAGTGTCCAGCCATAGGTGTACTAACAGGTTTTGCATTTTGCATCTTGAACCTTTCTAACACCTTGTAGATATAATCCTCCTGAGACAAATATAATTTCTTGTTCTTCCTTTGTATGCATATTTGCATGCTAAGGATTATTTTTGAATCTCCTAAATATTTAATATCAAATGTGTGAGCTAGATTTCCCTTAAGCTCACCAATGTCCTGCATACTAGATCTTGCAATAAGCATATCATCCACATATAGTAACAAAATAATATAGCTCCCATTTTAGAGATTTTTGAAATAAACACAATGGTTAGGTTCACATCTCAAGTAACCATGCTCATGTATAAAACTATCAAACCTCATGTACCATTTCCTTGGAGCTTACTTGAGCCCATATAGGCTCTTTTCCAACCCGCACACTAATGTTTCCTTACCCTTGACTTCATACCCAAGTGGCTACTTTGCATAAAAATATCTTCAACCAAATCACCATGAAGAAAATTTATCTCCACATCTAGTTTCTATAAATGTAAATCCTCTCAGTAGCTAAACTCAATACAAAGTGTGAATAGAAGTCATCTCAACAATAGGATAAAACATTTCACCAAAGTCAATACCTACTTTCTAAATCCCTTTACTACAAGCCTTGCCTTATACCTTTTCTCATCATCCCTCTTCTTCCTTAATCCTCGTAAACACACTTGTTCTTAAATGTCCTCTTCCCTATTGGTAACTTAACCAAATACCAAGTCTGGTTTTGTTCCAAGGAATCCATCTCCTCATCCATGTCATTATCCCATTGCATGTGGGTATCATCTTGAATTGATTCTTCAAAACTCTCTCGGTTCACCATTACCAATCAATAATAAATAAAATAGAGGTGTAAATCTCTATGGAGGTTTACTTACCCTTTGATACCTTCTCACATGAGTTTAGGGTACTAGAGGCTCATTCTCGACTTCTTTGGATATTTATATCCAAATTTTTCAATGATCGACGCTTGATCACCTATAACCAGCGTTGGTTCTACTAACCGATTCCAGTTTGTCTCTTACGTAACTAATATTAGTTCTCGCTAACCAATGTCGATCGAGAGTCAACTAACACCAGTTAGTGTATAACACTGTTAAGATTACTTTTAAATCCAAGAGTTCATTTTCATTCACAAAATTCTCAATCGGTTCATCCTTGGGTACCAAAATTTGATCCATGTACATTCTATTTTCATTCCATTCAATATCATGACTCCTAATAATTTTAGAATTCTCTAAATCCCAAAAATGGAATCCAAAATCACCAGATCCATAACCAATGAAAGTGCATCTCTTGGATTTTTCATCCAACTTTTTCCTATTTTCCTTATCAATATGCACAAAATCTTCTGAACCAAAAACTTTAAGAAAAGAAATATCTACCTCTTTTTTAGTCCAATATTCCTCTAGTATTCATCCATCTAGTTAACTTGAAGGCCTATGGTTAATCAAATAAACCATTGTATCAACTGCTTTTGCCTAAAACTATAAAGGTAATCTAAAATGTATTCTCCTACTTCTAGCACGTTCCATGATTTTCCTGTTCATTATTTTTGTAACACCACTCTCCTGTGGTGTTCTTAGAACTGTTCTTTCTCGATGTATCCCATTCACTGAACAATAATCATTGAAAGCCTTGTTATAGTATTCACCACCATTTTCAGATCTAAGGAATTTTAACTTTGAATTTGATTCATTCTCAATAAGGGCTTTCCATATTTTAAAAGTCTCAAAAACATCATATTTACATTTAATACAATAAAATCATACCTTTCTTGTAACATCATCAATGAAATTAACATAATCTTTGGGATCCTCCATGAGAAGCTACCCGAGATGGTCCCTATACATCCGAGTGTACAAGATCTAATTTATGCTCCTTAGTTTCCCCAACTTTGAGAAATCTCACTCTTTTTTACTTTCCAAAGACACAATTCTCACGAAATCAAGATCTAAATCTTTCAAATATGATAACTTACCCTTAGCCTTTAAGATATTTATTCCTTTTTGACTCGTATGGCCCAAACAATTATGCCACATGCATACATTTGAATATGAAGTAGATAATGTAGAAAAGGAATAAGTAAAATAAGTAGATAAGTATAATGTTCCTACCTTCTTACCTCTTACCACAATAAAAACACCCTTGGTGACTTTCAAAGAGTCTCATTATGAATATAACCATGTAACTGCAGATTCACCTAGTTGTCTACGTAAATAAGATTCCTTTTGAGGCTTGTGAATCTTTCAATACGTAAGTATTTCCATTCTGAAATGTTAGATTAACTTCCCTTTACCAAATATTACAAGGTTCATCATCACCCAAATAAGCATGTCCAAAATTTCCCTGGACATAATTTCTAAAATAACCCTTATTAGGGTTTGCATGGAAAGAAGATCCTAAATCTAAAATCGATGATTCAATTTTATTATCTAAAGAAATAATAAGAACATATTGCTTTACCTCTGTTTGCAGCAAGATTTTCTTCTTTACCTTTGTTTGGTTGTTGGTTCTCTTTATCCTTTGACCAACAATATTTCTTTGCATGTCATTTCTTTCCACATTTCCAACAAGTAATTCCCTTACCTCTAGATTTAGATCTGCTATATCATTGAATTTGATTTCCCATTACTCTTACTCTTAGATCTCTCCTTTCGCTTGCCTTTGTTTTCTACATTCAAAGCATTCCCGGATGATGATTCCTCTCTACTCTTCCTATGATTTTCTTCATTCAATATTATACTAACCACATCATCTAAATTCAAAATATTATTAACGAGATGTTGTATTACTAACAACCATTACCAAATTATCCCAACTATCGTGCAAAGAACATAAGAATTAAAGTGCTTTTACTTCATCATCAAATGGTATATCAACTAATTTTAAATGATTTACAATAAATCTGAAATCATTCAAATTACTAGATGCATATCCACCTTCATGCATCTTAGAACTAAATAGTTTCTTCATTAAATAAAATTTATTTGAAGCACTAGGTTTTTCATATAAATTAGTAAGAGATTTCATTAACCCTACTTTGTAGAAGTCAAATCTGTAATATTGGAAGCCAAGGATACTTTGCCAAAGCTCAATCTTATAGATCCGAAGTCCTTTCTGTCAAGAATATTCCATTCTTCATCAATCATCTTTGTAGGTCTACAATTATCATCGAACGATAAATAAAAATCTCTTTGATATAAATAATCCTCAATCTGCATCTTCCATAATTGATAATTTTGGCCATCAAACTTGTCTACCTTGTATTTTTTTTCTTCTTCCGTTGTTTTAGCTCCCACTCAATCAAAAACCCTCTGTGGGTAAAATTTTTAACACAAAAAAACCCTCAAACAAAGCTCGATGCTAGTTGTCGAGGTTAGCACACCGGTTGTATAGATAATATATCATACCTAAGAATACATGCAAATAAAAGTGGATATTCTACCAAAATAAATATACAAAACAAGAGATATAAATTAAAACTAGATTTAACGTGGTTTGCCTAGTGTGGGCTACATTCACCAAGAAACAAGTTAATCTATTCTCCAAATCTTTGACAAGATACATAATTGAAGATTTACAATCATCCACACCTCTCATATTTACAGTACTTTCTTTCACTCAAGCTTTTGCTTCTTCTCTAAGAACTCTATCTCTCACAATAATCATCAATTTTTTCAAGTTATTAATTCTCAATTCTAAACCCTAGATTTAATGCTTATATAAGTGTATACAAAATTAGGGAACTTATCCATGCAAATACAATCAATAGATCTGATTTAATACTAAAAATAGATCTAATTCCCAAGAGTTAAATAAAACGAAGATGATAAAGGTAACCAAATTCGGTTAGCCCTAATCGATGTCGATTCCTTCTTTCCTAATCGATGCCGGTCATAGGTGACCAATGTTGGTCCCTCCATAACTGATGTCAGTTATTGTTTTTTCCAACAAGTTTCATATTACATGCTAATCTGAAGTAATTGACCTCTATAACTCAACATTTTATTCTATTCCATTGAATACATTTTCATACTTGGAGAATTATATATCTATAACACTATCATAGTGTAACTTACACAAGGGAAACATAGGGAATCATTTACACACATATTTACATAGAAATACATGGTCTAAGATGTAGTGCAATGGTCAGTCATAAGATCACTCTTTGGGTGACCATTGGGGTTAGTTTGAATACCCAATCTTCTTCTTATTTATTAGGTTTGATGTGGTTTAGGGGTATGTGCAATTAGATATTTATTTTGTAAGTTACAGAGTGTACAACCGATGTCATCGAAAAATTCAAAGTGATGAAATTAGATAAAAATGAACCTCCTCCATCCCATAAAATATCATAACTTTGAGTACATGATTGGATACTAGTTCCCAAATCAGTCACTAGTCCCCGAGCGCTCGTCCTCCTATGAATTTTTCTGTCTTGCAAATCTCTAAGTTCCAAAACTTGTAGTGAGTCTAGATGAAACTCTTCCTAGTTTTTCCCAATAGTTCCTCAATCCATATCACTTCCGATCACTTGTAAATCAACTAAGTCATCTATCTCACTCACTTGCCTAGGGTTTCATATTATTGATTGCTTGTTTCTTGTCCATTTTACTATATTATATCATATGTATATAATTAATTATAATAGTTACTCAAAAATTAGATTTAATTCAATTTAGATTAAATAATAAATTATAATTTAATTGATGTGGTGGTTAAAATATGATTTCAAAAATTATGGGAAGATAAAAATTACAACTTTCGAGAGAGGAGCATAATGATTCTTTGTATAGAAGGATTTTTACATTCTTAGGTTGGGTGTAGCAAAACATAAATGGGTCATCAAGTGAATAATATCCATCATACTTAATGGTATTAGTATCAATGTTAAGGTATTCAATGATGATTTCACTAGGTGGTGAAGTTAACAACTCATTGCAAAGAGGTGAAGAAGAAATCTAGTTATGGGAATCAAATAAATTACCTTCATGTGATAACATGGTCACAAAGGATTTAATTGTGAATCAATGGAATTGGGAGGGTTAGAAGTATTTATATAAAGATTAATCTCATCATGTTTTTCATCATCTGTGTTCACGAGGTTAGGTGGAATATTCTCAATAAGATTAGGGTGTCTCTTAATCCTCAAAGGGAGTTGACATGGTAATTAAAAAACATTCATACTCTTGGAATGGGGCACACATCAGTTCTTCAGAGAAGGGATCTTAAAAACATTGTGTTGTTGAAAGTTCTCATTGTTATAGGGGATAATGTCACCTTAAATCTTAAATATGGAGCATGGATAGGGAAATTTGTTGTGTTGACAAGAAGATGAGGTAATTTCCTACATCTAATCTATCCATGGTCAACAAAGAAGGATGTAATATATAAAATAATAAAGTTGAAGATCATAATTTTCACTCTGATAGTGTGAGGAGGAATTGTAATAGGTGTCTGATTACTGATGAGGCTAAAATATGCCTCATCAATGTGTAATAAATCCTCTCATTTTACTCCCCTTTTAATCAAGTTTTTCTATATTTCATAACTTTTGTTTGATCTAAATATAAGTTAGGATGTAATTTTCCATCTTTTCTTTGATTTAGTTCAAATTTCTAAAAACTCTATAATTCCTAACAAATTATGTGGAAATTTAGTTTTTGGAATAAACAAGTCATATTTGGTTAGGATAAGCAAATTGTGAAGTAACCAACACCTTTTTGAGGAAATTGGATAAAATACAACTTAGCTCTGAAACTCTATCACTTAGCTCCAAAACTCTATCACTTAGCTCCAAAACTCCATCACTTAGCTCCGAATTTCAGCAGTTAGTTTCGGAAGGTTTCCCTTTGGTTCCAAAACTTCTCCAAAGTTCTAGAATCAATGGGAATCTCCTTATTCTATCAAAATTTGGTTATGGAGCAAAGAATGGGCCTTCCAATAAAAAATAGACCAACAATTTTTGGTTCTTCATACTCCAAATATACATATGTAAGACCAATAATTGTATATCTAGCTAGTTTTCTAAATTTCATGTCTACTTTCGGCACTATTTGGTTTCACTAGAATCTGTAGGTGAAAATTAAAATATTGAACACTCGTGATTGAAAATGTATCTTAAAATGGAAAATATATATAGAGAACTGAAGATAGATGTGGGACGATGGAGTTAAGTTTTATAAGACTTAATGATTAAATAATAAGAATAACCATTTTATTTTGAGAGAAACATATTGTGTTAACTCCTGATTCAAGGTGGAGCAAGGGCCCACTCCTCCAAGAAAAAGGATCTTCTCTTTCATTGGTATTTATATTTTCAAGTAATTTGTATAAATATGTTATTTAGCAATTCTAAAAGTACTTTTGATTCATCAATTAAAATTTGTTACGTGGAGTTATCTATTTTCCATGTAGGTGTTATAGTTACATTCTTATTTCCTTAAAATAATTTTAAACAAAATTTTCAAAGTGTGTTTATTTTCAGCAATGTGTTCAATTCTGTAAAGTGTGTTTATTTCCAACAGTGTGTTCAATTCTGCAAGATTTGTTCATTTCAGCAATGTGTGTTTATTTCAGAAATTTTCTTATAGTTTAGATTTAATAAGGCTTTGGCCAAAAATCTTAAGACACTTTAAAAATGCCTTAAAAATAAAAATAATAAGTATCTACAATAAATTACTATTTCACCTAAGAACTCACATATTAAATATAGCTTCGACACACCCCTGGTTTTAATATGACATCAACCATGAGTTGGTTAAATGAAGGAATAACAACACCCATCAATTACATCCCATTGGGGGAATTTTCTTTCAATTTTACCCTTAACATGTGTTATAAATAGATTTAAGATTGTTAGTAGAATATTCTAGGAATTCGATAAATTTTGAATAAGAAATATGTGTGCTCAAACCCTCATCTAAAAGATCTCATTTGAAAGGAATATTTCCAATCTTGACATATACAAAGAGAGGAGGGTAATGTGTTTAGAAGAGAATTTAAAAGAGTAGATCATATGAGATTATAGATTTAATAGGTAAGTGAAGAGAGAGTGTAGACACAAAATCATGTACTTTGGGTATCTATTTATTCTTGACTACATACTACTATTCATATGATTCCTAAGTAAGAAAATTACTAACTAGACAATATATTTGGCCACCTTTCTTTCTTTTCTATTACCACTTTTGGTATTGCACTCTTAATTTCTCAGTCTACCTTTTAATACCTTGATATTTATCATCTTGGACACCAATGCCCATCAAGGATGCCATTGCCAGAACCCTCATCCCCTCTAGATGCCCTTGACCTCGGTATACTTTGTTCACACTTTTTGGCTCCTTTCTATCTATTTGAGCATATTATCATTTTAGTAGTCATCCTTTTAGGGTTAATTAGGAAATTCAAGTAAGGGAATCATATTAATATAAATTTATGTGATCATAATAAGGAACCAAGTGCTAAGCATTAGCTACCACCACCCAAGGTTGCATCCATAAAGCATCTAAGAGATCCATTTCATCCATCTAGCACCATTTAAGAAAAAAAAGGGTTGGTTATTATGCATACACTTCATAGGAGGGAAGTTCATTCTATTTCATGCACACATCTATTACATTTCTTTATAAAGTGTGACACCCACAAGAGCCACATAGGGCACAATTCTACATAAACACACACATATAATTGTAGACACAAAATTATGCACTTTACACATAATTGTGCCTGGTCTTATACTACTATTTAGAAGGTTCTCAAGTGTATAAAGTACTAATTAATCCCACCTTTGTCCATATTTATTTTATATTTTATTTCATACTTCCCATGTATTTTCCAACACTTATCCACCCATTTCGCAACTACCTCGACATTCCAGCCATAAATATGGGTGCCCTAGCTTGTATTAGGGTTCCCAGGGCACCCAGATCCCCACCTTGGGCACCCCTGATCTAAGAAAATCCCCTTTCACTCCTTTTTGGGTCATTTCTAGTTGTTGGTCATCTTTATCTTTTTCTCAATTAGCCTTGTTGGGATTAATTACAAAATTAATCTTGAGAGCCCTATAAATATAAATTATAAGACCATAATGAGGGTCTTAGGTCATAACATTACACACTACCATCACTCCATCTAGGGATGCATCCATTGCATCACTTGTATCCACATAGTGTCATGCATCAAGGCTAGGAGATATGCATCACATAGACATCATAGGGGGATTCTATTCTATTCCATGCACACATGTTATTTACATTTTCTATAGTTATTATTTCTTGCTACTTCACAAAATGTGACTAACATGAGAGCACCTACGAATGAAATATACACACTTAATAGAACTACATTCGTGTTTGAAATGTAGTGCATTGCTCAATGATAAGTCCACTAGTTTGGAAGCTCGGGTAAGTCTGACCCATTCATATGCATATTTTTTTTCTAGGGTTTGATACTTCTCTTTTCATTGCAGGTCACTTTCCAACTCCTCCAAAAAAATCCAACGCGACAAAAAGGAAAGGTTTGGAACTAACTTTCGACCATACCGATTGTAGGTTTTAAGTATCTACGAGTTCGGGGAACCCAGGATTATAGACAAGGGCACCTCGGTGTGCCCCAAGACTCTCCAGTGCACCAATCACTTTATATCCTTTAGATATGTCCTTCGCAAGGTCCCCGATCATTTGTATGTACTTCTATAATTTATTCTCGGACTTGAGACAACCTACGATAGTCATTTCCAATCAACTAAGTTATTTCTCTCCCTTCTCTTACATATTTAGGGTTTTATTTCACTTAGAATAGTTTACTTGCATTTATTTCATATTTTTTAGTCTTTTATTAGAGAATTTTATTCCTCCTAATTAGATTAACTAGGATTACTATTTCCTACACTTAGTCCAATTGTAGTTAATCATTTTGGTGAACCCGACATTTCTTTATAGCATCTTCTAGGGTTTCTTGCCTCCCTTTCCCATGGATCCTTATCCTGAGGAATTTACTGAATCCCACCTTAAGGTCATCAATGATCATCTTACCAAACAACCACAAGATTTAGATTTAATTTTACATGTGGCTCGTAAAGAAGCTACCAAATTTTACGAACTCAATACTTCTGTTGCTCCACCCACTCAACTCCCTACTTTTACATTCCCACCTATCTCTACTATTATTTTTTCCATCCCCACTCCTATAAATCACTTCACCCCTCCTTTTGTTTCACATCAAAGACAGTCCTCGGTTTCCAATAAAGATATAACCTCTTTATATCATGATCTAAAGGCCCAAATACACAAATTGCAACAAGCCACTACATCTCCATCTTTAGATTCTACCTTGTCACTACACACTCCCTTTTCCCCTATCCTCTCCATATATCCTCTACCACCTAATTTTTTCACTCATAAATTGCCCATTTTTAATGGCCATGATGACCCCTAGAAGCATCTTCACACCTTTCAGAGTTATTTTTCTTGATCTTGCTAATGATCATCTCCTCCTAGCTAATCTCTTTCCTTGTAGCCTCCATGACTATGCCATGTGCTACAATCTACATGTTCATTCAATTTCTTCCCTCACCCATTGAACTGACACTTTCTTCACACATTTTCTATCAACATCGGCTCTAAGATATGTGCTACTCCCAAAGCACAACTTAAGAAAGAATCCAATAAGAAATTTGCCAATAATGTCTTAAGATATAGGAACAATTTTACCTAGATGATTAATGTCCTTGCCGATGCTAAACTACATGACCTATTCACACAAATTATTTTACCACCTCTCTCCAAATGTGTTCTCTTTGAGACCCTTTCTTACTTTGATAAATTTTGTATAGCCTTAAACTTCGTGAATCCAAGATTTTATCTACTTGGAAAACTCAAATATCAAGTCCAACCCTCCTCCTCTACTCATTTTCAAACTAAGACCACATTTAGACCCTCTACATGTAAACCACCATCGACACTAAATTAACTATGAACACCATTACCCCTTATAAGGAAATTTTATCCCAACCACCTAGACCTACATTCACCAACCTCCCTATGGCACCACATCTCATATTAAACCAACTCCTCGATAATAACCTCATCACCCTCATTCCACCACTCGAGTTAGACCCATCACAACCCAAAGGACACAATTACAATGAAAAATTCCATTGTGATTATCATCACTATGTAGGCCACTCTACTAACCACTATATGAAACTTCATGAAATTATCCAAGATCTAATTGACAATGACCAACTAGAATTCGAAAATCTACTAGCCCTCCTCCCACTAAGGATAAGGGTAAATTCAAACTATTTAACAAATAATCCAACCAACGTGACAAAAATTCCATGGAATCTTAAGCTAATCATACATACCATGCCACACCACCTTCGATGTTGGAGCACTCGAATTATTAGTCTCAAAGTGGTGATACAACCCCACCTATTATTTCTTTCTCTCATGATGACTATCACACTACATTCACTTCCAACCCTTTATACATACAAGCCTTTATCACCTCAACCCCTATTAATAACACTAAGGTTCATCCATCTTCTCCTATTAGTACATGTTCCTTTTCGTTAAGCTACCTATCGAGTTGGTCCTCTCACTCTTCTCATCCCTTGCTTCATCAATTAAGTATTAAACCGATGTGACCTACTTCTTGGATTAAATTAGATCCATAAATCCTAAGTTATTGTCTCCATCAACCACTTGTGCCTTAATTTCATCTATGACAATCAAGTTATCTCCATTAATGGCATTCCTTGTTCACCTCCAACATCCTTGCATTCTAGTTTCACTTCTTCTGCACCTCTTTCTCTACCTCCCATAGCTCCTCTAACATCACCTACACTACATCTTGTTCCTATCCCACTGTCTCAACCAGCCCCTATGCACCCACTCCATTTTATTAGTCCTACACATCACCATATGCCTATTCCCGTGACTAATCTGCGCCTCCCATCAACCTGCTCACTTTATTTAACATGGCTTGTTTACTTCCACATGTACGATCATGCCTCACTCGCCATCACCCACACACTTTACTACACCTTGATATTGTTCTTATGTACACCCATCACATGTATATTGGCTTAAATCCCCACGCAGTTTTTGTCTCACATACCACCCTTGCCGAATGTCATCCTAAGGTGTCATCATCTTCACCACCAATGTTTAGGCCTCCATCCCCCAACCTTATTGGTTGACCCCTCCTTTATGACACACTCGAGGGGCATATAAAATTATATCCAACCTCCCCTTTCTCTATTCTAGCATATGTTTATCATCCTACATATATCATCACTTATATATTATGTGTTGTATCTCCCTTTTTACCCAATGAAACACTCTTGTGCTTCGATTCACACTTTGGAATTTGTATTGAGGATTACCATTACACTAAACCCCACACATTACACACTAGGTTATACACATTTCCATACATACCCTACATCCTAAATTATCCTACACATACCTCATCTATTAGTCATTTATACACCATCTATATCATACATGCTACACTAGTCATCATATCACTTGCATCTAGTTTTGCATCTCTTTCTTACATTCTATATTTATGCTAGGTCACATTATACATGGGCCTATCTTTACATGTCATCACTACATATTCTATCTACACTTACATCTGCACCTTATCTAGCCTCCACATCATGCATCTCCTACATTTCTTAGTTCCCATCACACATTTATCTATCATCTGCATTCTACATGCTACACTAGATTCCATTACATATGGGTCTAGTTTTCTCATCATTTCATATTCCATTTCTATATACATTACATACCCTATATACATTACACATCTTACATTTCATTTTCCACACCACGCATTTAAATTCCATACCCATACCTTGGTCATTTATACCATGTTGTCTTCTATGCATTGCACTCACTACCCTATGATGCACTCTAGTTCCTCGGTCCATACTCGATTGCTGAGGGTTTACCAATCAAATGGACCTTACATACATGTGACACATCATCATACCACATTCATTGGACTAGTGACCAATGCTCTAGACTATATCATCACCCACACTCATCATCACATACCATAGTGGTATACACCTTAGGTTAAATCACCACTCTTTTCATCAATTTTACATCATCCTATTACATTCTATCATCTCCTCTAATATCATCCTCTTTAGTTATAATTCCATTACATTATCATGCCTTCAATCCTCATGTAGTGGTATACACCTTAGGTTAAATCACCACTCTCTTCATCAATTTCTCATTATCCTCTTACATTCTATCATCACATATTCTATTATCCTATTATATGACATTCTATTAAATCATCATCATACTCATCACTTAGTGGTGTATGCTTTATGCTAAATAACCACCTCATTCTTATTCATCACGCAGTAGTCTTCACTTAGTGCTAAATCGCCACCTTTCGTTATCCACCACATACTCATATATGCTTCATACACCCTTATTATCCATCCCATAGTGACATAAGCTTTAGGATAAATTGTCACACATTTTCATCCTTTCATCTTATAGTGAAATATGCTTAGGGATAAATCATCACTCATACATTCAACAAGTCGTGGTATACGTTTAGGATATAGGTTCCACACGCATCTTTCCATATCTCATTTGTTAGGTTATGGAGCATGTTTTCATGTGTGAAACTGTTGAAGACTGTACACTAAGATTACTATACACTTTCCACAATAGTCTCTCCAGAAAATGCCTCGAAAAACATTCCGATATACTAGGAAATGTGATTCTGTCATATGGGCAAGATTTTTGACCCATGGTTTTGATACCCACAGTTTCGTAAAAATACTTAAGAAGTTATCTACTTATGTGTTTTTGTGTATATTATAGGCATAATGTAACATTGTAGATGTGTTTGAATTTGGGTGTGAATTTTGTAGAGTTTGTTGAGCATAGCTCCAAACAAATCTGGGTATTATATTGAGAGAGCGGTGGCTTGTAATAAAATTTGAGCAAGTAATTCTTTGTGGACGTAGCCCAAATAGGGTGAACCACATTAAATATTGTCTCTTTGTGTTGTGTTATTTTAGTCAACACTTTTATTTGAGATCTTAATATGTTTCTACATGTTAGTTTCTCTTTATTTGTGATTCTATGTGTTTCACCTGATTCTTAGACGTTTCTTTAAAGTATTGACAAAATAGATAGGGTAACGGGCATAGGATGAATACCTATTTTAATGTTGGTTGATGGGTTGTTGCACGTGTATGACTTCTGAATCCACATCTAATTGTGAGAGCTTCCTTTTGGCTAGGAGGAACTACTTGTAATGAAAATCAATACCATCGAAAGAGTTAAACAATATGTGCAGTGAATTGCCTAGCGTGTGCTAGATCCAGGAAGTGTGATACTTCCTAGATGGCTGTCAGTCCACTATTTTAAAAAATTTAATGTGAATAATAAAGTAAATCCTATTGTAATTCAAAATGATTTAGGTATCTCACTTAAAACAAAATAAGAAAGATTTGATCTAACAGGCTAGGTTAGAATAGGATCCGAAGGTCAAATAGTTGGTTTTGGGTCTCTGCAGGTTTGACAGAGGTCTCAGGTAGGTCATAGGTGATTAAGGGGATGCAGAATTAGGTGGATAGGTCACTATTCTAAGTTGTATGGGTCAATACAAAGATCGATGCCGGTTAAGGGTGACCGATAACAATTAGGTGTAACCAAAATGCTGATTCTTGTGGAAAATTGGGAATGCCACAGAATGGGTTTTGGGTCTCCTTTGTGATTGCACAAAGGATTTTGGTTGGTCGGGATGAGGTATTGGGTGATTTGGGAGGGATTTGGTGAGGTTTTAATGGGTATATGGAGGGGGAATGTTGAAGGAGGTCAATGGGTGGCTAGGTAAACAATAGGTGATAATATAATGACAAAATGAAGTGAACCAGAGAAGTATAATGTTTTACTTACTTGGATTCTGGTCCTAGACGCCTGTGAGTGAGGGATGGAGGTGCTGGTAAGAGGTTGAAGGTTACAGGTGATCACCAATCATAGGAGAGCTTCTACATGGACTACATGTGCAATCCTTTTTACTTGGTTAGGTCGATCATCATTCTTTGGGATGCACATGTAAGAGAAAATTCTTGATCTCCTTCTTTGCATGTATGTTCTCATTGTAATTTGATCTCAGAAGATGCGATATCTCTCAAGAATGTGCTAATGTTTTCCAACCACCTCCAATCTTTACCAACCTTGAAAATAAGGTTGTTTTGAGGGTTAAAAGGGTAACCGACGGTGGTTCCAGCCTAACTGGTGATGGTTAGGGCTAACCGGTGTCGGTCAAGGTGGGATTTTCTAGGTTTACCAAACTAAGGAGATCCTCTTGATTTTCTTAGATCTCATGTCATTAACCCATGGATTAAACTGGAAGCTTCTTGTAAGCATGCAAGAATGTAGGCATTGATTTTTAGGGTTTGGGTAAGTCTTATTTAGTTATGGCAACTTACTAAGAATAGGTCTTAGAGTGAGTTGGCTTGATGAGGTGTCTAGGTGAAGTGTATGTGTGGATATTATTTAAATTAAGATATTTAAATAATAAATATTGTGAGGATAATGAATTAATTTAATTAGATTAATTAAATTAATATTAGTGAGGTGAAGAGGGCCATGGCTAGGTGAATGTGATGAAGTGGGCTTATTTTTGAGGGACCAAAGGGAGTGTGACCTAATTTTAGTGTCTACATTTTGCCCCTTTTTGTTGCGTAGCATTTATTAGTAAGCGATACTAACAAAAATTAGATGTGGTTGCCCCATGTGTGGGTAAAGGTGATCCCCCTCAAACCAGGGAACTAACAAGATAGCTGAAAGAATCAATGAGTGGTTTGATAAAAGGTAATCTGTGAGGAAAAGGTAGGTGGGCATAGGGAAAGGGAGAAAGGTCTACTTGGGTAAGCTAGGTAATGGGTCGGGGTCAAAGGTAGTAATAGTGAGTCAAACGCATGCACATGTATAAATTGCAGCACACTACCAGTCAAAGAGAAGTCAAACTCTACATCATCTAAGGTTGATAGGTTTATCCAAACGAGGTTGAAGTGATTCTCGGTATCCAAGGTATAGGATATGGTCAGAAGTAGGGTAGGTGCGGGAACATTCGGTATGTTCGGTACACCAAAGGTAGGGTCGGATAAACGGTCATGGCAATAGGATAGGTAAGGTCATTAGGTCAAAAACATAGGTAACAAAGATCGCAAGGTATATCAAACACATGAGGTCAAAGGTCACTAGTGATGATCCAGGTGAAAATATCAAGGTCACAACATGGGTAAGGAAAATGTATGGGTAAAATAATGAGTCCCCAAAGGAGGACAAGGGTAGGTAGAAAATGAGGAGCTCGGAAAGGTGAGGTAAATGGTTTGGGTAAAGGTGGGGCGGGTAAATGATCATGAAGATTGGGTGAGGAAAAAAAGGGAGGTAAGGGTAGGGTAAACGGGTGAAATTTAGGGCAATGTGTAGGTGAGGGTGACCAATGCTGGTCAAGAATAACGACGTTGGTAGAGGTCAACCAACCATGGTTAGGTAGGGCACACGAATGATGCTTTGGTCAAGGGTAACCAATGTTAGTTAGGTCGAGTTTGTTATAAAAAAATCCATGTCTTTTGTGATTCATTTATATTTTTACTATTTGAGAAAATGACAAAAGAGAGAAATAAGAGAAAAAGTTCTTAGACGGAATGGCACATTGAGGTGGCGAGTGTAAACTATGGGTGATCGGTTGGTGAGAAGCAGTCCACGAGGATCGGTGTGAGGGATTTGATTAGGTAGAGCTTATGGGTAGTGATTTGGTGATGGCGGAGGTTGGAGAGGGATTGGTCAAGCCACCGGTGAAGCTGCTAGATGTGCCATCGAGACAATGGCAATGTGATGAGGTAAGTGCCCTACTCTTCATGTATTGGATTAGATAGATCAAGATATTGTTTGTTATAGGTTTTGTTAGTTTTTTGTTTTTGTGAGTGGTTAAAAATTGAATTTGGGAACGGGGAATAGTGGGTAAAAAGATGAAGGGGAGGGTAATAAATAGGATGGGGGGTGGGTTGAGGTCCAAGGGTAGATTAGGTCTTTGTAGGTGGGTAAAAGGGGCAAGGGGAGGTTTTTTAGAAAATGGGGGTTTGGGGAAATTACGGGTTTTACCGCGATAGTGATTGGTGTCGGTCAAGTTTGGTCGGGCGTTATTCAGGATGAACTAGTATTGGTCACCAAACAAGTGACCGATGCCAGTTAAGGGGTGACCGAGGTTGGTAAGGACAAATCGGTATAGTCACCAAACAGGTGACCGATGCCGATTAAGGGGTGATCGGGGTCGGTAAGGGTGAACTGGTACTAGTCGGGTTATTGGGAACAAGGGTCCAAAAGTGATGTGGGCTAGGTGGTTGAGATGGGTAGGGTGAAAATAGGGTGTGGGAAAATGATAATTGGTAAATATGGATATGATAAATGGAGATTAATGTTTTGTTTGTATGGATGCAGGGGAGAGCGCAGCTACATATGTGGGACAAGGTTCTCGCCCCTTCTTGTGACAGTGCACGACACAGTGACCCCGGAGGAGCTACAACATGTACAGGTGGTGGGCTTGAGTGGGGTTCATTACTATCGACATGTAGTCTGGAAGCCCATTTTGATGGTCGTTCTCATTGATAGATGGGATTTCGTGACCAACACGTTCCACCTGTTGATGGGTGATATTACTATCACCCGGAGGACATGTTCCGAGATAGTGTGGTTACCCATATTGGGTGCATAGGTCTACTCTGTCTCCTCTGAGGCCTCAGAGGAGCTGATTGTGACTATTTTTGGAGAGGGGATGACCGATCTGAGATTCCATAGTGCCAGCTTGAGCTATGGAGAGATGTACCTAGTCCGTCCGTAGGAGACAAGGCTAGTGGTTTTGTTAATGGAGGCAATGTGATGTTATGCACTACCGATATATAGAGGGTGGATGTTTTCCCCCGATCATTGATGGGGGTAATCCATGAAATTATGATTAATGAGACCCACTTTACAGGCACCAAAGCATTCTTGGTGCAATTGTACAAGGAGTTATGGGTATATGGGTGGTTGTGTAGGTTCGGCGTGTGTTGTACAATTTTACTTGCACTATCTGGACGTACGAGCACATAGTTTATGTGTGGCCTATAGGGATGCCTTGAGAAGATGCATTCCCAGCGAGATTTTTGTGGGTGGGGTATAGGAGATGGGTGTCGGTTATTGGAGAGCAGAGATCTAAGAGGCCCACACATGATGTGGCCTATTTTCGGCAGTTACTAGAGGGGTTATCCGGAGTGGACATTATCTGGAGGCCATATGTGGGATTCCCCTCATATAGGCATATGCATGAGGAGCTAGCTGAGCTCTAGCTAGAGAGATGGATATAGGGTCGTCGTGCCGGGGAGTATGAGCTGATCCTAGTACACAAAGTCTGGTGGCAATTTGGGCTAGTACAGACATACCTCCACCTTTCCCACAATACTAGAGAGATGATGTGGAGAGGCCCTTACCTCTACCATAACCTACAGTGCCCATAGGATAGGAGGAGGAGCCAGGTGGACCAAAGGATAGATGACATTGGGGTCACGAGATAGATACAAACAAAGGTGGTGGGTGGCCCAATTATGAGTCATACCACTCGCACTGGGGGTAGCCAGATCTAGCCACCATCACGGTGTAGATAGATGCCTTATAGGGGTAAGTGGCTACGTTGATTACCCATTTGGGTATACTACAGACACAACTAAAGGGCTCGAGGTGGAGGTAGTAGAGCTACATGTACATGTGGCTAGTCTGCAGGCCCAGATGGCTGGTGGAGGAGATGGAGATGGAGAGGAGGGGGATGGTTAGGTAGTAGCCCTATAGGCTCAAGTGGCAGGTTTACAGGAAACTTGGCCATAACACAAGCATAGATTGGGGTCTTACAAGCCTAGATACAAGCACAGGAGTAGGGGACAGCACCACGTGCACCGAGATCGGTCCCAGGTTCATAGGCAGAGTGGGGCGGGGTCCCGCAAGACAGTACGGGGGACAAGACCTATGGGACCACCACGCATGTGCCTATATCTAGGTTATGGGATTCTCTAGGTGATTCTAGATACTACCAAGACCAACTAATGGTGGTCGGGATAGAATTCATATCCTATGCTGAGTATAGGGCATAACAGTGTCTAATGATAGGACAAGATCCCACACTCACAAAGGTGGAGAGTACTTGGGTTCAACAAGCTTTGAGGCCCAATCGTGCAAAGGCTACTAGCTCTAGTTGAGGCACCAGTCGGGACCTAGGAGGCCGAGGTCATAGGTGATACAGAGATGGAGAACATCCACTGAGATGCTTGATATGTGGTCACCTAGTTTTTGATGTATGATAGTCTTTTTGTGATTTATATCGGCCTGTGTGCCGAGAGATAGTTGTATTTTTTATCACATAGCATCCTGTGTGGCAAGAGATAGTTATATTTTTTATCACATACCGGCCTACATGCTGATGACAGTGAGGATGTATGAGAGATTTTGTCTATTTTGAGCATATACTAGCCTGCATGCCAAAGATATTTTGTATTATTTCATTATTTTGTTGTATATATGAGACCGGCCTGTGTGCTAATGACATTTTGTATTGTGTATCGGCCTGTGTGCCGATGATTTTGAGATGATGGACATGATGAGATAGCCATGTATATTTGAGATACACATTGATTTATTTATATGATGAGATACATGGTATTATTTGATTTGTTGATGTGTTGATGAGATTTTGATTTGTTATTTTGATATGGATGGAAAGTAGGTGAGTTAGGCATGATGGAGTTAGGTTGGTTTAGGCATGGATCGAGTCAGGTCGGTTTAGGCATGGATCGAGTCAGTTCATAAGCATGGATCGAGTCATGTTATAGGCATGGTTGAGTCGGAGTATATGCATGGTTGAGTCAGGTTATAGGCATGGATTGAGTTAGGTTATAGGCATGGTTTAGTCAGGTTATAGGCATGGTTGAGTTAGGTTATAGGCATGGTTGAGTCAAAGGTTATAGGAATAGTTGACTTAATTTTGTTAGGCATGGTTGAGTTAGGTCATAGGCATGGATCGAGTCAGGTCATGTTTTAGGCATGGTTGAGTTAGGTCATAGGCATGGTTGTGTTCAAAGTAGGTGAAGTTGTGATTTATTATTTTGTGCAATGAATAATAATATGGGTCATATGTGAGATGTGGTATAAGACATGCATGATGATGGTAGAGAAATGGTAGTCATAATAAATGTATGTTGTGATGAGGATTAAAATATGAAGCAACTTGTTATGTATGTGGTTTAATTTCCAATTTTGGATATAAAAGGGAAACTAAGTGGGGTATGATGTAATGTTAGGAAGATGAAAGATGAATTGTTTAGGGTAGAGAGTGGCCAAGCTAACCTCCAAGGGCCCCATGCCCTCGGAGTGCTACCTACATAGTCCCAGCGAAAAGGGACCTCAAGCCGATGTAGTTCTCCCATGAGCTAGGGAAGAATATGAGGTAGTAGGCATTAGGCATGATGTGGGTTTTAGATCTATTAGGTGTGGGTGGATTATAGGTAAAGTGATGTAGGTGGGGTTGATTGTGGTGAAAGAAGAAGATTACCCCAAAGGTAAGCGTTGAGGACCAAGTCCTGTATAAGGTAATCAAAACATAAACAAAGATGGTTTAAAAGATAAGAGGGGGCAATAAAGCCACCTGATTAGGTAGGATCATACTCGATTAGATCATACCTTGGAGGAGGTGATGAATGTAAGACCCTAAAGACATTGCATGATTGATTTTTCTACAGTGAAAAGTAGTCACATGAGCACCAAATGTCTAAGTTCTAAGAAGTCCCTTGAGGTAGTAGGAAATGGGAGTGGGCATGGTTTAAGAAGGGTGAAAGGTAGTTAAAGTTTTATATGATATAGGTAGCATGTTCTTCAGAAAGAGAACCTAGGTCACAATGGGCAAGTCCATGACTAAAAGGTTTTTTGTTTTGACTTTATAGTTGAGATAGACTAATTGATGTGGGAAGTGTATATGGGAGGAAGAAAATTGAACTCCTTGAGGTATTCTCAAAGCCGAGTGATGCACAAAGCTTTGGTTGCTCTCATTTTTTTAAGAGCTTTACATAGTTGTCTTTTGAGGGAGCAGTCTATTTATAACAACAATTGTCAAGAGGAAGATGTCCTTTTGAGGGAGTCATCTTTTGAGTGGAAGTTGACTCAAGGAGTTATATCCCATGTGAGGGCTCTAAAGTCATGGACAAGACCAGGGTGGAGGATAGGAATCTTGTTCATAAGGCAAGGTGAAATGACCATGGGATCTCATCTAAAGGTAGAAAAAAGTATCCATGAGAATCATGTTATGTGCGATGTCATGGTACACATATTCAAGAGAAGATAACAAGTGATGGGTACTCACATGATTCTTGTTTAATCATTGGTGAGTTTTATGGAGTGAATAGCACTCAAGGGACAAGTATGGAAAGAGAAAAAAGGTGAGCTAGGATGACAAGTCAACAATAGAATGGTCGAAGATGCAAGGTGTTAAAGGGTTTAGGTTTAGGTTTACCCTCGAGTGAAGATAAATGATAAGCACCTGATCCATAGGTATGAGTCATGATGTATGGTCCAAGCTAATTAGGAGCAATTTTTCCCAGTTTACTATTTTCTGATTTCGTTACATGTTTATTTTCTTTCAAGACAAGGTCACCGACTTGGAAGGTTCATGCATGGACACATTTGTCATAGGCATGTTTGATACATTTTTAGTAAACTTGAAGGTGCTCCAGAGCGTTAAGACGACATCCGTCTAATAATTCAAGTTGTGCTAAAAGGTCCTGATGAAATTCATCATCAATGAGCATGTCATGGAGAGAAATGTGGAGTGAGGGAATCTAGACTTTGAGAGGTAGAATGTCCTCTGTACCGTAGACTAGAGAAAAAGGTGTGGTGGCAGTGGAAGTGTGAATACTAGTGTGGTATGCCCACAGGGAGAAAGGAATGTGTGTATGTCAATCCTTCCCAGTATCATTGACCACTTTCATGGGAATCTTGTTTAGGGTTTTTTTAGTGGATTCAGCTTGGCTGTTGGTTTGTGGGTAATAAGGTGATGAGAAACTAAGTTGAATGTGAAGACATCACAAAGTTTTTACAATGTTTTTTTTTTTTTGAATTGTTTTCCATTGTCGCTGATGAGGCAATGAGGAACACCAAAGCGACAAATGATATGGTGCTTAATGAACTCACATATTTTCCCATCTTTCATGGAGATGAGTGGTATGGATTTCACCCATTTTGTATAGTATTTGGTAGTAGTGTTGATCCATTGATGGCAAGGGAAGAATGGGGATTGATTTCTTTGACAAGATCAAAACCCCATTGAGAGAAGGGCCAAAGGTCCCCGTGACCTGTAATGCATGGATGGGTGTATGATGAAGATTGAAATGTTTTGGAATTTTACGTAACATTTTACATATTCGCAACAATCATGGTTAAGGGTTGGCCAGTAATAGCCTAGGCGAAGAATACACTTAGCAATAGAAAGGCCACTAAAGTGACCTCCACATATGTCATCATGAACTTCCTTAATGGTATAAGGAATTTTAGACCTTGTGAGGCATCGTAAGAGAATACCATCAAAGCCACGCTTACAGAGGAGTCCCCTAGGATGACGTAACGAGAGACATTTTTAAGGAAGGTGTGTTGTTTGTTACGGGTGAGATCAGGAGGTAAGATGGAGAGAGAAAGATAGTCGAGTATTGTTTATACCAAAGGTCACTTGGGCTAGCGGTAGCAGCCTCGATCGAGTAAACATCATGAGGTGAATAATAAGGTGATTGGAGGCATTGTACTATGAAAAATATTTTAGAATTGGTGAGCGAAGCGGGTATTTAGGAAGCTAAGCAGGCCATGGTATCTGTAAATTTGTTGGTTGAACGTGGGATGGTTTGAAGGGTGTAATTCGGTCAAAGGTGGTCAAAAGTATATCTACATGATTTTTATACTTTTGAAGTATCTTGTTATGAAATTGGTATATGCCATTGATCTAGTTTATGACTAATTAAGAATCACCAAATATATTCATTGATTTGACATCTAGGGCGTAGGCGGCTTAGAGACCTAGTACGAGTGCTTTGTATTCGAAATGTTGTTTGTGCAATCAAAATCTAGTTTGAAAGACAAATGCATGGGCTCACCATCAAGGGAAATGAGTATAATACCAGCCTCACCCCACGTTGACACTTGGAACCATCAAAGAAGAGTGTCATTTGGTAAGGGATTCGTCTAGGGAAAGGGTAGCAATCGACTCATCTGGAAATTCAAAATTGGAGGGTTGATCCCCTGGAAATAGGTGCGTCAGACAATTGGTTAGCAATAGCTTGGCCCTTGATGGAATTTTGATGAATGAATTCAAATTCAAGATCAGCTAAAAGCACAATCCATTGTGTGGCATGATGATTTTGATAAGGTTTGGTGTATATGAAGTGTGCAGGGTTAGTGTTGGTCACAACATAGGTTTTGAGGTTAAGTAGGTAATGACGGAGTTTGGTAGCAATGAAAACTAAGGCTAATAAAAAAATTTCAGGTGTATGTAGCAGGTTTCATAGTCCAAAAGAGTATAGCTTATGTAATAAATTGCCTGATCCTTGTGTTGTTCATCACAATGAGCAAGCATGGCTCCCAAGGAATGATCGGTGAGCTGAGATGTATAGGTAAAAAGGTTGATCGTCTTTAAGTGGAATGAGTACGGGTGGTTGGAGAAGGTATTGTTTTAAGGCTTTAAAATATTTATGGTAGTCATCATCCCATTTAAAGGAGACATCCTTCTTAAGCGAGATGATAAAATGGTTGACATCGATCGATAATTGTGAAATGAAATAGTGAATAGTCTCAGAATTACCTTGCGGATATGGAGTTTTTTAAGGTTAGTGGGTGGAGGCATTTCGATAATGTCCTTAACTTTAGCAGGGTCAACTTCTACACCACGTAGGGAAATGATAAATCCCAGAGCTTTTCCGAGATAACCGTGAAGACACACTTCTTAGGTCAAGACGGATGTAATATTTAATAAGGCGGTTAAAAATGTTTTTAGGAAGATAAGGTGCTCAAAGCGGCGCTTAGATTTGGCCAAGAGATCGTCCATGTAATCTTCTTATATGCAATGCATGATGTCATGGAAGATGTAAGTCATAGCCCACTAATATGTGGCACTAGCATTTTTAAGGCTAAAAGGCATGACTTGATAGTAGAAGGTCCCCCAAGGGGTAATGAATGCAGTTTTGTGTTGATCCTCTAGGGCAAGTAGGATTTGGTTATAACCCAAGAAGCCATCCATGAGTGATAGCATCTCCTAACCAGTGGTAAGGTCAACCAGTTGGTCAATACCGGGTAAGGGAAAGTTGTCTTTTGGACATGCTAGGTTGAGGTCATAGAAGTCCGTGCAAATGTGGAGTCCCCCTATCACTTTAGTGACAGGGACAATGTTAGAAATCTAATGAGGATAATCAATGGGTAATATGAAGGAAACAAAAAGAAGGCACTGAAGCTCTTCTTTGACGAGAAGGGCAATGCAAGGGTGCATTTTCCTCATCTTTTGTTTGATGGGTTTGGCATCGAATAGTGATGATATCATGGACCACTATGGTGGGGTCAATACTGGGCATGTCTACATAAGACCAAGCGAAAACGTGGTTATGATCTTTGAGAAAAGAAGTGATGGCTTCCTGTTCAATAGAACATCTAATGATTGACTAATCTTTAGGATGTGCGGGTCATCCTGAGTATGAATGTTGATCTCGATAATCAATTCATTCAACATGGTTTACATCTTAGAAGGTAATGAATGATGAATATATGAGTCTTCTACACCAAGGTAGGTGAGTATAGATTCATCATTCTGACAATTGAACGACATTAATCAAGGTGTATCATTATCGATCATTTCAGATATAGGAAGGAAGAGTGGAAAGGGCCTCACCCTCACGTTGATAAGTCAGAGGCCCCAAGGAAATGGTGTTTATGAAAAAAAAATGTTAGGAGGGATAGATTCAGATCCATCGATTCCGTCGATGAGGGTGGTGATGAAGGTGGAGCGAGTGAAGAAGGTGGAGAAGGGCTAGTGTCCTTAATGAGTTCAATGTGGGCCTCGTTTATTAGGTGGTTCAGGAAAGGTGATACCACTATGGTCATTATGTTTGTAGGTGGTACATGGAATAACGGTATGGTGGCCTTGCTCATAAAATCCAAAACCAAAACCATTCCATGCACATTGGTGTAGGAAGGTGTGGGAAAAATGACGATTGGTAAGTGATTGGAAGTCAACAGAAAATGGGTGAGTTTGTGATGGTGGTTCAGGTGTGTAAGTGGTAGTATCAATTCCCCCATAGGTGATACTAGTACAGAGGTGAGGAAGACCATACAGGATACATTCTCTTATATGGTGATCATAACATGGGTGTTGGTGAAGGCTTCCATACTCTTGTGGAGTAAGGAATGTGTTGACACTTTATAGGCGATACTCCCCCAGAGTGAGGCATTGAAAAACACCTTCCAAGGGATCGGTGGTTAGTATGGATGTAGATGGAATGGATGAAGTTTTAGGGGTCAATGTGGAGGTAGAGTTAATGGATTGGGAGGCTAGTGGATTGGCCGTGGAGGTTTTCGCAGTGGTAAGAATGGAGGAGGTATGTGTGGTAGAAGCGGCGACTATACTTGGTAAGCAGAGGTGTAGGTGAAGCAAGTGGTGTTCGCAGAGGTAGACACTTTAATGTATGAGCATATCATTGGGTCGATAAATCATGTTACATGTTTTGAAAGGTGATGGAGTAGCTAGAATGGTATAGGTGTGTCCTTCATGTTCAAACTTTACACAATGATGCAAAGTGGAAGGAACACAACCCGTGACACAAATCCAAGGTCTACCAAGAAACAGTTATATTGCAATTCTTCCTCCAAGATGTAGAATAGTTTTGGAATACATGCGGTGGCCCATGCGAATGTGGAGGATGATGGTGTCTAATGTAGAGGTGATAGAATCATTGAATGAATGCAACATGACAGGATGTTTATGCATGCAATTTTTACGTATGCGCATTTGAGTGAATGCATGGGATGAAATGATGTTAATGCTAGTGCCCCCGTCAATCATCACATGGCATACCCATATGTCATCGATGTGGACAGAGATGAAGATGGTTGGGTCTAGGCCATTGTTTTAGTATAGCACGATCTCTTCCTCTGAGAAGCTAAGGGAGGCTACTTGGTGAATAGGTTGGGGTGAAGATGAAGGTGGTAATTTAGTAAGAGAGGCTACATGATGGGGTGTGATAATGGAGGCTATAGGTGTGGGGTCATTGGGTAAAACCTCAATAGATTGAAGAACCTCCATGAGAGCTTGATTATGGGATTCCGAGGTTTGAATGAGGTCATAGAAGGAAATTTTGAGGGGAGATTGGTGTAATTGTTTGAGCATGGTGTGATGTGTGATGCTATTATAAATGGGGTATGCGGGGCCACGGATAGTGATTTTAGGTATAAGTGCGAGATGGTATGGTGGTTATAGGATTGGTTGGTGGGTCGGTTGCCTTTTCTTTACCTTTATCCTTTTGAGTACATGTAGTGATGTGTGTCATGTTGACTTGAGGGGATTTGGAAAACAGAGAAGGTGTAGGGTGAGTGGTATAATGACATGATGAGAAAAAACCTACTGGAGGAGAAAACCTTATGAGGTGAGTTGGGTACAATGACATTTGGGTGGTGGCATGGCAAGTTCTCTAATGCAAACCATGTTAATTTCAAATCTTGGGGGTGGCTTTAGGATCTGTGGAGGTGTAGGTTGTGGTTTTTGAGTGGGCAGTGTGGGAATGGGTGTCGGTGAAGTAGGGTCCTCGCCGAGAAGGTCATCTTCGTCAAAATTGGCTTCTATAGGACACAACCGGATAAGGACAATTTTCAAGGCGTTAAAGTTCTCCACATCGCTCCTCACACACAATGGTATGCGCAAATTTATGTGTCATCAAACCCTTTTGGCTTGGGTTTGAGGGGGTTGTAAGGTTTGAGTGGTGGTAATGTTATGACAGAAATCTCAAGGAGGTTGGTTAAAATTTTGGCATAGGACCCCGCTAGTGGATAGTAATGGGAAGTGAACGTGGGTTTGGGTGTAGGTGTGGTTAATCGTTGAAGAACGTATTTGGAAGAGGAGGAGCAGATCGAGCTATGGTTTTGGGTTTTGGTCATGTTTTTTTAGGTAGGGGTATAGTAGATGGACAGTAGGAGGGTGTGTGGTTGTTGTAACTACCTTATTATGGGGTAGTGAGTTTTATTATCGTGTCACACCTTCTTGGGTAAAGGTGATATGGGTGTACAAGGTCTAGAAGGAAAATTGGATGGGGGAAGAGGACGAGTTACCCATGGGGATAACAGAGGTGCTACAAAGGTAGAGGATGTGGGTCATGCAGAGGTGTAAGGGACAGAGATTGAACTGTAGTGGGTAGTGAAGGAATTGCTAAAGTTATTGGAGGTATGGGTGGTAGCGATGTTGCAGGTGTGGGTGTAAGTCATGTTGGGCGTCTGGGTAGGTTAGAGGTTTGTGAGGAAAGAATGGGTTGTTGTGCTTTTGGTTTATTGATGGGTGGAGGTTGCTTGACCATGTTGGGAAGTTGAGGTCTTAAGACGATGGGACAAGTGAAGGTTTGATTGGCAAAATCGGGTATGAGTTTGATGGATTTTGTGCTTCTATTTGACTCACAAAGTAGGGGGTGTTGAATTTGGAGGATGTAAATAAATCTAGTTTGATAGGTGGATGAGTAAGGTTGGTGGTTGAGGTGACCCCTAAGGTGGCAATAGGTTTAGTCGAGGAAAATGTCAGGTGTGGGTTTGGGTTTAGATGTAGTTTGGGTTATGGGTAAGGGTGTATGTTGAGTTATGATGGGTGTCGTGGAAGGAATGGTGATAGAGGTGGTTGTATTCAGTTTGATTGGTTGGAATACTTTTGGGTAGATAGTGGAAGTATCGGTAAGTGAAATCTACATCTCGTGTTGAGATGGGAAGCGAAGACGTCCCCACAATAAGGCTCTATCCACATAATCTAGGTGATCACCAAACATGATAATGGCACGTCTATTGGTGGAGTTGATGACGAACTAATGGAAATTCCCATAAAATGTGTCTTAGAGATGGGAAATTGGTGAGCTTCATCTTTCATGGATAAGATAGCCGAAAGTAGGTCTCACAGATTTTGTGTAGTTGATGGATAATGCTCACCAAGAGGCAAAGGTATCTCAACTAGGTTTGTGATGGATGGAGGAGATGATGGGTGCTCCTTTGTAGGTGGAGGGATGGATAGGTGCTCCTCTGTGGGTGGAGGAGGTACTGTGGGTATCGGTTCTCTAAGTGGAGAAGCCAAAGGTGAAATGGTCTTGATGTTAGCGGAAGACTCCTCCGTAGGTGATGAAGGAGATGAAAGGTGTTCCTCTACGGGTGGAGGAGTAGGTGTGGTGGATTCCATCATGGAAGGAGGATTTCAAGATAGGATTTACTCTATGGAAGGAATGTCAGGTAATTGGGAGGTGACAGGTATGTCATTAAAGATAGCGTGGACCTCGCGGGGATGGGTATCATGAGTTGAGGTCTCACCGATTTGATCGCATTTAAGGGGAATGATTTAGAAATAGTTTCTTAAAGATGTGTAGGTTTTGGTTGGCAGGTGTGCTAGGATTATGAATGGTTAACTCACCTTTCTCGAGTATTTCTTGGACAATATTCTTGTAAGTGATGCAATTGCCATCACTAAGACCTTTACTTGATGATAATTATAGAAGTCATGTTCTTTATACCATGCGGGCATGGGGCGAAAGCAGGTCAAAACCAATGTGTGGTTTTATAGGTGGAAGGATGATAGCTCCAGATTTTATAAGCTTTTCTAAGACCGAAGAGTAAGGTTCCCCAATTGGGGTGTATTTTTTCTATTCTCATTTAAATAGAAAATTCTGGACGGGTGAGAGATTAGATGAGGGAGTATCTTGATTTGATGGATGGGTGGGGCCGTCCTTGAGTACCACTATGTTAGCAGTGCCCTTAGCTTTTGAGTAATTATTTTGTGGTTTGGAAGAAGATGAGGTATCATTCGACTTGAATGCCAAATTCTTATTGCGTAATTAGATTTTCTTCTCTTTGATGGCACGCATCTCTAACTTTCATTCCATATTGAATGCTTCATCGAATGTTTGGAAGGTATCTCAATGAGTTTTATTTCATGCGGCATTGGAAGATGAGTTGATTGATCGAAAGCTATGCCAATGAGAAATAAAATATATGATAGATTCATCCTCATACTTGACGCGTGGAGTATAGGTCACCATGGTAACCTTCTTGACGATATTGATAGAGAAATGATCCAATAAGGCTTGGAATACCCGATTGAATGAGAATATAGAGTGTCTAGGTAACCCACTATACCAATCTAATACAGTCCAATTAGAGACATGGGAAAGGTTCACAATAACAAAGCATCATTGTGAGTGATCAGATAACACCCGTGTTTGAATGACCACAAATTCTATTGTGGATCTTCTTTTCTATTGAAACGATTGAATTTAGGCATTTCCTAATGCACGGGGTATGGGAGGATAGGAATCGATGGGTGGATGGGTTCATTGTAAATCTTGTCATAGGTGAGAGTGTTACAGAACCAAAAATTGATGCCTCCAATGTTTGCATCTTTTCCATCATCAATTTGATTAGGTCATTGGTATGTTGCGATGATTTGGGGCCTCCTGTAGTATGAGAGGGTTGATTTTGGGCATATAACGGGGTGGCACTCTAGTGTATGGTGCTGCCATGTAGGTTGATTGAGAAGAAGGTAGTGAAACAGGGGGTATGTACCCAGAGTGAATAATAGATGAAATGGGAGGCTACTGATAGTATGTATATGGAGGTGGAAGGGTCATGGTAACCCTAGTGGCAATGGGGGCTAACGATTGTGGAATGGAAAGGACCACATTCTAAAAAGGGGTAGGGGTCATCGACACCAAAGGTGGTAGTGTAGCTATGGGTATGTGTGAGACATTAGGGGTAGATGAGGTTGCATTGTGGGTAGTTTTCAAGGGTATGGTGGATGTGGCGGGTGCCATGGAGGTGGCAGATGTGGAAGTCATAGCGGGTATAGGACCTAGGTGAAATGACTGGGGGTAAGGTAGATGTGGGTAGCATAGAGCCAGATGGGGCCGATGCAGGAGTGGGAGTGAGATTCGAAGGGATAGATATGGGCATGTCTGTATATCAATTGACCCGAGGCATCTCGAGTGGACGAGTGGGAAAGGTAAAACTGCAAAGTGGCAGGGTTTTGGTCAAGGATTCATGTGAACTCCTCATCTTTGGTGGCGATAGTGATAGGTTGGATGGGATCCATGGCTAGTGATAAAATGGAAGGTGGTGAAGGACTAGGTGGGAGTGGTTGACAAATGACATGAAATATGAGTGTGCTTGCTTGTTTTCGGTCAGCACCATGTGAACCAGTATTGATTAGGTAAGGTTGTTTCTCTATAAATGACATAGAAAAATAGTAGGAATAGGTGAATCTGATGGTAAAAAGTGTATTTGGTACCAAATGTGGGTTGGAAAGTGAAACAGATAACTGATGTCGGTTAGGGAAAACCAACACCGGTCAAGGGTAACCACTGTCAGGTCATTGTAGAAAATGGACAGTGAGTGAAAAATCGGTATAAAGTCAAATCTGATAGGTATGCCAAATCGATGGTGTTTTACAACATCACTGGGAATGATGGCAGTGACAGGGACTGTGAAAAGTGGAAGAAGATGAATGAAAATTTCCTTTTGGGTAGGTTAAAAAAGGACCTAGAACTAACGCCAATTGGGTATAACCGAAAATAGTTAAAGGGTAACCGACAATGGTTACTGTGAAATTGAAACAATGATGAAAGAATAGTGGTTGTGAATTAAAATTTGATGTGGAATCGCAGACCCGAATGATGAAAATATGGTCCAGGCACACTCAAGTGAAGTTGGAATACACCAGATGTGATGAGGAGTGTGTAAGGATGAACAAGAAAAATGAAGAACGTGATCTTTCACCTCAAAACGCAAGCCAAATAGAAAAACTAAGAAAAATGTGATCCCAGGAGTTCCTTTTCTATTATGTTTTTTTACCTTATGCTATTTAAGGACTGACATATGAACTATGAAATAGATTTTTTTTGTGAGGATGGCTTCCTACGAAGAAGGAGATCTAAAAGGTGAGGTTTCAGGTATGTTATGGTGGGGGTGGGCTTCGCTTTGAAGTATGACTCGATAGAGCAGTGAGCTGGGGAGTACCTGCCAATCCTCATATCAGTGTGATCATTGATAGGCGTTCCCAGGAAATATGTTGTTTAAGAATATGTATTTGTTTTGAATTTGTGTAATTTGGCAAGACTCAGAGAGAGAAAGAGAGAGAGAGAGATATGTGCTTTCTACGGTTTGTTTTTCAACCATCAGCTGGTCATGACTTCCAGCGTATAGGTTGCCCTCAATTAATGTGAGCTAATGTGATAAATCAGAATGCAATGCACTTATTTTTAAGCCCAAATCGAAGTGTGAAGTTGGATGACACAAAAAGATGAAGAGGAAGAGGGATGCTCTTTCACTACAATGCAAAAACATGAAGAAATGGTTCTTTTTAATTACACCAAAAGAAAGGTTTCTTTTAAAGAAAATAGAAAGAAAAGGTGGGTTACCAAGGAATAAAATTAATGTGAATGCTTTTCAAAAGGGAAACTAACACACAATGTTTCCTAGGAATGAATAAATGCAAGGAACCCTGATGGGTCCCACCGGTGTGCCAAAATGTTTCACCTGATTCTTAGACATTTCTTTGAAGTATTGACGAAACAAATAGGGTAGCGAGTGTAGCAGAATACCTTTTTAATGTTGGTTGATGGATTGTTATGTGCGTATGAATTTTGAATCCACAACTGATTGTGATATATTCCTTTTAGCTAGGAGGAACTACCTGTAATGAAAAGCAAGACCACCATAAATAGTTAAAAAATATGTGTAGTGAACTACCTAGTGTGTGCTAGATCTGGGAAATCGATACTTCCTAGGCGGTTGTCAATCCACCGTTTTAAAACAACTTAATGCGAATAATAAAGTAAATCCTATTGTAATTAAAAATGATCTAGGTATCTCACTTTAAAAAATAAGAAAGATCTGATCTAACAAAGCTAGGTTAGAATAGGATCTCGAAGGTCAAATAGTTGGTTCGGGTCTCTGCTTTGGTCTAATAGAGGTCTTAGGTAGGTCACGGGTGATTAAGGGGATGTAAAATTAGGTGGTTAGGTCACCGTTCTAAGATGTATGGGCCAATACAGAGAGCAGATTCTGATTAAGGGTGACCGATAGTAGTTAGGTGTAACTAGTGCCGCTTATTGTGGAAAATTGGGAATGCCACAGAATGAGTTTTGGGTCTCCTTTGTGATTGTACAAAGGATTTTGGTTGGTCGGGATGAGGTATTAGGTGATTTGGGAGGTATTTGGAGAGTTTTTAATGGGTATATGGAGGGGGAATGTTGAAGGAGGTCAATGGGTGATTAGGTAAACAATAGGTGATAATATAATGACAAAATGAAGTGAAACAGAGAATTATAATGTTGTATTTACTTGTATTCTAATCCTGGACACCTATGAGTGAGGGATGGAGGTGCTGGTAAGAGGTTTAAGGCTGAAGGTGATCACCAATCATAGGAGAGCTTCTACATGGGCTGCATGTGCATTCCTTTTTTCTTGGTTAGGTTAGATCATTGTTGGGGTGGCTGTGCAGGAGAAAATGCTTGATCTCCTTCCTTGCATGCATGTTCTTACTGGAATTCGATCTCAGAAGATGTGATATCTCTTAGGAATGTGCTAATGTTTCCCAACTCCTCCAATCTTTTCCAACCTTGAAAATAAGGTTTTTTTGGCGTTAAAAGGGTAACCGACGACGGTTCCGGCCTACCCAAAGGTGTCGGTCAAGGTGGGATTTCATAGGTTTACGAAACTAAGCAAATCCTCTTGATTTTCTTGGATCTCGTGTCATTAACCCGTGGATTAAACCGGAAGCTTCTTGTAAGCATGCGGGAATGTTGTTAGAGGGAATATAGGCATTTCTTTTTAGGGTTTGGGTAAGTCTTAGTGAGTTATGACAACTTACTAAGAATATGTCTTAGGGTGAGTTGGCTTGATGAGGTGTCTAGCTGAAGTGTATGTGTGGATATTATTTAAATTAAGATATTTAAATAATAAATATTGTGAGGACAACGAATTAATTTAATTAGATTACTTAAATTAATATTAGTGAGGTGAAGAGGGCCATGACTAGGTGAATGTGATGAAGGGTGCTTATTTTTCAAGGGACCAAAGGGGAGTGTAACCTAATTTTAGTGTCTACACTATGAGGGATTGTTTCATACATTTTATCCCTTATTTCCTAAAATTGTACACATACACTCATTATATAGTGATATACGCTTAGGGATAAATCATCAATCCTCTATTCAACAAAGTCATGATGTACACTTCGGCTATAGGGTTCACGCACTTTTATCCATATGTCACATTTCATATCCACTACACATACATATTCATCACAACATGCTAGACACAACTTACATTACTCGAACATTTTCTCGATAACGCAATGTGTTTATAGTTCATTTTGATTGCTAATATGGAAAAATGAACCTCACCGCATACACTTCCATCCACTCAAGGGGAACGATGCTCCTATCATTCCATTTTACATTCCAATCCATCCATCCATCACATATTGCATTGTCTTGGTAGCATTTACTTTTGCTTACTATTGTTTTACATGATCACTTTACTCCACATGTTAGATTGATTTCTTCTATGTCATTATCATACACACATGCATGTTCACACCTTTTTCTAGTGTGAACGTAAATACAAGACATTTACATATGGCATGGATGCTAGTCTTCTACCCTTACTATACTGGTCACTTGGGGCATCCACATTCATCTCATACAAGTGTTATTGTTTCATTTTATACTTAGCATCTTATACTACTTGTTCATACATGCTTTGACATATTGGTTATCACTCTAACATGTTAATGGGTGTTCCATGTGTAGCACTTGTTTTGTAGGTTTACATGTTACCATGACTACTTGTTTGTTTCTACTTGTCTTCCATTGTTTTCTATTGTATGCAGGCTTTTCCCTTTTCTTGTGTGCACACTTTTTGCTATTTGCGGCCTTTATGGCCTTGCGACATCGTGAGTGATGTCCAATGTTTGAAACCCGATTAGTGCGGTCGCTTATTTTCTTATGTGTTTACACTCTTCGGGCTTGGTAGTTTTTCTACATTGTCTACATATTTTACACTTATTGCATACATGTGTTTTTGGAATAACACTTGTATTGGCTATCCATCCCCTTTTGTGTATGCCTTGGTATCTACAAAGTTCTTCCCTTTCCCCACAGTAGGGAAAATTTATATAGGTCGAATGTGGTTGGTCCTCTTTTGGGGCCACATTTTCCTTCTAGGGTCATCACATGTGCCACCAAAAAGGGTGGAATCATTGAGGCTTTTATGCTAATATAATGTATTTACACTGGTTCGTATATAATGAGTGAGTTCGAGACAGCCTACAAACTCCATACAGTGGCCTTAACAGACATGGTATCGTTTGACAATTCTACGAAGTGATTACAAGCTCGGGGTTATAGTGGGTGTGCCTCTCTACACTTATTCATCTAGTGGTGTCGGATGGCCAAAAGAACCAGAAAATATAAATATCTCTTCAAAAAAATTCAGCGAAGCAATTAGAGTTAGAGGACATAGAGCATTTCCTCCTTACACTTCTTCACCTGTGGGTGGTGTGAAATCACCGGAAAAACTCTCGGCACCCAATATATCATTTCACACCCTTTTTATCGACATGGAATAGGATTTCCATTTACATTTTTCAACATATTTTACATTTGCGTACTTTACACGTGTATTTTACAAAACATTTTTACATACATACATATTTGACTACTTGATCATTTTCTCCTTCCGGGTATGTCGTATGAGAAACAAAAAGTCAAATTAGGGACAAAAAAAAATAGAGACAACAACAAAGGTGACAACACACCACAATGGTATTGTTAGTGCAAAATCACAGCACCCCTAGATGCAGATCAAGGTTCTAAATGATGTCTTAGGCATCCAATGTGATTGCACAACATGGAAACCTCTCTCCAAGTGTGGGACTTGTGAAACTGAGAGAGGAATCTCTAGATTAGAGGTTGGTTCCTCAAACTCCTCTGATTTAGATCTATATTTACACAACTACAGAGGTTTAGATCCTAATCCTACTCTAAATTGTAAGGAGACAGGGGTAGAAATGCAAAAATTGAAACTAACTAAAGATGGTGATGCACCAAAAAGAGTGGTGAATATTTTTGTCATGCAAATAGACACAAACCAAAGATTACAACATAAAACATACACAGGATAATAAGATATAATTTAGGATCTAAAATGAAGCAAATAATACAAACAAAGGGACTGAAACCCGTTCACAAAGCTTGCATTATCATCTCCAATGTCAAAATCACTACATTACAACCTCGAGAGGTAGAAAACTCACAGCATCTTTGAGGTCCGATTCTTGCAACAATCACTTGCTCTTTTCTTCTTGGATAGGGGAGTTATAAAAATCGAGGGGACCCTAGAAACATGATTTTTTTCCTTGAATCAATCTATTTGCACTGGGACTTGAGTATTCTGATGCATGTTATCAAATTTACCCTGGGGTGAATTTTGGATAACAATTTGGTGACTCAGCGGGGTTACCTACCTGCTAGGTAGAAGATACCAGTTGCCTGAAGCAGTCCATTGGGCATGGAGTCATCAGATATTCTATTTAGAACCCCAACTGACTTAGAATGTGTAAGGAGGAAGATGGAATATCACCTGATGGGAGCAAGGACTACAAAACATCTCCATGGACAGCAAGTTGTGCCAAAGCACTTAGGGAAAATAAAACAAACCTACAACAAAACAATGTGCACAAGCACTTGGAGGAATGAAAATCTAATCTAATATTTACAAGGTAGTGAATTTCCCTCTAGAAGCAACGCTTGAGATAGATTCCATTGACTGGAATCTGCAGTTCTTCACCATCCAATGAGGCCAATTGGAAAGCATTGTTGTTCTTACACTTCGTGACCATGTATGGGCCACTCCAAATGGCATAAAATTTTGAATGCCTTCCGGTTTTGCTCTATCCACATCCCATTTCAACACTAGATCTCCAACCTGAAAAGATCTATCCTTGGCCTTCCTATCAAAGGTCTTCTTGATCAATGCTTGATCCTTTTCCATTGCTTGGGATGCCTGATTTCTGATCTCTTGTAGCTCCATCAACTCTGCATACCTCACCTCCATGGGCTCAAACTCTAGCAACTCTAGCTACTTCATGAGTTCCAATGTTGGAAACTCAAGTGACATGGGCAAGATTGCCTCTCTTCCATAGACAAGTTTGAATGGAGAGTTACCTGTGGATCTTTTGGGAGTTATCCTATCAGCCCATAAGGTTGATTTCAGTTTGGTATGCCAAGACCTCTGATTCTCTTCAAGAGTCCTCCTAATGATCCTCAACAGTTCTTGTTTGTAGACTCACTGGCCATTACCTTGAGGGTAATAGTTTGATGAAGTGCTTAGGTAGATACCGTTCTTGACAGCCCACTCAGTCACCTTAGATCCAATGAATGCCAATGCATTATCAGAGATTATTGTAGCAGGTACACCAAATCTGGTTGTTATCCCCTCATAAAAGTCTAAGATGCTAGACTCATTTACCTCCTTGAGTGCTACGCGCTCTGTCCATCCGGTGAAGTAGTCTCGTGGTGTCAAAAAATCCATTTGTGCCCTTGGCTTGAATTGGGATTAATGACTCCAATGAAGTCCAAACCCCATTGCATGAATGGCTAGTCAACTGAGATTGGATGTAATGGAAGGGTAGCAATTCTCTCTTTTCCTATGAAGAATGCACAATTCTTACACCTCTTGATCCATGCATAGCAATCACTGAAGATTTTAGGCCAATAATAACCAGCCTTCATGATTTTCAGAGCTGTCACTCTTGGTGCAAAATGACCACCGATGGTCCACCATGAAACTCTTCCAACACCCTTTGAATCTAATTTGTGCTAATGCACCTCAAAGAAAGCACTCCATTCATATCTTTCTTGAACAAAACTCCATCAACAATGGCCTACGGAACAGCCTGCAATCTGAAATGTCTCCTTTGGGTCTTGTTCATCTCTAGAGGGCATAGGCCTGTGGCTACGAAGTGTATAATACCTTGGGTCCAGCAGGGGAGTGGGGGCAGCATTGTCTTCTTCTTGATTGCCACTTGGCTCATGGCTGTCCCCGGACACAAAACAACCTCTTCTTCAACGCATACTTCTCTTTGCTTCCCCAAAACCAGCTGCTCACACAATCCTTTCCCTCTTACCAGCTTGGTGATCCCGATCGAATATCATACTCCATGACACAGGTGATCCAACCTACCCTTTTCTCATTCAAATCCTTGTTGAGGAGGAAGTCCTTAACCCCAACATGTGAGACCAGCAACTGGACCTTGTTGTTTGAGACTAAATGCTTGAATTTCTTCAAGCTTCTAATTACTACAAGTACATGCTTCTCAATAAAAGAGTACCTCACCTCATAGTCATCCAAGCTCCGGCTGAAGAAGGTAATTGGCTGCTCATCATTATCCTTGTTCTGCTGTACCAAAATGGCAGAAATAGTGTCATTACCTCCAAATGCATAGAGGATGAAATCCTTGGAGAAGTCTGGGTTGATGAGAGTTAGTGCTTGAGAGATGGCTTCTTTGATTGCTTCAAAACTCTCCTTGCCTTCTGCTGTCCACTTGAAAGCCATGCTCTTCTTTAACATTTTGGTGATGGGCTTGACAAGGGCTGCAAAATCTAGGACAAACCTCTAAACAAAGTTTATCCTTCCCAAGAAACTCTGAAGGGCTTTCTTGTGGCTTGGCAATGGTAGTGCTCTTATGGCTTCAACCCTCTCTGGATCAATTACTAATCCTTCTTTGGAGACAATATGGCCAAGGAGCTTTCCTTCATGTGTAAGAAAGATACACTTCTTAGGATTCAAAAACACTCCAAATCTCCTACACATCATGAATACTTATCTCAAATGAGAGAGGTGGTCTACTGTATCTTTGGAAAAATAGTGATATCATCAAGGTAAATCAGCACCACATTGTTAATCAAACCTTTGAATGCCATGTCCATTTCCCTTTGGAAGGTAGCACCAGCGTTGGACAGCCCAAATGGCATTTTCCTGTATGCAAAAGTTCCCCATTTGGTTGTGAAGGCTGTCTTGAACTGGTCTTCTTCCTTCACCATAATCTGATTGTAGCCTGAGTAGCCATCAAGTAGTGAAAACCTCTCGGAGCTAGCCACAACTTGCAAGATTTTCTCCATGGAAGGGAGTGGGTAATGGTCCTTGAGAGAGGCTCTATTCAAGTCTTTGAAGTCAACACATAGTCTGATCTCTCCACTCTTCTTTCTGACTGGAACTAAGTTGGCAACCCAACTAGAATGCTTGATTGGGAATATGATCCTTGACTCAATCAGCTTGTCCAATTATTTCCTCATGAGAGGCTCCATGTGTGGATTGACTGGTCTTTGTTTCTACCTGACAGGCTTAGTATTTGGATCCAATTCGATGGTATGCTGAGCTAAGTTGGGATTGAAACCTTTCAAGTCTTCATAGCTCTAAGCAAACATGTCAGGGAACTCTTGACACAGCTATATGAACTCATACCTTTCTTGTTCAGTTGTCATCCTTCCAATTTGCAATGGTTTGTTCTCTTCTACCAAGATGGATACTGAATCCTCTCTCTTGACCTGAATGTTTGCTTTCTCCTTTCTAAACTAATCATTGGGGTTAAAAATGGACTCCAAAGTGATAAGTCCCTTGGGAAGCTTGTTAGTTCTCAGCTGTACCACTTGGTCACCATACTACTGTTCCAATCTTCCTTGATTCTTGGCTAACAACTCATCTTCTTCTTACAAAAATGGATGATTTTCTCGGTCATTTTCAAACACTTACCAACTAACATTGTTATCTGGCACTGAAGGCCTCACAATCACATGGATGTTTGGCTATACCTTGTCTTGTTGAATGCTTTCCACAATGTCAAAGGCTGCCCCTACTGCTGCAAGCCTGTCAGCAGCTTGATTCTCTTCCCTAGGAATGGATTTGATGCCAAAACCCTCAAAATCTTCCATGAGGTCCCACACCCTATTCTTGTAGCACCTGAGTAGATCATTCTTGGCAGCATGCTGTCCCTTGACTTGATTTACAATCAATTCACTGTCCCCAAAGACTTACAAGTTCTTTATTTTCTTCTTTATTGCCCAATGCATCCCTTGCACCAAGGCTTCATATTCAGCAGTGTTATTGGAGCATGCAAACTGAAATCTAAAAGCTGAATAGTACTTTACTCCTTGAGGTGAAACAAGCATGGCTCCACCTCCTGCACCTTGTCTACTCTTTGATCCATAAAAAAATAGCTACCATACCTTGTTGTCATCCTTGTGGTTTTGCTTTGGTGATGCTAGGAATAGGCTGATTTTCTTCGTGTATGCAATAGACCCCTAGCCTCGCATTCTTCTATTTCTTGGTAAGGATCAAAATCATGCACCTTGCTTTCCCATTCATCAAGAGTTAGATCTGGGATGCTTCCAACCTTGGTGTCAGCTTCATCAGTGCTTGGGTGATCTTCTTGATCAAATGCTGAGCAATTGGCATTAATCTGACTTGGAGTGTAAGACTCAATGTCGAAGTTTGCAATAGGTTCAGACCTAATTGTAGCCTTAGTTCCATACCTCATTTTGAACAGCATGTGTGACCAATCAGTAGACAAATATCCCCCAATCTTGGATGTGAAGTTCCTTGACAAGCATAGGGCAAAGAGTGGTGGAAGTTCTATGACTGATACATCTTGTAAAACAACAACATTTGGACATGCATGCAAGGTAAGACTCAAGTTTCTAATCACTCCAACTGTTGCTACTGCTGTCCCATCCAACTGCACTACCCCTTTGGATATTGTTTCATACTGGAGCCCTAGCTAATTAGCTATTTGTTTAGGCATTACTGAGCTACTTGCCCCGAGTCTATTATGCAATTGTGCACTAGCTGATTTCCAATGATTAATGAAACATAGAAAGGAGGGGGCTTCAACATTTTACCTTGTTTCCCTCCATGATTCCCTTCGTGCTAGGAAACGTTTTTGAGCACTTTGTCTTGCATCTGAACTTGCTAATTCAAAGTTAGCTAGTCCTTCATGGTAGCTTGCAGCAGATCTCTTTGGCCTGGGATGGATAGGGATTCCCACATTGATATATTGACGTTTGTCTTCTTCATCTGATCAATGATACTGAATGGTGATGAAGGATCTCTTTGCTGTCCCTTTGTTTGCACATTCACTCCTTGCATGTGGGCAACAACAACTGGTATTTGAGTTGGCCTAGGGGCTGTTCTTGGCTACCCTTGTGCATTTACAACCGGATTTTGTTTACCAACCACTTGTGGAACCATAGAAGGTCATGGATTGGTTGGGGCTAATGGCTATTCTTCACCCAAATTCCTCCTTTTTGACCTGTGTTGGTTGCAACACCTTGTGAAACTACACCGGTTCATGCCACAAAAATCCTCTGCTTGCCAATTTACCAATGTGGTGTCATTTGGGGCTGATTGCTGTTGAAATGTTTCTTGTTGTTGGTTGTTTCCTTGACTGCCCTCACCCTCCACACCTGTAGTTGTCACCATTAATGCTTGATTCAAAGAACCATTGAAGCACATGGATTGGTTATGAGGCTCATTGCATGGAAAACACCAGTCATACTCCTGAGCAACGTTGTTTTGTGTTGGCACCAATTCCTTAGAGGTAGATATGGCATTTGGATTGTAGGGCTAGAATGGTCTATTGGCAGGAGGTGTTGTTGGATTTATATTTGCAGCTAGATTAGGAGGCCTTTGTGGTTGGTATGGCTGCCTGTTAGGCTGAGCTTGGGGTTGATAAGAAGGTCTAAAACCTTGGGATTGTTGCCTCTTGAGAGTAACCACCTCATTGCCTAGGTTTTGCAATTGCTTCATGACTTCTTAAAGCTCATTTGGGGCACTTGGAGATGAAGTGGAAGCTTCGTTTGAAATCTGATTTCTAGGAGTGGGAGAAGGAGTCAAATTAGGTGCTTTATTGGTGTTTGGACTCTCTAAACTTGGAAACAGTGGCATGGGAGGTCTAGGGGCAAGTTTTCCAACTTGGATCAAACAATTTTCAGCCCTAATGGCAATGCTATAAGCCATAGGGATAGTTATGCCTCCCATGGACTGAATCAACATGGAAATATCAGAATTTAGAGCTTTGAGATTTTAGAGAAAAGCACCTTCTCACTGCTGGCCCGACCGCCACCGGAATTCTCTACCAAGTCTTTTGAAATCTGAAGTTGAAATCGGTCAGCTTCTCATTGGGAGCTCTCTTGATGGTTGTCAGCTGCTCCAAAAGAGACAAGTTGTCTCCCTTTTCTCCAAATTGTTCATGAAGTGCTATACACAGCTGATTCCAATTTGTGATATAACTAGCTCCAAGGCTTCTAAACCATTGCAATGATTTCCCCTTGAATGAAGATGCCAGAACTTTGACAGCCACTTGCATCTCATTGATTTCATGAATTACACAAAGGTTAGCAATATCTTTAACATGATCACCTGGAGTAGTATGATTTTCTCCAGTGAAGTACGGAATGTTCTTCAAGGCTGCAATAGGAATTGGATGTTGTGCATTGAGGGCAAGTGGGCTGCTACCTGTGAAGTTGACATAGGGGTTGTTTTATGCCATTCTAATTGGTCTTAAAACCCTTGTTGACTGAATGAAAGGCCTACCAGGTGGAGGAGTTGAGAGAGTTCTGTTTGGTGGAGATGGAGACCTTTGAGTCCTTCTTCCTCTTTGCCTTCTTCTTGGAGATAATTGTAGGTATTCAAACAGAACTTCTTCTTCTCCAACTCTTGACCTTGTGGTGATTCTTCTCATGAGTTTTCAGGCCTGCACTACTGAAACCAGTTGATTCTTCCCCTTGGAGTTTCCAGATATGCAAATAATAGCTCTTTTTAAGAAAGAAAATTGCAGCAAGTGCACATCAACTTTGCTGTGATAAAAATGAGACCTCTAGATCCCACCGGCGTGCCAAAACTGTTAGTGAAAAATCACAAAGACCCCTAGATGTAGATCAAGGTTCTAAATGATGTCTTAGGCATCCAAAGGTGTGATTGCACAACATGGAAACCTCTCTCTAAGTGTGGGACTTGTGAAACTGAGAGAGGAATCTCTAGATTAGAGGCTGGTTCCTCAAACTCCTCTTATTTAGATCTATATTTGCACAACTACAGAGGTTCAGATCCTAATCCTACTCTAAATTGTAAGGAGACAGGGGTAGAAATGCAAAAATTGAAACTAACTAAAGATGGTGATGCACCAAAAGGAGTGGTGAATATTTTTGTCATGCAAATAGACACAAACCAAAGATTGCAACATAAAACATACATAGGTTGATGAGATATAATTTAGGATCTAAAATGAAGCAAATAATACAAAAAAGGGACTTGAAACCCATTCACAAAGCTTGCATTATCATCTCCAATGTCAAAATCACTGCATTACAACCTCGAGAGGTAGAAAACCTATTACAGTCTTTGAAGAGGTCTGATTCTTGCAACAATCACTTGCTCTTTTCTTCTTGGATAGGGGAGTTAGAAAAATCTGAGGGGACCCTAGAAACATGATTTTTTGCCTTGAATCAATCTATTTTCCTGGGACTTGAGTATTCTGATGCATGTTATCAAATTTACCCTGGGGGTGAATTTTGAATAACAGGTACTTGTCATACTAACTATGCAGGTACATCACACACTCGCAACAAATTTGACTACACACGTTGTTGTCACCTTCCCAAATCATGTGTCAATTTTTGCCTCACTTTTCAAAATATTTGTTAAGTTGTGTTTTACATGGCCTTTGTTTTCCTTTATGAGTTCTGTGAAGGAAGAAATGGTTTCCAACAATTAGTCATTTCCTAAAATTTTGAGTTTGGGGACTTTTTTTGTGCTTTACGGGTATTTCGTGTTTCTATTTCCTTCATGTCTCATGTTCTATCAGGGCTCCAAATTCATTTATTCCCCACCTTCCCCACATTGAACTACCTTTATTTTGTTATACAAAAGTTTTGGCCTTGCACTGAACCTTTGTCACTTGTGCTTTAGTGTTGTTGGTTCCCCACATTGCCATATCTTCCACAACTCTTAAATTCGCTAAGTACCTTTTGTTGTGCGGGTGTTTTGGCCTTGCGGTGAACTCGTGTCCCAATGTCCTTTGGACCTTCAATGCCTCACTTGCCCAAATTACCCAATTTTCTCTACCCACTAATTTTTTGCAGAAGTTTTGGCTCTTCATGTTTTAAATGTCCCAAATTCTCTTGGACCTTCGTTTCCCAACATCCCCACATTTTCCACATCTCGAGCATTTTCCTTTATATGTGGGGATTTTAGATCTTATTATTCCAAGCATCCCAGGCCTCTCGATGTAGCTTTCCTCTGACATACCCACACTTGGATATTTTCCCCTGCCTACCATTAATGCTTCATTAATTGCACCACGCTAACTTTTCTCCAAAAGGAATGCTATAAAATGGAAAGGGGTAAAACATTTCTTTCAAGATTTGAGCACTTTGTAAATTTTGTTCTAAGCTCCCTAGCCATAATGTGAGACATCGTCAGTTAATTTTCAAAATTGAAATAGGTTAGCCACACATCCATTACTTGTAGGAGGAGTTTCATATCCCTCGTCTACATTTTTCGAAGTCAATCTGGTGCCCTACTACTTTTTCGTTTCAAACCATTGTCCCTCAAGCCCTCTACTAAAATGAAAGTTCACTTCAAAGGCCATGAGTATCTCTCTGCCCTAGAAAATTTAATACCCAATATAGGGGACACAGATGTGCAACACTTAGACTTCAATGATTTTTGGGCTCGAGTGAATGATGTAAATCCTCAACCAATTTTAGAACTCATTAAAGTTTGTGGGATAGCACACGCCGGAGGATTACCTGTTTCATCTCTAATGTGTAGACACGCTTTGCATTTTTGGTCTCACTTTAATTCAATACTAAGGAAATTACATATCCTCTAGGAGAGGTAATTACTAGATTGGGCAGAAAATTTATCAACACTTCCCTCGGGATTCTAGTTTTTGAAAACTCTAATGTTCTCACTATGGGAAAAGCTTAATAATTATTTGATCAAGAGCCTGAAAATACAAGAATAGAGTGGAAAATCATGGTTTAAAGCTCCTAAGAAGGGAGCTTCTAGGTTTCCCAAGAACATATACATAAGTTATTTCAAAGAAGAACTCTCTGACCTTGTCACCCTTCTGTCTAGAATAATGGGGCTACCCATCAACAATGAATTTCATTTCTGGATGTGCCTGTTTATCAACATCATATGTGAAGGGAAGAAAAATCTGGATTGGGGTGAAATCATTTGTCTCAACCTGACTAAGAAATTGGCCAGTGTACAAAGAACTCATACCTTCTACATGACTTCTTATCTTATGTACACCATTGGAGCATACAGGAATTGTTAGGTTTGTCTCCAACTTATAAAATTAAAAAAGTTCTAGTTTAAGAATATTATTCCAAGATGACCCTCAAGAACAATAATCATCACTTTAGGAGGGTTAATGATGCTTTCACCATGTATATAGTTAGGATCTTGGAGGGTGATATAACTAGAAGATTCTATGATGAAGCCATGTAATTTATATCCCCTTTGGCATTCATTTCATCCAATTCAACAAGTTCTCTTACATCGATTTGGAGGTTTTGAATATTCTCCCTAAAAATTACCCATGTACTATAGCGATAATATTTCTCGGTAGAAATATGTAGGTAGCTTGATAAATTACACAAGACTTGGAAGGATAAAAAGATAGGTGGCATATAGTTCCCTATCAATTTAGGAAATTACACTTGAAAAAAGTTCTTAGATGCCCAAAACATTGAGAGGACAATAACTACTTTCAATTTCCACTTCTTTTAGAAAAGATATTATTTTGATCTCAAGAATTTTATCAGCAATAATCTCATATTCTCCTTTTATCATGCTTCTGAACTAGAGGACTATTGGGTAGATTGTTCAGATAACTTTGAAGCACTAAAAATATTATGGTCATCTCTCTTTGCAACAAATCAGAGATTTTAATCTCTACAAAGTGCCAGATGGAATGCAAGATGATGATGAGGAGCTTCAATCTCTTGAATATGAAAATACCATCAGACATACTCCTCTTGAAACCATTGACTAGTTCAAGAAGGAAAAGGATAATTTGCAGAAAATCATCAATCCAGTTTTGGTCAGAACTAAAGTGTGGTTTGACAAGAAAATGAGAACCTATAGAGCTAACAGGGTGAGATCTCCATCCCGGAAGCATCTTCATCTCAAAAGGAGGCCTCTACTTCAACACTAGATATGCCAACCCAAAATCCTCCTTCTCCTCCCAAAGCTTCAACATTGGTGTATACTAAGAAGATAAAGGTTGAAAGTATGGAAAGAGTGGAGGAAGTAGTTGAAGAAAAGCACAAGAAAACAGAGACAATGCCTATGATTGAGAAAATTGTGGATTTATCTGATAGAGAAACAAAGGGAGAAGAAGAAGAGGACAATCCTGAAAGTGGAAACACAGAAAGGATATAGGAGGATGACAAACAAAAGAGCCCTATAGTTGAAACTGAGGCGTAGTTACTCTAGAGCCAACTGTCCAAGAAATGCTTACTTCTAGTATTGAGGCATCTATCATTGAAGTATCAGCTGCACAAACCTTGGGATCAATGAGTACTTTGGATCTTGGTCCTATTGTTACCCCTTCTTCCAACTCCTCTTTTTCCTGGGTCCAACCATTTGTAGACAACAAGAAAAGGAAAGCTTCATCAAAGGTTATAGCTCCCAAATTCGATGTTGTGGCAGCTCTCTTGGGTACAACTCCTACCCCACCTGCTAAGAAGGCTAAAACTACTTCCATGTTAGTATCTGATACTAAAGGTCAGCATTTTGTGGAAATTGTAAAACCCAAGGTGGATAAGGATGAGAAAGACTTGGTTCTGAGTGATTTAGAACTAATAAGAATCCCTTTGGGAGAGTCTACCCTCAAGAGAGAAGTGCATAACTTGAAGGAGACAATATCTAAAGTAATTGAAAGGGTTGAGAAAGATAAGAAAACATAGGAGAAATTGGAGGAGCATAATCAAATTCTTTCAAATTTCATCCGGTCTCTATTGGTAGAAGATAAGGTACTTGATCCAACTCCACTGGCTTCAATTCCACCACCTGTTGTTTTGATTAGTGATGAAGTTCAAACTATCAAAGATATTCATAAACATGCTACATGTTGGAAGGTAATGAAAGCCCTGGTAGATGAAATGTTAATCACAAGATTGAACTTCATCAAAGAGGCATATAAATCATATGATCGGGTCACCATGTTATATATCTTAAGTTCACCACAACACTTAGTAGTTTGGAAAGAGAATTGAAATTATGGGTTGAATGTATTCAAGATCTCCGGCTCATGAGTGAGACAGATGTGCAAGTTCTTTTATCCCACAAAGTGTTTGATGATGCAAAATTCAACCTATCTAAACAATGGGTGTTCAATATTGATTGGAAAGTAAAGGTCCTCAAGAAGCTATCGATGAACTTAGAAACATGCTACAGAAAGGAGAAGCTTTCAAAGCCTGCATTATCTCTACTTTTCAAGATCTTCGTTGCCAAATATTAAAAAAATTAGAAGATAAGTTTACAATCCAATAGATCAAATCCAAGTTTAAAGAATTTTTCAAAGAATATTTGTTCAAACAAGACACCATGTCTAAAGAGAAAATGAGAGAAATTTGTGCACTCCAAACAACCATCACAAAAGAAAATAAATAATTCTTGGAAAATGTGGATTTTGGGAAAGGAATGGAAAAGTGTCTAGATATCTGGACTCATGTAACTGCCAATACCACCATTCCCCAAGGTATGGAGATAGCAGGTGCATTAGTGAGATTCATAAATCAAGTGCTCAAGGCAAAGACTGGGATGGCCACTCCTTCGAATGTTTCAACACCAAGCTCTTAATCTCTTGTTTTAATCGATGTATTTTTGTTAAGTCGACCATCTCTTGTATAATCATGTAATATTTAAGTTGGGGCCAATTTAATATTATAAGACTTGGTTAAATGTTAATCTTTTGATTAAAAGAAAGGAAACTGAAGGGACTTGGTTTGTAACATCGCCCAAGTGGCTATATAAGGTGTCACCTCTTTTTGAAGGGGTTGGATTTTGATGTTTTGATGTAAAAACATTGAATTGATAAGCAATACAAAAGAATTCCTTCTCTCATATTCTCTTGTGTTATTTTATTTATACTTTCTATCTTATTCATGTGAGTTATATATAAATTTGAATAGGAAACTTTGTGTTCTTCTAGTGATGTTATGCTTAGAACTTTGTGTCTATTGCATATATGTCTTGTATTCAAATGTGTATGATTCAGGCTTTATTTCTCATGCATGCATAAGTAAGGTATTATTCTGAGATCTATATATATGAAATTGTAGGCTTTTCTACTTTCTAGACTATTAATTCTTCAAAGACCCTTTTCTTCGTATTAAAAATATTATGAAATGGAAAAATTTAATACCTCAAAATCCTCATTAAAAGAATGATAGTTGTATATTTTTAAATAAGTAGGTTTGTTTATTTGTCTCGTGTGTTCAATAAGGGAACCTCTCCCATAAAGACAAGGAAATGATCTCCCGTGACTATTGCTTGTTTTCAAGGTCAAATTTAACAACCAACACACGTGTTCTGCCCTAGGTTCACTCTCATCACTTTTTATGTGCATTTTTCATCTTTAGAATCCACGCTCCTCCACATTTTTATTTTTGTCATTCCACACTTGAGTCTAGTCCATCAATACATCTTCTTCTACACTCTACATGGATATTAAGTACACATCTCTATCTACTTTATGTTATCGAGCTTTCCACTCACCAACATAAAGTGGGGGAAAAATGTAGACACAAAATTATTCACTTTACACATAATTTGGCCCGGTCTTATACTACTATTTAGAAGGTTCTCAAATGTACAAAGTACTAATTAGTACCACCTTTTGGCCATCTTTATTTTATATTTTATTTTGTAGTTATCATGTATTTTCCCGCACTTATCCACCCATTTTGCAACTACTCCAACATTCTAGCCCTAAATTAGGGTGCCCCAGCCCCACACTTGGTGCCCCGATCTATGAAAATCCCATTTCGATCCTCTTTTTGGTCATTTCTAGCTATTGGTCATCTTTATCTTTTTCTTAGTCTGTCTTTTCATGATTAATTATGAAATTAATCTTGATAGCACTATAAATATAAAGTTATAAGACCATAATGAGGGTCCTAGGTCATATCATTACACACTACTATCACACCATCTAGGTTCGCATCCATTGCATCACTTACATACACATAGTACCATACATCAAGGCTAGGAGATCTGCATCACACACACTTCATGGGGGGGATTCTATTCTATTCCATGTACACATGTTATTTACATTTTATATAGTTAATATTTCTTTCTACTTCACAAAGTATGAATGACACAAGAACACATAGGGAACGACATTCACACACTCACCGTAACTACATCCGGGTCTCAAATGTAGTGCAATGCTAGTGATAAGTCCACTAGTTTGGTGGTTGAGGTCGGTCTTGATCAATCATATGAATTTTTATTTTTCTAGGTCCGATACATCTATTTGTATTGTAGGTCACTTTCCTAATCATCCGACGATCCATCATGAAAAATAGGGAAGGTTTGGAACTAACTTGTGACCATACTAGTTGCAGGTTTTGAGAATTTACTGTGTTCATAGTACCAAGATTGTAGACCAGGTGCCATTGGGTGCCCCAAGACACTCCTAGGAACCCTAGTCGGTTTAGATCCTTCATATCTGTCCTTTGCGGGGTCCCCGAGTATTCATCTACACTTTTGGATTTTATTCTCAAACCTACGACAACCTACAATAGTCACTGCCAATTAGCTAAGTTATTTCTCTCCCTTCTCTTACACATTTAGGGTTTTATTTCACTTAGAATAGTTTACTTGCATTTATTTCATACTATTTTAGTCTTTTATTACAATGTTTTAGTCCTCCTAATTAGATTAACTAATATTATTATTTCCTTACATTTAGTCCAACTTTAGTTAATTAAGAACTACATTGGAGTCCGAGATGTCTTTGCAGTGCTCACCACAAGTTCAACATTTTGACAGATAAACATAGTCTAACCCCTCATTTTGCATCTTTCTTTTTTAGGAATTAATGTCTCTTTTAGAGTTTTGCAGGTCATTACTTCATTGCAGGTTTTCAACAACTTTGGAAATCATTGGGTGACCTCATAGTGACCAAAGGTGAATAACAACAAATACCTCATGACCACTTAGAGAAGGTTTCTTGAGCATTTACGTAGACATAGGTACCTAGAAAAAAGTCTAGGGAACTTGCAGGTGCCCCAATCTAGGCACAAAATCAACTCGTACACTTTTCTTAGGCTCTATGTAACACTTCTCGCTCTCTTTTCATCCACAAGACTTTGGCATAGTCCAGATTTTAATGCAAACCAGCTAAGGATCTTCTTACCCTATTTGCAACTAGGGTTTCACATTTTATTTCTTATTTTGATTGGGTTAATTTATGTACTTAATTTTTGAATTTCTTTATTGCTACAATAAAGCAATCGATTAGGCATATATTTCCACATTTATCTTAATAAGATAGATACCACTCTATAGATGGATCATTTTATATAAAAATCTATTTGCATAGCTAAAGTATACTCGATTAGAACCATGCAAGAGAAAATATTTCCCAAAATATGGTGATGAGGGGATATTAATCTTAAAGAATGATATCATAAGTCGATTTTTAAGTTTACGATAAATTATGATAAATTCATAGAATGGGACTTTTGTAGAATGTTTAAGATTTCCATAATTGGATCCTAACCCTCCAAAATGGTATACAAAATATTGGTTTGGACTTGAGGGATATTAGTCTTAATTTGATATGAAGGGACTAAGAACTTTGAATTGAGTTATTTATTTATTTATTTATGGTAAATGTATAATATCATCCATAAAGGTTATATAATGTAATATATTGTAAGGGATGGTAGATTCGAGAGACAACCGACATTAACCTTGCTAGTTTATGATGGTCAATGGTGTCAAGTTGATAGGTTCATAGATATGTGGCATCAACCCTATTGATGTAGGATAACTCGTGGAATTGATTTGAATATTATCTTTTGAGTATAATTCTTAGAGAGTATGACCTATAGAATAGTACTAAATAGTAATATAAGTTTGATAGTGCTTGAGAAAAGAATGAGGTATTTATAGTGAAAATTACAATTCTCATGTCATTCAACTAACTACTCTCTCGGTAGGGTCTATTTCGGATTGTAAGATTTTTCTATGTTGTTAGTGAAAGGAGCTTGTTATTTCTTATTGTTAGGATAAGTTTTCTAGCTTGATTTATGACATCATGATAGTCACACCATTAAACATGGTCATGGGTTATAATGGATTTATCAAGTCTCTTGTGGACCATACCATCATGGTCAAATTTGGCACCAAGAAAAAAATATAGGCGAAAGCACAAAGAGAGTTACAATTATCCAATGTATTATCCTCATCCATGTGGCACCAAAACAATATCTTCTCATTGTATCATATGGAGTAAGGTGAGAGGTATCGGAAATAATTTGATAAGGCTTGATGATATTTCCTCAACTCTTCCATAGAGAGAGTTTGGTGGAAATTACATGGGAGGTTAAAGAGGGATAAGGAAAATTAAATAAACTGGATGTAAGAGGGGTTGAATTGACATTATGAATAGTATTTTGGAATGCATTAATAAGATTAGGAGGGTCTCTTGTTAGAGTAGGTATTTACCTTAGTTCATGTTCACCTAGGTACATTATTGTATTTATCCTCACCCACTTATGTGTGTGGATATTTCTTTTTATTTATTTAGATATTAAGAGATATTATCTAGTTGTTAGGTATAGTTCTTTCCTTAATCTATGACATTGACTAGTTCTTTTTTAGATCTATGGTATTGACTATATCCTTGATGTCTAGCTCTCTCATAAATCTATGGACTTGACTAGTTCTTTCCATGATTTATGGCTTGATCTACGACCTTGAAAGGTTCTTAGATTGTTATTCCTTGCCTATTTAAGCAAGTCCCATTCTCAATGTATTGCATTGAGTTCCATAAGAATATATGATATTGTTTCTCATTTGTTTACAAAGGTTTTATGTAAAGTTATTCTGGTGAATTGCTTTCATCTTATTGATCATGGTGTTTCATTAGCATCTACGTTTTTGGCTTAGTATGATCTAGTTATCGTTCCTTTCATGGTATCAGAGATGGAGATTGTTGTTGACATCCATCTGTAAGTTTTATTTTATAAATAAATTATTTGTGTATTCATATATTTGGGATTTGGTCGTATTTTGTTGTTGGATAAATTTTTATGCAAAACGAGAGGCTTTCATTGGATCCGTAGGCGTGAAAACCCTAAGATCAATCAGAACTCACCCATTAAAATCCTTAGCCCTTGGTCATATGGTATGGTCATATGAGGGCTTAAAGCTTGCGATTCCTACTAGTAGGTGCCTACCTTCAGCCCCTATAATTTTATTTGTGTGGTGAAGGAAACAACATTTTATTTTATTTTGTTGCACTCTAAAATAAATTACAGAGCAAAATATTAAAATGCTTATAACTTTTGATCGGTAACTTGGTTTTGAATGCCATTTTTTGTAAAAGTGCTTGTTTTTTTGTGCTCTTTCCATTAGAAATATTTATTTTGAGACTTGCACTATAATTATAAAGTTCAAATATGGAGGAGTGTTGTAATCAATTGTGGACGCAATTTCGGCTGAGCCCGACGTCCTAAAATTTTGGGAGTTACAATTTTTACCTATCTTGGATTCTGAGAATGATATGCTTTTCTCTGAAGTGTGTGGACTTAAAGAGGATATTGTAAAATTTTTGGAAGAAAATAGATCGCTTAAGAAGTGAAATTATCTTCTACAATCACCCATTCACAATAAGGATACAATAATACACTCCCTGCAGAACAAACTTGCTAGCCTACATCATCACCATCATATTGTGGACTACCACAACCATGCTCCTAGTCCACTTGTAGCTATTTCTCCGAACCCACCGACATTAATCTGTCCGCCTTTGAGTTTTTCTTGCTCTTGATGCTCATACACCTATGAAGCTTGTTACGCATGCTCTCCACATCTCGTGCCTATTACAAAACCACATGTTGTGTATCCTATTTCTGCTCGCCTACATGGCTTTTTTAGAAGCATACTACGCATTTAGTTCTCGCATGCTCCGTTCTATGGGTCTCACTAGTGGAGTCATTAGCAGACATTCACAGGGTATTATTTCCTCTATTCCACATGTTAAGTGGAATTCTTGTCATGACATTGGTTTTCGAGCAGATACTTCATTGGGATCACACATTGACATAGCTCCTTTTTTGTTCGCTCGACTCTTTCTGAGGATCCTGAGCAACACATGAGTTCTACATCTTCACTCAAGCTTGAGAAACCTAAGATTTTAGTTGTCAGACATGATCAACCTGACACACATTCTGATGTTCTTCTGCATGCACCCATTGTGCATTTTGCACCAAGTCATATGCAGGCATCTTATTCATCCATCTGTGTTGATTTGGGGTGGATATCTGATCACTCGTGGAGGTGAAATAGGAATTCATTTAGAGGACTCTACAGGCATGGCTCCTCCACCATTCGACCTCTTGCTCCACTTTCTATACCTTCTACATTGTGATGCTTCTTGTTTTGAGCATTTTTCTTTAGCAAGTGTAGTGTATCTCTCTTGTTTGTTGAGAGATTTTGTATTTGTATTTTTGACACTTTTGGCATGTTGACAATATCTCTTGTGGGGGATCTATTCTAGTGAAGTCCAGTGTTATTTTGTTAGTGTTTGAGTAGTTGATTTTGGGAAACTCATATAGATTTGTAGTGTCACTCCACCCATTCAGCATTATGGGAGGGTGTGGTGTTAATCTTGCTTCTTCGGGTTTCGTGTCCTTGCCTTGTTACTTTGGTTATTGGTCTTGGATCATGGCACACCTATTTGCAGCAGTTGGTCAAATTATTTTTGGTGTTTTTTTACACTTTCGACATCACTCCATTGACAGTCTCCTTGTATGGAGCTATTTTGGTGAAGCTCGGTGTCAAGTTTTTTTATTTCTATGATCGAGCAGTGGATTCAGACCAAAATTCTTCAACATTGTAAGATTTTTTTGAGCCGAGCTTCTTGGGATGCCTTGGAGTGGGTTTTTACTCTCTTTTACTTTGTTATTACTGGTTTTGGGTACCTTGCGATGTTCCATTTTTTCCAGCTTATTGTACATGAGTACCTCATCAGCCTAGTTGCCAAAACTCATATTGTGGACATGCCACATCTATTTTGGCCCCTAGCTTCACTTGAGGGGGGGTGTTAGAGTAGGTATTTACCTTAGCTCATGTTCACCTAGGTACATTATTGTATTTATCTTCACCCAATTATGTGTGTGGATATTTCTTTTTATTTATTTAGATATTAGGAGATATTATCTAGTTGTTAGGTATAGTTCTTTCCTTGATCTATGGTATATATTAGATCCTTGATGTCTAGTTCTCTCATAAATCTATGGACTTGACTAGTTCTTTGATGACTAGTTCTTTCCATGATTTATGGCTTGATTTATGACCTTGACAAGTTCTTAGATTGTTATTCCTTGCCTATTTAAGCAAGACCCATTCTCAATGTATTGCATTGAGTTCCATAATAATATATGATATTGTTTCTCATTTGTTTGCAAAGGTTTTATGTAAAGTTATTTTGGTGAATTGCTTTCATCTTATTGATCGTGGTGTTTGATTAGCATCTGTGTTCTTGGCTTGGTATGATCTGGTTCTTGTTCCTTTCATATCTTACTTTTTCATCTATACCTTTGTGGTTTTTAGGTCTCATTAGAATGTTGATGTTCATTTTATCTTGAGATTGAGATTGGGGTTCTCTTGCTTGAGGATTTTCACACTTGTGGATAATATTATCTTTCCTCTTAGCTTGTTTGATGGAATATTTAAAATTGATAGGATAAAAGGAATTAACCTTGTATTAAAAGGTAAGTTTATAGGCTATTTAGGAAGATACAATAAAGAGTGTCATAAGAAAAAGTAATTTTAGTTTTGTTATATAGGGGTTTCCATCATTTGATGAAGGATTGGGTGGTTTTTTCTCACCTTTTTTGCAATTGAAGATGTTTAAATTGTTCTTAGGTAGATCTCAAGAATGAAACTCCTTAAGTGGTATATTTACCAATACCTCAAGTTCAACAATGGAACTAGCTAAAAGATTATGGTATTAATCTAAAATGTCTCCTATAAGGATTTTACCTAAGAGCTTAGTAGTGACATAAGAATTATCTATCATCCAAAGTGCTTTCTAACATTACCAAAGACCTTAATGTAAAGATTAAGGTTAGTGGACCCTTTATAAGTAAGGGAAGTGGTGGTGCCTATGATAACCATAGTGGCTGTCTAGGGAGCCAAAGGTGGTTCTATAGGATATTATTTTCCTTTGTATTTATTTACTTGGAATAAATCCTCACCCTTAGTGACTCATATTTCTTATGTGTATTGAGTGTCATAGGAGTTACTATGAAATTCCTTACATGTCATAGTGTGTCATAAGAGTTACATTCTAATTTTGGAGTATGACTCCCCTTCTTATTTTGGGAATATTATCATGGAGGACATACAAAACACTCCTATTTTTACACACCACTTGAGCTATTGATAGGTTCCCAATTTTGCACCATTATTCATTTTTTAGTTCACTTCATACTGCATTACTTGTTAGATCACTCTTGAAATTCGTGCAACTACATATTTGTGAGCATTCTTTATCGATATTCGTGGAAACTCGATATGGTATAAAATCCTTATTGGTAATTTTTTTCCATTTTCATTAGTTGTGGCATTATTCAAGTTGTTTTAATATGACAAGTTTATGTGAAAAATTAGTTAATTTCACTATTGAGGGTCTAATTTGTTTTGATATTTTTAAGTATTTTTAAATATTTGGGGTGTTCCTTGTTGTTTTATCTCCATTTGAATGTATTTTTGGATTTACAGTTGTTCGTCAAGTCAAAAACTCACCTCAATGTATTTTAGACCTTTAAAGCTATTTAATAAGTGAAAAAACTTGACTTAGTGTATTATGAGTTTTCGTGTTTTGGAGCATGTCGACATAACTTGTAAGTTACGGTAAAAGTTTCAAACTCGTTCAATGTCTAATGTTTCGTGTTTCTTGGTTTTTGGAATATCTCAACACTTTGACACAAAGTTGTAAATTATGGTCAAATTTTAGTGTTTAAGGTTTTTCAACTTACTTGACCTTCTTGATAGGGTTTGTATTCTAACACATGTCCTGTCATGTTTCGTGTTTCGATCCTTGTTGAACACATTTTAGGATCTATGACTTGCTCAAAAATTACAAAACCCTAATAGTCTATTTAAGTTTTCTAGATGTGTTCAAGAAGTGTGAAACCATGTGATGGGTTCACATACATCAAATTTAAGTTGTGGGTTTCAGGATTTGAATGTCAAGTTGTAAACCCCGATAATGTGTGCTAGGTTTTGGGAGGTTTTGAACAAGGTGAAAAAATTGACTCGCTTTTTTGGTTTTCAATGGTTTCTAGCAAGGATAAAAACTTTACATCATATTTCAGGAAAGTGAAGCTATTGAGTGTGCCCAAAAACTTGACCAAGACCATTTCATATTTTTTTAAGTGTTGAGCAAGCTAGAAAATATGACTTAGTGCATTTTAATATTTCCAAGGTGTTTAGGAGGGCCATTCGAATCACCCCACTTCACTTTTAATAATCTCTACAAGCTTCCTAAGCTTATCCAAACCTATTAATTAATCACATTTGATTAGTTATACCCTTCTCAACTCCCATAAAGGGAACATCCTTTATTAATTCTTCTAAACATGCATATCCTTTGCATTTATTCTTTGGGATTTGTCACACATACACCAAGTTGCATAGCTTTCTCAAACAGAAAGTTGTATAAAGAACCCTCCTCCTTCCTTTTCTTCTTACACCTTATTTTCCCTAGAGTGAATTATAGACATTTTGATCTTGATTTATTCTCCATTGTAGGAAATAGCTTCTCCATCTTGCATCCATTCTCTCAAATTGAAGAGCATGGGAAGATCAAAAATGTCCTTGTAGCCATTTCTTGGTGAGATATCATCTTCAAATCTTGAGGAAACAACTCCATTTTGATTGCTAAAGTGATCTAAATAGGTTCATTTATTAGTTAGAAATCTTAAAGAGTAAGAAATAGCTTAGCATTTAGTTTGAGATTGTTCATGCATTGAAGAAGTTATTTCTCATAAGCTCTTATCTTGATGGTTCTTTTTTATTTGGTTTAAGCTTTAGACTACTAGGTGTTAGTATATCTTAATTATCTTAGCAAATTTATACATAAGCACATATGGCACACCCGCTAGGAGAAAATTCAATAGAAAAACTGACAAAGTTTGGTAACAGTAATGAGCGTCAACGATTTCCCCCCATGGTTTGGTATATATATGTTTTTATGACCCCCAAAGGGCAATTTTCACTTGTTGTGATTGTCGTGAGACGTGATATGACCTCCGTGATCCTTCTTATTTCTTCTACCATTTTTTGTGATGATTTTTTATTAAATAATCATTTTTTTCCCATTTTTGCAACGCTTTGGAGCATATTTTTGCTACATGGCAACCCTTTTCTTCTCCCTAGGTAATATTTTTTGCTTCCAGGAAATATTCCATACCATAATTCTTCTAAAAATTAAAAAATCCAAAAATTTACAAAAAAATTCAAAAAATTTAAAAATTGTTTAAAAATAGAAAAATTCAAAATTTGGTAACAAGTATGCACACAAATTTGAAACTCCGTATCAAATGCATCATACTCAAACATCAAAATTGTCTTATAAAAATGTCTTTCTTTGATTCTTTCCTGTTCTTGTGAGTGACTCACAAATCATCTTACTCTACCTCCATTAACAAAGTTGGTTTGCTTACTCTTTCGTACTCTCTCCACAATGCATTGGGGGTCAAGTTAGCTTGTTTACTTTCTTGTATTGCATTACGTCATATATGTTGCATTGGGTTGGTGTTTTAGCAATGAAAAAATGTTATTGTTATATCTTTTCATATTATTATAAACTTTTATTGTATGTGTATATTTTAATAAGGACCGATGGAGTAGATCATAAGAAAAGTGATGAAATAACGATGTTTTTCAATCGATGGATGCAAGATATTTCCATCCCCTTCATCTTCATTCTTCTCCCTATCATTTCCTTCTATCAACACTATTCTTCCAAATAACTTGGGGAAATATGGATCATTTATTCTATTCTTTTCCTTCATCTTTTCGATCATCGATCAACCTCTTTCATCACCCCATTAACACTCAAGGGGGAATCCTTCATTCTACTAATTTTTCTTCTATCCCTTCAAAATTTTTACTTGTCTATACTTGTCTACTATATTTGAAGTGACGTCACTTATGCCACCCCAAAGAGGGAGAATGTAGACACCTAAAATCCACTTAGATAGTTTTAATACTTAAAGATTGCACTAACTATCCTCTTTCCCATTATAAATAGTGATTTATCGCTAATTGGATAACATTCCACCATATGTTGATCAGTTAATGATATTTTGTTAGTTAAATTATCTTTCCTCCACTTTGGATGCCCATTTATGACACTCGTTAGTTGTAATCCTTCCTTAATTGATTAATTAGCTATTAATTAGATAATTAAGCCTAATTATCCTTTATTTTGACTAATAAACGTTCTTATTAGTTAAATCCCCCTCTCAAGCATTACATACACAACTAGTTACCTTCCAAACCCTCATTCGATCGACTAATAAAATATTGTATAGTTAACTAATCCTATTTAACCTTACATTTAACTAATAAACCTTCTTATTAGATAAAGCTCCCCTTCCAACCATTCGAGAATCACCCCACTTCACTTTGAATAATCTCTACAAGCTTCCCAATATTATCCTAACCTATTAATTAATAACATTTGATTAATTAGACCCTTCTCAACTCCCATAAAAGGAACATCCTTTATTAATTCTTCTAAACATGCATATCCTTTGCATTTATTATTTGGGATTTGTCCCACATGCACCAAGTTGCAAAAGATTTCTCAAACCGGAAGGTTATATAAAAACCCTCCTCCTTCCTTTTCCTCTTACACCTTATTTTCCCTAGAGTAAACTATAAACATTTTGATCTTGAGCCATTCTCCATTGTAGGAAATAAATTCTCCATATTGTATCCATTCTCTCAAATTGAAGAGAATGGGAAGATCCAAAAATGGCCTTGTAGTAATTTCTCGGTACGATCTCATCTTCAATTCTTAAGGAAACAACTCCATTTTGATTGATATACTAATCTAAGGAGATTCATTTATTAGCTAGCAATCTTAAATAGTGAGAAATATCTTAGCATTTAGATTGAGATTGTTCATGCATTGAAAAATTTGTTTCTCATAAGCTCTTTCCTTGATATCTTTTGTTTGATTTGGTTTAAGCTTTAAAATACTAGGTGTTAGTCTATCTTACTTATATTAGAAAAATTATACATGAGAACAATAAGAAATAGAACAAGGATCATGAGAACAATAAGGATCAACACACCAACAAACTGAACTCTAACATTTCCTCTTCCAATGTTAATCCTAAGAAAGAGAAGATAAAATGTGGGTATTGTACAGAGAGGCATGATGAAAATAAATGTTTGAAGAAGAAGATTAACCTCCTTACTAGTCTTCTTGATAAAAGAACACGTGTAGCTGAGTCTATCAAACCATATTCATATACTCATGAATATCCCAAGGAAAATAAAAATGGAAAAGGGAGATAAAAAGAATAAGAAAAGGATAAAAAAGGAGAGACCCTTAGTTGTAGTGTTACCTATGAATTCTACACGGATTAATGATTCTCGTGCATCACATCATATGTCTTCTTTACATAGTGAGTTCACTTCCATGGAGGCATGTGACATGTCTATTATTAACTGGGTGATGAAACTTCTACTCGGGTTTTGGGAGAGGTTTTTCTGAAGTGAGTAGTGGAAAATTTAACGATGTTCTAAGTATTCCATCACTTGTAAACTATTATCCTAACAGATCTATCATATCACTCACCTCGGTGAAGGCATACGGGTTGATTTCACTCTAGTTTCAGTGTATTTAAGATATTTTCACAATGAAACTATCATTATAGTGGGATTACTTGATTATCAAACTTGGCTATATTCCTTCTCTCACTTTATCCCTGCTTAAGATTCTTCATCATATTCCCCTGTACTTGATGATAATCATGAGCTTGATCACTTTTATAATGATTAGGAATTCTCTTCTATCATAGATGACTATAATAGTGATGGATACCCACATCTACCATTTACTTGTCACTTTCATAATTTTTAGAAGTCATTTATTGATCCACCTACTTCTAGTACACCGCATACTTTTTAGGGAGAGGGCACTTTGATTCAGGACTCGTTAAACATCAAGAAGTCTTATGTGTAGTTACAAAGACTTCCACATTACTTATTTTATGTTTCTTCAAATTCATCATCCCTTCATAGAGAAATTGCAAATTTAATGTTTCATGAGGAGAATCTTTCATTCGATAAGAACTATACCTTGGTTGTAGATCTATTAGACACTTGGTAGTTTCATTTACTCTTCCATGGTGATTCATTCTTCACTACATCTATGTTTGATCTACAATCACTCTAGGAGGATTATTTGTAGGATACATGGTGACTTAAGATAGATGTAGCTTCGAGTGGGGATTTCCATTCTTACCTTCTCTTCCTTGTCTCTATTTTGGGGAAGTTTTTTCCCACTAGGTTTTCTCCTTTTACTCCACTTTTTGAGAGTTGAATTATACATAGGTACCTCATTAGGCCTTGTTTCTAGGACCCGAATTTCTTTTCTTCCCACCTAATCTATCCTTAAGGGGAGTGTTGGTGTACAATATTATTTTCCTCGTATTTATTTACTTGGAATAAATACTCACCCTTGGTGACTCATATTTCTTAGGTGTACTAAGTTTCATAGGAGTTATTATTAAATTTATTACATATAATAGTTTTTCATAGGAGTTATATTGGACCATTCTCGAGTGTAACTCCCCTTCTTATTATGGGAATATTCTCAAGAAGGAGTTATAAAACACTCGTCTTTGTACACAACACTTGAGCTATTGGGTGGTTTATGATTTTGCACCATTATTATTTTGTGAGTTAAATTTGTATTACATTACTTTTTAGATCACTCTTGAATTTTGTGAAACTACATATGTGCAATAATTCTTTATCAAAGATTCTAGTGGACAATATGATACAAGGTTCCTTCTAAATTAATGGGAACACCTTTTTGACTATTAGAAGTTGTAGAATTGGAGTCCCATTGGTACCTATAGGATAATTTTGGGGATGACACTAATTAATCATAAAATAATAAATTTTTTAAGGTCTATTATATATGTGATCAAGGTTTACATTCATTTGAATAAAAATGTTATTAACATTAGATATTTCTTGAATCATTCAGTTAATGATTTACAAAATAAGTCGAGTTAGATCATTAGTGGGAGGATTTTATATAAGATTGGCCTATGAAGGTTCATTGTAGGTAACACACGTTGGCTAAGAGGAAATGGTGTTATAAGATTTTCCCCAAGCAGATTTATATTTCTCCATATACACGTGGATGAGTTTGGGAGATTTTCTCGGATGAATCAAAATAACCCGAATGAATTTTGGCATATTGAGAGTTTATATTTTTTGTTTCTTCCTCCTTGCTCGATTCATTATCTTGGAGAATAATGTTAGTAGATTTAGTATTCTAGCCTATCTTTCTAGTGTTAGTGGTGGCCATGTTGTAAGCATAATAAAAGGGGGTTGGCTTAAGGAAGGAATGTAAATTATTGTATTAGGGATTAATACTTTCTTAATTATTTTCATATTTAAAGAGGTGATTCATCTTGGAATATTTTAAGAAAATTAGGAAATATTTAAGAATATGTAGGAATATTTTGAAAGGATAAGATAAGAGATTAACATGAAGAAGAATCAATCGGAAAAGAGAGTAAGATTCACATAGGGTTGAATAGAGTGTATGAAATAAAAGAATGACTTAATATAATATCATCTTTTTATCGAAATATATAATATGATGATAAAAGGTGCCACACTAATAATGCTACAATAAGGTTGTAGGTTTAGAAATATTATATTCCAAACTCTATGAAACATATAAGGTTCCAAATCCTAGAATTAAAATAGAGGAGTGGTGTCTAACTAGGTAATGATATTAAATTGATAATAACAAGGTAGATATTATTATCCTATGGTTGTAAAATTGGTTTGAAAGGATTTATTCTTGAAGGATTGTGAGGTCTAAAGGATGTGTTGTAAGGTAGAAACCGATAATAAAAATGCGATATATTAATAATGTTATGTTTGTGGAGCCTATTTTCATGTTAGAGTGTGGTACACCTTCTATGTGTTACACTCGGGTATTTTTACAGCGGTCCCGCTCACCGGTGAGCGGGTCGAGGGTTCGAGGGTGAAGCCCCAAAGTAAATTTTCATGGGTGGTTTATTAACCCATGGGTAATGGGTAACCATTATGGGCTGTTTTTGGGCCCATGGTTTTGGTACCCATTGTTTTGATACCCATAGTTTTTGCCCATGGTTTTGATACCCATGGTTTTGTATCAAAATGCTTAAGTAACTATCTATTTATATGGTCTTATGCATGTGATACATAAGAAAGAAAATGTATTACGATGTGTTTTGAATTCGGTGTGAATTATGTAGAGTTTGTTGAGCATAGCTCTAAACATATCTGAGTATTGTATTGAGAGAGTGGAGGCTTGTAATAAAATATGAGCAAGTGATTCTTGGTGGACGTAGCCCAAATTGGGTGAACCACATTAAATCTTGTCTCTTTGTGTTGTGTTATTTATTCTGCACTTTTATTTGAGATCTGTAATATTTTCTACATATTAGTTTCTACTATTGCGATTCTGTAAGGGATTATTCCGCATATTTTATCTCTTATTTCCTAACAATTGGTATCAGAGCTTGGTTTGGTTTGCTGAAGTGTTGAATCGTAGGGAAATTTTTATCTTGAGTGGGAGCTATGGAAGATGATGGAAGATCTAGGGTTGATAAATTCAATGGGTAGAATTTCAGTCTTTGGAAGATGTAGATGGAAGATTACCTTTATCAAAAGGATCTTTATACTCCGCTATCTGAGAAGGTGAACAAACCCTCAAGTATGAAAGATACAGAATGGGATTTGTTGGATTGGAAGGTACTTGGAACGATTCAATTGTGTCTTGCATCTTCGTATTATTTAATGTTTCAAAGGAAAAGACTACAAAAGAACCGATGGATGCATTAGGGAAGTTGTATGAAAAAACCTTTGTCTCTAATAAGATATTTTTAATGAAAAAGTTTTTTAATATGAAGATTTCGAGAATAGTTTAGTATCGAGATCATTTAAATGATTTTAATATGGTTGTGAATATGCTAGCTTCGATTCAATATAATTTGATGAAGAAGTTAGAGATTTATTAATTTTGTGCTCTTTACCCGAAAGTTGGAATAGCCTAGTAATAAAGCAAGAAGAAACTCGGTTCCAGGTAACTCGAAGTTGAAGTTTGAGGATGTTGTAGGGGTGATTCTAAGTGAGGAAATGTGAAGAAAAATCTCTGGGAATATTCTACTTTAGGGAATGCTTTGACAATGGAAACTAGAGGGAGACAAAGAATAGAGAAACTATGGAAAATTGAAAGATCGGGCAAGGTCAAAATCCAAGAGCAAGATTGTATGTTGGAACTGTGGAAAGTCTAGGCATGCAAAGAAGGACTGTTGGGAGCTTTGGGACAAGAAGAAACAACAGGAAGAAAAAAAGGAGGCAAATGTGGCATCGGGTAATGTATGCTAGGATGCTTTGATTCTTTCTTTACATAATATTATTGAATCTTGGGTTTTAGATTCAGGGGCTTCTTTTCATGCTACTCCACAGTATTATTTTGTTGATTATGTTCAAGGGGATTTTAGGCATGTTTTTCTTGGTGATGATCAGCCTTGTAGTATAGTTGGAAAAGGTTATGTTCGTGTTAAGATGTAGAATAGGAATACATGGCTATTGAAGGATGTCGACATGTGCCTACATTAAGGAGAAATCTGATATTGGTGGGGCAATTGGGAAGTGATGGTTGTACTTATGATATTTATAGTTGACTCTTGGAAGGTTACCAAGTGTGCTCTTGTGGTGGCAAGTAAGAAGGTTGGAACCTTGTATTTATCCACCGATAGTACTAGTGATTGTAATCTTGTGGCTTCGATGTAGATACGACATTATGGCACTATAGGCTCGGTCATATGAGCCATAAGGGCATGAACATCATAAATAAGAATTTTCTTGGATATACGTGAAAAAAATTTGAGTTCTATGAGGACTGCATATATGGGAAACAGAAGTGAGTAAGGTTTCTCAAGGTTAAACCTACAAAGAAAGAGAGTAAGTTAGAGTTGGTGCATTCTGATGTGTGGGGGCTAGCTTAGGTATCATCTCTTGAGGGTTCAAGTTATTATGTTACTTTTATTGATGATGCAACAAGGAAAGTTTGGGTTTATTATATTAGAAACAAATCTGATGTATTTGACACTTTTGTTAAATGGAAAGCCTTGGTAGAGAATGTAACAGGTCTTAAGCTAAAATGTATCAGTCGATAATAGAGGGAGTATTACAACAATGAATTTAATGATTACTGTTCTAAGAATGGAATTCACATGTAGAAGATGGTTCCAGGAACTCCGCAGCAGAATGGGGTATCAGAAAGGATGAACAAAACAATAATGGAACATGCTAGGAGCATGAGGTTACATGCAGGACTGCCTCTTTCTTTTTGGGCAGAAGTGGTGAGCACAATTGTGTACTTGATAAATAGAGGACCCTCAAGTGCCTTAGATGGAGGCATACCTAAGGAGGCTTGGTATGGTAAGAAAGTTGATTATTCATTTCTTAGAGTCTTTGGATGTGAGGTGTTTGTTCATATAGACAAGGATGATAGGACCAAGCTAGAGGCTAAATCAAAAAAATGTACTTTCATTAGTTATGGTGGTGATGACTTTGGATTTAAATGTTGGAGTATTAAGGACAAGAAAATCATTCGGTCTAGGGATGTGGTATTTAATGAGAAAGTCATGTATAAGCAACGATTCTGAAAAATAGGGAATAATCCAAGAAAGAATATGTAGTGGTAGAGGATCTTCCTGGATGGGACAAAGGACCCATGAATCGGTTCAGAACCGACTCAACAGAACCCCAAACTCCTACAAAGTGAGGAGGTCTTCTAGGGTAAGAAAAGAACTTGGATGTTTTTCTCCTTCTCTTTATTATTTATTACTCACCGATAGTGGAGAGCCGAGAGAACTTTGATGAAGAAATGTAGGTAGATGCCAATAAGAAGTGGGAGCAAGCCATGGATGAGGAGCATAAGTCTTTCATGGAGAACCAAACTTAGGATTTGGTGAAGCTACCAGGAAGGTAAAAGAGCATTGCAGAACAAGTGGGTGTACATAATTAAAGATGAAGAAGGAGGAAAGAAAAGATATAAGGCCTGTTGGTGGTCAAGGGGTTTGTACGAAATAAGGTATAGATTTTGATGAGATCTTTTCTCCTGTAGTAAAAATGAATTCTATTAGAACTATTCTTGGAATAGTGGCAGCATGAAGACTTGCACTTAGAACAATTAGATGTAAAGACTACATTTTTCAATGGTGATTTGTAGGAGGAACTATATATGCAAAGCAACCAGAGGGCTATGAAGTCAAAGGAAAAGAGGAGATGGTGTGTAAATCGAAGAAGAGCTTGTATGGCTTGAAACAAGCTACGCGCAAATGGTATAGAAAGTTTGTTAGCTTCATGATGAAGCAAGGTTATATTATATGTCATTCTCGACCATTGCATGTATACAAAGAAATTTGACGATGGAAATTATATTATCCTATGTTTTTATGTTGATGACATGTTGGTTGTGTTATACACTCAAAATTCCCCCTGCTCTGAAGAAGGTGAACTTTCAAAATTTCGAGTTTAAGTGTCTTTTCTGTCAAGCTGGTAGTAGGAGAAAAGTCATGAAATTGAAAAAATCTATGTTTTGGGTCATTTTGTATGTATTTCGGGCCTGTCGGACATTTTTGTCCCGCCTGTCCCAAGTTCAAAAGTGCGCTCTGTTCCCCGATCGGCCGAAATCCCCGAAGTTGTTCCATTTTCGGGCCTGTCGGACATTTTTGTCCCGCCTGTCCCAAGTTCAAAAGTGCGCTCTGTTCCCCGATCGGCCGAAATCCCCGAAGTTGTTCCATTTTCGGGCCTTTCGAACTTTTCGTCCCAACTGTCCCAAGTTCAAAAATGCGCTCTATTCCCCGATCGGCCGAAATCCCCGAACCACGTACTTCACTCTTTCATGTTCCAAGTGTCCCAAACTTTCCGTGCGAGTTGTTCCATTTTCGCGGAACCACCCGAAAGTCGCGTGCTTGAACTTTTTGTCCCAAATGTCCCAAGTCGATTGTGCAAACTGTTCCATTTTCGGCCGATTCGCCCGAACCACGTCCTTCACGCGTTTTCATCCCAGATGTCCCAAAATGCATTTGTGCATCTTTTGCTTGCTTCGCCCGAATCGGCCGATCCGCGTGTTTCGTGCATTTCGCGTCTCACATGTCCCAAACGAACCAAATGCCATCCATACTTAGTTTTTCCCGCTCTACCCGAATATGTTGTTTTTCAAACTAAATATGAATTTAAGTTGTGGCTCTGATACTATCAATCTGAAGACCAAATTCCAAGGACAGCGGGCAGAAGGATGAAGTTTTCAAGACACTGGTCATCTCTGTTTTCAAAGACATACGCTGTCATCTTTAGAATGAGACTTCTGAGACATAGCTGAGGCGTCAAAAGAATTTCAGGCAGCGGATTCTGAAGTCAGTGGGTCCCTCCAAGTGACTGGCCACCTGTCTTCTTCTCCTCATTCTTTTCTCTTCTTCCATTTCTTTTGCCATTTTCTTTGTAACAGGTTGAGGTACTACGATAGGCGGTCTTTAACTGTTCTTGGTTAAAGAAATGGTTACGAAGAGTAACTGATTTGTAAGTTATATAATGGCCTTCTTCACGCCATTCAAAAAGAGGAAGAACTTGGCATATTTTCTGAAAGTGTAAATAGATTACAAAGAAATCAATACAGAAGGACTTTTCCATTCTTTGTCTATCTGATCTCTGTTATTCCTAAGCTTTCGTTTATTTTCTTTGTGAAGATCATTTGTCTCAAGTTCGTTAGTCTTACCGATTGCATACTCTTCAACTTTGCAAGCTCGGTGATCTTGTATAACCAAGAAGGAACTTTGTGTCCTTGATTAATGAATCTGTGTTAAGAAACTTTGTGTTCTAAGCAGATGTTATTTATAGAACTTTGTGTCTTTAAATTCCATCTTATTTATTCAATACAAATGATCTTGTTTCAATTCACTGTGACTTTCGCATACATAAAGAATTACTCTGATATCTATAATTCTGCATGTTGCCTTTCTGCTCTTTCCCGTACTCTCATTTCCTCAGTCCTTTTGTAATTGATGATCTTCATAGAAAACACTTTCGTGATATCCAAGTTTAACCAACAAATCATGCCTTGTACATTTGTAAATAAGTTCGTTTCTGAATAAGGGAACCTCTCCCATTAAAGAGGAGGGACTTCTTGTCCCCTGACTGTTGCTCTTCTTAAAAGTCCTATCTGACGACCAACAAGTTGCGGGGAAAACATGTAGGAAATAAAAGTACTCAAGAAACAGCTAAGTGAATCCTTTGATATGAAGGATTTAGGGGTAGCCAGACAAATCCTTGGTATGAGAATAACTCAGGATAGGAAGGAACCGAAGCTGAATTTATCTCAGGAAGAGCACATTAAGAAGGTATTGGATAGGTTTAACATGAAAGATGTTAAATAGGTTGGGACTCCTTTGGCGAGCCATTTTAAGTTATCAAAGGAGTAGTGTCCCAAGATATAGTAGGGAAGAAACCAGATGTCCAAGTTACCTAACTCATTAGTAGTTAGTAGTTTGATGTATGCTATGGTGTGCACTAGGCTTGATATTTCCCATGCAGTGGGAGCTATGAGTAGATTTATGAGTGATTCAGGTAAAGAGCATTGGCAAGTAGTAAAGTGGATCCTTCGGTATTTGAGAGGGACCATGGGGACAATTTTGTGCTACAGTGGATCAGACACCACTTTACGTGGTTATGTAGATTCGTAAATGGTGGAGATGTAGACGGTAGGAGGAGCACGATAGGTTATATCTACACCGTAGGTGGGACAGCAAAGAGCTAGATTTCATGACTACGAGAGCCGGTGGTTTTGTCAACCATGGAGGCCGAGTATGTTCTTCGCCACGAGAGGCAAGCAAAGAGATGATTTGGTTACAACAATTACTTGAAGAATTGGGGCATAAGCGGGAGGAATGTAAGCTACATAGTGATAGTTAGAGTGGTATACACCTAGCTAAAAATTCTACTTTCCACTCCGAGAATGAAGCATATTCAACTGAGATATCACTTCATCGATAGCTTTGGAGGAAGATAAGTTGAAGTTGGAGAAGATTCATACCAATCAAAATCCTGCAGACATGATGACCAAGGTGGTCATAAGGGATAAAATAAAGCTATTTTCAGCTTTGGTTGGCCTTCACGGATGATAGTGAAGGGTTGAGAAGCTTGCTCAGTGGAAATCAGTCTCCAAGTGAGAGATTGTTATGTTTGTGGAGCCTATTTTCATGTTAGAGTGTGGTACACCTTCTATGTGTTACACTTGGGTATTTTTATGGTGGTCCTACTCACCGGTGAATGGGTTAAGGTGGTTCGGGGGTGAAGCCCCCGAAGCAAATTTTCATGGGTGGTTTATTAACCCATGGGTAATGGGTAACCGTTATGGACTATTTTTGGGCCCATGGTTTTTCAGTACCCATTGTTTTGATACCTACGGTTTTTTTCCCATGGTTTAGATACCCACATTTTTTTCTCATGGTTTTGATACCCACAGTTTTGTATCAAACTACTTAAGAAATTGTCTATTTATATGGTCTTATGCATATGATACATAGACAAGCAAATGTATTGCATAGATGTGTTTTGAATTCGTGTGAATTTTGCAGCGAGTTTGTTGAGCATATCTTTAAACAGATCTGGGTATTGTATTGAGAGAGTGGAGGCTTGTAATAAAATCTAAGCAAGTGATTCTTGGTGGACGTAGCCCAAATTGGGTGAACCATGTTAAATCTTGTCTCTCTATGTTGTTTTATTTATTCTACACTTTTATTTGAGATCTGTAATATTTTTTGCATATTAGTTTCTATTGTTGTGATTCTGTAAGGGATTATTCCAAATATTTTATCTCTTATTTCCTAACAAATAATACACTATTATACTCTAACATATGCATGAATAATCAAAAAATCAATCGAATATGAAATAAAATAAAGGAAATGATAGGTCATACATACTTACCTATATGTAGACACCATTTGTGCATTAAATTATCCAATATTAACAACACTTTATGAGAGATTTGATGCAAGGGATCACAAATGAATTGAAGAAGAGCTAGATAAGCCATTTTTTAAAGAATAAAAAGTCTATACATACCAAATTAAATGTTAACTCCTATGCTAGTGAATCCTAATTTCCTAAATCTCCAAATGTATACTCCAAAACATAAACATAACTAATGTCGGGACCTTTAATACATCAAGGGATTATTGATGAGTTATAATATACCAAATGAATTATGATGGAAAGAATATTCAAATTCCATGTGTGTGTGTGTAACTATTCATGATTAAGTATTGCAATCTTTGTTAGCTAACGATATCGGCCATGTTTGATATAATAATCTGATAAAACTATAAGTCAAATAGTAGGGCCATATTAAGAGTTATGAGTGCCCTAGGTAATGCTATAGCTAACACATTCTATAAATAAACAAATACATAGTAGAAAAAATAATTAACTGTGACCAAATATTGTATTACTTCACATGTTATGCCTCTTCCATCCAAGAAAAACTTGCTAACATTTTTTATCTACTATTGCATAAAATCCCCGATTAATTATCTAACATATAGTCTATCACAATCATTATTTTCTCATATATTTCCCACTTATTTTTCCCACATTCTTTACGTATTCACTTTTCTTGATCTCACCTCCCAAAAAAAAACTTCTAATACTTAAAAATAATAGAAATTTTGAAAAACACATGAGTATGAATTAAATTTAAGAATCTTAACAAAGGCTTGTTGGGCCCTTAAATATCAACTAAGTCCAAAAAGGGTGCATAGGTGTGTGAGGTTCAAAAAAGTGCTTAAGATAAGGTGCACAGGAAGGGTTGAAGTAGGGTTTTGGTAGAACCTAGGATGCATGCCCATGGAGTAGAATCCTAGACTTATCCACTTTTGACCTATCGGGCAGGATGTGAGAAAACTGTGACCCAAGTGGATAAGGTGCAAACTTGGCGATAGGGTGGCCTGGAAGGAATATGCTCTGCAAAGAAATCTTCTAGAAGGACATCATGGAAAGAAGTGGTGAGCTCAGGCCTAGAGGAGCATTCAACCATGGAGGACCACATTCAAACAATTGGCGACAGATCTGAGGCCACAAAAGAATGAGTTAGAAGTTCAGGAAGGCTATATATACAAGTGCTGTAAAAGTAAAATGGAATGAAATGGATAAAGGGTAGAGCTCTGACTGACTATTGCAAGGACTCTGTTAGCTTGGGTAAATAAGCATAGGAAAGGATGTATCAAGGGTTTGGGGGTTATAAATTTTCTTTTGAGAGCCTAGCTATATGAATCTAGTTATAATGCATGACTACGGTCTATCCTTCATGACATTCTATAATGGGCCTAATGAATGTAATGAGGTTACCAGTTTATGTGAATATGAACATTAATGGTTCTAATGCATACATCCTTCTTCATAGCTCTTTTTCATTTATGTTTATGAACAAATTATCAATGCTTACAAAAATTCCTTTCTATTTTGGTGTAAGTTCTATAATATGTTAAGCACTTTTCTATCTAGAATGACTGCAAGGATCTAGAAGCCGTTCTGAGCTCTATGGTGCTTATATGTCTTATTTCCTCTCAAATCTCTTAAACTCATATCATAGATGATGTTTCCCACTAAACTCACATAAAAGAGAGACGCAGTGACCGTGCATGCCTCAAGTGAGTGCATGACACCCATTGGGTGATAGGCCAGCGCGCATGGGATTTATTTCCTTTGTGATGGGTGTAAAAATGACTACAAGGTTCTTCCATAATATTTGAAGCCTCCTAAATATCATAATATTAATAGAATTATGTAAATTTAATTTTAATTTGAATGAAATCAATTGAATTGGTATGTAAGGTTGGACATTAACTACTACTATGATATATGGTTACTAAATTGATCTACTCTTCATAAAAACTTGTTGGTCCAAAAACTGCGCTTAGACAGTCAGTGGGAAAACAGTCAACAAGGTGCGGGCATAGCCCCTCTTTGAGATAGCAAATGAAACTAGTTTATTGCTAATCTATCAAGCAGGAATCTATGTAAATCTACAATATTCTAACTTCAGGGGGTTTGGGATCTCATCCTAGTAGAGGTAGTTCCAACAACGAATAGAAAGGTTGGAAAGAAGGAACAGAGGAGGATAGATCTAAAGGAAGAAAAGAAATGAATTCCAAGACGGAAAGGTCAGAAGATTTATGCTTTGGGCTGGTAGTAAACAGAGCCAAACTTACTTGCATAAACAATTAAATCAATACTAATGAACATATGAAAAAATTAGGAATGGATCCGAAAAATAAAAACATAGATCTAACTTAAGAAAGATCTGATGCAAATAACACATACATTAAGCACAAAGTCTGAACATATGTATTAATATTTCTTCTATTACAAGAAAACACAAAGTCTTTCTCTCCTCACTTCTCTTTTCATACAAAAATGTCCACCCCAAATACAACAAGTATTCAAGTATTTATAGAAGGAGAGGAGGGAAGAAGACAAAAGCAAACCAACTACTTACAAAATATCTTACAAGATATTTACAAAAGGTCTAAAATATCTAAAAAGTCAATAGTTGACTTGGGTAAGTTTTTGGATGACAACATCCCATGGTGCAACATGGATGAGGTCATCATATATGCCAACATGCTTTTTAAATATTTTACAAAAATGATCAACGCATACATGAGAGGAGAAACTACTCCTCATCATCCCTTTGTTCAAACTTGGTGTCTTGCTTTTGATCAAGAGAGTCGATGTGACACTGCGCTCGATATTCCACAAACTTGTTGATCATCTGCTTCCCTCAAGTTATACGATTCACTGAGCATCCCTGGAGACATTCTTGTAATTGTCTACTCCATGTTGTATCATGCATCTAGGGCTTCATCTTTGATTTTATCAATTCTCTCCAGATATATTCCATCTGGTCAACTCGGTAATCTAATGCAATGAGAGCTTTATTATGTGCACATAGGTGATCAATAACAGCGACCTTTAATAAGTCATTAGCTGAGCAGTTAACCATTGCTTGAAACATTTCATGTTGTAACTTGGCGTTATCCAACTCTTCGGATAGGGCACTTGCTACTGCTTGTAGCTCCTTATTTTCTTGAGTTATTTCCTGATAGAGCAATGTGAATTTTCTAATTATTTCTTCACTATCTCTGAGGATCTACTCGATCCAGGATGATATTGCTATGCCTTGTTCACCAATCTTAACATATTCATTTATTTTATCCTAACTGAGAACTTGAATGGGTTCGCGGCAGTCACAGGAGGAGCATTGCCCATTTTCGTAATGCTTGGAGGAGATGTTTGTTTTGTTCCTTGAGTATCCTTTTCTCCTCTTTTTCCTCTTGGAGCTTCTTATAGAGAGCATCCATGATAGACAAGGCTTCTCCTTGCAGGATTTTAGATGAGGTCCCCATTGTGACTTGAGTCACTATGAAGTCTGTGGGAGATAGATCTTCTTTTCTCTTGGTGGGATCCGGGTAAGCTATCTCCATGACTCTCTCTCTTGAAGTGCCTTTAGAAAAGTGAGTTATCACTTTCTGCTTCTTGGTTCCCTTCTTCAGAATAACAAAGAAATCCATGGCCGTAATGGGAACTTTCCTCTTATGCTGGCTCAGATGGTCAGAAATCTAACTAGGACTTATGGGAGTGGGAATAGAGGGAGAAGAAGAAATGGGAGTTAGAGGAGAGAGCAACTACAGAGGCCTCGTGGAAGTGTGTTGAAACACTCAGTGGTGGCATTGATAGGGAGTCCAATGCACCAATGCTTGTGGGGCTTGGAGTTACTAACAGGAGGAGAAGGACGTGGAAATGGAAGGGATCATCATTAGGATTGAGGAAACATTGGGTGAAATATCCGTAAGAGAGGAGAAGATGGAAGAGGTGGGAGATGGAAGGGAGGAAGGGAAAGGAGAAGACACATCCATAGGAGACACCAAGTCGACTACTTACTTCTCAGAAGTAGGAGGAAGGCCTTCAGGAGTTTCTTCTTGTCTACTTGGTTTGCCCTCCTTGTCCTTCCCTTTTCCTTTTGGCACATGGGCCAGCCTTGGAGGTGCACGGCCTAAAGGAGAAGTCATGAATTCAACTCCAAGGTATGTAAGGCCATTCTGATTGCACCAATGTTTAGTGCACTTTATAATATGGGTTTGACCCTTTCTTGAATGGTCTTTGGTGCTTTAGCTCTGTCGATCTCCGTGAATGGCTAGTTGTCCCCATCTGTGTCAATGTAAACTGATCAATTTCTTGATCAGTCTCTTTGAATTTCTTTGGGACAATGGCAATGCCATAGTGGATGATCTCTTCCAGAGCCACCAGAGTGATCCTTTCACCTAATGTCCTTCTCATGAGTTAGGTCTATCCAAATGTCCTCGATCTTAGGAACATGGATGGGATCAATTTTTTCCTTTAGGAGGAAACTCCGGCAGTCAAAGGTCATCCTTTCTAGGAATTTTTGCTTCAAATTCAGCAGCTCTAGCTCAACATACATCTCATGTGCTTTGGAAAGTGTAGGGTAGGTGTATCGGCCAACTGTAAGGGGGAATGGAGTTCCTCCTTTCTTTCTCTTCATACAATTTTCATGGTAAGTGATTAGCTACCTTGATAATTCTAGGAGGATCAACTTTGGTCCTGCAAACCTTGGCAAACTTAGCTGGTTATCCTTTGAAATTCATAGATATGAGGTATGTGAATGTGGGGAATTGTGTGAACAATGCTCCCCATTTCTTCGTAGCAGCAACCACACTCAGGCTGGTTCGATCTTGTCTCATGTTTGTTCTTAATAGATAGAATACCTCATAGAAGAAAGCATCATTTATTTTGGAGAGCTGGGAGATGCTAGCTTTCATCCTTAGTTCTAGGTAGAACTCGTACATCTTGACTTAGGGCAATACCCCACTTCGAGCTAACCTGCGCAAATCCCTTTATGATGCAAAGAACCTATACAATTTAGGAATTCATGTAGAACTTCCCAGTTTGTTAAAACTTGTTGAAGCTCTTGGGAGATGGTGTCACTAATGATTTCACCCCACCAAAGCATTGATCAAGTGCATTCTTGTTCATATTTTCTAGGTATCTCAAAGATCCCCTCAGTGGAAATGATGGGCATCAGGGAGCCTAAATACTCTACTCAAGAATGTGATTATATCACTCAATTATTCATTAAAATCACTTCGGTGGATGGTTTGTGGCCATCTAGACACTGGCTTCTTGTTCTTCAGGTAGAGTTCATTCATTGTTTACATGCATTGATCTTCATTATCATCCCATGTTTTCCTGTAGTCTTCAATACTTATCTCCACATATTGCCTATGATGAGGAATGCCCAGGATCATTTCAAAGTGATGAGTTATGAGGTTTATGATTGTCTGTTGTTCTTTATTTTTGACACATCTAGTGTCTTTGTTATAGCATTGGGCAACCAACATGATAAACTCATTATTTATGACACTTACCGGAAGTCCAATTCAAACCGCAAACCACTTTGCCTACTAATTTATTCATCCATGGGCCACTGCTTACCTAGGTGGTCCTTGCCCAAAATCATCCATGTCAATATGACCTATCTCAGAGTCTCTGATGTCAAAGTCACACTCTACATATGAGTTAGGCATTCTGACTCTTTGATACTCGTACTTCATTTCTTGCTTAGATTGTTTAGCTTTGGCTTGAGCTTGGTTTCTTGCTTGATGAAGACATACGTGACCTCGAGGGCAAATGCTTTGTTTCGAAAGAATTATCAAGAAGGTCCAACACAAAAGATCCATGTCAACCGTCATGTTATCCATAATGCAAGTTTGAAGAATAACAGAACACCTTAGAATGTGTGAGAAAACAATTAGGTTTAGCTTGCAGAAGGAAGAACGAGTAACTTTAAGCCTCAGGGCGCAAGGTGCAAGCTTACAACAGGCTGTAGGGGCTTTTTATTACTAGGCACACTTTCTGAGGTGTCAACATACAAATTCTTGTGCCAAGTTAGAAGGGGCGCAATCAGGAAAGTGTCAACATGATGAAAGTTACGCCAAAGGGAGAAGCGTAGGGCACGGATTTGCAGCATACAACATGGCATGTTGATGTTATGGAAGTTACACCTGTGCCTTACAAAAATCTGCTAAGTGTTCTTTTGGCTAGGCATGAAAAAGGTTATGTTGCAAGAGATTAAAGTGTGCCAAGGTGCAACTTTGGAAGATGTTGCAAGGAAGAATAGTGCGCCATGATTTTAATCAGTTTAACAGTTTGGTTTATTTTCTTGATTTCTTGATTTGGATTTGGATTTGATGGCAAGAAAGAGAATTTTGATAAGGTAGCAAGTAGATAAGGATGGTTTTTAGGTTTACTTCAATGGTAGAGCCCTTCCAGATTTGTAGATCTGGAAGGAGAGGGAAAGAGGATTTCAGCTTTGGATGAGGATCTTGAATGTGTCATTTAGATTTTAATTATTGATACAAGCTCTAACATTCAACATAACAAAATGAAAACCACAAATGGGAGAGGAGCCACTTACCCAAATTTATAAAAGATGAAGAAAAGACGCAGGTCCAAAGGCTCAAAAACAACATACGAGGGCTGATAGGGATGGATGACATGCGCAAGAGGAAATACCTTTCGCAATTTTCAATTCATGAAAATGACATGTGGCAGGTTTCTATTTATAGAAAAATTCACATTTATTACCTCACCAACCACTTTGGCACACTTTTCATGAGCATTGACACGAGGAAAAATGTGCCTTAGCACAATTTTATTGACGTTAACACAACATTTTCACGTGCTTACAAAAATTCTTAGCACATGTTTCATGATGTTGACATAATAATCTCAATGCCAAAGGATAAAGGGGGCACAAATTTTGGGGTGTCGACACGAATGAAATGACACCCAGTTCAAAGGGGCGTAGTTTTGGAAATGTCAACACACCATTTTCTACACCGAAGGATGTTTTAAGGGGGTGCAAATTTCCTGATGTTGACATGTGAATAATTGTGCCCAGTTCAAAGGGGCACATTTTTGGGATTATTGACACACAAAAACTACATTGAAGGATAAGTTGAAAATGTCTAATTTCTGAAATAAATTGATTTTTGAAAGGGAGTTTTGGGCCATTTTGAACATTATCAAACTTCCTTGGGGCCAAAACAGAATTTTTGGTATAGTTACCTGCAAATTGCCCTTGTCAATTTCGCAGGATAACAAAACTATAGTAAAATAATATAAATTAGCACCCCTAAATATTTGTGCCCTACGCAGCTTCCTAGTTTTCTTAGGCCTTAATCCCCTCTATGAAAAATGATATCAACCTTGGTTGATACCATTAGTTGTAGGAAATGATTCATTAAAGGGTTCCTAAGAGAAGTCCTGGGTGATGGAGGAAAAATCCGAGTTGTTGAAAGGTGAATTTTTAAATTATGTGTGTGTTGAAAGTAGGTATGAAGGTGTTTGTAAGAGGATGGTAAGGTGATTTCATAGGTGTTATATTACTAAACCCCCATGAATTAATAGTTTCTTGAAATTATGTATAAGGGGTGAAGATAAAGAGCTATTAAATAATCACCTAAGGTTATATGGGTGTGGGATGAAAGAAAAATGAGTTAGGTAAAATAGAGAACAAGTAAAAGATAATTATTTGATCACCTTTTAACATGGGTGTGTAATTAATCTAATAATTTTATGAGAAGGTTTGTGAAAGGGTCCAACCCTTTGTAACATTATTCTTGTCTATTTTTTTACCCTTGCAAAAATTGAACAACTTGAAGAGTAGCGGGGAGGAAATGAAGATAGTGGAAGAGTTACGCATGATGTGGAGATTAAAAAAATCCATGGGGTGAAAGAAATAGGTCCGTGGATGTTTTGAGTGCCATGGAATGAAGGAAAAACTTGAAAATTTGTGGAAGCCTAAAGTCATGGAACAAAGCAAATGGAAAAGCCACAGGGAGATGGAAAGGAAGTTCACAGAAGTCAACATGAAGTCATGTCACATCAGAGGCCATAGAGTAAAGTGGAGAAGTTAGTAGGACCGTGGAATGGGAGATAAAGTTGTGGAGGTAAAAAGACGCACAAAACAAAAACATAAAAGTTGGGTATCGAAGGAAATCAATAGTTTTTCATGGATTACCAAAATGAACATGAATTTAAATCTGATATGATCTTTGAAAATATGATATTATTTAAAGGAATCTTAGCCTTCTCTATGCAAAGGAAATCAAATTTCATGGATTAAATGTTTGTAGGTGGGATAAGTGAAGGAAGATGTCTCCAACATGCAAAAGGTCTATTCCAAATGGCTCAACCACCAGAATTAAATGCAGTATGGGCATTGTTCCTTCTTCATAAGTTAAATGGCATGTGGAGGTGGATTTTATAGAAATAATCAAATATTTTTCATAAAATTAAATGAAGGTGGTCAGCTGGTGGAAGGGGAATTTGAATATTTGAATTTCCCTCTCTTTTATTCTTCTCTCCTTCTTTTGTTTTATATATATTATAAAGTGATGCCTTGTTTTAATGTTGGATACTTTGGGAATACAAGGGCATCATTTTATTTTGCACAAGTGTTCTAAGAGTCACATGCCTTGGGATATATCTCTATAAATGTTTTGCATCTTCCTCTTGTATTGTGATGACATGTGCATGATCTTTAAGCAATAAAACACTTGGTTTTGTGGCTCATTTCGGCCTTATATTTTTTTTTATTGCATTCTCTTTCCTCTCATTCATTCACAGTGTGTTGTATGTGTTATTTCAGAGGTCTGTGTCTATTATGCATCATGAAATTGGAACTCTGAATGTGATTTTGATATGTGGCTTTTGTTTTGGTCCTCCTCATCATCATTTTCTCCCATTTTCACTCTTGCTTAAGTATTCATCCCCTTATTTTTGGTGTTATCTCCTTCTCTAGTTTAGGTTTATGTTTTATGAATCTCCTTCTCACCTTGGTCCCTTGGAAAGTTAGAGTAGAGTTAGATAGTTTCATTTCAATTCCTAGGAGTAGTTTAACATTAGGAGTAAGTAGAGGAAGCCAACCTTCTCTGGAGGTCTATCTCAGTTCGAGTCCCACAACTTGGAGATAGTCCCATGTTGTCTCAAATCCTAAATTATCTATGATTCGGGCACATGTGAAATTTTGAGCTCCAACAATTTTGGCACACTGGCAAGGGACATTTGAAATTTATATTTCTAGTTTTATCAAGTTTTGATGTGTATCTTGGTGAAGCTCTAGCCTTTGGAGGCTTTGCAGTAACACATCTGGAGACTCCATTTGAAATATCTACTAGTTTCAGTAGTATTGGTAATTTAAGTATCCTTGATTCATGAGAAGGATCTAAACATGGTCAAGAACAAGAGAAGAAGGTGTATTTGAGTATTTGCAGTTATCCCTAGGTAGAGGTAGAAGAGGAAGATAGATTCAAATATCCCCATCTCCTCCAAATCAAAATCTTTCAACACCTCCTCCTAGCAGGCCCTTCTTGTAGTCAACAAGAGTTCTTAGACCTATCATAATGGCTCATCAACAACAAAATCCATTTGTAAATTTCACAGAAGTAGTTTTCTCGCCTTGAATGCCCAAAATCCTATTCTAGTAGCAACCTTAAAAAATATTCCATATTTTACTAGAGAAAATCACACTACTCCAGTTGACCACATTCAAGATATTAAAAATGTTTGTGCTATCCATGAGATTGTTGAGATGGACGTGGCAAATAAATTTTTGATTCATCACTTAAAGGAAAATATTTACAATGGTTCAAAAGCCTAGGGGTGGGAATAATTCAAAATTGGGATCAATTGTGCATAGCCCTTTGTGACCAATTTGGAGAAAGAGTAGACAACTTATCCCTTTTGGAGCAGTTAACTACAATCAAGAGAGAACCTAATGAGAAAATGATGGATTTCAACTTCAGATTCCAAAGAACTTGGGATAGAATTCCAGCTCTTGTGAGACCTGTAGCAGTAGAAGGTGTCTTTCTTTACTTCTTAAAATCTCTTAACTCTGATATATCTATTATGATATAATATATGGGAGGAACAACTCTACTAGCTTCATATGCAATTACAATCAGAGCTGAAAATATTCTAATACAAGTGGGAAATTAGCTCCTATACCACCCGTGCCATTGTATCCTGAACTACCTAAAGATTCTTAACCTTCTATTACTCCTAACCCTAAGAATAATTTGTAACCTATTGCTTCCACATCACAAACTCTTTCTCAACAAAAGGAGGATGAAGAAATGAAATCTTTGATTAGAAACTTGATAAAAAAAGTTATATCCCTAGAGAAGAAACAAGCCCAATCTTATAAGAATTATTAAAATCAAGGAAAATCTTCAAATCAGGGGTATCAACCATATAAAAATTAGTAGTCTAATCAAAGGTATGCACTAAACTAGTAGAATAACAGATGGTAAGCTCAAAGTTCTCCTCTTCCATTGGCAACAATCCCTCCTCCACAAGCACTTCCTCCTCCCAGTTCAAGTTAGGCTTTAGTTCCTGTGTAAAATAATATGGCACAAGAAACAGAGTGGTGTTTTCCATGTAATTTCCACATAACCAACTTGGTTATGAAATGGAAATGCATATTCAAGCATACATGGTTTAAGGATCTTCTAGTCAATAGGAACTACTATTGAGGCACCAAATACAACTATGGAAGAAATTCAAGAGACCAAAAATGACACTAACCTAATGTTATTTAGAGCTGAAGACTTCTGCGTAGTTAACCAAATGGTAGGAAGCTCACGATGACCATCAATCAAGTTGTTTTTGATAATACGTGGTACACGAAAAGGATGTTGGAGTCATAGTCTTCACAATCCATGGATCAATCCAATTTCATGAATAAGGAAAAATAATTTAAGGTAAACAAAATCAAGTTGCTTGAGCTTCCTAGAAAAGATGCGGATAAAGAGGTTGTTTCTAAACTAAGGCCACCAAGTCAAATTCCGCCATAACAAAGGAAAAAAGGAACCATATCACGGTTGCAGAAATCCACAGGTATTCCATTTAATATTGTTGAGAAAATGAAAAATATAAATGTCAATGTATCTATGTGGAACACACTATCTATTCCATCGCAGTGAGATCTCCTGTGTGAAGTCCTCAAGAAGCTTCCTCCCACAGTTCCAATAATGAAAAAGGCTCATGTCGCGTTCATGTTTTTCAACAAAATAATGATCAAGTAAGTAAAAATATCAAACCCCACTCTTTTACATGTTAATAATTGTGGGTAAATACCTATTTCATAACTATATGATTGATTTAGGGGCTAGTACCTCTGTAATTCCCAAGAAAATTGTTGATATCCTAGGTCTCAAATATAGTCATGTGTCTAGGGGAGTTCTACAACTTGATGGATCAATTGTGAATGTCCTAGGCATAATAAAAGACCTTGAGTTGACACTTCATGCCTTCCCAAGCCTCACCATAACCCATGAAATTTCTGTCATTGACTTACCTCCTATGTTTTCCATCTATTTGTCTAGAGACTTCACTACTAAAGTAGGTGGCTATTTATCCTCAGATTGGAGTCACATGCTTCTAAAAACTAGATATGGTACTTGATTCACAATATAAGCTAATCCCATCTTTTCTTACCATATTGAATCATATGACCCTTCTCATGTCCAATAAAATTTGTTAATACAAGAAATACATGAGTAAGATTTAACTCCAGAGGAGCACAAAATTCCTCTTTCCATGCCGGATTTGATGTTGGATAAATGGGTTGAGACAAATCATAAGGTTGATCCTTATCATGAAGAGATATAAAATTTTGATATTGGTTTGGGAACCTATTGCATTCTCCAGGAGGAATATGTGATACCCGCAACATTCAAACAAGAAAAGGAAAGTATTTTTGGACTATGGTAGATGTTCTTTGATGGTTCAAGAAGCAAAAATGGATTCGGGGTGGGTGTTGTGCTTATTTATCCAAAAAATGAAAAGTTATTCTTCACTCACAAATTGCAATTTTCATGTTCTAATAATGTGGCGGAGTATGAAGCATTAGTGCATGGTCTGTTGATCACGGAAAAGAGGAAAATCAAGGATTTGTAGGTATTTGGAGACACTAAATTAGTCATTCACCAAGTCCACGGAAAGTGTTCTACTAAGAGAAGGCTATTGAAATCTTACAAACATAGGGTATTAGAGTTTTTAGAAATCTTTGATGCCATTAACCTATAGGTTGTGCCCAGAAAGTTAAACAAAGATGTAAACCAAATGGTGGCCCTTGGCTCTCAATTCTCACCTACTAAGGATTTGATCAAAGGGAATGCCCAACATATCAAAATGGTGGTTAGGCCATCTATTCCAAACAACCAAGCATGTTGGCAGGTATTTGACAATGATGAGAAAATTGTGTAATTCATCCAAAATGAGGTGAAGTTCTCCTCAAAGATGCAAGCTGATTTGCAAGAAGTATATGGGGATCAAATTATTCAACTAAGAACAAACAAGTTACCAAAGGGATTAGTCACTTTGGAGAAGATATTCAGTCCAAATGATGAGTTCAAAGGAATGAAAATAACATGGCGAAAAAAGTAGGAATATTTTTCAGCTATTTTTAATTTCTCTAGGAAAATAACTTCTACTTAGAAAGGTATGTGATGAGAATGAAAGGCAAGATTTTGTTTCCTTGTGTTAGAATTTCAATGATGTATTTTCATGGGACTATGAAGATTTAAAATAATTCAATCCAGATATAGTTCAACATTCCATTGATCTTGATCCCAACATTAAGCCAATTAGGCAGAAACAAAGGCCAGTCAACCCCAAGATTGAGCCCCTCATGAGAAAGTAACTTTCCAAACTTATTGAGGCCAAAATAATTTTTCCAATCAAGTATTCTACTTGGGTGGAAAATATGGTCCCATAAGGAAGAAGAATGGTGAAATTAGGATATGCATGGATTTTTAAGATTTAAACAAGGCTTCTCTCAAAGATCATTATCCTTTACCCTCCATGGAGAAAATTTTGCAAATAGTGGCAGGTTTTGAAATATTTTCAATGCTAGATGGCTACTCTGGTTTTAACCAGATCAAAGTAAAAGAAGAGGATCAATATAAGACCATGTTCACCACTAAATGGGGAATGTTTTCTTATCAAAATATTCCTTTTGGCTTATCAAATGCAGGTGCTACCTTCCAAAGAGAAATGGATATTTCTTTCAAAGGGTATATCAATTAGTTCATCTTGGTTTACCTAGATGACATTACTATTTTCTCCAAGTAGAGCGCAGAATCACATAAAGCACCTAGAGAAAGTATTTGAAAGATGCAGGGAGTTTGGTGTATCCCTTAATCCTAAGAAATGCAACTTTTAAATATGTAGAGAAAGCTCTTGGGGCATATTGTATCAAAATAAGGCATTTCCATTGACCCATTAAGAATTTCATCTATTGCAGCTATTTCCTTTCCAACTCACAAGAAGGATCTGCAATAATTCCTTGGGAAAATAAACTTTGTTAGGCACTTCATTCCTAACTTCATGGGTTTGATAAGACATATTACTATCATGCTCAAGATTTATGTATCATTCAAGTGGACTACGGAAAGGTAGGACAACTTTGAAAAGATAAAACAAGAGATTGATCAGCCCTAACATTGATTAATCTAGATTATACCAAGGATTTCATTCTTTATGCTCATGGGGTGGAATTGAGCATAGCCACGGTTTTGACATAACTAAATGATCAAGCAATGGAGCAGCTCTGTGGCATTTTTCAGTCAAACACTGAAGAATTATGAGCTCAAGTACAATCACATTGAAAAATAGGTGTTTCCATCATGAGATCCTTGAAGAAATTCAAAAGTATGATTGTTGCTAGTCGTGTAAGGGTTTTAGTATCACATTCCAACATCAAAGACTTCATTATGGGAGTAGAAATCAATGAGAAATGAGATGGATGGGTGAATAAAATCATGGAATATGATGTGACCATTAAAGCTACAAAATTGGTAAGAGGAAGAGCACTTTGTGAGAAGCTTTTTCTAAATTTTGTGGAATCTCAAGAAACCGGCCTCATGAATGAATTACCCTCAAATGATGAAATTCCACATGATTTTGAATGGTAATAAGATGAAAGGAATGTATTTAATGATCACGAGATAGATTACTTATATGACTAAGCTATTGTCATTGGTGAATACCCTATGGGTTTGAACAAAGAAAATAGAAGACATGTGATGCTACGATCTATTCCTTATGCATTAGTTAATAGCTTCCTATTCAAAAGGAACATCGATGGATTACTACTAAGGTGCATTGAAGGAGAAAATGTAACAGGATTCTAATTGAGTTCCATGATGGTTTCTTAGGTGGACATTTCTCTACTAAAGTTTGGCCATGAATATCATAAAAGCAGTTACTTCCTATTTTATTTGTGGATTCTCACAAGTGGATTAGGAAATGAAAAGAATACACGCTCTTTTTCTTGGAAAGAAAATATTGGAAGCCATGCCACTTTATCCAATCTAGGTAGATCATCCATTTACACAATGGGGTCTTGAATTCATTAGTATGATCAACCCACCATCTAGTGTTTGTCACAAATGGGTTCTCACAACCATAGACTATTTCACCATGTGGACTGAGGCTACGCCATTAAAGGAAGCCATTGAATCAGTCATCCTGAAATTTCTTGAAGAAATTGTTACAAGGTTTGGCATCCCTTAGACCATCATTTCTGATAATGCTAAGGATTTCTTAGGATCAAATATTTCTAGTTGGGCTTTGGGACTTGGGATTTATCTAAAAACTTATTCCAATTATTACCCCTAAGGTAATGGATTGGAAGAATCCACTAACAAGAACCTGATCAGAATCATGAAAAGGACAATGGACATCAATCAAAGACAATGACACACAAAGGTAAAAAATTATTTAGGCGGATAGGATAACAACGAAGAAGGATATTGACACTTCTCCCTACAAACTGGTATATGGTAAAGAGGCAATATTTCCATTATCACTTGATTTGCCTTCATTTGAGTTATCTCGGTAGCTAGCTAGAATTTGAGAGCGCAGATCAAAGGGAAATTAGAATGGAAAAATTGTTGGAACTCAAGGAAAATAGAAATATTGTCATGGCTAGGATAGAACAACATAAAACATGAACCAAACAAAGGTGGTTCGACAGAAAATCTATAAATTATATGTTCAATGTGGTAGATCAAGCTCTAAAGTGGGATGCGGATTAAGCTAAACTAGGGAGACACTCCAAATTTGATGTTATTTGGAGTGGAGAATACATCATCACTGCTTGCAAAGGAAGCTAAATCATTCGAGTTGTCTGATCTTGATGGGAACATGTTTCAAATCCCAATCAATGGGATTCATCTCAAACCTTCTCATTAATATTTTTCATGCATCTTGTATATAGTATATTAGAATTTCAATTCCCCAAGTACTTTTAGCACATTGCATTGTTGGTAGTGTAGGTTTCTTTCCCTAAGTGCTTTGCACAATCTTGTTGCTTAGATATGTTCTTGTGCACTATTTCATCATGTTCTCTAGATTGTTGCTAAAAGGAAGGAGGTTCAAAATATCAAGGATTAGTTACAATCACCTAAAAAAATCAAATGTAGAGTAACTAAATCAGACTCAAGAAATATCAAGCCGAATCCATACCCAATGAATGTTAAGGCTACTAATCACCTCATCTAGCAGAAGGTGGCCCCTGTGAGTCACAAAAATGTTATCTATTTTTACACCCTTACAAAAATTGAACAAATTGAAGAGCCACGAGGAGGGAATGAAGACCATGTAAGGGTTTAAGCATTTTGTGGAGATTAAACTAAAGCTACGAGGTGAAAGAAATAGGTTCGTGGATGTTTTTGAGTGTTTCCTAATGAAGGAAAAAACTTGAAAATCCGATAAAGCATAAAGATGTGGAACAAAGAAAATGGAAAAATTTCAAGGAGATGAAAAGGAAGTCTACACAAGTCAACATGAATCCACCCCACATCAAAGGCCATGGAGTAAAGTAGAGAATTTAGTAGAACCATGGAATGGGAGATAAAGCCGTAGAGGTCAAAAGCCATGCAGAAATGAAACATAAAAAGCCATGTATTGAAGGAAAACAATAGGTTTTTGTGGATTACCAAAATGAACATGAATTTAAATTTAATTTGATCTTTGCAAATCTGATATTATTTGAAGGAATCTTATCCTTCTCTATGTGAAGGAAATCATATTTCATGGATTAAATGTTGGTAGGTGGGTGAAGTGAAGGAAGACATCTCCAGGACGTAAAAGGTCTAATCCAAATAGCTTAACAACCATAATTAAATGCAATATGGGTGTCGTTCCTTCTTCAGCAAGGTAAATGGCATGGGGAGGTGGATTTTGCAGAGATAATTAGATCTTTTCATAAAAATTAAATGAAGGTGGTTGGTTGGTGGAAGGGGAATTCAAATTTCCCTCTCTTTTCTTCTTCTCTCCTTCTATTTTATATATATATTGTAAATTGATGCCTTGTTTTAATGTTGGATACTTTGGGAATACGAGGGCATCATTTTATGTTGCACAAGTTTTCTAAGATTCGCATGCCTTGGGATATATCTCTGTAAAGGTTTCACATCTTAATCCCATATTGTGATGACATGTGCATGATCTTAAGTAATAAAATATTTGGTTTTGTGGCTCATTTCAGCCTTAGCTATTGTTTTATTGCATTCTCTTGCCTCTCATTCATTCACAGGTGTGTTGTATGTGTTATTTCATATGTCTATGTCTATTTTGCATCATGAAAGTGGAACTCTAAACACAATTTTGATATGTGGCTTTCATTTTGGTCCTCCTCATCATTGTTCTCTCCCATTTTCACTCTTGCTTAAGTATTCATCCCCTTATTTTTGGTGTTATTTCTTACTCTAGTTTAGGTTTATTTTTATGCATCTCCTTCTCACCCTGGTCCCTTGGAAAGTTAGAGTAGAGTTAGATAGTTGTATTTCAATTCCTAGGAGTATTTTAACATTAGGAATAAGCAGAGGAAGTCGATCTTCTTTGGAGGTCTGTCTCAGTTTGAGTCTCATAACTTGTTGACACTCCCATGTTGTCTCAAATCCCTAAATGTCTATGATTCGGGAATGGGTGAAAATTTTAGCTCCAACAGATTATAAATAAAGAAATTCACCTCATTGGATGGCATGAGAATATGTGAATATTTAATTCTATGTGATTAAATAAGGAATAAGAATTTGTAGACAAGGTTAGGAAGAAAACCTATACAAAACTATGAATATTATCAATATGGGGTTCATAGAGTGCACTCTTTAGTTTCATGGCTACGGATAGTGAATGTTGTTATTGTATTGTGATAAAATTATGTTTCTAATTTCTTGTTGTTGAGTGTAGTATTGGCTCTAGTTTATCTTGGGAAAGTTGTCATGCTGAAATTCCTTCCCGTATATGTAACCTTAACCGTTTCAAATGAATACAATAAATATATTGTGTGTGTCATTAAATCTACATATGTTTTAATTTTATATTATTCATTATGGTTTAATAATAAGGTTTGACATCTTTAATCAATTATAAAATAGTTTAGGCTTTCTTATTCTCTTCTTAGGAAAAAGTTCCATCACATTTTTATATCGTAGTGTGTGATCTTGATTATGTGTGAAGTTGGATGAAGTTTGGTTTTTACCCATTTCTATTTTTTTAACAAATATAATCTTGTGCATTTATATAGGAACTTATATAATAATTTTATTATTAGACTAATTGGAACATTCAACCAACAAGTCTTAGCGTGTAACTAATTATAATAAAATACTATGAAAATAATCCATTTATATTATGTAACAAAAATAATGGAGAATGCTTCTCTTGAAACAAGACCAACCAAATCTACATTTGGCATTCCATAACATATACCAACATAAACAAATAGAAGTATGTACCAACATAATTTATTTCCAAAGTATTTCAAAACATTCAATTGTGACAATATATTTTAAAATACATAACTTATTTTAGAGGAATCTTAACAACATGGAAAACATAATTACATAATTAAATTCTAAGTAAGAAAATAATCTCACCACAAATCAAATGGTTGACAACGGAATTATACACAAATTCATTAAACATAGATAGTATAATAAAAACATTCAAAATCATATAACATACCATTGACAAAGATAAAAAAGAGAATAAGACATGCTAAGCATGGATAAAACCTATAAATTATAATATTTAAGTGATAATATCATCAATATTCCATGCATTTAAATGAAGAATGTATAGATAATAATGTAAATATAAATAAATAAAAACTACCATGTTGAGTTTAGAATATAGTAACTAGTATGAATATTTAGTGTTGGTGTGAGGATATACTTTTGCATTTAATAGTTTATTGGGAATTTTCCACCTCACACATGGTGAGCCATCTCACTTAGGTGAGTCATATGTCTATTAGGGAGTTATATAACATATGACATATTTTGTCTTAAAATTTGTCATACTTGTTATACGTGTAATTGTCATATGGGAGTTACATGTTATTCTAGCATTGTATCTCCTTGCCTTACTATGGGAGTATGACATATCCAAGTATGGGAGTTACACAACACTCCCTATATGTACTCTCATTTTTGATCTAATAAAATTAAGACCATTAAAAATAAAGTAAGAATTTATTAAAAAAATCGAAAGAGAAAAGAAATATAAAACTAATAAAGAAAGTATTATAATAAATTAAGAAAGAAGAATTAATTCTTTCTAAGAATTGATCACATAACACATTGAATAGTAGTTTGATTATATTCTTTCTATTTTTTCTTATTAATTAGTAAAAATGATGTAAAAGTACTTGCAACAAGGTGTATGGATCTTAACAAAACAAGGGAAAAAATTAGTGATTAAAAACATACGATATTTGAGAATAATGGTGGCTTGACATGTTGACATTTAATTTAAACAATGTTAAAACATGTGATTGAACATAAAATAATAATGTGGGTAAACCATGTTAAAGTAATTTAGACACTTAGATACACTATTAAATTGTTTCTATGGTAGACGTTAAGAAAAACAATATTCGAAAGGAATGCAATTATTTAATAGAAGGAAAATTGATAAAAGAAAACAAAGGATTTTTAAGTGTTGAATATTTGATTATGTTAATAAAAAAACTAACATAAATGATGAGTAAACAAAAATAAGATTTATAGAAGTGTAAATAAGTATTAAGGAATTTTAGGCCAATAATAATATGTAATTGAAGTTGAGGAATATTTAATATTTTAGATTATAATTTTATATCGCTTATTTGAATGGATTGGGTTTTTTTGCTCTAATATAATTATTGAAGGACATTTGTTACACTCAAAATTAATTTTTAACTGATATTCTTACAAAAACAATATTGGAATAAATCTAAGCTCAGTGTGTGTGTGTGCGCACACGCTCGTGTGTTTGTTTATAAAATAAAATAAAGTTTTTTTTTTGAAAGCACACTTTTATATTGATAAAATAATGAAAAGTACACTGCATTCCAAATCAAAAAATGTGGGTGGAGAAGTCACACCCCAGAAACATCAAATTGGGAAACACGTGCCACAAGAAACAAGCCAAACGAAGAAATTACATAAGCCACAAGGGCAACCAGCTAAGTAGCATAAGAAAACATGGCACTCAAAGGAGGAAAAGGAGAGGGTGGTCAGCAAAACATCTTCCTAACTCGAAGGAGAGGGATCATGAGAAGTAGGCACAAAGTTTTAGCCATCTCCCCGATCGAGGGTCTTCGAGTCCTTCCGTATGGAGAAATAGCTAATGCCATGTGAGGAAATTTATTAGGGGGAATAACACCCCATCTTGATCCACAAGATGAAGATGAAGGAGGCCAACCAGATCCACCACCACCATCAAGGAGAGAATCCCCTCACCCAAAGCCACCACCATCATGGGAGGGGGAGGAGCCCCCCACCCATCCCCACATCCGAGTCATTGAAAAAAACCACCATCATGCCACCGAGGCGGGGAAGGGCTCCGATGATCCACGGGGTCGAGATTTGTATTGGGTTAGAGAACGACACCGATGTTGGGAGGGATGACGTGACGAGAGAAGAAACCCGATCGACCAATCATGGGGAGCTTCCCAAATGGGAGAGGATATCCTACAAGTGCTCCTTTCCAAGAAAACATTTTCCACCTAGACTTGGATCTAAAGCAAAACATGAGAAATAATATCTATTTTAGTAGTCACAAAAAATTCCAGGCTAAGAATAGTGTGATTAAAAATAAATTCATTTCTAATCTTCCAAATTTGAAATAGAATTTCTGCACAAAAAAATTGCCAAATTTTGTTGTATTTTCTGGAAGCAAGGTCGAGTCCCCTAACAAGACAACTTTCCAGGTGAAGGGTTCAAGGCGAAAAAGTTAAAAGAGGGAGTGAATCCACTTCCAAGCCGACTGAGTGAGAGGAAAATACTAGAAAATATGTAAAAGAGACTCAGGATGGTGACAAGCAGGGCACAAAGGTTTAACAAATCCCAAATTTTGAAGTTGTTTGCCAACCGACAAACCCCTGGTATAAAATAGACCAAAGGAAATGCACCTTTTTGGGTTTAATGGGAGCCTTCCAAATAATATTAAACCTACGTTTCCAAACCCTATGAGGGGATTTAATCTTCCAATAATTATTCAAATTTTCATAATGAATATCTATAAGTTCCAAAATATGGTACGTAAGTCGAGGCTTGTACCGATTGAAGGGAGTCACCAAAGGCCAATGCTAGTCACACCACTAATGAGCAGGAGGAGAGACTCCCACCTTGTGCAACACTTCAATAGGTATGGCATTTTGAATTTCCTAAATAGACTCTTTATCACCATTGTTGAGATTGAATTGAGCTTTAATGAGAACCCAGGGTTTCCAAGAACGGGTGGCTTTACAAAATAGATCACCTATCACTTGATACCATGTTTGAAAATCCAAATAATTTTAATCCATGGCACCATGGAAAAAGGAACATTGTCAAAATTAAGCACAGAAGACCACCATAGGGAATGAGAGTTGATAGAAAGCCCAGATCTAAAGCCATTCCCAACCCAAATTAGGTGGGGTTTGACCACCTCCCATGCCTTCCAAATACTCTACATAAAAATGTTCCCCCAATTTTAACAAGCACCAAAGAAACCAATAAACTTTGAAACCCCAAATTTTTCCAGGTTTTCTTGCCAAAAGGAGTGCCTTAACAAATACAAAAGAGCAAAGCATGAATTTCCAAGCCTTCTATCCTTCTAAGCTCCAGATGATCCATTTGACACTAAGGGAAATTCCTTAGAGCCAAATGTAAATTAGCCCTAAACCCCCGACATCTTTAGGAGAGAAAAAAATATCCCAAGCCACTTTGTGAAAGCCTTTATGACCATTGGTATTTACCCACAAAAATCATGAATTAATTTTTCCAGCTTGGCATAAGAATCCTTAGAGGATCCCAACAGGAGGAGTAGTAAACGTGCATAGCAGCTAACACCTTTGAAAAAATATAGAATTTTCTAGCAAGAGAGAGGGGTTTAGTAATCTAGAAGGAATTTTTTTTCTCAACCCGTTGAACAACATAAGACCAGAGATTGGTAGTTTTAGCTTGAAAAGAAAAGGGGATGCCGATAAATTTTAACTGCAACCCAAGTTGAATCCACTACCAATCAAATCCCTCCAATTATGGAGGTATGGGATCCAAGGACTATCTGTAACATTGAGTCTTCTTCCATTGAATGGAAGAACCTGAAGATAAAAAAAAAATATCAAGACAACGAAAGGCATTAGTGATATTCTCTTCATTTTCTTCCAAAGTTAAAAAGGAATCATCAGAAAAATTCCCATTAATGAGTTGTTGTTTAGAATTGGGGAGAGAAATTCCTCTTAACTAGCCCCGAGAAGTATATTTAGCAAGAAGTGAGCTAAAAGCCTCAATAAAAAACACATAGAGGGCCGGAGCTAGTGGGAAACCCTAGACAACGAAAGGCATTAGTTTAATTTTATATATAATATGTGAATATTTCATTTCATATATCAAATAAGAAAATTAAATGTTTAATATTTGTAAGTTTATATATAAATTTTAATTTCATATATAATATGAGAACATTTCATTTCATATATGAAATAAGAAAATTAAATGTTTGAAAAAGATGCATCTTGAAAAAATTAAATTATCTTATCCAATGGGTAGTGGTGTAATGGTTCTTAGGTCTCCTATTAATTGGGAGGTCCAAGGTTCAAATCTCGGCTTCGTGTTAAGGTGGCCTACTGCCAATGATTTGGATACCCTGGTGATAGGGCACCATGATAATTTGGTTTAATCAATGGGCTAGCCAAGAGCTTAAACTTACATCCTTAGATGGTTCCATGGCTGGTGTGGGTTGGCGATGCCACAAAATGCTAGGGAACACTCCCTAGGTAACCTTAGAAAAAAAAATTAAATTATCATAAAGAAGAAATGTTGTGTAGGTTAATGAGTAAGTGTCCATCCTTATAAGTCCAATGTTTTGATGAGGTGAAACTCTTATAAGATTATATTAGAAATGAAATTTCTCATATGTTTTGGAGGCTATCTAATAATCATTTTTTTAATTATTGGAAAATAGTTTTTTAAAAGGGACTATACCCTTGTACACCAAGGCTCAGAAGCCAAAATTGAAAGTTAAAGCACAAGAGATGGATCAAAATCCAGATAGAACAATTAAGCCCGACTGTAGAAAATAGACTGCAAAGTAAAAACCAACAACCGACAAAACAACAAAAAAAACAACTGATGTACAACAATCAAACAACAATGGCATATCAACACCATTGGAAGCAAACTACTATCCGGCTAAGAAAAATGAGACCAATGAAACCCAGCCAGCCAATAGCAGAGATGAGAATCATCAAGATGAAGTGTTACCCTTCAGAGTGGTAGATTTTTTCTTTTTGTTGACCGTAACCCACCCTGATGGAGCCTTCGCGGTTGGAGAAGAAGACAAAGGAGGAGTATTTTCCTTAGTCACATTTGTCCCATTTGGAACAGCCACGTTGTTATCCTGAGAGAGATATTTATCATTTTCCATGCTACCCTCAATAGCTTGTGTATTTTTCATGTTGCTAACAATCTGAGTTTCAGATAAAGGGGTTTTCGTTGACTCTGGTTCATCTACTGCTTTAGATTCAAGATCCTTTCTATCCACAAAAATCAGGTGCTCTGGGAGTGCGTCTTTCCACCAGTTGCGCTTCTCATGTTGATGTTTTTCCATCCCACAAGTAGTAGAGGTGTGTCCTAATCCAAAACACCTTCTACATCGGAAAGGTAGACCTTCATAATCAAGAGTTTGTGACCAAGTTCTATTTTGCACTCTAAGGTCTATGGTAGCAGGAAGATTTTTATCAGTGTCAAGTTCCACCAGGATTCGGCATAGGTAGTATGGGTGTAATTAGTTGTTTGAGAATCTATGTGGAGTGTAGTACCCAAGGTATTGCCAATGGTTGTCAGACATTCATGACTCCAGAATTGGAGAGGTAAATGGGGCAGCCTGATCCAAACAGGTTTCCATGAGAATGACTCTGTGTGTGGGTTAAAGGATGGGAACCAAGGTTTCATGATCAAATATTTTGACTCGCAGGTCCAGAGCTTGGAAGCAATGATGTCTTTATCAGCTATTGAAGAGAAAACCATAATGAAAATGCCTTTAGCACATGGATATAAGTCTATCTTACCAGTTAAAGATGGAGTCCAATGCTTGGAGATCCACGCGTGAAGAACAGGAAGGCTGGGCCATAAACCCCGAATCTACAAATCAGAGCATGCTCTTTATAGTAGATCTCAGATGAAATGACATCTTCCCCAAATGTAATACATGGGGTGATGTCTGTAGGTTTCATGGAGGATTCCTTACTTTTTAAGACATCTTTGAAGGAGGTTTCAAGAGACCCGCGCCTAATCTCTTTATCCAGCAATGGAATAACAGGTAGATCTCCTTGTTTCACTCACCACGAACCTCGCCTTTCCCAGGAACACCCCCAGATGGTGATTGAATATGGCTAGGGTTTGCAGAACCGTCTGAACATACAGTCGCAGCATTGGTAAAGGTGAGGTCGATCCACGACCAAGGAGAAACCCCTGAAACTAGATTCGAGCCCCCACCGTCTGGCTGAAGAGCTCCAGTCTGATCTCATGGATCTACAGGGTTTGCAGGCTTGCGTAGACACCATTAGGGCAGGGTAGGGTGCGAGGGTGCGAGGGCAGGCGAGAAAGGCTATCTAATAATCATTGGTGAACCATAAAAATACTTATTTTAGCAATGTTAATATCATACATCTACAATTTAAATAAAAAGTAAATTAGACAAATATTTCATTTATTGCCATTAATAAATAAAATACCAAAAATGGTATGACCTAATTTAAATATTTAGGGAGGGAAATATTTATATGATAATTTAGAATTTGAAAGTTAATATATTATTTTAGCACCAATGAATAATATATTGATAATATTAAGACCAATTTATAAAAATGGGGAGGGGTGGAAGGTGGGACAAAATTGGTGTAATGGAGAGAATCATTTTGAGGAGAATAAAGAGGGTACCCACATAAAAATTGTATGTCAAATGATCATTCTCATTGATGAAGTTTCCTTATTCATAAGGAATATAATAGGAATCAATTTTTACTAAGTGTAAATGTAATATGGTATTTTCAAGATATTTAGTTGACTAACCTAATGTATGATAAATAAATAAGTATTATATGAACATCACATAACATTTTGGGATGCCCCTCTTGTCTAAGAGTTGTCCAATATTGAATTGTGTACAATATTCACTATGCTAAATATATAAAAATGAAAACATTTAGAAAGCGATAGGGAGAAAACCATATACAATTAAAATTGTTTATGCATTTCAAATTAAACATAACATTAAGGAAATTTTAGACTTTTATATAAATTTTAAGGGCAATAAATTTACGATCAAAATCAATATTACACTTATGAATTTCATATATATTTCTTAGGTTTTGCTTGAAAGGAATGATAACCAAATCATACCAAGCCAAGAACACATATGCTAATCAAACACCACGATCAATAAGATGAAAGCAATTCGCCAAAATAGCTTTACATAAAACCTTTGCAAACAAATGAGTAGTAATATCATATATTATTATGGAACTCAATGTTATACATTGAGAATGGGTCTTACTTAAATAAGAAAGGAATAACAATCTAAGAACTAGTCAAGGTCGTAGATCAAGCCATAAATCAAGGAAATAACTAGTCATCAAATAACTAGTCAAGACCATAGATTTAGGAGAGAACTAGACATCAAGGATCTAGTCAATACCATAGATCAAGGAAAGAACTTTTCTTAACAACTAGATAATATCTCCTAAAATCTAAATAAGATAAAATAAATATCCACACACATAAGTGGGTGAGGATAAATACAATAATGTACCTAGGTGAACATGAGCTAAGGTAAATACTATTTAACATGGTTATCGCTCCTTTCATGGTTTGAAAGGAATGATAACCAGATCATACAAATCCAAGAAAATAGACACTAATCAAACACCACAATCATTAAGATGAAAGCAATTTGCCGAATAGCTTTACATAAAACCTTTGCAAACAAATGAGCAGTAATATCATATATTATTATGGATTCCATTTTGGGATGCCCTCTTGTCTAAGAGTTGTCTAATATTGAATTGTGTACAATATTCTCTATGCTAAATATAGAAAAATGAAAACATTTGGAAACTAATAGAGGAGAGAAACCCCATACAATTACAATTGTTTGTGCATTTCAAATTAAACATAAAATTAAGGAAATTTTAGACTCTTATATCAATTTTAAGGGTGATAAATTTAAGATCAATATCAATATTACACTTATGAATTTCATATATATTTCTTAGGTTGTGCTAATGGTATACCTATATCATGTCTAAACAAAACTCATATGACTTAATAGTGAAAAAATATCATGAAAAAAATGATTTGGTAAATAAGCTAAGATATTAAGGAATTGAATAAGTAGTGAATTTAAAATTAAAAGTGAAATGGTCAATATCCAAAATTATTTGAATAGTCAATTTTGTTTACGATATGTTTCAAACACACCCAAAACTACCGAGTTAATAGGGGAGAATGTTATATGACTAAATTATCATGTATTAATACTTATTTGAAATTATATATAAGGGCATAACCGAATTAAAGGTTGGGAGCACCCTAGGAAATAATTAGAGTGGACACCCTTCTTACATTCTTAGTTAATTTTCCCATCAATTAAATATAAGAAGTTTCATGTATTCTCTTAATTAAAATTTACATCTGAATCTTACTATGTCACAAATTTACAAAAAAATTCATACAAAAATAATAAAATGTATCCAAAAAACTTATCACAAAAGGATGAAAAATATTCTATGGATAGAGATAATTAATAGCAAGAGGTGCTCAGATTGTAAAAAAACATTTTTAATAGAATTTTTCTTGCAAGCTCATATGAGACTATTCTGTGAGGATAAAATGGAAACCCATGCACATAAAAAAGGTTATACTCTAATGGTGACGAGAAAGCTCCAAGTAATCAACAAGTGTAATCTAAAAACAAAAATCATGCATGGAAAACACAATTTTGCCCATTCTCATAGATAAAAAAAGGTACATATGGGAGTGTTGTGTAACTCTCGTGCCTGGAAAATCATTCCCTCCATGAGGGAAAGAGGAGTTACAATTCCCAAGATGGAATGTAACTCCTATAACACCAATGACACATATGAAAATGAAAAATTCTATGATGGAACTCTGTCATATGTCATATAACTTCTAAGACCTATGATCTCCTCCAAGTGATATAAATCACCATGTGATGTGGACAAGACCCCGAGTGATGATGAGGAAAGTCACACACACCAACACACCCTTCATCGAAGATGAGGTAGAGGTCATCGTAAGTCATAAAAGAAATAGAACTCCCTTAGAAAATTAATAAAGATGCTTTAAATGGGTCTTGAAAACTTAAGGTATGATTAGGTACCCATGTAAAAATTGCAATCTTTGTAGAAAATAAGAAGAAGAGAAGAGGACTAGAAATACCAAAGAAGATGGGTAGCTGGAGAAGACATCACCTTAAGAAGAGTGTGCAAGTGAAGGAACTTAGCTTTATTGAAGGGATTGGTAAATTGTTTTACAACCTGATTAGAAGTTTGACAATATTGAAAGTCAATGATGTCTCGTGAATTAGTTCCCATATGAAGTACATGTGGATCTCAATGTGATTTTTCTGCGATGCTTGAACCAAATTTGGGTAAATTGAGATTGTTCCCATGTTCTCACAATAAATGATAATAGGCCACCGAAAGTGAATATCAAACTCTATCTAAATCCCTTGCATCCAAATAGCTTTTGTGGTAGAGTTGAATTCTCCACTATATTATTCCTCGATAGAAGATATCATAACCACATTTTTCTTCTTTCTCAACTAAATGATAGGACCCAAACCAAGAAAAAAATTGTAGCCTGATTTAGACTTCGATGATATAGATCATCGACCCAATAAGAATATATAAATCTATGTAGATCAATATCAGTCCCTCCTAAGTAGTTAATGTCATCAAGATGAGTCCCATGAACATAGTGAAGTATCTACTTTGTTTCTTTCTAATGCAACTCATGAGGCTCCTACATAAATATGGACATGATCCCAACAATATATGAAATATTTTGTCGAGTGTGAGTTAGATAGACCAAGCTCCCCACCAAATGGAAATGAATGGTACCATTGACTATTGGAGTGGAGAAATCAACTAAATTAACCTTGTAAAAGAAAAGAGTTGGATATGGCTTACAATCAGTCATGTTAAGTATGGGTAGCAAATCAAGGGCATACTTAGGTTGTCAAATTACAATTCCTAAGTCAGATTGTGAAATTTGTAGCTTAAGAAATTAATGAATAAAACTCAAGCCGGTCATGGAGAACTTGTTAGAAAATACAATATTCACAAAATAAATGATCAAGGAATAGCTACCTATAATCAACAAGTCATCAACATACAAAACAAGGATGAACATGGATTCATCCTGCCACATAATATAAACAATAGGGTCAGAGTGACATCTAGTGAACCCTGATGTAAGAAGAAAGGATTCCATCTTGGAATACCAAGACTGAGTGGCTTGTTTGAGGCCATAGAGAGACTTCTTTAACTTATAAAAGAGATAGGAATCATGGAAATAAATTGGGAGTTGTTCAGTGTAGATCTCTTCCTCTAGGTCCCCATAAAGGAAGGAACTCTTAATGTCCATTTGATGGACTTCCCATTTGTTCATGTCGGTGAGGTGAGGGTCAATCGAATGGAAGTAATATTTTCAACGGGAGAAAATTTCTCTAAAAAATCAACCCCAACTACCTAGGAGAAACCCTTAGATACAAGTCATGTTTTATACTTTTTGACATCTCCATCAACACCATACATTGTTTGATACATCCACTTACACTGAACTATTTTTCTTCCTTTTGGAAGAGGAGTGAGAACCCAAGTATTGTTCTTCATGAGTGAGGAATGCTCCTTATCCATGGAAGAATACCACTTAGGAATCCTAGAAAGCCTCCCAAAAAGGATAAGGGTTTGAAATGGAGACAAAGAAGGTGTGGGGTCTAGTGAAATTTGAACGATTTTTTATCTCATCCGAAGGTTCCCCTTTCCACTCTTCTATACTCTGCAAAGTCTTCCTAGCCTAGTGAGGACCAGGAGGAGAGTCAAGATCATAATATATATATTATTCACTCAAGTGATAAGGGAAAAATTCCTCATGATCACTATTTTCATAATCATAATATTTTGAAGCATGAGGAGTGGGAGGAGTAGGTGGACTAGTAGGAGGATGAGGAGGCTCAACAAGATCATCATCAGAAGAATAAGAATTAGAGAGTGGTATAAGGACCTCAACGGGTGGAGAATTTGAAGTCAAAGATGACTCATAAAACTTCAAACTTATCTCAATATAAAGTTGATGAGTAGTAGGGCTCAACAATCCATATCCTTTCATGCCATCGGAATACTTGATCCGTAAAATGATCCGTGTGGTAATTATAAGGGAGAAACTTTGAGGAGCCATAACTTCACACTATATCTTCAATTGAATCTATTCAAATGAAACGGAAAAATTATAATGCATAGAACATGATGGAATGATGTTGAAATTTATTTGGAAAAAAATTTCCCCTAAAATCCATGTCTAAAGGCCTCATAATTTAATTTTTGTAATTTTATCTAAAATAAGTAAATTCATGAAATTATCGCATATGTAGTTCTCATAAGATGAAACACCTCATCTCCCTTGAGAGTGGTGACTTTCCAAATTATTATAGGTTCCTCTTATTATTTATAAAAATAGTATATAAACATCTATAACCCGAAAGGGAAAGGAAAAAATATCCTCACAAAGGTAGCTATTGTAATCACTATCTTTGAACAATATTTACATATATTTTCAAAGATAATTAAGCATTATACATCCATTCTCAAAGATATATATTTTCATTGGGCACAATTATTATTCTATCCTTTAATTTTGAAACCCCCTTGAGTTTTGGATCAATACCCTATAAATATACAAGGACTAGACTATGGCTCCAATTCCTTACATCTAGTTTTGGGAATCTAGACCATAACATTGGATTTGAAGACACAAAAGTGTTCACCATCAGGTTTGCATCCAAACAAGGCTTCAAAAGGTGTCACACATATTATTTCCTTTTGTGGAACACTATTATGAATGTAACAAGTGTAGGTCATGGATTTATCCTAATACTATGGAGGTAGGGATTTAGAGTGAACCATATAAGTGGTCATCTCTGTAAGAATTCAGTTATTAATTTCTACAACTCCATTTTATGAAGGATTGTAAGCAATCGTATGTTGTAAATAAATCCCTTAAAAGATACAGAAATATTTATAACATATTTCTCATATACTTGCTTCCATTGTTATTTTGAAGAACCTTGATATAAATTTTAGCTTTTTTCTCAAAGAAGAGCCTTAATGTCTCGAAAGTTCTCAAAACTTCATTTTTAAGAAAATACAACCATGTGTAACGTGAAAACTCATCAATAAAGGTAAGTATATAAATATATCTAGTAAATGAAATAGATGGGAAAGGTCTGAAAATGTCACTATGAACAAGATCCAAATAATGAAAATCTCTCCAGGCTTTTCCTTTTCCAAAACTTTCTTCATCGTGTTTCCAAGGGGCACAACCATTACAAAGACCCTTAGAAAAATTGCCATGGGGTAACTTGACCATTTTTTTGGCTCAATTGTTCAAGGTAATGATAGTTAAGATGACCAAAACAATCATGCCATAGCTTACTGACCTCCTCTACATGAGTAAGTAAGGAAATGCGCATAGAATAAGAAGTAGGAGAACGTGTATAACTATGACCGGTGATCCACCATTCCTTCAACCGTAGTGTCATCATGAAGCTCACAAATAATCACCAAGTTAGGATTAAATTGCACATCTATTTCTTCACCAATATGATTGATTTGGTAAACTAGTGGGAGATTGATAGATACATCAAGAACACTCAACACTTGGTTAAATGTTTCATCGTCCATATCTACCAATCCACTATCGCAAAATGACATCGTAGTATCATCAACCAATATGATTTGAGACATGCCACATGGCTCAATATTATAAAAATCAACATGCAAAGATCCCATGTAGTGTGAGGCACCAGAATCAATGATCCATGTCAATGAAGGAACAACTCTAGCTATAGGGGCCTTTCCTTTCTTCTTCTTAGATTTAGAATCATTTTCTTTGGAAGACTCAAACTTAAAAAAACAAATTATAGACTCAGAACACCTATATTATTATTCTCAAGTAAATGAGTTAGGTGATCTATTTTTTTTTCTCATACAATAATGCTCCTCATTTCCATTATTCTTGTAATAGGAACACTTAAATTTCTTTATTCGTTTTAGGATCGAAGTAGAATCATTTGTGTTCGATTCAGTTTAGGTTTGGTTGGTCTTGGTTTCCTTCTTAGGTTGGTCATTTTTCTCTTTCTTATTTTCCTATTTATTTTCCTTACCCTTACCAATACTTGCTACAAGGGCATGTGAATTGGATTTGAGTTCTCCCATTTGAATCAACTTATCCTATTCTTGAATGAGTTGGGATGAAAAATTTCAAATGAGGGAATTTTCCAAGTAATCCCTAGAAATATTTTGTTGGCATGGAAGGTAGAAATGAAGACGGAGTTTTTGGGGACAAGCTTAGAAAGAATCAACAAGATCAACTAGGTATCCTTTTTCCCAACTTTACATTCCTTTAAGAGAAACATAGTGTGGATAAACTTTGAGATGAAGGCCTATAGGTTATCAAACTTAGTAAGATTTAATCATAACAACTCATTTTCCAACTCATGCACTCTTATGTCATCTTGTTTTCCAAATATACTGTCTAAATTTTTCCATGCTTCATCGGGTGTGTTAGAAGCATCTATGTGGAAGATAAAGTCAGGAGAAACAGACATACAAAGAAGACCTAAAGCTTCATCACATCGGTTTAGCCACTTATATTTTTGGATTCATCATAAGGATCAATCTCAACTCCCATAGTGATGTGAAACAACCCTTTACCCGATTTAAGAAATATAGAAATATATTATAAATGTTATATTATAATTTTGGATTCACAACACAATGATATAGAAATGAAGTATAAATTTGAACTAAGTAATACACAATTAAATTTTGAAACCCTAGGTGTAAGAAAGATGATAAAGTACTAAGATTATTTCGTAATTAATCCCGGAATGTGCTGAAATGAAGAGCCGATAAACAAGAGGAGGAAAATGTCAAAAACAAACCCATAAAATTGTGCGATATCGAGATGTTCTTGGACTAGGTCGGGGTGCCTAGGCACCAGAGAATGCTCTTTGGCACCCGTGTCTCGTAAAAATGTCAAAAAGTAGTTTATTCTGTGTTACAAGATGCTCACTAGATGTCACCTTTAGTCTCATGTATGTCATTGGTTGATCGAAAAATTGACTTGAAACCTACAAATAGAAAGTGCACCTAAAAAAACCAAACACATAAAATCCTAAAAATAAAAAGATGAAAATGGGGAGTTAGACTGACCCCGTTGGTCACCTGAATGAGTGAAGTTATGGTCTGGTCACCGTACTACATTTTAGACTCTATGTAATTTTGTGCATGCACGTGTGTTTGTAAAATCGTTCCCAGTGTGGCTCTTGTGCAAGATCTACTTGATAGAGACACATAACTAGATGTAGAAGATGTAAATAGATGTGTGCATGAAAAAATGAACTTCATTATATACCTTTTTACCCCAGAAAATGGACAAATCAGAGAAATCGAACTTGGGTAGTTAACAAAGATTCATGGTTGAATATGGATTTTTATGGTAAACTTCCATGATTTTGGAACACTTGCAATGATTTTGGGAAGTTTGGGATCATTTGGCGCATTTTTTCTCTTCTGGGTTTCAAAAGGTGCACAACTTGACCAAATTTGGAACAAAATTGAGAAAATGGTGAAATTTGGTTTTTGAGGGCTTCATTCCATTTTTCCTAACTCCCTAATCTAAGAAAATTCTAAGGAGTTAGTGAAAAAATTAAAGAAAATTGAATAAGGGAAAAACCACACAACAAAGGAAAAAGTTGCGCAACAAAGGGAAAATATGCACAAAAAAGGAAAAAGATGTGCCAAAAAGAGAAAAGTCATGCAACAAAGGGAAAATCTGCACAACAAAGGAAAAAGCCGCACAACAATGGAAAATGATAGTTTTTCACGTGAATTTAAAATGGCCATAACGTTTGACTCATTGCTTCGTTTTTTCACAAAATTTATATCATTGAAAATGTCTCAACGTCCTCTATGAAATAAAAAATCTATTTATTAGTTTTTTTGAGGATATATATGTGAAAAATTGAAAAATGTACAATTCCGTGCCCATCGACCGCAATTAATGAAGTATGATGTCCTTTTGTTCTTCCGTAAGCTAGAATATATGGGGGAAATTATTTTATGGATTCCCATGCCCTTTTTAAATAACTCAATGAAATTATTTGGTGGGTGGGACTAGCAATCCAAGTTTCTCTTCTTTCTCTATTTTCTCATCACTTTTATATATTGTAAAAACTTCTCATTTTTTGAGGGAGATATTTTGGGACATTGGGAAACTATTCCAAAATTGTTTCTCAACTCCATTGAGCTGAAATCCTTACCTTGGGCCTAGAAAGTGTATTTTTTCCTCCATGTCGACAATGTAATGGACTGTGCATATTTCAAGCGCAATAAAATCTATGTTTGTGGCATTCTTTCAACCCTTGCATTGTTTTTGTTGTATCTCCTTGCCTCTCTATTTTTTTGTTGTCTTTTTGTGTATGTATTTCTCACTTGGAGGTGTCGATGTTTTGTTTCATGGAGTGCATATGGTGAATTAAGATCTAGGTATGTGTCACATTAGTCTAGCCTCTCTCAATTCCATTTTTCTTCTCTATTCTCCCTCAACAGGATGTCTCATTCCCTTTTCTTGGTGCTATCACCTCTTTAGGTTAGGATTTCATTTTCATGCATCTCTCTAACCTTTCTCTCTCTCCTTGGTCCCTTGGAATTGATAGTTTAGGAGTAGTTAGTTGCATTTCCTTCCTTAGGAGTAGTTTAGTGCTAGGATTAGGTAGAGGAACCAACCTTCTCTAGAGGTCCATCTCAAGTATGTAAGTCCCACAACTTGAGAGATGGTCAAATGTTAGCATATTAAAATGATTTCCTCACACACACATGACATCAAATCAAAGGGTCCTATAATTTTTCACTAATAATTTCCCTCCTATGAAGTGTATATACGAATAATGTCACAATTTTTCCTTTTAAATGGATGTTAGATTGATGCTTTAATGCTCTTGAAATGCCTTTAGATCTAAATTTATGTGATAGTAATAGATGGTCACATAGCTTTGTAAATATTTGATTCACTTGTTTAAATTTTGTAATCAACCACTAAAAGACTCGACCACCAAGAAAAAATATGCCCAAAAAATAGAAAAGACCTAAAATATGTAATAAAGATAGAAAGAGGTCGGGGTTGCCTATAGGGGTGGGGACGTCTAGGCGCTGACATCTTGGCTAGGAACTAGTGTCTAGACTTAGAAAATATGAAGTAACAAAGGTCGAATGGGCAGTAGGGTGTGTAAGACCAAGATGAAAACCAAAAATAAGTAAAGAGGCCAAATACAGTGATCAATTAGTACTTTTCTTGCTTAGGAATCATATGAATAGTAGTATGTGATTAGGACCTAGAAATATACCCAAAGTGCGTGATTTAGTGTCTAAATTTTCCCCCACTTTATGTTGTTGAGTGAATACTCAATAACATAAAGTAGATAAGAGATGCATACTTGATAACCATGTAGATCGATGATGAAATCATGCCAAGGAGATAAGAAAAGCATGGAGTGAAAAATATGAAGCATGGAAGCTAGAGAAGAGGAAGTGACCCTAAGGGTAAAATAATATGTGTGATGTTACGTGGTACCTGTTGTAGATGTCACTTGATGCTTGATGATGTGACTTCTTCTTCCCATAAGGACGAACCTATAAAAGAGAAGAGAAAAAGAGTAGTCAAAGTCGTGTATATGAAAAATTTGATCCAAATATGTAAAATTATGTGAAAATGTGAAAATAAACATGTGCATCTAATCCGTGATGAGTGAAAATATAGAAAGGATCCTAAAAATGTTGTAGAAGAATGATTTTTTTGGGTGATCTCATGTAAAGTGCGAGTTTTGGGGTGATATCGCACCATGGCATAAGAGTGTAGGGAGAAAGTTCTCTGTTTTTCTCCATTCTTTTACTACTTCCCTGATTTATACACCACTTCATATGGTGTGATTGTGTTTTGTTCAAATCTGATCCATTTTGATCCAATTCGATCCAACATAAAAATAGAAAAGAGGCAAAAGCATGCATGCTGATTTTTGATGGAATGTGCGTATATTGTGAAAATTGTTTTATAGACTGTTGACAAATATATTGATCTCGAGAAGAATCGTAACTTCCCCTTGGTCATAGGAGTCCAAGAAGGGTCGGGAGTTCCTAGAACTAATGCACGGGCTAGGTGCTCACATCTATGTTTTATTGAGGATCCAACTCAGATTCTGAGCCCTATGTGAGCCTATAGACTATGTTGATTTTGTATTGAACTATGTTATACTGCGACTACAAAATGTTGTATGGGGTGGATGATTCACATGATGTGTGATAATCCTTGTTTGGGGTGCATACGACATTGCTAGGAGAATGTGGCCCAAAGGGGGACTCGATGTAAATTTGAAACTGAATCCCTACATGGGGACATAATACACTTGGTAGAAACTAAGGAACATGCAAACAAAGTAGATGGAAAACATGTGTTATTACAAACAAGATAAATACACATGTAGAAGACAAATTGTAAGCTAATAAGCAAGAAAATAATGTAGAATGTGAAAAGTGGGTTGTAAACATGGGACATTGCTCACAATTTCGCAAGATAATCATTTCTGAAGAAACAAAAAGCATAAAATGTGCACACAAGGAAAAGGAAAAAGCCCACAAACAATGGAAAACAATGAAAAACAGATCAAGCAAAGTGTAACAAAAATCCATGGTGGAAAATAGTTACATAAAATGTTACACATGAAGCACCCGTTAGCATGTTAGAAATATTAAAAAGTATGTCAAAGCATGTATGATCCAATAGTAGTGTGTTAGTATGAAAATAAAATAGTATAAATTGAAACAATAACACATGTAATGTGCATGAAAGTAGATGCCCCAGAGCTCATTATGGGGACCGGTAAATGGTATTGTGCCAAACATATTTCTTTGTGTGTAATAGATCTATGTAAAGTTTGCATTTACAACTAGAAGGAAAGTGAACGTCTATGTTTGTATGATAAATATAATGACATATAAAATATATGTCTAATATAGTAAACAAAGTGTAGCATGTGAGTTTAAGTAAGCAAGAAAATTGTGTAACCAAGATATGTAGTATGATGTGAGTGTGAATGGAATGGAAATCAAAGTGAATGAGATAGGAGTAGTCTTCCCCCGAGAAAATGTGTATGTATGGGTGAGATGAGTTTCATTTATAAAATACCCCTCGGTAGTTAATAATGAACCATAAAACAAGAGTGTGTCATCGGAAATGGTTTGAATTGTGTGCTAGAAAGATATGATCGATGAAGCATAGAGCATAGAGAGTGAGTGAGTGTGGTGAGGTTCATTTTATATTTATACCCTCAATAGCCAAGTATGATATGTGGAACTAGAGTGTGTTATAGGGAAGTGTGTTGTTATGAATTTACATGAGAAAGATGTGTTGTGAATATGTTGAGTGTGAAATGGGTATTGTGTATAATGTGAGGTTCATGAATTTAGTAAAATATCAATAGTCAATATTGAACCGTAGCATAAGATTACGTCATCAGTAATGACGATAAAAGTTTATCGATATGTGTAAGATGCATGTGAAGGGATAGATGCGAAGTAAGAAGTGAAATGGTATAAGTGCAAGATACACGACAATACTAGAATGGGGGAAGAATCAACATGATTCCCCCAAGTGTATGATGTGTAGGAGTGTCAAGTAATATCATCTAAGAGATCATCATTAACATGGTCAAAATCAAATGGAGATGCATCTAGAGACCTAATAAGAAATAGTATGTGGTTGATCATATAAAGAGTCGTTGCGGTGCAAATTGATTGTACATGCCCATTGTATATTCTTCATCAATGAAAGGTGGTAATGGACATCCATGTGCATACCAATGAGTAATATTTTTTGAATAGCTAAGGAATGAATCATTTCAAATAAAAATGTGGCTGAAGGGCATAGGGAATGAAATTTTGATATGGTCAGGATCTAAAGTACCTCCAATATAATCAAGCCATGATTTTCCAAGAGTAAGAGGTGAAAGACATGTAGCACGTGCAATAAATACTTTGGTAGATGAAATACTCGGAGGCCATAAACAACAACAAGAATGTAAACATATCCATGATATAAATGAGGAGCATGTGATGGAGGGATGAGATCATCCAACATGAATCCTATCCAAGCTACGGCATATTATGTGTAAATAGTGTCAGAGAAAGTATGATTGAATGGAATGTGCAACCAATAAGTATTATTCATGAAGAGAGTGCATGTGAATGGAGGAGGTGTGGATGCAGATTGCTCATGAGTAGAAAATTAAGGTGATATGACCTCTAATGTATGAATAGGACCATGATAGAGTAGCATTGCACTAGTAGAAAAAGGGGTGATAATGAAGTAGATGGAACAATGTCTAGTGCATAAATGGGTCCTTTGACTAAAGGAAATTTTTCCGATAGTCTATGGGTCATGGATCAACAACAAGATGGAAAGTAGGAGAATTCGGAATAGGTTATGCGTTGTTTTGATCTAGATTGCAATATTGAAATGGGGTACTATGAGTGGGAATTGAATATTCAATTCCCTCATGTAATAATTTGATGCACTGGTGGACTGTAGAAGGTACTACTTGCATTCTATGAATCCATGGCCTACCGAGTAAGAAATTATATGAAATGGGGAAATCAATGACAAAGAACATGGTAAGAATTGTTTTAGGCCAAACTGTGACAAGCAAAACAATAGTGTCAAGACATGGACATGTATAGTAGAATCATATGCTTAGAGAGAAATATATGTTGGGTTAATATTAGCTATGGAAAGGCCTATATTCTGAATGAATGATAAAGGAAAAAGATTAAGCTCAGATCCATTGTTAACTAAAGTTCTCTTAACACCCCAGTTATGAATGCATACTCGTATATAAAGAGGAGGATCATTGTCATAAATAAATAGATTATCAGCTATAAGAGATGGAAAAGTAAGCTGCTGAGAGAATGCATCCACAAATGTTTGATAAACTATGTCCAGATCAATAGTAGAAGGGATGCGAGTATTAGCCAAGAGAGTAATAATTTAGCTTGACACAAAGGATTGGCTAGCAAGAAATCATGAATAGAGATATCCATGATGATAAGATCCTAGTAAAATGAGAAAAATGAAAGTATGAGGACCCTAAGAGTGTTCGAATGAGATGGGTTCACCAAATGATTTAATAAATATGAAATTATTATTATCTCTACATTCGTAATCACTATAATGATATACAATAGTACATAATATGCTAAGCACTCTAAAGATGTAACTATGTAAGCCAATGAGAGAGAGATATGTAACTTATCAGATTTTCACTTATCCCGAAGTATACGAACTAGAATGACTGATGAAAAAATGGGAAGAATGTTGGAAACACATGATTGGAAACTTCAAGTTCACCAAATGATTTAACAAATATAGAAATATATTATAAATGTTAAATTCTAATTTCAGAGTCACAATGAAATGATATAGCAATGAAGTACATATCTAACCTAAGCAATAAGCAATTAAATTTGAAACCCTAAGTGTAAGAAATAAGAGAAAGTACGTAGCTGATTTTTCAATTAATCATGGGTATGCCGAATTGAAGAACTACTAAACATGACGAGGAAAGTGTCGCAAAACAAACCCATAAAATTATTTGATAGTTGGATCTTCCTAGACTGAGGTGCTGGACTAGGTTAGAGGCACATAGGTGTTAGAGACTGCTCCTAAGCTCCTATGACTAGAAAATTGTTAGAAAGTGATTTATTCTATGTCACAAGATGTTCACTAGATGTCTTATTTATTCTCTTGTGTGTCGTTGGTTGATCATGAAATTCACCTCAAACCTATAAAACCCCAAAAACATCAAATCCTAAAAATAAAAAGATGAAAATGGGGAGTTGGACTGACCCCGAATATCACCCAAGTAAGTGAACTTACGATTCGAGCACTGCACTACATTTTAGACTCCATATAGTTCTCTGTGTGTGTGTAAAATCATTCCCTAAGTGGATCTTGTGCAAAATGCAATTGATAACAAGAAATAAATAGTTGTAGAAGATGTAAATAGATGTGTGCATGGAAAAATGAAATTCCCCTCCTATGAAGTGTATACCGAAGAATGCAGTCATTTTTCCCTTTTGAATGGATGCTAGATGGATGCATTGATGCTCTTCAAATTCCTTTGGATGCAGCTTTATGTGATAGTAATATATGCTTAGAGCTTGGTCCTTTATTATGGTCACATAGCTTTGTATTTATATGATTCCCTTTTTAATTTCATAATTAACCACTAAAAGGCCAATCACCAAGAAAATAAGATGCCCAACGGCTAGAAAATACCCAAAAGATGCGAGAAAGATACAAAGAGGTTGAGGGAGCCCAAAAGGATGAGGGAACATGGGCACCGGTGTCCAGTCTCGAAACGTTGAAGTAATGAAGGTCATACTAGGCAAAGTGGGGTGTGTGAGACCAAGATAAAAACACGAAAGAAAGTAAAGAGGCCAAAGACAAAGTGATCAATTAGTACGTTTCTTTCTTTGGAATCATATGAATAAAAGTAAGTGACCAATACCTAGAAATATACCCAAAGTGTGTGATTTAATGTCTATATTACCCCTTAGTTTAGGGTAAGTGCAGCAAGTTGGTGGATTAAAAAGGGTCATAAGTGGACGTCATATTGCAAAAATAGTGAAATCTCAATTTATAGGGATTATTAGCAATACACGCACTCAAAATTAGAAAAATATATATGAATATGAATCGTAGCATCCATAATCTAGTTTTTAAACTACTAATTTTTTAAAAATACGAAATGTTTAACTATATTAAACACTCAAAATTATATGACTTGGTTTTTTTTTTTAAAAAACCTATAAGATCATAGTCCATTTGCCTACGATTTGGATGACCAAATCTTGTTTCTTTTCCTTCGGTGAAAAGTTAGATGTTGTTATGTCATCTTGGGATGGATTTTATTTTGTATTTTTTTAGCAATAGTTTTTTTAATGATTTTTTCCATGAAAGTGGTCTCAGAAAATTTTAGAAAACGAAGCACTTTCTATTTTCCCACCATAACTTTATCAAAAATATCGAAATCAAATAATTTTTTTAATGTGTATAGAATTTTGCCATGCTTGGGATGGTATAGGTTTTATCACATTTTGATAAGTGAAAAAAATTTGCATTCTTAAACGTAGACATGAACATTCATGGGAAAAAATGTCTTAAAGACCTACTGTTAGTAAAAAAATAATAAAATGATATTTATCTTATTCTATTCACTTTAAAATCAATATTTTTACGAAGCTAACAGTCTCCCCTATGCGATGGTACCATTTTTGTGAGATGTTTTTAATTTTTCAACATGGTTCAAGTCCGCGGAAGAGAAAATTTGAATTTTTGACCTTTTACACACCATAATGACCTCCCATAGCTCTGGTTGGGGAAAAAGAAATATTTTCGAGCCTTGAGGGTCGATTTGATGATACTGAAATAGAACCATGATTTTGGCTTATAAACCACGATCACGGTATTTGATATTAGAACTACAACCTCGCTTCATAAATCGCGATCACACTTCATAAATCATGATCATGGTTTATAAAGCATGATTGTAGTTATTAAATCATATTTACACGCATCCCAATGTTTGAATTACCATGTGATTTTTACTATTTGGCCTTATTGTATGAATTACTACAAAATTCTGTCACTTTCTGCATGTTTTTCTTATCACCAGAAGAAAAACATCATGGGAGACAAGAAACGAAGTCAAAAAAGAAATTCAATAAGTAAAAACATGAGACGAATTAGAGGCAAAAATATTTCAAAATGATGAGCGAATGCATAATCTTCATGAATCAAGAAGAGGTTCATCTTCAACCCTTAGTATTGTAAATAATGAGGGACCGGTAATGATTCTACTATCAAAGTTGAAGATGAATTAAATACTCATGATGAAAATGTTTTTCTTCATCGAATGTTGAAGAATAATTAAATACTTGTGATGTAGGTGATGTTGAAATTCAATGAGACAAGGAAAATGTGAATCAGGAAATTTAGGTTGAAACTGTAGACAAGAAAAATTTGATAAAAACACGTCCTAGGATTTTACATAAGAGACCTAATTATTTTATTGAAATTGATGAGAACATTTTGAAACCAATGTCCGAAAAAATTTACGACGGAAAATCAAAAGAAAATTCACCGAAATTTTGAATAATCTTTTTAAAATTTTAAATGATTCCCAAAGATGTCATTTGTTGGTTAGTTTGATGAAATTGAATAAAATGAGACCTACATTAAACACCTTAATATTGAAAACATCTAATATACGTGGTCAAACCTCTATAATTGTTGAAAAACTTCATGATACATATCACATTGTTGGTGTCAAGAGACGCACAAGGGATAGTAATATTGTGTGTCGTGTACTTGTTATTAGTGTTGTAATTGAATCAACAAAAAAAAACATTTGATTACACAAACAAGTTGAATGTTGGAAATTAATCAAAATACTCTAATAAAAGAAATTGAAATACGTAATATCCTTCAATCACTCAATAACACCAATTTTTGGGCTTTTTCTACTAGAGCATCGTGTAAGGACAAAGATATATATGATGTTATAAGAGAAGTTACTATTCAATTTTGGCATGATAACACTAGAGTTTCATCTAATACAAGAGATGTCGTAAAATAGAGTTGATTCTACTAATCGTGAACCATATCCAAAGCATTTCTTAGATATGACTCAAACTCAATTTTTTAAGTTTGAACATGAGTATCTAGAAATTAAAATTAGTCAACGTTTTTTGAAATGTTGAAACCATTCTATGTGAAAATCAACCACGCTTACACCACTTCTTGTTGTAGGCAACATGTTGAATTTACGATACACTATGCTAAATTTTTACGTATTCATTCTGAAACTATGTTATCGTAATGTGGTGTTAAATTTATACCAATATCATCTAGGGATTTCATTCCTACGATATTTTTCCTAAAGAGAAGTTAGAAAATTATAGTCGGGATTGTTTAGATGGAAGTTGTGGTACGTGCAACGGATTACCTAAATTAGAAAGTTGCATCCATGAGAAAATTGGAGGTGCAATAGGAAATAATTTAGTTGAGTTTTATAAATATAAATCAGTACCATACCATTTGAAACATGGAGAGGAGTCAAAACGATGTGAGCTAGTTATAGAATATATGCATGTTTTTTAATTTATGAGAAAATTTAAGGATGAAATTGTTTATGAGTATGCTAGGCATACACACAGAGCTCAATGGTTGGATGAACATTTCAATATATGCAAGGACATATTTCCTATTAGTACTATTATTTGAGTGGTCTATTTTATAGAGAATTACACATTGCGACCACAAATGGAGGTGAATCGCAATATTACAAGTTAGTACCAATTGTCATTTTTGTGCATATAACATTTATACATTCTCCGATAGTGTAGAGGATGATCAATTTTTTTTAAGAGAGTACCACTTTTATATCAGTGATGATCGTACTCATTCTACTAATTTTTTGCAAGGGTGTTTCCAGTTATTTTATGGAAACTTATCTGATAGGGACATCCGCTTCAATCAACATTATATATGGTCAAATAATTACACGTCTTAGTTTAAGAATGCACAAATATTTTATTGGATGAGAAGGATGCACGTCAAGATGGGTGTGCAACATATTTGGATTTTCATTGAGGATGGACATGGAAAATGAAAACATGACAATGCATGGGCATGTGAAAAGAGATCTTACAAGAGAAGAATTGAAGTAAAAAAATGGTGATAAATTAAAAGATGTAAAGAGAATAATAGAATGGTGTAATGACAACATGGCTCGAGGTTCTCAAGAAAATTCCACAGTTCACATATATTTTTGGTTGATATAGGAACAAAAAATTGCTAACTACGAGGATTGTATGACACTCATAGGGTCCAGTGATATGCACTCATTTTGTAGCTCGACGCTACTTTATGGGACACATGGACAAGAAAGTTGGCATGTTTTTGTGCATATTGTATCGAATTTATCACTTGCTGAGTGTGACTCACAAGAATGGGTGGATGGATGGATTTTAGGCCTCTAACTCCATTTCCTAGTTATCAACCTCCACAAGCATTATGACTTGTTTTTCTAAATGGAGTTGCAACATACAAGGACTTTGATGACATTTCAATTTTTGTACGATAAGGTAAATGGTTACTTACAATGTTTGTATTGAGTAATGTCTATTAAAATTAATATGTAATTTAAATTTCATTTCAAACCTTTATTTTTTGTAGGACATGTATTTGCAGTTATTGCAAAAGAATACAATGAAGAAGGAACAAACTATTTCTTATGTTGTTGCATCAAGGAAAGAAATAAGTTGACTTCTCTTGTTATAGATGGCGAAGATAATGAGTACACTAAAGGGTCAATGGTAGTTAATTCTGGAACTTGTCTTCAACTTTATCCATTAAAAAATTCCTCTATTTGGGTGTTTGAAGACTTTGAGACACACAAAAAAATACTCTTATATTCACATCTAGTTATAGCAAAAATATTCAACTGTATAGATATTGAAAAGGCCTAATAACAAGATTATTTGGAATATTCAAGAGTCATATCATGAAGAATTCTTGTCCGCTATTCAAAGTAGATCTGGTCTTGATGGTTCATTGGAATGAATTTACACGCTCATGTTTGGTATATATAATTTCTTTGAAGTGTTAAATTTGTCAACTAGATATTCAAGTTCATATATTTTATTTAATTTGTGTATTTTGTATATATCTAATATGGTTTTGATTTAACTTAAATTACTTTTACTCTAACACTTTTATGTAGGTTAGTGGTACTAGAAAAGCTTCCACTTACATGAGCTAATGGTTCATTGGAATGAATTTAGACATGTTTTTTTGGTATATATAATTTCTTTAAAGTGTTTAAATTTTTCAACCAGATCATTCAAGTTCATATATTTTATTAAATTTTTGTATTTTGTATATATCTAGTATATGGTTTTGATTCAACTTAAATTTCTTTGACTAACACTTTTATGCGGAGTTAGTGGTGCCGAAAAATACTTTCACATCCTAATGGAGAACATTGGAATGAATTTACATGCTCGTCTGGTATATATAATTTATTTGAATTGTTTAAATTTGTCACTTCTATATTTAAGTTCATATATTTTATTAAATTTGTGTATTTTGTATATATCTAGTATGGTTCGATTGAACTTAAATTTCTTTGACTAACACTTTTATGTAGGTTAGTGGTGCTAGAAAATATTCCACTTTCACATCCTGATGGTGAACATTGGAATGAATTTACATGAGCTCATCTGGTATATATAATTTCTTTGAATTGTTTAAATTTGTTAGTTCTAGATTCAAGTTCATATATTTTATTAAATTTGTCTATTTTTTATATATCTAGTATGGTTTTGAATCAAGTTAAATTTCTTTGACTAACACTTTTATGTAGGTTAGTGGTGTAAGAAAATATTTTACCTTCATGTGGTTGGCACTATTAGTAGATAATTTTATATTCTCGAAGATAAGATAATCTTTCATTGTTTTACAAGAAAAGAGAAGCAGCTAACAACAGTTTATGTACCTATGGATGGAGTTCTTGGCTCTGGAGGAGGTAGCCCGGAAGCACCGAGAGTATAGGGAACCAAAAAAACACCTCCCCAAGTGTTTAAAATGACATCCCTATGTGGGTGCATAGTCAGTTCGGTACCACGACCCACCATTTGTAAAATATAGCATTTGAAAACCTTACACTAGCTCAAACTACACTATTTCGTGTGTTTACAAACAATAAGGTGTGAGAGCACCGATTGGAGATGGAAAACACCGAGACAAGATATTTTAGAGGGTCCCTACCTTAAGGCGTAGGATCTAACCGAGACATCCCTAGGATCCACAGAGATTGAGTAATCACCAATCGAAGTTGAACAATTTTTTGGTCTCGGGACTTGTAAGGGACTATGCCCAAATGAAGTAACCTGAAACAAAAACAATTCCCACACAAAAACAATGCCTCCTCTAGAATTTACATATCCACTTGGATGTGTTGGCACGATCGATTTAGTTCCATGACCCACCGTTTGTAAAAATAACATTTGACAACCTTACAAAGTGGCTCAAATTGCACTATTTCAAGTGTTTGCAAATAATAAGGAAGCAAGAGCACCGATTGGAGACAGAAAAAAGCTGAGATAGAATATTATACAAGGTTCCTACATCAAGGTTTTGGATTTAATGAGATGTATCTAGGTGTTAGGGAGATCGAGTAATCACCCGTCGAAGTTGAACGATTTTTTGGTCTTAGGGCTCTTAAGGGACTACTCCCAAATGAAGTAGCCCGAAAGTAAATACATTGTCCCACACCAAAAGACAACTCCTATAGAATTTAACTAGACACCTAGATTTTTGACATATTTTGTTTGTTTCCATAACCCATCATTTGTAAAATATAGCGTTTGACAACCTTACACTAGCTCAAACTGCACTATTTCATGCATTTGCAAACAATAGGGAAACGAGCACCGATTGGAGATGGAAAAAAATTGAGACAGTATATTGTAGAGGGTCCTTATGTTGAGGTGTAGGATCCAACGAGACATATCTAGGTGACATGGAGAGCGATTAATCACCCATCCAAGTTGTGCAGTTTTTGGTCTCGGGGTTGTTAAGGGACTACGCCTGAACGAAGTAGCCATGAATAAATGACATTTTCCCACACAATAATGACACCTCTTATAGCATTTACCTATCCATTCAGGCATGTTGTCGTATTCAGTTTTATGCCATGACCCACGATTTTCAAAATATAACATTTGTGACCTTACACTGGCTTAAATTACACTATTTCATGTGTTTGAAAACAATAGAGCAACAAGAGCACCAATTGGAAACCAAAAAAACTGAGAAATTCTATCATAAATGGTCCCTACACCAAGGTTTAGGATCCAACAAGACATTTCTAGGTGCCACAGAGACCGAGTAATCACCCGTCGAAGTTGAACGATTTGTTGGTCTCAAGGCTCTTAAGGGGCTACACACGAACGAAGTAGCCCGAAAGCAACGAAATTTTCTCACACCAAAACAATATCTCCTATAGTGTTTACCTAGCCAATGAACATTTTAGCATAGTTTTTTCATTTCCACAACCCACCATTTGCAAAATATAGCGTTTGACAACCTTACACTGGCTCAAACTGCACTATTTCGCGCATTTGCAAACAATAGGGCAATGGGAGGACTAATTGGAGACTGAAAAAACTGATATAGGATATTGTATAGGGTCCCTAACATAGAGGTGTAGGATCCAATGAGTTGTATCTAGGTGCCACGGAGACTGAGTAATCACTCATCAAAGTTGTACGATTTTTTGGTCTCGGGGTTGGTAAGGGACTACACCTAAATGAAGTAGCCAAGAAGTAATGAAATTGTCTTGCACCAAAAATACACCTCCTCTAGCATTTACCTAGCCACCTGGACATGTTGGCACATTTGGTTCATGCCATGACCCATTGTTTACAAAACATAGTGTTTGACAAATCTACACTAGCTCAAACTGCACTATTTCGTGCATTTGCAAACAATAGGGAAACGAGAGCACCAATTAGAGACGGAAAAAACTAAGAAAAAATATTTTAGAGGGTCCCTATGCCAAAGTGTAGGATCTAACCATACATCTCTAGGTGCCACGGAGACCAAGTAATCACCCATCAAAGTTAAACAATTTTTTGGTCTTAGGGCTCTTAAGATACTACGCCTGAACAAAGTAGCGTGGAAGAAAAACATTGTCTCACACTCGATACAAAACCTCTTTTAGTGTTTACCTAGCTATTTGGAATTTTTGGCACAGTCATTTCATTTTCATGAACCAACATTTGCAAAATATAGCGTTTGTGACCTTACACTGGCTTAAACTACACTATTTTGTGTGTTTGTAGACAATAGGAAATGAGAACACCGATTGGATATACAAAAAAATGAGATATGGTATTTTATAGGGTCACTAAGACAAGGTTTAAGATCTAATGAGATGTCTCTAGGTGCCACGGATACAGAGTAATCACCCTTCAAAGTTTTTATGGTTTTTTGGTCTAAGGGCTCTTAAGGGACTACACCTGAACAAAGTAGCTAGGAAGCAACAACATTTCCCGCACCAAAATGATTCCTCTTATAGAATTTATCTGCCACCCAGATGTGTTGGAAAAGTCGGTTTTGTGCCACAACCCACCATTTGCAAAATATAGTGTTTGTGAGTCCTACACACTAGCTCAAACCGCACTATTTCACACGTTTGTGAACAATTGGGATGCAAGAGCACTAATTGGAGATGGAAAAAACCAAGATAGGATATTATAGAGGGTCCCTACACTAAGGTTTATGATCTAACAGGATATCTCTAGGTTCCACGGAGACCAAGTAATCACCCGTCAAAGTTGTACAATTTTTTGGCCTCAGGGTTCTTAAGGGACTACTCCTGAACGAAGTAGCTCGGAAGCAACGATATTGTCCCGCACCAAAATGATGTATCCCATAGTGTTTACCATGTCACCCAAACATATTGGTGTAGTCATTTTTGTTCCATGACCCACCGTTTGTAAAATATAGCGTTTGGCATCCTTATAATGGCTCAAACTGCACTATTTCGCGCGTTTGAAACAATAGGGCAACGAGAGCACCGATTGGAGATAGAAAAAACTGAGAAAGGATATTGTAGAGGGTCTCTATGCTGAGGTGTAAGATCCAAAGAGACGTATCTAGGTGACATGGATACTGAGTAATCACCCGTCAAAGTCGAACAATTTTTGGTCTTAGAGCTCTTAAGGGACTATGCCCAAATGAAAGATCCGGAAGCAACAACATTGTCCCACACCGAAATGACACCTCCTATAGTGTTTACCCCACCACTCAAATGTGGTGGCATAGTCGGTTTGGTGCCATGATCTATCGTTTATAAAATATAGCATTAGACTGACCTTACACTAGCTCAAACTGCATTATTTCGAGTGTTTACGAAAATAGGGTAGCGAGAGCACCAATTGGAGATGGAAAAAACAAAGATAGGCTATTGTTGAGGGTCTCTACACCGAGATGTAAGATCCGACAAGACATCTATAGGTGTCATGGAGACTAAATAATCATGTGTTGAAGTTGTATGATTTTTTGGTCTTAGGGATCTTAAGGGACTACACCCAAACAAAGTAGCTTGAAGCAACAAAATTGTCCCACTCTAAAACAACACATCCTCTAGTGTTTACCTTTCCACCTAGACGTGTTGGCATAGTGGGCTCGGTGCCACGACTCACCATTTACAAAATATAGCATTTAACAGCCTTACCTTACACTTGCTCAAACCGCACTATTTCACGCATATGTAAACAATAGGGCAGCGAGAGTACTAATTGGAGATGGAAAAAACTAAGACATAATATTATAGAGGGTTCATATGTCGAGGTATAGTATCTAATGATATATCTCTAGGTTCCATGGAGACCAAGTAATCACATGCCGAACTTGAACAATTTTTTGTCTTAGGGCTCTTAAGGGACTACGTGCGAAGGAAGCAAGCAAAGCAATGACATCATCCCACACCAAAAGGATGTCTCCCCTAGTGTTTACCTAGCCACCTAGACATGTTGGATCAATTAGTTCGGTGCCACGACATCCTCGAAGAATGATTGTTATAAAAAAATAAGCTCGTGCTTATTTTTGGCTAACTCCTCCTTTTCCTTTGCTGGTACTTAAATGAATTTTTGGCATGCTTCAGGGACTCAAAATTTTCTAGGTATGATTTCATCAGATAGAGAATTTTTCCACCTTTCTAGAAAGGTAAATAAGTCCTCCTAACTCCTTGTATTTTTTGAGTTATGGCTTGGTGGAGTTTGGAGGGGAAATTTTCCCTAGGCGGGCCCACGGAGGTAAGGAGAAAAATTTGTCAGGGAGTCTCGGGCTGGTGGAGCGGAGTTGGAAAATTTTCCAGGAGTCTCGGACTAGCGAGTGGAGTTGGAAAATTTCCCAAGGAAATTGGCGGGTCGGCAGAGCCGGGAGAAAATTTAGGAACTTAGCCCTTTTAGGGAAAAAGGGCACAAAGGAAAATTTTAGCCGTGGGCCCGAAGAAGGAAGGAAGTGGACTCACAGGGCTAGGGAGAAATTGTTGACACTTAGCCTCTTTGGTTAAAAACTCAAAGTACAAAATCGGCCATAAGCCCGCAAAGTAAAAAATGGAGAAAACGAAGCACACCTCCATGCCAATTAGAGGCCGACACATGTCATTTTTATGACACATCATCAGCGCATCGACGGGGCATCGGGAGACCTTGGAAAAGTTTGCACTTTTGCCCTGAAAGGGTTAAATGTTGGCTTGACCCCCCAGCCAATCAAAATTCGACACATGTCATGTGGACTTAGGGGGCCGCGAGATTTTTGGGAAAATTTTCCAAAAGGCAAAAAGTAAAATTTGGGCCCGTGGACCCGTTTTCAAATCTGATTCACCACCTTTTTTGACCTAATTCATGCCTTGAAATTTGTGCCCAAATTTATGCCCTGATTTTTCCCTAAATCTTCAGATGGGCATATCTTTCGATCCAGAGATCAGATTTGGGAAAAATCAAACTCATTGGAAAGATCTTGATCTCCTCTATGCATTAGAGGCATAAAACATCATTTTTAAGGTTTCAAGGAAGGAAAATATAGAAAAGTCTTTCATTCCTTTAATGCAAACCAGATTACTTCGAATGAGTCATTTTTTGCTCAATCCGCCATGATTGCTTTCTCCCACACACCAAGGATGAAGAATCAACTCAATTTGATGGGAAAAAAACCTAAAATGTCTTCTCACACCATTAAACCAAGATAAGATCACTTTAAGAGCTGCGTTTTGCTAAAATTCATCATTTTTTTTCCCATGCAAAACAAAAATAGAGGAATCGATTTGACGGGTTTGTAGGCTGATTTGAAAGGGATTAATGGCGGATGGTTGAGTTAAATGATCTGATTTTCTCCCTCTTTTGCTTTCTCTCTCTTTACTTCAGTTATAAATGGAAAGGATTCGATCCTTTGTTTTGTTGGACGTTCTTGCTCTTGCAAGCTCTTCTTTTCTCCTTAGCAGGCAGATTTGAAGGAGTTTCAGACCTCGCCATGAAGACTACAAACATGTTTTTGCCTCTCTTCCAATGTAATGCATTATATCAAACTTGGGAATGATAATGTATGTTTTGTGATTGATTTTCCAATCCTCTCATGCATTTATTATTATCCTATGATCTTTCATTATATTTTGGCAATCTGTGCATGCTTTGTGTTGCATTCTTATGATCTGTGTCTACTTTGCAAAGCAAGAAGTTCAACACTCCTTTGGTGTATCACCGTTTTGCTTTTTGCTTAGTTTTGTTTCTATTTCCATGTTTTCTCTCAACCATGTCTCCTTGGTAGTTTTAGAGTGGGAATTTTGAATCAAAACCTCTACAAAAATTACATGCATACACCTAATCAGAGGAGTAAGAACCAACTTCAATCTGGAGAGTTTTCCCAATTTGCAAGGTCCCACACTTAGGGAAAACTCCATGTTGTGCATTCACACCAAATTGACCATTTGTCTACAATAGATTTGAAGGTCATTTTGGGGATGCTGTGAATTTGCACTAATAGTTTTGGCACGCCCGAGTGGGACCAAGAGGTCTCCCATTTCATTTTTACAGGTTGATGTGTTCTTGTTTAAAATTTCAACCTTTGAAGGCACTTGCAAACACATCTGGCAAATCCATCTAATCAGCAACCCATCTCTAAAGTTGTAGACTTTCTTTCCATTCATTTTCTTCCATTTTTCATTCCATCTCTTCATTCTTCTTTCATCCCATGAAGTTGTGCAATCATGACTTCATTTTCCTCATGGAATTCACATTCACAGCAGTAGTAGTACATTCCACCTCCAATGTGCTTTACAACTCCTTCAAATCAGCATTTTGAGCAGATTCAAGATCAGCATGGTTACCCCTATGAGAAGCAGTGCCAAAATCAATTTGGCTATGGATCTTTCCAAGAGCAGGGGTATGCCAACAATGAAGACAATCAAATGCAAGATGTTGGTTTGTTGGAGAAGATCCAAAAAATGGAGATTGGCATGGTGCAATCAAGAGCAACAACTCAAATGAAGGCTTTCAGAATTGGTTGTAGGGCACCTTGTCCATGGGTTGGCCCTTTTCCAAGACACTTCAGCCCTCAGGAGAAGTTGGACTTCATGGTGGAGATGCTGCCCCAACTTGCACAATGGACTGAAGAGATAGGGGCCTATGAATTTGGTCTGAGAAACCTTGTCAATGGGTAAGTTCTACACCATCATCTGGTTTTTCTCTTTCCATTCCTCAAGCAACACCATCTCATTTTGAATGCCAAATTCCAAATCTAGCCCATGTTGCCCCAAGTGTTGATTTCATTTCTCCATTCCCTAGTCTTCCACCTCATCTCAATTCTTCTATCCTTTTCCCTTCCAAACAGTCATCCCCTCCAAACAAACAAGAAGTTCCACCTCCCTCACCACCACAAATAATTGCAAAACTAGTTGAGTCACAACCCACCCCTCCTCTTGCATTCCTAAATGCATGTTGGGAAAATGAAAATCAGAAATCTAGTCAAGGAAAAAAGAAGTGGAGCCCAACAAAGAAGAAATAATAGACAATTTGAAGAGTTGGGCTGCCAAATTTGGGTTTACAAATATCCCCTTGATGGTTAAGCCTTCAGAGGAGGTTAGAGTTGAAGAACAACTGGTGGAAAAGGCTGATTTCATAGCAATAGAGAAGGAAGAAGGTCAGTCATCAAGTTACTCGAGTGTAGTGTCCATTTTGGCACTCTGCTAGAAGAAGATGTTGATCCAATAGAAGTTGCATAGTCATCCATGGAAGAGGAAAGCTCTAAAAGAGATCTTGTAGTGCCAATTAGTCCTCTATAATAACATATTGAAGAGTTCAATTTTTCAAACTTCATGATAGAGGAAGAAGTCATTCAAAAGAAAGATTGTCTTCAAGTAGCGAGAGGAAGGAGAAGCTGCTCCAAATACAAAAGAAGTGGAGCACATTCCACCTATAGAGGAGAAAATGCAGGTCCAAGAGCTTTGAACTCAAAATAGGCTATAAAAGAACCTTCAGTTCTTCCTTCCACTTCATCTCTCTCGAGCTCTAATGTTGGAGAAGAGTTTGATCTTTCAAACTTCATGTTGGAGGATGAAAGAAACCATGGTAAACAAGTTGCTTGATCAAGAGAACATCATGGAGGAAGTTGAACATTTGCTATAGGACAACAATGAGACAATTTATCTGTCTGATTTGGAGGACTATTTTGATGGAGAGGAACCAATTGAGATCACATTGTTTTCTCCTTCATCATCCACCTTCCAAGCACATGAGCCTGCCATCATGGAGGAGAAATTTCATTTCTTCACAGGAGGAAGGGTTCCACCACTTCTTCCACACCATCCATCCAAGAAGGTTTGCAAGAAGAATTCATTTTGGAGGATAATTTCAGAGCTATGGGCACATTCAAAGGACCATACCTTGCCTAATCAGGTATTTGTCTTCATTAGATCCAAAGGAGAAGCCAAATCTGGTCATGTCCATTTCAGGGCATGAGGATGATATGCAAAGCACCAAGGATCAGCTATCATACCTCTTCAATCCAAATGTAGAGAAACCAAAAGAGGTATTTGATTTGTCTCCAGCTGATACCTTGTTGATTTGGGTGGAAGATCAGCTTGTAGTTAGTTTTTCACTCATCCAACCAGCCATGTTCAGTGCCAAATCAGTTGCATGGCTGCCATTTTGAGGAAGGGAAGCTATTTCTCCCTGCCAGTTGCAGGTTTTGTTTGAGCTCCCTTTTCTCTTAGTTAGAGTAGTGTAGGTAGGTTTTATTTCAGCATAAGTTCTTGTGCACACTCTGCATATCCCACTTGGGGTATGTATGATTTTTATGTTTGTACATAGTATTTGTGGTGCTGGTTTTTCTCTTGCATAGTGCATTGTTTTAGCATTTGGTTACAACCGGTTTTAGTTTCAGTGGTTTCCAAGAGGCTTAAAAGGGAAAGTTTTCAAGTGAAGATCAGTTATCAGGATATCATTTAGGACTCCATGCCAAATGGATGCTTCAAGGAAGCTGGTCTTTTCATCCAATAGGTAGATGACCCCTCTGAGTCACCAGAATTGTTATCCAAAATAAGCCCATGTTTATTTTTGGCTAACTCCTCCTCCTTTCCTTTTCTTGTAGTTAAATGAATTTTTGGCATGCTTCGGGGACTCAAATTTTCTAGTTATGACTTCATCGGATAGAAATTTTTCCACCTTTCCAACAAGGTAAAGAACTCCTCCTAACTCCTTGTATTTTTTGAGTTATGGCTCGGTGGAGTTTGGAGAGGAAATTTTCCTTGGGCGGGCCGCGAGGTAAGGAGGAAACTTTGCCAGGATTCTCGGGCCGGAATAGTAGAGTTGGAAAATTTTCCAAGGAGTCTCGGGGTGGTGAAGCGGAGTTGGAAAATTTGCCAAAGAAATTGGTGGGTTAGCGAGCTAGGGAGAAAATTTGGGAACTTAGCCCTTTTGGGGAAAAAGGGCACAAAGGAAAATTTTGGCCCGTGGGCCCGATGAAGGAAGGAAGCGGACTCGCGGGGCCAGGGAGAAATTGTTGACACTTAGCCTCTTTGGCTAAAAACTCAAAAGTCCAAAATCAGCCCGCAAGCCCACAAAGGAAAAAATGGAGAAAATGAAGCACACCTCCATGCCAATCAGAGGCCGACACGTGTCATTTTTATGACACGTCATCAACGCATTGGCGGGGCATCGGAGACCTTTGAAAAGTTTACACTTTTTCCCCAAAAGGGTTAAATGTTGGCTTCCACCCCCTAGCCAATCAGAATTCAACACGTGTCATGCAAACCTGGGGGGCCGCAGAGATGTTTAGGAAATTTTTCCAAAAGGGAAAAAATAAAATTTGGGCCCGTGGACCCATTTTCAAATCTGATTCGCCACCTTTTTGACCTAATTTCTGCCTTGAAATTTGTGCCCAAATTTATGCCCTGATTTTGCCCTAAATCTTCAGATGGGCATATCTTTCGATCCAGAGATCAGATTTGGGAAAATCTTGATTCATGCATGAGGCATAAAACATCATTTTTAAGGTTTCGAGGAAGAAAAATCTAGAAAAGTCTTTCATTCCTTTAATACGAACTAGATTACTTTGAATGAGTCATTTTTGCTCAATCCGCCATGGTTGCCTTCTCCCACATGCCAAGGATGAAGAATCAACTCGATTTGATGGGAAAAAACCCCTAAAATGTCTTCTCACACCATTAAACCAAGATTAGATCACTTTAAGAGTTGCATTTTGCTAAAATTCATAATTTTTCCCAACATGCAAAACAAAAATGCAGACGAATCGATTTGATGGGTTTCAGGACAATTTGAAAGGGATTAATGGCGGATGGTTGAGTTAAATGATCTGATTTTCTCCCTCTTCTACTTTCTCTCTCTTTTCTTCAGTTATAAATGGAAAGGATTCGATCATTTTTTTGTTAGACGTTCTTGCTCTTGTAAGCTCTTTTTTCTCCTTAGTAGGTGGATTTGAAGGAGTTTCAGACCTCCCATGAAGACTGCAGACATTTTTGCCTCTCTTCTAGTGTAATGTATTATATCAAACTTGGGAATGATAATGTATGTTCTGTGATTGATTTTCCAATCCTCTCATGCATTTATTATTGTCCTCTAATCTTTCATTATATTTTGGCAATCTATGCATGCTTTGTGTTGCATTATTATGATCTATGTCTACTTTGCAAAGCAAGAAGTTTAGCACTCTTTTGGTGTATCACCGTTTGTTTTTTTCTTAGTTTTGTTTTCATTTCCATGTTTTTAATCAACCCTATTTCCTTGGTAGTTTTAGAGTAGGAATTTTGAATTAGAACCTCTGTAAAAATTACATGCATACACCTAAAAAGAGGAGTAAGAACCAACTTCAATCTACAGATTTTTCCTAATTTGCAAGGTCCCACACTTAGGGAAAACTCCATGTTGTGCATTCACACCAAATTGACCATTTGTCTATAGTAGATCTAAAGGTCATTTTGGGGGTGCTATGAATTTTCACTAACAATGACTTCTCACTACTCGGCTCCATTCATTTCCTAGATCGCCTAAAAGGTATTTTGTAAACAATTATACCACAAAGGCTCAAGGAATTCTATGATCCTGAATTATTTGGTGTGACTAGAGGATTCCTTAATTAAAGTTTTGGCTTAGACAATTCTTGGTTTGGATGACCAAGTGCCATGTTGTCATTGTCATAATTTTCTGCTAAAAATGTGAATTGGGATTAATCAAGAAGGGCTTCTTGGCTCTAGATCGAGTGGTCTAACTCCAAACCGGGCCTCCTAGAGCCCTCCATAGCACTCGGAGGAATATAACCCCCAATCAGATGCCTTGGCAATGACACTTTTCTCCCACGACATCCCAAGGCATGACTTCTTATTACTCTTCTCGTATTAATGAGATTGCAACAAGGTAAACACATTACCATGTAAACACTCTAATGATTGTTTGATCTCTTTTTAAAGCATGTAAATACACAATAGAGTGTTAAGAATATTTTTACATATCTTGTGCCAACTAAACTACAATGTATGTATATTTTTTTAAACAAGTGAATTCAAATTAGGACCTTATTGTTACACACATCAATAACACTTAATTTGGACTAATACTTAACAAATAAATTACAAGTAGACTAAAAACATATAAAATGACTTGAAATAAATCCTTCAAGACCATTTTTAATTGTGTACATTTTTTCCCACTTTGGTGTGTGTTAACCACGTGCTTAAAATAAGAAAATTGATAAAATACCACACTTGAATCTCTTGAAAAAAATGATCTTGCACCCAAAAACCTTCAAAACCATTATATAATATAACATCATATATCATATCACATAATCAAGGCCATCAAATCAAATCAAACATATAACTAATATGGTTATGAAAAATACATATAAGTATATCATGTGAAACCAAATCAAATCAAACATAGAAGTAATATCGTTATGAAAACCAACATGGATATATTGTATCAAGCTAAGTGTGCCACGTGTCTCTAAAAACATAAATTCATAATGTATCAAACTAAGTGTGTCATATATATAGGACCATAAGGCTATATACATGGACTATGAAGAATCATGAACTAGAACCAAATGGCATATATATCTATACATGGGTCCTATGAATCTAATCATGAAACATCTTCCCTCTATTCACGCTACTAGAATGATTATGTCCATGACATGCGGATGTAGTGGAGGGAGATGCCACTATGGATTTCAATTATATGGTCCTAGGTGTTTCCAAGAAGGCCTGAAACCTAGCCTACACATTCATAAACATCAAGTTTTTAACACCCAAAATTTTAAAATACATTCAAAATTTAGAAACTTAGAATTTATAATGCATGTGAAATCTTACCGCAATCTCATGATCCCTATCAATTTTCATTGATGCATTGTAGATTCATCGGTAGACTCACAAGGGTAGGCTACATATAAATAAATATTTCAAATTAAATATTTCATGTAAAAAATTTGATATTGTAGATAAGTAATAAGGAAAAAATCCTCCAAAATTTAACAAATTTGAAAAATTATACCCGAGTTAGTGGATCTGCAGATGTTATGGTACTATCTACAACAACTTCAATAGTCTGCATATAGGAAGGAGTCTCTCTGGCATTCATAATCTATACAAATAACATGTAGATCAATATTATTTGAAAACTATCTAGCAATGAGTATTAACATGAGAAGAGGACTAGTAGCAATAAGGCCTATAACGTAAGTTATATAAGATTACAAGTGTACATGACCAAACCAATAGTCTAAACACCTTATGAGAAAGTAAAGAAGGATAATTATTCCTATTTATTTGCATAATATCTCTTGACTATTAATATGGAAAGGTCCTACAGGTGATGTAGATCATAGTCATAATTTTTATGTATCTTAAAATTGCATAATTTGGTTTTTAGAACAAATTGTAGGCTCTCGGGCTCTATTTAGGGATTTGTGTAACTTTTGATTGTATGGGTGAATATTGCTATAAATTTCAAATTGTCTTTTTTTGTGCATGAATTAGAAGACCTCAAGATTTCATGGTGATTGATATAGTATAGTGAAATTTATCTAGATAACAACTTTTTAAAGTAACCTAGTAAAAGTATAGTGTACAAAAATGAAGGAAAAATTCAGGCTTCTCACTATAATTTGATAAATCATGATCTTAGAATAGGTATGAAGGTGATATCAGGTATGAATGAGATGTTTGAATGATCTTATGGGTGTAGGAATAAAGAAAATTCCATCAGTTGAATGAAATATGACTGTACATGACAATATTAAGTCACAAAAAGGGTTATTAGAGATATTCAAGAAGTAATTCATTAAAGATGTGGAATGTATTTCCAGTATGTAGAACTTGGTTCTAGGAAGGTCACCAAGCTATATCCATTGTGTACATGAGAATGCAAATATAGAGAAACTTGATGAATAATAGATATATAATATGAGATTGGGTGTATATAATTGCATAGGGATTATTGGTGATAAACATGAACCAAGGGACCCATGATATATTTAGAAGTGTAGGTAACTTATCCCATATTGTCATCTCTTTGTTATTTATATAGAAGAGGGTTAATAAATAATGCATAGAACTAACAATGTTGGAAATGTTAGTTATGCATACATCCTAAGAAGCTAAAGAGATTTTCGAGGCAAGGGATGATGGAGAAATCATTAGAGATGAAGTTCTATAGAAACATGTCTAACTTAGAGGTAAGTGTCCATGATCATGATAAAAGGAGATTTTGTATATCTAGGAGAGTGTTAAACTTAACCCTTGCATTATAAGAGCTTAATGTTATGATCAAATTGTATTGGCTAGAGTTATGAGATTGCAAACTACTAGAGAATTCCACAATTAGAAACAAAGTGTAAAAGAAAATAACTTGCGTAAAATTCATGTGAGACATGCCATATCATCGGTGTCCAAAGCGAGATGATGACCTGTCGGGCTCCTATGTATAAAAGACAAACATATTAATACGTACATGTACACGTGAAACATTATACACAACCATTAAAAATGTGTATTTAATAATAAAAGTGAAATCAAATGAAATTTGAAATGTAAGTAACTTGAAACTTATGTTTGTAACACGACCAACTGTAGTAGCTAGCATGTCAATGCCAGATGTGTCCTTCACCAGCTCTTGTTATTTAAAATATAAAAAAATTAGTTTTTACATGTATGTACATGACGTAATCAAATACATATATATTAAAATATCAAATTAAATAAACTATTGTATATATATTATATTTATTTGACATTTACCTGTGAAAGACCAAGATCATTTGCACCAATTCCAAATACATTTGTCATCATCTCATTGAGAGAAAAAAATCATGTTATCCAGCAAATGATGTCTCTCGTGCAATGCATACAGCACCACATGATCCACAATGGTGTGGTGCGCTAGAATCTGCACCTCCACCAACATCACCGGATGCAATCCGCCACTATGTTGTGTCGAGTGTCGATGAGCTCTGTAATGCATGTAGTGTGTCAATCTCCACAGCCTCCTTCACTATAGGAGGGATAAGCGAAGGAAGGGGGGGTTTTGGGGCATGGGGGATCCTTGGTTTCCCAACACGTGCACTAGGTCTACTCTGCATGCAGCCACCTCCTCACCCATAAAACTTATAAAAGTTAAAAAATTTGGGACCTCATTAAGCACAAAATCACAATATAATTTCTTCAAAAAATAGAGAGGAACCTCATTTTTTTCATGGTGCAAATAAAAAACCATTCACCATCGGTCCCAAAAATTGTTCTTGATTCGGTCATCATGGCACTAATGGATTGGAAACTATTTGTAAGTAGTTGGGGGAGCATTAGTTCTCAAGTCGGTAAATAATGCACAAATGCAGTCTTTTGCAATTTTTTTGTCTTTTACGGATGCATGGAATAATTTATCTGTATACCACCACCTACAATTATCTCTAAAGGTATTTCATCTGCTCTATTTGATTGGTTGCGGAGTTGACTTCACTAATCAATGTTTGCAATGTGTTAGCTAAAGTCATGTGGGACGGATTTGTGGCATGATTTTTCTTATTTTCTAAATAAGGTTCTCAATGGAAATTTTATTTTGTCAGATTCTTCCAACGATATTAGCTTGTGTTCTTGATGGTTCCGTGGGGATAAAAGGATCCATAGGAGGTAGATCTACGTTTAGAGGAATATTTGGATGGTTTGTAGGATTACGAGCTTTCCGAACAACTGAAAAAATAAAGAAATTGTATACATAAACAAAAATTGAAAAACCCATGAAAATCACAAAAAAAAACCTAAAATGCAAGAAATTTGATCAAAATCAAGGGCTTACCTCTTCGTCTTGGCAGCATCATTGAAAATTTCATGATCCAGAAGTCTGAAGAGTAATTTGTAGGGGGTATTCAAAGTGTGAGTGCCAATAGTGGAGGAGAAATTGTGGTTCGCAAGGAAAAATGGGGAAATGAGGGGTCGTGGGTTTGTTATTTTTGTCTTAGAGGACCGCAATCGTGGTACACAGATTTCTAGTTTTCATGTCCACTTTTTGGTCCACCAACTTACTACACTTACCCTTTAATTATCATCTTTGATTTCCATTTAAATAAGTTAAACAACATAAGGAAAGGTATAACACTTGACATCCATTGCGAAGAGATATAAAATAGGAATACAAAAGGAAAAAAATCACACACACACCCAAGAATAATATTTTCACCCTCTGTTTGTGGCACTTTATAGTTTAGTACGTTGATTACAATCATATGCACATTTTCATCGTGAAACATCAATCACACACCTTGCAATCAGTGTAAAAACATGCAAGTGTGAATGCCACAATCAAGTTTTGGGGATTACGACAATTCAACATTCCAAGAAATCATAAAATGATGCAAAAACAAGAGAAGGGGAGAGGAAGCTGATTTTTTGTGAGAAATGATGTCTCACGTTGCAAGAAAAACTCCTTTTCACGAGGTTGTGGTAGATGCACTTACTAGCCTATAAGCAATAACAAGAGTGATATAAACCAAAAATGATTTAAAAACAAGTCTGTAAGCCTCTAGGATGTAAGAAAAGCTCCTGAAAGGAAAAGGGGCTCCAAAGGATGCTACACACCTCCAAAAAATTAGAAACAAAAACGTCTAATAACCCTATATTCCAAATTAATTTGCCAATTAAATTAATTATTTAAAAATAAATGAAAATTAAAGGAATTTTATTAGCAAAACAACTACCTCCTAATTTTAATCTTAATGACCAAGTTTAATTAATTTCCTCATTTTAAAGAAAATTCCTAGATTAATTTAAGCTAGATTTAAAAAATATAACCTAAGCTATAAATCCTAAGATTAAATTTAATACAAGCTTATAACAGATTAAAATCCTAAGATTATAACTTATGAATTGTATTAAAAGGATAAAGGAGAGGTTTCCAAATTCAAAAAGGAGGGAAGAGGTTTTGGTCAAAGAGGAGAGAGGAGTGAGCCACGTGGAGGGTTGTGAGAAGATCGGGGCTTGAGGAGGTCACGATGGGAAAAGCTCGATGAGATTTCGAGGCTCGTGGCAAGGTTCACTCAAAGAATCGAGATGGAGGTAGTTTCACACAAAAACAATTGGCGAAAATGGGAAGGTGAGATTCGTTACGTGGATGAGAAGGGAGAGCACGTGATTTTTACATCGTGACATTGGGATGGGTCAACATGGAGAGAAAGAGAGAAATTCGAGCAAAACATGGTTGAGACAAATAGGGTGAGGTTCCACAGGAGTTAAGTAGGGAGGCCATGATATAATCATAGGGTTCGAGGAAAGAACAAGGATGACGAGTGAGCAAGAAGGGAAAGTACAATATAGGTAGGTGTGGTGCTTGGGTGAGTATGGACATCACGGGCATGGAAAAGTAGATCCATGAAGGGATCAAATGATCCAACAAGGAAGTGATCTGAATCGGCCAAGGACATGAATGGAGTAAGGGGTTCGAATAGGTTTGATGTAAGGATCTACTAAACGGAGTTAGGCATAAGGCATTCCACAAGATCTGAGTTAGATGTAAGTGAGGGATGATTAAAAAAACCACATGGCCGAGCCAACCAAGGACATAGTGGGAAAACAAAGGCCAAGCCCAAAATAAACAAGCACATGAGCCCAAGGTAACTTAGGGAGGAAAGAAATGAGCTAGAAGGAGATTGAATCGGAGTAAAGAGCTCAAGGATCTCAAGGAACAACTCATTAAGTTTGCTGGGATATTAGGAGATAAAGGAGTAGAATAAAGGAAATGCGAGTAGGGTACGGTGGAGGAAGCGGAGTTTAAGAGGTAAGCAAAAAACGTAGGACTAAATTTAATGCAAATAATCAAATACCAAAACTAAAAACATAAATACCTCCAACTAAGATTTCAACCAAAGATAGTCACACCTAGCTAAGATTAGCTACAAAACCCTAAAAATTACACAAGCACAAAACCCAAAATAACACAAACTCCAAAAACTAGAACTGTTAATCTAGATTAGCACAATTCCAAAAATGATTTAAAATTTCATGAGAAGTAATAAGAAACGATACGAGAATTAATTAGCAAGAACGAATGAATATGAGTGCACGTTTACGAACCTCCTCTCTCGATACCATATGAGATTTTTTTAGGATCAAAATGAAAACCCATGCACATCAATATGTTTACACTCCAATGGCGATAAGCAAGCACCAAGTAATCATCAAGTTTAATCGAACAACCAAAAATCATGCATGGAAAAAAGAATCCTACTCATTCTCGTATATCAAAAAAGGGTAGATATGGGAGTGTTATGTAACTCTTGTACATGGAAAATCATTCCCAAGATGGAATGTAACTCCTATTATGTCAATGATGTATATGACAATGACATATTCTATGAAGGAATATGTCATATATCACATAACTCCCAAGACCTATGATCTCACCTAAGTGATATGACTCACCATGTGAGGTGGATAAGACTTCGAGTGATGATGAGGCAAGTCACACACATTAAAAATCTGATTTATTAATATCAAGTACATGATGGGAATAAAAAATGAACAAAGGACCACTTTTTCATAAAGCAATAAAAATGTGTATGTGGCTCCCATGGTTTTGTGAAGGGTGGCATTTCAAATAAGCTTACAACTTCCTCCATAAAAATAATAGATATTTCTCGCAAAAAAATAGGATGAGAGAATTAAATATCTCTTTCCTTCATTATACTTGCCTCTCTTGGCTACACCATGTAACATTATCATTAATACATGAACCTTTTCCTTAAAAAATTACACACCTAGATAATATGAAGCTCCATCGAGAATAGGTAACAATACCAACAAAATCATATGATTTCATAAACAAGCCATATTTGTTTTTACTTGAAAAACTATTATACTACTTTTTAAAGTGTATTTGGGAAATTTATGTTACTATATAATAATATTAATAAATGCGTCAATCAATATTGAATTTTTAGGTAAATTTATTTAATGTTAAATTCTAAGAAATACGATAATAAGAATTTTTATATATTTAGGCACTTTTGAGTACTAGCACCCTAGAAACCGCCTAGTTTTCCCAGGGCTTAATCCTCCCTTGTATAAGGATGAAAATGAAAATTTATTTAATAATCACCCAAGGGTTATAGAGTGTGGGGAGAAAGAAAAGAGTTAGGTAAAATAAAAAATTTAAAATATAATTATGTGATCACCTAATAACATGGGTAAATATGAATACAAATGTAAACCCGATAACATGGATGTGTAATTGTAGTCATCTTTATGCCCTTTCAAAGAGCAAGCAAATCCCATGCACATCATTCTATCACTCAGTGGGTACGGGGCACTCACCTAAGGCATGCGCGGGCACCGAGCCATTCCTTTATGTGAGTTGTGTGAGAATGCATTAGTTATGATAGAAACTTAAGTGAAGAGACTGGAAACAAACCATACATTAATCTTAGATCTTAGAATGGGCTTCTAGACCAATGTATTCATGTAGATAAGAAAAACATTATAGAACATAGATCTGAATCATAGTAGAAAGGAAATGCACATTGGTTTATACACACTCATATTAAATATATATAAAACCGATCCATACAGATATAAGTAAAAATTGGAACCACATATATTCATATTAAGTATGTTGATAACCACATTACATTTACTGAGGCAATCACAAATCCATATAATAGTGCAAACCAATGTCATGCATCAGAACTAGACTTAAGCCCTTCTTAGTACAAAGAAAAATATTCAAACCCATCCCCTTGATACAACATACTCCTATAGATCCTCTAAACCCAACCCATAGATATCTCACAATATTCTTGCATAGCTTTACCTTTTTCCATTATCTATCTCTAGCATCCGTCCCTTTTCTTCTATTGGGCGCTTGTATACATAGCCTTAGCAAGCACCACCGGATGCCTTTCTGAAGTTGTAGATCGGTTTTCAAGTGTCCAAGTGGTCCTCCATGGGAGCATGCTCCTTCAGACGTGATCTCTCCATCCTTCGCCATGATGACCTTATGGAATCTTCTATCACAAGGTATATTCCTTTCATGGGCTCCAAGTTGCCAGGATGACACCTTATCCACTCCGCATGTGCAATCGGGTCATGCTTTCCTCATGTTCTACCCAATATGCCAAATATGGCTAAGTCCCAAAACCTTTTCTCTACCTTGTGCGTGCACCAATGGTTCTACTAAACCATCCTAAAACCCTATCCTGCGCACTTTCTCCTTACACACCCTTCTTCAAATATGCCTTGTGCGCCCACACGCCTTCTTGTACTTAGCTAATATTTTAGGGGCCCAACATCACCCCATAGTATGTTTGTTCTCCTCCCTCGGAACATCTTCTCAATGAATAAAGAATGACTATCCTTGAATATTTTGGGAAAGAATAAGGAATCAAGAATTTGGGGAAAATGAAAGAATGGGGAAACTATGATTACTTCTGCAAGAGGAGATGGAAATCTTTCTTCAAGTTTTCCTCTAATTTATTCTAGGTATCAAACTCATTCTCGTGCTGTTGATAGAGGTCACCGCTAGGGTGCTCACCTCTTCAAAGTTTAGCCCTTCTCCTGGGTATTCATTGTTTCCATGATGTCCTCCAATTTTTTCCCGAATCATCGAGTGCATCCATCCTTCGAGTGATCTGGGGATACAAATCCTTCACCAATTTTTGATTGATCCTGAAAGGTCTCAATAGCTTTATTTCTTTTCAACCTCAACTAGAATTTTGTCATGCTCGATTTATTCCCATTATTCTTCTCTTGGAACTCCTTGAGCTTCGCTTCATGAGTGGTGGCCGAATGCTCTCCACTCTATCTCTATCAGTGCAATTATCATAGGTGACCTTAGCAACTTGGGAAATGACTTTCACATCAGTGAGGAATTTCTTATATTGAGAAAAAATTACCACAACCTTCATCTTGTCCTCCTTTTATTTGCACGTCGATGCCTCCTCTGTAGATTCCAAGGCTAGTGGTCATCTTTCCATTGTGAGGATGTAGGTCAAGTCCTCTAGGCACTCTAGGGTGGATCCATACTTGCTAGTGGTGTTAGATTTGGATGCTTCAAGACAATGGCATCTATGATCATCTCTACTTTCTTGTAAACCTTGTGCACCCTTTCCTTCTCTTATTTTAACTCATGCCTTAGTTGAGCACTTTGATTAGTTCCTCCCACTTTAAGTCCTTGGTTCTTTCCTTGAGCTCTTCTTCCTTCTCTAATTATTCCTCTAGGAACTTCACTTTGTCATTCCTCCCGAAGAGCCTGGCCTCTACTTCAACCGAGACCTTGTTTAGTGCATTGCAGATTTGTTCATATGATATTCGTTGAGAGTTTACCAAGGGGTTGTCTCCTTTTGACCTCAGTACCCTCATTATTTCATTATTTCCCCTTGGCTTACTTTAGATTTTGGCTTGTCAATGTAGGACTCAAACGCTAAAGAAATAATTTTCCTCTTCGAGGGTATGCACCTTCCTCATCAAATGATGTCATAGCCAAGAGTTGCTCCATTGGTATGGTGATTTGAAAGTGTGCATGCAACACCTTGTTCGAGATCATCAATGTATCCCATCCTCTAAACTTGTGATATTTTTGTGCTCCTCCTCCCCATGTGCGTGGCCTTAGGAAATCTTACAACCAAACTGGGATCCCCTCCTATGCTGCCATATTCATTTTCTATGCTCTCCTCCTCTACTTCTTTATCACCCAGTCCACGCTACATTACATCTCTTGCTCTACCAGGGTCCTCGATGATTTTTTCTACCTCTTTCTCCACGGCCTTGTCTACCTATTCCTTTGTGAGGCTTGGGTTCCTTTGTTCTTTTGTAATTTCTTCGCTTACCCATTTGTCCTGAGTATCCTCCTCTTCCTTGTCATTCTTCCTCTTGAAAAATATGTACTCATTTTCTTCTTCCTCTCCTTCCTCCTCTAAGTCATGTACTTCGAATATGGGAGGGCCTTGAACTACCTCAAGTTCATCATCATCATCTCTTTCTCCTCTATAGGCCTCCAAGCTCTCTGTACCCTCCGAGTCATCCTCTTGTCACCCCCTGTCTTCTTCCTTTTTCCTCCTCTAGTGACTTCTCCTAAGTGATGGGTTCTTCATGCTCTGGTGCTTCTTCTTCTGGAGTATTTTCTTTCACTGGGACTTCTTCCTCCATGTGTAAGTACTAGGCTTAGTGCTTGTCTTAGTGCTTGTCTCGCCCGCTTACCACTTGTGTAGTTTGAACACTTGGTGCTTTCTCAGTACCTCCTCTCTCTCTCCCTCTTCTTTGGCATGGGATTCTTTCTTCCTGTGGGGTCTTTCAGGGATGGATACATCATTTTCCAAGTATGCACCCTTTTAAAATTTTGGCCTTATGCAAAGGTATATCCTTGTTGCAGCCCTTCCAGTGATTGGCAATGTTATAGGATTCATCATTTATATCTCGTGGGAGACATATCTCTCCACGTACCTTCTTGGGGTAGAATAACTTCCGACATAGCTCTCTGTGGTCTTGATCCACCTCACTAAGGTCAAACCTTAGTCTCTTAGCCTCTTTGAACCTGTTCACCCCGCTTGGATGTATTATGTGGTGAAGGAGAAGGGTATTTTACACTACGGACCCATGTTTTCATCTATCAACCTAAATTTTCCAATGCATAAGAGTTGATACACCAAAAATTATGCCTCTCCTTTCATGACCACCGTAACTCGCTCTAGAATCCTCTCTTCCACCCAAAACATTTCCTCGTGCACTTATACCACTTATCTAAGCGTGCCTTATGAGTGGTTGTCATGTTCTCAAAAGTATATTTTGTGAACCTCTTTTGGGTGAGGGATACTCTTCAGGTATTCCCAAACAAACCTTCTGGCCCATCGGGAACTCCAATCTTTGAGAAAACAATTGTGAGGATGACATTTCCAAATAGTATCTTCTCACATTCTTGCGCCCTGCTAATGATTTCATCTATGCTGAAAGCGGATAAGTTGTAATTGGTCCCCTCAGATATTTTTCGGCATACGTTCAGTCATTCCTTGTTCACTTGAGTCCATCTTTCTTGATCATTGAGCTTGGTTACCAAGCACATGACCATCCTCATCATGGGGTCTATAATCTCTGTGATGTCAAAGTATCATGATCCTTTCTTGTAGTCATACATGGCTACTATTTCCTTGATGGCCTCCTTTTCACTTAGGTCTTCATAAATGATATCCCCCTCATAGATAAGGCATATAAACTTGGAAATCAACTATGGAGTTATGCGCATCTTGCGCCCCATGAAATAAAAATGGTCTTCATGAACATACACCATTAGCCACTGATAGAGGCACTCAGGTTTTGCGAAGTAGGGTAATTCGTAAAGTTGTAGTAACCCTGCCTTCTCCAGTTTAACTTTTACTTTGTCATTGTATATGGGCATGCCCTCTAGTATCCTCTTGTTTTTGGGTGAACCAACTCCAAATCCATTTATTTTTCTATCATGTTGGAGTGACGATTATAGTCATTCATGGTCATTTTATGCAAATGAGACTCTCATTCTTTTCCCAACAATACCCCATCCAAGTATTGCATCTCCACGTACCATTCTTCATTTGTGCTTGTGACGGTATCTGTTTTCTTCCCCTTTCCCTTACCCTTCTGATTTTTAGGTGAGATGGTTGCTTTCTTTGGTGCCATTCTTCTGGTAAGGTTACACTTCAAACGTCTTCTCCTTGCTCTTTTCTACCACTTTATCCAACCCCAAGACTCAATCTTGTGAAGAAACCCTCCTAACACTGTGCCCTAGCCATTAAACCCTAACTAGAACAGTTCTTCCATAAGACGGTTCTTCTCAACAACTTCCTCCATGCCCGTGTACTCCTTTCCTACTAGTTTTCGGATCTACTCTAGTCACATCCTCTTATATTTCTTAATTTTTTCTTCGCAAAGATCGGTTTTGGATGCCCTAGTTCATGAGAAATCTTTTCACTTCATAAACGCAAGGTAAAATAATGAAGTTCCCGAATTCTTATTTATAGCTTTTCCTTCTTTCCAGCATTAAATGTTATTTTACCTACCACTATACTTAGCACTAAATGCGGATTTTTTCACCAATCCGGCCTTACGCGCCTTCACTTACGCACTTTAGTGCCCACTTTCCTTTGACATTGTTTAGATACTAATCTTGCTACTGTTGATCTCATTTTGGACATTATTATGTTTTGACTTAGTATGATGTGTATATATTAGATCATGGATTATTATGGACCTTGATTCAGTTAGCATGCATGATGATTATTGGAGACATAATTATATATGGATGATGAAATACTGCTTAATATGGATAGGTTTTTGATGTTGATTTTTGACATGTGACATTTGATATTATGAGTAGCTCTAGTATAGAAATTCATTGGATGATGATATAGTGGAAAAATTGAATTTAAAATGATAATGTTGAATTCTTGATATTGTTGTGATTTGGATTTGATATTTATATGTTGCTTATATCATTTTTGGATGTTCTGATATGGCCACAAGGCTAAAGGAGGTGTTGTTATTTTGCAGGTTAAAATATCACAACAATGTCGGGGACTGAGACTAACCATATTGGAATTCTGGGTGAAATCAACGGGGTCACCATGGCAACTATAATTGTTTGTGTGTTGTGTTGTGTTAGGATTTCCCATGGGGGATTTCCATTATATGTGACCATGGGATATATGTGTTTTATTTATGTGTTCCCTTTTATTGTTGTTGTATGTATTTTTATTTGTGATGTGTTCTTTTTATTATTTAATTTAAATGTGATAGTTTTAATGTGAAAGTCATATAGTTAAATTTTATTTAATTTAATTGGGATGTGGAATGTAAGTAATAAAGTTGTTGTCTTAGTTATTAATTAAATTGGAATTATGTTATGTATAACCATAGGTTAAATAAATAAATCATTATGTCAAAAGTATGTAATAAATGAAGTCATAGATATTAATTCATGTTGTAAGAATGTGTAAGAGGATGTAAGAGATGTGTAAGTGATGTGAAAGGTTGTGTAAGTCAGATTTTGGAGTGTAGAACACTCCATCCTCAATGGAACTCGAATTTGTCCTTGAGGGCTGCATTTTGAGGCTTGTGGGACAAGTTAAACTTGTCCCACACCTCTTAAAATCATCCACCAACCATACCTATGGTTTTGGAGTCAAAATTAATCTTTTTAATTGTATTTTGAAATGACTATGTGTAAGTCTTTATTGCACTTTTCTTACAAATTTTTAATTTAATCCTTGTTAAAGTATGGGTTAATTTTGAGTGTGTAAGTTGCTTGTCATCTCCATTTATTGTGTTTAATTGTGAGGTTGAATTTCTCCTTTTGGGGTTGAGTAAGAATGATGTGGCATCCCACTTGGAATCCACATCATCCTCTCCCTCCCTCTCCTTTAAAATTAGAATTCTTCCTTTGTTTATGGTTGTTGAAACTTTGCTATCTCATCCTTGGGTCAAATTTTTTTATTGTTGTTGGAGCTTGCTTTGTGGAGAGAGTTGGAAATTCTTGTGCATGCTTACACCTTGTTGTGTTGGACTGAATTTTGAGAATTGAAGGAATTGTTGTTTGGGAAAACAATCTCTACTATGGAGAGGTAGGGTCTTGCCTTTGTAAAATGTTGTTTTTTCCCTCTTCTTGCATGCATTTTTGAACTGTGTTTGTATTTGCATTCTTGGCTAGTTGGGTAGAATTATTAGGGAAAGGTGTAGGAGAAGACTATGGGGTTTCATAGGGGGGCATAAGGGATTACCAATGGCACTTATTCTTTGTGGAGGGAGTGTTGGTTTGGGATCCACCTAGGAAAATAAACTATTTACATTTCTTACTCTTGGGGGCATAAGGGAGAAACTTTGGGGGCATAAAGAGGGGTTGGGAGATACAAGATTTAATGGGATTTGGCATGTTTAATGGTGGTATGCATTTGGTGGATGCCCAATTCCATCTTGCGAGGTATAAGGAGCCCCCATAGCTCTTGCTCTTGTTTGGCTTGCTTGAGGAAGCCTTTTTTTTTATTGTAACTGTTTGATGTAGTTGTGAACTACATTTTTCTTGTTTTATGATTTTATGTGAATGTGTAAATGTGCTTGTATGTGAAAGAAGCCTATATTGCCATGTGTTGATATTCATGCTCCATTTCAATATGGTTGGGGCTCGGGGGCCAATGGGGAAAGATGGCTTCTCCTTTCCCATTGGATGTCTTGGTTGGGTGGAAAGCGTTGCCTTTCCCCCTTCCTTGTTGTGATCAAATGAAATGATGAAGGAATCAACATGATGTTATTTTGGAGCTTGGAGAAAACCAATTTTGACATTCCCCTCCCTTTGAGAAAGACATTGTATCCATTCCCACCTTGTAGTGGATGAAATGTATTAATATTGTAATTAAAGGAATCTTGTATTGCAAAAGGAAAGATTGAGGTTAAGTTGAGAAATGTAAATGATATTACATGCATTGTATGATGGATTCTATGAATTGTATCTTAAAATCATATCAAAAAGGAAAAGAAATAAGTTGTAAGAGGTTCTCTCGATTGAAATCAATTAAAGAAATATATGTTATGTTTGTGGAGCCTGTTTTCATGTTAGAGTGTGGTACACCTTCTATGTGTTACACTCAGGTATTTTTATGGTAGTCCCGCTCACTGGTGAGCGGGTCAGGGGGAAGTTCGGGGCAAAGCCCCAAGCAAATTTTCATGGGTGGTTTATTAACCCATGGGTAATGGGTAACCGTTATGGGCTATTTTGGGCCCATGGTTTTTCAATACCCATTGTTTTGATACCCATGATTTTTTGCCCATTGTTTTGATACCCACGGTTTTGCCCATGGTTTTCAAACTACTTAAGCAATTGTCTATTTATATGGTCTTATGCATATGATAGATAGACAAGAAAATGTATTGCGAGATGTGCTTTGAATTTGGGTGTGAATTGCATGACAGTTTGTTGAGCATAGCTCTAAACAGATATGGGCATTGTATTGAGAGAGTGGAGGCTTGTAATAAAATCTGAGCAAGTGATTCTTGGTGGACGTAGCCCATATTGGGTGAACCACGTTAAATATTGTCTCACTGTGTTGTGTTATTTATTTTGTAATTTTATTTGAGATTTGTAATATTTTTTGCATATTAGTTTCTACAGTTGCGATTACTGTAAGGGATTATTCCACATATTTTATCTCTTATTTCCTAACAATATATCCCTTTTCTCAAATTGTACTATTGTATTGTAATTTAATTGTTATTGTGTTTTAAAAATATTTATTGAAAAAGGAAAATACGTGTGGGAGAAAAATACAACATTCTGTTCCTTGTATTTATTAAAATTTGAAATATCAAATGTTGCCTTATTGTTTTGAATGAGAAGATGGATAAATTAATTGTTTAGACAAGATTTGATAAGCTTTCCATGTTTGGAAGTGGAAATTGGATTATTATAGTTGTTAATGAAAGAACTCTATTCTTTTTATAAATCTGGCATTTGAAAATAATCAAATAAATGTACAGTTCAGATCTACAACTTAAATTAAGTAAATAAATAATGCAATTCAGATATAATAAGCTCTAATGAATTCAATTTGACCTCAACATCAAAGAAAGACATTTTAGAACTTCACAAAAATCAATTTTAGAATTTGTTGGACCGTTTTCTGTCAAAAGATGTAAAATATATCAAATGCAACTCAATCCATAAATTGAACCTTGATAACACTCTTAAACTTACCCAAGATCATTCCTCCATGTTCATTTTACATGTTGAGAAGAAGAAAAATCAAAATTGAACAAATCTTACAAGTTGGAAAAATTGCCAGTTTTAAATGCAAAACCCTATAGATTGATTTCTTAAAATCAATTCTCAAAACTTCATCAAAATATGAAATTGATGATTTATTTGCAAATAGGACTCCAAGAGCTTTCCGAAAAGTCCTTGTTTTCCCAAAATGGAGTTTCCTATCAAAATTTATGGCCATTTGAAGTTTTTACTTCAAAATGGCCATCCAAAAATTAATCTAACTATACAAAATTAAAATTTAACCTTTGGAAAATTTTACCCAAAAATTCCACCACCCCGTAAACCTTTTAGCCAATCATGTGATGCCATGTGGCACTTGGGAGGGGTGAATCTTTTGAAAAACTTAACTTTTGGAAAATTTACCATTGGGGAAAATTTTCCCAATTTTATCCGCAACCCCGCGGCCCCGTAGCCAATCACGTGCTGACACATGGCTTGGCAGGTGCGCGAAAGAAATTTCAAAAACTTGAAATTTTAGCCTTTTGGAAAAATTTCATCATTTTCCCCGTGGCCCCACACACCCACAACCAATGGGGTGTTGACACGTGTCCTGGCGGACGCACGGGCCCACGCGAGTCCTTTGGCTTCTTAAACCTTTTTGGCATAAATTTTAACTCCCTCCATCGCTCCGCCGACCCGCGTCCAATCATAGGATGCCACGTGGAACTTTTAGCATGGGTAGAGGTTTGGAGGCAAAATTTCCTTTGGAAAATTTTGGGTTTTGACCTTGGAAAAATTTCACAATTTTTCCCATGCGCCAACAAGTGTTCAACACATGGCACTAGGGCATCGGCGTGCGCGCGGACCCTTTTGTCCTCTTAGCACTTTTTGGCAATTAAGACTTAAAGTCTCAACCCACTCCATTGGCCCACCGATCCTTCCAGCCAACTGGAGCATGCCACGTGTCCCCTTTCATCAGCCTGCCCAGCGCAGCACAGAGGGTGTTTGCGCCTTGCACCTAGGGAAGGGAAAATTTCTCCCTAAAACTCCGTTGGCCCATAACTTGAGTTTTACAAGGAGTTAGAAGGACTTATTTATATGGCTGGAAAGGTGAGAAAATTTCTTATCCAATGAACATGATTTAGGAAAGTTTTGATTAATGAGTGTGTGAAAAATCAAGTTGAATCTTGTAAGCCTGTTAGGGTAGGGAGGAGTGAGAATTTACTCCCCTCACCTAAGTGATGAATTTAATCCCTTGTTTTGACCTTGTGCTTGTTGTGAGATGTTGTAGAATCATATTTGCAAGTCAATCTTGATTGTGGACCTAAACCAAATTTGTGATAACTATAATCCTGTAACCCTCCTTGCAACCCACTCTAATAAAAAAAATTATTCCATAATTTTTCCTAGCTAAACCTAGTTGTTTCTTGGTCTCCAGTGGTAGTTTGAGGCGGACATTACACACGCCCAATCTTGTGTGAAACATTCTACAACTTTACGGCGTGCAAAAATCCATCCCAACAGACAAACTCTTACACACGTGTCAACAACGTTGAAGGCACTTCTTTTGTCCTTCACCTGATTTTTTCTCTCGCCTACCTCGTGTTGTTTCTGCGCTTATTCCTCCTCTGTACATGGTTTCTCTAAAGTCTTATCCTAACACCAACCTTTTTTTCCACCTCTTCTTCCATGCACTTCCTTCATCCTTGTACACTTTGTATCCATCAATGAGCCATTTCACCACAACTTATACTTCCCAGTTCAACTTGTATTATGGGCCTATACTTCACATCACTCCACCCCACACTAAAACAAATGCACGGTCCTCTGCGCATGCACAACCTTCAAAAATTAATGTGGTTACTGGCATCCAAGGTGCAAAACAAACAACATAACAAATGAAGAGAAAGGAAACACAAGAAAGGAAATTACATAAAGGAAAATTTTAAACTAACTGGCAATACTACCTTATTACAAACACCAAGAAGACTTATTTATAGTAGGGCTTCAGCCTACTCCCATTGAAATGGCCTAGAAATCTCGTCCCATCCAATGCACTCTCAACTGGCACACGCCTGAATTAAGGATGTATGAGATGATATAAGGCCCCAACCAATGGACTTTCAACTTTTCGGGATGGCACAGAAACTTGGAATCATATAACAATACCATTTGCCCAACCTCAAATTGTTTTTTTTTGATGTGGTGGTCATGTCATGCCTTTTGTTTAGCCTTTTCATCCTTTTGACTCCACCTAGCCAATGATTGTCTCTCATCCAATTTCATCAATTTGTCAATCCTTTCTTCCAACACTTGTTCGTTGGCCAATCCTCCTATGCGCATGTTATACGCAGAGAAGGTAACATAAATTCAATGGGTAGGACAGCCTCCATGCCAAACACCAATTGAAATGGTGTGGATTTATTCAACCTCTTATAGGTTGTCCTATATGCCCATAGAACTGCTGATACTTTGTCATCTCAATCTTGTCTACCAATGTCACAAATTTTGGTCAGGGTATGACTCAGTATTTTATTAAATGCTTTGGCAGTTCCATTTTCTTGCAGATGGTAAGGGGTAATTTTATGATGAATCACCATGACCTCTGCTAATAGAATCTGGATAGTCTCATTTAGGAAATGCGTACCCCTATCACTAGTTAAGCTCAATGGGTATCCATACCTTGTAATAATATTTTCCCATAGAAACCTCGACTACTCTAGCTGTTATACAATTCTTGGTAGAGCTGCTTATGCCCATCTTGTCAAATAATATTTACAAGTGATTACATAGAGTGATCCCATCCTATGCACAACTGGAGAAATGGTGCCTACAAAATCTATGGCCCACTTTTCAAATGGCTCTGTACTTGGAATAGGGAGAAAATTCATTTCATCCCTCCACCCTGGTTTACCACGACGTTGAAAATGATCGCATACCTTACAATACTCTTTGCAATATTGATATAGGGTTTCCCATCATAACCCAACTTGTAATATCTTGCATGCAGTAGCATCCCCTACATAGTGTCCACCTGCACTTCCTCCATGTGCCTCCTCCATAATAGCCAGGCGATCAAGTTCTAGCATGCATCGGTGCAACACTTCATCACATTCTAGCTTGTAAAAATCACCACTAACCAACAAGTAGGGTGTGAAACGTATGGCTATTTGCTTCCTTTCTAATTCTTTCATCCCTTCTGGCACCACACCCATTTTTAGAAACACCACAATATCCTCTAATTTTGAGGGCACACACCACAACCTAAATAGTTACGTGTCTAGCATGGTATCCTCAATACTTTGTGTGTCCTCTCCTAAGTCAATCCTAGACAAGTGATCGGGTCTAGAATTACTCTTTCTCGGCTTGACAACCACTATGAACTCAAATTCTTGGAATAGCAAGACCCATCGACATATGTGCCCTTGTAGAATGAGCTTGTTTACCAATTATTTTAATGCCATGTGGTTTGTGTAGAATACAAATGGTGTTGTCAGTAGATATTGCCTAAACTTTCCAAAGGTGTGTAGATCATAGATAGTGCTTCACGCCGGTGAGTGGTGTAATTTTGTTTTAACTTTCTAATTGCAAAACACAAGGGATGGTCAATAATCCCTTCACCAAGTTGTGCCAGTATTGCTCCAATGGTTGTACCAGAGGCATCCACATGAACATGGAAAGGCTTATCCCAAATGGGGAAATAGAGTATGGGTGTTGTGACAAGCCTATCCTTCAAAGTGTTGAATGCCCTCTGTTGTGCCTCTCCCTAATGAAAGGCACTCTTTTGTATAAGTAATTACTCCAAGGGTGTGGTGATCTTGGCATATCCCTTGATGAAATTCCTATAGTAACTCGTATGCCCAAGGAATCTACACATGGTGCTTTGGCTAGTAGGCTCCCCTAAACCCACAATGGCTGCAACCTTGGTGGGATCTACTAGTAAGCCTTATTTGCATATGATATGTCCCAATAAGGTTCTCGAATGGTGTAGCAAAGACACACTTATTGATTTTTAGGGATATCCTCAACTTCCGACATCTTTCAAACATTAGTCTTAATTTATCACAATGGTATTTGAATAGACCATACACATTCCAATAATTCAAATAGGCTCAAGAAATTTATGAATGAAGTCTTAAAAGGCTTGTACTACAATGCACAAGAACACAACAGGCACATTCTTCAACCCAAAAGGCATGACTATATAGGAAAAACTTCCCCATTTAGTGGCAAAAGTTGTCTTTCTCTGGTCTTCCTTTACAATCCTCACTGGTGGTACCCTAAGAACCCATTTGTGAAAGAGTAGACTTCACGCCCAGCCACTCCCTCTAAGATATCTTCATGAAACAGGTAGGGAAGGGATCAATGACACATACTGCATTTAGGTCTCTATAGTCAACACAGATCCTGATCCTTCCATCCTTTTTGATGTTGATGACCATTGGGCTTATCCATTCTGACTCTTCCATAGCCTCAATGATACCTGACGCTATCATTTTGTCTATCTCCTCCTTGACCCGTACGCATAAATTTGGGTTCATCTAATATGGCCTCTTTTAGGATTGGGCACGCACCTTCCTTCAATTTTATCCTCATCTCCCCCAAGGAATGGTGGACACCTTTGATTTCATGATACCCGTGAGGTAATAAATCCTAGAATTCACGTAACTAATCAATGATATTTAAGAGATCCTTCCCCAACCAATAATCTCCAATGATATCTTCCTTGGGTTCTACTTTTGACCCAATGTTAACCTTATTTGTCTTTAGGGGCTCATGGTAGGTGCGTGTCCTTTCATCAACACTATCTATAACATCGTGCATACCTACAGAGTGGTTAACATCTAGAATTTCCATTTCCTCTCCATCTATGACATAAACCATATTTCCTTTTTCCTTTTCTATGCATGCGTGCTCAAACTGCATCTCCTATGACTCATCCTCATCAAAGCGTGCCTCTAAACTAGGCTCACCTAGAAAATCTAGTAGCTTTTCTTTTTCATGGAACTATCCCCCATCATAAGGCACTTGATCACTTACAATGCCTTATCCACTGACGACTTTGTGCTCTGATATTCAAAAGTTTGGATGAGATCAATTGTCATCTCTTGCTGATTTCCCGTTTGGCGGTGTGTTTATGAGTGGATATAACATGCGTGCACACAACCTTGTAGTGTGGAATATAGCTTATGCACCCATAATGATGGTGGTAAGGCTTCTGCACCTCCCGTCCGTGCCTTCTCACACACTTGAATATGAAATGAAGTGCTCTCTTTACCATGGTAGTATTGTATGACCTGTGGGTGCATTTCTCTGGAAAACCTTACGAAAAACATGATTTTTACCTCACACCACTCCGGAGGTTTTCCCAATGTGTAGCACACTAGCGTGTTGCGATCCGAGTAGGTTATAACCGATCATCCCTTTTCTTTCGTCCTCATTTTTATACTGATCTTTCATGTCCCATAAAATTTTTTAGGGTATGCCCCTCCAGTAGCTTGGCAACTTCTTTCCTCCTAGGTGCTTGAGTGAGCACACCTTGGTCACTCTTTCTACATACCTCACAAATGTCACCCAATTAACTCATAGGTCTCATGCACCCAATTGTCACATGTCATGTTTGTTGTATCACACATAAACCGGCCATCCGCAAATTGGATAACTCATTCTCGTAGGGTGAATTATCTTTGGGTCTCGATAGAGTGTACATAAATTCTCCCAAAGGTTCAATGTACGGTGCCGAATTCCCATCTGTCAAAGGGATGATGACCTGTTCTTCCTTGTTCTCAAAATTGATATATCATTTTTTAAACCTTAGGTCAACATTATTCTTATAACACCATGGGTGCCCAAGAAATGCTAGAAAATTGTCTGCCTCGATGAGCGCCAAGACTTCAAAGTCTCCAATAAACTTGGCCCCTGAATGGTGATCACTACATCCTTTAATACTCCAATGGGCATTTCCTTAGTTTTGTTTTCCATATACAACACATTCGAAGATGGCTATAATGCAGGCCTTCCCATTTGATGCCAGGCATCTAATGTAAGAACATTGACTTCTTCTCCCGTGTCAATCAATATGTTTCTCAACAACCAACCATCCACAACTACATTTAGTGTGATCTATTTGTCATAGTCAAGGCTATGGGGAGGGAGGTTTACATGCAATACCTTCCTTTCATGCTTTGCTCCAGGTGCATGGCATCTTCTCTCGTAGCCATTCTCCTAGCAAGGGAATAATATTCTCTTTCCTTAACATTTTTCACACTTCCTTGACCTCATCCAGGTCCTTCTACGGAGCCTCAACATTCCTCCTTTGCTCTTACTTCCTGGACTGCTCCTTTAGACACTAGATTTATCCCTGTAAAATCTGAATGACATCCATTATCTCTTGATATAATTCCTTCTAGTGGGAAGGGTCCGGATACTTCCTGTGCACCACTTATTCTTTTGAGACTAGAGTCCTTTTCCTTGGTACTTCTTTAGCATGTGTAAAATCTACTCGTGTTGTCACCAAAATAGGTTCTAACCCTAACTCACACGCCACTCTAGGCATCCACTATGTGTCGACCTTCTTTATACTCACCATCCCAGCGCCCTTGTCCTTCGGTGCTCTCTGGGCTCATGTGCTCAAACAACTCAGGGTACTACTCATACTTATGCTTCTTCCTGCACCATGAGCACTGCAATAAATATGGACACTCATGCTTGTAATGTTTTGTAGATCCATAGTTATATCAGGTTCCTTATTGGAACTCATTTCTTACTCCTCTGTAGTTACTACGACCATAGAATCCTCCACAATAACCTCTCCCACGTGCCCCTCCATTCTCGCGTCCTTCATAATGGAAATCATCTTCCTTGGAACTACTGGAAAGGCTAGTTTGGCATACACCACGATCAATGGCCTCATGGATTTGGTCAATAAGCCTACAATCCTTAGTATCATGGGTTATAGAGGCGTAGATCTTGTATTAGCAAGACACATGCTTCCAGTTATCGCGCTACCGCAACAAGGTAAATCTACCTGCATCATGGTCCCCATGACAAATTTCACAATCTCTTCACATAAAGGCATACCGACTTCCGAGGGAAACTATCCTTGGTATGCCCCTCTACTTCATAATCTATGCACCAAAGACCACTATGAGTCTCATGTGCAGAGTTTACAGATAGCTTCTCTAACTGCTTGGCCATTGTAGTGATTTGAGCCTCTAGAAAGGGGCTCACACTAGGATCAACACTCCCAACTACCTCAATGTGTAAGGCAGCCTCTAAAGCCTCACGTGGGTTAGTGAATGTCTTATGTGAAAATGCCCTCCTAAATGGAGTGATCAACCCTCCAACAAACCATTGAGCATGTTGTGAAGGGTGAATGTCATATGATAGTTTTGACAAGAGAGTTTTAAACCATGCATCATACTCCCGCACACTCTTTGCCATTTCCTATTGGATCTCTTTCTAACCATTGATGCTCTTTTGTTCAAACTCGGTTTATGAAGCTCTATTAGGAAGGAATTATTTAATGTGGTGTAGTCTACCACCATCTAATAGGGGTTGTACTTCTTATATCAACTATGTGCGCACCCTTGCAACGTTGTTTCAAATTGAATTTCCTTCCGCTCTGGGGTAGTGACCCCCTTAAATGCGCCATAACAATTCACACTTGTGCATGTGTTTCGCAACATCCTCTATACCTTGGTAATCTGGAAAGTGTAAAGATATTTCAAAGAACACTGAGGAGGTGGCTAAGGCCCCCGTATTCCTTATCCGATCCTTGGTTCCCTCCATTGTTTCCTCCAGTGTTCCCTCGACCAAATCCACCAAGTCCTATGCCTCCAGATCCACTAGTATCCATAAATGGGCCTGAATTGGTCACTCCTAGTGTCCCTAATGTCCCATTGAACTCAAGCGCCAATAGTTTGCAAGATTGCTCCACTTCCGTAGTGTATCTCACGCCACTCCCAAATGTGTTTCCCAAGCCTTATGTACTTCCACTTTGCCCAATAATTCCTCCAAACAATGGAATGGTATGTGCAACCATGAATGTTCTAAACGAAAAATTATATCTCCGGGTGTCGATCGGTCACTCCCACCGATACTAACTTGGTTATTAGTAATTCTCCCTTGATTTGGAAAACCAAGCGCCGGAGATTGGTCACCGGGTGGGTTTAGATACATATCGACATCTCTTCTTTCTCCATGCGATGAAATCTCATCAGAAGTTGAAGGGGCCTCTTTGCCACACTTGCCAAGATGGGGTAGAATAGACTACTTAGGCCCCATGTCTTCTATGTGAACTTCAACACCCTCTCAAAATGTCTACCTCCATATATCCATCACACTTGCAACCTCGCGTTGTCTATTCATCTCCCTTTCATGATATTTTCTATACTTGAGTCATCTCTCCTCCCTTTCCTTTTCAACCACAATGTCTACCATATTCCTCCACCCTAGCTTCCTTGCCCAGTGCTCAGAGTAGCTTAGAAAACCATGGAGAATGCTTCTAAACTCAAAGTAATGACCAAGATATTCATATCCAGAGGAATAGCACTCAAAAATGATCCTCTAAGCTCCCTTATAAACTCGAACTCAACAACTTCTAGGAAAGAATACATTAAAATGGCATATTATAAAGTGTAACTAGCCAAGCACTCCCTTCCACTAGTGATCAATAGCATGCATCCAAGTCATATCTGCATCCTACAGTCTCTGATAGTCATCTTGGGTCCACACGTGTCATCTATAGTACCAGCTTGATCTAGATGCATATGCTGAAAGACATTCATATAACTCTATTGGGAAGCAATAAAATAATGTCTCATACAACTCATGGTATAGGTTCTCTTCTACCCATCTATGTGCATTGAAATCAGGTCCAATGCTGAATCTTTGAGCAAACTCATCCTCTGTGCTCTTGAACCACATTTCAACACTTTCTAAAGTCGGTGCTCTATCATCACACATCACAAGGACAAAGATGCATGCCATTTCTCACAACAACTTCAAAAGAGGTCCCGGCAATAGAACCAAGATTTAGTCATTTTTATGCCCTTTCAAAGAACAAGAAAATCCCATGCACATTGGCCTATCACCCAGTGGGCACTACGCACTCACTTGAGGCACATGTGGGTGCCAAGCCCCTCCTTTATGTGATTTGTGTGAGAATGCATTAGTTATGACAAAAATTAAGTGAAGAGATTGGAAATGAACCATACATTAATCTTAGAACTCAGAACGAGCTTCTAGACCAATGTATTCATTCGGATAAGAAAATACACAGGGTTTACACCCACTCATATGAAATATATATAAAACTGATCCATATAGATATAAGTAAAAATTGAACCACATATATTCATATTAAGTATGTTGATAACCACATTACATTTACTTGAGGAAATCACAAATCCATATAATAGTGTAGACCAATGTCATGCATCAGAACTAGACTTAAGCCCTTCTTAGTACAAAGAAAAATATTCAGATCCATCCCCTTGATACAACATACTCCTACAAATCCTCTAAACCCAACCCATAGAGCTCTCACAGTATTCCTACATAGCTTCACCTCTTTCCATTCTCTATCTCTGCATCCATCCCTTTTCTTCTACCGGGCGCTTGTATATATAGCCTTAGCAAGCACCGTCATGCCTTTATGAAGTTGTAGATCAATTTCCAAGTGTCCAAGTGGTCCTCCATGGGAGCATGCTCCTTCAGATGCGAGCTCTCCATCCTTCGCCATGATGTCCTTATGGAATCTTCTATCGCAAGGTATATTCCTTTTGTGGGCTCCAAGTTACCAGTGGCACTTTTTCCACTCCGCATGCGCATCCGGTTATGATTTCTTCATGTTCTGCCTGATATGCCAAATATGGCTAAGTCCCAAAACCTTTGTTTTTCCTTGCGCACACACTACTAGTTCTACTAAACCCTCCTAAAACCCTATCTTGCATGCTTTCACCTTGCACACCCTTCTTCAAATAGGCCTTGCGTGCCCACGTGCCTTCTTGTACTTAGCTAATATTTTAGGGGCCCTACAAAGTAATTAATATAATAATATTATGAGAAAGTGTTTGAAGGGGTGGGACTATTTGTAATGTTATAAATAATGGAAATGACCCTCGGTAGGTGGCATGAGAATATGTGAATATGTAATTCTAACATGATTGAATAAGGGATAATAATTTGTAGATAATGTAACTTGGAAGAAGACATATAACACTAATAATATTAGTGAGATGAGGTTTATAGAGAGGATTCAAGGGGAGACATGGAGTGCAATCCTTACTATCTTGGTCGGGGCTAGTGAATGATGTTAATACATTGTTTTGTGAGTTTGCATTTGATTTATCTTTATTGAGTATGGTCTTGGCTCCATTTTACCTTGGGAAAATTTCCATGTTGAATTTCCTTCCAAGTCATGTAACCTAAAACCTTTTCAATTAATACAATAAATATATAGTTTGTATATTTTGTTAAATTTACATTAGTTAATTTAATTACTTAAATTATGCTCATGTTTTAATGTTATCTTATTCATTAATCAATTATAAAATAAAATAGGGTTTCTTGTTGTCTACTCGGAGAAAGTTCCATCATAGTAGAGAGACTGCAAAAATTATTGTAATGTATTAATAGTATCTAAGTTGGATCACCGGACTACACATCAAGGCCATATCATAGTATAATTTGCAGCTAGCCCAAAGTAAAAAAATTGTTAGACCCACTCTTGAAATATTCCTTACAATATTGCTATGGGGAATCCAATGCGCAATAGTTCATATGAAGATAAAAAGTTTTTATAAGTGTAAAACAAGTGAAGACATATGCCCTAACCAAATATCATTGTGTATTATAAATAGTATAAATGAAATGGCCTTCGGCAAAAGAAAATGCAACAGTGAAATCAAAATGAATGGGGTGAATGAGTGGTACATAAGAAATAAAAATCACATAATCATATAAAACATACATCCACCTATATACTTACCTTCCCACGAGTGTGTCTCCATAGTAAATCACCATACCATGGAAGGAAACAAACATCTTCCAATTAAAGGTCAAACATGTTTTAGAAGGAATCTTATTTAATAAAATTAAATCTAAGATAAGGACACTATTGATCAAATAAAATAATAGTAACATACAAGATACAACTAATAGAAGTACAAGAAAAGTCATAGAGAGGGTTTCTATAATAACTCATCTTTCCACCGTAGGTCCTGACTGATTTTGGGCTGATGAATAATCGAGCAGGCATATCTGGATTATGTAAGATTTGATTATGAAACCGGCATGTGACGATCTCGGGTATAAGAGCACTGGATAGGACACGGTGTTGGGCACTAGCATATGTTTTGGGTGCTAGTGTATGTAGGACAACTCGGATATGATCCTTTTTGTGTTTATTTTTATCACCTTTATCTTTTCATGGGTCACATCAGGTTCATTGTACTTCTTCTTTATCACATATGTACCTATAAAACAAACCCTAACTACTCCGCACAAGACTCAAGAACACATTAGACTGAATAAAAATGCATATGAGAGAGTTAGACTAACCTTGATGGTCACCCCAATGTGATCTTGTTGCCGAGTGCTGCACTATATTTTAGACTCCATGTAGTTCTTGTGGTGTGTGATTGAAATTGTGTCCCTCTAGCTATGCTTCCTAGTTTCAATCACACAAAGAATAAAAATCTACAACTACTTCATCGGAATGCAAGAATGTGTGATATGGATTTCGGAATAGCATCTCCCTATGCATTGACTAATGTATCCCAAAATGAAGTTGCTTTCATTTCTCTTGTGTATATGGTAGATATAGAAATGATTACCCAATTGTCCCTTAGATGAGTTAGTAGGTTGTGTATATATATGAGTTGTTTTTTTGAATTTCAATACGTAGTGACACAAAAATCCAACCTAGGTCATGAAAAGGAGATAAGAAAATACCCAAAGCCAAAGTAAATTGACTAAAGAGAAAATCAAGCAAATAGGAAAAAAGTACCTCAAGGAAATTAATGCAGGAGTTCTGTCTGTTTTGGCGGTATTGTCCTACAACAAGAAAAGAAAAATGAAAGAAATGAACATGCATCCATGTGACGCGACCTAAAAGATGAAAATGCTAGATAGAAGATGTAAGGAGAGCCAAACAAAGAAATAAAAGGACCAAAGAGGTGTCACAAATGCCTAGTTTCTATACTTAGAAATCATGTATATAACAACATACTAGAGGCGTAATGTAATAGTAATGATTTTGTATTTTAGTGACCACATAATCAATGAGCATGTGACTATATTTATTTCTTGCTTCTATTATTAAGTAAGAAAATGATAACAAGCATGAACTATATTATTGTTTTATATGCTTTCATATAGGCATTTGATACAATTCCAATGCATATTTTGATACCAAGGCTTAAAGATTTGGCCTTCTTGAATTTTAAATTTCTCTAGAAATGACTTTATGTGAGACAATTATTGGGATATTCACACCAAAATAAGCATTGCAAATAGTATTCATAGTATCAATGTGTAAAACAAGGTTTTCTACTCTCATGTACACTCTTGGGCTCAATAAATTGATGAGTTGGACGATCTTATCTCTAAAACTCTAGGTAGTATGAGTGATTGTAGTCTCTTTGACATTTGCATTACAATTTTATTATGTGTGGATGATATTGTTCTTCTTTCATATTCACTCACATGTCTTCAAAATTAACTTGACTTGTTTAACATCTTGTTTTATAAAAATGATCTTCAATTAAACCTTGCAAAGACAACAAACACGACCTTCAATTTAACATAGAAAGTAGCATCTACAATCAATTTGACATACAAAGTACATTGGATTGAAGTGGTACAGTCTTACAAATACTTGAGTGTGGTTTTTTTAATCTCCTTTAAGCGTGTCTATGCAATAGAAGAAAGAATGATAAAAGGATATGCAACATCAACATCCTTGAAGAGACAATGTTTTTAGATCTAATTCCAAGATATTCAGATAGAGTTTGTCTTTTCTATACACTAGTTACTCCCACACTTTTGTATACATGTGAAGTTTGGGGCCCACAATTGAGACATAATGATGAAGAACACATGGAAAAAGTTCTCATCTCCATGTCACCAAAGAATATTTGATCCCAGAACATAGTTCCTCTCTCAATTAGCTAGTAAAGTTTGGGGTACGGCATCTCTTTACCACAAAATTTTCACATTATCATTATGTTGTATAGGGTCCGATACATTCTAGATTCTTATCTTTGTTAAAATAGGTATTTGTATTTGACACTTTAACATTTTATGCATCTTTCCGAATAAGGATGCATATCTTATTAGTAAGTTAGAGTTATGGCTCCCGCATAAGTTGGATATTGATATAGAAAAACCCCCTCTTGAGGGTTTCTATTAAGGCTCATCAACTCATTAAACAAGAAGTAAACGAAAGAATTTTTGAAAAGATTAACAAATTTTATCTAAAATTTACATGGATTAATCTAGATGAGATTTTGACACAAAAACTTGTTCATTATTTCTAATTTTATTTTTGCTTCCATGAGCATTGAATTTGAGCTCTCGAAAAGATGAAGAAGATGCTATCAACTCCGCTTAAGAATCCCTCAACTCTAGATGGAATCGATTAGATCTCCCATATGTTTAGGCTATATGTGAATAATATTTTTAGAGCCTTAAAGTGAATAAACATTTTGGTTTTAGGTGTCTTGTCTACTATGAGATTTGTGGAAGATGTAGTTGTCTTTTAAAGATTCTCATGGATCTTTGAGAGCCTTCATTCAATACAAGGACCAAAGATGTTTAGCTTTGTTTATCTATTAGGTGTCTCGACTTCAACTATAAAAATTCAAATTCAAGCTTTCATGTCAATAATCAAAGGAGTTTCAATTAATATTTTCAAACATCAAAGTTACTTAAACCACAAAAGGGCAATAACAAAGCACATATCCAAATAATATGAAAAGAACATAATATAAATCCATAAATCAACGTACATTTAATGAGTTCCAAGACATATTATCTTAAAATGGCAAGAATAATTAATTCTTATGAGAGTTTCTTATATATTTATTTCAGATCTTTCTCCTTTAATCTTTTGGAGATGCTTTTGCCACTCCCTTTACTACTATTAATGTGCTGTCCTCTTCAATCACATTAGTCATTATAGGTGTATCTAAATTAATTAAACTCTTCAAAATATTCAAAATTTACTATCACCTCATCTAAATCTCGGACTCCTTTTTATATCATTACTGTCAAATTAAAAAAAAAAAAAAAAACCATGAAACCAGTATTAAAAGGCAAACACCATTAAAAAGAAGAAGATATGGATATTTATGGAACCAATATTATAACTAGAGCATTGCAGATCTCTGTTGCACTACAATCTACTCCCTTTTTGTGGACCTCACTCTCTGAAGAAGTGTGATATGAATTTCCACAGGAATTTAATTAACGTCGGCACCTGCAACAAAATGGTTGTGGAAAGGAAAGGCAGCGACATTATTACATCCAACAGAGGCACCCACGCCATCACAATTTCAATAATACAAAACTGAGATTATCTGGTACGCATTCTCTTTTTCAAATTTTTATTGTGAAGAATTAAAGGTAGCAGATCAAGAAAATAATGGAAGGAGCTGACAACGCACCCTGGAAATATATTCTTTAATGAAAGCTGCTTATCATATACAGTTTTCAACATTCTGTTTTGTTGCGTGTTATGATAATTTATGTGCTCCCAACGGTATTTTGGTCGGGTGGGTCCTGCACAATCCCATATTTCAATAGGAGCTGTAGAGTGGAGAAATTAGTTTAAAGATTGTGTGTTTATTTTATATGCTGTGGAGTTTGTGGTCGGTTATATAAAAATGGTGCTTCAATCATTTGACCAAATATTTATAAAATATGTACAAACTGTATTAAAAAAGGAGAAAAAATATCAAATATCATTCAAAAGTATATATTTCATTAGAAAAGGAGAGAAATTCTCAAATATCATATAAAAGTAGCAGTTTTGTAGCCCAAAATAAAAGAGGAATCATGCTCAAATATTCTTCGTTAAAGCCTAAGCACTTAAGTTTGTGTGTTTTTTTTTTTTTAATATTGTTATCTCCGAAAATATCGGACTAATTTAAATAGGGATGCTTGGTTTCTTTTTAAAAAATTGGATTTTGGTTGTAGTTGTGATTAAATTTGTAGGGTTTATTTTACTTTGGAGTGACATGTTATGTTTGACTTTTTCAATTGCAGATTATACAATGTTCCTTTTTAATTGAAAATAGAAAATTCTAATTATCTTTCAATATATTGAATCAATAATACCTTGTTTACAAACATGTTTAGTAATATATCATCACATTTAAAATATTAGAGAGAAACACAATATTAATGTCTTGTTTACTTCCTTGATTGGTTAATTATCCCACTTGGACCAATTTTCTTACATAGAAAAAGTTCTTTATCACCCATATGAACTTTAATCTAATTGATTTAAATATGTAAATGTAGAGGTGGCAAGGAACTCTAAATATCTAGAACTAGCCTAAAACACAAAACATTAGCAAAAAGAGCCCAAAGAGAGTGGGATAATAATGACGTGTATCTTCGATATTTTGTCTCTCCTACCATATTATTTATTACCCATGACATTATATGCCATCCTGTAACATGGAAATTGTTAAAATATCTTGAAAAGTGTTTAAAAATTGCAAACCAAGCTTTAGGCATGTTAGTGTATATTCATGTAATTATTTTATTTGTTCATAATATTTAGAATTTGCTCATAACAAATTTATAAGTTAACCATAGAAAAAAATTCAACATGAGACAAGAACCTCAAGCTCATGGACTTAGGTACTCCTAATGCCACATCTTTCAAATCATTCCATACATATTAAAGATAGTTCAACTAATAGAAAACATGGGTGAAGAGTAGACAATGTGAGAATACACTTTAGTTTTTGTAAAATTCAAGACATGCCCTCATATATTAAAAAAGTAATACTTAAAAATAATTGAATGTCATACTTGAATCATTAATACCTTGTTTAGCACATTTACATTGATCATATTTTGAGGAACCTATGAGGGCTTGATTTCACTTATTTTCTTTTCGGTAAATCATTTATCTCTACTTCAAACTTGCTTAAAAACAACTAATATGTAAGAACCCAATTTGGAATACAACTAAGGGAATTTAAAATTAAATCCCCAAATTTTAATCATGATTGTTGGGCTATAAAAGCTAAAAGCTAATATTTTATTTTGAAAAAGGACTTAATTAATTTCTTATTTGGTAGTGATTTATCTTAGTGCATAATTTGTGTGAAGTGAATGAAGTTTTTTTAATATAATAAATAGAAAGTTAGGAAGCATGAATTATGTTAATATGATTAGTAATTAATAATTTATTTATTAAAATATAATTTAACATTTATAAAAATTAAATTAGCATACAAATTTCATGGCGGTGATTTTTAGTTGGTCATTCTAATGAAAAATTAATATATTTTATTACCTTTTCGAATCAAGATGTGTAATTTTAAATTTCAATTTTCTTTTGAAGTGAATTTTTTAATTTCCTTCTATAACAAGTCGAAAGACTTGAATGACGTTGACAACTACAAATTTGAGTGCTTTTTGTAAGCACTTCGTTTTTTAAAAATGGTGGATAAAAGGGGAGTAATTCAAATTCCTTGGCACTCTATTTTCTTTTGATTTTTCCCCTTTGATTCTTGAAATATATGATTTCTAGATTACCAAGTCTCTTTCCTAATAAGAAAGTTTTAGTTATGCACCAAAATTCTCGGTGCCACCAAATTTATTACTCGCTTTGTTGGCATCTCTCTAAGGCTTCATATGATAAATTGTCTACATTGTACTTGATATTTTAATGAGCGAATGTTAAATAGGGATAAGACTTCTAAAAAGTCACTTGGGATTTTTATTACATCCCACAAGAAAAAGGAGGTATGGGAATCATTACCAACCACTACCATTTGAGAATTTCTCTCTACAACTAATTTGGTGGTGAGAACTATGGAAAAATGCTAAATCTTGTTGAGGCAATGTATTTCAACAAATTCTCCTATGGAACACTTTGTGTTGGAAAACCAAAGGATTCCATATGCTAATGATCGCCACAATGATAGTTAAAATTGAGGGGTATTTTGTGGCCAAAAGCATATGAAAATCTTTTGAATTGCTTAAAATCCATCTTAAATGGGTGGGGGTAGTTTCAAAATGAGCTTTCTTTAATTTCTTATAATTAGTGGTAGTTTCCTACTATGACATCTATGATTATTCCTCTAACTAAAATCACTGGTATAAAATCCCATATTTTTTAGGAAGGGCATCGTCTCTATATGGGACATTGTATCCAATAAAGATTAGTATTCATGCATAGTTTTTTTGGCCTAATTTGTAAAGGAAGTTTTAGCTCTTAGCTTCAAACTTGACTTCCTTCCTTTTGTTAAAGATATTTTTTATACATAATGCTTCATAAACTTGGGTTGAAATTGTGTTTGGCTTCTTGAAGCAATGACGATGGAATTGTGATACTACATTTAGAAATTACTCTCCCAGTGCTATTGTATTAGATTATGATTATGTTTTCCTCAACTTTGGACAAGATCATGTTCATGAACAAGAATTTAAATTCTTCTCCTTGCACCTGGCTTAGTAGAGACTCAACAAATTTTGGAATACAAAGATAAAACTCAAATTATCTCACTTCCTAAATGGTGTCTAGTCTACCCGGAATTGTCCCTTGGAGAAAGGATCAAACAAATTCACATCCTTAATATTAAGTTTTCAACATGATCTATCCCTTAAAATTTTAAGCACTTGTTTTGGTTTTGTCGATGTGCATCTAGTTAAGAAGTCAAAATTCCTCCAAAACACACACACATGATTTTGTAAAAACTACATAAGCTTCAAAATATTTTCTTCTCATTCATGAATCCACACTAATATTTTACAACATTACAATCTTCCTTTTATTTCCCATTATCTCTAAAAACCCTAAAATTCCAAGAAACCCTAAAACACACAAAAATACCTCGAATGGCCCCAATTTTTTTGTAAAAGTATACCTTCATAAATGAAGGCTTACACCATATCTTGGCTTATTCTATAAAGCAGAGAAAAAGATATTAAAACTCTAAGTTCTAGAAAAAACCAAAAAAGGTTCGGAGCATATTTTAGACTAATAGATGAAGGAAGTTGCCCCAAAATATACTAAAATGGCACCCAAACTTTGCAAAAATTGACATATTGTATTACTAATCAAGATTCAATGGTCGATCAAAAGTTATGGTCTTAGGAAGTTATGCTCTTGCATCATTGTCTTAGAGCCCAATATGCATGGAATTGGATTCATAGTATTTTTCAACCCTTCTGTCCAAAGACTTTCAACCTGCATATGATTTTTATAGGGGATTATGCTAACTTCCCTGCACATACCAATACTTTTCTTTGGAATTTATTCAAGTTAAATGTTTACCATCAATTTTCAATAAATATGAAATCAATCCTCACTTTATAGTAAATGAAGTTCTTATGATATATTTGGTGTGTATGAAAATCCACACTTAGATCAAGAAAGTGGAAAACATTTCACACTTAGAGTTGTTTCGCCACTAGGTGTGGGATCCCTACAATATGTTTCATGTGATTGTAGATCATTCTTCACATGGTTAGTTTCCATTGATGCACAATGTCGATGTAGCTGATCCCGTAGCCACTTTTCCACTCCTATTCACTATAGGGGTTTGATCTCATTAATTCATACTAAGTCTTTGGATATTCTATCTTGATGTTCCTCTTTGGTGTAGGGTATTGTTCAAATAGTTGTGAGCATCCACCTAGGCGGGAATTTATCGTTTCATTGGTTCTTGTAAGAAATAGTCTTGACGATGATGTGTGGGTGGTCCCCGACCCACCTTTGGATGAATCCCTTGTTTAGGGTGTGCCCCAGATGATCCACCACTAGTTGCCCCTATTTTATACTTTAAGTTCATGTGCTTGATGTGTCGGGATTAGTGCTTTGATATAATGATATTGTTTTTAGTGATGGTTTTTTGATCTTTTTTTGTTTTCCTTTTTGTTATAACTTAATGTAAATTTATTTATTTATTTTGAAATAATATGATATATTAAAGAGGTCTAAGAGATAAAGATAAAGAGAGCTAATAAGTAAAGATATCTAATCACTCAACATTCTATAAAATTTGAACCATTTTAATATTTTATAAATAGTTCTTAAATTCTTTTATTTTGTAAATATTCACATCTTTTTCACTTCATAGCCTCAAAAAGAAGACTTATACCCTATTTTAATACTCATTTTATAATTATATTTGAAACAATTTTTTCTAGATAAAATATAAATAAAGAGAAGTTAAATAGAAATTGCAAAAACATTAAAATAACAATGAAAATAAAAACAAACTTGTGAAAATAGAAAATTATTGGATGATGATATAGTTGTTGATAAAACTATAATGATATTGTTAGATTGCTTTGATGTTGTTGTGATTCATATATCTAGATGATTTTGGAATTTTAATTATATTTATATTATTTTGGACGTTCTGATATGGCCACGAGGCCGAAGGAGGTATTTGTATTTTTGCAGGTTAAAATATCACAACAAACATCGGGGGATTGGAGACCAACCACATTGGAATTCTAGATGAATTCAACAAGGTCACCATGACAACTAGTTTTGTTTGTGTGTGTGTTTGTTAGTGTTAGGGATTCCCATGGGGGATCACCTTTAAATGTGACCAAGGGATTTTATGTATTTCTTTTATTTTTGGTCCCTTTTGTTTAATTTTTGCATGTGTTTTATGTGGTGCACTTACCCTTTCATTATTTATTTAATGGTGTGTAAATATTGTGAGTAATCATATTGTTTAGTTAATTAATTAAAAGATGTCATAAGAATGTAATTAATAGAGTTGTTGGCCATGTTTTAAAGTGTTAAGTGTGTAAGTAATGTAAGTAATGTGTAAGTGATGTAAGTGATGTAAGTTAACTTTTGAGTGTGAAACACTCCACCTTCTTGGAAATTCAAATTTGTCCTTGGAGGCTGATTTTGGAGGCTTGTGGGACAAGTTAAACTTGTCCCATACCTCTTAAATTTACATACCAACCTTGCCTATGGTTGGAGGTTAAATTTAGACTTTTTAATGCATTTTTACAAGTCAAGTTGAATGTTGTAATTGCACTTTTCTTACATAATTTAATTTCAGTCCTTATGGGGTATGGGCTTGTTTGAGTGTGTAAGTAAATATGTCATATTATTCACCCACCTATTTATTATGCATTGGAGAATGAAGTTGACTTTGTGTTTGGGGTTGAGGATGTGTGATGTGGCATCCTACATGGATCCACCTCATCCTCTTCTCTTCCCTCTTCTATAAAATTTGAATTTCTTGCCTTGTTTTGGGTTGCTTCACTTTTGGGAGACTTCATTTTGGGTGAATTTTCTTGTTGTTTTGGGAGCTCTTGCTTGGAGAAGTTTTGGAAGATTGTTGCATGCTTGTGTTGGGTTGATTTTTGGATTGCTTGCATTGGAAGGAGCTTGTTGTTTTGAACTAGGAACAAACTCCATCATGGAGAGGTAAGAGCTTGGCTCTTGAAATGCTCTTCTTTTATTTATGTAAATGTTCTTGTGTGAATGTTTTGGTATATATTGTGGGTTGTTGGGTAGATGGCCTAGGAATGGTGTAGGAGAAGACTATGGGGTTATTTTTGTGGGAGGCACAAGTGGTTTTAGGGAGGTATAAGGGTGGAGGGAGTTGGGAATTTGGGTTCCACCTTACAAAGAAATAGCTTGCATTTCTTTACTCATTATGGGGTGCCATAAGAGGTTGGGGAGATATAAGAAAATGTGAGGAATAAGGGGTACTTGGGGGAGGCATAAGGGCATGAAAGGGTTTGAAATGATATTCATATACACACACGCGCGCATACATATATATATATATATATATATATTTTTTTGTGGGTTGTACTCAGTGGTGATACCCATTTTCCCCTTTGGGAGGCATAAGCAAGCATCCCCATAGCTTCTTGCTCCTTTGGCTTGCTTGATGAAGCCTTAGTATTGTTTGTCATGTTTTAATGTAGTTGTAAAACTACATTCTGTTTTGGACTATGTTTTATTGTGAAAATGTTGTGTGTATGTTTGTGGAAGCCTTGTTGTTGCCATGAGTTGGATCACATCTTTTATTGCATTGTGGTTGGGGCTTGGGGCCAATGAAGAAGGATGGCTTCTCCTCTTCATTGGATGTCTTGGTTGGGTGGAGAGTGTTGCCTTTCCCCTACTCCTATTGTGATCAAATTGGAAGAATGAGAAGAATGCATGTTGTTGTTCAGAGTTGAGAAAAGATAGTTTGATAGTCCCTTGTGAAATGAAATCTCATTGTAACCTTTCCCACTTGAAGTGGATGATCTTGTAAATGTTTGTAATGGAAAGATGTTGTACAGATTTACAAGTGAAATTTGAAATGTAAAAGAGTTATACTATGTATTCTGTTTTGGAAAGAATGTGAAAGAATGATACTATTTTGTATATTGTATTTTGAAATCAAATGGAAAGGAGGTTGTATGAGTTTCATTGGAATTAATGGAAGTGTTTACCTTGTTCATATGATATTATTCCATTGGAAATTTGTGTTTATCATGCACTATGAAATCCTTTTTTTGAAAAGTGGTAAAGTGGAGCACGTGAAAAGAAAATGTATTATTCTGCTCTATATATATAAATGATTTTGGAAGAAATAAAAGAAGGAAGTTGTAAAATTGTCCTTTTGAAATCAATAAATGAATGTAATACTTTTCTCAAATTGCATTGTTGTATTGAATCTGATCATTTCAATGTATTGAAATCTCTGTTTGAAAGGAAGAAATGCGTGTGAGAAAAATACAGTATTTTGTCTCTTTGAAATGTGAAAAAAAAATTTGAAATCAAAATTGCATTTTGGTCTTGAATAGTTTGATTTGAATCAACTAAAATGTGTTAGATTGGAATTGGAATGTATTCTAAATACTTGGAAGAAGAAATGGCAAATAGACCCATCAAAATTTGATCCTTGTTATTTGTAATTTCAAATTGGCAATTATCTAAACCAAAAATGCACAATTCAAACCTGAAATAATAAAATAACAAATTAAATGATTGAATTGAAGTAGTAGGCCCTAAAAGTTCAAATAGACAAAAACACTTAAAGGAAATATTTCAAAACTTAGCAAAATCGGGCTCAAACCGTTTTGTAGTCATTTTTTTGTCAAGAAATGAAAATGTTCAAATTGCAAATCAATCAAAAAAATTGAACCTTGAATCCTCCTTAAATCCATTTAGGAACAATCCTCCATGTCTATTTGACATGTTGAGAGAGGAAGAAGATCAAATTGAATAAATCTAACAAGTTAAAATTTACCATTCGCACTTAAAAAATCCTGCAGGCCGTTTTCTTAAAATTGACCCCTTAAACTTTATCAAAATCTAAAATTAATGATCTTTGTAAAGAGGACATTGAGAGATTTCCAGAAAGTCCTCGTTTTCCCAAAACCAAGCTCTCTATCAAAGTTATGGCCTTCTGAAGTTTTCTTCACTTGGCATGGTAAAATTTTGGGAAAAATTTCCTTGCGGGCCATGGCCCAAATTTTTCCTTAGAGCTTAGGAAATTTTTTTGGGAAAATTTTCAAATTTTCCCCCCCCCACCCCATGCAATCAATCGAGAGGCTTCCACATGGCACCATGAGGTGTCAGTGGTGGGGCGGATCCCCTTTTTAACTTAGCGCTTTCGAAAATTTTGGGAAAATTTTCCAAATTTTCCCCACCGCCCCGCAACCAATCAGGTGATGCCACGTGGCATCACGAGGCATCGGGGAGGAATGGGTCCCTTTTTGTCTTTTGTGTCTCAAAATTTTTTTGGAAAATTTTCCAAGTTTTCCCATTGTCCCGCCATTGGCCCAACCAATCGGGGGCTGCCACGGCATCATGCGAGGTGTCGGCGGAGGCGGGTCTATGTACCCTCTTAGCCCTTTGGGCATTAAGTCAATTTTCTCCCCCACCCCCCTTCCCCCCATGTTGGCTTAGGAGATGATGCACATGTCCCTTGTGGACTCATGGGGGAGCAGGCAGTGCAAAGCTGACTTTTCACCCACGTGTGGGAGAATTTGTAAATGTCTCCCGCCCCCCACCTTTCCCATTTTTCCCCACGCTTTGCCTTAGGGAGTGCCACGTGTCCCTTGTGGACTTGTGGACCCATGGGAGCATGGGGTGCAAAATGTGTTTTTTTTCCCCACATGGGAAATTTTTTCCAAAAGTCTCCCATGGCCCACCAACCCACCCTTTGGGAAAATTTTCACCCCTTGGGCCCGCAGGCCCGCTCTTGGGGAAAATTTTCACCCCAAGGCCCGCCGACCCATAACTTGAAAAATATGAGGAGTTAGGAGGACTTATTTATATCAATGGAAAGGTGAGGAAATTTCCTATCCAATGGGAGTGATTTAGGAAAATTTTGAATGCATTAAGTGTGAGAAAAATCAAGTTGAAACTTTAAGCTTGTTAGAGAGTGGGTATGGTGAGGAATTTTCCTCTGAACCTAATTGAAACTTCTAACCCTAAATTTTGGACCTTATGACCTCTAATAATTATTAATAAAAGAAAAGTATATTCTAGTAGATTAGAATTGTTCTCAGAACCTATTAGTGATAACTTTGTTGTCTTGTAACATGGTTGTAGATTCTTTTAATAAAAAAAAAATATTCCATAATTTTCCTAACTAATCCTAGGTTGTTCTTGGGTCTCAAGTGGGTTGTTTTAATGGGCGTTACACTTGGTATCAGAGTAGTGGTTCAAAATCTTGGACCATTGGGCACACTAGAAAACTTGAGACATGAAACTTAAACCTAGCACACTTTTAAATCTAGAAAACAACTTAGTTTAGAAATTACATATTTTAGTAAACATGGAAATTGAATAAAACTTAGAAAAATGAACTAACTCTCACCTTGGTCTATGCAGGAGGCGCAGAAAAATGAGATGAGGGAATTTTCACATAGACCTAGACTTACCACCACCAGATCATGTTGTAGCAGCCATCCTACCCCAGATTTTTACAGACTCTTCGGATGTTAATGCCACTCTACGCGGAGGATCAGTAGGAGGACATGCAGCCAGACATGACAGAGTCCCTTCCATTGAGGGTCAGGTATCTCCTCGACCCAGAGGAGGAGCATGGAGGAGAGAACTCCCATGCAGAGTCAGCCAGGGTAGAGTCACCATAGAGGGGACAGGGTGACCAGTTTTAGGACATAGAGAGAGGTCTCGAGCCCTAGGCTTAGGGATGAGCATGCAGAGAGACCTAGAGGCCATCAGACCACAGCTACAGATCACATCAGGGAGATCCTGAAGCTTTGACCATCACATTATTCTAGTGACATAGGTGGATTTCAGGTAGAGGCTGGTTGGTGAGCTTGAGTGGATGCTTCAAGCTCTTGTCCTTGTTCTAGCAACAAAAGCTCATGTTGTGATCCATCTACTGAGGGATGGAGCTGGTGTCTGTGGAGGATAGAGGAGTAGAAAGGCTCCATGTTGATTATGAGATAGTTACAGGAGCTCTTTGAGGAGTGTTTTAGGAACAGATATTTGTCACGGAGGTTCATACAACATAGCGGATAGATGAGTTCCATGACCTCCGATAGGCATCTCTTATAGTGGCTGAGTATGAGAGTAGATTTCTGGATCTACTCCAGTATGTTGGTTATATGCAGGATGAGTAGGTGTGGATTCACAGGTTCATCAGGGGCTGAATCTAGACATTGGAGGTGCAGTGTGGATCCATTGTCCACAGACATTAGCTGAGGCCATCGAGAAGGCCTATATAGTAGAGGAGACTCGGGGAAAGACCCAACAGGCTAGAGACCAAGTCCGAGCCACATACAGCAGATGCAGGACAACATATCGAGGGGATCAGTACCTCTTCCTCATGGTGGACAGGTTCAACATAGTCATCTTTTAGACCCCAGCAGCAGCAGTAGTAGTCCCACCCACCTTATAGACCTCCTCAGAGGTTTGATGCATAGAGAGAGAGGTCGAGTATGGGGCCTCCTCCTAGGGGTCCCATCAGGACACAGGGTGCCCAGAGAGCTCACTCAATAGGAGCTCACCAGTAGAGACCTCAGCAGACCATAGCCGGATCGGATCATCAGGATCCACACCACAGACCTCCAGAGTACCGAATGGACCTGCTACATAGGGAGAGGATCAGGCGGTTGTTTTGGTTGTGGTGTTACTTGGACATTTTTGGAGAGATTTCCCACAGAACCCTAATAACAAGGGTAAGACACAATCTCAGAGCCTACTGTTGGTGATATGGGGCGCAGTCATAGGATGTATGCAGTGGTTGAGAACCATCTAGGTAGAGCATCAAAGTATAGTTATTGAGACTACAGGTAGCATTGGTGGTATTCCTACCTCCATCTTGTTTGATTCTGGTTCTTTTGATTCTTTCATTGCACCATCTTTAGTAGAGCGATGTAGGCTGGTGGCAGTTAGGCAGGGTCATAGTTGGGATGTTGAGATGGCTTCTGAGCCAAGATCTCTGTAGACTCCTTAGTTAAGGAGTGTGTGGTGGATTTGGGACCTTTCACCACTACCTCGGATCTCGTATCCTTCCTTTGGGCTCTTATGGAGTCATCTTGGGTATGGATTGGTTGTCTACACACAGGGCCAGTGGATTATTACCACAAGATTATATCTTGTGCAGATGATTTGGGAGTTGAGTCGGTGATTTTAGGGGTCGGAGACCCATTTCACCACACCATCTCTATATAGCTTAAAGCGGTGTGTATGATGGGGTTGTCAGATGTATGTTGTTACAATCAATGACAGATCAGAGGATGGGTCTAGTGGACCATCACTAGATGATCACCCCATTTTGAGAGAGTTTGCAGATGTCTTTCTGGGGAGCTACTGGGGTTACCACCCCCACGTGAGATTGATTTTCATATAGATCTAGTTCCGGGAGTAGAGCCTATCTCACGAGCACCTTATCGGATGACCACCCCAGAGCTCTGTGAGCTCAAGTTGTAGCTTGAGGGCCTTTTGGAGAAAGGCCTTATCCATCCTAGTGTATCCCCTTGGGGTGCACCGGTGATCTTTGTGAAGAAGAAGGATGGATCCTTGTGGTTGTGTATTGATTACCACCAGTTGAACAAAGTAACGATCAAGAATCGTTATCCCCTTCCATGCATTGATGATTTGTTTGATCAGATGAAGGGAGCCACGGTTTTCTCTAAGATTGATCTTAAGTCAGTTACCATCAGTTGAGGATTTTAGAGGTAGACATTCATAAGACCACCTTCCATATGAGATATGGCCACTATGAGTTCACAGTGGTGCCTTTTGGTTTGACTAATGCCCCACATGTTTATGAGTTTGATGAATGGGGTATTTAGGACCTTCTTAGATCACTTCATGCTCATCTTCCTTGATGACATTTTGATTTACTCACGTATACATGAGGAGCATGAGGGGGCACCTTCACCAGGTTCTTCAGTGTCTTCGGGAGCAAGTAAACTTTTTGGGAACTTGGAGAAGTGTGCATTCTTTCAGATGGAGGTGCAGTATTTGGGTCATATCATTTCTAGGGAAGGTATCACCATCGATCCTTCCAAGATTAGAGCTATTATGGATTGGCCAGCACCCACTATGGTATGACTGAGGTGCGCAACTCATGGGATTAGCAGGTTACTACTAGAGATTTGTTTAGGACTTCTCTCGGATTGCACACCCCATCACTTCCCTTCAGAGGAAAGGGAAGAAGTTTGTTTGGTCGACAGTGTGAGTAGGCCTTCAGTACATTGAAGGAATGTCTCACTACAACACCTATTCTTGTAGTGTTGGATCCACAGGGTGAGTTTTTCATTTGCACGGATGCTTCTTTAGCAAGGGCTTGGAGGTGTGTTGATGCAGGAGGGAAGAGTAGTGGCTTTTGAGTCTCAAAAACTCAAAGATTATGAGCTTAATTATCGACTCATGATCTTGAGCTTGTGGTAGTTGTGCACACTTTGGTTTGATGGAGACACTTTCTTCTTGGTTGAGATTCACACTTAGGACAGATCACTTGAGTCTTCGCCACCTCTTCATGCACAGCCCAATCTCAATGCTCATCAACGGCGTTGGATGGAGTTTCTTTGTGAGTATGATATGGAGATAGAGCATGTGAAAGGGAAGGAGAATGTGGTGGTAGATGCTCTCAGTAGATGAGACATGTGGCTATGGCCACCTCAGTGAGCACATAGATTTGTGGAGTAGGATTCTTCAACAGCTTCCTCTTGACAACTTCTACATTGCAGTTCGAGAGATCGAGTCTCAGAGACCCCTCGAGGGGAAGTTTGATGGTTTTCTTTAGAGGTAGATGGTCTTCTCAGGCATAGAGGCTGGATTTATGTTCCCAGAGATGGAGGCTTGAGGCAGGACATCTTGGCAGAGGCACATCATGCACCCTATTCAGCCCATCCCGGGGTGAAGAAGATGCACGCCACCTTGAGATAGTTATATCATTGGAGAGGACTTCGTAGAGACATGGCCCAATTTCATGTCATGATGTTTAGAGTGCCAGAGAGTTAAGGCCGAGCATCAACATCTAGCTAGGCCTTCTTTTCCCTCATGCTATACTGGAGTGGAAATGGGACACCATTTCCATGGACTTCATTGTTGGGCTACCGATGTCGAGATATCACCACGATGCCATCATGGTCACGGTTGATAAATTGACAAAAGTGGCTCACTTTTCTCTGTGAAGACCACTTATATAGCTAGTGCAGTGGCATGGGTATATTTGGATGAGATTGTCAGGTTGCACGGGATTCCATGGAAGATCATTAGTGACCACGATCCTTTGTACACTTCCCATTTTTGGACTACCATGCAGCATGCCCTCGGGATGAAGATCAATTTCAGCACAACATATCACCCTGAGACAGATGGATAGATGAGTGGGTGAATCATATTTTAGAGGACATGCTCAGGATGTATGTGATGGATCAGCAGTCTAGATGGGAGGAGTACCTGTACTTGGTGGAGTTTTCCTACAATAATAGTTTTCAGAGTTCTATAGGCATGGCTCCTTTTCAGGATTTGTATGGTAGAGAGTGCAGGACACCTCTTAGCTGGGATAGGCTAGAGGATAGGGTTTCTCTTGGACCAGCTTTGTTGTAGGACATGGAGCAGCAGTAGGTGGTTTTGATCAGACAGAGACTACAGGAGGCACATGACATACAAAAGAAGTATGCAGATCAGCATAGGACCGACCATAGTAGTTTTGATGTGGGCATGAAGGTGTTCCTTCGTGTCAGGCCACATAAGAGCCCTATCCATTATGGAAAAGGTTCTAAGTTAGCTCCTAGATTCATGGGTCCTTTTGAGATCTTGGAGCATATTGGCCCTTTGGCCTACCATCTAGCATTGCCACCTAGCTTCTTGTCTCACATACATGATGTGTTTCATGTTTTAGTTCTTAGGAGATATGTTGCAGATCCTTCTCATGTGTTAGATTGGACATCATTGTAGGTGTAGGATCAGGGGCAGGTGATGGTGGAGCCCATTCACATCCTAGATCACAGGACCCTAGGCCTTCGAGGTAGAGAGGTTGATCAGGTTTGGGTGCAGTGGGATAGATATGATGAGACTGCAGCTACATGGGAGGATGCTACTTTGTTACGAGTTTAGTTTCCACATTTTTTCCAGTGACTTCCAGGAGGAAGTCAAGTCTAAGGGGAGGGGATGTAGTGCCCACTTCCCTTTGACACCTTTGATACTGATCATGACACTTTATCGACTATATTATGGACATTATTATAGTTTTGATTTAGTATGATGTTAGATATTTGATCATGGATTATTGTTGACTTTGATTCTTATATGATGCATGATGATTATTAGAGACACTTTATATGTTGATGATGTTATACTATTGGACATGGTTATATGATGGATGTTGTTGTGGACTTGTGATATTTGGATATTGTGAGTAGCCCTAGAAATGGAAAATTATTGGATGATGATATAGTTGTTGATAAAACTATAATGATATTGTTAGATTGCTTTGATGTTGTTGTGATTCATATATCTAGATGATTTTGGAAATTTAATTATATTTATATTATTTTGGATGTTCTGATATGGCCACGAGGCCGAAGGAGGTATTTGTGTTTTGCAGGTTAAAATATCACAACAAACATCGGGGATTGGAGACCAACCACATTGGAATTCTAGATGAATTCAACAAGGTCACCATGGCAACTAGTTTTGTTTGTGTGTGTGTTTGTTAGTGTTAGGGATTCCCATGGGGGGATCACCTTTAAATGTGACCAAGGGATTTTATGTATTTTCTTTTATTTTTGGTCCCTTTTTTTTTAATTTTTGCATGTGTTTATTTTGTGGTGCACTTACCCTTTCATTATTTATTTAATGGTGTGTAAATATTGTGAGTAATCATATTGTTTAGTTAATTAATTAAAAGATGTCATAAGAATGTAATTAATAGAGTTGTTGGCCATGTTTTAAAGTGTTGTAAGAATGTGTAAGTAATGTGTAAGTGACCTTGTAAGTGATGTGTAAGTTAACTTTTGAGTGTGAAACACTCCACCTTCTTGGAAATTCGAATTTGTCCTTGGAGGCTGATTTTGGAGGCTTGTGGGACAAGTTAAACTTGTCCCATACCTCTTAAATTTACATACCAACCTTGCCTATGGTTGGAGGGTTAAATTTAGACCTTTTTATGCATTTTTACAAGTCAAGTTGAATGTTGTAATTGCACTTTTCTTACATAATTTAATTTCAGTCCTTATGGGGTATGGGCTTGTTTGAGTGTGTAAGTAAATCTGTCATATTATTCACCCACCTATTTATTATGCATTGGAGAATGAAGTTGACTTTGTGTTTGGGGTTGAGGATGTGTGATGTGGCATCCTACATGGATCCACCTCATCCTCTTCTCTTCCCTCTTCTATAAAATTTGAATTTCTTGCCTTGTTTTGGGTTGCTTCACTTTTGGGAGACTTCATTTTGGGTGAATTTTCTTGTTGTTTTGGGAGCTCTTGCTTGGAGAAGTTTTTGGAAGATTGTTGCATGCTTGTGTTGGGTTGATTTTTGGATTGCTTGCATTGGAAGGAGCTTGTTGTTTTGAACTAGGAACAACTCCATCATGGAGAGGTAAGAGCTTGGCTCTTGAAATGCTCTTCTTTTATTTATGTAAATGTTCTTGTGTGAATGTTTTGGTATATATTGTGGGTTGTTGGGTAGATGGCCTAGGAATGGTGTAGGAGAAGACTATGGGGTTATTTTGTGGGAGGCACAAGTGGTTTTAGGGAGGTATAAGGGTGGAGGGAGTTGGGAATTTGGGTTCCACCTTACAAAGAAATAGCTTGCATTTCTTTACTCATTATGGGGTGCCATAAGAGGTTGGGGAGATATAAGAAAATGTGAGGAATAAGGGGTACTTGGGGAGGCATAAGGGCATGATAGGGTTTGAAATGATATATATATATATATATATATATATATATATATATATATATGGTGGGTTGTACTCAGGTGGTGATACCCATTTTTCCCCTTTGGGAGGCATAAGCAGCATCCCCCATAGCTTCTTGCTCCTTTGGCTTGCTTGATGAAGCCTTAGTATTTTTTTGTCATGTGTTAATGTAGTTGTAAAACTACATTCTATTTTGGACTATGTGTTTTTTGTGAAAATGTTGTGTGTATGTTTTGTGGAAGCTTTGTTGTTGCCATGAGTTGGATCACATCTTTTATTGCATTGTGGTTGGGGCTCGGGGGCCAATGAAGAAGGATGGATTCTCCTCTTCATTGGATGTCTTGGTTGGGTGGAGAGCGTTTGCCTTTCCCCTACTCTTGTTGTGATCAAATTGGAAGAATGAGAAGAATGCATGTTGTTGTTCTAGAGCTGAGAAAAGATAGTTTGATAGTCCCTTGTGAAATGAAATCTCATTGTAACCTTCCCACTTGAAGTGGATGATCTTGTAAATGTTTGTAATGGAAAGATGTTGTATAGATTTTTTTACAAGTGAAATTTGAAATGTAAAAGAGTTATACTTTGTATTCTGTTTTGGAAAGAATGTGAAAGAATGATATTGTTTTGTATATTGTATTTTGAAATCAAATGGAAAGGAAGTTGTATGAGTTTCATTTGAATTAATGAAAATGGTTTTGTCTTGTCCATATGATGTTATTCCATTGGAAATTTGTGTTTATCATACTCTATGAAATCTCTGTTTGAAAAGTGGTAAAGTGAAACACGTGAAAAGAAAATGTATTATTCTGCCCTGTATACAATAAATGATTTTGGAAGAAATAAAGAAGGAAAGTTGTAAAATTTCTTTTGAAATCAATAAATGAATGTAATGCTTTTCTCAAATTGCATTGTTGTATTGAATCTGATCATATCAATGTATTGAAATCTCTGTTTGAAAGGAAGAAATGCGTGTGAGAAAAATACAATATTTTGTCTCTTTGAAATGTGAAAAATTTGAAATCAAATTACATTTTGGTCTTGAATAGTTTGATTTGAATCAACTAAAATGTGTTAGATTGGAATTGGAATGTATTCTAAATACTTGGAAGAAGAAATGGCAAATAGACCCATTAAAATTTGATCCTTGTTATTTGTAATTTCAAACTGGCAATTATCTAAACCAAAAATGCACATAGTTCGAACTTACAATAATAAAATAACAAATTAAATGATTGAATTGAAGTAGTAGGCCTAAACAGTTCAAATAGACAAAAAACTTAAAGGAAATATTTCAAAACTTAGCAAAATCGGGCTCAAACCATTTTGCATAGTCATTTTTTATCAAGAAATGGAAATGTTCAAATTACAAATCAATCAGACAAATTGAACCTTGAATCCTTCCTTAAATCCATTTAGGAACAATCCTCCATGTCTATTTGACATGTTGAGAGAGGAGGAAGATCAAATTGAATAAATCTCACAAGTTAAAATTTACCAATTCACACTTTGTAAAATCCTGCAGCCGTTTTCTTAAAATTGACCCCTTAAACTTTATCAAAATCTAAAATTAATGATCTCTAACAAAGAGGACATCGAGATATTTCCATAAAAGTCCTTGTTTTCCCAAAACTGAGCTCTCTATCAAAATTTATGGCCTTCTGAAGTTTTCTTCACTTGGCGTTAAAATTTTGGGAAAAATTTCCTTGGCGGGCCATGGCCTAAATTTTTCCTTAGAGCTTAGGAAAAAATTTTGGGAAAATTTTCAAATTTTCCCCCCCCCCACCCATAGCAATCAAGGCTTCCACATGTGGCACCATGAGGTGTCAGCGGAGGGGGATCCTTTTTTTAACTTAGCGCTTTTGAAAAAAATTTTGGGAAAATTTTCCAAATTTTCCCCCCCCCATGACCAATCAGGTGATGCCACGTGGCATCACGAGGCATCGCGGAGGAACGGGTCCCTTTTTTCTTTTGCATCTCGAAAAATTTTGGAAAATTTTCCAAGTTTCCCCCTTGTCCCACCATTGACGTGCCAATCAGGGGCTGCCACGTGGCATCACGAGGTGCGGCGGAGGCGCGGGTCTATGTACCCTCTTAGCCCTTTGGGCGTTAAGTCAAATTTTCTCCCCACCACCCCCTTCCCCATGTTGGTTTAGGAGATGCCACGTGTCCTTTATGACTCATGGGAGCATGGGTGCAAAGCTAACTTTTCACCCCATGTGGGAGAATTTGTAAATGTCTCCCCACCCCGCCTTTCCCCACTTTTCCCCATCGTTGCCTTAGGAGTGCCACGTGTCCCTTGTGGACTTGCGGACCCACGGGAGTGTGGGTGAAAATGTGATTTTTTTCCCATGTGGGAAAAAATTTTCCAAAGTCTCCCACAGCCCATGCCAACCACCCTTTGGGAAAATTTTCACCCCTGGGCCCATGCAGGCCCGCTCTTGGGGAAAATTTTCACCCCAAGGCCCGCCGCCCATAACTTGAAAAATATGAGGAGTTAGGAGGACTTATTTATATCAATGGAAAGGTGAGGAAATTTCCTATCCAATGGGAGTGATTTAGGAAATTTTGAAATGTGTTAAGTGTGAGAAAAATCAAGTTGAAACTTTAAGCCTGTTAGAGAGTGGGTATGGTGAGGAATTACCCTCTGAACCTAATTGAAACTCTAACCCTAAATTTTGGACCTTATGACCTCTATAATTATTAATAAAATTAAAAGTATATTCTAGTAGATTAGAATTGTTCCGAAACCTATTAGTGACAATTGTTGTCTTGTAACCTGGTTGTAGATTCTTTTCAAAGAATGGTGAATTGGCGATGCCAAGTAGATTTTCGGTATGATTTTTCTCCTCTTTTTTTTTCGTGTATTAGTCGGCCATTAATATTCTGGTTAGTGTTGCCTAAGCTTTTAACTTTAATTATTGGTCAGGTCTATGTTATATTGATTTACTATGTCTATTGATAATAGAAAATGTAATCCATTAAAGAACACCAATTTTTTTGGATTTCTTGTAATTTTATATTGCAAAGTTGTGATAAACTTATGATTCCTTTGTCAATTCCAATGACCAGGTCAATGGATAATTATGATTTTCTAGATTTATAGAGCACTATCCAACAATTTTATGTTTGAATAACACCTTTTTTTTAACATTGACAACCGAGGTATTAAAAATTAAGTATATATTTTTTAAAAATTATGTGGGTGAGAAAGAGGGTGAGGGAGGCATATGATCCAAGTAATCTTGCTTAGGGCACTCAAAATCTTAATTCGGCTATACCTTTCATCCCTCAATTTGTAATACCCCTTTGGTTCCAACTAATAATCCCTTAGCATCATATACATCCAAAGTAATTTTTGCATGAATTATATAATACTAATTACTTTTAACTCTCATATATGGGTTAAAAAATACACATTTCACATAAAATAAAAACAATGAATGTATAATAAATAATTGTATTAATGCTATTGATTGAGATTTTTGAATAAATTTTTCATTTAATACATAGACTAATCAACCTACCAACCCTTAGTATACACACACATTAGAATAATAGCCATTCACTTCACCTATCAAATCACTCTAACCATAACATGTAAAAAAACATGGATTGTTTGACAATATATATCGTTTGAAAGTGTTCACCTCAAGCACTCCTAAGGAACATGAAATAAAGATCCAAAAAACATAGGGAAAGAGAAAGGGAGGATAACTTAATCTGAGAGTTTGTACTTTAATTGTTCACTAATAAGAATGAATGCATGTTCATTGATAGAACTTAGTCCTAATGACAACTTGCAAATTATTGAGAAAATGTTGTGGATGCCTTTAATGTTTAATTATAAATTATTATTGATGTTTATGAGATATATACTCATGTATTTCCAAATTACCTTTTCCATGAATTATATAATACTAATTACTTTTAACTCTCATATATGGGTCAAAAATACACATTCCACATGACAAGAAGAAACTATGGATGTATAATAAATAATTGCAATAATGATATTGATTGAGATTTTTGAATAAAGTTTTTCATTTGATAGATAGATTGCAATCAACTTACCAACCCTTAGTATACACACACCTTAGAATCATAGCCATTCACTTCACCTATCAAATCACTCTAACCATAACCTGTAAATAAACATGGATTGTTTGACAATATGCATCGTTTGAAAAGTGTTCACCTCAAGCGCTCTGAGGAACATGAAATAAATATCCAAAAACATAGGGAAAGAGAAAGGCGGATAACTTAATTTGAGAGTCTTTACTTTAATTGTTCACTAATAAGAATGAATGCATGTTAATTGATAGAACTTAGCCCCAATGACAACTTGTAAATTATTGAGAAAATGTTGTGGATGCCTTGAATATTTAATTATAAATAGTTGTTGATGTTTATGAGATATATACTCATGTATTTCCCAAGACAACCTTCGTGAATTGTTTGAGATAAAACAAATTGAAAATGGACAACAATCAAAATTTGTTGTGAAATATTATAATTGTACCTAATTCAAATACATGATTGGGTTGTGATTGGGTTAATCTCACATTAGTAATAATTTTGAGACAAGGTTGACCTATAAGGAATTACACACACCAATAAATTTTCCAATGGGAGAAGTCGAGCTACAGGGTGAGAAGATCAAAGTGGTTTCAATCAATTTTTTTGTTTATACCCCCTACTAAGAGGTGCTTACAAGTGATCTTGTGATGAGTGAGTACCCTTTCCTTGTAATTATTCTACAAGATTATTTTTTATTTAAATAGGCGTATAAACCCCACCAAAAATATGCATTGAAGAAGTATATCTGACATAGTGTAGTAAGACATGTATTGTCCATGAAGATTATGACTTAGTGTAGTAAGATATGTATTTGGATGCAAATTATGAAGTTAAATACACATATTCATCCCACAATCAATTAGCCATTATGTTAGTAAGAAGGTCACTTCCAAATTGATATATTGGGTTTTATACCAACTAATGTGGGATTATGTTTTGAGTGTAATGAGGACTTTAGAGTTGTGGAAGTAAAATTCAAAGATGTATTGAAGTGTGCAAATAGAGTAAGGTTGAGCAAGAAAACATACTTATCTCATAACTAATCAACCATTATGTTAGTAAGAAGGCCACTTCCATTGTAACATCACTCATTTTGGTATAAGAATCATTGTATATTAAAATTCATATATTGATGTTGACCATACCTACTAATGAATGTTAGATTATTTTTTTAGTGTATAAGATTTTAACATAATTTTAAAGTTTTGGAAACAATTCCAAAATGCATAAGAAAAACATATTTAACTTAAAATAAGAAATACTTATACTCCAAAACATTTTTTTTTTTTTTTATTTTGATTAAAAAATATCATAAAGCCAATTACAACTCATTCATGTCATCTAAAAATGCAAGTGGGTTACGGAAAAGGGTATATGGGAAAATATGAAAAATATAACACATGTTTATTTGATTAACCTACAATCACCATACATGATGGATGCATCATTAATTACCTAAAAAACATATAGAATAAATTATAATACGACGTTTAAAAACAAATAGAATTATCTAAATTATCTAAATTATAAATAAACTAATTTAAGGAATAAGGAAGTGTTCCATGAAAATATGGAAGTGTTCCATGAAAATAAGTAGAAAAATCTATCTACCAATCACATACATGAAAATTAGTATTTGTAAATGAATAAAAATATATATATTGTTTACAAATATACATTGACCGTATGAAATAAAAATAGTTGATTGTGATTGGTTGAAAAATATTAAATAATAAGAAAGTGATTCTAATAGTTAGTATGTCTTGGCAAGGGACTAAATCTAATACATATATTTGTTCTTTTAGTAGTTTAGAACAATGTAAAGATGTAATATAAGGCTTTTGAGTAACATGAAAATAATATATATTTGTTATGTTAAAGTGAAAATTTTCATAAACTATTTGATCAATAAATAGTTTCGTAAGATTTTTTACTAAATAGTATATCCAAAATTTCATTTACATAAAGTTTAATTTATAATTGATTATAAGTTAAGACTACAAAACTTAAAATATGACATCAAATAATCAATAAACACAAATATATACTAAAACCATAACAATTAACACACACCAAAATTAGGCGTTTACATTTAAGAAGAGTCGTTTATCTTAATGGAAGTGTTTTAGTTTAGAACTATTTTTACAAAAGAAAGAAAAGATCCAATAAATTTGTGACCATTAAGATTTCAATCTCTTATCTCATGAGATAATAAATGACGAGGTTAAGATCATACCATAACAAATTCGAAGAATTTAAAAACTTAAATCCAATCTAAAAGAAAAAGGAAAAAGAGAGGTTAAAACAAAAACATTGTTACATGAGTTTTGAAATAGAAAGTGAATTTCTTAATATTTATTTTTAAATTATTTTTAACTGATACAAGATAACTTGTAAACCCTAATACTCGTACATCATATATATGCATATTACGTTTTTTGGACCTCCATTTCACAACCCTTGCTGTCTCTGGATCATTTCGTCTTTGCAAAGTATAATAACAATAATTCAGTCAAACAAATCAAGCAAAGTATTATAACAATATTTCAGATCTGTTGGAGTCCATAGATATGATTGTTCCTGCGTTTAATCGTTATGAAATTGAGTCCACTGAACCAGTTATTATTGCAGCTGCATTTCACTTTTTTGTGGACCTATGTATGATATGAATTTCCACAAGAATTGAATTCTTCCAATTCATGTATGCACTAACAACAGAAGTTTCTATTATTGTTGGCAGCATGAGAAAGGGCATCTGGAAATAAAGGTTGTGGAAAGGGAAGGCATTGACATTATTACAGATGCGGCATTTATATAAAATCCTTCACAGGTACCCACGTCAACAGACAGGGAATAGCAGGATGAGTTTTGAACGTGGTATTCATAAATGACTCCAACATTGCTATTCAATTATACAACACCAAAATTATCTGGCATGTTTCATGGTTTATTTTGCTAACAGATTTATAAAATGTAACGCTGTATTTATTTATAGGTGACAAATGCTCCAACATGGAAGGAGATGACAACCGGGAAAACATAATTTTAAGGCAGTTGTGTGTGATACAGTTAATAACATTCTATTGTGTTGCGTTAAGTGCATGAGGCTGATGTGGCAGGCTTGATATGCTGTTTAATAATAATAATAATAATAATGGTTTTTACAGTCCACGATGCCGGGCGGCTTGTTTTTGGGTCTACAAGCGGCTTATAGCATATGGGACTACCTTGTACTCACATGCGGGAGGCAACTAACTTTGCTACAAACAAGGCGTACATACCCTACCCCCTGCAGGATTTGAACTTGTGACCTCTATTTCAAGAGCACATGTTCTTCACCATCGAGCCAACTCGGTTTGTGCAAAACAAAGTCGTATTTGCCGTGAAATAAATAGAAGTCCCTGCAAATTATTTTATTGCTTTTGTAGGTAGCATGTGAGTTGAACAATACATACTTTATAGAAGCACAAGTTATGGGTTCAAATCACAATGACTGTTTTTCAGCATACTATTAAACAAAAACTAAATTAAATGACGGAAACAGATGAGATGCATGCAATCCTACATTTCAATTTAGTTGGGGTACGTTAAAATTATTACGTACTTACAAAAGATCAAAACATTGGTAAAGGACTATTTTTGAAAAAACGTAATGGAAAAGTGTGAAGGGATATGATGAAATTGTAATTATTACGTACTTATAAAAGATCAAAGCATTGGTAAAGGATTATTTTAAAAAAGTAATCGAAAAGTGTGAGAGAATATGATGAAATTGTAATGGATATAGTAATTTGTTTTTTATCTCCGAATTTGCATGTCATATTTTAATTGGGATTAATAAAAATCAATAGAGACGATTCTGATAAAAATGGTTGTTGAAAAGAGCATGACTCGAAATCTATATTAGTAAAACATAGTTTAAAAATGCCATGTGAGTGTTAAAAAAATGGATTACAAAATGATGGATGACAAGGAGTAAGTAGAAGTGACAACATCATTATCCAATACTTTAACAATAAATAACCATATTAGATCAATGCTCTATGGCCAAGGCCCTATAGAGTAGAGATCTCCCAAACGAGATGACTCTTTGATGAAAGATCTGCCACACGTCATCCATCCAATGTGTGTGAGTCATGCATAGCTAAGGGTATCATAATTCCTCAAACAGTGGTAGAGAACTTACAACAATGATGTCACCTTACACTTGAGAGGGATAATGAGATAGAGCAACAACAAATGGGCCACCATAATGTTTTTGTCTTGTTGGCGTGGCTTTATGGACCCTTCCACGAGGTGGCAAGGTAGAGAAGCAATCATGAACCAAGGATAAAAGCCAACTTCTCAAACGTTTATACCTTTTCCTTGTAGCGGACAACGAAGATCCTAGCTATGGTGGATTTGGTAGAACTCGACTCATAGTACAAAGGGCATTCCTCCGGTGATCAAGTGGCTCTTATAGATGTTGAAACTCCAAAGCCACCTTCTCAACTTTGTGCTTTTATTTTGTAAGCACACGGAAGAGATAACAATGATAATCTCATTAGTTTAAAAATGTTGTGAAATACCATTATGCTTAAAAATTATGACATTTCAAGCTTTCCATAATTGAAAAAATAATAACTCTAAATAATTACTATAGAAATGCAATATAAGCATGACAATGAGAAGAGTCCCCCAAAAGGAAAACTTCCAAGTAAATGGTTTAGGGCGGTAAGGCTAAAAGGAAGTGGATCCAAGCTCAAGCATCTTGAGCACAAAGGTAGTACCAAAAAATGTGTTTGAAAGTCTTTGGTTAACTATAGGCACAACATGAGGAAATGGAAAAACCAATATGTTTAAGCCTCTCTCCTAATGACATACCTTGATTGACAAAACACCATAAGAAGTGTGCAATATTTTTCTCTAATTGGGAATTCCAAACATGGTTAAGGTGAATAAGCCAAGATCTAGGACAAAAATTCAAGATCCATTGAGAATTCAAATTATAGACGGAAGGAGAAAGGACTTATAAGTTAATAGAGCAATCTAGGGAGTAAATTTTAAAGGGGTTTCAACATTCCATCAACAATCCCGCCATGTGGAAATTGACTATTGAAGATCGAGCTTATTGAAGGTAATCTAATAGGTGTTCTTCGGTTTGTAAAATTAATGGAAGGTCCGAATTGGAATATTTATATTTATATTCAAGCTCCGACACATAGTATCGATATCCAGATTGGACAAGGCTTTGAATAGAGGTGATTCCCTTCCTAAATAAGCGAAAGACCTTAATTCTAGGATTATATGCCAAGGGAATGCAATTTCTTTTCATATTTAGTTAGCACAAGATGTTGTGACTATTGAAGGAAATCCCATAATTGAAGCCATCACCGACCCAACATAAATATGGTTTGACTACATAAAAGTATTCCACAAGATCTTGGCCACAAAAGAGCCCTTGATTTTAACCAACATAAAAGTGACGAGACAAGTATGAAAGCCGATGTTCTTCTAACAATTTTTTTATAAGGTAGGATAAGTGCATGGAAATGGGGGGCCAAAAGGGGGTAAAAAAGGGACACCTTTTTCCTGAAATTAGCAAAACTTGAACTTCATCGAATAATTCGGCATGCATATGCTCAAAATTTGACAAAGTGATAAGAATAAGTACCATAGAGCTCATAATCTAGTTTCTAAACTACTATTTTTTTAAAAAAATGGTTGATATTAAGAGTTTCAAATATGGTGCGCACACAAAGTATGTCTATTTTTGTGTAAAAATATAAGAACCTATTGTGTGTGTGCCCCCATTTTTTGAGTTCTATAAATTATTTTTCAAATCCCTTTAGTAGAAAGTTAGCTAAGACCATGTACGAGGTCCCACTAATTTTTCATAATTTTTGGATGAATATATAATTTTTAATTAATTTTCAAAGTGCACATATCCCGAAAATGAAATATTTGTGTGTTCACCCCCATAACTTTGAGAAAAAAAAAAGTCATTTTTTTTTGTTTTTTGTTTTTAGTATGTGTAGAATGGAGTTTAGAAAAACAATTTTTTTGAAATTTGGATGAAAAAATCATAAATTGTGCACCAAAACGTATGCATAGGTTTTCACAAGAAAAGAAGGAACTAATACAAGAAATTATGGATGCAATACTTAAACTAATTGGATTTTAGAAAGAATTATATTTTCAACAAGGTAAAACCGAGCTTAACATTGTAGTATAATTTATTTTTGAATATTATGTTATAATACATGATATATTGGGGTGAACACGTGAGATTTTGATGTTTTTCTGTCAAACATAGATTTATTCACAGATTACACAATCCAAACCTTTGGTTTGGATATCCAAGGAAAATCTAAGCCTATGGATTGGGAATTCCAAACCCCAATAAGATGAAACGTGAGCATGCTATAACACGCTCACGTTCCTATTTGACTATGTAGTGCATGTGCTTATGGGAGGGATATATTTACTAAAATAAATGGTTTAAGTATAAGTTTTTCTTTTATTAATCTTTATACTTTATTATTTCTTTTAATAAAGTATAAATATTAATAAAAGAAAAACTTATACTTTAAATTTATTTTAGTAAATATAAGAAGTTAGGGTCACTCTGCACCTTATGGAACTAGTCTCACAGCTCCATCTATCATGGTTTAGAAGATATTTTTTCAGATTCTAATATGGTCAGTACATAGGTATTTTTAGGATTTTAACATTCAACATTCAACCTTCAAGCTTTTAGGGTTTAAATTATACAATCAATATCTATTTTGTGAAATAATATAGTCATTGTTTAGGTTTTGGGGCCTTTTAGATTGGTTATTAACATTTGTAAGAGTGTTAAATGTGTCAAAATTAGAATTTACAAACATCACAACTCCCAAAGGTGGCGAAAAATGATCAAATATATGGACTCATGAATTTTCACATGAGCATGGAGTTGAATCCTAATTTTTCCTTATAGTATGGTAAAATGATACTATGGATGAGTACCTACTTTACAAGCTTAGGAATGCATCTTTGCTTCTGGTCATGGTGTGTCCTTCCTTTGGTCAACCTACCTTAGTACCACGCTCAACCTGGATCAAAAGAAATTATTAACAAGGTTTTTTAAATTTTGTTTCAATGTGCACGGAAGATTGATACGATGATTGATTATTTCGTGACTTGATGGAAGATAACTTCCTCCGGAGGCCTAAAAAGGCCATTCTCAATGCCTAATCAAACACCTTTTGGGAGAGGTCAAGGTATATATTGAGCATCCAAGGTGATGTTAGAGAATCTTGGAAGTGTTGTAGGAAATTTATGAATATTTTTTAGGGTTTAGGGTTTAGGGTTTAGGGCTCGCAGCTTAGGGTTTATGGTTTAGGGTTCATGGTTTAGGGCTTGTAGTTTAGGGTTTAGGGTTTAGGGCTTAGGGTTTAGCGGTTAAGATTTAGAGTTAAGGGTTTAGGTTTATGGTTGAGGGTTTAGGGTGTACAATTTAGGGTTTATGGTGTATAGTTTAGGGTTGATGGTTTGGGGTTTACTGGATTTAGGGCTCGGGGTTTATGGTTTAGGGATCGAGTTTAGGGTTTAGGGTTTAAGGGTTTTGGGCTCAAGTTTTAGGGCTCAAGGTTTAGGGTTTAGGGTTTAAGCTTTAGGGTTAGGGCTTTAGGCTTTAGGCTTTAGGGTTCAAGGTTTAAGGGTTAGCATTTAGGGTTTAGGGCACATGGTTTAGGGTTTAGGATTTAAGGCTTAGGGTTTAGGATTTATGGGTTAGGCTTTAAGGCTCGGGGTTTACGATTGATGGATTAGGGTTTAAGTTTTAGGGTTTAGGGTTTAGGGTTAACAAATTAGGATTTAGGGTTTAGGGTTTAAGGATAAGAGTTTAGGGTTTATGTGATAGGGCTTAAAGTTTAGGGTATTTGGCTCAAGGTTTAGTGTTTAGGGTTTAGGGTTGAGGGTTTAAGGTTTATGGCTCAAGGTTTATGGTTTAGACCTCAAGGTTTAGGGTTTAGGTTTAGGGTTTAGGACTTAGGGCTTGAGGCTTAGGGTTTAAGGTTTAGGGCTTAGGGCTTAGGGTTTAGGGTTTAGGGTTTAGAAATCATGGTTTAAGGTTTAGGGTTTATGGTTTAGGGTTTATGGGTTATGGTTTAGGGTTTAAGTCTCGGGGCTTAGGGTTTGGTTTTTAGGGCTCGGGGTTTAGGGTTGATGGCTTAGGATTTAAGTTTAGGTTTTACGATTTAGGGTTTAAGGTTTAGGTTTTAGGGTTTAGGGTTTAGGGTTTAGGTTTTAAGGCTCATGGTTTAGGGTTTAGGGTTTAGGTACATGGCTCGGGTTTAGGGTACATGGATCAAGGTTTTGTTAGTGTGAATTCACATCACCCCAAAATGAGTTATGGATATGCTTTTCTAAGGTAAAGTTATTTGGTTTGATTGCACAAAATTGAGCTTTCCCAAAGTGTGGGACCTTTGTAAATGGGGAAAGCTCTCTAGAGAAGGTTGGTTTCTCTTCCTAAACTACTTGACATAAGATATTCCAGGCAGGAAAGCTAATATAATATAATCTAAATTCCAAGGAGACAAGGAGAGGAAGAAAACAAGGAAAAATAGATCCTACACTAAAATGGTGATACACCGAGAAGGAAAGTGCGAGAGAAGAAAAGTGTTGATTATCTATCAAAGCTGCCATGGAACAAGAAGAGGTGAGCAATGGAAAGGATGAATAAGTGCATCACGGATCAAAGATGGATTTCACACAGAAAATGTTCCAAAACTCCATGAACACAGCTCCAAAACCTGCAATGAACGTCCAAACATGCACAAATACCCTATAATGAAGAGAGGTAAAGGAAAACAACAAAGAAAATGAGCGAAGGATGGACAAATGCATCAAAAAACACATTTTTATATTGCTCAGAATTTACACAGTGCATCATTTCATGGGTAAGAGGAAAAATGTCATTATAGAGTAGGGGAGGAGGTTCAAACTCCATTTTTGACCCTGGGGAAGAAAAGAAGGGAGAGGTAGAGAAGAAGGATGAACAACCTTTTTCAAAATGAGCCAAAACTGGCTTTTATCGCTCGAACAGAATGAAGGAAATGAGAAAACGTGGGAAAATCGATTTTAAAACTCCAACCACCAACAAGATCCATTTAATTAGCCTAAAAATGATGGGTTTCCATGAAAAATCCCATACTTCATCATACATTGCTTTGCAGAGCAAGAAAGAGGCCCATACTTCATTAATTTTGGTGGTTGGGGTCATTTTCTGTAATTTTTCCATGCCAGAGACGTTTTCCATTTTTCTCCCACAAAACTCCATCAAAATTTAAAATTTAAGTGTCCATCATGTAGAGGATTTCAACATATTTCCATTGATACCAAAATCGTGAAAATCCGAGCTCTAGATCGAAAGATATGGCCTTCTAAAGATTTAGGGAAAACATGGCAAAATTAGGGCAAAAATCGGGTCACGAGCCAAAACTTGACCTTTTTCCCTTTTCACAAAATTGGGAAATTTTCCCACAATTCTCCACAACACTGCCACTCCGATGAAACATGGAGCTTCTTGATTGGTTCACGGCCTTCAAAATAACATTCTGCCCCTTTTCCCGCAAAGGTAAAATTTTCCCAAGGCCCCCCACCGGCCCGACCTCTGCTGCTGACATGAACACGTGGTGCTTTCTGATTGGTCGCGAAGATGCGGTCCAACTTTTCACCTTTGTGCTTTTATGGTTTTGGCAAAAACCCAAAATCCTTCCGACCACCCGACTCCCGCTGCTGACTTGGACACGTGGCGCATTATGATTGGTGTGAGGCCTTAACCAATTTTTCTCCATTCTCCTTTATAGGCTCGTGGGTGAACTTTTTACCTTTGATTTTTAGCCAAAAGGCTAAGTGTCAAATTTTTCTCCGCACCTCCGCCAACCCACCAATTTTCCTTGGAAAAATTTCTTCCTCCACTCCACCGGCCCAAGCCTCTTTGGCACAAAACTCTCCCAAGCTCCGCGGGCCCGCCTTAGGAAAATTCCCCCTCCAAACTCCGCCGAGCCATAACTCAAAAGTACAAGGAGTTAGGAGGAATTCTTTACCTTTCTGGAAAGGGGAAGAAAAATCCTATCTTATGAAGCCATTTCCATAATCTTTTGAGTGCTTGAAATGTGTGTAAATTTAATTTGAAGAAAAATGAAGGAAAGAATGAAGGTAAGTTAGCCAAAATAAGTAGGGGCTCATTTTGGATAGCAATTATGGTGACTCAGAGGGGTCATCTGCCTGCTAGATGAATGATTAGTGGCATTTTGAAGCATATTTTGGGCATGGAGTCAATCCTAATAACCAAATTTGATTTGAACTATGAAAAATTGACCTCTGAGCCACTTGGAAACCCACTGAAACTTGGTGTTGATCTTCACTAAAAGCCACTTTGAATGGACTATGCAAGATCAATACAACAACACCAAAAACTATGTACAAATTGAAAATCATACATGCTCCAAATGGAACATGCAGAGTGTGCAAAATCATTTCTTTTGCTGGAAACAAACCTACCTACACTACTCTAACCAAGAGAAAGGTAAGCTAAACAACCCTGCAACTGGTTGTGCAAAATAGCTTCCTTTCTTCAAAATTGGCAGCCATGCAAATGATTTGGAGCTGATCATGGCTATTAGTATGAGTGGAAAACTGAGAAGAATCTGTCCTCCACCCAAATCATCAAGGTGTCAACTGAAAAAAATTGAATACCTCTTTTAGTTGCTCTACATTTGGATTGTAGAGGTATTGCAGTTGATCCTTGGTACCTTGCATATCATCCTCATGCCTAGAAGCAAGCATGACTGGTGGAAACTCCTCTTTTGGCTCCAATGAAGCCAAATACCTTATTGGGAAAGGTTTGATCCATTTGATATGCCCATAGCTCTGAAATTCTCCTCCAAAAATGGAGTCTTCTTGCAGACCTCCTTGGGTGAATGGTGTGGAAGGAATGGTGGAACTTTTCTGCTCTTTTCCTTCCTCTTCCAGTGAAGAACATGGAAGATTAATATCTTCCAACCTTGATTCCAAAGAGCTACTATAAAATGCAGGCTACTACAAATGAATGCTCTCCTTCATGGCAACAGGTTCTTGTGTTTGGAAGATGGATGATGAAGGAGAAAACAATGTGATTTCAACTGTTCCTCTCCATCAAAACAGTCCTCCAAATCTGATAGATAAACTACCTCCTTGTTGTCCTGCTGTAAATGCTCAACCTCTTCCATGGTGTTCTTTTGATCTGCAACTTGATCACCATGGTTATCTTCATTCTCAAATATGAAGTTTGAAAGATCAAACTCTTCTTCAACGTTGGATCTTGAAGAGAATGAAGTAGAAGGAAGAACTGAAGGTTCTTCTATAGCCTATTTTGTGTTCAAAGCTTTTGGATCTGCACTTTTCTCCTCCACAGCTAGAATGTACTCCTCTTCTTTTGGATTTGGAGCACCTCCTCCTTCCTCTACTGCTTGAAGACCATCTTTCTCTTGATTGAACTCTTCCTCTAGCATGAAGTTTGTCAAATCAAACTCTCCAATCTGTTGTTCTAGAGGACAAGTTGGGGCTGCAAGATCTCTTTTAGAGCTTTCCTCCATCATGGATTCATTAACCAAATCAGGCCCTTCAAATGAAAGAAAGAAATTATCAATGATGCCTTCTTCTTCTGCTGCTATAAACTCTGATTTGGTCTCACCCATTTGCTCCTTTCCAATGGGACTTTGAGCTGATTTTCCTTCTTCTTCCATGGCTGATTGTGCAACTTGAATTGGACCAGCATTTTCTTCAAGTAGAGTGCCAACATGGACACTACACTCTGAACAACTTGACGACTGATCTTCTTTCTTCTCTATTTCTATAAAATCAGCATTGGCCACCACTTGTTCTTCAACCTTTACCTCCTTTGTAAGCTTAACTAGCAAGGGGATCTTTGTAAACCCAAATTTAGCAGCCCAACTCATCAGATTGTCTAGATATTTCTTTTCTGTTGGGCTCCTCTTCTTGTTGTCCTTGATTGGATTCTTGAGTATCTTCCCAACATGGACTTGGAAGAGAAAGAGGAGTGGCGGGTTGGGGTTCAACTAGATTTGCAATTGTTTATGGTGGGGAGAGAGGTGGAACTTCTTATTTGTTCGGAGGGGACGATTGTTTGGAAGGGAAAAGGGTAGAAGAACTGAAATGGGATGGAAGACTAGGGAATGGAGAAATGGAATTAACAATTAGGGCAACAAACCGAGGGTATTGACTCTTGATCATGTTGAAATAGTAAAGCTTGAGAGGGTGAAAAAGAAAGACAAGGAGTGTTGAATGACTTACCCATTGACAAGGTTGATTTAGACTTTGCTCATATGCTTCTATCTCCTCAATCCATTGTGCAAGTTGGGGCAGCATTTCAACCATGAATTCAAGCTTCTCTTGAGGGTTGTAGTGTCTTGGAAAAGGGCCTACCCATGGACAAGGTGCCCTACCAATTCTGAAATCCTTCATTTGAGTTGTAGCTCTTGATTGCACCATGTCAATCTCCATTTTTGATTTTTTCTAGCAGACCAACATCTTCCATTTGATTGTCTTCATTGTATGCATACCCCTACTCTTGGAAAGATCCATATCCAAACCAATTTTGGCACTGCTAATCATAGGGGTAGGCATGCTGATTTGGAGGAGTTGTAAAACATATTGGAGATGGATTTGAATGGCACTGCTGCTACTACTGCAAATGTGAATTCCATGATGGAAATGAAGTCATGATTGCACAACCTCATGGAATGGAAAAGAATGAAAGAGATGGAAGAAAAATGGGTGGAAATGGATGAAGATGAATGGAAAGAAGGTCTATAATTTTAGAGGTGGATTGTTGACCAGATGGAGTCACCAGATGTGTTTGAAAGTGCCTCCAAAGGCTGAAATTTTCATAGGAACACATCAACCTGCAAAAATGAAGTGGAAGACCTCTTGGGTCCCACCGGTGTGCCATAACTATTAGTGAAAATTCACAGCACCCCCAAATGAGTTATGGATCTACTTTTCTAAGGAAAATTCATTTGGTGTGATTTCACAACATTGAGCTTTCCCAAAGTGTGGGACCTTTGCAAATGGGGAAAGCTCTCTAGAGAAGGTTGGTTCCTCTTCCTAAACTACCTGCCATAAGCTATTCCAATGCAGAAAGCGAATCTAACCTAATCTAACTTCCAAGGAGACAAGGAAAGGAAGAAAACATGGAACTATAGAGCCTACACTAAAAAGTGATATACCGTAGAAGGAAAGTGTTCATTATCTATCAAAACTGCTGTATGGAACAAGAAGAGGTGAGCAATGGAAAGGATGGAGAAGTGCATCATAGACCAAAGATGGATTTCACACAGAAAATGTTCCAAAACTCCATGAACACAGCTCAAAACCTATAATGAACATCCAAACATGCACAAATACCCTGTAATGAAGAGAGGTAAAGAAAACAACAAAGAAAACAACCCAAGGATGGACAAATGCATCAAAAAAACACGTTTTTATATTGCTAAGAATTTACACGGTGCATCATTTCATGGGTAAGAGGAAAAATTACATTACAGAGTAGGGGAGGAGGTTCAAACTCCATTTTCAACCCTGGGGAAGAAAAGAAAGGAGAGGCAGAGAAGAAGGATGAATAACCTTTTTCAAAATGAGCCAAAACAAGAAATGAGAAAACACTGGCAAATTGATTTTAAAACTCCAACCATCGACAAGATCCATTTAATTAGCCTAAAAATGATGGGTTTCCATGAAAAATATCATACTTCATCGTGCATTGCTTTGTAGAGCAAGAAAGAGGCCCATACTTCATTAATTTTGGTGGTTGGGGTCATTTTTTGTAATTTTTCCATGCCAGAGACGTTTTCCCATTTTTCTCCTACAAAAATCCATCAAAATTTAAAATTTAAGTGTCCATCATGTAGAGGATTTCAATATATTTCCATTGATACCAAAATCACAAAAATCTGAGCTCTAGATCGAAAGATATGGCCTTCTAAAGATTTAGGGCAAATAGGGCAAAAATCAGGTCAACGGGCCAAAACTTGACCTTTTTCCCTTTTTGCAAAATTGGGAAATTTTCCCAAAATTCTCCGCAGCCCCGCTGCTCCGATGACACATGGTGCTTCCTGATTGGTCCACAGCCTTCAAAATAACATTCTACCCCTTTTTCCTGCAAAGGGAAAATTTTCCCAAGGTCCCCCGCCGGCCCGACCTCCACTGCTGATGTGGACATGTGGCGCCTTCTGATTGGTCACGCAGAGATGCGGTCCAACTTTTCACCTTTTCACTTTTATGGTTTTGGAAAAAAACCAAAAATCCTTCTAACCCCCAACTCCCACTGCTGACTTGGACACGTGGCACATTATGATTGGTGCGGGGCCTTAACCAATTTTTCTCCATTCTCCTTTGCAGGCTTGCGGGTGAACTTTTTACCTTTGAGTTTTTTAGCCAAAAGGCTAAGTGTCAAATTTCTCTCCATGCCTCCACCAACCCACCAATTTTCCTTGGAAAATTTCTTCCTCCACTCCACCAACCCGAGCCTCTTTGGTAAAAAAACTCTCCCAAGCTCTGCGGGCCCACCTTAGGAAAATTTCCCCTCCAAACTCCGCTGAGCCATAACTCAAAAAATACAAGGAGTTAGGAGGACTTCTTTACCTTTTTGGAAAGGGGAAGAAAAATCCTATCTTATGAAGCCATTTCTAAAATATTTTGAGTGCTTTAAATGTGTGAAAATTTAAGTTGAAGCACAAGGAAGGAAAGAATGAAGGCAAGTTAGCCAAAATAAGCAGGGGCTCATTTTGGATAACAAGTTTAGGGTTTAGGGTTTAGGGCTCGGGTATAAGGTCTAGGGTTTAGGGTTTAGGTTTAAGGGTTCAGGGTTAAATTCTTAGGGTTTTGGGTTTAGATTTTATGGTTTATGTTTTATGGTTTAGGGTTTAGGGCTTAGAGTTTAGGGCTTAGGGATTAGGGTTTAAGGTTTAGGGTTTAGGGTTTAGGTTTTAGGGTTTAGGGTTTAGGGTTTTTGGTTTTGGTTTATGGTTTAGGATTGGGGTTTAATGTTTAAGGGTGAGGGTTTATAATTTAAGGAACATGGTTTAGGGTTCATGGTTCAGGGTTTAGAGTTTAGGTTTTAGGGCTTAGTGTTTAGGGTTTAGAGGTTAGAGGTTAGGGTTTAGGGTTCTGGGATTTAAGGCTTAGGATTTAGGGCTCAGGTTTTAGGGCTCAAGGTTTTGTGTCTTACCCATTATTATTAGTATTTATAGAGAGTATTCAACTAAAAAGGGTTCATCTTCTTTGTAGGAAGAACATTCAAAGAGATTCATTCACTATTTGATGCTTTTCATTTGTTGATATTTTGAAGGAGAGAAGTGCCGAGATATCAAAGAATAATTTGGTATGAAGAAATGTTTCCCAATACAACTATCTCCTTTTTTTCTATATCTTGTGAAATATTTGGAGCTCCAAAAGTGTTATAAATTGAGAATAACAAGTCTAGTGGTATTTCTGGGTCTGATAGATTAGGATACCAAGAAAATTTTACCTTTTTTACCCTATTTTGAATAATTCTTTCAGATTGAGTTTTCAGGAATGAAGGTTTCATTCAAAGAACAAATATTGATATGTCAAGTGCTTGTGTAAGCTAGAAATTTGAGAGGATGTATGAGGTTCAATTTTATTTTCCAAGATGCATTACTCCAATGTCTGAAAATTTTTCTCTAGATGCAACGACATTCTGATTCGATACCGGTTGATATATGTCCAAATTTAATTAAATGGGTTCTTTCCTTGGCCAATTGCTATGATCTGAAATAATTCCCTCAAACATTCTTGACATCCTTTAAATATTTTCTCTTCAATAAAATAAAAGGATCATTTTTATAGTTTGGACTCCAATGTTGAACATATATGTGGCAACGACCATATCTGTCATGAGAAATGTGAAGTTTCGGGTATACGTAATCCTCAAAAGTTAGTGAGACAGGACCAATAAATTTCAAGGAAGAATATGTTCTTGTGAATATGAACATGTATTAAAGTGAATCATGAATGTGAATATGAGCATGTGGTTATTTTTTCTAGCTTCCAATGGGTCATCCTAGCTTGCATAATACCATACATGGAAATATGAGAAATATGAAATTTGTTTCAGAGTGTGATGACATTCAAGAGTGCAAGTATATTTGGGGAGAAACAGGTTTGGCAGAGATGTGTAATATGTATTGCAAGGAACAAGGTAGATGTCATATCCATTTAGTTACTTGTCCCACCTCTCATAAACAAGGTGATTCAATTGAGAGAGTGGATTTCATAGTGATTCAATGTAGTTGGAGTTCAAGAAGATGGATCTCACCCTCAAACATTCCTTCAAATACCATTCAGGGATATATCCTTCCATATAGAGGAGGAAACCTATTTCCATGAGGAGTAATCGAGTGAATATGTGTCCAGATACTAAAAGCATGTTTCCACTTATGTGATATCTTGGTCAAGGAAGTGAATTTTGAAGTTAAAAAGGGTTTTATAATGTTCAAAGGTGAAATTGGAAGCTCATAGAGTAATATGAGGATTATTATATCTTAACTCTAATATCATGTTCAAACCTCTTCAAGAACAAGCCAAAATGAGATAGTCAAGATACTAAGTGTAGACACCTATAATTACGCCCAAGTAATTTAAATACTTAAATTGCGCTAATTATCCCCTTTTTCGCAAATCAACGACATATCGTCAAAAGCACTCATTTTCCCTCATATCATCATTAATTAATTACACTAAGCTAATTAATTAAGTTACCTATCCAACAAATACCCTAATTAACTACCATTCGTTAATAAATCACCCCTTCTACCTAAACTAATTAATTATTATTAATTAATTAGCTTTCCCTTCCATTTAACCAATAAATCAATATTTAATTGATTTAATCCCCTTATAATAGCCTAAATCGCACTAATATTCTTCTAATTGGCTTCTATAAGCTTACACCTACCTATTAATTAATCACCTTTGATTAATTAAAATACCCCCAACTCCCATGACTTGCTAAACATGTATTAAACCCTTCTAAAGTAAGGTTATCTTTAATAAAGCAACCTTATCCATTCCTAATCATGTTTTACCTTTATCCCACATTCATGAGAATGTGTTGAATCCTTTATCCTTTGGGTTATATAAAGAGCCCTCCACCTACCTTTTACTTACACCTAAACTCATAAGAGAGCAAATACAAAGCATATAAAAAGAGACTAAGAGCTTGCACCTTGCTTTCTTGAGAGTTCATCATCTTGAGGAGCTAAGTTTCCTATTCTAGCCTAAAAGTGCTTAGGTCATATGGGAGGTGTCAAAAGGGTCTTGTAGCCCAATTTTGATAAGCCCCATTCCTAGGTTCTTGGAGATATCAAGGACAACCAAATATTGATTGCCATGGAGCTTATTTAGGTCCATTTACTTGTTTGTTGGTAATCTAGAGAAGTAGAGATTTAAATACTTTAGCATTGTTTAATTCAAAGTTAATGCATTATGCTAGGTATTAATCTTGTTTAGCTCTCATCTTTGATGGTGTTTAGATTTTGTCATTAGCTTTGTTATAGAACTATTTAGGTGTTAGTTCTCATTCATCTAACTTAGCTAAAAGCACAAAACCATGCACACATTTGGCACACCCGGTGGGACTTACTCCATTGTCCTTTGCACTTAATTTCAAGTTTTTGTAGTTAAGTTTCATTTTTGGTTACTAACCCTCTTTTACACATGTTGATCTAACTTGTTTTTCTTAACTTGTTTTGTTGAGTTTGCATGTTTTGTTGAGTTTGCACTTCGCCTCTTGTCAAAATTGGAATTGATGGAAATTTTTCAAGATTTCTCCATGTTTTCATTTTTAGAGCTTACTTTTTTCAATATTCTACATGCTAGTTTTGTAAATTTCTTGAAAATTTTCAATTCTTGAGCATGTAGGTTAGTGTTTGATAGTGTTGAGTCTTCTATTTAGATATTAATGTGGTGGGTTTCTGTCAAAATTTAATCTTGGTGAAAAAAATTCAAGATTTCATCATGTTTTCATTTTTAGAGCTTACTTTTTCATCATTCTACATGCTAGTTTTGTCAATTTCTTAAAAATTTTAAATTCTTGAGCATGTATGTTAATATTTGATAGTGTTGAGTCTTCTATTCATATATTGATGTGATGGGTTGTTGTCAAAATTGAATCTTGGTTGGAAAAAATTTCCCATTTTGTAGATTAAGAGACTTTTTTTTTTACATTTTTTGAGTGCATGTCAAGTGCATAACCATGAGCATAAGAGAATATGCGTAACCCATCTTCCGAAGGCCATAAATTTGGCTCCCGACCTCGAAATGACTCAATTTTTTGTGTTGGAAAGGTATTAAAGTTAACTATGTAATGAAAACATAAATTCAAGATTTATACTTACAAAAATTGTAGGTTTTTCTGTTAGTTTAAAATTGGTCATTTTCTAACATGTCTAATGTTTTGATGAATGTTGTATTTCCATGCTTCCTCGATTTAGACCAAAGCGTGTGTATGATCTTCTCTTGCACCTTTTGGTGATCTTGAGAATCAAAAACAACTTTGATCTATATCTTTTTAACATTGGGATTAAACTTGGAAATTTGATTATTCATTTTGCTTAAGGGAATGAACCTTTTACAAAGTATTTTTCAATGGTCCTTTGATTTGAAGTTTTCCATTTCTATATAGTTGGGATAAAGTTTGTGTATGCTCTTCTCTTGCACCTTAGGGTGATCTTGAGAATCAAAAGAAACTTTAGTCTTCATTTTATAACATTTGGTAAATTGGAAACTTCATCTTTCACTTTTGGTTTAAGGGAATGAACCTTTTACAAAACATTTTTCAATGGTCCTTTGATTTGAAGTTTTCCATTTCTATATAGTTGGGATAAAGTTTGTGTATGCTCTTCTCTTGCACCTTAGGGTGATCTTGAGAATCAAAAGCAACTTTAGTATTAATTTTATAATATTTGGTAAATTGGAAACTTCATCTTTCATTTTTGGTTTAAGGGAATGAACTTTTTACAAATGCATTTTTCAATGGTCCTTTGATTTGAAGTTTTCCATTTCTATATAGTTGGGATAAAGTTTGTGTATGCTCTTCTCTTGCACCTTAGGGTGATCTTGAGAATCAAAAGCAACTTTATTCTTCATTTTATAACATTTGGTAAATTGGAAACTTCATCTTTCACTTTTGGTTTAAGGGAATGAACATTTATCAAGATTTTTGTATGGTTCATTAATTGAAAAGATTTTCTTTAATTTTTAGTTGGATTATTTTTTGTGTATGCTCTTCTCTTGCATCCTTGGATGATCTTGAGAATCAAAAGCAACTCTTAATCCTCTTTTAAATAATGTGATTTTCTTGGAGAACTACTAACGCTTGAGTGCAGGACCTAAAAATGCTTGTCAAAGAAAGGAGGAATCAAAACGAAATCAAAAACTAATAATACAGTTGTTATACAGGTTGCCAAAAGGTGTTCAAGCAAACCACACCTAATTAAACAAGATAAAAAGAACAACATATTCAAAACACTGTATTGCAGGTTTCGGAAAAGGGTACGTCCCTCTCCGCTCAACTGAAACATAACCCCTTTGGCATAATGCCTTAAGCTACAACAATGGGGGTGGCTCAGAACCCCAAAGTAGTCCACACAAGAGGGAACCTTGTGGACGAAACGGGAAGTGCTCTGCACTACCTACTTGACTAGTGATTCCTTTGTGAGATAGTGTTATAGGTTATCTATTGTGGTGACCCCAATGATGGTACATGTAGATGCACTAGTTACGTCTCTGTTCTTGAAGGCGGTAAAGTAAAGCCGAGATACTCCCAAACTAGTCAGTGTGACTTTTTGGGTAAATCATGCTCGCTCATGGCAACTTTGTAACACCTAGGGTGAGAGAACCACCTAGGAGAATATACTTTGGCTAGGAGCCCACTTTGACCATTTTAAAACAGTGTTGAGTTGTGAACCTTCTTTTTGAGAAATGTGTGACGTATTACTTTCGCCTATTTTTTACTTGCCTTAGGACGAGGTGAAACTCTACCGAAGTGAGGATAGCATTTTTCATTATTTTTCTTGATTTATTTCCTTCATATTCTTTTGACACTTTGTTGATCAAAAGAGGTGTGATTACCTTTGTGTTGCCATTCGACTATTTCTCTCACTTTTATGTCCATTTACGCCCATCCATGTTTGCGGCTAGGTTAGTTAAACGTCTAAAGTGAGCGGAGGCGTTTTCACGTCATTTGGTAGCCATTGTGATCTTGATACCCACGTCAAGATCGTCATTGTAGTTAGGCATGGTTCATCACCACAGACTTCCATAGAGGAGTTAACTTGTTTGTCTCGTATCATTACAATTTCAATATTTACGTCTTGTTTCTTGTAAACTCGACATAAATACCTATATTGTATGGTTACGCTGCACACATTTTTAACTATTCCTAGCTATACTTTGAGATTTTTAGTTCGGTTCTATTATTACCTTGATTTCAAAGAGTGCTAGGTGTTACCATTTGTGTGTGTTATATCAATAACACCTCGATATCAATACTTCACTTTCTAGCAAAGTGGGTTAACATATCTTGGTGATATTGTTGTGTCATTCACAAATTGTAATTGGCACTTTTTGAGATATAGGTCTTAATCAAGTTTGAGCTCGCTCATCGTATATCTTGATTGGGAGATCACATTTAACTTCATGTATTTACTTACGTCTTGTTCATTCCTTTGAACTTGGCATAAGTGGAGACATCTTGTTAATCATCTAGCGTCACAAATTACTTTGAAACGTAGTCTAGGAAGTATTTCATTTGATTAAGTTTTGGTACCAAATGATTGTTTCATTGGTGACTTTATCATTCTATCACATTGGTATTCTCACACTGTTAATTTCCTCTTAACATGTACATCTTGTGTTTTACTTAGGGGTAGTCATTGAATTTTGAACAAATCTATAACTTACCTTAGTGAAACTTATCATGAAAACATGGCTCCGAAGACGCATCTAGGGTTAAAGAAACAAACATATGAGGAAAAATAGGCACAAGCTTGGGAAACCTCTAACAGACAAGGTTCAAACCCATTTATTAGACATGATCTAGGACCACTATTTTCTATAGAAAAGGAAACAGAAGAAATGGTCGATCATAGTGGAAATGAATTAGAATCACCACACATAGACTTTGATTTTGACCCCACTCTACTAGATGAGTTTCTCCTTAGAAACAAAGATAGAGTTTTGGCACGGGTCATGGAATTAGGGGCCAAATTTCCCACCGAGAATGAACCAATATTACCTACAAATGACACTATTAAGGAAGAACACTCCCTTATCAATACGGAAGATATTTTAACAAGCGGGCATGCTTCCACTTCTTACGCAGAAAATGATAAAGTGGTAGGGCATATAATACCCCTCATCAAAGTGCCACGAAGAAACAAGATAGAACATGAGACAGGGGAAGAACCTCCACAATACGAAGAGGAAGAACCTTGAGAAGAAGAAGACACAAACCAAGTCACAATCCAACAACAACTCAGTAACCTAAGCCAACAACTAGCTTTGCTTACTTTCCAGGTACAGAAAGACATAAACAAGAACGTTCAAAAGTCAAGGCCTTAGTTTAGGATCCATGAACTCCATCAAGAAAACCAAGAAGAAGAAGACATGAGGTATCATCATGTACATGTCCCCACTTCTCCCACTAGAGAACAATTGCTCGCACAAGAAGTACAATCTATGAAAGAAACACTTGTGAGCATACAAGAAAGCAATATAGGGAGTATTAGGAAATACCAATACGAAGAACTATGCCCCTATCCTTTTGACAAGACAATGACCCTTCAACCCTTTCCAAAGAAATTTGATATGCCAAAGTTCAACAAATACAAAGGAAAGGGAGACCCAAGGGATCATGTTAAAGATTTTTACATGGCATGTCAAGAGGTGTCTTATAGTGATAATTACCTCATCAGACTTTTTCCCAAGAGTCTCGGAGGTCAAGCATTGGAATGGTTTACGCGCTTACCACGAGGATCAATTTTCACTTGGCCAAAATTGGCGGAAAGATTCGTGCGTCATTTCTCGTATAACATAGAGAGTGACGTCACCATGGTAGACTTGTGCGGTGCAAAACAACGCCCAAATGAGACCTTTGCCAGCTTCCTCCAATGATGGAGAGGGATAGCTAGTCGCTTCCCTTGTACTTTCCCTGAGAAGCAGCTGGTCAGTATTTTTGTCCCTAATCTCAACCTAGATAGAGCTTTCCACCTCCAAATGCATTGTGTCCGCACCTTTGAGGAGGTTAGTGAGAAATGGATTCAAATAGAAAAGGCTCTCATTGCTAAAGGCACCCTCAAAACCCAATCTAAAGACAACCAAAGTGTCAAACCTAATGAAAATCTTAAGATCTTTAACAAAAACAAAAATGTGGTGGGAGACAGAATCACTGATTCCAAACGTGTTCAAACAGTCCAAACCAAATCAACTTTTTAAACTCGCTAAGGGCCAAATTTAACCACCACCAAAGCGATGAACAGTCACCTCCCTCAATGAACCGTTGTCTATAATACTAAAATAGTTGGATGCAACCCACATGATGACCTATCCTACAATGAAACCATTTGATGACAACACTCCTAAACCTTCATGGTATAAGGAGCATGAATACTATGAAATGCATCGTGTTAAAGGTCATAAGACAAACAAATTTTTGCGACTTCACCACTATATTCAAGACCTCATTGACAATGGGGAGATAGAGGTGGATAACCCTGGCCATATGCAAACACCTAATGAGAAAATGGGGATTTATAAGGAACCATTCCCCAAGCATGATAAGTCAGAAAAGGCAAAACCGGATTGGGAGAGTCATTCCAAAACTATAAAGCCGTGAATTACTTATATACCAAGAGAGATAACAATCATTACGATTCACTTATCAAATGTATTCGCTCCCCTACTGACCGTGTCAACACTATCTAGATTAAGGGAAAGGACTACACTATGGTAACAAGGCGCGCCGCCTCATAATTCTGGACCCCTCTCCGTTGACCCCGCATACTGGTAAGTATAACCTTTTAGAACAACTTGAGAAGACATCCGCTAAGATTTCGATCTTAGACCTTCTCAAGATTTCCAATGTACATAAGGACATCCTGTATCAAACTCTTCAGGGGTCGGGAGTGCCTTTAGAAGTCGATCCTACACACCTTCAAGCTACGGTGGCAACCATTGCCCCAAGTGAGCATCTTACTTTCAACCATAGGGAGATCCCTACCACAAATCCTACACATAATCTTCCCTTGTACATCGAGGTAGTTTTCACCTGTAGGAAAATCAAATGGGTGCTTGTGGACAATGGATCGGATTGAACATCTGCACGCTTAAGCTGGTCAAACAATTGGGACATACGGAGGAAGATCTTGAGTCCCATATTATTACTATCACCACATACGACAACATGGAAAGAGAGTCAGTAGGCACCATTACGCTGCCCATGGAGGTGGGCCCCACTTGTCATCAGACAAAGTTTCACATCCTAGACTTGGAACTTCCATATAATATGCTTCTAGGCCGACCATGGATTCATGTCATGCAGGCCATGCCATCAATGTTTCATCAATGCATCAAGTTGAAGCATGAGGGACATACAATAACAATACCAAGAGATTCAAAGCCCTTTGCTCATTGTAGAGCTCTCAATAGATTTGTACGAAAGGGTACATATGCATGTCCTGTGCAGATATAGTTGTTCCTCTTCGCCTTGAGGCTATGGGATCCCACGTGATTCGATTCTCTTAGGTCTTGTGCTCATGGGGTGTCCACTTCCACATCTCCATTTGATTCATGGAAGATGAAAATTATGGAATATGGATGTGGGGAGTATAATGTACAACAAGTGCTCTTGGTTTCTAACCTCTCCTTGTCACCCAAGACTAGAGGTCGACCCAACTACCACTTCAGAGACCTAGAGAGGAACACACTTTTGGGTCGTTCCTACCACGGAGGCTTGTTAGCCGAGGAAAAATTGCTTGATCCACCTAATACTTGGGTCCCGAGGACACTCACCATTTTGTTATCAAACCCCGGAATATGAAAAATCTAGCGAGAATGATGTACTCCAAGGGCTACAAAGGCCTAGGATGTGGGAGGAATGAACAAGGATTTAAGAGAACCAATGCCTCTTCCACATTTCAAAAGAAAGATATGGCATTGGGATTTGACCTTATGGAGCACACCCCAATGATCAAGATGTGACTTGTTTTGAGCATGAGGATAGCTCCAGTACCTAGACATTGATATGGATTCCCATTTTAGCCTATATGAGGATCTGGTCTCCACGAACCTTTTCATGAACAATGCTTTGTCTTGACCATAACCCCCATCGAACTATCCCTTGACCTTATGTACCCTTCCCTTGTTGAATGGGACCAATAACGTCACGTGCCACTAGATTTATTTGAGAATGACGAGGCTATTGCAGAGTTCATGGGCATAAGGGATACAATTCCCATTGGAGATCACAAGAAGGGTTTCTTTATTGACTTAGACACCTGTGCCTACTTCGGCGAGAGGCTGAACTTCGTGGTCAACAAAATTTAAAGAAAAGTGAGGGAAAGAGTTCTAAAGAAAAGCCTCAAAGAAAAATTGAACTCCAAGTCACAAAGTGAAAACATCTTTGAGGCATTGGCTGACAAACAAATAAGAAAATCAAAGGACAAACAAAGTGACCATGCCAAGGATGAAAATCTCGTAGAGACATCCTTGGATGAAGATCTCAACCTACCTCCCGATCCTACACGTATGGAGGATTTATCAAAATTGTTAGTTGAAGAAACCATTGATGTCAATATTGGTACCGAAGAAGATCCCAAGATAGTAAAATTGGGAGCATCACTCTCGCCAGAGAAAAAAAGACGTTCACTATGCTACTGCAAGAGTTTATTGATGTGTTTGCATGGTCTTACAAAGACATGCCTGGCTTAGATCCAACTTTGGTCATGCACAACCTAGTTGTGCACGTAGATGCTAAGCCTATCAAACAGAAGCTCCGAAAGATGCACCCAAGAGTGGCCTTGTTAGTTAAAGAAGAGTTGGAAAGGTTGCTTGCAGCAGGATTCATCAGGCCAATTGATTATTCTGAATGGATATCAAACATTGTTCTTGTCCAGAAGAAACCTATTGGTATCCAAATCTGCATAGATTTTAGGGACATCAATAAAGCTTGCCCTAAAGATGACTTTCCATTGCCCAACATTGACATGATTGTTGACTCAACCGCAGGGTATGAAATGCTATCACTCATGGATGGATTTTCGGGTTATAATCAAATTAAGATCGCTGAGGAAGACCAACACAAAACAAATTTCACAACTCCTTGGGGCACCTTCTGCGTATCGGTGATGCCATTTGGCATTAAGAATGCGAGATCAACTTATCGGCGAGCCATGACCATGAAGTAATATTTCATGATATGATTCATGACATCATGGAAGACTACGTAGATGACATCCTCGGGAAATTCCAAAACAAGAGAGGATCATCCTGTCATTTTGCAACGTATCTTTGAACACCGCGTGAATACAAAGTCAGCCAATCCAAAGAAGTGTGTCTTCAATGTGCCATCTCGGGAAACTATTAGGCTTCATCATGTCAAGACGAGGTATTGAGGTAGACCCCCACTAAAGTGTTTGCCATCACAAAAATTCCTCCACTCGAGAATATCAAGCAACTACATAGCTTGCAAAGGAAAATTCAAGCCATTCGCCGCTTTATCTCCCACTTGCGATAAATTTCACTCATTCACTCATTTTCTTAAGAAGGACATTGCTTTCATCCGGGACTTGAGCAATAATAAGCCTTTTCTTTTCTTAAACAAGATTTCTTGGCTAATCCACTGTCCTCATGCCTCCCACTCCTGGGAGAACCAATTTTTCTCTATATTTCCGCTATGCAATACGCTATTGGTGCACTACTCGCCCAATACAACCTTAGCCATAAAGAGAAAGTAGTGTACTATTTGAGTCGCACCCTCATTTCCTATGAGCTTAATTATCCTCGTTGAAAAGTCTTACTTGTCCGTTTTTTTTACCTTTCAAAAACTTCACCATTGCCTGCTAAATACTAAGACCAAGCTCATATCCAAGGTCGACCCACTCAAGTATTTGTTGTCCAAACCTACCCTCACAGGTAGAATGGATAATTGGATCATCCTACTTAGTGAGTTTGATATAGAATTTGTCCATCAAAAATTAGTTAAAGGACATGTACTTGCCAACCAGCTAATGCGGAAGCACCTTTGCAAATCACAGAACCTTTGAGTCTGGATCTGCTAGATGCATCTTTGCTCTACATTGAAGAATCATGCATGTATGGCAAATAAATTTTGATGGATCTTTTACGTTTTATGGTTCAGTGTAGGAGTGGTCCTTATTACTCCTTCGGTAATCCTATACCCCAGTGCTTTCTGCCGGCCTTCCCTTTCATGAACAACATTACGGAATATGAAGCACTCATTGCAGGGATGAAGCTAGCCATAAAGTGGAATAGTCAACATGTTAAGGTTGTAGGTGATTCACAGTTAATCATCAAATAGGTTAATGATGAGTATAAAGTTAAGGATGACAAGCTCATACCTTACAAGAAGTTGGTGGAAACTCTGAAGGAGTATTTTGTGCGCATTACCTTTGAGAAGATCCCAAGAGCACAAAATAGATTGGAAAATGCCATGGAAATGGTGGGATATATGCTTTGTATTCCACCAGGGAATAATGATATGCCATTTTTGTAGAAAATCTACACCAGCCCGAATATGACATGCCAAAATCTTTCCTGGCTTGTGAGGTTGTTGGTCCCTATTCCCCGTGGTACGAACCCATTTTCACCTATCTTAAGGACAGACTTTCCTCCCAATATCTCCTGCTCAAAAAAAAATCCTAATTTTCCGATATCCCGTTACACCCTTTTAGGAGGTACACTTTATCATCGTGGCTATGATGGGAATCTGTTACGTTGTCTGGATGTGACGGAGTCAATCTAGGAAATTAAAGAAGTACACGAAGGAGTATGTGGAGCACATACAAACGAAATGGTCTTGGCTAAGAAACTGTTAAGAGTAGGTTACTATTGGCCCACCATGGAAACTGATTGTTGTAATTATGTTAGAAAATGTGTGCTTTGCCAAAAGTATGGAAATTTCATCCATGCTCCATCACAACCATTACAACTAATCACTACCCCATGGCCATTCTCCAAGTGGGGACTTGATCTAATAGGGAAGCTTACTCCTACCTCATCTGATGGTCATACACATATCATGACAGCTACAAAATACTTTACAAAATGGGTGGAGGATGTCCCTTTAGCCTATGTCATAGGAGCACAAATTTCTAAATTCATCATGAATCACATTATTTACCGATATGGTATCCCTGCAGCCATTGTCACAGATAATGGGAAGTCATTTAAGAACAAAACTGTGAAAGGTCTTTGCCAACGGTTCTAAATCAGATTGAAATGGTCCACGCCATATTACCCTCAGGGTAATGGACAAGTTGAGGCAACAAACAAGACTTTGGTAAGGATAATGGAGAAGACGGTTAGCAAAACCGTCAAAATCGCACCTATAAATCCACTCAGCCCTCCGGGCCTACCAAACATCAATTAACACTCCTACGGGTGAGACACCATATTCCCTAGTGTTTGGGACAGAATCTATCATCCCTTTAGAGATCGAACTTTCTCCCATCCCTCATGATTTCTCTTTGGGACTATTTGGATAAGGATGAAGATTATCGAGTGGAAAGATTGGCTGAGTTAGAGCTCTTGGATGAGAGGTGCATTTGCGCTCTTAATCACTTGAAGGTATATCAACACGAGAATCTCATGCAACTACAACAAGAGAATCATCCCTTGCCAGTTTGAGGTGGGTGATTTAGTTATGAAGGAGAACCAGTTCAACACCAGAGCAGAGCGAGAAAAGAAAGGGAAGTTTGAACCACACTGGTTAGGACCCTATGTCATAGTTGCCAAGTACAACACCGGGGCATACAAACTGGCTCACCCCAATGGTGATGAGCTCTGAGAGCCAATGAAAACCATGTATTTTAAGAAGTTCTATGCTTGAACATGGCACAAAAATAAAAAAATACAAAAACATCAAAAAAATTAGAAAAAGAAAAAGAGAAAACATGTTGTCCACTAGTGAAAACCACGCAATTGTGGCACTTTGGACAAGTCCTTGGGTGAAAACCGGTTTCAGCGCCTCGGGAGGATTCATTATTCACAAGCATTATATATTAGAAGGGTAGTTGTCTTTGTCCTAGACCTGGTTCTGCCTTCGATTTTCCTTGTGCACACCATCTTGTCTAGCCTTGATCCAACTTTGCCTTCTTCTATTCATTTGTAAGGGATGTGGTCTTTCATTATTTCCCATCTTACGCTGGGGCAACTCAATGACTTCACCTTCTTGTTCATAAGTACGTGGCTTCTGCCCTTGTATATTCCCCACCTAACATTGGGGGCATCCATGCTTTCTTGGTTACCTGCACATAGCTTTGGAAAAATGTTAAAACCACAAAAACAATATAAAATTGTTTCGAGAAAAACACAAAAACAATAGAAAATTGTTTCGAGAAAACACAAAAACAATATAACATTGTTTCGAGAAAAACACAAAAACAATAGAAAATTGTTTTGAGAAAACACAAAAACAATAGAACATTGTTTTGAGAAAAACACAAAAACAATAGAAAATTGTTTCGAGAAAACACAAAAACAATAGAACATTGTTTTGAGAAAACACAAAAACAATAGAAAATTGTTTCACAAAACACAAAAACAATATAAAATTGTTTCACAAAAACCTAAACAATAGAAAATCGGTTTATGAAAACATATCTTACAAAAACATTTACTTGCATTGTCTTGTTTTCTTGCTTTTCTTGTTGCTTGTATAGTGTTTTGTGTGCTTGCTTTTGAGTTGTTTGTTGCTTGGGTGTACTTTGTCATATTTTATCTTTTCTTGCTTAGAATAGATTCATTCTTGCTTGTGCATATTGTAGTGGGTTTCACCATGCTAGTGTGTTAATTCTTTATTTCTTTCTTAAATATATTTGGTTGTGTTTTGTTACTTGTTAATAAGGCATGGTGATTCATGGTGTATTGCATTAATTCCTGGCGTTCTTTGTAGCATTTGACTGTGTTTCTTGCATGTGCTCTATTTTGTTATCAATCACATCACATTACCATCACTATCATCACATCTAGCATCATCTATACATCATATATAAACAAAAATGCTAAATTTTACATCATGCATGTATGCTAAGCTAATCATCACATATCATATCATCAATGGGGGCAAGAGGGGTTGCGCATAATAAAAAATCTATCCCCCCTGCACCAATATCATCATATCATGCCATCCATATACATCAAAATAACACTTGAAAACAACATTTGATATTGTCTACGATCTATCATCTACAATGATCTACAAAGACGCCTCACATGATCACGTGCGATCACCATCTCTCCTGAGTGTTAGAGCCTTATGGTAAGTTTTCTAAACTGAGTGGTTAAAATGAATTGATTGCAATGTTTTTACCCCACTGGGTATATTAACCTGCGTTTTCACTTTGTTTTCTCCTCTGTCACTGGAATAATTATTTTTCTCTTATTTTTCACCGTATTGGGGCATTTTTTGTCCAATACCCCTTTCTTCTCCCCCGGACAATTTTATTGCTCCCTAGCGATTTTTATTCTTCTTCACACTCTCATAAATAATTATTTTTCAAATAATTATTTTTTCTTAATTTTTCCACTAAACAAGGACATTATTTGTCGTTTGTTTCTCTTTTCTTCCACCTAGGGCACTTTTTGTTGCCCCTAGGCCCTTCTTTTTCTTCTTCTCCTTTCTTCTATTGTTTATCACGGTTCAGAAAGCCAAAACAATACAAACATTTACTATATCAAAAAATCCAAAAACAAGGCAAAATTTTTCAAAAAAATCCTAAAAAGTAAAACACCCTACAAAATGGTAACTTGCTTCTTACGGCTGAAACTTGTGTCTTGCGCATGGTATTTTCTCCATATCCTATTGGTTTTTATCACATCTTCCCGATTAATATGACTCGCAGATCACCAGATTCACAACCATTCACAAAAGCTAGTTGTTTGCTTCATCTGTACTCTAGGGCACTTTTGGTTGACTGGTGTTGTTTCGTTGCGCATAAACACTTTTCATGGACCCCATGTCCATTTTCATTTCCCCTTGCATGTATCCTTTCTTGGGGCATCATTTTTTAACCCTTGTCATCAATCATGAACTTGTGGATCTCTCCAGCATTGATAACAAAACATTTATACAACTGTCTTGACCATTGTTGGGTTGGATATGTGTGTTCGTACTTGTTTTCCCTATTAAATGAACTTGTTTCCTTCTCGTATTGCATTACATTTTTGTATGTTGCATGGCATTGGTATTTTTAGAAATGAATTTTTTTGTATTATGGCTTTTCATGTTATTCTACCTTTGTCATATGCTTATATTTTCATAAGGACTGATGACTTAGTTCCTATGGCAATATGATGACATCCAAATTATTTCAAACAAATATGCAGCTAGAGGCTAAGCTCTTCTCCCCCGTCATCCATATTTCTTCTACACCACTTTCCTTTCACCCCTAATTCTCCCTCTCATCGAGGCCTCCTACCTCATCCCCCTTCTTCTACCCCTATCTTAACTTTTTTCGATCGTCGATCAACTTCTTCCATCACCCCATCGACACTCGAGGGGGCATCCCTCCCTCCTACTAATTTTTCTTCTATCCCTTCAAAATCTCTTCTGTCTACTATCTTTGAAGTGGCATCACTTACACAACCCCAAAGAGGGGAAAATGTAGACACCTATAATTACGCCCAAGCAATTTAAATACTTAAATTGCGCTAATTATCCCCTTTCTCGCAAATCAATGACATATCATCAAAAGCACTCATTTTCCCTCATATAATCATTAATTAATTACACTAAGCTAATTAATTAAGTTGCCTATCCAACAAATACCCTAATTAATGACCATACGTTAATAAATCACCCTTCTACCTAGACTAATTAATTATTATTAATTAATTAGCTTTCCCTTCCATTTAACCAATAAATCAATATTTAATTGATTTAATCCCCTTATAATAGCCTAAATCGCACTAATATTCTTCTAATTGGCTTCTATAAGCTTACACTTACCTATTAATTAATCACCTTTGATTAATTAAAATACCCCCCAACTCCCATGACTTGCTAAACATGTATTAAACCCTTCTAAAGTAAGGTTACCTTTAATAAAGCAACCTTATCCATTCCTAATCATGTTTTACCTTTATCCCACATTCATGAGAATGTGTTGAATCCTTTATCCTTTGGGCTATATAAAGAGCCCTCCACCTACCTTTTTACTTACACCTAAACTCCTAAGAGAGCAAATGCAAAGCATATAGCAAAGAGACTAAGAGCTTGCACCTTGTTTTCTTGAGAGTTCATCATCTTGAGGAGCTAAGCTTCATATTCTAGCCTAAAAGTGCTTAGGTCATATGGGAGGTGTCAAAAGGGTCTTGTAGCCCAACTTTGATAAGCCACCATTCCTAAGTTCTTGGAGATATCAAGGACAACCAAATATTGATTGCCATGGAGCTTATTTAGGTACATTTACTTATTTGTTGGTAATCTAGACAAGTAGAGATTTAAATACTTTAACATTGTTTAATTCAAAGTTAATGCATTATGCTAGGTATTAATCTTGTTTAGCTCTTATCTTTGACGGTGTTTAGATTTTTTCATTAGCTTTATTATAGAACTATTTAGGTGTTAGTTCTCATTCATCTAACTTAGCTAAAAGCACAAAACCATGCACACACCGAGGCATTCATGACCATCATGTGTGAAGGATAAAGGAGTAATCTATCTCCATGAGAGGCATATGAGTATCCTAAATTTCATTCCATCTGAGGAGAATTATGGATCCAAGAGGGGTAAGAGGATGATCTTTATATAGAGCACCATATATGTAAGAATGATAAATCATCTGAGTTTCACTTGATCTATCACTCACTTGGTAGTGTTCTTAAACACTCATTTGAACCTTGTAGTTTGATAAAAATTCAAAGGAGGAAGGAAATTACAACCAACTCATTTTGGCATAATAGGTGGCCACATGACAATAATCTCATTCAATGATAAATCCTTCCATCTACATGGTGAATACCTATTTCAGTAAGTGTTAGATAATCAAAAATTGGTTTGAGGATGATGGAGTTGATTTGCAGTCACTAGGGTTAATTATGGAGGCCTTAAAAGTTAAGATAGTTTAGGGCTTTAAGATTAAGTATTAGGGATTAGGGATTAGGGATTAAGGTTTATGGTTTATGGTTTATGGTTCAATGTTAAGGGTTTAAGGGTTTATAGTTTAGGTCTTAGGGATTAGGGTTTATTTTAACAGTTGATTAGCCTTGTTTACAAAATGTGAGAGTAGGATATGGGGGTTGGAAGGGTAAGTTTTAGGTTGATTGTGCCATTATTTCATATTTGATCCTATAGAGCTTGTTGGAAATACTTAATGAGAATGATTGAAATTGGTTGTTATGAGTTGATGAATGCATGCAAATGTGTTAGAGATCTACATCACCTCATGATGTTTCAGATCCTTCACAGACCTCATGATGACCATTCCCTTGATTATTTGAATCGATAAAAACTTACATATGTGTTTTGATTTATTATGTGTTATAAGGAATTGCATGAGTCCATATATTCGATCAATTATCACTACCTTTGGGAGTTGTGAGGTTTGTAAATTCTAATTTTGACACATTTAACACTCCTACAAATGTCAATAACCAATCCAAAAGGCCCCAAAACCTAAACAAAGACTATATTCTTTCACAAAACAGATATTGATTGTATAATTTAAACCCTAAAATCTTGAAGTCTAAATGTTGAATGTTGAAATCCTGAATAATGCCTATGTATTGACTAGATTAGAATCTAAAAACTATCTTCTAAACCGTGACAGATGGAGCTGTGAGACTAGTTCCATAAGGTGCAGAGTGACCCTAACTTCTTATATTTACTAAAATAAATTTAAAGTATAAGAAAAATTAAAGTATAAAGATTAATAAAACAAAAAATTATACATACCCCATTTATTTTAGTAAATATATCCCTCCCATAAGCTCATATGTCACATAGCAAATAGGAATGTGTTTACGTTATAACTCGAGCACGTTATGGATTAGATTTACCAAGCCATAATGCACTTGCATTATAACTTGATCTTGAATTTTCCCTGTTGCATTATAATAGGACCGAGCCATAACATGAACGCGATATGGCCAAAATGCCCAAAAAATGAAATTGTGTCCGCTATTTGGCCCCTATTTCCATGCACTTACTCGGCACGCATGTTGCGATGCATGCGGTTCCTTGAAAGAATTTTGCAAGCCTCATTCTTATCAAATGTTTTAAAATTTATTTGTCATAGAGAGCTAAGATATTCTCATAAACATCTATAATGCCCATACCAATTTTTCATGAGGTAGTAAATTAACATTTCGATTAACTTGATGAAGTCCCTTGGTTTGTTTAGTATCATTCTAAATAAATTCCCATAGAAGTTTGAAAAACTTATTATAAGACACTTTGGAAGACACCCAAAAATAATAATAATAGACATGAGTTTGACAATAATCTTAGTGCTAACTTGGAATTTTCTAGGTGCAGAGAGGGGTCAAGTCACCTAGAAGGTGATTGTCTTCTCAACTATGTCCAAAAATATTGCCATAACTCAAAAGGAGTGCTATTAAAGGTGAATGAAATACTTAAGAATTTGAATTTTTTTCATCATTAAATCTAATTCCAAGGGTAATTTTTAATCCAATTGAACATGAGGAATTTTAAATACCTTATTTTCTGATTTCTCACATGAAAATTTCAATATTGGCTCAATCCCCAAAAAAATGACTTGTGGACCAATGGTCCTACTACAAGACTTGCTCTCCTCATTGCATTTATAAGTCATACATAGAAAAACTCATATAAGTATAAAGTATTCTATCAGTCAAAATTATCATGCACACAAATTCATTTCATTTCATCCCTAGATAAAAACCATCAAATAGGGAACAAATCATCAAATATTTTGGTCTAAAAGTAACATTTGTTTCTAGGGTCACCCAATAGTTAGTTTATAAATTCTGTATATTTTATGAGTTGGCATTTTACCTATAGGTTGACATTACCTTGAAATTATACCTACATAAATCTATATAATAAATCCAAACAAACTCATTTACTAACCTAAAAATTAAAAGAGCTTTACTTGAAAACATATCTCAAAAGGAATATAAATCTTTCCTAAATTTCCCTACGGCAAAACACAAGTTTGAAATACTCTAAACCAAGTTCTAGAGTCAATCTTATTTAATAAAAATCCCTCAAAGCCATGTCAAGAACAAGAAAGAAATTCATTTACAAAAATTATCAAGTGTTTAGGTTATTAAATATATTTTCATCCATACAACTATCACATATCTAGGTGGAGAACTATGTGCAATTTGAGGCATTTTGAGACCAGTTCCAATGTAAGCAATGTATGGATGTCACTTCAACCCAAACATTATTTTTTTCATGATTTTCACCATGCCTATGGTTTTAGGTCATTTTGGTTAATTATAGAGGGTTTCACATATTTGTGAGACCTAATATCTTACAACGAAACATATTACAATCATTCACAAGGGAACATAAAGTTGTATAGCTTCATTATCATTCTCAAAGAAATGATAAAATAAGGACAAAATCACCAAATGGTTTATGAAAAACTAATATATTTTTTTAATATGATGTGCACTTTCAGAAAAATGATGAAACATATACATGACATTTATATCACGTTCATCACTTTGTCAAACCTACATTACCTTCTAGACATGTGAAATGGCTAAGTGCACTAATATTTTCATGTTTTATTTTGTTTATCAAACATCCTAATTGATCTATCCTAAAAATACTTATTTGTGTGTGTGTGTACACACATATTCTAATGTGAATGTATAATTAATAATATGAATATACATCTTGTTTCTAACCCTAATTTGGGAATTAAATAATTAAGGACAAACCACCCTCTTAATCCACCTCTTATCACATATATTTATATAATTTTTGGTTAAATCATTTGGAAAACCCACTTATAGATTGAATCCTTAGCCCATTTGGCCTAGGTCACCCTATTTGAAATCAAGCCTTTTGGTACAAAATCCAAGAATTCATTTCAGTTTTGTGCATTGTTATTATTGCACCATGTCTTTATCATTTATCTTTGCCTCGATACTATTTTGGTTTCTTTTGTTAAACATTCCCATGATGATTTCAATATTCCTCCTGAAACCATTCTTAATGAGCAAGAATTTTCACAATTTATAAAGGTTAATCCTCAACCATTGATGCGCTACTCTATATAGCCCAAGATTAAAGTATAAACAATTGACCACATCTAAAATCCCTATATCTAACATTCCTAAATCTATTTTTCATTCATCTCCTATTTTCATAGTTACTATTATTATAACTATTGTGCCTAAATATTTGGGGCTATCTATCACCCCATTTAAAATGTTACAACGTATTCACCCATTTCCAATACTATTCCTACATATATTGTGCACACTCATGGGGTTAGAATTAGAGAAAGGTGCAACTAGACCTTATAATGTCATGGACTCTAATAAATTACTTCATAATCCACTTGCACCCAAGGTGACATCTTTTCCTTTAACCCTAGGGTTTGTGTCTCCTAATATTCCTATCTATGAGGGTAAATGTGATCATTAGAAACATTTGTACTATTGTAACATTTCTTTATTAGACTATGCTTATAATGAAAAACATCTTACTAAGATTTTTCCTACAAGTCTTAAGCAGTATGTCTTGCAATGGTTATATGATCTATCTATTCAATCTATAAGGGATTTCAATTTATTGAATAATAAATTTCTTTTCCACTTCTCCATTAACATTGATGATAAGGTTTCCTATACTTAAAATGTTAAAATGCAACAAGGTTCTATTGAACCAATCAATTATTATGTCTTGCACTATAAAATAATACAAGTGCCAAATTAAGAAACATACTTGTATGCAACAAGATTTAAGATATATTTACTCAAAGTATCCTCTTTCCTTTGAATAATATATCATGTTTGATTTTTTAAATCTTTTTGATAAGTTATGCCATACCTTGAAAGAAAGAGAGGTCAAACTCTTAGCATTGAAAAAACTTAAGTATGTTTGTACCCAACATAATGAATTTACATTTAAATTTCAAGGAAAATCTAATTACCAAGGTAGAATTGATGAAAATAAAGATGAAGCTAAAGAACTCATTAATGCCATATCTCAACCTATAAAGCTTTAACTACAAGTTGCTCCTACAAGGAAATTCACATAGTTAGCATCTTCTCCATCCGTGATGTTACACAAGTTTCTTAAGTGTAACCTTGTATCTATCCCTCCCCTTTTTGATGTCGGTATGAATAAGTATCAAGCTAAATTTTTTGAATTTAATGCATATTGTGAATACCATAAACGTAATGAGAACTCCACCGAAAAATTCTTCAAGCTTTGACATGCTATAAAAGATATGATTAATACCAATGCTATTGAATTTTATTCCACTCTCGATCAACACAAGCCTTAAGTCAATGGAAATACTAAGCTTAATATCTTCAACGACCTACTTCCTAATCATCATACTTCGTAATCTAAGATCAACATAGAGGTGCATCATGCATAGAAGACATAACCCCATTTGGATACATATGATAATCCACTTCATTTACTTATTGGTACAATAACTTATTTTTAGACCTCACAGACTATCATTAAATTTGATAAAAATGACATAACTAGTGATGATATTATTTCCAATACATTTTATCTTCAATTTTTTGTTGATAAACAACCTATCCAAAGTGTATTAGGCTATGTGTATAGAGTTGGGGGACCAAAAAGTGACCAAAATCATTTTTGGCCATTTTTCACATAACGCGAGTGCGTTATGGTTTGGTCACATTATAATGTGACCATGCAATGAAACGAGAGTTTTAAAACATGCTCGTGTCATGGCTTAGAATTTCCAAGCCATGATATTCTCGTGTTATGATTCTTATAATGCGAGCACATTTTTTACTATGCAAATTTGAAATTTTCACTAAGAAAAACAAAATGTGAGTGTGTTATAACATTAACACATTATAACACAAGCTCGTTATAACATGAGCATGTTTTGTTTTGTTATTTTAGCTTGGAAACTATACACCCGTTGGCTTGGATATCTAATCCTAAGGTTTGGATTGTGTAATCCATGAATAAATATGTGTTTTACATAAAAAACATAACAATATCAAGTGTATGCCCTAATTTCTCATGTGTTATAAGATAATATTCCAAAAAAAACATGACTATGATGTCAAGCTCTATTTTAGGTTTGTGTCGATGTATTTCTTTCTAAAATCTAATTAGTTTAAGATTTTCATCCTTAATTTATTTTACTAGTGCCTTCTTTTCTTGCTAAAACACATGTATCATTTTTTATAGATAATTTATGATTTTCTCATCCAAATTTCAAAAAAGGCTTGATCTAAACTCCATTCTACATACACTCATTTTTATTTATTTTCAACTATTTTTCTCAAAATTAGGGGGTGTACACACAAATATTTCATTTTTGGGATGTGTTCACTTTGAAAATTAGTAAAAAAACTATATATTCATCCAAAAATATGAAAATTAATGGGACCTCGTACATGGTCTTAGCTAAATTTCAACCAAAGGTATTTTTAAAATAGTTTACACAACTCAAAATATGGGGGGGCACACACAACACTTTATATTTTTGACACAAAAATAGCCACACTTTGTGTGTGCATGACATTTGTCCATCCTAATCTCCACCATATTAAAAAAATATTAGTTTAAAAACTAGATTCAAAATTCTATTATTCTTAATTTTATCACATTGTAAAATTTTGAGCATATGCACACCAAATTATTAGTTAATGTTCATTTTTTTATAATGTAAGGAAAACATGGCCACTTTTGACCCCCTTTTTGGTCACCAATTTCCATGCACTTACCCATTACTTGATAGTAATTCTAGGAAAAACATGTTCACTCTCACATTCCTTGTGATTTTAGAATAGGGAGGAAGCCGGAAAATATTATTGATATGCAATAATCAAGTTACAGAGCTATGAAGTGCTGCAATACTTATAGGTATTAAATAACTAAATACGAAAAGTAAATTCTTACACAAGTTCAACAATAAACCAAATACGAAATAATATATGAATGAATAAAAACAATAATATGTTTTGAATAAATAGATATAACAATATAATTAAACATTTAACTAACTACCCAAACTAATTACCTAAGTAAGAAACTAGTAACCTATGGTTACGGTAAAACATATTTACTATGAAAAATTACTACTATAAAAAGTATTTACCTAACCTTCCCTATTAATTATGCATTGTATCATGAGAAGAGGAGAGGAATTCTCTAAACATATAATATTTTTTCATGTGCAAGTGACTTTGTGAAGATATTTGCTCTCTGTTCAGATGTTGGGAAAAACTAAAGCTGAATATTGTGTTTCAAAACATGCTCGCAGATGAAATGTACTTGTACCTCACTTTGCTTCATTCTCTTTTAAAACACCGGATTGCAAACAAGTTTTAAAAACAATTTGTTATCAACATACAAGGTGGTATATTTCTCATGTGGTAGTCTAAGTCCCTCAAATATGCGACATAGCCATATCTCTTTGCACACAACTCCACTTGCAACACATGATATTCATCTTCTCGTAGAAGATCAAGAAATAAGTTTTGTTTCTTACTTTCCAATAATATTGGAATAGACACCAAAAATAATTAAAAAATATAGAAGTGTACTTCCTGTCAAGAAAAACCGGTCATTCCTCTTGGACTCTAGGCCAAATTCCATAGTGCTCTTGAAATATCTCAAGATCCTCCTTGTTGGTTTCCAATGAAAAAAATTGGGTTCCTTCATGAACCATGAAAGGTAGCTGACCAAAAAGATGATATATGGCCTAGTGTAGGCTAGGTAAATGAGACTCCCGATCAAATGTCGATAGAGAGTTGCATTTACCGGTGGAGATGGATTGTACGAGACATATGAAGTCTTGTCTCCATAGGTGTGGTAATCAATGTGCAGTCCATCATCCTAAATTTATCTAGCATGGTTATGACATATTTCAACTAAGAAATAAAGATATCATTCTACTTATTTCATACTTCCAAACCATGAAAATAGTGCATCATCTCAAGATATTCATGTTTAATGATCGATTCAAATATTTATTCATTACATCAACCATATTCACTGTACTACTAGTGAGGACTAGATCATCAACATAGAAAACAACTAGGAAAATATCCCCTCTTTGATTCTTGAGGTAGAGATTGGTATCATATGGATTCCTCTCAAATCCATGTTGAATTATATGTTCATCAATTTTGATATACCATTCCCGGGGATCCTTTTTAAGACCATACAATACTTTGTTGAGTCTTCATACCTTTTCTTATTTTATAGGTATGTCAAAACCATCTAGTTAAGTCATGTAGACTTCTTCGTATAAGTATCTATTGAGAAATTTACTTTTCATGTCCAATTGGTGAAATTTCCATCCAAATTGTGTATCTAGAAAAAGATTATTGTGATCATTTTGATCTTAGTTGTGGAAGAAAATGTCTCCTTGTAGTCTATGCCTTCCTTTTGAGCATACCCATTTTATATAAGTCTCACTTTATACTTGTACATGGTCACATTTACTTTTATGATTCATTTTGAAAATCCATTTGTAAATAATTGTCCTCTTCCCTTTTGGAAGATCAAAAGCTTCAATGTGTAGTTATTAATTATTGAATGATAAACATCTTCTATTGCATATTTCCAAGATTTAAACTCTAGAGTTCCTAAACTATAGATTGCTCAACAAATTCAACAACTCTACTCATTAAGGAAAATATTACCTCTTCACGAGATTTGTTGTGAGTCCTTGGTATAGGATTGGATGTGTTTAAAGGACCAACCAATTTTGCATCTTGAACCATGCTTGTATACCACTTAGGAATACATTAAACTATCCTTGTGGGTTTCGGTCCTAACAAATCATCACCATCATCCCCATCATCATTGCCATCATCAACAATAAAATCATCTATTATTTTCACAATATGAGTGATTTGATTGTTTGGTGAGTTTTTGGAAGGAGCCTCAACTTCTTTCTTCTTAAATAAATCAAAATCCCTATTGGTGCATACTTTCCTAATCTTCATATTCATCAGTTTGTACCAAATAAATTCTTCATTGTAGCCAATGAAGATGTATTTTTCTGCTTTCATATCTAACTTCTTTCTCTTCTACTTGGGAATGTGCATGTTAGCTTTGCACCCAAATACTATGAGGTGTGCAATGGATGGTTTCCATTCTAACCATTCCTCATGTGGTGTTACTCCATCAAGAACAATTATGGGCACTTTATTCAACAAGTATACTACAATCTTCATTGCTTCTACCTAGAATGTCTTCGTCAGTCCTAAATCATTGATCACAAAACACACCATCTCCATGATAGTACAATTCTTTCTCTCAACAACACCATTTTGTTGTGGTGTATATGGATGATTAATCTTTTGATGAATCCCATGAGATTTTAGAAAGGATTTTAACTCATCATTCGTGAATTCCCCCTCGATCTAAGTGAAAATATTTGATGTTTCTACTACTTTCATTTTTAATCGCCACTATAAAAATATGTAGTTATCGAAAGCTTCATATTTAGTAAAAAGATAATAAATCCCCATTTTTATTGAATAATCATCAACACAAAGAATGAAATACTGAAAACCAAAATGAATAGGTTAAATCACACCACAAAGATTGGTATGTGCTGAATTAAGCTTATGTGGATCTCGATATGTACTCTTCTAGAATGAGGCTACATGTTGTTTTCTGGGAGGAAATTAAGACACTTGGTTGTGTCCTTCTTGAGAGATGGAAAACCTCTCACCGATCATACTAACAAAGTGTGTTGAGATATCCAAAATTGATGTGACCAAGTCTTTGAGACCACAACCGTGTAGAGGGAGTGTCTTTGTCACAAGTGTTTGATCATCTCTCCGGAAAAATCAAGCTTTTACATCCATCTCACATTTGAAGCTCTTACAATAATTTTTGGGATTCTATATTTATCTTGAATCAAGAAAAATTTCTTACCATATTTGTAATCAAAATCAATCTTTATATTATGATCTAGAAGTTGGTTGAATGATATGTCAAACTAGGGACGTGTAATAAAAAAAGATAGCCTAAATTTATGTGTACAAGAGGTAAAGAAATGTTCCTAATACCTTGAAAACTATAGGACGAGTCATCACCCAATGACATAATTTTTAGAGTGTTTTTCTCTCATTGTGGAGAACCGAGTTATGTGTAAAGTTGCTTCGTGAATCAACGCACTAGATAACACTAGAATACAAGGTTGCTTCATTGGAGTGGGAAATGTACAATAATTCCTCATCATCTGAGTGGTTCTCTTGTTTAGCAACATTTCCTTGTTGATGGTGTTTCGTCCTCTAGTTCCTCTTCTTATTCCCTTTCTTGTAACTATATTGTACTTGTTGAGATTGTTTATTATTAGGTATCAAATTGATAGACAAACCCTTTTTCTACATGTTGTACCAATAATATTTAAAATCATTTCCTTCACTACAAATATGACACCTTTTTATTTTTCTTGTCCGCTTGTTGATTCTCGCATCTCGGACTTATTGGAAGAATGAGATTTGTTCTTCCTTTTTTATGAGAAGAAATTTCCTTCTCTTCTTGTTCATCTTTGTTGTACAATGACTATTATTGTTGCAACAAGTTCACCAACTTTTCAAAACTAATGGTTTGATCGGACAAATTTATTGTTGTCACAAAATACTATATGAGGAAGGAAGTGATCTAAAAAAGGGAATGAGAGTGTCATATGATATATCCTATCCCAAGGCTAGAAGTGAAGCCATTTATGATGCAACTCTTCTAAAATATCCTCAACTTTCTCATTAGGCTTGAAATTAAGAGCATGTAGCTACCTCTATAAATTCATCATAATGTTCTTATTCTTGGCCTCGTATACTATATGCTCAACTTATCCCATGATTATTTAGTCATTATAGCATCTTGAATGGGTGGTTGCATGTCATTGGGAACTATGAACAAGACGATCAACATATCCTTCGATTGACCCGGTAAAATTGATGTTGATGTGTTGCATCGTCTCCTGATATGATCACAAACCATTTACAATAGGCCATATTTCTTCAAACTTGACTTGACTTTGAATTTTTGTCTTCCACATGGCATAATTGTTTCCACAGAGTAGTTGTAATTTAGGAAAAAAATTGGAACATTGTTGGACATAGTGGGTTGTTATAATTTCCCAACTAAATGAATCATTTTTTTATTATTGGAAAATAGTTTTTTGAAAGGGACTATACCCTTGGGAACAAAAGAGGGCCTAAAAGCCAAAATAGCAATGAGAACCAGAACAAAAAGGATCAAAATCCAAATATGACAATGAAGTCCAAAGATAGCCAGGCAGCCGGTAGTAGCTACCCATCAAGACAAAACCAATACAAACACAAAAAAAAAGCAAAAAAAGAACAACAAAAACAACAATATTTACAAAGAAAAGTAGCAGAAGCACCCTCAATTACTTCTTGGCAGCTTTGTCAATGCTGGATTTGATATTCTGCCAAGACTTGAACATCCCCAAAGTCATCATGTGGGCAGAGTCAGTGAAATCTAGCTGCTCAATGGTCCTTTTGCTTTCCTTATCATTGCCCCAAAGTGATGCCGGAACCCCGCTGAGATTGGAAACACTGTGGACATGTTGTTCAATGAACTCTGCAATTGCACTAAAAATGGCCATACTATAGTCATGGCATGTTTTGGCCTTCCCTAAACGGGAGTCTAAAGAGTTCACTTCTTGTATATATCTTCCATCTGGCTATTATCCATAGCCCCCTCCTCCTCCTTCTTCCTCTTGCCTTTCTATTTTGCCAAGTTTTTAACCTCCTCCTTCAACAGCTTCATGTCAGCCTCTAAGGCTTCCAGCCTTTTTGCAGAGTTCTCCATCTGTGCATCCTGAGAACTAGCACTACTGATATGCAAGAGGTTGTGGGAAATTTCAAGCTCTTGGGGACCCTTCTCCACAGCAGGGGTATCAAGGTTCAGTCTCCTAGAAGACCTGGTAACAGGTCTGGCCGAAGTGGAAGTGAAGGGGGTGGGAGCAGTGGTGGTGGGAATGGAAGATGGAGCCCGAGGACTGGCAGAGGGGTAACAACAGCAGTGTGGGGACAAGATGTGGAGAAATGGGGCTAGCGGCCGCTGAACTAGGTAGAGGGGGAAAAGAGCCAGGGGAGGAAGGAAGACCAGGAGACCGGAGGAGACAAAGCTTATGCAGCAAGAAAATAAGCCCCTGGTGCAAAGGAACCGCATGGGCATGTTTTTGAAACTCCAAAATGGAGCGCTCCAAAGAGTTAAGAAAATAATGGGGAAAACATACCGCACGATTCCTGTGAAAATGGTTGAGGAAGACAAGATGCTTAGCAAACACTATTATGAATCATTAGTATAATACAATGAAAAAATTAAAACAACTTCTTGTGTGGAAAAAGTGATGGGCAAGAAATTTATATTTGTTTTCAAGCCCTAGTGGCCTTCGAGAGCTCTATACGTATAAAAATGACAATTCCCATCTAAAACAAGTAAAAATTCTATTTTGGGAAATTCTCCTTTACAAAAGTGGCACAAAATCAAATTTTGGAGCAATAAGGAGAATGTTTTTTTACCCTAATTAGGGTTTTTTCAAATAAATTTGGCTAGTGGTTTAGTCGCGACTAAGTGGATTTGGAGGTCAGTAAACCACTAATATTAGGGATTTATAATAAATTATGTCAAAATTTAAAATGGGAGGGTGTGGGGATGGGAATCGACCCCAAGGCCTCAACTCCTCAATCGCCTTATCAAAATCAACTAGCCACTAAATCGCTCTATATGCATACACTATGAAACACATATTATAATGTTTGAAATTTCCAAACAAAGCATAGTTTTTCTTTAAAAATATTGACCTCCATATTGAGATCGCCACCTAATTCCCTTAGGTTTCGAGTTTATTCTTGACTGATTTGATATTAATGTTGATAACTTGCCCTTATTATTTTGTTTTCTCTATTTCTTTACCAATGTGTTTTGTGTTATTTTTTGTAGGGTTCGAAGGAGAGTTGTTTGGATTTGGATTTGAGAAAGGGACTAGCCTGATTTATAGGATTTTGTCTTGGATAAATGACGAGAGGTGAGGATATTTATTCAAGGTTTGGATAGCTTGTCTGTTTGATCAATGAATTTGTGCAAGGAGGGAAAATAATCACTCGGTGAAGGCTTTGTAATGTTGGTGTAGAGATTAATGTGTTTTCTTCTTAATGAAGGGAGCTCGTTCTCCTTTGCAACTTGACTTGATCCTCACAATAACCAACTCACATGTGAGTAGCCAGCATGCCAACACACCTCCTAGATCAGTCTTACGCTAAACACAACTTGATAGTCACCCAACTTAGCTCCTTTTACACAACGTGTTCTGTAAGGACCTCAACTCACTCCACATTCCCGTCATGTCTAGGAACTCTCTAGTATAAACTTACCGTTTTAATCTGTTAGCATGCAGAAATTATAGCCTAATATTTAGGGATTCTGTAGTTAGCATTTAGGATTCTGTAGCTAGCATTTAGGGAAGTTGTTTTGTATTTGACAGCACATTAGATGATATGTGTACGTGCTGGCAATGTTTTCCATCTGTAGGATGAAGAGTAGAGATAGGGTAGTTTGAGTTTGAGTTTGAATAAGACTTTGTTTACTGTTATTCTATAAATATTGTATTCTCTGATTTAGTAGAGAAAAAGAAATAAGAATAAGAAATAGATCAAAACTGCAGTTACATTTATGTGTTCTACTTAAGAGTGCTAATATTTTTCATTAACTTGATGTAAGGAGTGAAATCGTCAGGATAGATCGGTATGGCTAAGATCTGAAATCTTATATGCATAACCCTTAAAAGTTAGAGGCTCTGATAAATCTGGTATCAACATAATTGCCTCTAAAGTTTTAGGAAAAACCCCTATTGAGGAAAATATAATTGTTATTTTAAAAAAATTCTATATTTTTTTAAACCGCAGAGAGTTCTAGATTGATTCCTAGTTTAGGAGGTAGTGACTAAGTGACTTATCCTTTCCCCATAAAACATAACTGATTTTTTTGCTAAATTATTACAAACACATGCACAAGCTCATATAGATTTTAGTAGGGTTTGGAGATGTAGGGATGGGGATATGCAGCTGTAAAACACTTCTCTATTTCTTCTCAACACTTTTGTAACCTTCCTACAATCCTTGGCTTCATGTGCACGCTCTTATACTCACCATCTCTCGATACCAAATATGATTGTAGAATAGGAGGAATCCTTACAATATTATTAATATGCAATAATCAAGTTACAAATCTATGAAGTGTTGTAATACTTATAAATATTGAACAACTTAATAAAAAGAGTAAATTGTTATGAAGTGCAACAATAAACAAAATATGAAAACCTATGTGAATGAATAAAAAAATAATATGGTTTAAATAAATAAACCATATAACAATATAATTAATCATTTGTGTAATTACCCAAACTAATTACCTAATTAACAAAAGAGTTATCTATGGTAACAATAAAACATATTTATTATGCAAAATTACTACTATACTAAGGTTTTACATATCATTTTTTACTTCTTTGGGATGTACTAAGAAACATATATCCAATTCAATTCATAATCTCTGATCAATCTAATAGTCACATTATTCTCCCTCTTATAGTGGGATGTGCTATTTTGGATGTCCCTTTCTTGGTAATTTATACTTTTGTGACATGTGACATGCTTCTTGGATAATCTTGGATTAATAATCTTAGGACTATTCCTTGTATTATCCATCAATGCGTAGATTATGCTTATGGAAATCAACTTACTATGGTTCATGGTAATCATTATGGGGATCCATTACCTATTCCCTCTTCTAAAAGATAATAAATTTCTACACCCATGCCTATTGAGCCTACTCATACTACCAATTAAATGTCTATATCTGATGGACCTTCTCCTTGATCTTATCCTACATGAAAACTATGTCCTAAGCATGTCCCATAACCTTGAATCAAAGTGATACATTCTTATCCTATTATGCACAATGAAAATTTGAGACCCAAGACTTATACACTTGCAGCTTTCTCTCCTCACCCTCTTGATCATAACATTGGGAAATCCTCTTTGAAAAATATTATAAAATAAATAAAAATAAAATATGCTAATATTCCAAAACCATTCAAATATTTTAAAAATAAAAAATTAAGACTTCAACATGGATTGATCTACTAACTTATTTACTTTACAATATTATTTGTCACATGGTTTAATAGATAGAATATTTAATATTATTTGCACACAAGAGTTTAATGAGGTACATGAGAATAATGCAGGATAAAAATACTCTACAAGATTCTAGACATAGGACCTTTCTTTCAACCTCGTGGCTATGCAAATCTAGGGGAATGTCCTAAACTATCAGGTGCTAAGGTTTTATTACACAATGCTATTTCACATCTTGGTTATTCTTATATTCTATATTGTTATGTATTATTATATTTACATATAATTTTAGGACTCGATGATATTGACTCTATAGGACTATTATATCTTGTTCCATACACGTATTTTCTACTATCTACTTTTCATGATTATGAATTTATTTGCTTTATTATCTTTTGTGTGAAAACTTTTACCTTCTTTACGTGTGTATGAAACTTAGGTGTCCCTTATTTTCCTTGTCTTATGTAAACATGTGGCCCCTATTCATGTGTGTGAAACTATTGTGTCCCTTGTTTACACCCTTTTTCCTTTTCTATGACTAGATATATGTGAAATTTATTGTTTTACTTGTATCCTTGTTATCTCTTTATGCCACAATTTTTACCATGTAATATCTTATAAGACACGCTTCTATATGGTGGAAATTTCTAGAAAACTTATTTGTGATATAATGATGTCTATTTTCTATATTAGACATGACCACACTTTGATTCTTTGAAGTCGAGTGATCCACATGGTATATCAATCACCTAAAAAGAGGGGGATTCAGTGGGGCTATTACACATATACAATCAATGCAACTTAGGCACATAAAAATTACATATGATAAAATACAAAGGAATAGAATATAACAACATAGGGTATGCTACTTAACGAGATCCTGTAAATGTGTTACGTCATATTACATCAAAATAATCTAAATTCATGCTACCTTAAAAATATGGGCTTATGTATCCATTGTGTGTGTAAGTGACATAATAAATGGTTATTTTCCACTAATAAATTCACTTAATCCCTCTGATTGAATCGTCACAATCACAACGAGAAACATATTAGTATTTTTAGTGGGTTCATATCTTTAACAAATCCTTAACCTCTTTTAAGGATAAATAAAACAAGATAATTGACATGTAAAACAATTGACAAGAATATGATAAGTAAATGACTATAATTTTTTGTTACCTAATTAGAGGCCTGAAGGTACCCAAGTTGTGGTGTAGGGTTTTAGTAATTCTAACTATGAATGGGAAAATATATTGTAAAATGTAAATGGATTTTATAAGTTTGTTCTCTTCATACCAACATATGATCTAGGATATTTTTTCATGACTAAGGATTTAAAGAAGTATCAAGGAATACATGAAAATCAAAATTTTACCATGTGAGCTTGGATATACCTTTCAAAAATTTCCTTTACTTTTGAAAATATCTACAAAAATATAAGAAACCGTTATCTAGGATTCTGGTCCTCCAAGATTTATATATATTTGAGTGTGGTTATGAGGCTCCTCTTATAGGTTTGTTAAGTGGAGGTGGTTGGGTTTGGTGAGTTTTTCATGTTTTATGGGTTGTGGGTGGATACCATTAGTGATCCATTAGTCCTTTTAATGGGTGGATGGATAAGTAGGAGGCATTTGCACTCTTTGTGGGTGGATGGATTATGGATTTGTTTTATGTGTTTAAATGTGTTTGATTATTTTATTATTTTTAAAAATGTTTATTTATTTTGAGTGCTTTTATGTGAATTAATTCTAATTATTGCTTTTTAATAACTTTTTATATTTTTAATTCATACATTTATATGACCTTAAACGAAAGGTGCATTATCTAGCATCTAGATTTTACCACTTTTAGTTGTGTGTTATAATAGGAAGGATGAAACATAAAAATTTAAGAAAAGGAGTTCACCTGACCCTATGAACAAGTATATCATGTATGTGGGTCTAGAGTTTACCACATATGGGTTTAGATTGTACCATGCGGATGGGTTTAGACAAGATCACTATAATCATACTAGTGTGAAGGGATCAAATGGTTGATTTCATAGGAGATGACATAGTAGTTGTACCAATAGGTCTAATTAAAATATTAATTGTAATAAGATTGAATAAAATTTTGTTCATTTAATCCCTTGTCAAATGATAGGTCTTGTGCCACAGGATCCTACAACATGGCAAGGGACAAAACTTGGAAATTGATAAATGTTATAAAAGAGTCTATGTGCTAAGTGATCTGTAAAAGCTCAAAAATTTCTCAACCAACGGATCCTTATAGGAAAATTATTTTAATTCTGATTTTAACCATGATAATAAAATACACTTAAAAATGTAATGCAAGAAATAACAACACTCCGAAAATTTGATAATGGAGTTCAGAAATTTCCTATATCTCCAAGTTTGTTAATTAATGAACCGATTCATTTTAAAGTTTTGACTGCAAGTACAAAGAAAATTGCAATACTATAATGAATGTTCGAGCTCACCCCAAATTCTAGTGCCAATTGGTCCGATGACCTAGACTAGTCTTAGAAAGCTACTAAGTGTTCCAACGTTGCTTTCCAAATTTACACTTCTTATAGAATTCTACTCTACTACATGGTATATAGCCTCTACACAAAGCTAATTTGGATAGTGTATGTTGACATAAAAACCATCTTATAGAATTCCCCTTTGCTACTTGATGTACAACATCTATATAGAGCTAATTCGAATCTGGTGTGTATTCGACGAGCTCAAGAATACGATTCTCCTTTGTGGCCTCCAAGAAATATGAACTTGGTTATATAATGGCCAACGTTAAGAATTAAATATTAATAATGTTTCTCTAGTGCTTGAATATATCCCTTTTCCTCCACTCCTGAGATTCAGACTGACATGAGAATACTAATGCTTATAACATCCTTTCACAAAATAATGTTGAGTTAAAAGTAATAATTGACTCATAATACAATACCCTAAAAATAAGGTCTTAACTCTTCACCATGCCTTAAAATATTCTTAAAGATCTCCTCTTTCTTCACATGTAGCTTTAGGAAGTACTTATGTTCAAATGGGGGCGGGTGGGTTTATATACTTTCCCCTACCCCAAAATACATGGTATAGGCCATATCGACCTTTAATATTTTAAACCAATTTGGTTGGCCGAGTTGGTTTGAGAACTCGCATAGCTTTGTGGGAGGTTAATAGGTCAAGTGTCTCGCCCCACATTTTATCACCATTTTTGGCCCTGATGGCGATGTTGACTACTTCACCAGCTATCTCCTCTCTCACACCTACCATGTCACAATTTTTTGTTGCACTTGTCTCCATGTTTTCCACCCGATCTGCTCTCGCTATGTGTTCACCATGTTGTCATCTTGATCGCTAAGCTCTCCATGCTAGGTTTTTAGTAGTGGGGATTATCTCACATGCTCTTGTATACAAACTAGATTTAATTACAAAAATAAGATGATGCTTGCATAATTTTATTAATGAAATCAAGCATTACAAATAAATGGGAGAGCTACAATATTTATAGATATTGGACAACTTTTATCTCATCCACAATATATGAAAGCAAATCACCTAATTTGAGAAAATATGAAGAAATAGCATATTGCCCCTAACTTACCCTATTTCCCTCATATAAATCATCCGGGAACACAATATATGCAAGATAAAACATGATCCCACAAACATTGGGATGAGAACACTATCACTTAGTTAACTAACAACTAAGCATAACAAATACCTATTGAAATAAGTTTAAAGTATTTTAATTAAATAATTTAACTTATTACATTTATTCAAATATCAAATAATGATGAATTAAGCTAAGTTTTATTCCTAACATCCTCCCTTAATTAACTATGGTCTCAAGTGAATAGGAAAGAAATTATCTAAAACCCTTAAATTTACCTCGAGCAAGTGACTTTGTGAAGACATTTGCATGCTTCATATCTGTTGGGAAATATTGGATCTAGATGTTGTTTTTTTGAACATGTTTGTGAATGAAAAGTACCATACCTCAATTTGTTTGGTGCACTCATGAAAAAATGGATTCCGAACAAGTTTTACTACTCCTTTGTTATCAACATGTAGGATAGTTGGATCTTTCTATGGTATTCCCAATCCTTAAAGTACATGTTAGAGCCATATCACTTTATAGACAACTCCACATGCTGCACGATATTATGTTTCATGGAGGATACTTGAAAAATAATTCTACTTCTTACTCCCCCATGATATCGGTCCGATCCCAAAATAATACAAATCTCAAGTGGATTTCCTATAATCTATGTTTCTGCATTATCCGAATATGAATATCATGTCACGAAGAAGTTATTATTCTTCTTGTATTCTAGGCCATAGTCCATAGTTCCTTTGTTGTACCTCAGTATCCTCTTTGCTTCTTTCTAGTGAGAAACCCTTGGTTCGTACATGAACTGTGAAAGATAGTTGATTGCATAGTTGATATCCAGCCTAGTGTAAGTCAAGTAGATGAGACTTCCGATCAACTGCCAATAGAGAGTTGCATTTACTTGTGGTGATGTATCTATTTGAGACAGGTTGAAGTATTCTCTCCATAGGTGTGGAAAATGGCTTAAAATCCATCATATTTAATTTCTCGATAATTGTCTTGGCATATTACAATTGTGACACAAAGATATGATTTTCTCTTTACCAAAATTCAAGTCCAAGACAATAATACGTGGCCCGAGATCGGTCATGTGAAATGATCATGTTAGATATTTCTTTTTTGACTCAATCACCCTCACCAATCCTCTAGTGATGACTAGATCATTGACATATACTACAATGATCACTATCTCACCCCTTGATTTTTGAGATAGAGATTAGGATCGTATGGACTCCCATTGAATCCATGTTGAATGAGATGCTCGTCGATTTTTATGTACCATGCCCTAGGAGACTGCTTTATACCATATAGTGATTTTATGATTTTACAAACCTTTTCCTCTTTATCTAGTATGAAAAAATATTTTGGTTAAGTCATGTAAACTTCTTCCTATAAATCACCATTAAGAAAGACACTTTTCACATCCATTTGGTGTATTTTCCATCCAAATTGTGCAACTAGAGAAAATATTAACCTAATTTTTTTAATCTTAGTTGTGGGAGAAAAAGTTTCCTCATAATCAATGCCGTATTTTTGAGCATATCCCTTAACAACTAGTCTCGCCTTATGTTCATCAATTTTTCATCTGCTTTGTACTTCATTATTAAATATCCATCTGTATCCAATCAAATTTTTACCTGGTGGAAGATCTATAAGTTGCCATGTATTATTTTTCATAAGTGACTTATATTTTGCATCCATAGCATCTTTCCAAGGTTTAGATTGTAGGGCTTCTAAACTATGGATGGCTCAAGTAGTTTTAACAACTTTACCCATTAAGGCCAAATTGACCTCATTTTGAGCCATACTGTGAGTCCTAATTCTAGTGGTAGATGTTTTGGGGACACTATCCAATTTTTCATCTCTCATCATACTTGTATAGCATTTCAACATACTTTTTGTGGTTCTGTGGGAGGTTCAATTTCATTATCTTCCCCATCATCAAAGTGATTACCATCCTCTGTTTTCACTATAGGGATGCTTTTTTCATCATGTGAGTTTATGGAAGGAGAATTTTATTATTTCTTCTCAAAGAACTCAACATCCCGACTAATGTGTACCTTTCTTGTTCTTGGATCCATAAGTCTATAGCCAAGTGCTTCATCATTGTATCCCAAGAAGATAAGTTTTTATGATTTCATATCAATCTTAGTTCTTTGTTTCTTATGAATGTGCATACTTGCTTTACATCCAAAAACTCTAAGGTGTGAAATAGAAAAATTATTATCTTACCATGCTTCCCGAGGTGTTATTCCATTAAGAGATGTAGTGGGAGCTCTATTTAGTAAATAGATTACCGTTTTAATTGCTTAGACCCAAAATGTTTTTGATAAACCTGCATCATCAATCATACATCACACCATATCCATGATAGTACAATTTATCCTTTCAACAACACCATTTTGTTGCAGTGTGTGAGGAGGAGCCATTTGATGATGAATTCCATGTGTTTCCAAAAAATCATTGAACTCATTGTTGGTGTATCCTCCCCCTTGATCTGATAGGAGTGTTTTTATTTTCCTACTAGACTTTGTTTCAAAAAGGGATTGAACTTCTTAAAATTTTCAAAAGCTTGGTCTTTTGTAGCAAGACAATATATCCACATTTTTCTTGAAAAATCATCAATAAAGAGCATGAAATATTAAAACCTAGAGTGGCTAGGGCTCATTGGTTTGCACAGATTGGTATGCACCAAGTCAAGTTTTTCCTTAGCCTGAAATGTACTATGTTTGAATGGTGATCTATGTTGTTTTCTGGCTAAATAATGTTGACATTATCTGTACCCTTTTTTATAGTTGGTAAACCCCTAACCATGTCGTATCGACGAAGTGTGTCAAGGAAGCAGTAACTCACATGTATAAGTCTTCGATGCCATAGTTGAGCTAATGATGTATCCTTTGCTTTATAAGTGCTTAATCATTTCATTGAACAAAGTCCAACTGAAATATTCTTCCCACATTTGAATATTTTGCAACAATTTTCAAACTTTGTGACTTATCTCGAATTAGGTACATATTTTTACTTCCTTTACAATCAAATTCAATTTTGAGATTGTGATGTAATAATTGAATCATGGATAACAAATTTTTTGTTAAATCGGGGACATAAAGAACATCTCGTAAGTTTTCAATTATGATGCCCAATTGGTAGTGAAATGGAACCAATGCCTTCAACATTGTATGAATTATCATCACCCAAAAAGACATGATTTTTGGTGGGTGTTTTACTCATTATGAAGAACCAATCTTTCTTTCTGTCGGTGTCGAGTTGCACTGAGTCGACATACCAAATTTGATTTATAGAATTGGATAATTTATTTTACTATGCAAAATATAGGAAGCCATCATAATCAAATTGATCTTCTTGTTTAGCTACATTTCCTTGTTGATTCAGTTTCTTCTTCCACTTTTGATTATTTTGTCCTGTTTACTCGGTTGTTGACCATATTTTGTTTTTTAGTAATTAATATTTTTACCACTTGATGATCCTTGTTGGAATGTGTTGTACCAGCTTTTTTAACTCATGTCCTTTTCGACCATAAATAATACGTTTTTGTTGGTCCTTTTGGCCTTGTTGAGTATTACCTTACTTTTGAGGTTGTTTACTAGACTTATCCTACTCTTCGCTGAGTATGAGTGAGTGAATAACTTCCTCTTGTTGTAGCATATTCACTAAATCTTCAAAAGTTTTTGTTTGACTAGTTATGTTTAACGTGGTTACAAAAATCCTATAAGAAGGAGGAAGAACTCTCAATACTATAGGCACGATTCATGTATCAGTTACTTATTCTTCCAAAGCTTGAATTGATGCACGCAAAGTTGATACTCTTCTAAAAACATTTCAACTTTTTTAGTTGGTTACATTTTCAAGTTCAATAGTTGACTTTGGAGATGAAGTATTGTGTTCTTATTTTTTGACTCATATACTATTTTCAACTTGTCCCAAGATTCTTTTGTTGTTGTGGTCTCACGAATATGAGGTTATACCTCATCTGAAACACTAAACAAGATTATTAAATTTGCTTTTTGATTTGTAAGATCAAATGTAGTTTGTTGTGTAATATCTATTTCAGATCTTGTTAATGTACCAGAAATAATAGACCATAAATTTTCAAAATCAAGTTGTGTGTGAATTTTTATTTTCCATGCTGGATAATTATCAGAACACAAAAGTTGAGAATCAAAAAAGAATTTTGGTGCCGTAATTGCGGCCATTGTGAAAACTAAATAATGAAAGAAGAAGATTTGAACAATTTTCCCCTCTTAAAGCATACACACCCCCAAAAAAAATATTTTATTTATTTTGGGCATGTTTTTTCTGGTCGTGTACAAAGAAATTTTGGCACTATTGGCCATGTTACAAATTTGGCTCTATGGCCAATTTTCAAAAATAAAATGGCTCTCTTGGCCAATTGAAAAATATATTTAATTTTTTTTGGGCTCTTTGGCCTCTTTTCAAATACAAACAATCTCTAATTTGTGTAATTTTTACAAAATAAATCTTATTAAAATTTGGACCAAGATGTAGAGCTCACAAAAACACACACTTTAAAAATGGAACCTCAATACGAGGTACCAGTTGAAAGTTATGACCTTTTAAACTTTTGATTTCAATATCTTTCTAGGCCCCTTTCCAAAAATGGAAATTTTTTTCCTTCTAATTTTTTCACAATGTCCAAAAATGGCAATTTTTTTATAAGCAATTTTTAAAAACCAAACGTAGATAAAGAATTACATGCATGTGTAGTGCATTTTAGGGCACAACTGCAGTTCAACTGCTTTGCCTAAGTGTTATAATAACCCTTGGCATAGTTTTATTTTATTATTTCTCTTTCTACGCAAGTATTTTTTCTTACAGACAACTTTTTCTTCCTTTTTTCAACGCATTTTTTTGCAGTTGCAAATATTCTCCACGTTCAATTTGTAGTCTTTGTTTTGGATGCAGGCATGTTGGAGATCATTGAAATATCCTATCTTCTTCTCCTTTGGCAGGTGCAGGTTCATAGAGAAGCTTCCACGTTCGATTGGATCTCCTTTTTGTCACTTAAACTTCTTCTAACAAAGCTTGGAAGGAGAAGACAAAGTACAGAGAAGAGGAAGAAGAAGTAATGTGGGGAGCTTGAAAATCTTGGGTCCCCACAGATCAAAAATATTGTATATATATTTTTAAAATGCTTGAATTTTTTTAAAATGCAGGTACAGGTAACTTGATAGCTATAGGTAATTTAAAAATAACAATAATAATACAAAAGAACAATGTCACCTGGTGCTCCTGTAGAAACAATCTTTAATTCTCTAGGTGATCTTCAATTGCAAATTAGCCATGAACCAAGGTGTGGAATCGGGCAGGGGCTGTGAAATGGTTGGGAGCATCTATGGCTCCTCCTAGCTCTGTAATTTCTCCATATCTCCCTAAACTTCCTTAAAAATTCCTACACTTTCTCTGGATCAGAAAAATGCTCTGATACCAAATTTTGTTTGTAAACCAGATTTAATTACAGAAAACAAGATAGTGCTTGCATAATTTTATTAATATGAAATCAAGCATTAAAAAATGAGAGAGTTGAAATATTTATAGACATTGGATAGCTTCTATCTCATCCACAATACATGGAAGCAAATCACCTACTTTGAGAAAATATGAAAAAATAACATATTGCCCCTAACTACCCCTATTTCCCCTCATGGAAATCATCTGGAAAAAAATATGTAAGATAGAACATGATCCCACAAACATTGGGATGAGAACACTATCACTTAGTTAACTAACAATGCTAAGCATAACTAATACTTATTGATATAAGTTTAAAGTACTATAATTAAATAATTTAACTTATTACATTTATTCAAATATCAACTAATGATGAATTAAGCTGATTTTTCTTCCTAACACATGTGATGAGAGTTGGTTTGGGAAAGGATTTAATAATCCTTATCTTCCCCTTCATACGCGTGGCTTTGTCCATGTTGTTGAACCATTGTTTTGTTTTCCATTAGCTTTCTAGTTATGTGTAGCATGTTGCCACATAGAGCTTGTTGTTCAAATCAATTTGAACTCAACCTTAGCTTTCCATGAGCTAAAATCACCCCGTGGATTGATGTCAACTCGATCATCTTAGTCATGAGCTTGATGCCAACTCATCCATCAACTCAGTTTTTATCTCATTTTTTTATCTCAACTTGGTCTAAACTCGATGAGCTATTTGGAATTCTATGGCAACTGGGTCCCCCTCGAAATAATATTAGACCCCACTATTGTAAACCCTTTTATCGATTTTTGAAGACCGGTGGGGAAAACAAGGTTCTTATTTTTCTCCAAGTCACTCCCGACGCCATGACGACACATGTCAATTTTCCACAACATGCCCATTCTCTACGTAACTCTTCCTTTCTCTCGTCCTGCAAACTCCTTATTTTTTTTTTGGACCGTATGTGGAGCATATGGTATCTATTTTTGTATTCCAACAGTGTCGAAATATATCAACCTTATTTTTTTGTAAGGAATAGGTTTAGGGAGATCTTGGGGACTTATAATTCCTAGTTTTTACCTCTAGATCACACCTCCCCACTAAGGAGGATTTTGGTCCACCAAAAACTTATTTTCCTCTGCTCTAGATCTAGAAATTTGTGCTTCCTTGAAGATATCTCTACATTTGAATCAATGGTATCCAAAACTACTACTTTTTAAATTAGAAAATCACCCTATGGTTCAATCCTTAGACCTCATGGAACATGAGACCACTTGCTTTTTCTATTCCACTATGATATTGATATTTCTAAATCTAGATAGGAAAACTTCATTTGGTATTTTTAAGGACTTTAAATAGAGATTTAATTACCAAATTTTTTAAGATAAACACTCACCATGTTAAACATGTCGTAAATTATTTCCTTACTTCATAGCTCTATTCTGTGCCATCTTCCAAAATTTATTAAGACGGGGTATAGTTTTCCTTGTCTTCATCATCTGTAACCCTCTTAGCGTGTTTATTTTATTTTCCACACCAAATTACATAATTCCTATTGGGTCCATAGTAAGCACACAAAAATTTCCACAATACTCACCTTTGGGGTTATTATATGCTCTTTATTGTAATCAAAGAAGACACGATCATACCTCTTAGGTATGTCAATTTTGTAGGAATTACGGGGATAAAATAAGCCTTATTTTCTTTTGTTGACTTCACAAGATTTATTGTGTTCCTTTGAATTCTTCTTATCTAAACTAGATGATCTATCCCTTGGAACTTTCTTCTTACCTTTTCTCTCATAACTATTCGGAGATTCTAGTTCATACCTCGCTATAGGCTGCTTTAGGAGGACTGGTGGCATGAGATCTACACTTGATTTGTATCCCTTTGGTTGTCTTGTTGCATAATCCTACCTCATTTTTTCCACTATTGTAACCTAGACCCACATATCAAGGTATTTCCTCCACCTGGATAGGGTTAGTTATACCTTGGATATTCACACCAAGGCATTTTCCTTCATATCCCATTTTAAAAAGAAATTTTTATCCAATACCTCTAGTTTGCTTTTCAAAATCACCAAAATTAGGATTTATAGCTTCATGGGAAGGAAAATTCAATGAATCACTTACAATGTTTTTATTGGTGGGTGTATCTTTCTTCACCACCTCTTCATAATCCTGTAATTTTTCTAGGATCTCTTCCTTATCTTGTAGTTCATGTTGTAATTCTATGATTACTCCTCCAAGGAATTCTTCCCGAGAATTAGATCTTTCTTATTTTATTTCATGAGATGTATAAAATTCCATAATTGATAATCCTCTTATGGACTACAGGATGTGTGCCGAGATATAGCTATATTATGTTGGCTACTACATGTCTTTACCAATGTCTTTCCACGTTCCACCATTCTACATTGGAACCAATGTGGTGCTCGGTCTAGGAATAAATACCAACATTATTCCATATCATGCCCACTCATAGAGAAGTTGGCACATACTTGAGGACCATTCCACTCTTCTTGGGTCCCTGGTGATGACGTTCTTCTTGTAACACACACCATAGGATTACATGTTCCATATCAATTCAACAATCTAACGTGCCTAATCTCATCAAGGTGATATCACTATGTGTGTTATAGTACCAGTATAAGCGAGTACAATGGGCCACCGAATGATCTCGTAGAAGTTAATTTCTCTACAACACACAATTATTATAGGTGATAACCAACTTTGATACCAAACATGTTTCGGAGATAGCAAGTTTGTAGGTAAGAAAACCTACTCTTATAACAAACTTAATTCAAAGATAAAAAGTTTACTGTACATGACAACCTGCTCGATACCAAACTTGATCCAAAATGGTAAAATATTTCCTCAACCAATGGATCCTTATAGGAAAATTATTTTAATTCCAATTTTAACCCCAAAAATAAAATCAACTCAAATAAAATGCAATGCAAGAAATAACGATAGTGCACAAAAGTTGATAACGGAGTTCAAAATTGCCTACATCTTGAAGTTTATTGATTAACGAACCAATTCATTATGAAGTTTTGACTGCAAGTTTAAAGAAACTTACAATACTATAATGAATGTCGGATCACCTTGAATTATAGTGTCGATTGATCTGATAGAACCTAGAGTGGTCTTGGAAATATTATTAGTTTTTCAACATTATTTTCTAACTTTACACTTCTTGTAGACTTCTACTTTGATGCATGGTCTCCAACGTCTACACAAAGATGAGTCAAATAATGTATATTGATGAAATCACCCTCTTGTAGACTTCATATTTTCTATATGAACTCTAGTCTCTACACAAAGATAAGTCATCTCCGATGTGTGATGAGCTCATTAATAAAATTCTCCTATGCGACCTCCAAGTAATACGCACTTAGTTGTATAACGCAGCAAAAGTAAACAATTAGAGCTCCAAAATCCTACTCCAGATGCTTGAATATCTCTCTTTAGCTCCACTCTTGAGCTTCAAAATAACATGAGAAGAATAAATCTTGAAATATCCTTTTACAAAAATAATTATGAGTTAAAAAAATAATTAACTCATAATATAAATCATTAAAAATAAGGTCTTGACCCTTCACCATGCCTTAAATATCCTAAGGCTCTCTTATTTCTTTACACCGAACTTTTGTAAGTTATTGTGATCAAATGGGGGATTCTTATACTTTCCCTACCCCAAAATACATAGTATAGGACATAATGACCTTTACTATTTTTAAAAAAATCAGTTGGCCAAGTTGTTTTTGGTGCTCGTATAGACCATGAGAGGTTAGTGGGTTGAGTATCCCACCTAACATTTTTTTAGTGTTTGTTTGGCCCCACTGGCCATGTGGACTATTTATTAATCTACACATGTCATGTCATTGTTTGTTGCCATGTTGTCACCAAGATTACCACACTGAGATGTCTCACCATGTGCTCATAGTGTTACCATCTCGGTTGTTGAGCTAATGTAGGATAGGTTTGTTGATGGTGGGGATTATCCCACATGTGATGGATGTTAGTTTGGGAAAGGATTTAATAAGACTTATCTTCCCCTCTATACATGTGGCTTTGGCCACATTGACGCATTGTTGTTTTAGCCACCATGGGTTTTCCAGTTATGTTTTGCATGTTTCCACGTAGAGTTTGTTGTTTAGATTAGTTTGAAATCTCCCTTAGCTCACCATGATCTCAAATATACCTACATATTTATTTCAAGTCAATCATATCGGTCATGAGATCGATTCCAAATCATCAATCAACTCGGTTTCTAGCTACTTGGAATTCTATGGTAGTCGCCCCCTCCAAAACAAGAGTGGACCCCATTGTTACAAACTGTTTTATCAAACATAAAATATCGACAGTGAAAAATGATTCTTATTTTTCTCTCGAGTCACTTCTAACGTCATTATGACACATGTTAATTTTCTACAACATCTACAATATATGTGTCTCGTGCTCTGCTCTATCCTAAAACTTCCTTGTTCTTGCACAAAATGTATTTGGAGCATAGGGTATCCTTTTTACGAGCTTCATAGGCATTGTAAAGATCTCAACATTCTCTTTTATAAGGAACATGTTTATGGATATCTAGGGGACTTCTAATGCCCAATGTTGACCTCTAGATCACCGCGAAATGTTACTTAAATGAATGGATAGAGGGATTACGTAGAAAAGTGGAGATAATAAGTAAGGAAGAGCATGTTTGGTGGAAGAGTGGAGTATGCAAGGGGTGGAGAATGTAAGGTGAGGAATCTTTTCACTAAGGACCTTTAGTGCCACCTTGAGTTGTTTTGGAACCATTAGTAGAGGGAAAGGTTATGGTGTAGTTGGGGAGTGTGTGGAGTGATTTGGTTGCTATAAAATGAAGATAAAAATGAACCAAGGTTTGTAATATTATCATGGATAATGAAGAATAAAATGAAACAAAATGTGTAATATGATATTGTGCAGATGAGGAAAAAAAGGTAAATTGTGTAAGACGATGAGGAAACACATGGAAGAAGATGAAACCAGGTTTATAACGTAATGAAAAATAATGATGAATAACAACAACTAAGGTTTGTAAGATATTGTATGTAGAAGAATAAAAATAAATCTTATAAGGATTTCTTTCCCATGATGTTCTATTTGGGAGAATTGAAATGTAACACTATCAAGTGACATCGATGTAATGGAGGAGAAGTGATTGTGTAGGAACATGATTTCAAACAATATTGCTGGTGGTTATTATGATTAACCAAAAGGAACATATCATAAGATAATAGGTAGACTAAAATAATAGATTGAATAAAATCTTAACCTCACCTAAAAAAATACTAACCCTTACTCATGTCAATATTTAGTTTGTGCATGTCAAACTTAATTAATTCTTGTGGTGAAGCTTTGGAGGATATTAAGTGAATATATACTAGCCAATATATATGTTGTATTTTGTTGGAAAGGTTATTGGTTAATGATGGTGTTTGAAATGGATAATATAAGCCATGCATTTCTTTGCTTTAAGTTATATGTTGATATCCCCGATGAAGACGCATTTGGTTCTAGATGTAACATTTATCTACTGCCATTCACACATCCATAGCCTTGATAGAAATGATGGAAACACCGTAAATATATTTTTGATATTTTTTTGAACGATTTTATTTTTTAAAGGATATTCACGTCTCTTGGTTTTTTTAAGGGGATTAAGAACCACTAGTGGCTTAAGTGAATGGAGTGTAATTGTTATGTCAAGATGAAATTGGATAGTTTCTATAAATATGCTTGAGGGATTTCACGATTTTTAAAAGTATATGTTATAGTGTTAAAATATATAGGAGAAAAATCATTCCTAAATTCATTAGGTAATGATAGACCACACTCAAATGGTTGTAGTAGATACTTTGTTGCACAAGGTGTGCAGAAAATATATCAAGAGTTCACCAAAATATGTGAGCCAAACCATAGTATGGAATGTGAATTAATTGCAATGAATTGTGTGGTAGTGATGGAAGAAATGTAAATGAAAATAATTGGATGAAGAAAATTTATGCATAGATACATTTTAATGCAATGTTTGAAACTTGTTTTGTGTCTAGTTTACCAAATAACTCCTACTAGAGTATGAATGAATCCTATATACCATGACACATGTTAACTATGTTTTAACACCCACACTAGAATATCATGCTAAGGAATATCCTAGCATTCTCACTCAAAGCGTGATAGAATGTGGAATCCCATCATGTTTAGAAAAGATATAAAATCAATTCATGCTAACAAACTATTAGTAAGGAAAATAGCATTTAAATCATACATTAATAAATCAATAATCTTTACCCATAAGTAAAAACACTCACTCCATGATAATCATTCATTATATTCATAAATATAAACTCATCAGTACAATAATCCTTTCTTATTCTAGTCTCTTAGTTTCTCTCACTATCTATATATATATCATCTACAATAAACTCTCATGTGGTATTAATACTAGTGAGAACTTTCCCTTCGCTATTTGAACAAGAGTTATATTTAGGCCTTGAGTTATGTACTTAACAACCGAGTATGGCATAGAGGAAGTGGATATGCCACATGTCACTACATCCTTTCTTTACTTGTTGCATGGACGTTCCAATGTTATGGATGATCTCTCCTTTATCCTACATGTTTTTTGGATATTTATGGAGACTATATTTCTATCACTTGACTACCTTCAACTACCACTTCATGCATTGCTTTTTACTTTTTTCATGAACACATTTAGAGATGTAATTTTTTTCTCTATTTATCCCAAACATTCCATCAATGCACTGATATTTCTTGGTCATGATACTTCTCTATCAATCCATCTATAAGTTTGTTTCCTTTTTCAACTATGTCCATATGCATATAAATTTTTATTCATGCTATATAATGTGGCATATATTTACCTTTGTTGATTCCTAAACCTTTTTAGATTTTGTATTCTTATTCCATGAAATGCATCCTCGTAATTAACATAAAAGAATAAAGAATAATAATAGGTTCCTAATGCAGGACACAACCAATGAATGAATATGAAAAACATCACCCCACACTAACTTGATTGCCCACCCATGGGTAACATTTTGTCTACCTCCTCAAAAACTTTTGGTACCTCGTACCTTAAAATATTTTCATGCACCTTAAACTAATATAAGGCTTTGTGAAGGACACACATGATGAGATCTTTCAAATCTTTGACACCTTTTTAAGCTTCTACCATTTTTTATTAAAGTTCTTGCAAGGTTTTCACTACATATAGCACAATTTATTCTTGTGATGTTATCCTTTTAAGATTTCATAAGTGCTATTTGATTTTATCTTTTCTATGCTAATATATTCTTCCAAATCCATGATGTCTTACATTAGCTTATCACGACTAGACTTGTTGATATCATTAAATTATCAAATTATATTCCAAAGAATTTCTATTTTTCCACCTTTGGGAGCATACATGATTCGATGATCTTTTATTCTTTGAAAAATCCCTTGACTACTTTTTCCACATAAGTGACTTTCTCTCCAAGATTAGTATCCAATCCCATATAACTCTTTAACTTATTAGCATATAGAACTCTTTATTATTTATAATAGTAAAACAAAATGGTCATAATGACCTCTTATGATCATCCAAAACTTATATACAGTGCTTTGACCTGATTAACGCTGATTTTAGGAATCGGTATCGATTAGCTAATCGATATTGATCCTGTCTAATTACACATTATTCAATATTATACTTCTTTTAGTCCCCAAGAATATTTACAAATCCAAAATACATATTTTTTCAAACCTAAGTTTCCTAACACACTGCGAATATATAGCCTCACTGAACCATTTCCCATTGCCTCCTACAATTCATATGTCTATAGTTTAAGAATCCCTTGGTTCCATTATCACACGAATTCTTGATCGTGTAAGCCAAGCTTTGTTGAAATATATTTCATGCCCGGTCTTATGGCATCTCAAATTAAAACAAATTTATTTATAAATACATTCTTACACTAATCCTATACACTCTTGTTTTTATCCATCCATTAATTTAGTCAAATCGGTGACTATCACACTATCTTGTAATGACCCTAATTTGAGGGGATCACATATATAACATCCTATCCAACATAAATCCAACTATCTCACTCATTTTTTTCTAGTGGATTGTCCATTAAAAACCACTTGACAAAAAGGGGAAAATGTAGACACTAGAATTAGGGCACCCTAATTCCCATAGGTGAGTACATACTCTAGAAACCCCTTAAAAACCCCATATTGTGATTTTATATTTCTATTTATTTACATTTTACCATTTGTAATTGTTGGGCCAAAGAATTGACTAAGTATCAAATGTACACAAAGGTTGAGAAGTGTGCAAGAGTGGCACATGGAATTATGAAGATAGGATGCATGAAGGTTTGGTGCACACGAACATGAAAAGACAGAACACATATGAGGCATGCCAGTGAAAATATATTGAAGGATAGATGACTTGATTACCAAGTAAGATAGAAATAGGAAAGCATGGATAAGAATTGGGCAACGGCATGAAAAGTACATGAAATGATAATTATAGAGATAACTAATACATGGATAGAGTAGAGATATTTATAGCACACGTGATGGAAATAGAGATTCTAGAATAAATTAGACCATCTTTGGAGAATCGTAGGTTTAAATCTGAGTATAGATAAGTGTGATTCTTAAAGCATGCATTTTATGTATAGAAATGGTCTATTTTTGGACTAAAACATGATCAAGTGGTGAAGGAAAAGTTCCCACCCTATAAATACTTGTAGTTTCTATGTAGTATGCGAGTACAACAACTACATCTAAAGGTCGAGCATCCGAAGAATGTCTAAGTATGTCATGTAATGAGTCCTATAAATTCTTGAGGATTCATGGAGTATCTAGTGTTGTATGGACGATCATGTTACTATTACGGACATGTATAAGTGATCATTATGTATGATTTAAAATAGATCTTTATTAATGTTATGTTTATATTTATTTACACATGACATTTTCTAAGATTATGTATTCTCCATATGGCATGGATGTTTGTGGTGATAACCATGTGCGCAAGATCTACATCTTAACAAATTGACACAGAAGGCACATGCTAGAGTTGTGCGCACTTTGGTTGAGCAGGTTAGGATTCATCCCGAGTGAATTTTCAATATAATCAACTATGTTTCATTAATCCTAGACTACAACACGACATTTTGGTTCCATTGCTAGGACCTTATTTAATTCATGCTCTTAAGATGTGGTGCACTTATGGAATTTAAGTTATATTTGGAGAATATTGAGCATTGGATACACGAGGGCGAAACCAAATTTGTGTTAAGATAAAGTACCGGTAACACATTCAATTTGCATAAATCATTTGAGGATAGTATTTATGATGGTCTTGATGAGACATTATTTAGTTTCTTTCCGAGGAGGTATATGATTGGGTATTAGTGTATGCACAAAACAGATAGAGTAGGATTGGACAGAGAGACAAATATGGAATCAAGGTAAGTTTCAAAATTTATCTAAGTGGGACACGCCATGGAAACATGTAGTAGACCACTGGTGGAAGGGTGTTTTGAATAACTACAATTTAGACTACGTGATTTCTAATTATTCGTGTTCGAAGAAAGTTAATTTCTAGTTTCTTGATGATCCCATGGAATTGTATATATATGCAATTACACTTGACATTAAGATCTTGATGAGTTAACTTGGAATTGAATATCAAACTATGGCTATAAAAACCCTACCACGAGTAAGGTCAAGGAGGGGGTTGAAAAGGAAAGCATCAAGCCGTATGGAAGCTAATAGAGAATAAATACTACGATATAAAATGATGGGTGAGATAGGGAAGTTGCAGATAAATTGAGAAAAAGATGAATAGGGCCAGTGGTAGTGATGATAACACCGAGAAAAGAGAGGGTTCACACAAATATGTTCCTTTGATATTGGGAAAGCACCAAGCACCTCCTTGAGATCTCGTGAAAGTGAGTCTATTGAGGATTTTAAAACCATTAGCACACATATATAAAACCACAAGCCCTTATCTCTCGATGCATGGTACCCAAGATTTTGAAGTTCATATATAAAAGATTATCATAGAGAAGGTGAAAAATGTGATGGAAATCCAAAATCTCCACACTCGGATGGTGATATAGGTAGAAGTGTGTTAGTAACTATTCAGGAGTGTGCAAGGTAAAATTTGTTTGAATGGAATTGGAAACTATTACAAAACAAGATTTGATACCCAAGAACCAAAATTTATTTGGAAGTAATACTGTAGGTGCAATACCAGGGAAGGATATTGGCATGTAAACTAGCTCTAGCACCGAGGTACAAACTAGCTCAACCACAAGCGCGTAGATAGGAATTTTGGTAATAGGGGCTCAAGAGGATATAATCTTACCCATGAGGAGGTAATACTCGCGGTGGAGGTTCAAGGCCAAGATTTAGTCCTTATCTAGGATAAGGTAATATCCCTCCATAATAGCCTCATATTTATTATGAGATGTCACTCCATTTTCTTTAATATAGAGGAGTCGAGGATGCAACTGAGCATGTGCATAAATGTGAAATTTTATGGAGAGCCAAGGGGATCACTACTTCATATAGGAAATAAATTCAGCTTTTTAATTACGATGCAAGACCAAGTGCATAATTGGTATTAAAAGTATGATCCACACCAGACTTCAGTAGATTATAATATATTCTTATTATAATTCGATATCCCTAAGTTTGAATATAATAACATCAAAAAGCTAAAGGACATTAAGAAAGGACTCTCTAAAACCGTATGAGAATATGATGCATGTTTCAAGACTCTTATATCAAATCTATCTTATTATATCCATCAAATCCAACATGCGTAGTGGTTCATAGGAGGAATTTTGACACCCTTTAGAGAGCAATGTCGCATAAGATATTTTCCAATTTGTGCAAGCCTTTGGAGGTAGATCTACACATAGAATTAGTTGATGTATATACATTGGGATGATTCCTTTTTAAGCACATATCAGATCTATAGACACACATCTTGAGACATTAATGGCTAACTTATCCCATGATACTAGGAGTGGAATCTAGTGTATTGAATATGAGGTAGAGGGGCATACTAAAAAAATATCTATGAAGGCATGTGCGCACTCTATTGTAACTTTGTGAAATATGTCACAAGTACCATGACGTTCAAGAAATTCCACTCCTTCAACATGCCACACATAATTTTGTATCAATTTACTATAAGATCTTGTTGCCTCCGTAATTTTGCAAGGGGAAAAAATCACTATCAAGTAGGAAAACCATACCATGGTGTCGAAACTTTTCAAAGTCATACCTTCCTAAAAATCCTCAGGTAAGTCCATCCCCAACACCAGTTCTATCCTATCATTCTAATGATCCCAAAGTGGATGTCTAGTATTCCCTAGGTGATTTAGGATCTTCTAAAACATTTAAGCATTTAAGAAATTTTGGGAAAGGCTACCATTGGCCTTCCTAAGACTAGTGCACCATCCTTGGAGCAGATCAAGAGGTCAAAAATCATCACAAAGGATATTTTAATTTCTAAAAATGTTTTTTCATTTATTTTGGAAGATTCAAAGAAATTATTGAGGTTTTAGGAGCCAATTCAGCAAAAGTAGATTTTTGGGCCTGAAGAAGCATACATCGTGAAAGGGGACATGAGCTTCAAATAAATATTCTAGAAGATTCGTAGTAATTTGGAAGCCCAAAAAGTACTTATGTAAATCATTGTCAATTCTATACATGGTGGAAAATATGGAACTTCTTGAAGCTTCATACATTGTTCTAGGCAGTTCATTTTTTTGGCACACAACAAACGATCCCGAGAGAAAGGGGCAATTTTAAGGTGTTTTTGATATATTTAAGTCTTGAGACCCTCAAGAATCATCTCAAAATTATTTTTCTAATCAGAATCATACAAATTTTCATCAAACTAATCATCTAGGAGCTTAAGATATGGTCTTTGCAAGTCGGTCCCAAGACACGCTTTCCCATACTTAGCCAAATCTCAAGTTGGACACATGGCAACCTGTGGTGGAGGATAATTTTATTGTCCCCTTTATCCCTTTGAAAATATATGAAAGGAGCATAATAATGCAACCTACCATTTTTAAGCCACCAAGTCACCAATATGACTATGTACTTACCTGATTCAGCCTCGTTGACCAATTTGACGATTCACCCACCTACCATTGCATGTACACCACATGTCATGCCCAAAATGAAGGAAATTTCAATTCACATTTTTTCCTTATGCAAAGGGATAGAATTTAAATAAAAACTCTCCCTACCCTATTTTTATTTTTGGTTCTCCATACGACCGTCAATTGGCCCCCAGGTGCTCTAATTCACCCCCCCACTTAAGTTGCTCAACAAAAAAACATGCCAAGTGTCCAACCTAGAATGAGGTAGAATGTCATGTCACCTTTTCAACTTTTGAAAAGGGATGAAAGGGATATAAAAATGTGCCCCATCCCTACCCTTTGCATTCCAAACACTATAAATATAGACCCTTAGCATTTTTTCACCATTTTTCCCCCCACACCTCCATATGTTGCGGAACGTTGGAATTTTTTTCCAGCATTTCAATCTACCATTTTTATATTTGAATGATTACTTGAAATCATCCATGATCTGAAAACACAAAAAATCAGAAAATAATGGAAAAACAAAGAAAAACAAAGATTTTCACAAAGACCCCCAAATGAGTTTTGTAGAGTCTGCTTTTCTAAGGCGAGTCATTTGGCGTGATTGAACAACATTGATCTTTCCCCAAAGTGTGGGGATTTGTAGAATCAAAAAATATCTCCAGATTAAAGGTTGGTTTATATTCCTTTGTTTGGGTGCATACATGAGGACTTGCAGAGGATCTACTTCTATACCTAATCTAAAACTTTCCAAAGAGACGGGGATAAAAGGGGTAAAATAAATAATAAATAACTAAACTACAAGGTGATGGACCGAAGGAATGATGAACACTAGCTATGCCAATAGACACAAACCAACAAAAACATGTAATAATCAAGCACATAAAACCATATTTATAATGAAAGACCGGATGTGATAAAAATAGATAGAAAGGATCTAGAATCGATCACAAACGTGTTTTATTGCTCTATAAATTGATACAATACATTACAAAACAGATATGAGGCAAGAAATATATTTAAAATTTGATGGAAGGAGTGAACTCCACAAATTCCTTTGCTAGAAGGAAAAGGGAGCCTATAAAACAAAGAGTTTCTAACCCTTTATAATGAATCCCACCCCAATACTTATAGATTCAATTGAAGAGAAGAAAGAGAGAGAGAAGAGTGAAATCAAGTCGAAACTCTACCACTGTCATTAATACCTTTGGTAAAATCTTTCCCCAAATCCATCTAGACTTCTTCAACCATTGGTTCAATGCCTTGGAGGGAGAAGAAATGACAGAATAGATCTAATATGATTTGGTTGTTGAGGTAGATGGATTTGACATTGATGGCCCCTAAAGACATTTTCCCCATTTTTTCACCTACCAGAGCCCCAAACTTAAATTTTCAGATCTCCATGGCATTGGCAAGGCCGAGATCTTTCCAACGATGTCAGATTTGCAATACTTTGAGCCCTGAGTCAAAGATATGCCCTTCAAATTTTGTATCGAGTCCGTACAAATGGGTGGGAAAAATATTTGAAAAATGGGTCCCCTTTTTAATATGGGACACGTGGCATCCATATTAGAGAAAAAATCAGGTTTGCGGATCTATAATTCATATTTTTCCCCTTTTCACAAAAAAACAAAAACTCGAAAACTCCTGCGCGCCCCAAAGTTCTACTTGGATACGTGGCACCCTTTGGTTGGCTAGGGGATGCGCTTCACCTTTTGTCTTTGTGCCTTTTGTCAAAAGGAAAATTTTCACCTTTTTCTCCGACTCCCCACTTTGGCCTTGACTCGGGCTCAAATGTTGACTTTTTCCTTTGGGTAGGGGTGCAACCCATTTTGCAAATTTTATCCTTTTGGGATGAAAAAGGAAAAAAACCAACTTTCCCCAGACGGCCTACTTTCCATTGACTCGAGACTCAAATGCTGACTTTTCCTTTGGGTGGGGCGCGCGGCCCATTTTGTATTTTTCAGCTAAATCTTTTGTTTGGTGTGGTCATATCCCTTGACACAGGATACATAATAGTCTGGTGCTCATTTTAAACCTTTTCTCTCTTCAATCCTTGAATCAATGCCATTTAGATACTTGGCAACCTCCGTCGGTCTGCCCCATGCATTGAATATTCAACTAAATCTACCCCTTTCTGAGATTGGACACATGGAGGCACCATGCTTTCTTGAAAACCTAGCTCAAATTTTTCCTTTGGAGGAGCATTGAGTTGACACTTGTCGGCCTCTACTAGTCCGTGGACTTTTATACGATCCTTCTTACTTTTTGGGACATTATGATATATGGCGAGCTCATGCTCATTTGGGTCTCCACCTTGGGACTAACTCTTGGAGATGCACCACACTAACACTTGGCATTCTCCACTTACACTTTTATACTTAGTCAATTTTAAGGCCCACCTTTTCTACCTTTTGACTCTGTTTGACCATTTGCTACGTGGAGGGCTAGCGTAAGTTTGATTCTCCACCCTAGGTTCCCATTTGGACTCGCGCCAAGCCGACACGACACATTTTTCCTTAGTTAAAGACTTTTCAACAGCCTCGTAACATTTTGGGACTCTAGATGCATAATAGCCTGGCACTCATTTGGACTCCCTTTATGGATTCACCTTTGGAGAAGCATCGTGTAGACACATGGTTCTTTTTGTTGCCTCCCCATACTTAGTCTATTTCTCGACTCTTTATTGAATCTGTTTGAGTTTGAAAACTCGAATCTTCACCATTTTTCCCCTTCTTTCCCTTGGTTCCTATACTGCACTACCCCTTCTTTTTTGACCCTACTATTTGATGGTTGAGTCTACTTATAACTTGAAAAATGGATATAAGACATGGAAACGACTCGATAGAGTCGTTTCTTTTCACATAGGGTCATTTAATCTTTGTCGCCTTTACCACTCCATTATTGAGTTCTTCCACAACTCATTTACAAGATCTACATGAGTTTTCTAAGGTTCTTTCTATGTGGGGTTGTGGTTGATCCAATATTTGGCCCGGGGTGAAATATGGATAACAATTTGGTGACTCACGGGGTATCTACCTGCTAGATGAAAAGACCAATTTCCTTGTCATATCCATTAGGCATGGAGTCAAGAATGATCTTTTGATAATGATTCTGCATCTAATTCGTGATCCTAGACATTTGCACTCTCAATTTTCATAAGAAATATCGAAACAAAGGTTTCTGAGAGTAGAAAATTGTTTTGACCCAGGGCTTCATCTGTCTCTCTGAATGGACTACACAAGAGCAATAAAAAAACACCATAACTATATCCAAATTTGAAATCATACATGCTCCAAATAGAACATGTAGAGTGTGCAAATCACTTAGGAGAAAAGCAACCTAAACTACAACAAGACAATGTGCACAAGCACTTAGAGGAAAAGGAAACTAAACTAATATATACAAGGTGAGAACTTCCCCTTTAGCAACAGTGTTTAAGATAGATTCCATTTACTGGAATCTATAATTCCTCTCCATCTAATGTAGAAAATTGGAAATCATTGCTACTTTTACATCCTGTAACCATGTAGGGGCCACTCTAGATGGCATCAAACTTGAAATGCCTTCCTGGTTTTCTCGATCTTGCATCCCATTTCAAAACTAGGTCCCCTTCCTAGAAGGTCCTTGTTTTTATTTCTTATCAAAGAATTTCTTGATTGAAGCCTAATTATTTTCTATTTCCTAGAGTGTATGCTCTCTAGCTTCTTCCAATTCTATCAGCTCCACATATCCTGGCCTCCATCGGTTCAAATTTAGACCTTTCTAACTACTTCACTAGTTCCAATGCCGACAACTCTAGTGATATAGGCAACACTGCCTCTTTCCCATAGACAAGTTTTAATGGAGAGATTCCTACAGATCTCTTGGGCATTATCCTATTAGACCATAAGGCCAATTTTAACTTTGTGTGCTAGGTTCTCTGATTCTCATCAAGATTTATTCTGATGATCTTTAGCAGGTTCTTGTTTGTGGACTCAGCTTGGCCATTACCTTGAGGGTAATAGTTTGATGAAGTTCCCAAGTAAGTCCCATTTTTAACAGCCCATCATGTGATCTTGGAACCTATGAATGCCAATGCATTATCTGATATAATGGTGGTTGGCACTCCAAATATGGTCACTATCCCTTCATAGAAATCTAGTATAATAGACTCATTAGCTTCCTTGAGTGCCACTACCTCGGTCCACTTGGTGAAATAGTCTGTTGCTATTAGAATTCATTTGTGGCCTTGGCTTGAATTTGGATTGATGACTCCAATGAAGTCCAATCCCCATTGCATGAAAATTTGGTTGACTAAAATTGGGTGCAATGGAAGTGCTGCTAACTTTTCTTTGCCTTTGAAGATTGCACAATTCTAGCTCCTCTTGATCTATGTATAACAGTCATTAAACACTTTGGGCCAATAATAACACACCTTCAAGATCTTGAGTGTTGTCACCCTTGGAGAAAAATGTCCTCTAGGCTTCAACATGGAATTCTTGTAGCATTCTCTCAACATGATCTCGACTCAATGCATCTCAGCAGAATGCCATTAATGTCTCTTTTGAACAAGACACCATCAATAAGAACATATGGGATGGCCTGTAGTTTGAAATGCCTCCTTTTTTTCTTTATTCATCCCATGGGGACATAGGCCTGTTCGAAGGAAGTGCACCATGTCTCGAGTCGAACAAGGGGTAGGTAAATCATCATTTCCTTCTTCTTGATTATCCCGTAGAAAACAAACAACCTCCTTTTCATTGTTTGTTTCATCTTGTTGACCCGTGGCTAGTTTTTACACAACCCCTTCCCATGGACCAGCTTAGTGACCTTGATATCAATGTCATATTCCATGACATGAGTGATCCATCCTGCATTTTTTCATTCAAGTCCTTCTTTGAGAGAAGGAGCTCTTTGACTCCTCTATGGGAGACCAATAATTGGATCTTACTATTCAAAACCAAATGCTTAAACTTATTTAATCCTCTAATTACTGCTAGGACTTTCTTTTCAATGGAGTATCTCACTTCATAGTCTTCTAGACCTTGACTAAAAAAAGAAATTGGCTATTTTGTATCTTCTTTGTTCTCTTCAAACCAAGATTACAAAAATTGTCGACTACCACTAAAGACATATAGTATGAAGTCTTTAGAGAAATATCGATTCATGAGAGTTAGGGCTTGTGATATAGCTTATTTAAGGGCCTTAAAGCTTTCCTTTCCTTTAGCTATCCACCCGAATGCTAAGCTTTTCTTCAACATCAACATTATTGGCTTAACAAGTGAAGAAAAATTTGGTACAAACCTGCGGAGACAAAATTGATTTTTCCCAAGAAGCTTTAAAGAGCTTTCTTGTGGCTTAGCAATGGCATTGATCTTATTGCTTCAACTCTCTCTCGGGTCAATTGCCAATCCTTCCTTTGATACAATATGGCCTAGAAGCCTACCCACATGGGCCAAGAATATGTATTTTTAGGGTTCAACGATTCCCCAAACTACGACATCTTGAAACACCTACCTTAGGTGGAAAAGGTGGTTTGCGTATTTATGGAGAACACAAGTAATGCCATCCGGCAGATCAATACTATTTTGTTGAACAACCCTTTGAATGCCATATCCATTTCCCTTTGAAAGCGCCTCCGACATTAGATAATCCAAATGACATTTTTTTGTAGGCATAGGTGCCCCATTTGGTGGTGAAATTATTTTTGAATTGATCATCTTCCTTCACCATGATCTGGTTGTTCCCTAAGTATCCATCTAGGAGGGAGAATCTCTTTGATCCATACACTACTTGCAAGATCTAATCCATTGAAGGGAGTAGGTAGTGATCTTTGAGGGAGGCTCTGTTCAAGTCTCGAAAATCTACACACAACCTAATCTCTCTAGTTTTCTTCTTGAATGGGACCAGGTTTACAACCCACTTGAGTGTTTGAGTGGAAATATGATACTTGTCTCTATCACTTGTTCAACTCCTCCTTCATCGTGAGGCTCAATGTGTGGGTTGACTAGTCTCTACTTTTACCTAATGGGATGAGTAGTTGGATCTAGTTCGATTGTGTGTTGTGATAGATTTGGATTGAACCCTCTTAGGTCTTCATAGCTCCAAGAAAATACATTTCGAAATTCTTGGCAAAGTTGTATGAATTCATACCTTTCTTTCTCAGTGGCTACTTTGCCAATTTGAAGTGTTTTGTCTTCTCCAATTGGGATTGACTTTGAATCTTCCCCTTTGATATGTATGTTAGCCTTCTCTTTTCTAAGTTGATCATTATGATTGAAGATAGAATCTAATGTCACTAAGCCTTTGGGAAGCTTGTTTGTATGCAGCTGTACTATTTGATTCTTGTATTGCTGCTCTAATATGCTATGATTTCTAGCTATGAATTTAGCTTCTTCTTACAAAAAGTTAATGATCTACTAATCATTCTCGAACACTGCCAAAGATGTGTTGTTGTCTAGCACTCTTTGGTCTCACAATCACATGGATATGTGGCTATTCTTTATCTCTTTTCATGCTTGTCGAACACATCAAACTTTGATCCAATTACTTCAAGCCTACCAAGTAGCTTCGTTCTCCTTCTTGGGTGTGGACACAATATTGAAGTTCTCACAATCATCCATGAGACCCCATACCCTATTCTTGCATTTATTGAATAGATCATTCTTGAAAACATTAGGTCCTCTGATTTGATTGGTAACCGGTTCCACTGTCACCAAACACTTGCAAGTTCTTGATTCCTAGCATCCTTTCCCAATGAAGACCATGGATCAAAGCCTCATATTCAGTAGTGTTATTTGAGTAGGAAAACATAAATCTGAATGTTGAGTAATACTTCATAGCTTTGAGGGACACAATCAAAGCTCCTCCTCCAGCTCCTTGTCTACTCCTTGAGCCATCAAAGAACAATTGCCATACATCATTGTCATCTTCATATTCTCGCTTAACTAGGTTAGGAAGAGGATGATTTTCTTCATGTAGATAGTAGACACCTAGCTCATATTCTTCCATGTCCCTATAGGAGTAAAAATCATGTCTCTTATTGGCCCACTTATCAAGAGTCAAGTCTGGGATACATCCCACCTTGGTGTCTACTTCACAAGTTCTTAGGGGTTTAATAAAAAGATGAGCGGTTAGGATTGATTGGGCTAAGCACATAAAATGATCATTGGAAATGGGTTCAGATGTGATTGTGGCCTTTGCCCTATACCTTATTCTAAAGAGCATATGTGACCAATAAGCGAGATAGATAGCCCCCAATTTTGGTAGTGAAGTCCTTGTACAAACACAAAGCAAAATGTGGTGGAAAATATGTGATGGATACGTTTTGCAAAAACAGTCACATTGAGACAGGCATGTAGTGTGAGGCTCGATCCACGATGATCCCAACAATTTTCACTTTTGTCTCATCTAATTGCACTACCCCTCTAGAGATGATTTCATATTGGAGACCTAGTTGATCACTTTGTTTGGTTAGGCATTACAAAACTACTTGTGAAAGGAATGATAACCAGATCATACCAAGCCAAGAACACAGATGCTAATCAAACACCACGATCAATAAGATGAAAGTAATTTTCTAGAATAACTTTACATAAACCTTTGCAAAAAATGAGCAAGTAATATCATATATTATTATGGAACTCAATGCAATACATTGAGAATGGGCCTTGCTTAAATAGGCAAGGAATAACAATCTAAGAACCAATCAAGGTCGTAGATCAAGCCATAAATCAAGGAAATAACTATTCATCAAAGAACTAGTCAAGACCATAGATTTAGGAGAGAACTAGATATCAAGGATCTAGTCAATACCATAGATCAAGGAAAGAACTATACTTAACAAATAGATAATATCTCATAATATCTAAATAAGATAAAAAAATATCCACACACATAAGTGGGTGAGTATAAATACAATAAAGGTAAATAAAGTACCTAGGTGAACATGAGCTAAGGTAAATACCTACTCTAACACCCCCCCTTAAGTGAAGCTAGGGGCCAAAATAGAAGTGGCATGTCCACAGTATGAGTCCCAGAAACTAGGCTTGATGAGGTACTCATGTACAATAATTGGGAAAAAAGGGACACAACAAGGTACCCAAAACCAATAACAACAAAGTAAAGAGAGTAAAAACCCACTCCAAGGTATCCCAAGAAGCTCGACTCAAAAAAATTGTAGAATTTTGAATAAGTTTGGTGTGCACTATGGTTTGAATCCTCTACTTGATCATATAACTTAAAAACAACGACACTAGGCTTCACCAGAATAGCTCCATACAAGGAGACTATCAACAGAGTGATGTCAAAAGTGAAAAAAAACACCAAACATAATTCGATCAACTACTACAAATAGGTGTGCCACGATCCAAGAATAATAACCAAAGAAACAAGGAAAGGACACTAGAGTGTCACGATCCAAGAAAAGCCAAGGTAACAAGGCAAGGACACAAAACCCGAAGAAGCAAGATCAACACCACACCCTCCCATATTGCTGAATGGGTGGAGTGACACTTTGTATGAGTTTCCTAAAATAAACTTCTCAAAAACTGAAAAAATAACACTAGACTTCACCAGAATAGATCCCCCATAAGAGATATTATCAACATGCCAAAAGTGTCAAAAATACAGATACAAAATCTCTCAACAAATAAGAGAGATACACTACACCTACTAAAGAAAAATGCTCAAAACAAGAAGCATCACAATGCATAAGGTATAGAAAGTGGAGAAAGAGGCCAAATGGTGGAGGAGCCATGCCTGTAGAGTCCTCTCAATGAATGCCTATGTCACCACCACGAGTGATCAGATATCCACCCCAAATCAACACGGATGGATGAAGAAGATGTTTACATATGACTTGGTGCAAAATGCATAATGGGTGCATGAAAAGAACATCAGAATGTATGTCAAGTTGATCATGTCTGATAGCTGAAATCTTAGGTTTCTCAAGCCTAATAGAAGGTAAAGAACTCATGTGTTGCTCATGATCCTCAGAAAGAGTTGAGTGAACAAAAAAATGAGCTCTATCAATGTGTGATCCCAATGAAGTATCTTCTCAAAAACCAATGTCATGATGAGAATTCCACTTAACATGTGGAATAGAGGAAATAATACCCTATGAATGTCTGCCAATGACTCCGCTAGTGAGACCCATAGAACAGAGCATGCGAGAACTGAATGCAATGGTATGCTTCTCAAAAAATCCATGCAATCGAGCGAAATAGGATACACAATATGTGGTACTGTAATAGGAGCAGATGTGGAAGAGTATGCGAATGCTTCATAGGTGTATGAACATCAAGAGTAGGAACAAACTTAAAGACTGATAAATCAATGTTAGTGGGATCAGGAGCAATAGTTGCAAGTGGACTAGGAGCATGGATATGTCTATCCACAATATGATGGTGATGTTATAGGCTAGCAAGTTTGTTTTGTAGGAAGTGTATTATTGTATCCTTATCATGAATGAGTGATTGTAGAAGAGAATTTCACTTCTTGAGCGATATATTTTCTTCCAAAATTTTACATCCTCTTGAATTGAAGTCCACACACTTTAGAGAAAAGAATATCATTCTCAAAATCTATGATAGATACAAAATGTGACTCCCATAAGTGTAGGATGTCCGCTCAAATTAAAATTGCATCCACAATTGATTACAACACTCCTCCCTATATGACACTTTATAATTATAGTGAAAGTATCAAAATAAATATTTCCAATGGAAAGAGCATGAAAAAACGACACTCAAAACTGAGTTACCGATAAAAAAATTACAAGTTTTTTAATATTTCACTCTGTTATTTATTTTAGTTGCCACTAAAACAAAATAAATTGTTGTTGCCTTCACCACACAAATAAAATTAAAGGGGGATCAAGTTAAGCACCTACTAGTAGGAAACACAAGCTTTAAGCCCTCATATGACCATCCCATATGACCAAGGGCTAAGGGTTCTAATGGGTTTTTGCACAACTTACTATTCTGGGGTGTGTCATGTGTTTTCGAGAAAGTCGCATCCAAATGCTTCTTCCGGTAAAATATACTATTTTTGGACTATGTACATAGTGACCTTTGTTTTCCAAAAATAGCAACCTACGGATTTTCTAGAAATAATATAAAATGTGCACATCATCTGTGGACCCCTGCCAAAAAAGGAAAGTTATTGAAAAAAACACGACAAACCGTCTACCTACGAAATAGTTGAGTTTACAAATCAATATTAGGGTTTTCACGCCTTTTGGATCCAATGGAAGCCTCTACTTTGCATAAAACCACACAGGAAAAAAATACAACCAAATCCCAAATATATGAATATACAAAGAATTTATTTACAAAATAAAACTTATAGACAAATGTCAACAACAATCTCCTACTCTGATACCATGAAAGGAACGATAACCAGATCATACCAAGCCAAGAACACAGATTCTAATCAAACACCTTGATCAATAAGATGAAATTAATTCACTAGAATAACTTCACATACGCCTTTGCAAACAAATGAGCAGCAATATCATATATTATTATGGAACTCAATACAATACATTGAGAATGGGTCTTGCTTAAATAGGCAAGGAATAACAATCTAAGAACCAGTCAAGGTCGTAGATCAAGCCATAAATCAAGGAAATAACTAGTCATCAAAGAACTAGTCAAGACCATAGATTTAGGAGAGAACTAGACATCAAGGATCTAGTCAATACCATAGATCAAGGAAAGAACTATACCTAACAACTAGATAATATCTCCTAATATCTAAATAAGATAAAAGAAATATCCACACACATAAGTGGGTGAGGATAAATACAATAAAGGTAAATAAAGTACCTAGGTTAACATGAGCTAAGGTAAATAACTACTCTAACAACTTGCCCCGAATCAATCATATAATTGTGTACCTACTTTTCTCCAATAATCAATGAAACATAGAATGGAGGAGGCTTTAGATTCTTACCTTGTTGTTCTCCATGGTTTCTCTTAGGCTGAGCCATATTGGTAAGCACTTTTTCTTGTTGGCTAGGGGGTTGATTTGAAGTTGACCAATTTTGTATAGTAGTTTGCAATAGATCCTTCTGCCCTGGAATGTCCAGTGACTCCCATAGTGAAATATTCACACTTTTCCACTTCATTTTCTCAATGATATTAAATGGACTATCTTTCTTTTGCCCCTTCCCTAACACATTATTCTCTTGCACATGGGCTATCACAACCGATGCCTGACTAGGTATGGAATGTGGCTTGGATTTGTTTTGCATGTTGGGATTTATATTTGGAGCACCAGAACCTTGTGGAATGATGGAAGGTTAAGGGTCATTTGAGCTCTGTGGTTGACCTTCTCCAATATTTCTCTTTTTGGACCATGTATTGGCAGCCACACTTTTAGAAGGAAACGATTCATCCCACAAAATTCCTCGGCTTGGAGTTCCCTCTTGTTGAGCTCCTTTTTGCTGATCTCTTTCTTCGCTAGGTTACGTGACACCATATTGTTTTGCACCATCAAGGCCTAATTTAGTTTACCATTAAAGCACATTGATTGGTTGTGTTTCGATTGCATGTGAAACACCAATCATATTCTTGTGCCATGTTGTTCTATGTTGGAACCAACGCCCTTGATGTTGAAGTTGTGCTTGGATCATATGACCTGAAAGGTCTAGCATCTTGAGGGTTGTCCTTGGTTTTGGATCTGATTTATAGTCTAAGATGGTGGTCTATTTTGTTGATACTTTGGGTCTATCTTGATATTTGAGCCTAAGGATGATATAACCTAGAAATATTAGTTTGTTTCCTTTTGATGGTAACTAAGTCATTCCCGTGTTCGAAGCTATTTCATGACTTCCAGGAGTTCCTTTGAGGTGCTAGATGATGAGGTGGAGGCTTCGGTTGAGATTTGACTCGTGGGGGTGGGTACAGGGGCTAATGTGGGCGTTTTGCTAGTATCTAGGCTTCCTAACTTGGGGTATAGAGGCATGGATGGCCTAGGAGTGATTTTTCTAGCTTGAATCAAATGGTTCTCAGCCCCTATAGAAAGGCTATAGGTTGCAGGTAAGGTTGTGCCCCCCATTGACTGAATCATCATAGAAATATCATAATTTAAAGCCCTAAGAATGTATAAGAATGCACCTTCATTAGTGGGCTTTACTACTGTTGGAATCTTGTCCCAGGTCCACTGGAATCTGAGGTTGAATTCTGTCAGCTACTCATTCGGGGCTCTCTTGATTGTTGTTAGTTGCTCCAACAAAGATAAGTTATCACCTTTTCCCCTAAACTGGTCATGAAGAGCCATGCACAGCTGGTTCCAATTTTGGATAGAGTCTGCTTCAAGGCTCTTGAAGCATTGTGAATCTTTACCTTTGAGAGAAGAGGTGAGTAAATTGATTACAATGTCCATCTCATGGATTTTGTGAATTATACTGAGACATTCGTAATATCTTGGACATGATCACCAGGAGAAGTCTAGTTTTCCCCAGTGAAATATGGGATGCTCTTTAATGCTGATATTGGGACCGGATTTTGTGCATTCAGAGTGAGTGGGCTGCTGCTAGTGAAATTGACATAAGGATTTGGCCGAGACATCCCGATCGGACTAAATATCCCTATTGATTGAGAAAATGACCTATTGGGAGGAGGTGTCGATAAAGCTCTGTTCGGTGGGGACAGAGACATCTGGGATCTTCTTCCTCCTCCCTCTATCTAGGGATGAGTCTAGATAGAAAAATAATCCCTCTTCTCTCGGTTCTTTATCATGTTTGTATTCTTCTCATGCACTTTATTAGACTACCGAAATTAGTGGATTTGTCTCTTTTGGAGTTGCAGGATGTAAAATTTTAAAACTTCTTAAAACTTAGAATCACAACAAGTGTACATCAATCTTAATGTAATAATATGGATACTTCTCGGTCCCACCAGTGCATGCCAAAAATATTAGTGTGAAATCACAAAGCACGCCCAAATGAGTCCCGTAGGTCTATTTTTCTAAGGCGAGTCATTTGGTGTGATTGCACAACATTGAGCTTTTCTAAAAGTGTGAGAATTTGCAAAATAAAAAAATCTCTCCAGTTAAAGGCTAGTTCCTATTCCTCTTTTTGGGTAGATATGTGAGGACTTGCCGAGGATCTACTTCCATCCCTAATCTAAAAGTTTCCAGGAGACATGGATAAATAGGGGTATCGAAATAATAAATAACTAAACTACAAGGTGATGCACCAAGGAATGATGAACACTAGTTCTATTGATAGACACAAACCAAAAAATACATACAATAATCAAGCACAGATAACTAGATTTATAATGAAAGACCATATGCGAGAAAAAATGATGTAGAATTGATCAAAAATGTGTTTTATTGCTCTGCTGATTGATACAATACATTACAAAAACTAGGAGGCAAGAAATATATTGCAACTTTGATAGAAGGCCTGAACTCCACAAATTACTTTTCTAGAAGGAAAAGGGATCCTAAAAAATAAAGAATGTCCAACCCTTTACAATGAATCCCGCCCCTGTATTTATAGATTCAATTGAAGAGAAGAAAGAGAGAGAGAAGTGGGAAAGCAGGTCGAAACTCAACCACTGCCGTTAATGCCTCAGATAAAATCTACCCCCAAATCTATCTTGACTGCATCAACCATTGGTTTGGCACCTTGAAGGGAGAAGAAATGAAGGAACATATTGAATCTGATCTGGTTGTTGAGGTAGATGGATCTCGCATTCATGGCCCCCGAAAACAATTTTTCCCATTTTTCACTTACCAAGGCCCCGAACTTAAAGTTTCGATCTCCATGGTGTTGGCGAGGCTGAGATCTTTCCAATGGTGTCGATTTGCAATACTTTGAGCCCCGAGAGTAGAAAGATAGCCCTTCAAAGTTTGTATTGAGTTCATACAAATGGGTGGGAAAAAGTTTGAAAAATGGGTCCCCTTTTTAATATGAGACACATGGTAGCCGATTAGGAAAAAAATTGGGTTTGTGGATCCGTAATTCATATTTTTCCCTTTTCGTAAAAAAACACAAAACTCAAAAAACCCCCATGGCCCCGAAGTTCTACTTGGATACGTGGAAATTTTTGGTTGGTTTGGGGGATGCACTTCAACTTTTGTCTTTGTGCATTTTTGTCAAAAGGAAATTTTTCACCTTTTCCTCCGACTCCCCACTTTGGCCTTGACTCGGGCTCAAATGCTGAATTTTTCCTTTGGGTGGGGGCGTGGCCCATTTTGTAACTTTTATCCTTTTGGGATGACAAAGGAAAAAAACCAACTTTCCCCTATGGCCTACTTTCCTTGACTTGGGCTCAAATGATGACATTTTCCTTTGGGCGGGGTGCAACCTATTTTGCATTTTTTGGCTAAGTCTTTTGTTTGGTGGGGTCATATCCCTTGACACGGATACACAATAGTCCTGGAAATCATTTGAAACCTTCTCTCTCTTCAATCCTTAAATTAGTGCCATTTAGACACTTGACATCCTCCACCGGTCTACCCCATGCATTGACTATTCAACTGACTCTTCCCCTTTTTGAGATTGGACATGTGGAGGCACCATGCTTGCTTGAAAAAACTTCTCACCTCTCTGGGTCCATGGACTTTTCAATGGTCATTCTTACTTTTTGGGGCATTGGGCTATGTGGTGAGCTTGTGCTCATTTGGGTCTCTGCCTTGGGACTAACTCATGGATATGTGCCATACTAAAACTTGGCATTCTCCACCTTTTGACTTTTTTGACCATTTGTTATGTGGAGGGCTGAAGCAAGTTTGAGTCTCCGCCCGGGTTCCCATTTTAGACTCACGCCAAGCCGACACCTAACACCTTTTTCCTTAGTTAAATAATTTTCAATGGCCCCAAAAATATTTAAGACTCTGTACGGGTGGTAGCACTGGTGCTCACTTGGACTCCCCTTTATGGATTCACCTTTAGAGAAGAATCGTGTGTAGACACATGGTTCTTTTTGCTACCTCCCCATACTTAGTCAATTTTTTGACTCTTTACAAAATCTGTTTTGAGTCCGAAAACTCGAATCTTCACCATTTTCCCATTCTTTCTCTTGGTTCCTCTCGTGACACTTTGCCCCTTCTTTTTTGACCGTTCTATTCCATGGTTGAGTCTACTTGTAACTTGAAAAATGGATTTAAGACATGGAAATGGCTTGACAGAGTCGTTTCTTTTTGCATAGGGTCATTTAATCTTTCTCATCCTCCACCACTCCATTGTCAAGTTCTTTTACAACTCATTTACAAGATCTGCATGAGTTTTCTCAAGTTCTTTCTATGTGGAATCATGGCTGATCCAATATTTCACCTAGAGGTGAAATATGGGTAATAATTTGGTGACTCACAGGGGTATCTACCTGTTAGATTAAAATACCTATTTCCTTTTCATATCCGTTGGTGATGGAGTCTAGAATGACAGTTTGATACTGATTCTGGCTCTGATTCATGAGCTCGGCCATTTTCACTCTCAATTTTCATAAGAAATCTTGAAACGAAGGTTTCTAAGAGTGGAAAATTGTTTTCACCTGGGGCTTCATCTGTCTCTCTCAATAGACTACACAAGAGAAATAAAACAACACCATAACTATATACAAATTTTAAATCATACATACTCCAAATAGAACATGCAGAGCATGTAAAGCACTTAGAAGAAAAACAACCTAAACTACAACAAGACAATGTGCACAAGCACTTAGAGGAAAAGGAAACTAAACTAATATATACAGGGTGATAACTTCCCATTTAGTAGCAGTGTTCAAGATGGATTCCATTTACTCTAGTCTAAAATTTCTCTCCATTAAACGTAGACAATTAGAAAGCATTTCTACTTTTATATCCTGTGACCATGTAGGGGGCACTCCAAATGGCATTGAACTTAGAATACCTTCCTGGTTTTTCTTGATCTACATCCCATTTCAAAACCAGTCCCCTTCTGGAAGGTCCTTGTTTTTCCTTTCTTATCAAAGAATTTCTTGATTGAAGCTTGCTTCTTTTCTATTTCCTAGAGTGCATGCTCTTTGGATTCTTCTAATTCTATCAACTTCACATACTTGGCCTCCATCGGTTCAAATTCGGACATTTCTAAATGCTTCACTAGCTCCAATGTTGATAACTCTAGTGATATAGGCAACACCGCCTCTTTCCCATAGACAATTTTGAATGGAGAGCTTCCTTTAGATCTCCTAGGTATTATCATTTCAGACCATAAGGATGATTTGAACTTTGTGTGCTAGGTTCTCTGATTCTCATCAAGAGTTCTTCTGATGATCTTAAGCAAGTTCTTGTTTGTGGATTCAGCTTGGCCATTACCTATAGGGTAATAGTTTGATGAAGTTCTCAAGTAAGTCCCATTCTTAACAGCCCATCCTGTGATTTTGGAACCTATGAATGCCAATGCATTGTCTGATATAATGGTGGTTGGCACTCCAAATCTGGTCACTATCCCTTCATAGAAATCTAGTATACTAGACTCATTAGCTTCCTTGAGTGCCACTACCTTGGTCCACTTGGTTAAATAGTCTGTTGCTGTTAGAATTCATTTGTGGCCTTGGCTTGAATTTGGATTGATGAATCCAATGAAGTCCAATCCCCATTGCCTGAAAATTTGGTCGAATGAAATTGGGTGCAATGGAAGTGCTAATAGATTTTCTTTGTCTTTGAAGAATGCACAATTCTTGCACCTCTTGATCCATGTATATCAGGTCATTAAACACTCTGGGTCAATCATAACCCACCTTCATGATCTTGAGTGTCTTTGTCACCCTTGGAGGAAAATGGGCCTCCATTTTCTTCAACATGGAATTCTTGTAACACTCTCTCAACATGATCGACTCAATGCATCTCAAAGTAGAATGCCATTGATTTCTCTTTCGAACAAGACACCATCAATAAGAACATATGGGATGTCCTATAGTCTCAAATGCCTCCTTTTGCTTTATTCATCCCATAAGGACATAGGACTATTCGAAGGAAGTGCACCATGTATCGAGTCCAATAAGGGGTAGGTACATCATCATTTCCTTCTTCTTGATTATCTTGTAGAACAAAACAACCTCCTTTTCACTGTTTGCTTCATCATGTTGACTGAGGCTAGTTGTTCACACAACCCCTTCCCATGGACCAGCTTAGTGACCCCGATCTCAATTTCATATTCCATGAAACGAGTGATCCATCCTACATGTTTTTCATTCAATTCCTTGATGAGACATAACTCTTTGACTCCTACATGGGAGACCAACAATTGTATCTTATTATTTGAAACCAAATGCTTACTTCCTTAATCCTCTTACTATTGCTAGGACTTGCTTTTTGATGAATGAGTATCTCACTTCATAGTCTTCTAGACCTTGACCAAAAAAAGAAATTGGCTATTCTATACCTTCTCTATTCTGATGAACGAAGATTGCAAAAATTGTGTCACTACCATAAAAGGCATATAGTATGAAGTCTTTAGAGGAATCGGGATTCACGAGAGTTGGGGATTGTGATATAGCTTCTTTAATGGCCTCAAAGATTTCCTTTCCTTCAGCTGTCCACCTCAATGCTAAGATTTTGTTCAACAAAAACGTTATTGGCTTAAAAGGGAAGAAAATTTTGGTACAAACTCGCAAACAAAATCGATTTTTCCCAAGAAGATTTGAAGAGCTTTCTTGTGGCTTGGTAATGGAAGTGCTCTTATTACTTCAACTATCTCTGGGTCAATTACTAATCCTTGCTTTGATAAAATATGGCCTAGAAGCCTGCCCTCATGGGCCAAGAATATGCATTTTTAGGGTTCAATGATACCCCAAATTTATGACATCTTCAAAACACCCTGCCTTAGGTGGAAAAGGTGATCTACAACATTTCTAGAGAACACAATAATGTCTTCTGGTAGATCAGTACTATTTTTTTGATCAGCCCTTTGAATGCCATATCCATTAGCCTTTGGAAAGTGGATTTAGCATTAGACATTTTGAATGGCATTTTTCTCGTAGGCATAGGTCACCATTTGATGGTGAAATCATTTTTGAACTGATCACCTTCCTTCACCATGATCTAGTGGTACCCTTAAGTATCCATCTAGGAGGGAGAATCTCTCTAATCCAAACACCACTTACAATATTTGCTCCATTAAAGGGAGTGGGTAGTGATATTTGAGGGAGGCTCTATTCAAGTCTCAAAATCTACACACAACCTAATCTCTCCATTTTTCTTCCCGATCGGGACCAGGCTTGGAACCCATCTTGATCGCTTGATTGGAAATATGATACTTGCCTCTATCAACTTATTTATCTCCTTCTTCATTAGAGGGTCAATGTGTGGGTTGATTGGTCTCTGCTTTTTCCTGATGGGCTGAGTAGCTAGATCTAGTTCAATTGTGTGTTGTGCTAGCTTTAGATTGAGCCCTTTTAGGTCTTCATAATTCCAAGAAAATACATTTGGAAATTCTTGGAAAATTTGTATGAATTCATACATTTCTTTCTCGGTGGCCACTTTTCCAATTTGAAATAATTTGTCTTCTCAACTAGGATTGACTCTCGAATCTTCCCCTAATCTGTATGTTAGCCTTCTCTTTTCTAAACTGATCATTAGGATTGAAGATAGACTCCAATGTCACTAAACCTTTGGGAAGTTTGTTTGTATACAAACATGTACTATTTGATTCCTATATTGCTGCTCTAATTTACTTTGATTTATAGCTAAGAATTTAGCTTCTTCTTGCAAAAATTTAATGATCTATTGATCATTCTCAAACACCTGCCAACATGTTTTGTTTTTTGGCACTGTTGGTCTCACAATCACAAGGATATGTTGTTGTTCTTTGTCTCTTTTGATGTTGTCAACCACATCAAACTTTTCTTCAACTCTCGCAAGCCTATCGGTAGCTTCGTTCTCCTTCCTAGGTATGGACACAATACTGAAGTCCTCAAAATCCTCCATGAGATCCCATACCCTACTCTTGTAATTCTTGAGTAGGTCATTCTTGACAACATTAAGTCCTCTAACTTGATTGGCAACCAGTTCATTGTCACCAAACACTTGCAAGTTCTTGATTCCTAACTTCCTTGCCCAATGATGACCATGGACCAAAGCCTCATATTCAGTAGTGTTATTTGAGTAGTAAAACTGAAATTTGAAGGCTGAGTAATACTTCATACCTTTGGGGGACACAATCATAGCTCATCCTCTAGCTCCTTGTCTACTCCTTGAGCTATCAAACAGCAATTGCCATACCTCTTTGTCATTTTCATATTCGCTTAACTAGGTCGGGAAGAGGATGATTTTCTTCATATAGACAGGAGACACCTAGCTCATATTCTTTGATCTCCTATAGGGGTTAAAAGCATGTATCTTATTGGACCACTCATTGAGAGTCAAGTCTAGGATACATCCCACCTTGGTGTCTACTTCACAAGTGCGTAGGAGGTCTTCTTGATCAAAAGCCGAGTAGTTAGCATTGATTGGGCTAAGCACATAAGATTGACTATGATAATCATCAATGGGTTCAAATTTGATTATGGCCTTTGCCCCATACCTTGTTCTAAAGATAATATGTTACCAATTAGAGACAAATATCCCCCAATTTTGGAAGTGAAATCCTTGGACAAACATAAAGCAAAATGTGGTGGCAAATCTATGATGGATACATTATGCAAAACAATCACATTAGGGTAGGCATGCATAGTGAGGCTCAGATCCCTAATGATCCCAACAGTTGTCACTTTTGTCCCATCTAATTGCACTACCCCTCTAGATATGACTTCATATTGAGACCCAATTGATCAGCTTATTTGTTTAGGCATTACAAAACTACTTGCCCCAAAATCAATCATATAATTGTGCACCAATTTTTCTCCAATAATCAATGAAACATAGAATGGAGGAGGCTTCAGATTCTTACCTCATTGTTCTCCATGGTTTCTCTTAGGTTGAGCCACGTTGGTAATTAATTTCTCTTCTTTGGCTAGGGGTTGATTTGAACTTGACCAATTCTCAGTATAGTAGTCTACAATAGATCCTTCTGTCATGGAATGGCCAATGAATCCAATAGTGAAATATTCACACTTTTCCTCTTCATTTTCTCAATGATATTAAATGGATTATCTTTCTATTTCCCCTTCACTGGAACATTATTCTCTTACACGTGGGTTGTCACAACTTATGCCTGACTAGGTTTGGAAGGTGGCTTGGATTGGTTTTACATGTTGGGATTTATATTTGGAGCACTAGAACCTTGTGGAATGATGGAAGGTTGAGGGTCACCTGAGCTCAGTGGTTGGCCTTCTCCAATATTTCTCTTTTTAGACCATGTATTGATAGCCACACTTTGAGAAGGGAACTAATTCATCCCATAGAAGTCCTCATCTTGCCAATTGACAAGCATAGTCTTTCTTGAAGGTCCCTCTTGTTGGGATCCTTGTTGTTGATCTCTTTCTTGGCTAGGTTCCATGACATAATACTAGTTTGCACCATAAGGCCTGATTTAGTGCACCATTAAAGAACATTGATTGATTATTTGGCTGATTTAATGGGAAACACCATTCATATTCTTGTGCCATATTATTTTGTGTTGGAACCAATGCCCTTGATGTTGAAGCTGTGTTTGGATAATATGACCTAAAAGTTCTAGCATTTTTAGGTTGTCCTTGGTTTTGGATCTGATTTACAATCTGAGATGGTGTTCTATTTTGTTGATACTGGGGTCTAGCCTGCATCGACCTTGACATTAATCCTGAGGATGGTACGGCCTAGAAATATGAGCTTGTTTCCTTTTGATGGTTACTAACTCATTCCCTAGGTTCTGAAGTTGTTTCATGACTTCTTGGAGTTCCTTAGAGGTGTTAGATGATGAGGTTGAGGATTTAGCCGAGCTTTGACTGCTGGGGTGGTACGAGGGGCTAATGTGGGCATTTGGATGGTATATGGGATTCCTAACTTGGGGTGCAGAGGCATGGATGGCCTAGGAGCAAATTTTCTAGCCTTTGAATCAAATGGTTCTCATCCTCTATAGAAAGGCTATAGGCTGCGCAGTTAGGTTGTGCCCCCATTGTTGAATCATCAAAGAAATATCAGAATTTAAAGCCCTAAGAAAGTATAAGAATGCACCTTCATTAGTGGGATTTACTATCATTACAATCTTGTCCCATGTCCATTGGAATCTCGGGTTGAATTCTATCAGTGCTCATTCGGGGCTCTCTTGATTGTTGTAAGTTGTTCTAACAAAGATAAGTTATCACCTTTTCCCCAAACTGGTCATGAAGAGCCATGCACAGCTGGTTCCAATTTTGGATAGAGCCTGCTTCAAGGCTCCTGAACCATTGTGAAGCTTTACCTTTGAGTGAAGAGGTGAGCAACTTGATTGCAATGTCCATCTCATGGATTTCATGGATTTTACAAACATTTGCAATATGTTGGACATGATCACTAGGAGAAGTCTAGTTTTCCCCAGTGAAATATGGGATGCTCTTTAATGTTGCTATTAGGACCAGATTTTGTGCATTTAGAGTGAGTGGGCTACTACTTGGTGAAATTGACATAAGGATTTGGCTAAGCCATCTTGATCAGCCTAAGAACCTCTCTTGATTGAAAGAATGGTTTGTTAGGAGGAGGTGTTGATAAAGCTCTAGTTGGTGGGGACAAATACCTTTAGGCTCTTCTTCCTCCCCTCCCTCTGTCTAAGGATAAGTCTAGATAGACAAATAATCCCTCTTCTCTAGTTCTTGATTGTGTTTGTATTCTTCTCATGAACTTGCTTGGAATACTAAAACCAATGGATTTGTCTCTTTTGGATTTGCCAGATGTATAATTTTAAAAATTCTTAAAAGTTAGAATCACATGTACATCAATCTTAATGTAATAATATGGAGACTACTCTATCTCATCGGGCATGCCAAAAATATTAGTGTGAAATCGAGACAACCCCCAAATGAGTTCTCAGTAGGTTTGATTTTCTAAGGAAGAGTCATTTGGTGTGATTGCACAACATTGAGCTTTTCCCAAAGTGTGGGAATTTGCAAAATTGTAAAATCTCTATATTAAAGGTTGGTTCCTATTCCTCTATTTGGGTGCATATGTGAGGACTTGCAGAGGATCTACTTCTATACCTAATCTAAAGCTTGCCAAGGAGATAGGGATAAAAGGAATATAAGAAATAAGAAATAAGTAAACTATAAGGTGATGCACCGAATGAATGATGAACACTAGTTCTCACTGACAAACACAAACCAAAAAATACATGTAATAATAAAGCACAGATAACCAAATGTATAATGAAAGACCAAATGTGAAGAAGCGGAAAAGTAGGTCAGAACTCAATCACTGTCATTAATGAATCTTGTAAAATATGCCCCCAAATTCATCTTGAATGCTTCAACCACTGGTTCGACACATTAGAGGGAGAAGAAATGACACAACAAATCAAATCTAATTTGGTTATTGAGATAGATGGATCTAGTATTGATGGCCCCTTAAGAAATTTTCCCCATTTTTTAACCTACTAAGGCCCTGAACTTAAAGTTTTAGAACTCCATGGTGTTAGCAAGGACGAGATCTTTCCAATAGTGTCAGATTTGCAATAATTTGAGCCCCGAGTTGAAAGATATTCTACTTGAAGTTTGTATTGATTCCATACAAATCGGTGGGAAAATAGTTTTAAAAATGGGTCCTCTTTTAATACGAGACATGTGGCAACTAGATTAGGGTAAAGATCGGGTTTGTGGGTCCGTAATTCATATTTTCCTCTTTTCACAAAAAACATAAAACTCAAAAAACACCCACGTCCCCAAAGTTCCACTTGGATACGTGGCACCCTTTGGTTGGCTGGGGGGGTGCACTTCACCTTTTGTCTTTGTGTCTTTTGTCAAAAGAAAATTTTGACCTTTTCCTCCAATTCCCCACTTTGGCCTTGACTCAGGATTAAATACTGAATTTTTCTTTTGGGTGGGGACATGTCCCATTTTTCAACTTTTAACCTTTTGGGATGACAAAGGGAAAAAACCAACTTCCCCACGATAACCCACTTTCCATTGACTTGGTCTCAAACAATGAATTTTTCCTTTGGGTGGGGGCACAACCCATTTTGTGTTTTTTGGCTATCTTTTATTTGGTGGGGTCATATCCCTTGACCTCGGGATACGTGAAAGTCCGGAATTTGTTTGAAACCTTCTCTCTCTTCAATCCTTGAATCAACACCATTTAGACACTTGGCAGCCTCCGCCGGTCTACCCCATGCATTGACTATTCAACTGAATCTACCCCTTTCTAAGATTGGACACATGGAGGCACCGCGCTTGCTTAAAAACTAGCTCAAATTTTGCCTTTGGAGGAGTATCGAGTTGACACTTGTTAGCCTCTCTTGGTCCATGTACTTTTCAATGGTCCTTAATTTTTGGGGCATTGGGTTACATGGCGAGCTCACGCTCATTTTGGTCTCCACCTTGGGACTAACTCCTATAGATGCGCCACACTGACACTTGGCATTCTCTACCTTTTGACTCTATTTGACCATTTTCTGCATGGAGGGATGGTGCAATTTTGAGTCTCCCCCGGGTTTTCATTTAAGACTCACGCCCGAGCCGACACTTGGCACATTTTTCCTTAGTTGAAGACTTTTGAATGGCCCCACAAAATTTTGGGTCTCTTGATGCGTGGCAGCCTAACACTCATTTGGAATCCCCTTTATGGATTCACCTTTGGAGAAGTGTCATGTAGACACGTGGTTCTTTCCGCTGCCTCCCCCATACTTAGTCGATTTTTGGACTCTTTACTAAACTGTTTCAAGTCTGAAAAATCTGAATTTTCACCATTTTCCCCCTTCTTTATCCTAGTTCCTCTATGGCATTGCCCCTTCATTTCTGACCCTACTATTCCATGGTCGATTCTACCTGTAACTTGAAAAATGGATTTAAGACATGGAAACGGCTCGACAGAGTCATTTCTTTTTACATAGGGTCATTTAATCTTTCTCAGCGTCTTCCACTCCATTGTCGAGTTATTCTACAATTCATTTACAAGATCTGCACGAGTTTTCTCAAGTTCTTTCTATGTGGGGTTGTGGCTGATCCAATATTTAGCCCGGGAGTGAAATATGGATAGCAGAAATATCTCATGGTTTAAGACATTTAAGGATCCAAAGTTTAATACATTGGGAAATTTCATTGGGTCATTTGATAAGAATCAGTTAGTCGGAAGGAGTGGTTTCTTCAATATGATTCTTCCATTCTCTTCTCTCTTTTCTCTCTCTATCTCTCTCTTCTCTCAGGCTTCCCAAATTTCTCTCTCTTCAATGTCATAATTCTTTATTGGGGATGTACTTTTTCATGTCTTCAATGTAATTAAAAAGTGACTTTATGTTTCTAATGTAAAATCCACCTTTATGTTATAAAAAGGGAATTAATTTTTTCCAAGGAATTTGAAAAGTTTTAAGTTATGCGAGGACATATGAAAGTTCATTGGGGGTAGATGAAGAGTCATCTCTCTTCTTATAAAAGGAAAAGAATTCCCATTTTCAAAGGGTTTTTGGTTGCAGATTTGTGAATTCATGAGAGAGCATTTTTCTACTTGTGAAAGAATAAAGAGTTATCCATTTTCTTCCAATATCCCCCTCAATTTTCCTCTATTCTCATACTATGTACAATTTTAATTTAAATGCTAATTAAGGAAAAAGTTTCTATTTTCCAAGGCGTAGGAAGGTGTGCATCTTTGTATGCATGGTTTCCTATAGCCAATATCATAGAATTTTAAGTTGTTTCTTCTCATAAATGCGTGTGTTGAAATTTATAACTACCATGTGTAGAAATTTGAGTTTCTACCCACAAAATTAGTTCTCCTATCTCTTATTCTCACTCCATTTTCCACTCTCTAGAAAAAGTATTCTTTAGTAAGTGATTTTTAGCTTTTCCACAGGGGGTCGGTGGAGTGCCCCCGTTGATCTTTGACCACATGTGCACTAGGAAAAACCCACATTTTCATGTATATGCAAAAATGGAAGTTGTACCTTCTAAGTAGAGGGAATTCAATTCCTATAATGTTGGCAAAAACCCATATATTTCTCCACTTGACAAATTTTATTGCCAATAGATCTAAAATTTACACATGCACAATATCGCTTAGTATCGATTAATTGATCAAATCCATGAATCTGTGAAATAGTTTTATACCAAACAAGTATAGAAGGTATTTCATAGGTGTGGGAAGGTCAACATCATGGTATCGATGAAAAAAATGGAGGGTATAAAGGCGATTATCGATGCAAAGGTTGTGGTAGTAATAGAGGTAGGTTCGGTAGAGAGGAAGTTATTATTCATTTGGATAATCTAATCATTATAAATATGAGTTCCCCTGTAAATTTTCTTACACATATTGTGGAAAGGGGAATAAGGTGGAATATTGTCTGTATTTTTATGTGCATATGAATAATAACATGAATGAGAGGGGCACAATAAGGTGTTGGTGAAATAATAAATTATTGTATGACAAATTATGTATTTCCACCAACTTTCACAAGGATACACCCCTCCTTATGTATGGGGAGGATCCTATTGTTTAATAAAACTATCCTAATTATAGATAAATGGTGTGGGGTGGCCGTATAGTCCGGGATCACACATATACACTTCACCGAACTTGTGGAAAAATGATTATATGGGGTACAAGGGAGAAATTTTCAGTGTGAGGAGGGTGAAACATAGAAATTAGAAAAATAAAGGTTATTCTTTGTGAATAGGAAATTACAATGTTCACACCTAATAACTAGAGTATTTCAACATTGAATTAGAGGAAAGAAACAATGAAGCATCTACTGAGACTAAAAACTAGAGACACAGCTTATTTAGGTTCATTTATCAAGAAAAAAATTCCTTCTTGATCACCATACTTGCAAAATTGCAAGAGAGAGAGAGATAGAGAGAGAGAGAGAGTAGAGGAAAAACATGAAAAAATAACATGGAATAATGTAGCTTTTATTTTTGTTGTTGGTGATACAAATATCAACACCAAAACCATAGTCTAAAATTTCTACCAAGAACTAAAATTCATGATCCTTTGGAATGGGGAAGCCATTCCAATTTATATCTTTGTGAATTTTCTTCTCATCTCCCTACATGAATCTTCATGTTCATATGACCTTTAATTTTCCCTTATAAGAGAAAAATTAAATATCTCTCTTATAATTTTGAGAGAATAATTTTACAATTTACAAATATTGTCACCTAAGAAAATAGGACAAAAAACCATAATTGTGTAAAATGAAGAATTAGAAGAAAGGAAAAAATAGGAGAAGGGAAAGGGAATTGAATGATCTTTCAAAGAATCCCTCTCTGATGTATAACTTTCTAATCTTAGACATGATGGTCATGTATAATGATTTCAATTTTTTTGGGGGCATCTCCCATTCTCGCTCCCTTTCATCGCTCGACCCATTTTGTATTTTGTTGGACTAAATTTTTCCTAAGTATGGAGCTAGACACGGAGGGTATCCATGTGTCCCTTTGGTGCATTTTAAAGAATGAAAAAGAAAAATTCAAGCAACAGAATCCTCCATGTGGTGAAGTGTGGCTAAGTAGCCTGTTATCCAAAATTCACCCCCCAGGGTAAATTTGATAACATGCATCAGAATATCCAAGTCCTAGGCACATTGGTTAATTCAGAGCAAACATCATGTTTCTGAGGTTCTCTCAGATATTTTTCTAACTCCTCTGGCCAAGGCAGAAGGAAGGAGCAAGCTCTGAAAATGCGGAAAAAGTTGCAGAAAGGCAAACAGGTTGATCCAGGAAAAAGTGTAAAAATTGGCTAAGTCCTGCTAAAGGGAGCAACTGGGACATTTGGGACGTCAAGGCGCGGATCAGCCGAAAAGCCTCCAGACGGCCCAAATTACATTTGGGACAATCGGGCCAGAAGTACGCGAAAGGCACGAAAAGCCGAATCCACCGAAAGGAGGAAGAAATTGGCTAAGTATTGCTCAGGACGTTTGGGGACGAAACCGGCTGAACCGGTGAAATAAGCACAAAGGGCCCAAAAACAAAGTGGGACAAGAGATACGAATGGACCCGAACCGGCCGAACCGGGCGAAATTGTCCCAACCGTCCAAAGGAAAATGGAACAATCGGGCCGAGGTACGCGGGCCGCCGAGTCGGCCGAAATTGTCACAAAGGGTCCAAAATCAAATGGGACATCCGGGACGATGGATGCGAAGTACGCGGAAGACCCAGTAGGCCCAAAACCAACCAAAAGACGCCATGTGTCTCAAGGAGAAAGGTTAAAAAGTCAAAGGGGCAAGGTTTGAAGCTGCCCGAGCAATAGGAATTGGACACGTGTCCAATAGAGTAGTAAAGTGTGGAGCTCGGGGAAGTTAGAGAATTTGGCCGGGTTCCCCAAAAAAGGCTAATAGTAAAGGAAGCCCCGCGCCCTGTCCTCCAACCAGATCATGCCACGTATCTTCCAAGTGGCGGGGGAGCGGAAAAAAAGTGGAAAATGTTTTAAAATCATCAAAAAGGTCAAATGTCAAGAGACAGCCCACCGAAAAGTAGAAGAAGAGAGAATTATCCAGTGAATCAGAGCATGCCACGTGTCGTCCAGGTGGCAATGCGCGGGAAAATATTTCAAAATCCGTTTTCGCCTGTTCCGTGCCCTAAATCTTCAGATCGACATATCTTTCGATCCAGAGCTCGGATTTGCACGTTCTTGATATCAACGGAAAGCTGTTGAAATTCTCTACACGTTTCCAGGGTCAATCTTGCATTTTGGTTCAGCCTGGAGGGAGAAAATTGAGAAACGCCTCTGGCGTGAAATAACAAGCAGAAGTAATGCTTCAACAAACAACTTTAATGCAGCAGACAGTTCGCCGCTTCTGTTAGGCAGCCCGCCGTTTTGCCAGGATCCGTCGCTTCTACCATGATGGACGAATTGAATGCAACCTAGAGGTGGTTGGGGTAGATTTGGCTTTCCCTCCTCTCTTTCCTCTCTCATTCTTTCTATATATTGTAAAAGGGAAGCTTCTTTTCAGGTCGAACATTTTTCTGTTTTGCCTCTCCCTTTTCTCCTCAGGCGAATTTGTGGAGTTCGAACCTCTCATTTGAACTGTAATACTATTCTGCCTCTTAGCATTCTGCAGTGTATTGTATCAATCTTTGGAGCAAGTAATACATGTCTGTGGATGATTCTCAACCCTCTCTGTGTTCATTTTGCATCCTCCTGGTCTTTTACTGCAGTTTCTGTCATTTGTGCATGATCTTGTATCACATTCAAGTGGTCTGTGTTTATTGGCAAAATAAGTGTTCTTCATTCCTCGGTGCATCACCTCCATTAGTTTAGATTTATTTTTACGCATTTTCTTACCTTGTCTCCTTGGCAGATTAGATTAGGTTTTAAAAGAAAACCCTCTGTATATTTCGTGTGCATCTGAACAGAGGAATAGGAACCAGCCTTCTCTGGAGATTCCTTTCTCACTCTTCAAGTCCCACACTTGGAGAAAGGATTCAATGTTATGCAATCACACTGGATGTTAGTATGATCAACCTAGAAATCTGATCAACATCCAGGGGTGCTGTGATTTTGCACTAACAGTTTTGGCACGCCGGGTGGGACCAGAGGTCTCATTTTTATTGCAGCAAGGTTGATGTGCATCTGCTGCAATTTTCTTGCTTGAAAAGAGCTATTATTTGCATATCTGGCGACTCCAAGGGGAAGAATCAACTAGTTTCAGCAGTCAGGCCTAAAAGCTTATGAGAAGAATCACAAGGTCAAGAGCTGGAGAAGAGGAAGTGCTGTTTGAATACCTGCAACTATCTCCAAGAAGAAGGCAAAGAGGAAGAAGGATTCAAAGGTCTCCATCTCCACCAAACAGAACTCTCTCAACTCCTCCACCTGACAGGCCTTTCTTTCAATATACAAGGGTTTTAAGACCAATCAGAATGGCGCAACCAGTAAACCCCTATGTCAACTTCACAGGCAGCAGCCCACTTGCTCTCAATGCACAAAATCCAATCCCAGTTGCAGCACTGAAGAACATTCCATACTTCACTGGAGAAAATCAGACCACTCCTGGTGATCATGTCAAGGACATTGCTAACATTTGTGCAATCCATGAGATTAACGAGATGCAAGTAGCTGTCAAATTGCTGGCGTCTTCATTCAAGGGGAAAGCATTGCAATGGTTTAGGAGCCTTGAAGCTGGCTCTATCACAAACTGGAATCAGCTGTGTATTGCACTTCATGATCAATTTGGAGAGAAGGGAGACAACTTGTCTCTTTTGGAGCAGTTGACAACCATCAAGAGAGCCTCTAGTGAACAGCTAACTGACTTCAACTTCAGATTTCAAAGATCTTGGGATAGAATTCCAGTAGCAGTCAGGCCAACATCGGAGGTGCTTTTCTATACTACCTTAAAGCTTTAAATTCTGATATTTCTATGTTGATTCAATCTATGGGAGGCACAACTATCCCTGCTGCTTATAGTATTGCCATTAGAGCTGAAAATTGTCTGATTCAAGCTGGCAAGCTAGCTCCTAGGCCTCCAATGCCATTATATCCAAGTTTAGAGAGCCCAAGTACTAGTCAAGCACCTGTCTTAGCTCCTTCTCCCACTCCTAGAAATCAGAGTTCAAATGAAGCTTCCACTTCATCTCCAAGCGCCCCAAATGAGCTTCAAGAAGTCATGAAGCAATTGCAAAATCTAGGCAATGAGCTGGTTACTCTCAAAAGACAGCAAGCTCAAGGTTTTAGACCTTCATATCAGCCTCAAGCTCAACCTAATAGGCAGCCATATCAGCCTCAAAGGCCACCTAATCCAGCTGCAAATATGAATCAAACAAGGCCTCCTGCCAATAGACCATTCCAGCCCTATAATCCAAATGCCATATCTGCCTCTAAGGCATTAGTACCAGCACAAAACAACATTGCCCAGGAGTATGAATGGTGTTTTCCATGTAATGAACCCCATAATCAATCCATGTGCTATAATGGTGCTTTAACCCAAGCTTTAATGGTAACAAGTGCTGGTGTGGAGGGTGAGAGTAGTCAAGAAAACAGCCAACAACAAGAAACATTCCAACAGCAACCTGCCCCAAATGACACCACATTGGTAAATTGGCAAGCAGAGGATTTCTGTGGCATGAATCAGGTAGTTTCTCAAGGTGTTGCTGCCAACACAAGGTCAAAAAGGAGAAATTTGGGTGAAGAACAGCCATTAGCCCCAGCCAATCCACAACCTTCCACAGCTCCACAAATGATTGGCAAGCAAAACCCAGTTTCAAATGCACAAGGGCAGCCAAGAACAGCCCCTAGGCCAACTCAAATGCCAGCTGTTGCTGCCCACATACAAGGAGAAAATGTGCAAACCAAGGGACAGCAGAGAGATCCTTCATCACCATTCAGTATCATTGATCAGATGAAGAAGACAAACGTCAATATATCTATGTGGGAATCCCTATCCATCCCAGGCCAAAGAAATCTGCTGCAAGCTGCCATAAAGGATTGGCCAACTTCGAATCAGCAAGTCCAAATGCAGGAGAAGGTACTCACAAATGCTGCCCACCCTCAAGGAAATCATGGAGCACAACAAGGTAGAATGTTGAAGCCTCCCCCTTTCTATGTTTCGTTAATCATTGGAAATCAGCTAGTGCATAATTGCATGATAGATTCCGGGGCAAGTAGCTCAGTAATGCCTAAACAGATAGCTGATCAGTTAGGGCTCCAGTATGAAATAACATCTAAGGGAGTAGTGCAGCTGGATGGGACAGCAATAGCAACAGTTGGAGTGATTAGAAATTTGAGTCTTACCTTGCATGCATGTCCAAATGTTGTTGTCTTACAAGATATATCAGTCATAGACCTTCCACCACTCTTTGCCCTATGCTTGTCAAGGGATTTCACAGCCAAGATTGGGGGATATTTGTCCGCTGATTGGTCTCACATGCTATTCAGAATGAGATATGGGACTAAGGCCACAATTAGGTCAGAACCTATTGCAGACTTCCACATTGAGCCCTATACTCCAAGTCAGATTAATGCCAATTGCTCAGCATTTGATCAAGAAGATCACCCAAGCACTGATGAAACTGACACTAAGGTTGGAAGTATCCCAGATTTGACTCTTGATGAATGGGCAAACAAGGTGCATGCTTTTGATCCTTATCAAGAAGTAGAAGAATCTGAGCTAGGGGTCTATTGTATACACGAAGAAAGTCAACCTATTCCTAGCATCACCAAGCCAAACCACAAGGATGACAATGAAGTATGGCAGCTGTTTTTCGATGGATCAAGGAGTAGACAAGGTGCAGGAGGTGGAGCCATGCTTGTTTCACCTCAAGGAATAAAGCATTATTCAGCTTTTAGATTTCAATTTGCATGCTCCAATAACACTGCTGAATATGAAGCCTTGGTGCAAGGGATGCATTGGGCAATCAAGAGAAAAATAAAGAACTTGCAAGTTTTTGGGGACAGTGAGCTGATTGTAAATCAGGTCAAGGGACAACATGCTGCCAAAAATGATCTACTCAGATGCTACAAGAATAGGGTGTGGGACCTCATGGAATATTTTGAGGGTTTCGGCATCAAGGCCATTCCCAGGAAAGAGAATCAAGCTGCTGACAGGCTTGCAGCAGTAGGGGCAGCCTTTGACATTGTAGAAAACATTCAACAAGACAAGGTACAGCCAAACATCCACGTGATTGTGAGGCCTTCAGTGCCGGATAACGATGTCAATTGGCAAGTATTTGAGAATGACCAGCAAATCATCCACTTCTTGCAAGAAGAAGCTGAGTTCTCAGCTAAGAATCAAGAGAAGTTGGAACAGCAATATGGTGACCAGGTGATACAGCTGAGAACTGACAAGCTGCCCAAGGGACTTGTCACCTTGGAGTCCATTTTTAACCCCAATGATCAGTTTAGAAAGGAGAAAGAAAACATTCAGGTCAAGAGGGAAGATTCGGTATCCATCTTGGTAGAAGAGAACAAGCCATTGCAAATTGGAAAAATGACAACTGAGCAAGAAAGGTATGAATTCATACAGCTTTGTCAAGAATTCCCTGACGTGTTTGCTTGGAGCTATGAAGACTTGAAAGGTTTCAATCCCAACTTAGCTCAGCATACCATCGAGTTGGATCCAAATACTAAGCCTGTCAGGCAGAAACAAAGACCAGTCAATCCACACATGGAGCCTCTCATGAGGAAAGAACTGGACAAGCTGATTGAGTCAGCAATTATATTCCCTATCAAGCACTCAAGCTGGGTTGCGAACTTGGTTCCGGTCAGAAAGAAAAGTGGAGAGATCAGGCTATGTGTTGACTTCAGAGATTTGAATAGAGCCTCTCTCAGGGACCATTATCCACTCCCTTCCATGGAGCAAATATTGCAGGTCGTAGCTGGTTCAGAAAGATTTTCACTACTTGATGGATACTCAGGCTTCAATCAAATTATGGTGAAGGAGGAAGACCAGTTCAAGACAGCCTTCACAACCAAATGGGGCACATATGCTTACAAGAAGATGCCATTTGGACTGTCGAACGCCGGAGCAACATTCCAGCGAGCTATGGATATGGCATTCAAAGGCTTGATCAACAAGATAGTGCTGATATACCTAGATGATATCACTGTCTTCTCAAAGAATGCTGCAGACCATCTCTTTCACCTCAGGCAAGTGTTTCAGAGGTGTAGAAAGTTTGGAGTGTCTTTGAATCCTAAGAAGTGCATCTTTCTTGCACATGAAGGGAAACTCCTTGGCCATATTGTCTCCAAGGAAGGATTAGCAATTGATCCAGAGAGGGTTGAAGCCATAAGAGCTCTGCCATTGCCAAGCCACAAGAAGGCCCTTCAGAGTTTCCTGGGAAGGATAAACTTTGTTCGAAGGTTTGTCCCGATTTTGCAGCCCTTGTCAAGCCCATTACCAAAATGTTAAGAAAAAGCATGGCTTTCAAATGGATGGCAGAAGGCAAGGAGAGCTTTGAAGCAATCAAAGAATCCATCTCCCAGGCACCCACTCTCATCAACCCAGACTTTTCCAAGGATTTCATCCTCTATGCATTTGGAGGTGATGACACTATTTCTGCCATTCTGGTACAACAGAACAAAGATAATGATGAACAGCCGATTGCCTTCTTCAGCCAAAGCCTAAATGACTGCGAATTGAGGTACTCTTTTATTGAAAAACATGTGCTTGCAGTAATCAGGAGCTTGAAGAAATTCAAGCATTTAGTCTCAAACAACAAGGTCCAGTTGCTGGTCTCACATGCTGGGGTTAAGGACTTCCTCCTCAACAAGGATTTGAATGAGAAAAGGGCAGGATGGATCACCCGTGTCATGGAGTATGACATTGAGATCAAAATCACCAAGCTGGTAAGAGGCAAAGGTTTGTGCGAGCAACTCGCTTCCAAACGACCAGACAGCCCAGAAGATGAAGAGGACGCTGTCCTGCTATTACAAGATGATAAAAAATAGGAAAATGATGATGTGTCCACTCCCTGTTGGACTCAGAATATGATACATTTCCTACAGATGGGTATGTGCCCTCTAGAAATGAGCAAAGCAAAAAGAAGACACTTCAGGTTGCAGGCTATTCCATATACCATCATTGATGGAGTTTTGTTCAAGAAGGACCTGAATGGAGTGCTGCTGAGATGCATTAACACAGGTCAGATCCAAAGGGTATTAAAAGAGTTTCATGATGGACCAGCTGGTGGCCATTTTGCACCAAGAGTGACAGCTCTGAAAATCATGAAGGCTGGTTATTATTGGCCTAAAATATTCAGTGATTGCTATGCATGGATCAAGAGGTGTAAGAATTGTGCATTCTTCACAGGAAAAGAGAGACTTGCAGCCCTCCCATTACATCCAATCTCAGTTGACCAGCCATTCATGCAATGGGGTTTGGACTTCATTGGAGTCATCAATCCCAATTCGAGCCAAGGGCACAAATGGATTTTGACAGCCACAGACTACTTCACCAGATGGACAGAAGCAGTAGCAGTCAAAGAGGCGAATGAGTCTAGCATCTTGGACTTTTACGAGGGAATAACTACCAGATTTGGTGTACTACTACAATAATAATCTCGATAATGCATTGGCATTCATTGGATCTAAAGTTACTGAGTGGGCTGTCAAGAACGGGATTTACCTGAGCACTTCATCAAACTATTACCCTCAAGGTAATGGCCAGGCCGAGTCTACAAACAAAAACTTGCTGAGGATCATTAGGAGGACTCTTGATGAGAATCAGAAGGCTTGGCATACCAAACTGAAATCAGCCTTATGGGCTGATAGGATAACTCCCAAAAGATCCACAGGTAACTCTCCATTTAGGCTTGTCTACGGAAGAGAGGCAATCTTGCCCATGTCACTTGAGTTGCCAACGTTGGAACTCATGAAACAGCTGGAATTGCTAGAGTTTGGGCCCATGGAGGTGAGATATGCAGAATTGATGGAGCTGCAAGAAATCAGAGATCAGGCATTCCAAGCAATGGAAAAGGATCAGGCTTTGATCAAGAAGACCTTTGATAGGAAGGCCAAAGATAGATCTTTTCAAGTAGGAGATCTAGTGTTGAAATGGGATGTGGACAGAGCAAAACCAGGAAGGCATTCAAAATTTGATGCCATTTGGAGTGGCCCATACATGGTCACAAAGTGCAAGAACAACAATGCTTTCCAATTGGCCTCATTGGATGGTGAAGAACTGCAGATTCCAGTAAATGGAATCTATCTCAAGCGTTGCTTCTAGAGGGAGGTTCACTACATCTGTAAATACTAGATTAGATTTTCTTTCCTCCAAGTGCTTGTGCACATTGTTTTGCTGTAGGTTAGTTTTGTTTTCCCTAAGTGCCTTGGCACAGCTTGCTGTCCATGGAGATGTTTAGCATGTCTTTGCTTTCATCAGGTCACATTCCATCTTCCTCCTCGCACATTCTGAGTCAGTTTGGATTCTAACAGAATATTTGATGACTCCATGCCCAATGGATTGCTTCAGGCAACTGGTCTTTTCATCTAGCAGGCAGATGATCCCGCTGAGTCGCCAAATTGTTATCCAAAATTCACCCCCCAAGGTAAATTTGATAACATGCATCAGAATATCCAAGTCCTAGGCACATTGGTTAATTCAGAGCAAACATCATGTTTCTGAGGTTCTCTCAGATATTTTTCTAACTCCTCTGGCCGAGGCAGAAGGAAGGAGCAAGCTCTGAAAATGCGGAAAAAGTTACAGAAAGGAAAACAGGTTGATCCAGGAAAAAGTGTAAAAATTGGCTAAGTCCTGCTAAAGGGAGCAACTGGGACATTTGGGACGTCAAGGCGCGGATCGGCCGAAAAGCCTCCAGGCGGCCCAAATTGCATTTGGGACAATCGGGCCAGAAGTACGCGAAAGGCGCGAAAAGCCGATCCGGCCGAAAGGAGGAAGAAATTGGCTAAGTGTTGCTCAGGACGTTTGGGACAGAAAGGCCCGAACCGGCCGAACCGGTGAAATAAGCACAAAGGGCCCAAAAACAAAGTGGGACAAGTGGTACGAATGGGCCCGAACCGGCCAAACCGGGTGAAATTGTCCCAAGCGGTCCAAAGGAAAATGGAACAATCGGGCCAGAGGTACGCGAACCGGCCGAATCGGCCGAAATTGTCACAAAGGGTCCAAAATCAAATGGGACATCCGGGACAGATGGACGCGAAGTACGCGGAAGACCCGGCAGGCCCGAGAACCAACCAAAAGATGCCACGTGTCTCAAGGAGAAAGGTTAAAAAGTCAAAGGGGCAAGGTTTGAAGCGCTGGCCCGAGCCAATAGGAATTGGACACGTGTCCAATAGAGCAGTAAAGTGTGGAGCTCGGGAGGAAGTTAGAGAATTTGGCTGAGTTCCCCAAAAAGGCTAAAAGTAAAGGAAGCCCCGCGCCCTGTCCTCCAACCAGATCATGCCACGTATCTTCCAAGTGGCGGGGGAGCGGAAAAAAAGTGGAAAATGTTTTAAAATCATCAAAAAGGTCAAATTTCAAGAGAAAGCCCGCCGAAAAGTAGAAGAAGAGAGAATTATCCAGTGAATCAGAGCATGCCACGTGTCGTCCAGGTGGCAATGCGCGGGAAAATATTTCAAAATCCGTTTTCGCCTGTTCCGCGCCTAAATCCTCGATAGACATATCTTTCAATCCAAAGCTCGGATTTGCACGTTCTTGATATCAACGGAAAGCTATTGAAATTCTCTACACGTTTCTAGGGTCAATCTTGCATTTTGGTTCAGTCTGGAGGGAGAAAATTGAGAAACGCCTCTGGCACGAAATAACAAGTAGAAGTAATGCTTCAACAAACAACTTTAATGCAGCAGACAGTTCGCCGCTTCTGTTAGGCAGCCCGCCGTTTTGCCAGGATCCGCCGCTTCTGCCATGATGGATGAATTGAATGCAACCTAGAGATGGTTGGGGTAGATTTGGCTTTCCCTCCTCTCTTTCCTCTCTCATTTTCTTTCTATATATTGTAAAGAGGAGCTTCTTTTCAGGTGGAACATTTTTTCTGTTTTGCCTCTCCCTTTTTTCCTCAGGTGAATTTGTGGAGTTCGAACCTCTCATTTGAACTGTAATACTATTCTGCCTCTTAGCATTCTGCAGTGTATTGTATCAATCTTTGGAGCAAGTAATACATGTCTGTGGATGATTCTCAACCCTCTCTGTGTTCATTTTGCATCCTCCTGGTCTTTTACTGTAGTTTCTGTCATCTGTGCATGATTTTATATCACATTCAAGTGGTCTGTGTTTATTGGCAAAATAAGTGTTCTTCATTCCTCGGTGCATCATCACTCCATTAGTTTAGATTTATTTTTATGCATTTTTTTACCTTGTCTCCTTGCCAGATTAGATTAGGTTTTAAAAGAAAACCCTCTCTATATTTCGTGTGCATCTGAACAGAGGAATAGGAACCAGCCTTCTCTGGAGATTCCTTTCTCATTCTTCAAGTCCCACACTTGGAGAAAGGATTCAATGTTATGCAATCACACTGGATGTTAGTATGATCAACCTAGAAATCTGATCAACATCCAGGGGTGCTGTGATTTTGCACTAACAAGCCCATAGCGAGTTGAAAAGTCAATTATAAATCAAAAGAATGCATAAGCATCCACGTGTCTCCCAAGCACAAATTAGAAAGGAAAAAGGAAAGGAGAAGCATTCGGGTAGTGATGATTCTCCACGTGTCATAGAAGGAAGATTCCACTATCCAAGGAACCAATTAAAGAAGCAAAGGGATTGAGGACTAGCGGAATGAATGCGATCTCGAGTCCCAAAGCATGCAATTGAGATATACGTATCATAGAAGAACTAAATTTGGGTGGTGGCAACCTTAATGGAGTCCCGTTGAATTAATATCCATGAAGATCTATAAGAGAATGTTCTAGTGCTAGATAAAGAGAGAAGATATAGAAAAAAGAGAATTTCATAGATCCATAAGAGATTTAGGTTCATTCAATTGTGTTCATTGGCCTTAACAAGGCTCACTGCATGACGAAATTAGTGTAATCTATGCCATGTTGGCCTTATGTACTATTTTATCTATAAATAAGAGTTCTTGTTCTATGCACTGATAAGTTCACAATATTTTGTGTCCTTTGTTTCTTACTATTTGCTCTTATTCAGTTCTTGATGGATGTTTAAGTGTCTATCGTGCTACATTCCCTTAGATCTTTTACATAAATATTTTTATTGTGTTGTGATTATGTTTTAGTTTCATCCAAACATTTGATGGTTTGAGATCTCTTTCGAGTAGTTGATCATGTTTGATGCTCTTCGACTAATCTAGTAGTTATCTCAATATTAGTCTTTGTGCTATTTTAGTAAATTTTCGATGCATCACCTTAGTTAGGATTTTCACATCATTTTGTTTTCTCTCTAACTCTTATCTCGAAATGAATTAGAGAAGAGCTAGATTCTATAAAATCAAGGTTATCTTAGTCGTCAAGTCCCACATCTCTAATATTTTACACGACTTTGGTTATTCATCTACAAAGATAATCGTCAATATTTTTCTAGCATGCCCAAAGTGGGACAAGAAGTGAAATCTTAAACTTCAAATATTTCTAGGTTTACTATGTGACATAGAAATTTCTAGCCTTTGGAGGATTTTTAGCTACATATATAGTGAATCTATTCAAAATATTGACTGGTTTCAACAATATTGGTGGTTTAATCCTCTCTAGTTCATGAGAAGGATTCAAACAAGGTCAAGAACAAGAGAAGAAGGTGTGTTTGAATACATGTAGTTGTTCCTGGGGAGAGGTAGAAGAGGTAGATAGATTCAAATATCTCTATGTCCTTCAAACTGAACTCTTTCGACACCTTCACCTGATAAACCCTTCTTACAATCCACTAGAATTATCAGACCCAATAGCCTCCTAGAAAGTTTGTATCATGGAATTAGGGAAGTCCACTCATCTTTTCATGGCTCCAACAACATGGAATCCCAATCCAACTAATGAACTAAAGGAACTACCTAATTTTAGTGGTGAAGACTTCAAGACCCCGAGAGAACATGTTCAAGATGTTTTCAAGATCTCGCACAAGACATTACATCACGTAGAAAAGATGTTGCCTTAAGGTTACTCACTTCCTCATTTAAGGGAAAATATCTTAACTAGTAAAAATCCTTGACTCCTAACTCTATTTGTACCTGGGATCAATTAGAAAATGTATTTTTGCAAGATTCAGTGAGAAGGGTGATATATCTTCACTTCTACAACAACTTATCAATATCAAGAAAGCTCTGCAAGAGGCTATGACTAATTTCAATACCAGATTCCACAAGACATGGAAAAGGATTCTAGTTCTAGCTAGACCACCTGCATGTATGGCTATTTTATTTTACCTAAAGTCCCTAAACTCATATATTTCCGTGATGATTTAGTCGTTAGGAGGAGATTATTTTCCACAAGCATATGATATTGTAGTCCAAGCTGAGAATAACTTGATAGATGCTAGGAAGATTCCCCTAAAGATCCCTTTTCCAGTGTATTTAGAGATAGCTCCTCTTCCTCAAGTGTAAACCTCAAGTTATTCCCAAGCTCCAATGTCCATGTATAGCTACCCATCTTCCCAAGGAGCCACCACTCCCACCACTCCTACTACAGCATCATCATCTTCTTCTTCAGAAATGGAGGAAGTAAAAAACATCCTCAAGAACTTCTCTAATGAGATAGTAAATCTTAAGAGGAGTCAAGGCACATACCCAAGACATAATTATCAAGGCTATCAAGGGGGTAGACCCACTTACCCACCGCAATATCTCTCGAGTACAATCCTTTCACAACAAAATAATGTTCTTCTTATTATTATTTAAAGAACATCATACACTTTTATAGGTAATTATGCATCCTAAAAAATAGGATCCTTTAACAAAATAGACATAAGCACTACCATAATATTATGAGTTGTTGTAACAACTCGTAACGTACATAACAATATTAAATAAAATAATAATTCAATGTAAATGATAATTTCCTAACATTCCCCCTTAGTGTTTACATGGGAAGAAGCACATCTAAAAAATTGGAAACATAATCATATGCCTTCGCATAATTTTAGGTCTACAAACTGCTAGCTTGGATCTTGTTGTTTGGATCTTGCTTCACATGACCAATCCACTTCACCACAGTGAACCCCATGTCAGATGATCAAACTTCCACTGATTCACCTACACATGCGAATTCAACAATTCGCACTTTCACTTCCAGTGAACAATAGATTTCACCAGCTGATCAATGTTAGAAGTACGACAGTCGAAGGATCTCTATAGTCATAGGATCACTCCAATTCATATGCCCTCCTATATAACTATTTCAACATCCAAAATGAACATATTCCTCTTTTCAATATTTGGCAAGGAATGTATAACATTTTATTTCTACACACATCACTCAAAGAAAATAACTTAAAAGTATTATAAAAATGTGCCACCAAAAGTCTATATCGTAACCCCGTAGTTGGTGACTGATGAGAGCCATTGATACCATCCATACTCTTTTTCCTCTAACCTCTAATTTTCTCGCTACTAGCTCAGGTTTTATATTTCTTTAAGGCTCATTTCAGAATGACCCACCTCAAGTTTAACTTGGACATAGGATTCCACCGAAAATGCATCCGACTAAAAGCGAGGCAATTTTTTTTTTTCATCAATACTAACACTAAATGAAATTGTTGGTCACCATAATCTAGAACTTAGCAAAGGAAATACAGAAGGTTTGTACAAGAGAGTAGAGCACATTCAATGACATGGGAGTAGCGGGAAGGATTACGTGTGAAGAATAGAAATAGGTTTGGGACATAGCCATTTTCACAGTGAGGATCTATTTTTGGAGATAGCGTGCAGAGCACACAAACCGGTTAAAGAATTGGGTGACATGCATTGGATATTTTTGGAGGATCAGCTATGAAGAACTTTTCCTGGATACAAGTCGATAATAGATCTACTATCGTTATTTAAATAGAAGTAGTCTATTGCTAGTGCACTTGCATGTGTGGCTATTATTGTAATCTTAACATTGATAATAATAGTATGTGACCTATTTTGGAATTAGATAAGTGGTGAAGGGAAAGTCCCCACCCTTATAAATATGTATTGAACCATGTAGCATAAGGGTGAGTGTAAGAACTATGTTATAGTAAGATTATGCTGCCAAATATGATACGTGCATGAGCGTATACTATTGTTATTGTAAGGAAGCTTCTATGTATTACTTTGGATTAATATAATGGATACTATGGATTGAATCAAGGTGTTATCATGGTTATAGTTTAGTATTACATGTTTGATTTCATCATGGTTATCTTTTAAGTCTATTATTTTCTAGATCTAGATTTGAACATGCACTGTAGAATGATATATTAGTCATAGATCTAAATGCCTTAAGTATTCATCATGCTAACATCTTGCAAAAGCAACCCTAAATGGGGGCCCGGTACCTTTGCACAATTTGGGTGAGTGCTCGAGTCCTAGGGTGAGTGACGTGCCATCACGCTTGGGCTTATATTGGTCAATTCTAGGTTGCATCATTGGTTCTATTGCCAGACCTCTTTTTCAATTATTTTTCGGATGGATCACAATGAATACATATCAGATTGGCCTTAATAAGTGTTGAGGAGTGGATACACGATCCGGAAGAAGAATACGCATGACAATTCAACACTGGATATGAGTTTAACGCATGCATGTGGGTTGAACAAAATTTATTTGACAGCTTTTATGAGAGCTTTTTTAATATTTCTAGTATATTCGTATGAGTGGTTGATTGCTTATGCATATAAGTGCAATTGGAGGTATCTTACACTTTTCTAGGTTCGGGAAGAATTTCGTGTCGTTTATGATGCTTGATCCGATTTGGACTTGCACTATGGATACATGGTTCTATGGTGTTTTGAACAGTTATATCTTGGAGTACTCAATTTCTAATTATTTGTGCCTAGAGGTAGCTGAATTCTAGTTTTTATGATATCCAAGGGGAACTTACCTACAAGGCATTCCACTAGCGATCAAGATCCTAATGGTAACTTTGAATTTGGAGATAAATCAATGGATAACTAAACCCCACCATGCACGGGGTAGGAGAAGGTTTGGTGAAAGATGGAAGACCTACTGGCGTAAAGGTAGAGAGAGGAAAGGCAGCTTAAGTATAATGAGGTGTGCAAGATGGAGGTAGAGAAGCAACGAGAGGTTGTAGAGAAAATGGTGTTGTGGAGAAAGATAGTTCGGGAAGGAGTGGAAGTTCATGCAGAAGACGTGGAACCCGAGCCTCAAGAACTCCCCCATTTGGGAAAACATGACAGGGAACCCTCCTCGGCCTCATGTAGAAGCATGCCGGCGAGAAATGACCTAGGTCGGGGCATGCATCTGAATCCACCTGACAACCTTTCCCTTGCGCTTGGTTTTCTAGCATCCAAGATGCAACAAACAGTCAACAATATAATTCAAGCAATGCGAGAGAGTAGGAGTGAGTCTTATAATAGGCACAAAAATGGAAATGAAAATGATTTTGTTATTATATGGGAGTACCTTTTCAGGTGTATCATTTGTATATAATTCAGCACGTAAATGTTTGGACTATCATCACGGAGTACTAACGCTTCTCAAACTATCGAGGGTATAGTTCGGTTCTATTGTTGGGACACGGGAAGTACATATGTTGGTCTAAATTTAACTACAAGTTCGGGATAAGGAGGTATAGGTGGCTCTAGCTCTGGTTGATCTGGTGGTTCTGGAGGTAGAGGAAACACAGGAGGTTTTGGATCAGGTGGGCAAGATCCGCACCAAACCCAAAATATTTATATGGAGATGTCTCTTCATCTTCCAAAGTATAGGGACATAGAATATGTTGTTGAACATGTGCATATGTGTGAAATACCATTGCGCACAAAAGAAATCATTGATTCTAAGCATAGGGAAAGACAATTTGCTACTATTTTACAAGGGCGCACACACAACTAGTACAAAAGTTTAACCTTGATCAGTCTTACGTAGACTATACAACTTTAAAATATGCATTCCTTAGAAAGTTTCACATCTCTATGTTTGAGTAGAAGACTATAAGTGCACTCAATGATATCAAGCAAGGCACTACTAAGAGTGTTGGAGAGTATGATGCACATTTTAAAACGTTGTAATCTAATCTTTCTTATGATATACATACAAGCCAAAGTACATAGTGGTTTTTGGAAGCCTAATTACCCCTTTTCAAAGGGAATTATCACATAAGACACACTAATCCATAGGAAGCACTTGAAATAGCCTTACGCGCTGAGGTAGTTGGAAGTATAGATATTGGGGTGAGCCCATTTTTAGAAGCACGATCACAGCTATGGAAAAACAGTTGGAAAACCTATCGAAAATTCAACACATGAGACATGCATAAGGATTTGGTGCACATATTACAAAGTGGAAGGTCACACAAAGGATATTTTTCTCCGTAGATCGGTGCACTCATTGCTATTGGATTGTGAGATATGCCATTTAAACCATGATGTTATCCACTACCCCTTACTATAATACGCGATAAGGAAGAATGTTTCAAGTTAATATAAAATATGTAGGTCCATGACTCATGACACAAAAGAATACTGGCTGATTGGTCGATCCATGATGTTACGATATTGGTGTACACTAGACAGAAGTTTTAGATAACTCTAAAGGTAAGAATGAGGATCGGGATCGGATCACAATCAGACATGCTATGATCAAAATGAAGGGCATTTTAAAGGCAGTCATGGCAGAGGTCAAAGATACCAAGGTGGATTTGGAGGATGAGGCCGTGGTGGTGGAAGAAGTGAGTTCCCTCATGGAGCATGTTATACGACCACTACAGGGCATGAATGTCCTTAGAATATTACATGTTCTTTATGTGGAAAGATTCATAGCTATAAGGAGTGCCTAGAATTGTATAAGCATCTTAGTAAGCAACATAAACAAGAAAACAAAGGTGCAAGGATGGTTAGGATATAACATGCTATGGAAAATTAGTGGATGACTAAGTTTGAAGCGAGTTCGGGTGTTACAAGTAAATATCATGACCCGCATTGAGGTGGCACGCGTCAAAGAAGCATTAGAGCGAAGCCTACCATCATTAAGGAGGAGGAGTTTCTTCATACACGGTACCCCAACCTTGTCCATCAAAAGGAGGTTTATTAGGAAACCATGGAGGTACTCAAGAATCTTCAGGGTGAAATACAATATTTAAAGGAGCAATCACGGAAGATGGAGCAAAAGAAAGCATCAGAGATGGTCTAGACTGATATAGATGACTTGAGAGAAGTGTGTAAATTTTTCTCTAGGAGAATATCATTCCAATGTTAGGGAATTGGTTAAAAGGAAACACTCCATGCACAAGTGTTGAGACTGAACGAAATATCATGCGTGTAAATCTTCCCCCTCATATCCTAGATTATGACAAAGAAAGAACTCTGAATGCTATTGTGGACGGTTGGCTATTGAGTAATATATTAATTGATACCGACATGGAATTCAATGTTATTACCTTAAATTCATGGGTACAAATAGGGAGACCCCATTGCAGCCATCATCTAATGTATTGTTCATGGCTAATTGGACTAAGGCCACTCCTATCGGAGTTTTGAAAGATGCATCCATTACCATGCAAGGAGCCAAGTTCATTGGAGACTTTGAGGTTTTAGCTCTGACAGAGTTAGATAGCTTCCCATCTCTATCGGGGCATCCTTGGTGCTATGAAAATACTTTTTATCTTTAGTTCAACAACAACAGTTTATCGAGTTTTGAAAACAAGGATGAAAGAGTTATTATCCCTTTAAAATATGGAAAATCATGCCCTATGTTGAAACCCCGAGTGAAGAAGACTGACTAGGATTTATGTACGCACCATATGGGATCTAGAAGTTCTTAAGCCATCTAAATAAGGAATAATTCAAAGTGGGAGGATTCATAATGTATTAGCGATACTACAATTTTTTTCTTGTGATAAATGGGATCATAACACTTATGAGTTAGTAGGGCACAAAGTAAAGATCATATCTCCTAAAGGCATCAAACCACGTTGTGTCACGAGAATAGGTAATAACTCAATACCTTGTTATAAAAAATAATGAGATCTTATGGTATTCCTATATGCCATGGAGGGATAGTGGATAAACCCACTGGAAAGAAGAAATATGCTAGCATATACACTACGTGGCATAGTAGCACACTGGTGGGTGGCCCACAAGGATAATATTGTAGGCTAGAATGAAATTAGGATTGCTCTTGCTACTAGGTTCCTTAAGAGAATGAACCTACTCAAATATGCACTTATCATGGTAATCAACCTATTCACCACCACATTCGAAGTGTGAGAGACTCGAAAAGAGGGAAAGAAGCTTTACCACCTTCGCTATGGGTGCACAATTTTATTCCACTTTACAAGGATGCACACATGCTTGGTATGTATATGCAGAGCTCCATAGAGAGACTGGAAATTGGTAGGATTTAATTGCAGGAATGTCCCAGATGTTTGAATTCTTCTCTACTAAACCTCTAGTGAAAGAAGCATTAAGAGCCATAAATCACTTAACTATGGGGTATAGTGCCAAGGTTGAAGAAATCCTTTAGGTGTTATTGGAGGAAGGAAACTTAGGAGCACATCTTGTTGAAGAGACAGAGGTCGATGCCACACTACTTCAAAGAACTTGCCTTGAGAGAGAAAAACAAAAAAATGGTCTACTTAGGCTGATGAAAAAGAAGTGGTAAATTTGTATGTAAACCATTTAGTAGGTAGGTGTGAGGTGTTGGAAAGTGTAGATAATACCAAGTGTGCCTATCATGAACTTATGAAAACAAAGAAGGTGAATATTGGGTTAGATGTTGAGCTTAAAGAAGCAATAATTGGAGACTATTGGTTATAATCTAAAGTGGAAAAAGTCATTGAGTTATTAAGGGATTATCGGGACTTATTCCCTAGGGGGTACCATGAACTTAAAGGCATGCATGAATCATTAGGGAGATGAAGATAAAGGTTAAAGAGGGTGTGTTCCCGATTCTGAAAGAGACCTTACAGGATGAAACCCAACTTGCATGAAAAGGTCAAAGAAGAGATTGAAAAAATGTTGAAGTCTGGGATTATCAATCCCCTTGATGAGTCAGAATGGGTTAGTCCAATGGTGATCAGTATCAAGAAGGATGGACATATTAGGATCTGCATGGACTATAGGGAGTTGAATGCTACATTTTTGACCGATCCCTTTCCTACGCCATTAACTGAGGAAACACTAGAAGGTATTACAGGTGTGAAATCTATTCATTTACAGATGGATTCTCTGGGTATCATCAGGTTAGGATTTCCTAGGAGGATCAGGAAAAGACTAATTTTACTACTGAATGGGGTAGCTTTGCCTATACTATAATGCCTTTTGGTATGAAAAATGTGCCTTTTGTATTTTCGCGCATAGTTGTTCAAGTGTTCAAGGAATTTATTCACAACTTCTTACATGTTTATTTGGATGATTGGATGGTGTATGGATTAGTTAAGGATCATTGTGATAACTTGTGTTTAATGTTATAAAGATGTAGACAGTTGAGTATCTCTTTAAACATCAAGAAGTGCATATTTGCTACATCATTTGGAATATTGTTAGGACACATAATCTACAAGGAAGGTTTTTTGGTTGATCTAGCCAAGGTTGTAGTTATTATAGGCCAAAGAGAGCCTACCAGTAAGAGTGAGGTGTGTGGATTTTAGGTCATACGGGATCTTACATAATTTTTATCAAAGGATATGCCAAAGTTGTCGTACCACTAGAAGAGTTACTGAAAAGGAAAGGTTCATTCTACTGGGGAGAACTGAAACAACGCACATTTGATATATTGAAGGAGAAACTTACTATCGCACCTATTTTGCATTTTCCTTCATGGGACCAACCATTTCATGTACATGTGGATGCCTCTAGCATGGCCATTGGTGCAATGTTGGCTCAACCTAGAGAAGGTATTATAGATCATCCTATTTGTTTTGCTATTAGAAAGATGACTCTGTAGAAAGGAATTACACAACTACAGAGAACAAAGCTTTGTCATTGATCTATGCGCTACATAAATTTCAATAGTACCTACTAGCTACACCATTCTTCTTTTATACAGATCACATGACATTGAATTATTTAGTAAATAATTAAGTTCTACAAGGGTGCATATGCAGATGGGTACTCTTATTTCAAGAATTTGATTTCACAGTTATGGTAAAACCAAGGAAAAGTAATTCTGGACTAGACCATTTATCCATAATATAGCCGAGGAGAAGAAACATAGGCAATTGAAGATACCATTCTAAGTGCATAGTTATATTGGTAACAACGAGCACCATCAAAAATAAAGGACATTTTTGTCTTTCTATGAACAAATATGGCACCAGAAGGAATGAAATCCTTGGAGAAGAAACAACTTTATATACATGCAACCCCCTTCATGTTGATTAGTGGTGACCTATACAAGTTAGGTTGGGATGAATTATTACACCATTGTGTACTGGAACATGAGCACATAGATATTATGGAAGAATATCATGGTGGTATTGCAGGTGACCACCGTGTAGGTGATGTCACTATGTGCAAGATTATAATCATTGGATTATGGTGGAAGACCACGTATAAAGATTGCAAGGAATTTTGTAAGGCTTTTGATCATTGTCAATGTCTTGGGAAACCAGGTCAATGAGATGAAATGCCTCTACAACCTATTACTAGTGCAAAACCGTTTGAGAAATGGGTTATATATTTTTGGGTCCTATTTCACCAGTGCACATAGAAATAGATTACACTAAATCATAACTTCTTGTGTGCATGTATACTTTTCTTGATGCTAAATCAAATGAAGTAAGAACTACCACCTAAAATAGTTCTATAATTTAGCTAAAACAAAGCATAAACACCATCATGATAAGAATTAAACAAGGGTTAGATGCTAGCATTCATCAATACAAACTTTGAAACTAACAATGCTAAATATCTAAACTCCTCTATTCTCTAACAACAAATAAATGAATGGACCTAAGTAAGCTCCATGGCTATCAAAATAGTTGTCCTTAGTATACCAAGTAACCTAGGAATGAGGGCCTATCAAAGTTGGGCTACAAGACCCCTTTGACACCTCCCATATGACCTAAGAACTTAAGAGAGAGGCTTAACTCTTCAATATGATGAACTCTCAAAAGGGAAAGGTGCAAGCTCTTAGTCTCTTTGCTATATGCTTTGCATTTGCTCTCTTAGAAAGTTTAGGTGTAAGTAAAAAGGTAAGTGGAGGGCTCTTTATATAGCCCAAAGGATAAATGATTCAACACATTCTCATGAATGTGGGATAAAGGTAAAACATGATTAGGAATGGATAAGGTTGCTTTATTAAAGGTAACCTTACTTTAGAAGGGTTTAATTTATGCTTAGCAAGTCATGGGAGTTGGGGGGTATTTTAATTAATCAAAGGTGATTAATTAATAGGTAGGTGTAAGCTTGTAGAAGCCAATTAGAAGAATATTAGTGTGATTTAGGCTATTATAAGGGGATTAAATCAATTAAATATTGATTTATTGGTTAAATGGAAGGGAAAGCTAATTAATTAATAATAATTAATTAGTCTAGGTAGAAGGGGTGATTTATTAACAGAAGGTCATTAATTAGGGTATTTTTGGATAGGAAACTTAATTAATTAGCTTAGTGTAATTAATTAATGAAGATATGAGGGGAAATGAGTGCTATTGACGATATGTTGTTGATTTTCGAGAAAGGGGATAATTAGCGCAATTTAAGTATTTAAATTTCTTGGGCGTAATTATAGGTGTCTACATTTTCCCCTCTTTGGGGTGGTGTAAGTGATGTCACTTCAAAGATAGTAGACAAAAGAGATTTTGAAGGGATAGAAGAAAAATTAGTAGGAGAGATAGATGCCCTCGAGTGTCAATGGGGTGATGAAAGAAGATGATTGATAATCGAAAAAGCGAGAGAGAGATAGAAGAATGGGAAGAGGCAAGATGCCCCGGTAAGATGGAAGAATAGGGGTGAGAGGAAAGCGATGTAGAATGAATATGGAGGAGGGGAGAGAAGAGCTTAGCCTCTAGCGCTATGTATTAGAACAATTTCGGTGTCATCATATTGCCATAAGAGCTACGTCATCAGTCCTTATGAAAAATATAAGCATATGACAAAGGTAGAACGACATGAAAAGCCATACTATGAATGATTGTCCATTGCTGAAAACACCAACTCCATGCAACATACAAAATGCAATGCAATACGAGAAAGTGAAAGATGCCTAACTCCATGCAACATACAAAATGTAATGCAATACGAGAAAGTGAAAGATGCCTAACTCCATGCAACATACAAAATGTAATGCAATACGAGAAAGTAAACAAGCTAAACTAACAGAGAAACATAATATAATGTTTTTATTATCAAATGTCGATTCACGACTTAATTGTGAAAATTAATGACAAGGGTTGATGATGGTGCCCCAAGCAAGGATACATATGAGGGGAATAACGGAGGACACTTGGGTCTGATGGAAAAGTAATGTGCACTATGAAACAGTACCAGACAACTCGTTGTGCCCCAAAGTATGGACGAAGTAAGCAACCTAGCTTTTGTTGATGGAGGTAGATCAAGATGATTCGCAAGTCGCACACATGAACAAGTGAGAACCAAAGAGTGACGTTTTGTAGGATGATTTTAAATTTTTAGAAGTTTTCTGAAACATATTTGAATGTTTTTAATGATTTTTTTCTCTAACATATTTGAATGTTTTGGTTGATTTTAAAATTTTTATGAAACTATGTATAGGAAGACGAGAAAGCGTGGATGCCCCCAGCGATAGATGGGATGTACAAGGGCATAAGGCCACGTGCGTACTGAAAGGTGAAGATGTAAAAATGTCCCAACGATAAGGTGAGAGTATTCAAAGGTAAACTCTTCACAGTAGAAACAGGACCCAAGGCCATTATGGATAGGTTCAACATGATGATGAACATAAACCAATGAAATGCTGGGAAGAAGCAAGGATGCCCCCAGCGTAAGTTGGCCTACAAGCACATGATAGAAAGGAAGGAGAAGATTATTTTTGTGGAAGGGGAAAAAGGTTTCCACAAACATGGAAAACAAGTAATCTTATACACATGGATGTTCGGAACGAAGTAGAAGAACGATGTGAATGATATGAATGTAGATTAGAAGCCTCGTGATGAAGAAGTGATTAACCAAAGGCATAAGTTGTGAGATGAGATATGGACTAGAGTAAGAGTCTGAATAAGGTCCAAAAAAGACACTTGGTAACATACTAATCCTGTTTACTCATAGAGATCCAGTGTGTGCACATGGATTTTATTAGCTCTTGAAGTGAAGAGACCCTAGCCAATGTGTAGGAATGATTTATTTTGATAAATGATTTTGTGAATGGAGGGTGAAAGGATAGCCGTACATTGCTCCACTGCCAGCCAGGTGTTCATAGCCCTGACGGAGATGTATTTAATTCTAATCGCAACATTGCTCTACTTGCCAGTCAGGCATCCATAGCCCCGATAGAGATTATTGGAAATACCCCAAGAGAGAGTTATATATCAATTTGCTTTTGCTTTGTAGCTTTTAGATTTTGATGTTTGATTGATTTTGATTATTTTTTTGTCTGAAAACTTATTTCAGCTCACTTGTTTGACAAGGGGTTAAGAACCACTGATGGCTTGATGGAAGGAGGTGGAAATGCTTGTGATGATGACATTGGCTAGTGTCAACAAATATGTCCAAAATTTCTTTACAACAAGTTTATTAGATGTTTGAATGTGATAGGATCTCCATGAGGTCAGTTGTTCTTTAATTTACCAAGGTGATAAAAGACCAGGGCAAACAGATACCATAGAGATAAATGTCACAAAATGTATGCGAATAAGCTAACCAAAATATCACCAAAGGGATGAAAATGGTAGGAAGACTTGCAGAAGAATAACAAGGAAGGGAAGAAAGAAATATCCATGTGTACGCAACACCTGATTGCAATGTTTGATCCTTGTACCTTTGATTTTTGTTGTTGTTTTTTTAGATTTTGATATATATATATATATATATATATATATATATATATATATTGAACCATTGTTACTAACAAAGTCACTCTGTGTGATAGGATCCAACAACGATGTTTGTGACTTCCTTGATAAGGGAGACTAAGCGTGTTTGTTTATCAAGAGTCATGTTTTCCCCAATCTCGATGATCGTGGTGAGTTCACACTCAACAAAGGACTGTGATTTATCCTGAAACATGGATTTTGTATGCGGGAGCTTGAGTTCCCTATCCAGAGGTTTATGCACTTTCTACCATACTTGATGGTTATGTTGATGTGTGTTCTTGAATCGTGCTTGATTTACAACTTTGAGATTGTTCCAGTTGTTGGGGGATTTTGAGCTCTTGGAAGTTTTGACCTGAGCTTGATAATGAACCTATTTGGGTTTCTTATAAGCTGACGCTTGAATTTTCTGACCTTGAGAAGGAGAAGAATGTGAACATTTATGATTGATGATAGGAATGATAGAAATGGTAGTGGGCTTGCCACAACCATTGATAGAAGAAATATGTGATAGATGAAAAGGATACGGTCCAAGAATTGAAGAGGATGGGCTACTAGGAGGTGAGCCACGAGATAGAAGGTGAAAGGCTACTAGGATGTGGCCCAAGAATAGAAGAAGAAGGGCTACTAGGATGTGACCCATAGATAGAAGATGAAGGGATATTAGGATGTGGCCCAAGAATAGAAGAAGAAGGGCTACTAGGATGTGACCCATAGATGTAAGATAATGGGCTGCTAGGATGTGGCCCAAGAATAGAAGATGATGGACTACCCGGGGGTGATCCATACCTAGAAGACAAGGGGCTAGTTGGACATGCCCCAAGAATAGAAGATAGTGGGCTACTCAAAAATGTCCCACAAATAACAGAGGGAGGGCTATTAGAATGTGACCCACACCTAGATGAAGATGAAGGGCTACTTGGCGTTGACCCCAGAAGAGATTGTGATTGAGGAATTATGATAGACAAAGAGTTATTGGGTGATGAGAAGATAGAACATGGATCTATGCAAGACCAAGGAGTTTCATCACATAATGAAGAATGTGAAGATGGAAGAATAAGAGGAGGATCAAGTTGTATGATTTGAGGCTCTTCCTCCATTTCTTGATCAAAGGAATCAACATTTTCCTCACAATATGCAGATGCATCAAAGTCTAAAGAGAATCCTTTTTTGTAATCTACTAAAGAAATATCTTCATATGCCCCTATAAATGCCCTGATTGTTTCTTCATTCTGAAAGAGATCAATCGGTATGAGTTGTTGATCGATCCCTAGGGGTTTATTGGAAGAAATAGGTTCACTTGGTGTGGAAGGATGAGAAGATGTTTGATGATTATTGATAGAAGAAGATGGTGTGGGGGACGAAGAATAAGTGTAGCTAGATGTCTCAGGAGTAGAAGAAGGTGGTGTGGACCTACCTATACAATGGTATGTTGTATGTAAAATAGTAGGATTAAGTCCAAAGTCTATAGATTGCGATGCATGGGTCGATTCAGATGTTTGTCTTGAAGGACTTTGAGTCACATGAATCTTCACAGAAGGAAGATTCTGTGGGGGTGATTGATGAAGAAGGTCCTGCAAAGAAGGGGAGGACTGTGATTCAAGCATCGCATTAGATGAATGATTACAAGGGTCCTGCAAAGGAAGAGAGGACCGCGATTCAAGAATTGTATTATACTTCTGATTGGAGGGATTTGGAGTTGCGTGTATCTTCAAAGGAAGAAGATGTCATTGGGCGACTGATAAAAGGGGTCCTGTGAAGAAAGGGAGGACCATGACATAAGAGTCACATTAGATGATTGATGAAGAGGATCCTGCAAAGAAAGGGAGGACCATGACTTAGGAGTCGCATTAGATGACTTAGGAGTCGAATTAGATGAATCCAAATAGTAGTTTGGATCTGAATCCTTAGAAGAGTCAGAGGAAATATTTGGATTGGAATCCTTAGAAGAAGAGGAAATGTTTGGATTAGAATTAGAAGAAGAGTGGGGGGAACTCAAATAATAATTTGGATCAGACGTGTCCAAATCATACCACCGACTATGAGATGAAGGTGGGGAACGAGTTACCCATATGGGCTCTCTAGCACGAAGAACCAAACAAGGTTTAGTTGTGATGGGAATCCTATGATTTGAATTGCTGAACCTAGGTTATGTATTTTTGTAAGTATGGGGAACCGCACGATAGTTAGTCATTTTTGGTGTTGTTTTAAGCACAAACATCTAGATCTAGATAGTGTAATGGAACTCCTTCAAAGGGAAGAAAGTGACATGTCAATTTGGGTAGCATAAGGACAACCAACCAGACATTGTGTAAGTATGGGAATGCGTGCATGATTTTTTGAAGAAGGTCTAAGGAAAATAGACATCGTGACGACGTAATATCGATGAGATAAAAAGGGATTGTCCTAGAAAATAAATTTTCTGAATGAATAATCACAAGGAACAATAATGCGAGTGTGAAAACCAAATCGAATCAACAAGGAAATACACCATATGAAAATGTGATGCAAATATGACCAACAAGATGTTTTCACTTATGCCAAGTTCAAGGAAATGAACAAAATGTAAGTAAAAACAAGAAGTCAATGTGATCTCCCAATCAAGATATACGATGAGTGAGCTCAAACTTGATTAAGACCTATATCTCAAAAAGTGCCAATTACAATTTGCGAATGACACAACAATATCACCAAGATATGTTAACCCACTTTACGAGAAAGTGAAGTATTGATATCGAGGTGTTATTCATATAACACGCACAAATAGTAACACCTAGCACTCTTTGAAATCGAGGTAATAATAGAACCGAACTACAAAGATCAAAGTATAGCTAGGAATAGTTAAAAATGTGTGCAACATAACCATACAATATAGGTATTTACGTCGAGTTTACAAGAAACAAGACGTAAATATCAAAATTGTAGTGATACGATACAAATAAGCTAACTCTTCTAAGGAAGTCTGCGGTGATGAACCATGCCTAACTACAATGACGACCTTGACATGGGTATCAAGATCACAATGGCTACTAATGACATGAAAATGCCTCCGCACACTTTAGACATTTAACTAACCCAGCCACAAACATGGATGGGCGTAAATGGACATAAAAGTGAGAGAAACAGTTGATTGATAACACAAAGGTAGTCACCCTTCTTTTGCTCAACAAAGTGTCAAAATAATGTGAAGGAAGTAAATCAAGAAAAAATGATGAAAAATGCTAGCCTCACTTCAGCAGAGTTTCACCTCGCCCTAAGGCAAGTAAAAACTAGGTGAGAGTAATACGTCACACATTTCTCAAAAAGAAGGTTCACAACTCAACACTGTTTTAAAATGGTCAAAGTGGGCTCCTAGCCAAAGTATATTCTCCTAGGTAGTTCTCTCACCCTAGGTGTTACAAAGTTGCCACGAGCGAGCGCGATTTACCCAAAAAGTCGCACTGACTAGTTTGGGAGTATCTCGGCTTTACTTTACCCCCTTCAAGAATAGTAGGCAACTAGTGTGTCTATGTGTACTATCACTGGGGTCGCCACAACGGACAACTTGTAATGCTATCTCACAAAGGAATCACTAGTCAAGTAGGTAGTGCGGAGCACTTCTGTTTCATCCACAAGGTTCCCTCTTGCGTGGACTACTTTGGGGTTCCTGGAACCACCCCCATTGTTGTAGCTTAAGGTGTTATGCTAAAGGGGTTATGTTCTAGTTGAGTGGAGAGGGACATACCCTTTTCCAAAACCTGCAATGTAGTGTTTTGAATATGTTGTTATTTTTATCTTGTTTAATTAGGTGTGGTTTGCTTGAACACCTTTTGGCAACCTATATAACAACTGTATTATTAGTTTTTTATTTTGTTTTGGTTCCTCATTTCTTTGACAAGTGTTTTTAGGTCCCGCACTCAAGCGTTAGTAGTTCTCCAAGAAAATCACATTATTTATAAGAGGATTAAGAGTTGCTTTTGATTCTCAAGATCATCCAAGGATGAAAGAGAAGAGCATACACAAAAAATAATCCAACTAAAAATTAAAGAAAATCTTTTCAATCAATGAACCATACAAAATTCTTGATAATTGTTCATTCCCTTAAACCATGTTTCGTTCCTTTTAGAAGCAAAAAAGCGCCCTTAAAATGGGCAAATTTTTCCAACCAAGATTCAATTTTTGACAACAACCCATCACATTAATATATGAATAGAATACTCAATGATAAGGGTTGGGGCTAGGAGGAATACCTGTAGAATGTCGAGATGATGTGCGCGTACCATAGAGAAAGATCAGGCTGACTGCGAAGAACTCCTTTTTGTCTTGGAAGGACTACCTGCAAATAAGAACACAAGACCACAAGATTTTAATTAGACAATAAATGAGGAAACTGCCTTGGGCCCAAGAAATATAAAACTTCCTTTCGAAGGTGGTCAGTTCCCCTGCTAATATGAATTAACACAAAAGACTATAAGATATCAATTAAATTGCTTTGTTGAGTGGTAGGGAAAGGTGGTTATTGGTTATAGTCGGTATAACCGTCTGCGATTCTTGATAATCGATGGCGGTTACTGATGACCGATATCGGTAGAGTCTAGGATCTGAAGGTTAGTTGTTTTGTGGGGTGGTGGTGTTATTTGGTAGTTGTGTTATTTGTAGGGCTTTGTATATAGGTGATATTAGGAAATAGGGTGATGAGAGGTAGATGAATGACAGTTAGATGCAATGACACGTTGGGTAGTGGATCCAAGAATGGATTTGTGAGGACTTATGATTCAAAAAGTCGAAGAAATGTTATTAAAGAGGACATGCAAGAAAGTAACTGCGATTATTCACGGAGATGCGAGTCAAGAGCTCGATGGCAAAGGCGAAGCGAGGTAGGATGGTCGGCACACGATGTGAGATCAAATCAGTTTGAGTATCATAGGGCTCAGTATCCGATTGCGATCTTGGTTGCTCTCCTTTGCTTGGCTTAACTCTCCTTGTCTCTTCACTTGTCTCTGCTCAGTCAAGTAAAGATCCGGGTTCTCTTGATCGCTCCTGATGCTCTTTCTTGATTCAAAGAATCCTTTCCTCTGATCCCAAAAATGAAATTCCGATCCTTTGTTTTTGGTTTGGGGAGGCCATTTACAGGGAACCGATGGCGGTTACGTAACTGACGGCGGTCGAGTAGGAACCGGCATCGGTAAGGAAAAAGTAGGCTATTTTTAGTAAAATAGCCCACCTTCCCTGCTTTTCTCCCGAGAGATTAGTTGCGGGCTTGGTCAAGTGACTAGAAGGTCGGTTTTAGGTGCGAAAAGGGTCATTAGTCATGGGTGTAGGTGTAGACCAAGTTTTAGGTTTTAATTAGGTTAGTTTAGGATTAGGGCTAGGTCATGATGAGGTGGCAAAATGAGGTGGCGGGTGAGGTGATGGGGATTTATCAATTCTGAGTAATTAATAAATAATTGTGTAAGGTTTAGGTAATGAGGTTAGGTTGCGAAATGGGATGCGGGTCACAAGGGGTCGTAAGACACGAATTTGGTGTCTACATTAGCCCCTTATTGTCGTGTAGCTTGTGTTGTAAAGCTGCGCGGACAATAATATGAAGTGGTTTCTCCTGTTAAGGATATAGGTAATCCCCCTCAAATCTATCACGGATTGAGTGAACGGGAAATCAGGGATAGGGTTGATAAAGGGTAAATGTTGTAGAGAGGATGGTAAGGTGGTGGGGTAGGTCCAAGGCAGCAGACGCATGTTGAAATGCAATAGTGCGACTAGGGTACATGATTTGGCGAGCAAACCAGCAATGTATAGGCAAAGGTCGATAGTTTATCCAAACAAGGGTGATATAATCCTGGTATCCAAGGCATAGGAAGTAGCTCCGGGTATATAACGGGTAAGGTACGAGGCGTTTAGGCATGTTCGGCGGTACGAATGGTTGGTTTGGTTGAGATAAACGTCACGGTCTAGTCTAGGCAAAGTTGGTCGACAGATCAAGTCGAGGACCCTAATCATGCTAAAACACGAGCAGTGAGCTCGATTGAACAAAAGGTATAGATGGATGGATGGATAAAATAAAATTTGATTGTGGGTATGGTATTGAAGTGATACGGCCGTGGGTCGGGCCAAGTTGTTGGGGTTCTGACCTTGGGTCGGGCCGGATGGTTAGGGTGAGGCCTTGGGTCGGGCCAAATGGTTGTTGGGTGGCGGCTTTGGGTGGGTCGGATGGGTAGGGGGTCGAGCCTTGGGTTGGGCCTTGGTCGGGCCAAATGGGTAGGTTGAGGCCTTGGGTCGGGCCAAATGGGTAGGTTGAGGCCTTGGGTCGGGCCAAATGGGTAGGTTGAGGCCTTGGGTCGGGCCAAATGGGTAGGTAGGCCTTGGGTTGAGGCCTTAGGTCGGGCCTTGGTCGGGCGAATGGGTAGGTTGAGGCCTTGGGTCGGGCCAAATGGGTAGGTTGAGGCCTTGGGTCGGGCCGAATAGGTAGGTTGAGGCCTTGGGTCGGGCCGAATAGGTAGGTTGAGGCCTTGGGTCGGGCCAAATAGTAGGGGCCGGCCTTGGGTCGGGCCGAATAGGTAGGTTGAGGCCTTGGGTCGGGCGGTATAGGAAACAAATGGTGGTGTTGGGTCGGCAAAGGTGTTCGTGAGTGGATATAGGCGATATGTGGTTAAAAAGGGGCAAATGGTAAATAAGGGCAAAAAAATTGGGGAAAGTTGGCGAGAAAAACCGATGTCGATTCTACATGACCGATATCGGTTAAGGGACGATCTTAGGGTTCATTAGGGCAAAATGAAACCGATATCGGTTATGGTAAAAACCTATAAAAAAAAAAATACGGCTTGTCATTGTCACTTTTGTTATTTGAAAACCAAATTGATTTGTATGCGAGCGTGGAGAGTTGAGATTGGAGGTTTTATTGAGTGAGGTGGAGCTATTTTGCTAGAGGAGTGAGTTGTTTTGCGGGCCGAGTGAGGAGGAGCAACGCGATTGATTGGCCGGGACCCGGATCGGAGTGGAGCTATAGCACGGCGGCGGGAGGAGCGGAGAGGGCTGGACCAGTGGACCACCACCACCCATCCCACCACGATGCACGTGTCGTCGTTCGGGTAGGTTCGAACTCTTTATTTTGTGCATTTGAATGGTATTAAGCTAAATTGGGGGTTTGGGTAGGAATTTACATGTTTTAGAAAATAATGAGTAAATGGACGTAATTTGAAAAAGCGAAGAGGATAGATGGGTAAAATAGGGCAAGGCGGCTGGGTGGGTAGGTTTTTAGGGTGTTTGGGTGGGTAGATAAGTAGAAAAATGCAAAAATGTGGGTGGGGGCGCGCGGGGGTTCGGCTCAGGAAATAGCGATGGCCGATGTCGGTCGCTAGCGGCAAGGCATCATCGGTCGTAAAATTTTAGAAGTGGGGTTACTATGTGGTTGACCGGCGTCGGTCGGTGGTTGACCGGCGTCGGTGGGAAGAGGTGGTTGGTTGTTTGGGACCGGTACCGGTCCGTAGTGTTTGTGTTGTTTTGTTTTGGTTTGTTTTGTTTGTTTTTGCTTTGGCTTGTGTGGGTTTATTGGGGGTTTGTGTGGGTTTGTTTTGTTTTGGGTGGGGTGGGTTTGGTTTTGGGCTGGGTGGGTTTTGGGTGGGGTGGGTTTGGTTTTGGGTTGGGTGGGTTTTGTGTTGGTGTGTTTTGGGGTGGGGTGGGGTTTGTTTTGGGTGGGGTGGGTTTGGTTTGGGGTGTTTTGGGGTTGGTGGGTTTGGGTTTGGGTTTGGGTTGGGTTGTTTTGTGTTGGTGTGTTTTGGGGTGTGGGTGGGGTTTGGGGGGTTTGGGTGGGTTTGGGTTTGGTTGGGTTGTTTTGGGTTTGTGTGTTTTGGGTGTGGGTGGGGTTTGGGTTTGGGTGGGGTGGGTTTGGGTTTGGGTTGGTTTGTTTGGGTAGATTTGGGATTTGTATGGGTTGGGGTTGGGTGGGTTTTTTGGGTTGGGTGGTTGAAGGTAGGTTGCTAGAGGGGGGTGGTAGAGAGTTGGGGTGTGGTCGGGGGGATAAAAGGGGGTTTAGAGGGTAAAGTAGATGTTGTGATAAAGAGTAGGTCTAAGGATGTGGGTTGGTTTTGCAGGCACGTCAGCAGTTGACGATGCGGGATAGGATGCCCCCGCTGTTGGTGCGGATGCGGCCACACGTATCTGCGGCTCATTGGGTGATCATGCGCGAGGTGGGACTCGGCGGAGTCCAGCGATACAGAGCTATTGATAGAGATCACAGCCTGATGGTCGCCCTCATCGAGAGATGGGATCCGGCGACCAATGTGTTCCATCTCCCGGCCCAGGGAGATGACTATCACATTGGAGGATGTGTATCGCATCCTTGGCCGATCGAGGAGAGCGGTGTTCGAGTAGGTCGGAGATGGCGATGGACAGCATCCTGCGAGGTTTTGGAGATGCGGCCGCGCTGCTTACCTATCACGGTGCCGAGTATCGGGTATGGTGACATGTCTGTACCGTGCTTGCACAACACGAGACACGGCCCAGCCGTCTTGATGATGATTAGGATCACACTTCGCCCTCCCGGACTCGAGAGGAGGCCGTTTCCACGAGGCATTGATAGGGTGCTTGCTTGAGATGGTGGAGGAGCATACTTGCTATGCGTGGCACCGGTGTATCTGACAGTGCGGCTATCTGAGAGACTCAGGGGTTATCGCCGGATGCGGCGATTTGGTATTTGTTCGACTTTTTACTTCTTGTTGGGCATATGAGCACATCATATGCATCGAACCCGATAGGGCTGCCCAGCGGCCGGGGCCACGAGTTATATACGAATACGGCTTTGAGAGGTGGTTGGGAGTCGTGGGGCAGCCCACGGCGGTGCTTGCGGGGAGAGGCGTTGCCTACTACGAGGCATTTATTAGAGGGCACGACAGTAGTAGATATTGTATGGAGACCTTACGAGAGGTCATCACCCTCGCGAGAGGAGCCCACTTACGATTGCGTCGATCCAGTACACATTACGGATAGCGGGGCGGAGGCCAGGAGAGTATGCGAGAGATACCCCTAGAGAGAGTGCAGCGAGCGAGATGGGGCTGCGGCAGGGCGAGCCACCTCCCTTCCCTCGGTATAGGAGGGATGATGTAGAGCCCCACTTGCTGCACCACAGCCCTTGGATCCAGTTGGGTTCTTTGAGAGGCAGCGAGATGACCACGATAGATGATGCTGGTTGTGCGAGAGCATACATGGTGTGGTGGGCTGGTCGAGAGAGCGGCGAGGTAGCACAGCCCTTGCATGCCCGAGACTTAGCAGGTGTGATGGCGAGAGAGATCAGCTCGGGGGTCGAGTGCAGCTCTTACGAGGGGCAGCTTCTGCTGCTGCAGAGCACGAATAGGGGGTGTCTTACGAGGCGCTTGCTTGAGCTCTCGAGGAGCGAGCACAGCACGAGCACGGCACCACCACCACACCAGGCCGGCCACGAGTGCGTGCACGAGCGTGCAGAGCGGCGGCGAGGCCGAGCAGCGGCACGCACCACCACCAGCAGTACGAGTGCACCACCACGGCCAGCGAGCACCAGCGCACCACCGCACACGCCGGGGCACGTAGCCAGGCACCACCAGCCACCAGGCTTGCCCAGCTCCTTGATGGCTACGGTATTAGGTGCCGGTCGAGGACCAGCCCCATATGGCTCGGTTAGAGCGGAGGCCCGATACTATCGAGATATTCTTGATAGTACGGGTTGAGTATCGCCTTATGCGCTCATAGAGCGAGACCTCTCACGGCCGAGATCTCGGGAGGTGCGGCCACGGCCGGCGTGTACATGACGAGGCGGGAGGCGAGAGGCACCACGAGGACCAGCGAGGAGAGGTGCGAGGCGGTGGGAGAGAGGCGAGGAGCCCGGCATGGTTTTGTATTTGTATATTGGATATGGGCACCGGTCTGCGAACCGGTTATGTTTATAGAGGCCTGCGTGCCTACATATTACTCATTTATTCATTCATTCATTTATTGTATACGGCTGCGAGCCGAAATGCAGGTTATCTGATTGGTACCGGCTGCGAGCAGTATATTTTTTGATATGAGGACCGGCTGCGAGCGAGTCGAGATTATTGATAGTTATTGCGGCCTGCGTGCCGGCTTTGTTGGATTATGAGATCACAGAGGCCCCGATGCAGGGCACAGTGTATATTTGAAAACTTGTATATATATATAGAGATGATGTTTTGATCCACATGTTGTGTTCAAAATGTTTTTAAGTATTTTGTCGATGGTTTATGATATAGAATGTATGATGAGTTTAATTGACATGTTGATATATGGATGATGTGTTATATGATGAAATGTTGCATGTTTTGGTGCTGGTTTTGGGACATTGTTATATATGTATCTGATGAGTTGGATCCAAATGATGTATAGATAGATAGTTTTTTGTTTTGTTTTGGTATCCTTAGTTGATGACTTGTTTGTTTTTGTAAAATAGATGATGTTAATGAAATTGTAATGATATGTGTGGTGGATGGACAAATATGGATAATGGTGATGAGATGCAGGAAAAGAGGCGGGCGCGACAAAAATTAGGTAAAAAATGAAGAAAAGAACCATGTTTCAAAAAGGCAGGTGTATAACCGATATCGGTTAGATAACCGACGGCGGTAGTTAGTAGACCGATATCGGTTACATAACCGATACCGGTTATTTAGGTATGAGCTTTTCTAAAAATAAAAAAGCTAGGGTGGCAACTTAAGTTCTAATTTTGAGAGCCATGCGAAAGTTAAATACGAACGATGCTTTTGGCGGTGAGACGAGGTAATTGCATGAGAAATTTGAGTGATAAGGAGAAAAGAGACAGGGAAAGTGAATGTGTTCTGAGATTCAGAAGGCAGAAAGGTGAATTTGAAAAGGGTGGTGATCATGGCAGAACGAGGAGAAGCATCCAGCGAGGCGGGGGCGAGAGGAAGACAAGGGCCACCTCAGAGCTGCTGCAACTCCAGAGGTAAACGTTTTGGTTGTGATTTGATTTCTGCATGTTTTGTGAATAAGATGGGGGAGAGTATGTGGGTAGATATGAGAAAGAAAAGATGATAACAAGGGTTATAAATGAGGTGAGTGTTACGTGGTAGGTAATCAAGGGTTTGGGTATGTGCATGTGTATACGAGAGAGGAATAAGCGAGCAATTTATTGTCGTAGGTGGTTGTTTAGGCAAGGTGTATGAAAGTAACAGTGACCGATATCGGTTAGGGATAACCGGTATCGGTTACTCAACCGGTACCGGTTAGCTGTAAATGATACCGGTTGCTTTGTAGGAATTTCTAGAATTTGAGAAAAAACCGGGGATTTGAGGAATTGAATGGTTGTTTGTTATTTGGATGTATGCGGGCGGAGCGGGGTTGAGGATGAATGATAGTGTACAGTATTTGTTGTTGTCACGAATCCGGCGGATGTAACGCCAGTGAATGGACATTGATAAATCGTTTGGGGTTAAGTGGAATCCATATTATTCACGAATCGCACGTAACCATGCTATGTTACGAGCGTTGATTGAGAGATGGAATCTGAGAAAAATACCTTCTATCTGCCAACGGGGGGAAATAGCGGTAACATTGGAAGATGTGTTCCGTATTTTGAGACTCCCAATTACAGGAAAACCAGTATATCAGGCATTACCTAGCGCGGCACGGGGAGCGATAACAACAGTATTTGGTCCATACGCACGAGATTTAACACAACGAGGTTTGTCATTTACGTATGGGATAATGTATGCAGCACATCCTGAGGAGACAAGGTTAGCAGTAATATTAATGATAGCGGTAGGGTATTATGCATTACGAGGGAAGAAGGGAAAGATTTCCAAAGGCATTGATGTGTGTTATCGGGAGATGATAGAAAGGACGTGACTTTTGCATGGGCACTGCATATTTGGCGGAGCTATACGAGGGTCTATGGGCTTGTAGGTGAAATCACGGGATGACCTTTGGATTGTTCATACTTATTACAACTTTGTTGGGCCTATGAGCACATTGTTTGTGTGTGACCAATAGGCGACCCATCCATCGGGAGAGGCCGGAGTACGAGGTTGGGATTGAGATGATGGTCGAGAGCGAGAACAAGAGGCAAGATCTCGAGGCCGTGACGGGTGACATTGAGTATTACGAGGCGGGTATGGGAGAGGTGACGATTGCTATATCATTGGCGGCCTTACGGGAACTATATGGTAGCAGAGAATATAGGCGAGGAGTTGAGGGTGTAGAGCGATTGAGGTGGATCGCGGGGCACGAGCCGGTGAGTATGAGAGGATTCCTCTAGATCGCGTGCGGCGACAATTTGGATTTGTGCGAGATATACCCCGAGGCTTATAGACCATATATGAGGATCGATGCGAGGCGGCATTCTCACCTCCCGGCCAACACCTCCCGAGGGCACGAAGAGAGTAGCGGCCGATCGCGAGGGTAATGGATGCGAGGCAGCAGAGGCCTATAGATTATGGTGGGTAGCGAGCTGCGAGGTGTACGTGATCGTCTACATAGCGGTGATTACGCGAGAGAGATCATCTGCGAGTTTGGTTCGGCGCTCAAAAGCGCGAGTGAATGAGACAAGAGGATTGTTAGTGGTTGCGAGAGTCACGGGCGGAGAGAGACTAGAGGCGGAGTCCTCCATGCGAGAGGCGTATTCATATGTTACGAGGAGAGATTGGCGGATCGGTGGGCGGTACCAATAGCCGTGGTACCTTTGAGGACGAGAGAGGCTGCGAGAGGCGTCGGCGATCACGATCATCACCTAGTTCGGGATGAGGCGTGAGGTCTAAATAAATGTTAGCAAGGTATAAGAATAAATAAAGTCCGACTGCGTGTCGATGATAGAAAGATGTATTTGTTTAACATCTAAATAAAACGAGATATGTATGTTGATTTGAGTTACGATAATAATAAGAATGTTTGTGTTTTGATTTTCGGTGTTTTGAAAAAAGGATAAAGAGGAATGTGATGAAATAGAAATACACAAAAATATTTATATTTACCACACATGATAGGTTATGGTAGGGGATGGTCGAGCTAACCTTGGGAGACCCCATGTCTCCAAAGTCTTTGCCTCATAGCCCATTGCACAAAGCAAGGAGGGCCTCGGACCGATGTAGTTCTCCCTTAGGATCGGGGAGAGGGGTGAATTCGAGGCAATTTGGTACGGTTTAGGCAATTGGTTGGTTGGTAAGAATATTGATATTAATATTGGTAAGGTAAGGTTGTTGGTGTCGGTAATGAATTGGTGATGTTGTAAAAGGTATAAGGAGAAGCGAAAGTTAGCCTACCCAGTAGAAGGAACCATGTCCTGATTAAGATCAACACACAATCCTAGATGCGAGGCAAAGCGGAAAGAGTGCTCCGTAGGTGAAAAGAGCTAAACAAACCACACAACGTAGAATGAGCTTGAAGCCCTAGGTACCGTGCATAGATGAGAAGTCAATAGGTGAAAAGAGTTGTATGATCACAATATATCGGGTGTACGTTACGTCCCTTGAGTTGAAACAAATGGTGAGGTGAGGTGGATGATATAACTGAGGTACGCAGAACTTATTACAAAGTGAGTGTTACGGCGAAGAGAACCTACCCTAAATAGACAAGTCCATGACCCAAAAGTTCTTTTGAATGAGGCTTTTATTTGGTGAATATAGGCGATCGATGCGGGAAGTCTATGAGGATATTGATTGTATTATTCTTGAGGTCTTCACGAAGGCTGATCAATGCGAGAAGCTTCTAATAAAGGTTGGCTGTATAGCTTTGTCCTTCGAGGAAGCGATCTATTTATAGTAGCGAGATATGATTTTAGTGCATAGCTGTCCTTGAGGCGATCTATATAGAATAGCAGCAATAATTTGGCATATAGCTTTGTCCTTCGAGGAGCAGTCTATATAATTTAGATAGCTAGATGTTCTTTTGGCGTGAAGCATCTAGTTTGGTAGGAAGTTTGACTCAAGAAAATCCCATAAGAAGGTGGTATTTTAATACTTTGAAGTCATGGACTAGACTAAAAAGGGGAAGGCATCGTTTGAGGGGAGGTGAGAAGTGAGCTTGATTTTATTTGGAGATGTAGGAAACAAAATGTATGTAGCGGTAAATGAGCTCAAGGGACGAGCAGTAGGTAGATAAGAAGTGATATAACACTAAATTCAACAGTAGAATGGTCGAAGATGCAAGGCATTAAGGGGCTTCAGGCTCAGGTTTACCATTAAGCGAAGCTAAACGATAAGTGCCTGATCCATAAGTGTGAGTGATTATATAAGGCCCAATCCAATTGGGAGCAAATTTTCCACGTTTGCTCTTTTCTAGTTTGGTTACATGTTGATTCTCTTTGAGGACAAGATCACCAACCTTAAAGGTACGCTCATGAAGTCGCTTATCATAAGCACGCTTGATGCGTTTTTGATAGATTTGAAGGTGATCGAAGGCGTAAGGCGTCGTTCGTCAAGAAGCTCCATTGGGCTAACCGCTCTTGGCGGAAATCATCGTTGGTGAGAATATCACGAAGGATATTCTAAGGAGGGTATTTGTATTTCGAGAGGCGAGGCGGCCTCGGTACCATATACGAAAAGAAAAGGTGTAGGCATTAGTAGAGTACGAATGCTGAGTACGATAAGCCCAAAGGGCAAAGGGAATGTGATCGTGCCAATTTCTTCCGATTCATTGACAACTTTCATGAGGATTTTGGTTAGGGTTTTATTAGAAGATTCAGCCTGACCATTGGCCTGCGGATAGTAAGGCGATGAGAAACTAAGTTTGATACCAAAGTTGTCACAAAGGTCTTGTAACAACTTGTTTTTAAAAGATTTACCATTATCTGTTATTAGGCGATGAGGAATACCAAAATGACAGATAATGTGATGGTTAATGAATTCGACAATTTTTTCCTTTTTGATTGAAATGAGTGGAATGGCCTCCACCCATTTTGTGTAATATTCGGTGGCTGTGATTATCCATCGGTGACGTTGTGAAGAGGACGGGTGAATCTCACCAATAAGGTCTAAACCCCATTGTGAGAAAGGCCAAAGATCTCGTGCGACCTGCAGCGGATGGCTAGGAGTATGTTGAAGGTTAGCATGTTGTTGACACATAACACAACGCTTAACATATTCGTAGCAGTCGTTATTGAGAGTAGGCCAATAATAACCTAGGCGAAGGATTCGTTTAGCCACGGCAAGGCCACTAAAATGTCCACCACAAATCCCATCATGGACTTGTTGGATGGTATAGGTGACCTCCGCGCCGGTTAGACAGCGAAGGAGGATACCATCAAAGCCACGTTTATAGAGGAGTCCCCCCATGACAACATAACGCGAAACACTTTTAAGAAAAGCACGTTTTCCGTTACTAGTAAGGTCAGGTGGGAGAACAGAGATTGTAAGATAGTCGTGAAATTGGTGGTACCAGGTATCCTGCGAATTAGTAGACACAGTATTTATCATACAAACTACCGGGGTTGAGTAGGATGGGGCAAAAAGTTGTTGGACCACGACGAATAATTCAGAGTCAGTTGATGAAGCTGGAATTTGCGAGGCTAAGCAAGCCATAGTATCCACAAATTTGTTAGTGGAGCGGGGAATGGTTTGGATAGAATAGTGAGTAAATAAGGCTAAAAGTGAGTCCACGTAGTATTTGTACTTTTGAAGTTCCTCATTTTTACATTGGTAGATGCCCATAACTTGATTGACTACCAATTGAGAGTCGCCAAAAATATTGATAGATTTGATACCTAAGTGTATCGCAACTTGGAGACCCAGAACAAGGGCCTCGTATTCCGCTGTATTATTAGTGCAGGGGAAATCAAGCCGGAATGAAAGAGGCATAGGTTCAGCGTCAAGAGGGATGAGAACAATGCCGGCTCCTCCACCGCGCTGGCATTTAGATCCATCGAAGAAGAGGTCATTTGATCGACTCTTCCCAGAGTGAAAGAGTGGCGATGAGTTCGTCGGGAATGTAAAATTGGTAAATTGTTCCCCGGGTAAAGGGGCTTCCATGAAGTTGGTGCGATGGTTTGTCCTTTGATTGATTTACGTGGGCGAACTCAAGGTCGAGGTCGGCGAGGAGCATGAGCCATCGGGCGATGCGTTGGTTTAGATGAGGTTTGGCATACATGTAATGGATGGGGTCCGTGTTGGTGATGACAAAAGTTTTGTGATTCAGGAGGTAATGTCGGAGTTTGGTGGCTACGAATGATAGGGCTAGGCACAATTTTTCTACATGTGTATACCTAGTCTCGTAATCCACGAAAGTACGACTTATATAATAAACGGCTTGTTCTCGGCGTGCGAGTCCGATGTGCGAGCATAGCTCCTATAGCATGGTCGGTGGCGGAAAGATAAAGGTAGAAAGGGCGGTCGTCTTGAGGTGGGATAAGCACGGGTGGCTGCAAGAGATAGGATTTGAGAGCTTCGAAGGCTTGGTGACACTCCTCACTCCATTGAAAGGCAACGTCTTTTTTAAGAAGGTGATGAAAAGGGTGACATCGATCCGAGAGTTGGGAGATGAAACGCCGGATGGATTGAAGTTTACCTGCCTGAAACTACGCGATTGTTTGAGGTTTTTGGGTGGGGGCATTTCTAGGATAGCTTTTACTTTAGATGGATCGACCTCAATGCCACGCAAAGAGATGATAAAGCCAAGAAGTTTTCCCGAAAGAACACCAAAGACACATTTCTTTGGTTGAAGACGAACAGAATATTGTAGCAATTGATCAAAATAATGGTTAAAACATCGAGATGTTCAACTGCGATGTTTAGACTTGCCCGAAGATCATCGACATAATCCTCGAGGATAGTGTGCATAATGTCATGAAAAATGTAAGTCATAGCCCGCGATAGAGTAGCACCAGCATTCTTAAGGCCAAATGGCATGACACGATAACGAAGGTTCCCGAGGAGTTATGAAGGCGGTTTTTGTGTTTGATCGGCGAGGCAACCAAAATTTGGTTGTATCTGAAAAGCCATCCATGAGAAAGCATTTCATGACCCGTGAGTGAGATCAACAAGTTGATCAATACTTGGGAGGGGAAGTCATCCTTAGGGCAAGCGAGGTTAAGATCCCGAAATCCGTGCATATCAAAGTCCCCCGTCGCTTTAGTGCGAGTGCGATGTTAGAAATCCATTGAGGATAGTCATAGGCAAGATGAAGGAAACGAGAAAGAAGTCGTTGAAGCTCTTCTTTGACCAAGAGGGCAATGCGTGGATGCATTTTCTCGATTTTGTTTGGTGGTTTGGAATCGGGGTTTAGAGTGATGTTATGGACGGCAATGGTAGGATCAATTCCTGGCATGTCAGCGTAAGACCAAGCGAAAGCTTGGTTGCGAGCACGGAGGAAAGTAGTAAAGGCGACTTGTTCTGATGTGTTAAGGGATTGTCCGATCTTCACAATGTGAGGATCCTCCTCCGTGTGGATGTTGATTTCTATAGTAGATTCGTTCAGCATGGTTTGGGTTTCAGATGGTAAGGCTCGTTGAATATAAGAATCATCCGCGCCAAGGTAAGTGAGGATGGAGTCGTCATCCTGACACTCAACAACATTAATCAAGGTGAATCCTCTTGATCATGTGCGGATACGAAGGGGAAGAGAAGATGGGTCCTCATTATCGCGTTGATAAGTGAGAGGACCTATGAAGATAGCATTTATGAAAAAAAAAAAAAAAAAAAAAGTTAGGAGGGATAGATTCGGGTCATAGATTACTGTGGGTGATGATGGCAAAGTGGGTGATGATGGTTTGGTAGGGGTGACGTCGTCTTCTTCCGAAATATAGTGACACGAGGTGTCTCTGTGTAGGTGTTTCGGGAAACCGAGACCACTGCGATCATTGTGTTTGTGTGTAGTCATGGGAATGAGTGTATGTCGGCCTTGTTCGTAAAGACCAAAACCAAAGCCTTTCCAAGCACAGCGAGTCAAGAAGGTGAGGGCGAAACGACGATTTGTCAAGTATTGAAAATCGGATTGGAAGGAACCACACCAAGAGGAGGTTCAGGGGTAATGGAGGATGCGTCGACACCCCCATACGTTAGGTTGGTGCGGCGATGGGGTGGTCAGTAGAGATTACCTCCCCCACGCGACGGTCGTAGGTGGGATGTGCATGTAATTGTCCGTACTCCTGTGGGGTATGGAAAGAACTAACGTTATATAGGCGGTACTCCCCCAGCGTAAGGCGTTGAAAAACATCTACTAAGGGGTCAGAGGTTGGGATGTTAGGCTGCGGGAAGGAAGTGGTTTTGCGGCGGTGGTTTCATCGATTGAAGGCGTAGGTGCGGTTGAGGTGGATGGTTGAGGTACATTTGAAGAGGATGGTTGGGTTGAATGTATGGGTGTCTTGATTGGTATAAGCACATCGTTAGGGCGGTATAACATATTGCGAGGTTTTAAAGGGGAGGATCAGCTTTTACGGTGTAGGACTTCCCTCGTACTCAAATTTTATGCATCTATGTAATGTTGAGGAACGCATCCCATGGCCGGATCGAGGATGACCCATGCAATATATTATATTGGAACTCTCCCTCGAGGACATAGAAGAGTTCGGGTAAAGTACGTGGTCCTACCCAAATGTTGAGGATCACGGTGCCTAAGGTAGAGGTAATAGCATCATTGAATGACCGCAACATGATGGGGTTGGCACACATGTAGCTAGAAGGGATATTCATTTGTTGGAAGGCTTTTGAAGAGATGATGTTTAGGCTAGCACCCCCGTCAATCATAACACGGCGTACATGATATCCCGGCGTAAGCGCCCGAGATGAAAAGGCGAGTCGGGATCTTGTACCAAAATCGATAATTTCATCTTGAGCGCTGCGCGGCTTGTGTGTACGAGAGCGAAGTGGTTGGGGCGGTGGGTTGTTTGGTGAGAGAGGCAACGTGATTGGGTGTTAGAATGGAGGCAACGGGCAGGGTTTCATTAGGTAAGACCTCGATCCCTTGAAGAATTTCAATGAGAGCTTGTCGATGAGATTCAGAAGTCTGAATGAGATCATATAGTGTCATTTTTACGGGTGATTGGTGAAGTTGTTTGATCATGGCTCGATGGGCAGCTCCATTAGAGATGGGGTAAGCGGGTCCACGAATAACCACTTTGGGTGGTGGTGCAATCGGGATGTTGGACGGAGAAGGAGAGGACGCAGGTGTGCTTTCTTTCACTTTCTCATTGTTTTTCTGCGCTCGAGTAGCAACACTAATCATATTAATCTCGTAAACCTGAGATGAGGAAGATGGTTGGGATAAATCATGGTCTTCGAGAGGTGGGGTTGTAATAATGATAGATCTTGGTGAGGCGGGGACAGATGGTATAGTAGAGGGAATGGAAGCTAAAGGTCTCTCCCTTCGTAAGTTGTCTTTCTTAACCTTTGTATCTGGGAGAGGTGACTGACGAAGGATGGTTTTTAAAGCTTTGCATCCCTCCACATCATGTCTGGTGTGCGGTGATAAGCGCAGATCTTAGACTCATCATAACCTATAGGTCGAGGTTTAGACGGGTCATAAGGTCTAAGTGGGGGTAGGGAAATGGTCGCATTCTCTACTAACATAGCAAGGATTTTGGCGTAAGATCCTTTGAGTGGGTCAAAATCGGAGAGAGGATGAGGGTATTGATTGTGCGGATTTCGATAATGTTTGGGTATGGTTGGTTCGTGCGGGTGGTGGTTTAGCCAAGGGGTGTTGACACGTGGTTTTCACACTAAATGTGGTTTCTTTGGCGCGAAGCTACATTCAGTTGTTAGATGATAAGGCTACGAGATGATGTGGTAGTGGGACACAACCACGGAGAAAGGGAGTGACCGAGAAAAATAAATCCTTTGATGATGGAGTTTGTTTAGGGTTGATTGGTGGACGGGATACGTGGGGTGATAATGTTGATATATACCCTTTGATCTCTGTATGTGTGCGAGAAGGCGTAGGTCGTTTTGAAGCGGGAGGTATGATATATTGATGCGAAGGTGGAAGGATGAGGTCCCAATATGGAAGGTAGGTGTGATGATGATGGTTTTAGTTGTGATAGAGGCATAGGTTGAGGAGATTGTGTCTCTCTTAATGGGGTGGCGGCTTTATTTTGGATAAATCTAGTCGCTTAGGTGGGTGTGTTAGGCCCAGGTATGGGTGAGGTCCCAAGTGTAGGGGAAGGTTTGGTTAGGTTAATAGAGGTGGATGGGATACTTGATATAGATACGGGGGGTGAGAATGAGGACATAGGCATTTTGAGTTTCTGTAAACACTTAGGATATATGGTAGAGGTGTCGGGATCGGTCATCTGCATTTGAGTAGAATAAGGGGTACTCAAACGTTCCCATAGGATTCGTCTATCTTCTGGAGAATGACAGTCTTCAGGTTTGAATTGTAAATTTGGTACGGAAGAAAGGTGGGTTGTGATTCCAGTCCACTGTGGGTGTGATACAGGGGGTAGATGAGGCACTGTATCAATAGATGTTAAGAGGTCAACCGGTTGTTGAAAAGATTTAGGCGATGAAGGACTAATAGGTAAGAGGGCATGTTCGAGAGGATCCGTCATGGTTAAAGAATTTGGTGATGTCGGTGCAAGAGATTTCTCATCTAAGGATGTCAAAAGGAGTGGCGTACCTTCCTCTTGTGCAGCAAGAGTGGTAGAAGGAGAAGTTTGGGAAATAGATAGATTAGATAACATCCGTTCGCAGTCTTGTAGGGATGTGGTATAAGAAGACTCATCGATGGGAAGAGAAGTCTGGGTAGTTAACTCCTTTATGGGTAAAGGAATGATTTCGCTTTGGCTTGATGGTGGTAAAGGAGGTTCGGGCTCCTGTGTTAGTGAAGAGGCTTGATTCAAAATTTTCTCGATAGAGGCTTTTGGCTGGGTATCGAAGACTGCATGGATCTCATGAACACTCTCCTCGGCTAAGATATCCTGGTTTGTGTTACTGTTGGGAGAGTGATTCGAGAATGGTTTGTTGAAGATTTTCAAATTTCGGTTGGCAGGGGCATTAGGATTATCGAGGGTTATATCCCTGCATCAACCATTTCCTGCACTATGTTTTTCAACATCTTGCAGTTTTCATGACTATGTCCTTTTACGCGGTGAAAGTTACAGAAGTCATTTTCTTTGTACCAGGAAGGTATAGCGCGAGTGGAGTCAAACCCGGAGTGAGGTTTAACAGGAGGCAAGGTGATAGCTCCGGCTTTGAGCAATTTTTCCAAGATGACACCATAGGTTTCTCCCAAGGGAGTGTAATTGATGGGCTCGGCTTTGTACTTATAGGTGGTTTTTGGTGGAGTATTGGACGGTGCTTGAGATTTGACCATCACCGCGTGGACAGCTCCTTTTGATTTAGAAGAAGTGGACGCGTGAGGAGTGGTGGTGTTTGGTTTATTGGTAGAATCGGGAGTTCGGAAATGGGGTTTTTTGTTCTGCGACCGCAATTTCTCTTCTCTAAGGCTCGAATCTCTAGTTTTGAGCCATAGTAAAACTTCATCGAATGTACGGAAAGTTTGAATTTGGAGGGTAGGAGAAATGTGCTTAGCACATGCCCGCGTGAAAAGTTCGATAAGTTCGGTTTGAGGCAAGGCATATGTAAGTTGGTTGATAAGGCCGCGCCATCGTCAAAAGCGAAATCTGCGATAGATTCGTCTTCAATTGTCGAATGGCATAAAGGTCGGTGATGGATACTTTCTTAGCAATGTTAATGGAGAAATGATCCAAGAAAGATTGGGCTAGTTGGTTAAAAGAGAAGATTGAGTCTTTGGGTTAAAGCAACTTGTACCACTCAAGCGAGGTCTGATAAGGACATGGGAAAGGTGCGAATGAGAGGCATCATCATGGGCAATCAAATAACAAGCATGTCTAAATGATCGCAAAGTGTTGTTGAGGATCCTCTTTACTTATTAAAAGCGAGTAAATTTTGGTAACTCCCATTGAGGAGGATATGAATGAAGGGGACGAGAAGGGTGAATGGGCTCCCGACAAACTTGCTCGTATGTCAAGGCGCTACGACTTCCCGAAAGCAAGAAGCCTCCGGGTTTTGCATTTTGTCCATCATTTGTTTAATTAGATCGGTAGTTGGATGAGATGATGGTGTGGTTGTGGTAAATGGAGGCAAATTGGGCCAAGGACCACCGCTGAGACAATGGTGGGGTTAAGTGTTGATAAGGTGTGGAGGATGAATATGTTGAGGCAACCGAATAGGGATGTCCCATATAGGATGTTGAGGTTCTTTGGATACGTGTATGGGAATGAAAAGGTAGGCGGAGCTTGAGAAGGAAAGCTCGTGTGGATAGGTGGCGAGAGAGCAAGTCATGAATGGAGTGGTCTGCAAGAGATGAGAGTAGGGCGATCGGTGGTAATGATATGTGGGGTCAAGATTAGCCAAAGGAAAGCCAATCGAGTCGTATGAACCTCTGAAGCCGTCGGATTGGGAGATGGGGCTAGAGATGCGAAGCAAGGCGGTGTTATCAGGCGGAGTGGGCGCTAAATGAGCAGCTATACTAATAGGCATGCCAACAAGGAGCTGACCATCAGGCGTACGGTCAGGGGCATGAGACAAATAGTATTGTACAGCACTAGGATTAGCATCTAGAAACTTGGCAAAGTCCTTATCTCCCACAGGAATTTTAGGAACCTCGTTGGTATCAGTAGGATTCCCCACAGAATGTGAAGGGGGTGATTCAGGCAAAGAAACAGAGCAAGCATGTGAAACCATGGCGGTGGCTTGCTTTCGAGTGATAACAACCATGGACAGGAGTTCACAGTAGGGTTTCAATCTGTCAGGAATAGAAACAAACTCAGACTGGTAAAATTGGTAGGTTCTTTGGTTTGTCGGGGAATTGGAAAACGATGCAAATATCGGTCTAGTAACCGATGTCGGTTATACTATAGCCGACGTCGGTCAGGTAACCGATGTCGGTGTAAGAAGTCTAGGCTAACAAGATATAAAAAGGCTGCTAATTTGATTTTTAACAACGTTTAGTATACTTGTCCAATTATTGATCACAGAAGATAGAGTATGAGAAAGAAAACAGAACTAAAAACAAGCAAGATGCACACACAAATCCAGAGATTAACCCTAGGGTTAATTTTAATTATCGTGGGCTTATGCCTTTAGACGTAGAATGATGTCAGAATCCTAAACAAGAGACTTAGGGGAAATGTCAAGTTGTTTTGGCTTATAAGGTTACCTCAATCGGGCGGAGGAATACCGCGGAAAAAGGGGGGGATGTTTGAGCTGTTGTGTTAATTGTGAAGTGATTTGGTATGTGTTGTGCAGTGAATGTAAGATTAATTTCCTGTCAATACCGTGGATATCACCCCCACGTGTACGACCTGTTACTTAATCTATGTTTACTAGAATTGAAAAACAACAAGCAGGAATGCAATGCACGTGTTTTAAACCCAAATCGAAAATGATATTCGATGAAGCAAAAGAGATGACTTTCACTAATGCGAGATGTAAAAGCAAAGCAAGTTCTTTTATCAAAATAATACAAAACCTTTTGAATATCTTTTTAAAAAGAAAAAACAACAAGTATACTCCTATAAATGAAAAAAGCAAAATGAAAGAAACCCAAAATGGGTCCCATAAGTGCAGTGCCAAAAAATGTTTCACTCGGAATGTTTCGTTCCTTTTAGAAACAGATAAGGGTTGGGGCTAGGAGGAATACCTGTAGAATGTCGAGATGATGTGCGCGTACCGTAGAGAAAGATCAGGTTGACTGCGAAAGAACTCCTTTTTGTCTTGGAAGGACTACCTGCAAATAAGAACACAAGACCACAAGATTTTAATTAGACAATAAATGAGAAAACTGCCTTGGGCCCAGGAAATATAAAACTTCCTTTCGAAGGTGGTCAGTTCCCTGCTAATATGAATTAACACAAAAGACTATAAGATATCAATTAAATTGCTTTGTTGAACTGGGTAGGGGAAAGGCTGGTTATTGGTTATAGTCAGTATAACCGATGCGAGATACCGATAACGATGGCGGTTACTGATGACCGATATCGGTAGAGTCTAGGATCTGAAGGTTAGTTGTTTTGTGGGGTGGTGGTGTTATTTGGTAGTTGTGTTATTTGTAGGAATGTATATATATAGTAATATTAGGAAATAGGGTGATGAGAGGTAGATGAATGATGTTAGATGTAATGACACGTTGGGTAGTGGATCCAAGAATGGATTTGTGAGGACTTATGATTCAAAAAGTCGAAGAAATGTTATTAAAGAGTACATGCAGATGTAACTTATGCGATTATTCATGCGGAGATGCAGTCCAAGAGCTCGATGGCAAAGGCGAAGCGAGGTAGGATGGTGCAGCACCAATGAGATCAAATCAGCTGAGTATCATAGGGGGCTCAGTATCCGATTGCGATCTTGGGCTTGCTCTCCCTTGCTACTAACTCTCTTGTCTCTTCACTTGTCTCTGCTCAGTCAAGTAAAGATCCGGGTTTTCTTGATCGCTCCTGATGCTCTTTTTGATTCAAAGAATCCTTTTCTCTGATCCAAAAATGAAATTCCGATCCTTTGTTTTTGGTTTGGGGAGGCCATTTACAGGGAACCGATGGCGGTTACGTAACCGACGGTGGTCGAGTAGGAACCGGCATCGGTAAGGAAAAAGTAGGCTATTTTTAGTAAAATAGCCCACCTTCCCTGCTTTTCTCCCGAGAGATTAGTTGCGGGCTTGGTCAAGTGACTAGAAGGTCGGTTTTAGGTGCGAGAAAGGGGTCCTTAGTCATGGGTGTAGGTGTAGACCAAGTTTTAGGTTTTAATTAGGTTAGTTTAGGATTAGGGCTGGGTCATGATGAGGTGGCAAAATGAGGTGGCGGGTGAGGTGATGGGGATTTATCAATTACAAGACCCACCACATTAATATGTAAATAAATATAAAAACTATTAAACATAACACTTCATATTGAAAATTTTCAAAATTGACAAAACACATGTAAAATGTTGAAAAAGTAAGCTCTAAAAATAAAAACATGATGAAATATTGAAATTTGCTCACCAAGATTAAATTTTGAAAACCCACCACATTAATATGTAAATATAAGACTCATCATTGAAACTATCCATATGCTCAAGAATTGAAAAATTTCATTGTAGCATGTAAAATGTTGAAAAAGTAAGCTCTAAAAATGAAAACATGGAGAAATCTTGAAATTTTCCATCAATTCGAATTTTGACATCACTTCACCTCCTTTAAACTTACAAGGAAGACCCAACACATGCAAACTTCAACAAAACAAGTTAAAAAACAAGTTAGATCAACATGTATAAAAGAGGGTTAGTAACCAAAAATAAAACTTAACTACAAAAACTTGAAATTAAGTGCAAAGGACAATGGATTAAGTCCCACTAGGCATGCCAAATTTGTGCATATATACTTTGCTTAGTGCTAAATCAAATGAAGCAAGAACTACCACCTAAAATAGTTCTACAATTTAGCTAAAACAAAGCATAAACACCATCATGATAAGAATTAAACAAGGGATAGATGTCAGCATTCATCAATACAAACTTTGAGACTAACAATGCTAAATATCTAAACTCCTCTATTCTCTAACAACAAATAAATGAATGGACCTAAGTAAGCTCCATGACTATCAAAATAGTTGTCCTTAGTATGCCAAGTAACCTAGGAATGAGGGCCTATTAAAGTTGGGCTACAAGACCCCTTTGACACCTCCCATATGACCTAAGAACTTAAGAAAGAGGCTTAACTCTTCAAGATGATGAACTCTCAAAAGGGAAAGGTGCAAGCTCTTAATCTCTTTGCTATATGCTTTGCATTTGCCCTCTTAGAAAGTTTAGGTGTAAGTAAAAAGGTAAGTGGAGGGTTCTTTATATAGCCCAAAGGATAAATGATTCAACACATTCTCATGAATGTGGGATAAAGGTAAAACATGATTAGGAATGGATAATGTTTCTTTATTAAAGGTAACCTTACTTTAGAAGGGTTTAATTTATGCTTAGCAAGTCATGGGAGTTGGGGGTATTTTAATTAATAATAAGGTGATTAATTAATAGTTAGGTGTAAGCTTGTAGAAGCCAATTAGAAGAATATTAGTGTGATTTAGGCTATTATAAGGGGATTAAATCAATTAAATATTGATATATTGATTAACCGTTAAATGGAAGGAAAGCTAATTAATTAATAATAATTAATTAGTCTAGGTAGAAATGTTGATTTATTAACACAAGGTCGTTAATTAGGTATTTGTTGGATAGGAAACTTAATTAATTAGCTTAGTGTAATTAATTAATAATGATATGAGGGAAAATGAGTGCTATTGACGATATGTCGTTGATTTGCGAAAAGGGGAAATTAGCGCAATTTAAGTATTTGAATTGCTTGGGTGTAATTATAGGTGTCTGAACTTACATATATTATCTAAGAAGGTGGGCAAAAACAACACCTACAAAGGATTATATAACGGCTCCAACAACCAAGTTTATATGGAAATATATTATTACAAGGTATGGATGTCCTTTAAGTTTGACCAATGATAGGATTTAGACTAGACAAAATAGATTTTGTATCGGCATATTTTCTTAATGGGACAATTAGAATTTTATTGGATGAATTCATGATTGCAAACCATAAGACTACACCTTATCATCCTCGTAAATAAAATCAACGAGGATTTCAACAAAATTTTGAGCTAGACATTGACAAAAATATGTGATGTTGGAAGAAAGGATTGGGATGATAAATTATCTTAGTACTTTGGGCATATCAAACAACATATAAAAGGTTGAAAAAATCCACACCATTTCAGTTAGTGTTTGGCATAGAAGTAGTTCTTCCTATGGAATTCATGTTACCTTCTTTGTGTATTGCACACGTTAGAGGTCTAGCTAATGAGCAAGCATTAGAAGAACGGATTGAAAATTTACTTAAACTAGATGAGTGATGAGCCATAACATGTTGGATTCAAAAACAAGAGAAGGCCAAGCAGAAAGCATGTCATGATAGGCACATCGGGGATAAAGGGTTTGAATTCTAAATTGTTACATCATCTAGGAAAACTCAAGGTACATTGGGTGGGGTCATATGTTATCACTCATATACTCAAATCAGGTGCTTGTCAATTAGAGGCACTTGATGGAATACATTACTAGGTTACTTTAATAGAATAGGTGAAGCCCTACTATAAATAAGTATTATTGGTGTTTGTAATAAGGTAGTGTTTCCATTTCGATTAGGTTTTCAATTCAAGTATTCCCTTAATGTGTTTCCTTCTTTGTTGCTATGTATTGTAATGTTAGTTGGTGTGTTTTTATAATAAGTGCATTTACACACCGAAGCTAATTAGTATTTGAAGAATTTTTATGTGCATAGGACTACACATACCCTTAGCGTGGGCTAGGTTATTGATATCCGTCAAGATCGATGGAAATAAGTACGAAGATGAAAGGAAATGTCTATGGGTGTTATTCAAGGTTGGAACATTAAAAGAAAAAGAAATTGCTTTTGGACACAAGGACCATAGATAGAGAGGAATGAAGAAACAAGTATAATGTCGTGAAGAATACCAATGGAAGGTGTAATGACGAGGTACATAGGAACATGGAAGTGCACTAAAGAGAAGTCTCAGTAGACAAAAGGTAGGAGGTGAGCTAGAAGGTTATAACTTGGGTACAAATATGTACCACATAGAAAGAATGAAAATGGTCTGTTAATGAGAGGATTGTTGGTAGGTGGATGAGGAATAAATGCACTAACTTTTTGAAATTCTATATAAGGACAGATAAGAGTTCATTTTTACATGATCAATAATTGAGAGAATTTGAAAAGGGCTAAGTGTAAACGAGCCAAGAAATCACGTTTAGGTGTGAAGAGTGTGAAAATAGACATGGAGAGAAGGGTTGTGCATAGGAGAAACTTGTGTTCCCATAGGTGAAGGGTTTAAGCAAAGCAGATGCATTACAAATGAGCTAGGGCACATGATTTCTACTAGGTCATGGAAATTTACACTAGGGTTTTGACTTGCTTGATTATAGAGGGAAGAAAAAGAGATTTTTCGGATGGCACCAAAGAAAGCACCAGTAGTAGGAGAAAAAGGAAGAAGAAGGTTCAAGTGGAAGAATAAATTGTAGATTGAGAAATCAGGGACCCATTACGAGAGAATGGGCTGCAATATTTATAGATATTGCACAACCAAATACAAACAAAATATTAAGTTGCACAGGTGAACCAAATTCCTAAATATACAGGCTTCCAATAACATCCGGGAAGCACAAATGAATAAATACAAATATATTGTTCAAAACAATATAACAACATGAATAAAAGACAAATATGGTTTATGAACCATATAACAAAATAACCATTATTATTTAATTAATAAAATTAATTAAATAATTAAACTATGCATAATTAAATATTAGGATAATAATATTTTATCCTAACATTCCCCCCCTTAATTGTGCATTGTCTGAAGAGATGAGGAGAGAAACTCTCTGAACAACTCAAACTTGTCACGTGCAAGTGACTTTGTGAAAATATCTGCTCGTTGTTTAGCAGTTGGACAAAATTGAAGCTGGATGTTGTGCTTCAACACATGTTCACGTATGAAATGAACTTGAACTTCAATGTGCTTTGTTCTCTCGTGAAAAACTGGATTGCGAACAAGTTTGAGAACACCTTCATTGTCAACATACATGGTGGTTGGTTTGTCCTGTGGTATTCCAAGTCCTTCCAGTATGCGACGTAGCCAAATCACTTCACAGACAGCTTCTCCTATAGAATGATACTCGGCTTCTGGAAGAGCGAGAAATAAAGTGTTTTTTCTTACTTCCCCATGATATTGGTCCAGATCCCATAAAGAATACAAATCCAGAAGTGGATTTTCTATCATCAATGTTACCTGCATGATCTGAATCCGAATATCTAGTCAAGAAGAAGTTTTCATTCTTCTTGTATTCTAGACCAAGATCCACTGATCCTTTGAGATATCTCAAAATGTGCTTTGCTGCTTTCTAATGACAAAATTTGGGTTCCTGCATGAACCTGGATAGATAACTTACTACAAAGCTGATATCTGGTCTAGTGTAGGTTAGGTAAATGAGACTCCCAATCAGCTGCCGATAGAGAGTGGCACTTACCTCAGGAGATGGATCTGAACGAGATAACTGTAATCTGTTCTCCATAGGTGTAGCAATTGGTGTGCAATCCATCATCCTAAACTTCTCGAGTGTTGTCTTGGTATATTTCATCTGAGAAACAAAGATGTGATTCTCTTTCTGCCATACTTCTAGACCAAGACAGTAGTGCATAAGCTCGAGATCTGTCATGTCGAATGATCACTTAAGATCTTTCTTCATTTCATCAATCATCTTCACTGAACTGCCAGTGATGACTAGATCATCGACATAAACTACAACAATCACCATCTCCCCCCCTTGCTTTTTGAGGTAGAGATTGGGATCGTATGGATTTCTGACGAATCCATGTTGTATGAGATGCTCATCAATCTTGATGTACCATGCCCGGGGTGCTTATTTGAGACCATACAGAGATTTCCTGAGTTTGCATACCTTTTCTTCTTGACCAGGTACAACATATCCCTCAAGTTGAGTCATGTAGACTTCTTCTTGTAAATCTCCATTCAGGAAGGCACTTTTAACGTCCATTTGGTGAACTTTCCATCCAAACTGAGAAGCTAGAGCAAAGATCATCCTGATCATTTTGATCTTAGCTGTGGGAGCAAATGTCTCCTCATAGTCAATGCCTTATTTTTGTGTGTACCCCTTTGCTACAAGTCTTTCTTTGCACTTGTCCACTGTCCCATCTGCTTTGTACTTAGTTTTGAATATCCATCTACATCCAATGGGTTTCTTCCCTGGTGGAATATCAACAAGCTGCCAAGTGTTATTCTTCATCACTGATTGATATTCAAAATCCATGGCATCTTTCCAAGCTTTTGACTATAGGGCTTCCTGGACTGTAGAGGGCTCATCTGATTCAATAACTCTACTCATCAAAGCAAAGTTAACTTCTTCTCTTGCTTTACTACGAGTCCGTGGTCCAGGGGTGGATGTATCCGGTGGAACATCCATTCTTGCATCTCATAATGTGCTAGTACACCACTTGGGCATACGCTGAGCTATTCCCGTGGGTCGTGGTTCTATCATATCACCACCATCATCCCCATCATCACTTTCATTATCTGAGGGAACATCAGCTTCTGTTTTTATAACGGGTGAAAAATCTACATCTTGCGAGTCCGGAGAAGGAGACTCTACTTCCTTCTTCTCGAAAAACTCAACATCTCTGCTTGTGTAGACTTTTCTGGTCTTAGGATCCATCAATCTATACCCAAGAGTCTCTTCACTGTATCCAATGAAGATGAGATTTTGTGACTTCATGTCCAATTTCTTTCTATTCTGTTTGGGTATGTGCATGCTTGCTTTGCACCCGAATACTCTGAGGTGTGCAATGGATGGTTTCCTTTTTGACCATGCTTCTTGTGGTGTAATTCCATCAAGAGCAGTTGTGGGTGCTCTGTTCAACAAATACACATTGTTTTTTCTGCTTCTGCCCAAAATGTCTTTGTAAGTCCGGAATCATCAATCATGCATCGCACCATTTCCATGATAGTACGATTTCTTCTCTCGACAACACCATTTTGCTGCGGTGTGTGTGGAGGAGGAATTTGTCGATGAATCCCATGAGTTTGTAGGTAGTCTCTGAACTCATCACTGGTGAATTCCCCCCCTCGATCTGAGCGGAGAGTTCTAATGTGATGACCAGTTTCTTTCTCAACTGCAACTTTGAACTTTTTGAATGTTTCAAAGGCTTCACTTTTCTTGCGAAGACAAAAAATCCACATTTTTCGTGAATAGTCGTCAACACAAAACATGAAATCTTGGAACCCGAATGACTTGGCTGCATCGGAACACAAAAATCGGTATGAACCAGGTCAATTTTACCATGAGCTCGAAAATTACTCTTTTGGAATGAAACTCTGTGTTGTTTTCCTGCTAAGCAGTGAGGACACTTATCTGTATCCTTCTGAAGAGATGGTAGCCCATGTACCATATTACACCGGCGAAGTGTTTCGAGATATTTGAAACTTACATGACCAAATCTCGATGCCACAACTAGGCTGAGGTGGAGTTTTTAGCCAAAAGTGCTTGATCATTTTTGTGAATGAAATCAAGTTGAAACATACGTCCCACATTTGAGGCTTTTTCAATTATTTTTGAGCCTTTGGATTTATCTCGAATCAAACACATTTTCTTGCCGGATTGACTATCAAAGTCAATTTTCAGGTTGTGATCTAGGAGTTGACTAACTGAAAGAAGATTCTTTGTCAACCCAGGGACATATAGGACATCTGATAGTCTGCATTTGCATGAACCAAGGGGTAGAGAAATGTTTCCAATCCCTTGAACTGTATATGAAGAATCATCTCCCAATGAAACATGATTTTTCAATGGTGTGTCCCTCATTGAAATAAACCAGTCTCTGTGGCTGGTCATGTGTCGAGTGGCTCCCGAATCAACATACCAAACATCACTAGATGACGTGGATGGTTCACTTGATCGAAGAAAGTGAACAAGAAGTCTTCATTGTCAATTATTCTTGTTGCTCAGCAATATTACCTTGCTGGTGGGGTCTTCTTTTCCAGTTCCCCTTTTTCTACCCGTGATAGTTGTTAGAATGTCCCTTGTAAGATTGTTGTTGTTGTGGTCCAGAATTGCTTGATGAACCTTTCTTATAAGTGTTATACCAACAATCTTGTAAGTCATGTCCTCTTTTGCAAATTGGACATCGCTTCTTCTGTTGATTGTCCCCATGATACTGATTCTGATGTTGGGACTTCTAATAGGATTTAGGTTTTCCTTTACCTTTTCCTTTCCATTTTTGATGTGAAGACAGTTCCTGCTCCTCTTCATCATCCTTATTATGCATTGCTTCCTCTTGTTGCAACAAGTTTACTAGCTTGTCAAAACTAATTGTCGTATCTGACAAGTTTAGAGTTGTGAAAAAATGTGGTAAGAAGAAGGGAGAGCTCTCAGAACAATGGGAATGAGAGATTCATCTTTGACCTCTTCTCCTAGGGCTAGAAGTGAAGCCCTCAACTCTGCAACTCTTCTTAGGAAAGCTTCAATTTTCCCATTTTGCTTGAACTTCAATGTATGTAACTGACTCTGTAAATTTAGTATGACATTCTTGTTCTTGGCCTCATATATTGTGCTCATCTTATCCCACGCTTCTTTTGCTGTTGTGGCATCTCGAATGTGGGCTTGCACATCGTCAGACACTCCAAACAAGATGATGAGTTTTGCTTTCTGATCTGCTCTATCAAATTGTCGTTGTTGTGTTGCATCAGTTGGTGATCTGGTTAGAGTACCAGTCACAATAGGCCAAATTTCTTCAAACTCAAGTTGTGTCTTTATTTTTGTCTTCCATGTAGCATAGTTGCTTCCTTTGAGCAATTGTGAATCCGGAAGAAAAAATTTGGGGGCATTGGTGCCCATTTTACGAGATCACTTGACAAGGTTTTGCTCTTATCACTCCGGTATTAGGTCTCCCAATCTATTTACCGTCGGTCGATATCTTGAACCTTTCTATATACGCGCCTTTCCAATATACCCATCGGTGATGCGTGGAAGAAGCTCGTCCTTTCTATATACCCATGATGCGTGAAAGAGGCATTAACGTATGTGAAAGAATTCAATACATGGTACCAAGACAATACTGATGGGGTCTATGCAATTATTGACACCGGCTCAAAGAAATATCCTCATACATGTGCGTAACTTCGCTATATACTTGGATAATTTCTTAGTCTGGATTTATGTCTTGCAATTGTTCACAGACGGATGGGATGGTTCATAGTGTGTGCACCTTATTTATTACTCCCGTCGATTTATAGGGACGATGCCCGAGACGACGTTGTTGCAGCTATATTAGGTGTTAAGTGCAGTAGTAGTCACGACGGCATTACCCGTAAGCGCTTCCCAGAGGCACCGTATATACTGAATGCTGCGAATGAGATCTAGGATCTCGTGAGTGTTCTGAAACCAATTTTTATTGTTTTTATTACAATTCTGCCAATTGTAGTTACAAAGTTTTGCGATTGACTATGGCAACTGTAAATTAGTACAATATGCGGCATGATATACAATTTTCATTCAAAAATGGACAATTTAAATAGTAGGTAAAAATTTCTATTTCACGGGTCTTGTGGCCTCACAGAGCCCAATACGACCCAAAATAAAAAAAAAAAAGTGAAGATGCAATTTTTAGATGGGTCTCCCTTTGCAAAAAATGTCTGAAATGAAAAAACAAACCAAATGGGAGAATTTTTTTTTACCCTAACTTAGGGATTCCTCCGCTAAATTTAGTTAGTTATAACTAAATTCAAAAAATCTGCTAAATTTAGTAGTTCAGCCAAAAAATCTCAAATTTCAAAAAATGAGATTTTGAGTGTTGGGGCAGGATTCGACCCCACACCTCTCACTCCCAAGGTGCATTCACTAACCAACTTGGCCTCTTAGGATGCTTGTGATGAAAATGAACAAACTTGTATTTATTGAAAGGTAAAATCGACTTACCTTTTGAAATGTGACCTGGCAGAGGAAAAAGTCCACGTGGCTGCAAAGGAGAGGAAGTCGATTTAGGGTTTCCTCCTTAAACGCATCTGAGGCGTTTTATTTCTTTATCTCCTTGTTTTATTTTCCTTTGGCCGCTTTTCCTTTGGTTTTGGCCGCTTTTTTTTGTTTTCTTGTGCAGGTCACAGGTATGCTGGTCTGGTGCATGGATTTGGAGATAGATGACTAGTTTTTGACTTGTGTTTCCTTCTACCCCAGCCACCTTAGTTCCTTTCCACGTGCTTTTTTTGTTTGCTATGCCGTTTTGTGAAGCGAGTCGGTCACAAATATTTCCTCTAGCTTTTGTGCAGGTCGCAGATGGTTTCTTTCTTGAGAAAATATCCTCCAAAGCTTGCAACCCCGCAGCCAAGATCCAAAGCCGTCCTGATGGTTCCACCAGTTATGGGTATATAGTGTTTGAGCTTGTGAATATACTGTATAGCCCCATCATGAGACAGAGGAGCTTTTCCTCGGGAGGAGGGCAATGTCTTTCCCTGTAAAGGTTTCTCTCTCGGCTCAACTCACTGCTGCGACGCGGATCTTCGCAGGGGATGTGATCGGCGTAGGGGAGAGGGCATGGCTCTACCAATCCCTCTGACTCTACCAAAAGATCTCTCTGCTTCAGATCACTTCTTTATCAATGTCCATCTCCCTCTTCTTTGTTGTATATACAACCCCTAGTTTTGTTTTCCACTGCTTTTGAAATGCTAACTGCTGCTTTCTTTGTGTGCAGGGTCGTGGCAATGTAGCAGGGTCTCCAAATATAGCAAATAATCCTCCAACACTAGATATACCTCTAAATGTAGAGGTTGGATAAAAAAACAGAGACTAAAAACATCTCTAATATTAGAGATAAAACCCCAAATGGGGAGAAAAATAATAATTTAAAAAAAAAAAATTCAATACCTGCAGCAAATTTTGCACAAGTGAGTGAGTGCACTAGTGCAAAAAAAAAAATCGCTTCAAATACACTGAACCGAACAGGAGGTTGTGGGTTTGCAGGGGGTTCTGGGAAGCTGCAGGAGGCAACACTGGCTCTCCTTCTGTTGTAGATTTCTTCTCCATGAATTCTCCTTCTTCTGCAACCTTCTCCAACCTTGCGAGGAGCTTCAATTCGCTCTGGTACCAAATGTAGATTGAGAAACAGGGACGGAAGCCTGATCAATTTATTAATCTCAATCAATCAACCATTACAGAGAATGGGCTGCAATATTTATAGATATTGCACAGCCAAATACAAACAAAATATTAAGTTGCACAGGTGAACCAAATTCCTAAATATACAGGCTTCCAATAACATCCGGGAAGCACAAATGAATAAATACAAATATATTGTTCAAAACAATATAATAACATGAATAAAAGACAAATATGGTTTATGAACCATATAACAAAATAACCATTATTATTTAATTAATAAAATTAATTAAATAATTAAACTATGCATAATTAAATATTAGGATAATAATATTTTATCCTAACATAAATTTCTCCCAAGATTAATTTCTCGAAATGTAGTATCCAAAGGGCATGATTGTGTGAAGAGAATGGGATTCCCACATCTATCAATGTAAAATAAATGATTACAACCATCGAACATCAGATAATAAGGAGCTCGATGCATTGTTGATCACAAAAATGAACAAGCACATAGCATAAGATATGTCGGTGTCCAATGATGCCGTGGTGAGAAGTTACTAAAGAAGAATAGAGTCTACCGATTATACGAGCTGCCATACTTTGGAAAGTATGAACCATTGTATCGGTGGTTAATGATCGAGTCCATGAGGGCTTCTTCTACTGCACGTACGATGGAGGGTTAGAATCACCACTTATTTTATTTCAATTGTGATAGGACCGAGGGCCATAGGAGTGAATCGGATAGCGATTTAACTGATAAGGCCATAATCCTAGAGACAAGAAAGGATCTAGGGTATACCAAAGGTCCACACGGCATGTAAATTGATAAATTGAAGAAGTACCCAGTAGTGTAGGTAGCTAAAAATCTTGTAACAAAGTTGAATGACCAAGGAATATGGTCGCGAGTAAACACAATATGATTACATCTACCCAAAGAGTGCGCGCTTACACATCTTGTAACAAAGCTGAATGACCAAGGAAGATGGTCGCAAGTAAATACAATATGATTTAACCGACAAGGCTGTAATCTTTGAGACAATAAAGGAGCTGGGGTATACCAAAGGTCCGCGTGGCATGGAAATTGAGAAATTGAAGAAGTACCTAGTAGTGCAGAAAGTTACACATCTTGTAACAAAGATGAATGACCAAGGAAGATGGTCACATGTAAACACACAATTATTATATGTCACAAAGAAGATGTCTAAAGGAGTGGTCTACAATATTGTAGATCATATAGCAAATACAATCATTGAAGAAGAACACATAGGTAACAGAATAATTTTTGGCACTATGTTATTGTCTTTAGTGTTTATGGAGCTTGGGGTGCCTGATGGGCCAAATGATAAGATTTGGGATTACCCCATGGAACACCGAGTCACCTACAAAAATATTTGGAAATTACTTGTCAAACAGATCAATGAGTAGACCATTCAAGCATAGGGTGTAGATGTCGTATGATAGACTCTACGCAGAGTTTGAATAAGAGTGGCACATACCCAAGGAGTTTCCTTCGGTGGTGGGTAAGGTAGTTTAGTTTGTAGTCTACCAAAAAAATTCATCATGTAATTTTTCATGAAGGACAGGGCTTGGAGCCCATGGTGCAAAATGACGTATGCCTTAATTTAGGTATTTCTAAGAATTAGTTTATCAATTTTCATATGTCCGCCACCTAACCTTCAATGCAGACAAGGTAGATTGTGACTACCACACTTTGAGAAATAAATATGTATATCCAGGAGAAATGCCTACATTGAGAGGCTTATCTTAGATATTATAAGCATAAATCTTGTAAGCTTGGAAGTTAGGGACACCAGAGAAAAGCTTGTGTACTGCCGCAACTCAAACCCAAGCTGGAGAATGCTAAGTATGTGGAGAATGAGTTTGCACTCCCATGGCCGCCAAAAGGTAAGCATATAATGGAAAATTTTCCAACACCTAAGCCCACAAAAATAATTCAAGTAGATGATGAAGAAGAAGAGCATGAAGATAGTGGTGGTTTAGAGCATAGAGGTAGAAGACAACCTCCAAATAAGGAAGAAGCTGAGCGCATGACTACACCACCTCATCCACAAGAGGGAGATGATGAGGAATTAGATGCAATCTAAGGAGAGTACCATTTCAAAAGAGTATTTAGGAGAACAAGGACCCTAGGTGCTACTCCACAATCAGTGCACAAATCACCTTGACTCTCTCCATAAAAGGAGACAAATGAGAAAAGAAGAAGGAAATTGAAGCTGAATGAGGAAGTAGAAGAGTCTAAGGAAAGCGCGCCCAATTCCCCTACACCTCCAGAGAACAAGGATGAAGATATGAAGGACATAGAGGAAGGAGGAAATGAGGAAGATGAGATAGCAAATGAGACTACTCCAAACATAATAATGTAATTCAAAATCTTGAAGCCCAAGTTCCTAAGTAGCCTAGATAAAAAGAACAAGTGGAGAATATCTTCCACTAGTCATGGGCTACGCCGAGGACACAGGTAAAATTTTCGTGCTGTTTCCAAAGCACAATGACACAAAAGGAGTTATATGGCTGGGATTTTATGGATGAAGATATGGCAACCATGCGCACAAGGAAGAAACTATCATGGTTGATGCACATGCACATGGATGAACCAGAATTTTATGTATGTGAAGATTTGTTTATTTTAAGGAGGTTGAAGAAGACACCTCATGCTAGGCACATAACAATAAATCTTACTGTTATGTAAGATGAATAAGTGAGTAATCATTTTGTGAAAGTCTCGATAGAAGTGGAATGGTGGGATATGGATAAAGCTGCAACAATTAGGGCGCTGAGGGAGGAGATCAAGACTAAGGATGAGGAAATAGTGTGCCTAAAGAAGGAAAAAGACTTGGCATAGAAGAAGAACATTATTTTTATCAGCATGGTAGAGGAGATTGGGGATAATTTCATGAAGGCTAGGCCACACTTAGAGCCAAAGGTACCTAAGACATTTCCTTCGGCAATACATTATGTAAGTACATTGGTGGAATTAGTGCTTAAAGATGAACCTTTGTGCATGCCAGCACCAAAGGACCCAGCATAGGAAGTAGAGTGAGAAAAGGCTTCAGTGATGTGGAATATTACATCATATGAGGGGTTTCTTTAGAGCTTGTAGGAGGAACTAAAGAAGGTAGATCAAGCACTGAATATTTGTACAATGCTAGAAGCCATTATAAGGACTAGGACCATTTTAGAAGACAATGAAGTCCTGAAGGCCATGAAAGATGAAACATTGGGCCATGCAAAATGATTAGCACTTGTCAAGAAGAAGCGTGAGGCCCTTACAATAGCTCAAGAACCACACAAGGAAAGGTTGGATGAGCTTGGAAAACTCATTGCACAAAAGATGGACTTATTAGAAGGAAGAATGACTGCCATGTCCAACATTGTGTTGGTCTTGCAGAATGAGAAAGGAGAGATTGCAAAGGATGAGTTAGAATTAATTACAGTGGATATTCTAGAGAAGGCAAAGGTCATGCTTAATGATTAGTAGACTTTAGAGGTGGAAATAAAAGAAGAATATCTAGAATTAATTCTTTAGGTTGACGCAAAAGATACTGTAGGGTAAAGATATTCTTTTATTCATCAATTTTTTTCTATTATTTATTCACATTCTTTGATTCATTTTGGAGACAACCATTTTTGGGGAGGAAATGAAATTAGTGTGAGGTAATGTTGGTTAGTTAGAATATGACACTTAGCAAAGGAAATACAGAAGGTTTGGACTAGAGAGAAAAGCACATTCAAAGGCGCGAAGGTAGTGGAAAGGATCATGTGCGAAGAATAGAAATAGGTTTGAGACTTAGTCTTGTTCATGTTGAGGCTCTATTTTTGGAGATAGCATGTGGAGCACATGAACTGGTCAAATAATTACGTGACACACATTGACTATTTTTGGAGGATCAACTACAAAGCACTTTTCATGGATACAAGCCGAGAATGGATCTACTATTGTTAGTTAACTAGAAGAAGTCTATTATTAGTACACTTGCATGTGTGGCTATTTTTGTAATGACACATGGCTAATAATATCATGTGAATTATTTTGGGATTAGATAAGCGGTGGAGGGCAAGTCCCCACCCTTATAAGCATGTATTGAACCATGTCACATAAGGGTGAGTGTAAGAACTATGTTATAGTAAGATTATGTTGCCAAATCTGATACGTGCATGAGCGTATACTATTGTTATTGTAAGGAAGATTCTATGTATTACTGAATTTAATATAATGGAGACTATGGATTGAATCAAGGTGTTATCATGGTTACAGTTTAGTATTGCATTTTGATTTCATCATGGTTATCTTTTAAGTCTATTATTTTCTAGATCTAGATCTAAACATGCATTGTAGAATGATATATTAGTCATAGATCTGAATGCCTTAAGTATTCATCATTCTAACATCCTACAACAAAAACCATAAAGAGGGGCCTAGTATGTTTGTGTGCTTTGGGTGAGTGCTCGGTCCTAGGCAAGGTGTGATGTGCTTTAGCATGCCTAGGCTTGTATTGGTGAATTCTAGGCTGCCTCGACACAATGAATCTTTGACCATAACTAAATAAATTAACCTAGACAATATACTGATACAAAATTATTAAAAAATGATGAAATATTCAATGACCAATTATAAACTAAACTCTAATGACTCAATTTTCCAAAATATCTGGAGGCTATTATTAGAATCACACATACTATGACAAAATAGTGTAATTGACAACGTTAAGACTAAAATAACTACAAATAACATATATACGAGAATGTAGCCGAATACAATAAATATAATAAACATGAATTTACAAAAACTTAAGCAATTATACTAATTTGACATCATAACCAATCATCAAAATTTTTGAGCCACCGTAGAATTGCACACACAGATGATTATGAATGAATCAACTTTTTTTAAATTCTACTAAGAGATCATATACGGGGCTGATGCAAAGTCTACAACTTATGTTGTTATGGTGAGTATCTTGAATATTACCAACTAGGCACACAAAGAGGTAGTCATGTCCACAAACCAAACACCTAGGAAGCATGTTCAACGGTCCAAAGTTTACATGGGTTGAAAGGAACTAACTCGGTCTCAAATTTAGTGCATCTATCTTTGATCAACAATTATGCCCACGTCTTCAATTATATAACACACTTCCTTTAAAGGAATGAGAAAATCAACATACAAGTAGGAAGATATCAGTTATGTAGACGTGTCTACATAGTTTGAAGCCATTTATAGGTCTCATACACATCCAAAGGCCATGGGCATACCTTCTCTCGATATCAAATCTAGGTACGATCATTTCACAACAAAATAATGCTCTTCTTATTATTATTTAAAGAACATCATACACTTTTATAGGTAATTATGCATCCTAAAAAATAGGACCCTTTAACAAAATAGACATAACCACTACCATAATATTACAAGTTGTTGTAATAACTCGTAAAATACATAACAATATTAAATAATATAATAATCCAATGTAAACGCTAATTTCCTAACAATATAAAAATACTCGAAACCATCACCGACATAGTCGTCTAACCAAATTTTTCTAGTCTTGACACCACTCAAGACACTCCCACCCAATATTGGAAAAGAAATGATTTGATGACAGAATAATTTGGTGTAAGATCCCAATGCTTGGTGCTTCCTTTGTAATACCCCTCATATTGCAAGAGATTTCCCCAAGGGATTCTACAACAAAAATAACATAGCAAAGAATGATGGAAGGCTATGAGGTCAATGTTGGTGAACCTTACCAGTCCTTGGGAATTCAAAAGTTTCCTTTGTTTTGAAAATGCAAGGGATGTCCCTAAAACAAGAGGCAAAGATTGTGCACAACATGCACTTTTGTCTTGGATCAAAGGATAAGAATTTTTACTCACTAATGATGCATCCACTTTCTCCAAGAGGCGGATGATAGAATCCATGATCCCTACTCCTACATTAGTGAATGGAGCAAGGAAGGTGTAACATCCCCATTTTAAGATACTAGAACAAGGAATTTTTATTTTTTTTTTATATACAACGTTCCCTGTTATGAATTATATAATTCAAACACACGTTCAAGTTTTAATAATTGTTCTCTGTCCAATTAATGCAGTTTGGATCACACAATTTCCTTTTAAAAACTAATGTTCTCTATTCACATATTTGCAATATGGAACACACATTCAGTGCCATTCAATCATATAACAGATACCATATGCTGCTGTAAATGACTCGAAGAACTACCGACCTCCCACATTATGGCTCGGAGTTTCAGCGATCTCTCATTTCATGACTCGGTGACTTACCGATCCTTCATGTTAATTCATGCATAGTATAATGAATATACAGGGTTCTTTTACCATTTCTGGTTATCAAAGTGATCCATTTAAGAAGCCTATCTAAATATCTGTTACTGATATTCATCTGACATCCTGCATCTTAAACTAGGTGATTAGGACAACGCAACCAACACTTGCGATACTTTGGCCAAAGATTTTCACATGCTTTGCATGATCATATTCCTAGATGTGATACACACCAATGGAATACATCCTTCACCTCACTTCATCTGTTATCTAGAATGGTCTTTCCTGGTCTCTACCAGTCCTTCCATTTAAGGTCAAACTCTAACCTCAACTAGCAATATGAACGAGTATAGGAAGTTACTCATGGTAACTAAAGATACGCAGACATACGGTGTCATTCCTAGATGACTCCGTGTGTCTAGTTACCTTTAGTCCTCTAGAGTCACTCCATATACGTGATCACATTTCTATCCCCAGCCAAGAACTTATTATCCAGCTTATGTAAACTTGATGATTTAATTCGGAAGGGCATTGTAATATGTCAGCTATAACATTGTGTCGTCATGAAGGCCCCACCTTCATGAAGACACCATATTGTAGCTGGCGTATGTCAATGTCCTACAGAATCCTCTCATCGAGGGTACACATCCAACTCTATTGTGATTTGGTTATAATCTTAGTATTTAAGATCAACTTTCAGCAGCCATGTTGATCCTTTATCCTTGTTCTTGTTACAGTTGTATGTAGCTAAGAGAGACTTAATCCATCTTCTGGCTTAATATGCATCTCCTCCTTCATACCGAAGGGTTGCATATTCACTTCTTGGTTCCTTTCTTATTCTTTGGACTAATCAGTCCATTATCGATAAACCTAATAAGTTTAACCTATTAAACTTAACCAAGTTTTTCCACAACTGTAAACAAATTCAGAATTCCATCTTATTAGACGCCATTTAAATGAGGTCTAATTCTAAATGAATTTATTCATTTATCCTCCTTAACCTTACTTAGTTAAGGTCTGTTAACAATAGATATGATTTCCCATATCTTTATTTTCTGAATTTAAACATTCGAGGCTATTAACGGAGTCCAAATACAAGGTTTGGCTGCCCCTAAGTTATTTGATATCCCTTAGCTTTCGAACTAATCTCGAATACCTTCCAATTAGGATTTCATGTTTATCTAAATATTTTTAATGTCAATTCAAAATTCATCTTAACCCAAGTATGAACTAATTGCACATTTCAACGTAAAAGTTGCATTCAGGTAAAGAATAAATGTTATTTCCTTTTAAATTCATTCATTAACATTCGAATAATTCCAAGTCAAGGAATAATGTTATATTGTCAAACTTATTCAACAATATCAAACTGATACAGTTATTGAAATATCACACTTTTACTTGTATTCATCCATCAGATTTACAATCTATACATTTGCCAGTCCAAATGACTAGACTTTGTTTATATCAAACAACATTACAACTCATGAAGATAGAAGAATGTAACTTCTTCCTTTCTCATTTCCTCATGGAGGAGTAATAGCTATCAATACAATCCATCTTCAGTTAATCAAAGAAGTATCGGAAAACAACCATGTCTTCATTTATACTCAAGTTTCATCTGCAAAATTACTTGCACGGGTCAGTTCATTGAACTGAGCATATTAAGCACTTGTCTTTAAAATGAGGTGCTTTTAATTAACTGTCTCAATAAAAGAACCCTGCTTTTATGAAACGTTAATATGAACATCATTCAAGAATTAAATACCAAAAAGGATGAACAACATATCAACTCAATCATCCAATAACCCTCCTAATCAGACAAAGGATTACTGCCCTCTTTCCCAAATAATTATTACAAGAAGTAATTTCCTTCAACAGTTCCAGATTACAAACATTTGTAAGAACTAAAAACACAACTATGCAACTGTTGTTCTAACATAAATGCTATCAATTCCATTCTCTTACAATAGTTGTGAATTCAAAAGATAGATCTTAACTAAAATCTAAACCGAATTATTGTCCCTTCCTTCATACAACTCATCTGATTTCAAGCAATCAAATGCTGAAGAGAACAAGAAAACAACAATTAAATACCAATGCTTAACCCAAGCAGTATGAAATTCGTTCCATAACAATTATAGATTTCCAACTGTATGAGAGAAAAATGATCATTAATTCAAATTATCCATTCACACTCTCTTTCTTTTCCTCATAGCTGTACTAGAAGTTTTAATCCAAACGTGATATCAATCAATGATAACAGTCCAAAGAGAAATAAATGAAAATCAATAATTGAATATAAGGGAGCAAGATCATATCACCTCTTCTACTGTCTATCCAAATACCTCTTATTTAGAGCAGACATACTCCAATAGTATAATTCATTCAGAGTAGTATATTCAGTAATTGAAAACTACTATTACCTTTCCAAAAAGTTGACCAGAGTTCATTGCAACTGGTCTATAAACATTAGTACCAAAAGAACCAAGGCAGAATACCATATCAAATTAGTACAACAAAGTAAGATGCTACAATAACCTTACTGTCCCAGGGAACCCGTGTTTTATGCAAATAAAAAAACATCAAGGAATTATAACTCGCATAATAGTCTATTAATATCACCACAGCTTTGTTTTTCCCAAACGTTTCCACACACTGAACTCAGAAATACAATATTCGCATAACAATGCCTTTATCAATGCAAACCCGCATAGGGTAATAGATGCACAAGCAAGGTACAGTCAAAACAATCTCAACAGCAAGCCAAATCTCATTTGTTTCATTCATTTGCACAGAAACACTAAGCCATGTTCGTTTTCATGATGACAGTTCAGACTAGAAGATCAAACCGCATCCAAAATGCACAATAAAATCCTCTTTCCCATTACCTTCAGATTTGAAGCAAAGCAAAGAGAAAACATAATTCATTAATGATTTCAATAAGAAGAACAATCATTTTCTTCAAACACCCGGAATACTCAAGTTGTGTTCATTCTTTTAAGGACAATTCAACTAGACATACAAATCATCTCATCTTTTCATTTTCACAAGAATGCTTAGAACTCAGAAGTGATATTCATTTAGCTAATGTATTTATTAGCACAACCCAAAATGGTAATAAAGTGAATACCCAACACTGCCAAAACGAACCACACAGCAAGGACAATGTATTCAACTAATCATTATGCAAAGAATGCTCAAGCCGTACAACAAAATAAAATGACTCAACTCGAAATCATCTCAACGTAATAGCCAAATCAAATAACCAAAACCCCCATCATAAGAGCAGGGTTGTTTTAATGAGACTATTAAGCAAAAGCAAGCGGTTTAAGGAGAAGGGCTTAACATGCCTGTTAATTTTTCTTGTGGCTCGAAGAAAACTGTGCCCACTGGAGTTGTTTCTCTCCACGACGTCCTCGGCCAGGCTTTCCAACCAGTCACTAACTTCCACAGGCTCAAGAATAGCCTTTGTTTTTCCAAAGAACAGAGATAATAATCAAAACACAGCTGGTTCGACAGAACCATGGAGAAACAAAATGCAGAGCAACTAAAATCCAAATGCACATAGCAACAACAATTTTCCTTTTTCCTCTATCCTCTTTCCAAGGCGAGCTGGTCGCTAAGACCAAGATAATTAATGCATTGAATGCACTGCCTTTCCTCATTCCTCACACCACCACCGACTCGGGTTGGTGAGTTTCCAAATTTCAAATTTGCATATAAATTCCATTTAGTTTCTAAGCTAGTTGGACGCCTCCAACTTTTCTTTGTTCCCACCAAACTTGGCGCTGTACATGTAAGGGCTTCATTTACTGTCCCATTAAATTTCTTACCTCCCCCCCTTATCCTTTCCATCCACATGGGTCTATGCGTCCCCTTCCTTAGGTTAGGATTAGTCTAGTATTTTAATAGTCCATATCTAGGTCATTCGCCTAGTTCATAGGTTAATGGAATTTATATCTATTTTCTCCCTTATGAAATCTAAAATCCATATAGGATAGTAGTTAGGGTATAAGATAAAACTTAGGGGTAGGTTAGGGTTTAATCCCCTAATATTTAATTAACTAGTTTCCATATCAAGTCTTTCCGCCTGACAGTCATATTCAACATTAAGCAGGACATTTCGTCCTAAGTTCCACATACCTGTGCCACTTGCATCCAGGCCCTTATCGTCTTATGTTGTCTAGCATTACAATGGTGTGTGGTTCAAGAATCGAACCTTTTTCATTGGCATCTACGTACCAGATATTCATACCTGAAATCAGGTGCTGCAACATTTATATCAACCTTCAGTCTGGTTTAAAAGTAAATTGACAAAGCGATCATAAGAAGGCCACAACATACCTTGGATCAATGGAATTGATTCAAGGCGTGTTGTCAATCAGCGAATAGAGTTCATCAAGCATACGACAAGTCTGTTGTCTCATTAGCAATCACACAAGCAATAATAACTTCTGTCCCAAGTATCAAGTTACGAAAAACAAAAGATCAAAAGATGTGTCTTAACATATTTATCTTCATTTCTGTAGTTACAACATCATGAAAGGTAATTACCATGATAACTTACAAAAATCAAGGTGTTACGAAGGAATCTCCTACATTTACCACCCCTCTACACATATGCGGATAAGAGACTCTAGCAACCACTCAAAATCAAGGTACCATCCATCTAGTGGTGAGAGGGTAAAATACCGATAAGTCTCCAAAGCACAACCACTCGCCAATGAACGTAGTTAATAAAATTAAAAGTGCGCTAACCATTGTATCCTTGTATGATATCTTAGGTATTCCGAACAAAAGGAATTGCTTCAAGAAGCTCTGAAATCTAGTGGCAGTTGACCAAGAAAGGGAAAGAGAAACTTCGTAATGACTCAAGCTCAAGTGGATTTAGTTATGATGAACCAAGAAGAAGAAGTAATTAAGACAAGACCTCAACCGTTCTTCATGACTCTTATAATCGGCAAGAAATTGTTGCATAAATCCATGATTGAATTTGTTGTAAGCAATATGGTGATGTCTAAAGAAATTTCGGATGCCTTGGGAGTTAGATATGAGCCCCTAAAGAAAGGAGTCATACAACTAGATGGAATATTAGTTCAAACAATTGGTGTTGTTAGAAGTCTCCCATTATAGCTCTATTCCTTCCGAAACATTATTTTCCCGTAGCATATAGTGGTGATAGATGTTCCTCCATTCTTCAAACTATGTCTCTCTCACGATTTCACAACTAAAATTGGAGGCTATATGTCCCTTGATTGGTCTCATCTGATTTTGTGAACTAAGTATGGATCCAAAATGAAGGTGCTATCAGAACCACTTACCGAGGAACATATTACGAATCAAGTGGCCTTAGGTTTTGAGGCCTCGCATGCCATGATCACCTGAGAATAATATTCATACATAAATAATGGTTACCATCAAGGTGAAAACTATTTAACAAACCTATCATCTCGAGACCCCTTCAGAAATTTTGATTCCACCGGGTTAGGTACTTATGTGATCTTTGATGAGAATCCCAACATCCCAAATATTATGAGGGAAAATAGTAAAGATGAAAGGAATATCATGAAGGATTCCAAAATGTGGATTCTATATTTTGATGGAGCCAAAAGTAGGAACAACTCGAGGGATGGACTATGCCTATCTTCACCAAGTGGAAAGAATATACTCAAGGCATTTCACTTCCACTTCACTTGCACCAGCAATGAAGTAGAATATGAGGATTTAGTTCATGGTTTGACATTGACATGCAAAGAGGGCATACAAAAACTGAGAGTCTTTGGGGACTCTGAGTTAGTGGTGACACAAGTTAGAAGCACTGCTTTGCAACAAAGAATCCAAGAATGATGTCCTACCTTCATAGGGTATGGGATCTTATTGAATAATTTGAAGCCTTTAAATTTAAGGTTATCCCTTAGGACCAAAACATTGAAGCATACATAATGGCCTAGATCGGTTCAAAATTCAGCTCAACCAAGGATCTATTGGTAAACAAGGATACGTGAAACTAATCATCTGCACATCTATACCTAATAATGTGGATCATTGGTAGGTCTTCGAAAGTGACCGAAAAATATTGCTCTTTTTATAACAATATGAAGAGTTTGCAGACCAACTCTAACCTAGAATTGAAGAAGCATACAAAGATCAAGTCATCTAGATTAAAATTAATAAGCTCCCAAAGGGATTGATAATGTTGGAAAGTATTTTTGATTCCAATGATGCTAATACTGAGATAAGAGGAGCTTTGCGAAATCAAGGAAGACTATACAAAGTTAGAATTATCCAATAGGAAGAAGCTAAAGGTTGCGAATTTAGTCACTTAGAAATAAAGAGAAAAACTTGTGGCTCTATGCCATAAGTATGATAAGCTGATAGCTTGGACTTATGATGACCTACATGGTTATAATAAGGATATCATCCAACATACTATTGACCTAGAAGAAGGGACTAAACCTGTGCATCAGAAGTAGAGGCATGTAAATCCAAAAATAGAATCTCTCATGGCTGAAGAGCTTAGGAAACTCCTATAGGCTAAAATAATATTTCCTATCAAACATTCAACTTTGGGTATCCAATTTGATTCCGGTAAGGAAGAAAAATGGATAAATTAGACTTTGCGTGGATTTTAGAGATCTGAATAAAGTGTCCCTTAAGGATCACTACCCCTTACCTTCCATGGAATAGATACTACAAATAGTAGCAGGTTCAGAAATATTCTCTCTTCTTGATGGTTTTTCAAAGTTATAATCAAATATGGCTCATAGAGGTGGATCAACATTAAAACAATTTCACAATAAAGTGGGGAACCCTCGCATATGCAAAGATGTCATTCAGGCTCACTAATGATGGGTCAAATTTTCAAAGAGCCATGGATGCCACATTCGGAGAACTAATTAAAAAAGTAATCCTGATATACTTGGATGACCTCACAATGTTTACCAAAATGGTGGAATATTATTTTGATGCCCTAGAAGATGTATTCAAGAAGTGTCACAAATTTGGAATCTCTCTTAATCTAAAGAAGTGCATTTTTGGGTTACCACAAGGAAAACTCCTAGGACACATTGTCTCAAAACATGGGATCTCAATCAATTCGGAAAGAGTCGAGCCATTCTAAAACTATCTCTACCTGTCAACAAGAAGGTAATACAATATTTCCTAGGAAAGATTAACTTTGTTAGTAGATTCATTTCAGATTTTGCTGGAATGGTCCACCCGATCTTACTTGATCTGCTGAAAAAGAATTTAAACTTCAAATGGACCACTGGAGGTCACCAAGCCTTTGAGGTGGTAAAAAAAGCAATTGAATCTATACTAGTGCTACGTAAACCAAATTTCTCCAAGGATTTCATCATGTATGTATATGGGAGTGAGCATAGTGTAGCATCATGCTTTGATGCGGTGTAACACCACCGAATCTGTTGTTACTTTCTCCTAAGCATACAAGTGTTGATATGTGATTTCTTGTAAAAGGATGTGTTCCTCGATTCAGAAATCATGCTTGATATGTACTGAATTTCTTGCAGATTGCAGATCTTGACTGAGTCAGAATATGATTAGACTCTTTTATTTATTTCATTTTGTGTCTGAATATTAATCTGATCACGGAATGAATTATAGAGATATTCATCTATAATATCTAGACTTGGATCAGTGGAATTGATCCAAGTAATGCTTTAAATCTGTTTGTGATAAATTAGATCACGCACTTGAACAGGTTGCAAGGTATGGAAGCATTTATTAAGCTGGTCAGGAGTATGACTCAGGCTGATCTTGAGAAATGAATTGGTTCCCGATATGGAGGTATATCTGGAAGGTCTCGGACGTGGACCAAGTAATAATTCTGTCATGTATATTCCTGTAGCCTAACGGCTGTATAGGAGTAAATCCTGTTCGGAGATGCATGATTTTAGGTCTTTTCTTGGCATATAAAATGTTATACCTAACTGGAATTATTAATGGTTAGTAACCTAAAAACTAAAACCTAACCTAGGGGTTAGATTATTGTTAAGCTAACCTAGACCTAGGCTATGTGTTAATATCCTAAGTTAGTATCTATGTGTAAATTGGTTAGTATGGGTATTACCCTAAATTCTAACCTAAGATACTAACCTAACTATTGAGGAGGATGTAAAGGGGCCTATGGAGGGGTGCGAACCATGGGCGGCGTTTTCTATGGCAATTAATGCTGGGGATAAGGATGAGGGACAGGTCATGGCGGAGGCTTAAGCGGCGGCTAACCTGTGCAGACGTGGCAATTTGCTAAGTTTGGAAATGAGCATGAGTTGTAGTTGGACTGTCGCCAATTCTGGCGGTCGGTGGAAGTTGAGTTTAAGCGGGAAAGTTGGTTTAATGGCATTCAATGTTCTAGGGAGACGAGCTCGGAACTCGCGAGAAGGCATGCAAACGGGAAGTTGAAGGTTTGTTTGGTTTGTCGCGATTTTCGGTCTTCTCTCTCTCTCTCGCTTGTTTACTGGTTCTTCGCACCAGTTCTCCTTGAGTTGCATGGCAAGAATGAATTTCTCTGGCTCTTTTCTCTGTCATGGAAGATATATATGTGATGGAGACAGTGAAATTTTGTTGGTCGCTTTATCTTGGAAAAAGAAAAGGAAGTTTGAGCTCTTCCAGTGGTCTGCTTCGGAAATTTGATCAAAAATACAGGCATGTTAGGCCCTAACCTTTAAATATCTTGCTGTCTTTCAAGTGCTTTCATTAGAACAACTCTGTTCAAATGTTTTGTGAAAATTAGATGAATTTTCTATGGAGATCTTGTTTGATTTTTGGCACTGTATCTCTTCTGGTTCGATTTTTCAATTTCCTCTTGATGGGTGTTTATTGAAATCGAATTTCGGCTCTATTTGCTTTGAGTATTCATTCTGGCTTATACATGTGAGGTATTTATTTATAAAAGTTTGAGTGTTCGGCCTGTTTGGCGTGAGCCCTTAGAATATACCTGTGTGTAGTATAAGACCACTGTATGTTTTTGATTAGTGGTCGCTGTTTCTTGTTATGGAAACTGTATGGAATGATTCTGATGAATACTGTAAGATTGATCAGTATTATTGCTTCTTTGGGAACTCTGTCATGGGATTTGTTGACAGCTGACTAATGATACTTTCAGGTTTCATTTGTTTTCAAATTTTTGGCTTGGAACAGGAAACTGTTGTGTTACCGTAGTCTTTACGACCCAGCGGAAGTGTTTTCCTTGTTATTGTGGAAACGGGATTATTGTTGACTGTGTATAACATTGTTACATCTATACTTTATTATAACGACTCAGTGGAGTCCTTGATTGAATCATATATATAGCTATCTACTGTTGTGGATGTAGATTCATCCTTGTGTTTTGTTATTTGATTTCGTGGTAGCCTTATAGAGAATGGAACAGGCCTTCTGACCACGGTTATTTGTAATAAATAATGAGTATAGATTTCCTGGGTATGTATTGCACTTCTTTGTGAAAGCTGTTTGAAAGTTTCGAGGCGGCTCAGTTGATTTCCTTGCTTGAAATGGGTATTCGATTTGCTTCACTTGTTTCATTCTGAATGTTTTCCATGAATGGCATAGATGGATTTATCAACCGATTTCATAGTACGTTGCTGTAGGGTTCAGTGGTTATGAGTACAAAACCATTAACAGTTTACAGTATGAATTCATATGCATTTGCTTGAATTGTTACCTCCGTTTGAATCATTTGGAATTCTGGAAAGGTAGCTGGTACTTCTGTCTCTTTCTGAACTTGACTTTGGACACTGTCTTTGTCACTGTTGAGATCCTTGAGTATGGATGACTGTTTCGTGTTCCGACCTTGTTTGGGTAAGTCGCGAATATCACACTAAGACTTGCATGCGCCAAGGTAAGGATCGATTGGTTGTATTCATTTCTTTTACTTCAGTCCGATTTTGTCTGAGCAAGAATAAGTATGCTATGTTCCTTTCCATTTATTCAGTCCGATTTGACTGAGCATGATTTGGAAATACTGTGTGGTCAACATAGCATAGTCCCTAGGAAACCTCAAATTGCTTATGCTATAGAGTTGTTGTTTACAACAATACGCGTGAAGTTTCTTGATTTCGAACTTGGTTCGAAAGCCTTAATGTGCTTAGAAGAATCTAGTATTGGACTTCAGGTTGATTTATGGATTGATTGATGTGTTAGCTGCTGTGCAGGAGTTTTGCTGTGTTTCTATTTCTTGATTTAGAACAGCGATCTTGCTTGCGGCTTGTCTAACTTGTTCATTTATATACTGGATAAATGTTTTCATAGGAGAAGACGGTACAGTGATGAATTTATGTGAAAGGAAGTATGAATGGATTGGTTCTTTCTCTTCCTTTATTTAATATTTGTTGATATTTGTCTAACAGTGGGAAATTGTTTTGTAACATATTGGTGGAATCCCGAATTGTTATGTTATTTCTTTTTTGGAAGAATGAAACAATCTGACCAATGTTGTGATTTTGGATTCAATGATTGTTTGTGTACATTCGTTCCTTGTTTCTTAATATTTGATGAAATATTAGAAAGTGATTAAGACTATTTTGTAACAATGATAGAGTTACATATTTGTAATCATTTTGTATTACAAGGGCATAGTCTGATTATGTTTACTTATGTGAATATCTGATCTCATTTAAACAGGGTGTTTAATGAAAACAATTGATGGATTGCAATTGTTTTAAAAGTTAGTGCTTATCATGCTCAGTTCATTGAACTGACTCATGTTGACTATTTTTGCAGATGGTTACCGTAAGAGGTAAAAGCAATGCAGATCTGACAAGCTGATCAGATTGTTTATTTGATTTATAATGAATTACAGCTTGATTTTACAGATGTACTATATGAGAAAAGATGTTTCTTTTCCGTTAGCATTATATCAAGTATGCTGTTGCATAAAATGTAATTGTATAGTTTTGAAAGGAATGGAAATAAGTGTTTGATACTTATGTGTTGCATTCTATTTCTGAAAGTTGACCTTCTTCGGTTTATGTAACGAAGGGGCATTGTTATCATTGTATAATATGGATGCTTTTGTGATTGACAATGAAAGCTTGCAAGTAAATGAGATTGAATTCTTATGAGTGTTTAGTAGTTCTAATTTGTTCTAGCAAAAGCAATATTGGATTTAAATAATTGTCTTTCTAGAAGATAGGTTAAAAATGAGCCTAAAAGAGAACGCTAAACAAGCTGGATTAAATTACTAATCCCTAGTCCTAAGTATGACAGGACAATATTAAATTGGATTCTTAATCATTTATATCTTTATACTAAAAAGTATGATATAAATTCAGTTAAGAGAACTGATATACAATCAAATGGAGTTCAGACGGCAATCTCTAGCAAAGGTTATGAGATATTGTCCCATTCTGTTGTTTTAGAATCAGGTGTATTCTAATGACTCCTTGATGAGAACTGACCGTAATACCTCTACCATGTAATGGGTTTTATAGAGGAGGGTCGTCTTAAGACGAAGAATCCAGGGATTTGGAAAGGCTAACCTTAGGGAAAAGTCTTTAAAAGTATTTAAACTCAAGTGCGTAACGCTTGTTCGAGTAGATCTTTTCGAGGCGGATTTAAAGGTTGACGACATAAGTCAATCTGCGAGTTGTACCTCCGAGAAGATTAGGATCTTCTCGGGTTACAATAATGTAGATGACTTATGGCGACACCCTTTGCATTGATCGCTAAGATTTACACTTGATTTCGCACGAGTTACTCTGGGACCGATTAAGAACGTGGTCATGTTATAAGACTACCTCGAGATTCGGGGTATCATGACACATTGGTTGAACCGCAAGGTTGAACCGGTGATGTCATCATATCCCCCTAATCCTCGTGGCATCCATATAACATTATCACCTTGTTAATCGCCTCCGAGTGATTTAGTTGTGAAAAGAAGGACCTGACGGTGTCGGTATAAGACATTCTATATAACAAAAGAATGGGGTGAAGGGCGTATTCAGATTAGACGAGTATGCCATTAAGGAATACAAGACATGAATAGTATGTTTCAAATCTTTGGCCAAAGTATCGCAAGTTGCTTGATTGCGTTGTCCTAATTCACCTAGTCTAAGGGATGAGATGCCGATGAATAATGGTAACAATTATTCAGTTAGATTCCTTGGACAGAGCATTCTGAATCCCAGATTAGGGAAGAGAACCGCAAGAGTAATGTGTTAAATAAAAACACCGACTCTTATTACTCATGAATAGATCGGTAGATTACCGAGTCATGGAATGAATAGATCGGAGGTACTCCGAGTCATTACAGCTGCATATGGTTGTCAGTTATATAAATGGTTATTTGAATTGTGAGTTCTAAATTATGTATTTAGAACCAGTATGCAATTATCAAAAAAAAAAATTGACTTGTTCTATTGTCTAAAATGAGGATGTTACATGCAAAAGGGAGATTCACAAGGAGAGAAGCATCCAGATTGATTTCTTTTCAAAGATCCTTCATGATTATGAGATAAGATATAACTTTGTAGAAAAATAGGTTTACACCATTATGGAAGGTCTAAAGAAATTCACACACGTCGTTACTAGTAACAAGATCATTGTGTTATGGTCACGCACTACGGTGTCAAGGAATACATCATAAAAGGTGAGATAATTGATAAAATAACTAACTAGATCACTAAGATATTAGAGTATGATGTTGAAATAAAGCCCACAAATATGGTATGAGGAAGAGGTCTTTGGAAATACCTCATACATGATCCAATGACCTCGACAAAGGAGGAATCTGAGGTGGTGCTTCACATTCAAGAAAATTAATCCAAAAAATAGGTATCATATATGATGCATTTCATGCAAACAAGTGAGCATCCAAGTCAACTTCCTCTTAAAAATACAATATATTATAAATAGTAAGGAGCCAAATTTATCATAATTGATAATTTCCTTTTCAAAAGTAACTTTGGCGGTATCCTTCTTAGATGCCTAGAAAAGGAGGAGAGCAAAAGGCTCTTACATGACTTACATCATGGAAGCTCTGGGGAATTCTTGGCCAAAACCACAACCATAAAATTCTTGTAGGCGGGATACTTTTGGCCGAACTTGTTTATAGATTATTATGCAATGGTGAGCAAGTGAATTTTTTCCAATTCTACATGGGCTTCCAGAGAAATGTCACATTACCACTTAACCCTATTCTATTTGAAGAGTCATTTGCGTAATGGGGTCTAGATTTCATTGGAATGGTTAATCTAGTTTCAATTGTGGGTCATAGATGGATTCTCACAACCACTGATTACTTCACCTGATGGACGGAGGTAGTTCTACTGAAGGAAGCCACAGAGAATATGATCTTGGAACTCCTTTGAGATATCACTACATGCTTTGGACCCCCACACAATCATATCAAATAATTCCAAGGATTTTCTAGGTGCCAAAGTGTTTGATTTCACAATGAGGCATGAAATCTATCTCAAACGTATTCCAACTACTATCCATAAAGTAATGGTTTGATAGAGTCTACCAACAAGAATCTAATCAGACTTATAAAAGGATGGGGGATGAACATAAGAGGTCGTGACATGAGTATGTCAAGACAACCTTATGGGATGATCAGATCACACCCAAACAAATATTGAAGGCCTCGCCATATGAATTGATCTATGGAAAAAGTGCAGTAATGCCTATCATTGTGGACCTCCCATTGCAATTATTAAAAAAAATTGAGATCGAAGAACATGGAGCGTCTGCAAGTAATACTTGTGGAACTGATAGAGCTTCAAGAAAAATGGGAGGTAACCCATGAATCCATGATCATCCTTAGGGAGGTTGTCAAAAATTGGTTTGATCATAAAACTTCTGAACCTGATTTTTGAGTTGGACTTTTGGTTTTGAAGTGGGATGCAAGAGCCACTAAGCCCGGCCATCCCGGAAAATTTTTCCCCTCTGACAGCCCGCTCAAGATCACTACATACAATACACATAATTTGTTCGAGCTCGAGACTATGGAAGGTGAGCCCTTGGAAATTCCGGTCAATGAGATCCACCTTAAGCCGTTCCATTGAGTCTTTTGTATTGTAAGTTTGTATCATATGTATAGTCCCTTCTTTTTGTCTTTTTCTTTGTTTGGTAGTGTCACCCCCTCGAATAAGTGTCTTTGGACATGTGTCTCCTACGAAGACTCTTCCACCCCTTTTTGAAAGTTTTGAAGGACGTGTACCTTCATATGTTTCCTCAAAGTAAATGATCTAATGTATTTTTGGGATGTTTAATGAAAATGATTGGAGAATTAAAGAAAAATATCTTGTGAAACAAGAAATTTGGTGCTAGGGTTCATTCGACCAAGCTGTCATTGCATGATGTGACCAAATGTATGTGTGAGCCTTTACTTCACGAGATTCAATGAGGATATTTAAGGAAATATTTGAGCTTACAAAAGCCTCATTATAAGGGCTAAAAATCTATAGTTAAAGTTCCTAGGTCCCTAGTTCAAAAACTCGAGCTTTCAACATTTCATGAGCAACTATAACAACATACAATTCCCTACCTTAGCCAAAATATTATATAGGGAAACATATTCCACTTGAGGCTGAGATTACCTAATAGAGGAATGCATTCTAGTGACTCATCTATGATAACAGATTTCACCCCATCCTCACCAAGAAACCAAAGGCCCTGAGGGAGGCATCCCATGCCAGATTCTTGAATCAACAAGATTGTGAGTCTTTTGGCTCTAGTATTTGGACCACCATGCTCACCAAATATATGGTGTCAATCTTACACCCGTATCCCGAGATTATATAGATGAGTGTGTGCTGGTTCGACCTTGCCTCCCACATCATAAAGGGAAAAAACATGCAGTGACTATTTCACCACAGTCATTAGGGATATGTTGGCCTTGTCCTATGACCAAAAACTATTTTCTACAATATGCCCAAACTCCAAAATGTCCGGCTCAATTCCAATACAAAATCACATTCATCAAGAAGGATTTATGATAAGATGATTCAACAAGCTCCAGGACACCGGATTCCCAATCCCCTTAAAATGTTCGTGCAAGATATTCAAGACACCTATTCCATGTTGGAATTCATTTTAGGCCAAGAATCGAGATAAAAATTTCCATGAATGGAAAGCTATGGCCCTTTCCCGAGATGAGATCCATGAAAAACAACCAAGCATTTCGATTTGAATTCATCAAGGTCATTTTAGACTCCATTTGTGAGCAAAGTTGTCACAAAATCATTGCACCCTCCGAATGGCCAAAATGTGAACATAAAGTTCAATGTGATTGGGACACATGGGATCACCTCTCAAGCTGTGGGACTTGGGATTGAGGTGAACCTTTGGAGAAGGATGACTTCCTTTTCCTAAACTAAGTGTTGTACTACTCCTAGTGTGATAAAAAGGTTATCTAGTCTTATGCTAACATTTTCACGGGGTTTAAGGGAAAGAGATTTGTAGAAATGAAACTATACTAGGGATGGTGATACACCAAATAAAGGGTATTTCTAGACTCAAGAAGGGTTAATTTGAAGAGGGTGTGTGCACCACATATCAACTTCACCTATTACAACTTAGAGAGGGTACAAAATACCACAGACTAAGAAACATGCATTCCCTTTGTTAAAATTGATCAGATAGAGAAATATATCAGTTTCCTAGTGAATAAGGATGAACTTAAGAAGGGTTAACAGACACCACAACTCAATTACATGTAATACTCTACAACTCGATATGCACAAAACTCTAAGAACCTACAATAGAAACATGAACTTACACAGTGTACCTACAAGCATGACAAAAGGCAAAAGGAAGTATATAATGATGAAAGGATAGACATTAGTCACAAAACACACTCTTTTATTACTTCAATAATGTGCACAATGCATCGTACATTCAAAAGAGGTAATGGTTGCCATTATAGTCTTGAAGAGGAGGCTTGACATCCACCGAGCTTGCCATCCACTGAGCTTTCCATCCACCGACTTGGGAAATATATGTTCCTTGTCTACGAGCTCAATGATTTTTATGCATAACCAAGTTTAGAATGAGTCTACAAGCTCTACGTTTTATTGGATTGACCGAGTTATGCTAACTTAGACTACTCTCCATGTCTTTCTCACCTAGTGTGTGAGCTCTCTACTATGATATCTTCCTACCGAGCCCCCACGAATCCTCCCATCGAGGCCATGCTTTGAGCCTACGATATGGCTTGGTATTTTACTCCCCATGAGCTCATCCCATATGTAAACTCACTCGGTGAATGATTCAGCTTGGTCGATCAAATTCATGTGAACTTCACACCCTTTTCATCCATACACAGCATGAATTTGGGCTATAATCCCACTACCTAGCTCATAGATCAAACATGGGTCAATGCTTATGCTTTCTCCACTATGACATTCCAAACTTGACATGCAACCTAAGCTCGGTATTAACTCGGCTTGCCAAGTTTAGCCTTTATCACTTCACATGCACCATGTGACATTCATGTTTTCCTTAAAACTCCCATCCATGTCTCCTCACCCAATAACTCGGTTCGATTCGATCACCACGTGAGCTTGGAAACATCAACACATTTAAAAATTTGTGTTCCCGCTATTTATTATTATGATCGGTCCACCCGAACTGTTTACATCATGAACTCTTCATCAAAGAAATCACATAGCCCACTATATCATGGATCCATCAATTCCCAAAGCATTGAAATTATAAAACTATTGACACATGAGCTAAATATCTCGCAATACCACCATTTTTTGAGCTCCTTTCCTTCTATGTTTAGTGGAGCTTACACCTGGTGAACCCCAATCCATTTCCATGTTAGGAACTATGCTTTGAGATTCTATCCACATTGTCTAATCTTTGTCATGAGCTCATTGCAACCAATCTCTGATGTGCCAAATTGAGCTCATTTTGTGTGTGTGTAGCTTATGATTTAGCTCTGCAAGCCCGAAGTGCTTCATCCATCAAACATATCTCCACCGATCCTTGTCATATTCTCCCTAGGTTCCATTCCCTTTGACTCAGCAAGCTTGTTTACGCTGTCATGTTCACCATGATCCCAAGATCAAAACAGATGAGCCCTTGCCATCACTGAGTTCACATGCTGATTTTTGAATCAAATTACTCCTTGGCACCACCATCAAGTTCCTCACATTCATTCTTCCCCTTCAAGATCACGTGGAGCTCACCTCTAAGCACACATCTGAGCACCATACTCATGTTGAGATCACCTCCCAACTCATGGTGAGCATGCACCGAGCTCACCTAGAAGTGTGGTTTTTCATGACTCACTCAAAATGAGATTTCTTTTACCTCTGCGCACCGAGTTAGAATTCCCGTGCATCATACATGCCAAGCTCCTCCATAGTCATGCAATGCATAATGCACCCAACTATTTGGAGAGTCATCACCGAACTCGGTGTACATGCATGTGTCCATGAAGTAGCTTGCTCTTATGCATCAAGATCCCGAATCATCAATTTGGAACTCAATGCCAAATGACTCACTTATGGTTAGCACTCATTCCTTTGTGATGCATTCGAGAACCATGTGCTAACCTCCAATTCCAAACTACTCAACATTTAACATGGTCCTTTGACTTGGTGCCATTCCTTATCCACCTGTTCATATAGTGATCTACTTGCCATGAGTCAGTCATCAACCACCTCCTCTAATTTATCCAACGTACTCGATCTTCTTGCTTAGACGGCTCGTGTGGGAATCTCACATTGGTTTTCCATGGTTAATACCCCGCTTGGCCATGTTTTCTTGAACTTACCTTATGCGGAGCTATCGGCTTGGACTACCATCACATTATCTCCACATGCCAAGAAATCCCACAAATCTCCATTATTGTGGAATCCATGTCTTGGTTTTCCATTAATGAAATTCCCACATGGAAATTAGTTCCTCAAATTCCCCCACATAGAACTACTGGCTTGGCTTGTGAAGACATTATCTCCACCATGGTCGCATCTTAAAACCTAGTTACGAGATCTACCTACACTGATCGCTTTACCACCGATGAGATTGAAACTATCGAGCCTAATGTGCTACATTATTTTTTTGTGACACCTTCAATATTGATCCTGAACACATATCATAGTGATTCACTGCTTAATTAAGTACTTTTGTAGCTTCATCGACTTGACTAGTGAACTCGAACCTCCTTTGAATTCTCCCTATGGCGCCATTAATTTCCTTTCACAATGGTTGATTTCCTCACACTATGACTCTATGGGTCATCTTCTCAAGACTAAGCTCGGTTATTTATGTTATAGTCTCTATCGAGCCCTATGATCTGAGTTTATGTTCCAACGAGGAAGCATTGACCTCCCCATGTTGAATAAAAATGAGTCAGAGCCAAGCTACTCCTTTACTACCATATAACTTGAGTTTCTCTACAACAAGTTTTCCATGATTGAGTTTGATCTTCACTACCATAGCACTTGAAATCTCTGGGCTGACCTTCATCCACCTATTCAGGAAATGAAATGTATGTATCAATTCAACCCCTATCAGGATATTTCTGAAAGGTCAACACTTTGATTTGGTCAACTTGAGCTTCTCTATCCGAGCCATACCAATACCTTATGAGTTCTTTGACATCCAAAAAGTTCTTCTAATCCACTCGTCCCCTTCATGAGTTAAACCAACTTACCTCAATGTTGGGCTCGACTGACCCATCAAGTTGAGTTTTAATGATGAACGACTGAGTTCTCAACCGAGCCAACACTGAGTTGTCACCAAGTTGACACCTTGAGTTGAGCTCGATTTGACCCCGTTTAATGTTAGGTGAGCTCACCTATGCAATTCATTAATTATTTTAATCATGTTATCCCATGATGACCAAAAATGGGCCCTTGGGACCGATGTCATAATTTGGTCAAAATAGACCCCGTTGTCCAATTTTTCCATGTGTGTAAAATTAGATAACAAGCGATTGTCCATGTTCCCTATTAATTCCACCTTCAGTACTCTTCCTTTTGTTCTACCTCATTTTTATCAGAATTTTTAGATCCTTGACCAATTTATGAACCTAAAGTTGTGGGACTTGGAGGTGGACCCCCATAAGATCATTTCGATATCTGCATGGACTCGTGTGATGCCCCACTCCTTAGACGTGTTAGGATTATTAATTATGCATTTTACAATTAATTATTTAACTATTGTTATTAATTAATTATTATTGTTATATGATTTTTAAACCATATTTTTCATATTACATAGTTGTATGATTATTTGTTGCATAGTTGCAACTTATCATTTGTTTGTATTAAATTAATTGTTGCTTCCTAGATGTATTTTGGAAATCAAGTTGTGATTTCAGTTGTACCTTTCCAACTTTGCATTTTTCTACACATGGTTGTACCAGACCTATAAGTATTGTAGTCCATCCATTGTAACTTGGTTGATTTCAAATTAATAAAATACATAGGCTACCGTCCCTATTTTTTGAAACTACATTTGGTGCCGAGTGAGAATCTAGATGATAACTTCTTTTTATGCCGCTTTTATAAGAATACAACCCGCATGGGTTAATAGCATAATGAATGACTCAATCCAATCCATCCTAACAGAACCCTTGCATCCATGTGACTATTTCTTTGGGGTAGCACATTCAATGATCCAGTTGTATGGATTCTAAGATGAATCCTTCATGCTTCCAAGAATTCTCACAGAGCAAGTGGTTGGTTTCGAATTGACCAAGAAGTTGGTGCTCCTTGACATAGAATATGACTCGCCCATAAAAATAAGGCATTTTTCTACCTCTCCTTTACTAAGGGAGGGATTACCATCATCAAATGCAGGGTGAAGCATCTCCTCACACAAAATATGGATTTTTATAGATTCACCTTCATCCAAGATAACTAAAGGTATGATCCAGATGGGAAAATGGCTAACACCCTATCCCAAAATAGAGTTTCAAACTCCTGCCGAATGAGAGTAGAAGATTTTTTTAATACATGATGTCATCTTAGGAAGACACTACCAAAAATTATATAGAGTTAAAATACATCCCGATTCCACTATGGGAATCATTCCACCCAATCTAGTACAAGTATGACCCCAACATAACTATGACCAAGGTATTAAGGGTAGCCTTATGTACTAAGGGCTAGGACGCTGAGAAAATTAAAGCCTATTGGAAATATAGGAAAGAAATTAGGAAAATGACCCTCAATTTTGAGGAAGTTCCCACTTATGAGCAGTGGGAATATTTTGGGGATGCTTAACACGGGTCCGATATGAATAACAGGGAGGAAGTATTGATCACCAAGGAAAAATTAACACAACATAAGGTGGATTCCCTTGGACCTTTTAAACAAAAAATGAGTCCAAAGGCCTCTGCCTCCATTCCTTAGTCGGATCCTTTAGGATACACACCCACAATTCAAATAGCACCAGCCCCTCGTGGCTAGTGAGGTCACTAGTTTGCATAGTCCTCAAAGGAAGATGTTGAAATAAGCTATTGTCTCTTCTCCCTCCACCCTTTCACCTCCTGTTCATTCATATTCTCTGCCCTTCACTTCCCAAGCCAAAGGTTCCCCTATTTCAATGACTCCAACCCATAATATTCCTCCTCTTGTCTCTTCTCTCCTACCTTAGCTTCCCACCAACATTCCCATATTGTCTCCCTAAGTTATAACGGGACCTCCTTCAAATATTATAACTTATCATCCCCTCGAAACTACTTATAGTCCCCCTATGGCCTACCTACAAGGTTACCATTTGCAAACGGGATAATCCCTTCTCCCTCAGAATTTTTGAACCAAGATAAGGTGGCCAAGATAGCTCAAGATAAAAGGTGGGAGAAGTAGAATAAGAAATAAATGACAGTAGGAGCTCGGAAGAAAATGTGGTCATTATATGACCATCTATTAATCTCCTTGACCATCACTCAAATGGTCCCCAACATCTAAAGACATGTTGAGATGATGCACTGATGATTATTCCATCAACGTTGTTGTGGTGGACCTTACGAAGTTTTTGCCTTAAGAAAAGTTTGAACTTAAGAGAAAGACAACCGCTTTGTAGTCACCACTAACTACCTCAAAATCATAAATAAGCTAAGGAAAATAGATACTAGCCTCTTATAGAAATAAACCACAATAGGCCACCTTAATGCCAAAATAAAGGGTAAGGGAAAGGAATTAGAGAAACTCCACAAGTAGTTCAAAGAGGTAGCATCACAAAAATCTCTTACAACTTCTCAATTAGAAACCAATAGGTTAGAGTCCAAACCTGCAACATTTAAGGTTGTGGCTAGTTAAATCGATCGAGAAAAATCTACTACAACAAGAGGCCCATTCCAAAATCATAGGTCACTTCACTCCAAGAAAAGTTACACACCTCAGAGGAAGAAAATTGAATCTTGAAAATAAAGTGTAAAATAGAAGAGAACGTGGTCAAGGATTGTATTTGGAAGATTTTGTTGTTGCAAATCAGCAACACCCCTGGATGTTGATCATATTTCTAGTTTGATCATACTAAGCATCCAGTGTGATGGCACAACATTGAATCCTTTCCCCAAGTGTGGGACTTGTAAAATGGGAAAGGAATCTCCAGATTAGAGGCTGGTTCCTCAAATCCTCTGCTTAGATTTATCACTTGTAAATTATACAGAGGTTTTCAAATTCAAAATCCTATTCTAAATTCCAAAGTGGATAGAGATGGAGAATGTAAAAAAACTGAAACTAGTGCTAATAAGGTGATACACCAAAGGAGTGGTGAGCATTTTTTACTTCTGCAGATTGACACAAATCATGGAAATGCAACAAAACATCATGCACAAACTGATGACATGTAATGAAAGATCAGAAAGGAAGAAAACAACATAAGCAGATGATTGAAACTCATTCACAGAGCTTGCATTGTCATTTTTAATATCAAAATACAAGCAATACAACACCTGAGAGGTAAAAAATAGGTTACAGCTTCTTAGAAAAGGTCCGATATTCTACCAAATCACTTCCAAGGTGAACAAGGGAGCCTGAAATACACAAAAATGTTCAACCCTGAAAAAATGAGCCAAATCTAGCTTTTACAGTGTAAGGGACGAGCCCAGAAGAGAGAAACGCAGGAAAAAATGGAAGGGATTCAACCATTGACCAAAATGTGATCAAAACAGCATGGGCACCCTTACATACCCATGCCCGACATTTTAGCCATGCTAGGATAGAATGCGAGCCATTCTTCATTAAAAACGTGGTTAAAACGTCATTTCTGTCCATGACCACGTGCTAGAGGCATTTTTCATTTTCTCTCTCCAAACTCCATCAAAATACAAAAATGACCTTGAAATCTTGTAGAGAATTTTACTAGCTTTCCATTGATATAAAGAACGTGATAAAATGAGCTTTGGATCGAAAGATATGGCCATTTGAAGTTTTGGGAAAAACATGGCCAAATCGGGTAGGGGCAAAAATTTGAATTTTTCACCCTTTTTTACATTTGGGAAAAAATCCCAAAAAATCCCTTTGCTCTACCATTCCAGTGCTAGTGGCACGTTCGATTGGGCACGGGCCTATCTGTTTCATTTTTCATTGTTTTGCCCTTGGAAAAAATTCCAAAAAACTCCGTCGGGCCGATGAGTTGAGGACATGATGCATGTCTTGATTGGGCACGGACCTTTCCTTCCCGAATTTTCCACGGGCCGCTTTTGACCATTTTTGACTGACACATGGTAAAACCCCATTGGTTTTGGGCTTGGCTTGAATTTTTGGTGCCACTTGGACACATGGCAAGATTCCATTGGCTCACATTTAGGGGGTTGGCTTTTCCCTTTGGAAAATTCCTTTGTTTTTCCATTGGGAAAATTTCCCAAATTCTCCCCGCCTTCGCCATTCCAGGACATGTGGCAACACATTACTGGCTGCGGGCCCTTGGGAAAATATTTTCTTTTGTGCCAACACTTTGGGAAAAAATCCCAATTCCCTCCCACGCTCCGCGGCTCCGACCCCGGGGACACGTGTCGAAACATGATTGATTGGCGGGGGCAGTGGGCCAAAAACTCCTTTTAAATTTGGTGAAACACTTCACCAAAATCTAACTTCTCCTCCCCCTCTCGAAACTCCCATGCCATAGGACACGTGGCATAATATGATTGGGCACGAAATTCCCTCCAAAATTTTCCATGCGCAACACTTAGCCAAATTTTTCAAATTTCTCCCTTGGACACGTGGCATCATTTGATTCGTCGGCGGGCCTGCGGGGAAAATATTCCTCTTAAAAACTTTTGCCAAACACTTGGTGAAAATTCCAAGTTTTCCTCCATCCCTTACCACTTCCTTGGACACGTGGTGGCATCTCATTGGCTGTGGGCCTTTCAGGGAAAATTTCCCACAAAAATTCTGCCGAGCCATAACTTCAAAAATACATGGAGTTAGGAGGAAAAATTTACCTTTCTGGAAAGCTGAGAGAGAGATCTATCCAATGGTGTCATTTCTAGAAAGTTTTGAGTGCCTAAAAACAAAAAATTATGATTGAGGCACAAGAGAGGGAAGAATGAAAGGAGTTAGCCACAAAATGAGCAAGGGGCACATTTTGGATAACAATTTTGGTGACTCAGAGGGGTCATCTGCCTGCTAGATGAAGTTACCAGTTGCCTGAATTAATCCATTGGGCATGGAATTGTTAAATTATCTGCTTGATAACCTAGTTGACTAGAACACTGCAAGGAGGAAGATGGAATATCACCCGATGGAGCAAGGCCTACAAACATATTCCCAGGGACAGTAAGGTTATGCCAAAGCACTAAGGGAAAACAAACTAAACTATAGAAAAAAATGTGCACAAGCACTTGGAGGAATGGAAACCTAAGCTAATATGTACAAGGTGGAGAGTTCCTTTCAATAGCAATGCTTTAGATGGATTCCATTGACTGGAATCTGCAGTTCTTCGCCATCCAATGAAGACATTTGGAAAGCATTGTTGTCCTTACACTTTGTGACCATGTATGGGAAACTCCAAATGGCATCAAATTTTGAATGCCTTCCCGGTTTTCTCTGTCTGCATCCCATTTTAACACTAGATCTCCAACTTGGAAGGATCTATTCTTGGCCTTTCTATCAAAGGTCTTCTTTATCAAAGCCTAATCCTTCTCCATTGCTTAGGATGCCGATTCCCGATTTCTTGGAGCTCCATCAATTCTACATATCTGACTTCCATGGGCTCAAACTCCAACTCCAGCTATTTCATGAGTTCCAATGTTGGCAACTCAAGTGACATGGGAAAAATTTCCTCTCTCCCATAAACAAGCTTAAACAGAGAGTTACCTCGTAGATCTCTTGGGATTTATCCTTTCACCCATAAGGCTGATTTCAACTTAGCATGCCAAGACCTCTCATTTTCATCAAGAGTCCTCCTAATGATCCTCAACAAGTTATTTTTGTAGACTCACTGACCATTACCCCGAGGGAATAGTTCGATGAAGTACTTAGGTAGATCCCATTCTTGACACCCATTCACTCACCTTGGACCCAATGAATTCCAATGCATTATCTCGATATTATTGTAGCAGGTATGCCAAATCTGGTTGCTTATTCCCTCATAGGAATCTAGGATGCTAGATTCATTTGCTTCCTTGAGTGCTACTCGCTTGACCACTTGGTGAAATAATCATTCTTTGTTAGAATCCATTTGTGCCCTTGGCTTGAATTGGGATTAATGACTCCAATGAAGCCTAAACCCCATTGCATGAATGGCTAGTCAACTGAAATTGGATGCAATGGAAGGGCAGCTAGCCTCTCTTTACCTATGAAGAATGCACAATTCTTGCACCTCTTGATGCTTGCATAACAATCACTAAAAATCTTGGGCCAATAATAGCCGACCCTCATGATCTTTAGAGCTGTCACTCTTGGTGAAAAATGACCACCAACTTGTCCACCATGGAACTCTTCCAACACCTTATGAATCTGATTTGTACCAATGCATCTCAGTAGTACTCCATTCATATCTCTTTTGAACAAAACACCATCAACAAGGGCATATGGGATAGCCTCGCAATCTGAAGTGTCTTCTTTGGGTCTTGTTCATCTCGGAGGGCATAGGCCTATGCTTAGGAAGTGCATTATATCTTGGATCCAACAAGGAGTGAGGACATCATCATTCTCCTCTTGAGTGATTCCTTTCGCATGGCTGTCTTGCAATGCCAAAACAACCTCCTTCTCATTGCATGCTTCCTTTTGTTTACTCAAAATCAGCTGCTCACACAATCCTTTTCCTCGACCAACTTGGTGACTTTGATCTCTATGTCATACTCCATGATACGAGTAATCAATCCTGCCCCTTTTTCATTCAAGTCTTTGTTGAGGAGGAAGTCCTTAACTCCCACATGAGAAACCAGCAATTGGACCTTGTTGTTTGAAACTAGATGCTTGAATTTCTTCAAGCTCCCGATTCTGCAAGAACATACTTCTCAATGAAGGAATACTTCACCTCATAGTCCTCCAAGATTTGGCTGAAGAAAGTAATTCACTACTCATCATTGTCTTTGTTCTACTGCATTTAAAATTGCAGAAATAGTATCATCACCCCAAAATGCATAGAGGATGAAATCCTTGGAGAAATCTAGGTTGATGAGAGTTGGTGCTTGAGAGATTGCTTCTTTGATTGCTTCAAAACTTTCCTTACCTTTTACTGTCCATTTGAAATCCATGTTTTTCTTTAACATCTTGGTGATAGGCCCGAAAAGGGCTGCAAAATTTGGGACAAACCTTCGAAAAAAATTTATTCTCCCCAAGAAACTTTGAAGGGCCTTCTTGTGGCTTGGAAATGGTAGTGCTCTTATAGCTTTAACTCTCTCTGGATCAATTACTAATCTTTCTTTGGAGACAATGTGGCCAAGGATATTTCCTTCATGGGCTAGAAAAATACATTTTTAGGATTCAAGGATACTCCAAATATTCTACACCTTTGGAACACTTGTCTCAAATGGAAGAGGTGATCTACTGCATTTTTGAAAAATAGTGATATCATCAAGATATATCGGCACTATGTTGTTAATCAAATCCTTGAACGCCATGTCCATTTCTCTTTGGAAGGTAGCTCTAGTGTTGGACAGTCCAAATGGCATTTTCCTGTATGCATAAGTTCCCCATTTGGTTGTAAAGGCTATCTTGAACCGATCTTCTTCCTTCACCATAATCTGATTGTACCCTGAATAGCCATCAAGTAGTGAAAACCTCTCGGCGCTAGCAACAACTTGCAAAATTTGCTCCATAGAAGGAAGTGGATAATGATCCTTGAGAGATGCTCTATTCAAATCTTTGAAGTCAACACACAATCTGATTTCCCCACTCTTCTTTCTTACTGGAACCAAGTTGGCTACCCAACTAGAATGCTTGATAGGGAATATGATTCTTGATTCTATCAACTTATTCAATTCTTTTCTCATGAGAGGCTCCATGTGGGGGTTGACTGGCCTTTGTTTTTACCTGATGGGTTTAGTACTTGGATCCAATTCAATGGTATGTTGAGATAACTCGGGATTGAAACCTTTCAAATCTTCATAGCTCCAAGCAAACACATCAGGGAATTCTTGACAAAGCTGTATGAACTCATACCTTTCTTGCTCAGTTGTCATCTTACCAATTTGGAGTGATTTTCCTTCTTCTAACAAGATGGACACTAAATCTTCTCCCTTGACTTGGATGTTTGCTTTCTCCTTCCTAAACTGATCATTAGGATTGAAAATGGACTCTAAAGTAATAATTCCCTTTGGTAGCTTGTTGGTTCTCAGCTGTACCACTTGGTCACCATACTGCTGCTCCAACTTTTCCTGATTTTTAGCTGAGAACTCAGCCTCTTCTTACAAGAAATGGATGATTTTCTGATCATTTTCAAACACTTTCCAACTTACATTGTTTTCTGACATGAAGGCCTCACAATCATGTGGATGTTTGGCTATACCTTGTCCTTTTGAATGCTTTTAACAACGTCAAAGGCTTCCCCAACTGCTGCAATCCTGTCAGCAGCTTGGTTCTGTTTTCTAGGAATGGATTTTATGCCAAAACCCTCAAAATCTTCAATGAGGTCCCACACCCTGTTTTTGTAGCACTTGAGTAGATCATTTTTGACAAAGATGCTGCCCTTAACTTGGTTGACAATCTTGACTCACTGTCACCAAAGACTTGAAAGTTCTTTATTCCTCTCTTGATTGACCAATGCAATCCTTGTATCAAAGCTTCATACTCAACAGTGTTATTAGAGCATGCAAACTGAAATCTAAAAGCTAAATAATACTTCACTCCTTGTGGTGAAACAAGCATAGCTCCCCCTCCTACACCTTGTCTACTCCTTGACCCATCAAAAAACAACTGCCATACCTCATTTTCATCCTTGTGGTCTGGCTTGGTGATGCTAGGAATAGGCTGATTTTCTTCATGCATGCAATAGACTCCTAACTCAGATTCTTCTATTTCTTGATAAGGATAAAAAGCATGTACCTTGTTCACCCATTCATCAAGAGTTAGATCTGGGATGCTTCCAACCTTGGTGTTAGGTTCATCGCTGATGGGATAATCTTCTTGATCAAATGCTTTGAACAATTGGTATGGATTTGGCTTGGAGTGTAACGCTCAATGTGAAAGTTTGCAATAGGTTCAGATCTGATTGTGGCTTTAGTTCCATATCTTGTTCTCGAACAACATGTGTGACCAATCGGTAGATAAGTAACCTTCAATCTTGGATGTGAAATCCCTAGACAAACATAGGGCAAAGAGTGGTGGAAGGTCTATTACTGAGACATCTTGCAAAACAACAACGTTGGGGTAGGCATGCAAGGTAAGACTCAAGTTTTTTATCACTCCAACTCAAGTTGTTATTCTTTGCTGTCCCATCCAATTGCACTACCCATTTGGATATGAATTCATACTGAATTCCCAACTGATCAGCTATTTGCTTGGGCATTACTAAACTACTTGCCCCGAGAATCAATCATGCAATTGTGTACTAATTGATTTCCAATGATCAATGAAACATAGAATGGAGGGGGCTTCAAAATTTTACCTTGTTGTCCTCCATGATTCCCCTCCTGTTGGGAAGCATTTGTGAGCACCTTCTCTTGCATTTGGACCTGTTGATTTGAAGCTGACCAGTCCTTCATGGCAGCTTGTAACAAATCTCTTTGGCCTGGGATAGATAGTGATTCCCACATTGATATGTTTACATTTGTCTTCTTCATCTGATCAATGATATTGAATGGAGATGAAGTATCCCTTTGCTGTCCCTTGGCCTACACATTCATTCCTTGCACATGGGCAGCAACAACTGGTATTTGAGTTGGCCTAGGAGCTATCTTAGGAAGTCCTTGCGTGCTTGGGACTAGACTTTGTTTGCGAATAGTTTGTGGAGTGATAGAAGATTGAGGATTTATTGGGGCTAATGGTTGTTCTTCACCAAAATTTCTCCTCTTTGACCTTGTGTTGGTTACAACACTTTGGGAAACTGTTTGATTCATGCCAAAAAAATCTTCTGCATGCCAGTTTACAAGTGTCGTATCATTTGGAGCTGACTATTGCTGGAATGTTTCTTAACTACCCTCACCCTCCACACTAGTTGTTGTCACCATTAATTCTTGATTCAAGGCACCGTTGAAGCACATGGATTGGTTATGAGGTTCATTACATGGGAAACACCAATCATACTCTTGAGCTATATTGTTTTGTACTGGCACTAATGCTTTAGAGGCAGATGTAGCATTGGGATTATAGGGCTGAAATGGTCTGTTGGCAGGAGGCCTTGCTTGATTTAGATTTGCAGCTGGATTGGGTGGTCTTTGAGGTTGGTATGGCTGCCTGTTAGGCTGAGCTTGGGGCTGGAAAGAAGGTCTAAAGCTTTGGGCTTGCTGCCTTTTGAGTGTAACCAGCTCATTACCTAAATTTTGCAGTTGCTTCATGACTTCTTGAAGTTCATTTGAGGCACTAGAAGATGAAGTAGAAGCTTCACTTGAATTCTGGTTTCTAGGAGTGGGAATAGGAGCTAAATTAGGCACTTGGCTAGTACTTGAGCTCTCTAAACTTGGAAACAATGGCATTGGAGGCCTAAGAGCTAGCTTGCCAGCTTGAATCAAACAATTTTCAGCTCTAATGGCAATGCTATAAGAAATGGGGATAGTTGTGCCTCCCATGGACTGAATTAACATAGAAATATTAGAATTTAAAGCTTTGAGGTAATAAAGAAAAGAACCCTTTGCTATTGCCACTGACCGCCACCGGGAATTATCTCCCAAGTCCTTTGAAATCTAAAGTTAAAATCACCACCGCTGCTCATTGGGGGCTCTCTTGATGGTTGTCACTGCTCCAAAAGGGACAAGTTGTCTACCTTTTCTCCAAATTGCTCATGGAGGGCTATACATAACTAGTTCCAATTTTGGATAGATCCCAGGCAAGACTCTGAACCATTGTAAATCTTTCCCTTTGAATGAAGATGCCAAAGATTTGATAGAAATTGCATCTCATTGATCTCATAGATTGCACAAATGTTAACAATATCCTTGACATGATCACCGGAGTAGTCCGATTCTCTCCAAAGAAAGTATGGGATGTTCTTCAATGTTGTAACGGAATTGGATTTTGTACATTGAGAGAAAGTGGGCTGCTACTAGTGAAATTGACATAGGGGTTGTTTTGTGCCATTCTCGATTGGCCTCAAAACCCTTGTTGATTGAATGAAAGGCCTACAACGTGGAGGAGTTGAAAGAGTTTTGTTCGGTTGAGATGGAGCCCTTTGAATCCTCCTCCCTCTTTGCCTTCTTCCCGGAGATAACCAGTAGATACTCAAACAACACTTCTTCTTCTCCAACTCTTGACCTTGTGGTGATTCTTCTCATGAGTTTTCAAGTCTGTACTATTAAAACTAGCTGATTCTTCTTCCTTGGAGTCACCAGATGTGCAATTTAGGGCTCTTTTAAGCAAGAATCTTGCAACAAATGCACATCAATTTTGTTGCAATGAAGATGAAGACCTCTAAGGTCCCATCGGGTGTGCCAAAACTATTGTTGCAAATTAGCAGCACCCCTGGATGTTGATCATATTTCTAGTTTGATCATACTAAGCATCCAGTGTGATTGCACAACATTGAATCCTTTCCCCAAGTGTGGGACTTGTAAAATGGGAAAGGAATCTCCAGATTAGAGGCTGGTTCCTCAACTCCTCTGATCAGATTTATCACTTGTAAGTTATATAGAGGTTTTCAAATTCAAAATCCTATTCTAAATTCCAAAGTGGAAAGAGATGGAGAATGCAAAAAAATGAAACTTGTGCTAATAAGGTGATACACCAAAGGAGTGGTAAGCATTTTTTTTTACATCTGCAGCAGATTGACACAAATCATGGAAATGCAACAAAACATCATGCACAAACTGATGACATGTAATGAAAGATCAAAAAGGAAGCAAACAACATAAGCAGAGGATTGAAACTCATTCACAGAGCTTGCATTGTCATTTTTAATATCAAAATACATGCATTACAACACCTGAGAGGAAAAAAAAGAGGTTGCGCCTGTTGGTCTCAAAATATGTCACCCGGATAGATTTATGGATAGACGAGCCAACGGTGTGGAATCTATGCAAGTCTCATGATTCTACCTTTGGGGTTTGGGATCTCATCCCAAAGAGGGGTGTTTCCGACTGACAAAAAGAAAGGAAAGGAAGAGGGAATGAAGAAAGAGCAGGTCCGAAGGAAGAAAAGAAATGAATTCCAAAGCAGAAAGGTCAGAAGATTTATGTTTTGGGGTTGGTAGTAAACAGAGCCAAACCTACTTGCATAAACAAACAAAGCAATACTGATGATGAATAAATGACAAAAAAGTAGATATGAATCTAATAGAATAAACACATACAAATCTAACATAAGAAAGGTCTGATGCATAACACAGCTATTCAGCACAAAGTCTCAATATTTGTATTACTGTTTTCTTCTGTTACAAGAAAGCTCAAAGTCTTTTTTCTTCACTTCTATTTCTCATCTGAAAGATATCCATCCATCCCACAATACTACAAGTATTGGAGTATTTATAGAAGAAGAAGAGAAAAGAAGGCAAAAAGGAGCCAACAACTATTTACAAAGATATTTACAAAATATCTAAAAGTCATGTTGACTTTTTACTATTTGATGGATGACATCATCCCATGATGCAACATGGATGATGTCATCATTTGTATCAACATACTCCAGATATTTCCAAAAAGAAAGACGGAGAAGAGAAAGAGAAGAAGAAGAAGAAGAAGAAGAAGAAGAAGAAGCAGCAGCAGCTATTCGTCATCATCATCTTGCGGCCGAAAGGGGGTGGACTACTTTTGTTGCTCCTCAGGTGACGAGATATGGAACTGAGAGCGGTATTCCATGAACTTGTTGATTATTGGCCCTAGTTGATCCTGGGAAGGATCCTTGTGCCTATCACTTATCACCTCACAAGTCTCCCGCTCATCTATGAGCTTCTCTGGGAGTTTGGAATAGTCCTTTTCCACCTCAATGAGGAACCCGATGAAGTCCCTACAGCCAAAGAGTTGTTGATAGATTCTCGTGTCAAATGTGACCTCCGCCCCGCTCCTTGAGAAGCGATCTCCTCAAGATCCGGTGGTTTCATCAGCTTTCCTTAAAGTGAAGGAAGGAGTAAGTAACCCTGGCGACATATTAAGAACAATTTGTTCCATTTGGTGCATCGCATCCAGGGCTTCTTCCTTGACTTTGTCAATCTTTTCTAGAATAAATTCTAGCTGATCCACCCGGTAGTCCAGAGTGGACATGATTTTGTTGAGGGCCCTTGGATGGCCGAAGACGCCGAACTTGACCAGATCTTTGACTGAACAGTCAAACATTTGTTGGAAGGTCTCGTGTTGCAGTCTGGCATGTTCCAACTCTTCTGATATGGGCCCTGCTAACGCTTGGAGCTCTTTATTCACCTTACTGATGTTCAGGTACAAGTCGAGAACTCGCGATCACTTTTTCACTGTCTTTGAGGATTTGGCTCCTCCAAGCGGAAACGGCCATACCCTGCTCACCGATTTTGGCATACTCATTAATTTTCTCCTGGCTGAGAAGCTCAGAAGTCTCGGCGGCAGTTGTAGGAGGTGCATTACCCATCTTCTGTAAGGCTTGGAGCAGATATTTGTTTTGCTCCTTCAGTTGCCTTTTCTCTTCCTTGATTTCCTGAAGCTTTTTGCAGAGGGCGTCAACTGCAGAAAGAGCCTCCCCCTGAAGACTTTCGGAAGATGTCCCCATTGTGACTTGGGTCACAGTAAAATCTGCTCGAGAGACAGATCCTTTTTCTTTGAGGGGATTGGGGTATGCGATTTCCATAACTCTCTCTCCCCGCAAAGACTTTGAGAGAAGCGCGTGACAGCTTCTTCTTTTTCCCCCTTAGATGGGATCACGGAAAAGTCCATCTGAGCGATGGGAACTTTCCTCTTTTGCGACTTAGCTCACCGAGAGATCCAAGCCGACCTATGGTAGAAGGACCGGAAACAGAGGAGGGGGCAGCTGCAGTAGAAGAGGGGAAAAACGTGGAGACACGTGGCGGCGGCATTGAGAGAATAGCCGAAGAAGTGCCCACGGAAGGAAGGGAAACTGCAGCTATGGAAGACATAGGAAGGGAAGGGAGCTCAGAGATGAGGGAAGAAATGGAGGAGGACAGATCAACGAGGGAAGAAAAGATAGATGAAGAGGCGGGGAAACAGTAGAAGAAGGGGAAGAGGACACGACCAAAGGGATGGTCGCTTGAGTCGCTCGAGGAGGGGAAGGAAGAGAAGAAGAAGGGACGGAAGGGACCTCGGTTGTTGTGGCAATGCCGACATCCTGAGTGGATGGGCCTATTGGAACTTCCTCTTCTGCTTCTTTCTCTGGCGAAATCCAGAGTTATTACCTGCTCGGGTGCCGCGGAAGGAGGACTCTCAGGGGCTTCTTCCTGAATGGCACTGGATTCACCTTCTACGCCTTTGCCCTTGCCTTTAGGCTGCTTTTTGGATCGTGGAGGTGCGTTGCCCAATGGGGATGTTGTGAAATCAACCCCGAGGTAGATTAGGCCGTTCATCCGGCACCAATGTTCTGTCCTACGCAAAGTCTCCTTGACCCTCTCCTCAATTGTCTGAGGGGCCTTAGTTCTATCAATGGCCGGAAAGGGCCAATCGTCCCCATCTGTGTCAGTATATACCTTGTCTACTTCATCTTCCGTAGTTTGGAAGCCTTTGGGGACAATGGCTACCCCATATTGGATGATTTCTACCAATGCTAGGTGAGAATGATCCTTCCTTCTGAGCTCCACCTCATGGAGGACGTCAATATAAATATCCTCGATCTGAGGAACATGGATTGGATCAAGTTTCGCCCTTGGTAGACAGCTCCTTGGGTCGAAGGTAGGCCTGGCTGGGAAGTCATGTTTCAAATTGAGTAACTCCAGCTCTGCGAACATTTCCTTCGCCTTGTGGTGGGTAGAGCATGTGTATCGGCCTACTGTGAGGGGGAAAGGAGTTCCACCCTTCTTTCTTTTAAGGCATTTCTCGTGATATGTGATTAGTACCTTGATAGCCCAAAGAGAATCAGCTTAGGTCCAAAGATACCTTGGTAGCTCCGGTTGGCTCTCCCAAAAAGTCAGGCAGCCTTAGATAGGTGAATGTAGGAAACCGGGTGAACAGGCTCCCATTTCTCCGTGGCTGCCACTATGCTTTTGGTCGTGCGACCATAAGTCATATTCGGCCTCAACAGTGCATGATGTGGTGAAGAATGCATCGTTGATTTTGGTGAATTGGGAGATGCTATTCTCCAGCCTCAATTCTAGATAATACTCGTATATTTTGACCTGAGGCCAAACTCCACTCCGCCAGGCCTGGATAGTCCCTCTCTGATGCTGCAGCGTAGACCACGTAGGAGTTCATATGAAATGTCCCCACAGGCCAATTGTTGTTGTGGCTGCTCCGAGATCAGGTGCTACTTATAATCTCTCCCCAAAGAAAAGCGCCGATCGTGCATATTCTTGTTCATGGTTTCTAAGTACCACAACATCCATTTATGGAAATAATGGGCATCAGAAAGCCCGAAGACCCTGCTTAGGAATGTAATGGTGTCGCTGAGCTCTTCTGAGAAGTCACTGCGGTGGATGATTTGGGGCCACCGGGTTATTACCTTTTTGTTCTTCAGATAGACTTCATTCATTAGTTGCATACATTGATCCTCATTGTCATCCCAGGCCTTAATGCACTCCGCTTGGCTGACGGCCACAAAGTGCCGGTGGTGAGGGATGCCGAGTATTATCTCAAAATGACGGCAGTGAGGTTAATGACTACCTCGCCCTTGCTGTTTTCGACACACCTTGTGTCCTTGTTGTAACACTGGGCAACCACCATCATAAATTCATTGTTGACGGCGCTGACGGGGATTCCTCCGCGAAGTGCAGGGCACTGCCGATCAATTTGTCCATCCATGGACTCCTCAGAACTTCTCGAGTCCCGCCTGCACTCCTCCATATCAATATGTCCCAATTCTGAATCTCTGACGTCCATGCTGCACTCGGCCTGGGACTCGGGCATTCTGACCCTCTGATATTTATATTTCATTTCTTCCTCTGTAAGCTTAGCCTTTCCTTTGGATTTGATGGGTCTCTTGCTGGATGTAGACATATGTTCTTTCGAACTCAGTTGCTGATCTGCATGAAGAAGAAGTGAAACCCAACGTAGAAAGGTCAGATCACCATTTGATTTCCCATCAAGTGCCAATGTAGAGGAGAGTTAGTTATTATTAGGCTCAGGGCGCAGGGCGCATGAAAATTGCAGCTTACAGGGCTAAATAGGTAAGGCGCACAGGAAAGGCGTGTTGCAAAGGTTAAACTGGCGCCAAAGGCGCATGGCGCATAGATACTGCAGAGTGCATTTTATAAAAGGCGCATGAAAACATTGTGTTACATAGAGACAGGATGCGCCCTTTGGCGCATAGACTTTTCATGTTGCACTTGGGATTTGGTGTGCCCTTTGCGCATGTAAGGTTTGTGTAACAGAACTTTTCGTGTGCCATGGCAATATGGCAAAGCGCGCATTTAAGGGTTAACACAACATGATGTTGCTGTAAGGAGGGATGCACCTGCGCCTTCAAAGCCTCGTACTTAGCGCGGATAAAGCCTGTGTTGCACTGATGCTGGGTGCGCCATTGGCGCATAGAAACATGATGCAGCAAGGAAGGTTGATGCACAAAGAGGGCGCAAGGTTAGCGCTTGAGATATGAAAGAGGCGCGCCTTGGGGCGCAGAAGTTTACGATGCAAAGAGTAAGATGGGTGCGCCATCAAGCGCGGGTTTTTATCATGTTACAGGGTGACAGATGATGCGCCAAGGGGGCAAACAAAGAACTTTCATGTTTGCGCCATAGGTTCAAAATCCTTTTCTCCATCTTTCTTCATAAGTTTAGTAGGGTTATTTGGGCAATGAAATGGCTCAAAAAGGGTTACAAACCATGCTTTTCAGACAACATCCCCTACCAAAGCAGATCCGGAAAGAGGAAAGGGATAATAAGGAAAGCAAAAGGAGGAGGCTTAGATCAACATTAGATATTCAATACTCCAAACGCAAACCAAAACCAGACCACCAAGCACACCAAGAACCAAAAACGCAAAACGCACGAGAGGGAGAAGAACCTCTTACCTGGATAAATAGTGAAAATCTTGAAAACGGGTCCACAATGCATTGAAAACGACGGCAGGCAGGGCCGACAGTGCTCGAGAAATAAAAATCACGTGATATGCGTCTGATGATAATGACATTTGGGCGCGCAAATTTTATATATATATATATAGGTGAGCTAGTCATAAATGCGCCACCCACTTTGTAAAGGGCGCATGAAAGTTATTGTCGACATGGAAAAGCATGCGCCCTTTGGCGCACGAAAGCATTTTCCAGCATGAAATTAAGCACGCCTTTGGCGCACCGAAAGGGATGTCGACATGAGATTATGTGTGCCCTTTGGCGCACCAAAACATGGCACAACAAAAGTTGTGTTAACACGAAGGCGCATGCGCCTTGGCGCACGCACAGGAAGACTCAACATACAAGGCGCACCAAAAGGTGTGTTGACACTAAAAATATGCGCCAAAGGCTTTAAAGGGGGCGCACCAAAAGTTGGTGTTACATAGTAATTCCATGCGCCCAGCCAAAAAAGACCAAAAAGACTAAGTTCGGAAACCAGATTTTCCTGAAAGGGATTTTGCAACGTTTCGAACGCAAGGGATCCCTAGCGAGGGATCAAAACAAAATTTTCGGTATGGTTATCGGTAAAATTGCCCTTGTCAATTTTACGGGATAACAGCTGGCTCTTTCTGGGGACTATCCCTGAGCAAACTCGGGGGTAGAGAATCCCAGATCTCATGTGCCTATCCATTGGGTAACAGAGTCAAAAACAAGGGCGACCGGAGGGAGAACAAAGGAAACACACAACAAACCGAAAGCAAACACACGACGAAAGCAAACACACAACTAAAGAAAACTGTACAAAGAAGAGAGCAAGCTCTACTTCCTGAAGATCTTCAAATGTTGCCCGCTATAGGGAAGCGGGAGCTCGGTTCCATCCAGATATGAGAGATAGAAACTATTCTCTCCGTTGAGCTGCTTGATCTTGAAGGGCCCTCTCCACAGGGAATCAAACTTTCCGTGCATGCCCTTTGGCTCTCTCCGCTTGTCCCACAAAAGGACGAGATCTCCCACTTGAAAATCCCTCTGCTTGGCCTTCTTATCAAACAACCTCTTAACTTGATTCTGATGTTCAGTGATCCTGTCGACCACCCTTACTCTTTTTTCTTCAAGTTCTGCCAGATACATGATTCTCTTTTCAAGAGAATTTTGGAAAGTTTCATCTTCGATAGCTCGTGCCAAGCGCAGAGCAGGAAGTTCCATAGAAATGGGGAGTTCGGCATCAGTGCCATATAACACTTGAAAAGGTGACATGCCGAGAGATCTCTTAGGAGTAATACGATCGGCCCACAAAGCATCGTACAAAGACTTGTGCCACATTCGCTGATTCTCATCTACTAACTTCCGTATGATGGTCACCAAGTTCTTGTTACTGGATTCCGCCTGACCATTTCCCTGAGGGTAATAGTCTGAGGCGTGAGCCAAAGTTATCCCATATTCATAGCAAAAACTAATAACTTCCCGTGAGGAGAAGTTAGAAGCATTATCAGCAACGATTTTGTTTGGAACGCCAAACCTGACAATGATATTTTCTTTAATGAAATTGCAAACCACCTCAGAAGTGGCATGCTTGACAGGTATGGCTTCCACCCACTTGGTGAAGTAATCCATTGCTGTAAGGACATAGCTATGTCCGGCACTCGATTGAGGATTGAGTGCACCAATAAAATCAATTCCCCATTGTCTGAATGGTTCATTGATAATGACCGGCCTTAGGGGAAAGGCAACCAACTTGGGCTTGCCGACGAATCACCGGGCAGGTTCACACTTTGCCACCCAGTGGTGGTCAGATCTCGAAGAGCGCGCCAATAGTACTGCTCGAATGATCTTGTGTGCTGTCACGGAGGAAGAGAAATGCCCCCCACAGGCTGAATTGTGAAAACTTTCCAGTATTTTTACCTGCTGAGGTTTGTCAACACATCGCAAAAAGATGCCATCTATCCCACGTTTATATAAACCGTCATCCCAGATGACATATTTAGCTGCTCTGAGCTTTATAGTGCGCTTCTCCTTTGCAGTTAGGTGCATTGGGCATTCGCCGTAGGTGAGGAAGAAAGTGATGTCGGAGTACCATTCATCACTAGTTGCAACAAATAGAACCAGAGGCAGAGAATCGGGCTCTTCCAGCCGGTCCTGTGCTTCATCGGTGTAGTCACCCCTTTCATCAGGGTTTTCTGAATCTTTGTTTTCAGCCATTAGCTGACACAGCCCTTGCCCCTCACCAACTTGGTTGGTTTAATATCCAGTGTCATACTCCCGACCTCATGCGATCCAATTTCCTCGCAAGCTTCCTAACTCCCGCTGAGTTAGAATTGATTTCACCGCCGTGTCGTGACCAAAGACCACCGTATGCGAGTTTAGAATGTAATACCTGAAATTCTTCACTGCTTTGACAATGGCAAAGGCATGCTTTTCCAATTGAGTCATTTTTAGTTCGTGAGGCTTGAGGGGAGAACTCATGAACGCGATCGGAGATTCAACATCCTCCGAGTTCTTTTCGCATCAAGATCATGCGACACAAGATGCTCGGGATGCGTAATTGTACATGATGAAGTCCTTGGAGAAATCGGGACATACCAAGACTGGTGCATGAGCAACGGAAGCTTTTATTTCTTCAAATGACCTTTTCCCCTCTTCGCTCCATCTGAAAGTTGGTGACCCCTTCATCATGTTCAATATGTGACGGGTCTTCTCAGCAAAGTCAGGAACAAAACGCCTGAGAAAGTTCACCTTTCCAAAGAAAGAATGAACACCAGTCTTGCTTGTAGGCAGAGTAAGGCTTTGAATAGCCTTAACTCTTTCGGTATCTATCTTTGTTCCTTCTTTTCTAACCACATGCCCTAGCAACTTCCCTTCCGTGACTCCAAAAATAGACTTTTTTGGGTTTAGGGAAATCCCATGTTCTCGGCACCTGGCCAACACTTGCTCCAAATGATCACAATGATCATTTCGTTGTTTAGAGAACACGGTTAAGTCATCTAGATAAACCACAATGACTTTCCCCATCATACCTTTGAATGCAAAGTCCATGGCCCACTGAAAAGTGGCGCCAGCATTAGTTAGGCCAAAAGGCATCCTCGTCAGTAGGCAAATGTACCCTGTGAGTAGTGAATGCTGTTTTAAACTGATCTTCACCAAACTTCAATCTGATTATAGCCTAAAACCATCAAGCATGGACAAGATCTCTCGATCCAGCCATCGCTTGCGTAACTTGATCCATTATCTAAGTGGGTAGTTGTCTTTCAAGGAAGCCCGATTCAAATTGCGAAAGTCTACGCATATGCGTATCTCACCATTTTTCTTGTGACCGGCACAATATTTGCTACCCAAGTACTATGGTGGATAGGAAAGATGATTCTCGCATCCAAGATCTTCTCGAATTTCGGCCTGATAGTCCCCAAATCTTAGGATTATAGTGCCTCTCGCTTCGCGAAAGCTTTGACATCTTCTTTCAACGGATGTCATGCCGAACGCCCTTTGGCTTGAAAGATTTTAGATCGCATAGACCATGCCAACACGTCCATATATTTTTTTAAGAACTTGACAAATTTCCGCTTTCTCCTCGTGTGTGCAACATTTGCCAATGTTCACAAATCATGGGTGCTCCATCGAACCTATATTGACTAGTTCGCTTTCTGGGATGAGTCGTGGTCATCTCGCCTCTTCTTTTTTTCACAAAATGGTCATGCCTCGCGAACAACCGCTCCAGAGAAACCAGGCCCTTTGGGATTTTATTCCCTTTGAGCCGACATATGCCATCGCTCCTCTCGATTCATCGCCTTGATTGGTGACTGATTCACGGCAAGTGGAAGTAGATCCTTCAAAGTGCAACTCCTTAAAATTTTTTGATTTTTCCAGAAAGGCAATGAGTTGGTTGTCATCGTTGAAAACTTGCCAATGCTGAGAATTGTCTGGCACGCTCGGGCGGAAAACTACCTCAATGGTGTATTTGTCTGTTTTCAAACCTGGGTGAGGAAGCATGAGGGATGCTGAAACAACCAATGAATCGCCATGTCATTTTGAGCTCTTGGAATGGATTCAATTGAAAAAGCATCAAATTCTTCGATGTTGTCCCACACCGCATTACGGTAATGCCTGAGCCTCTCATTTTTTACTTGATATATCCTCTTGACTTGGTTTACAACCAACTCTGCATCACCTTGCACTTTTAGATTTTTAATTCCTCTTTCTTTTGCGGCTTGCATACCGAGTAACAGAGATTCATACTCAGCAGTATTGTTTGTGTTGAAAAACTACAATTTGAAAGAGAGAGGAATTACCTCCTCTTCGGGAGATATCAGCACGGCCCCAGCGCCACATCCACTAGTTGCACAACTGCCATCAAACTGCAAGGTCCAGATCTCATTAAGATCTTTTTCCTGAACGAGGACACCCGTTTTGTCCGTCTCGGTAGACAAGAAATAGTTCCCCATCCCTGATGATTCAAAAAGGATTTGAGCTTTGGGGTCTTCAGAGCTAGTAACCAAGTACTTTTTTTGTGATTCCGGCTCCAAAGTCTGCATTACGCCTTTGACGGGAATTCTAGCTTTAGACCAGTCCATATGAATTTCCCCACCAACTTCACTGCAAAAACTTCTTCCCAGCAAAATTCCATAGGCTGCCGGAATGTCAGCAACGAGGACTGTCATCTTTACTCTTTTATCTGGGAATGCCGCAAACGTGAATTGCGCGTCTTTAATTTGGCCAACCAACGGAACCTGCTTGGTTTCCAAGGAATAACATCTACCGAAAGGCTTGGTAAGAGTGAGGCCCAGAGCATGGGACCTTTGCCGGCATGACATTATCAGAAGCCCCGGAATCAATGATGCAGTTACTCAGCTTGTGTCCATTGATTAGGAGGGAAAGATAGAAAGGCTCTATCTTGCCTGACGCAGATGTTGAAGCAACATTTATGTGAGATTCAGGGGGAGTGGAAAGGATTCCTTTTGGGGAAACCTGATTAGATACAACAGCTTGACTTTGAATATACTTGGTCAATCTCACAAGCTGTTCGGGATTTGACTGAAGATACTCGGCTTCAGACATTTGGATCTTGGTCTTTTTTGCATGATCTATGATATCAAATGCGCCAAGGGTCATATGGTGAAGGAATGAGTCCTCACCTCGCGATGATGGAATAGGATTACTGGCCTTGGTAGGAACGTGAGAGGATTGATTTGGAGGAGAGATAGGGGAAAAGGTTTCCTTGTAAAAGATTTGCCAGGGAGTTGAGTAGGAAGAGGATTACCTCTTTTAGCAATGATCGGAGGCGCGTTTGACACGGCCTTCTCCTGCTGGACATGGGCAGCAACTTCCACTTCTTTTCCTTGTGAGCGAGTAAAAACAACGTATGACTGTCCGCTTGCATATCCCTGGGTACCCTCTTCTTCATCAGATTCCTCCTCATCAAATTCCATATACCCGATAGTAGAGTCGCCAGTCGGTTCACCGACATCTTGATCATCTTCGCCCTGAGACGAAGGTTCTTCATAATACTGCTCTTCTTCTTCGATTTCAGCCAGAGCGTTGACCGGAGGAGCCTCAAGTGCCAACCATGGAGCGGTTATGGGTAAGCGCGCCTTTGCGAAACATTGTTAGGAACGAAATTCCTCCGCGGAATATCCCGGTATGAGGAACTGGGGAGAGGCTTGGGCCAACTGCTTCTTTAATGCAAGCAAGTCATTTGCCATCTTTTGAAAGGCTGGATCAGACGAAGTAGTGGGTGAAGGGCCCAAAGATTTAGGCTTGGCTGATTCCTTTTTCAATTCGCCAGATATTATCAAATTATCTTCTATGCGAATAGCAGCGGCTTGGGTGAGAATCAAGGTGGCAACTCATTCCTGAAGGAGCAAGAAACTAACTTTTGAGCTCATAGCGTTTACGAAGAAACACTTTTGATTCTCCGGTGTTGGAAGCATGGCAACAGGGACACGGTTGATTAGTGCATTGAACCGGGTGATAAAATCACGCATGGTCTCATTTGCCTCTTTCTTCAGGTGAGTGATCCGTGATAATAATGCAAATGCATCCTCTGAAGGCTTGTATCTGTCTTCGAAAGCATCCCGCAAGGTGGCCCAACTGGTAATAGATCCGGCTGGTAAATGCTGAAACCATTCAGCCGCAGGTCCTTGTAGAGTTTCCAGAAAAAGGTGAACCGACACATCCTCGTGAGTTACATCCAGGATACTACATGACATGATGAATGCAGATATGTGGGAATCCGTGCTCTGATTTCCGCTCCCATCGAATTTGGGAAAATTCTTTCAGTTTCCGTGAGGGAGTGCGTGAACTGGATGTGGTAAAGCCAAAGGACCCATCGCGTTTCCCCATGGTACTGCCATTTGAAAAGCCGGAAAGAGAACACGAGCTGGAAGCACGGTTCCACTGAGTAACAAGGCACTACAAAGGGATGTGGATGCCCCTTGCGAAAGATTCTTCCTTCGAGAAGGCGAGACACTCCTGGATGACCGGTCAGCCGAGCTTAGCACTGAAAAGCGTGCCGGTGTTATGCTGAAATTATGCCTTTGAAGCAGATCGAAAGTAGGATCAGCTTCTCCACGGGCTCTCCTGCTGCGCGTAAAAGGTTCACCCGCCAGTGTACCTTCCAGATCTGCAACGTTATGGCGCAGATTCAAACTTTCTTTTTGGCTGTACTTGCTGATTTTCTGGTTTTTCTGATAAAACCAGCAGCATGCACTTTTCTAAATATTTAAAAACTATCCTCTTCAGAAAACCGATCATGTTAATGACAAATAACAATGAGGATAAGATGACAGAGAAGATTAGTAAGCTGATTTTCGGATCTAATTTTGACTTTTTCAAAGGGTTTCAAACTTTTGGTAAACAGTCAAAAACTCAGATCTACGGCAAAATACTGATTTTTATAAAAACTCAGCGAACTAAAGGTCTCCAACTAGGCCAGATCTATGGATCTCAGAAGAAAATTTTCAATTCGGAGCACTTTTGCAAATTTTTAGATTTTTAACAAAAAGTTCAGATTTACAAACAGATAGTGATTCTTCTGATTTTTCTGATTTTCTATTCTATCACTATCAAAGATCTGATAGATCTGTTCGTTCCCCAGTAGAGTCGCCAAAAACTGTTGGTCCGAAAATCTGTCGCCTGGACAGATCTATGGATAGACGAGCCAACAGTGTGCAGGGCATAGCCCCTCTTTGAGTCAGCAAAGTGAAACTGGTTTATTGCTATTCTACCAAAGCAGAATCTATGCAAGTCTCATGATTCTTCGCCTTCGGGGTTTGGGATCTCATCCCAAAGAGGGGTGTTTCCGATCACGAAAAGAAAGGAAAGGAAGAGGGAATGAAGAAAGAGCAGGTCCGAAGGAAGAAAAGAAATGAATTCCAAAGCAAAGGTCAAGATTTATGTTTTGGGGTTGGTAGTAAACAGAGCCAAACCTACTTGCATAAACAAACAAAGCAATACTGATGATGAATAAATGACAAAAAAGTAGATATGAATCTAACAGAATAAACACATACAGATCTAACATAAGAAAGGTCTGATGCATAACACAACTATTCAGCACAAAGTCTCAATATTTGTATTATTGTTTTCTTCACATAAGAAAGCTCAAAGTCTTTTTTCTTCACTTCTATTTCTCATCTGAAAGATATCCATCCATCCCACAATACTACAAGTATTGGAGTATTTATAGAAGAAGAAGAGAAAAGAAGGCAAAAAGGAGCCAACAACTATTTACAAAGATATTTACAAAATATCTAAAAGTCATGTTGACTTTTTACTATTTGATGGATGACATCATCCCATGATGCAACATGGATGATGTCATCATTTGTATCAACATACTCTAGATATTTCCAAAAAGAAAGACGGAGAAGAGAAAGAGAAGAAGAAGAAGAAGAAGAAGAAGAAGAAGCAACAGCTATTCGTCATCATCATCCTGCGGCCGAAAGGGGGTGGACTGCTTTTGTTGCTCCTCAGGTGACGAGATATGGAACTGAGAGCGGTATTCCATGAACTTGTTGATTATTGGCCCTAGTTGATCCTGGGAAGGATCCTTGTGCCTATCACTTATCACCTCACAAGTCTCCCGCTCATCTATGAGCTTCTCTGGGAGTTTGGAATAGTCCTTTTCCGCCTCAATGAGGAACCCGATGAAGTCCCTACAGGCCAGCAGGTTGTTGATAGATTCTGTGTCAAATGTGACCTCTGCCCCGTTCCTTGAGAAGCGATCTCCTCAAGATCCGGTGGTTTCATCAGCCTTTCCTTAAAGTGAAGGAAGGAGTAAGTAACCCCGCGACATATTAAGAACAATTGCTCCATTTGGTGCATCGCATCCAGTGGCTTCTTCCTTGACTTTGTCAATCTTTTCTAGAATAAATTCTAGCTGATCCACCCGTAGTCCAGAGTGGACATGATTTTGTGAGGGCCCTCGATGGCCGAAGACGCCGAACTTGACTGCATCTTCTCTGAAACAAATAACATTTGTCGGAAGGTCTCGTGTTCATGCAGCCTTCAGCATGTTCCAACTCTTCTCGATATGGGCCCCGCTAACACTTGGAGCTCTTTATTCACCTTACCGATGTTCTGTACAAGTCGGAGAACTCGCGATCACTTTTTCACTGCTTTTTTGAGGATTTGGCTCCTCCAAGCGGAAACGGCCATACCCCCGCCGCCGATTTTGGCATACTCATTAATTTTCTCCTGGCTGAGAAGCTCAGAAGTCTCGGCAGTTGTAGGAGGCGCATTACCCATCTTCTGTAAGGCTTGGAGCAGATATTTGTTTTGCTCCTTCAGTTGCCTTTTCTCTTCCTTGATTTCCTGAAGCTTTTTGCAGAGGGCGTCAACTGCAGAAAGAGCCTCCCCCTGAAGACTTTCGAAGATGTCCCCATTGTGACTTGGGTCACAAAGAAAATGCATTGAGACAGATCCTTTTTCTCTTTGAGGGGATTGGGGTATGCGATTTCCATAACTCTCTCTCCTGCAGCACTTTGAGAGAAGCGCGTGACAGATTTCGCTTCTTTGCCCCCTTAGATGGGATTACGGAAAAGTCCATCGAGCGATGGGAACTTTCCTCTTTGCCGACTTAGCTGCCGAGAGATCCAAGCCGACCTATGGTAGAAGGACCGGAAAAGAGGAGGGGGCAATGCAGAGAAGAGGGGAAAACGTGGAGACACGTGGCGGCGGCATTGAGAGAATAGCCGAAGAAGTGCCCACGGAAGGAAGGGAAACTGCAGCTGCGGAAGACATAGGAAGGGAAGGGAGCTCGGAGATGAGGGAAGAAATGGAGGAGGACAGATCAACGAGGGAAGAAAAGATAGATGAAGAGGCGGGGGAAACAGTAGAAGAAGGGGAAGAGGACACGACCAAAGGGATGGTCACTTGAGTCACTCGAGGAGGGGAAGGAAGAGAAGAAGAAGGGATGGAAGGGACCTGGTTGTTGTGGCAATGCCGACATCCTGAGTGGATGGGCCTATTGGAACTTCCTCTTCTGCTTCTTTCTCTGGTGAATCCAGAGTTATTACCTGCTCTGGTGCCGTGGAAGGAGGACTCTCAGGGGCTTCTTCCTGAATGGTGCTGGATTCACCTTCTACGCCTTTGCCTTGCCTTTAGGCTACTTTTTGGATCGTGGAGGTGCGTTGCCCAATGGGGATGTTGTGAAATCAACCCCGAGGTAGATTAGGCCGTTCATCCGGCACCAATGTTCTATCCTACGCAAAGTCTCCTTGACCCTCTCCTCAATTGTCTGAGGAGCCTTAGTTCTATCAATGGCCGGAAAGGGCCAATTGTCCCCATCTGTGTCAGTATATACCTTGTCTACTTCATCTTCCGTAGTTTGGAAGCCTTTGGGGACAATGGCTACCCCATATTGGATGATTTCTGCCAATGCTAGGCGAGAATGATCCTTCCTTCTGAGCTCCACCTCATGGAGGACGTCAATATAAATATCCTCGATCTGAGGAACATGGATTGGATCAAGTTTCACCCTTGGTAGATAGCTCCTTGGGTCGAAGGTAGGCCTGGCTGGGAAGTCATGTTTCAAATTGAGTAACTCCAGCTCTGCGAACATCTCCTTCACCTTGTGGTGGGTAGAGCATGTGTATCGGCCTACTGTGAGGGGGAAAGGAGTTCCACCCTTCTTTCTTTTAAGGCATTTCTCGTGATATGTGATTAGCTGCCTTGACAGTTCCAGCAGAATCAGCTTAGGTCCAGCATACCTCGGTAGCCTGGTTGGCTCTCCCAAAAAGTTGGCAGCCCTTAGATAGGTGAATGTAGGAAACTGGGTGAACAAGGCTCCCCATTTCTCCGTGGCTGCCACTATGCTTTTGGTCGTGCGACCATAAGTCATATTCGGCCTCAGCAGGCAGATGATGTGGTAGAAGAATGCATCATTGATTTTGGTGAATTGGGAGATGCTATTCTCCAGCCTCAATTCTGGATAATACTCGTATATTTTGACCTGAGGCCAAACTCCACTCCGCGTCAGGCCTGGATAGTCCCTCTCTGATGCTGCAGCGTAGACCACGTAGGAGTTCATATGAAATGTCCCCGTTGTGCTGAATTGTTGTAGCTGCTCAGAGATTGTGCTGCTTATAATCTCTCCCCAAAGAAAAGTGCCGATCGTGCATATTCTTGTTCATGGTTTCTAAGTACCGCAACATCCATTTATGGAAATAATGGGCATCAGAAAGCCCGAAGACCCTGCTCAGGAATGTAATGGTGTCGCTGAGCTCTTCTGAGAAGTCGCTGCGGTGGATGATTTGGGGCCACCGGGTTATTACCTTTTGTTCTTCAGATAGACTTCGTTCATTAGTTGCATACATTGATCCTCATTGTCATCCCAGGCCTTAATGCACTCCGCTTGGCTGACGGCCACAAAGTGCCGGTGGTGAGGGATGCCGAGTATTATCTCAAAATGACGGGCAGTGAGGTTAATGACTACCTCGCCCTTGCTGTTTTCGACACACCTTGTGTCCTTGTTGTAACACTGGGCAACCACCATCATAAATTCATTGTTGACGGTGCTGACGGGGATTCCTCCGGCGAAGTGCAGGGCACTGCCGATCAATTTGTCCATCCATGGACTCCTCAGAACTTTCTCGAGTCCCGCCTGCAATTCCTCCATATCAATATGTCCCAATTCTGAGTCTCTGACGTCCATGCTGCACTCGGCCTGGGACTCGGGCATTCTGACCCTCTGATATTTATATTTCATTTCTTCCTCTGTAAGTTTAGCCTTTCCTTTGGATTTGATGGGTCTCTTACTGGATGTAGACATATGTTCTTTCAACTCGCTTGCTGATCTGCATGAAGAAGAAGTGAAACCCAACGTAGAAAGGTTGTATCAGTCATTTGATTTCCCATTGAAGTGCCAACAGAAGGAGGAGTTAGTTATTATTAGGCTCAGGGCGCAGGGCGCATGAAAATTGCAGCTTACAGGGCTAAATAGGTAAGGCGCACAGGAAAGGCGTGTTGCAAAGGTTAAACTGGCACCAAAGGCGCATGGCGCATAGATACTGCAGAGTGCATTTTATAAAAGGCGCATGAAAACATTGTGTTACATAGAGACAGGATGCGCCCTTTGGCGCATAGACTTTTCATGTTGCACTGGGATTTGGTGCGCCCTTTGGCGCATGTAAGGTTTGTGTAACAGGAACTTTTCGTGCGCCATGGCGCAGCGCACGAAGGGTTAACACAACATGATGTTGCTGTAAGGAGGGATGCGCCTGCGCCTTCAAAGCCTTGTACTTAGCGCGGATAAAGCCTGTGTTGCACTGATGCTGGGTGCGCCATTGGCGCATAGAAACATGATGTAGCAAGGAAGGTTGATGCGCCAAAGAGGGCGCAAGGTTAGCGCTTGTAGCATATGAAAGAGGCGCGCCTTGGGGGCGCAGAAGTTTACGATGCAGCAGGCAAGATGGGTGCGCCATTGGCGCGGGTTTTTATCATGTTACAGGGGTGACAGATGCACCTAAGGGGCGCAACTATTTCTGATGTTGCAAGACGCGCCGGTGCGCCATAGGAAAAAACAATCCTTTTCTCCATCTCTCTTCTGTAAGTTTAGCAGGGTATTTGGGCAGTGAAACAGCTCAAAGATGAGGGAAACAAAACTATGCTTTTCAGACAAGTCCCCCTACCAGCAGATCTGGACAGAGGGGGAGGGATAATAGCAAAAGGAGGAGGCTTAGATCAACATTAGATATTTCAATACTCCAAACGCAAACTAAAACCAGACCACAAACACACCAAGAACCAAAAACGCAAAACGCACGAGAGGGAGAAGAACCTCTTACCTGGATAAATAGTGAAAATCTTGAAAACGGGTCCACAATGCGTTGAAAACGACGAGGCAGAGGCTGACAGGCTCAGAGAATAAAAATCACGTGATATGCGTCTGATGATAATGACATTTGGGCGCGCAAATTTTATATATATATAGGTGAGCTAGTCATAAATGCGCCACCCACTTTGTAAAGGGCGCATGAAAGTTGCTGTCGACATGGAAAAGCATGCGCCCTTTGGCGCACGAAAGCATTTGCCAGCATGAAATTAAGCATGCCTTTGGCGCACCAAAAGGGATGTCGACATGAGATTATGTGCGCCCTTTGGCGCACCAAAACATGGTGCAACAAAAGTTGTGTTAATACGAAGGCGCATGCGCCTTGGCGCACGCAGGGAAGACTCAACATACAAGGCGCACCAAAAGGTGTGTTGACACTGAAAAATATGCGCCAAAGGCTTTAAAGGGGGCGCACCAAAAGTTGGTGTTACATAGTAATTCCATGCGCCCAGCCAAAAAAGACCAAAAAGACTAAGTTCGGAAACCAGATTTTCCCGGAAAGGGATTTTGCAACGTTCCGAACACAAGGGATCCCTAACGCAAAACAAAATTTTCGGGATCCCTTGAGCCAAATCTAGCTTTTACAAAGTGTAAGGGACGAGCCCAGAGAGAGAAGCATGGGAAAACATGGAAGGGATTCAACCATTGACCAAAACATGATCAAAATAGCATGGGCATCCTTACAGGCCCATGCCCTAACATTTTAGCCATGCTAGGAGAGAATGCGAGCCATTCTTCATTAAAAATGGTGGTTGAAACGTCATTTCTGTCCATGACCACGTGCCAGAGGTTTTTTCATTTCTCTCTCTCCAAACTCCATCAAAATAAAAAAATGACCCTTGAATCTTGTAGATAATTTTACCAGCTTTCCATTGATATAAAGAACGTGAAAAACCGAGCTCTAGATCGAAAGATATGGCCGTTTGAAGTATTTGGGCAAAACAGAGCTAAATCGGGTTGGCGGGCAAAAAATTTGAATTTTTCACCCTTTTTTACATTTGGGAAAAATTCCCAAAAATCCCTATGCTCTGCCATTCCAAGTGCCACGTGGCATGTTCTAATTGGGCATGGGCCTATCCTATTTCATTTTTCATTGTTTTGCCCTTGGAAAAAATTCCCAAAAAACTCCACCGGGCCGATGAGTTGAGGACACGTGGCATGTGCTGATTGGCGTGGACCTTTCCTTCCTGAATTTTCCATGGGCCGTTTTGACCATTTTCAACCTAGACACATGGAAAAACCCCATTAGTTGTGGGCTTTCCCCTTCAAATTTTCCATGCGGGCTTGGCTTGAATTTTTGTGCCACCTGACACGTGGCGAGATTCCATTGGCTCACATTTAGGGGGCAAGCTTTTCCCTTTGAAAATTCCTTCATTTTTCCTTTGGGAAAATTTCCCAAATTCTCCCGCCTCCGCCATTCCAGGACACGTGGCAACACATTACTAGTTGTGGGCCCTTGGGGAAAATATTTTCTTTTGCGCCAACACTTTGGGAAAAAATCCCAATTCCCTCCCATGCTCCGCAGCTCCAACCCCGGGACACGTGTCGAAACATGATTGATTGGCGGGGTAGCGGCCAAAAACTCCTTTGAAATTTGGTGAAACACTTCGCCAAAAATCCAACTTCTCCTCTACCCTCTGAAACTCCCATGCCATAGGACACGTGGTGCAATATGATTGGGCGCGAACCTTCCCTCCAAAATTTTCCATGCACAACACTTAGCCAAATTTTTCAAATTTCTCCCCTGGACACGTGGCATCATCTGATTCGTCGGCGGGCCTACGGGAAAAATATTCCTCTTGAAAACTTTTGCCAAACACTTGGTGAAAACTCCAAGTTTTTCTCTATCCCCCACCATTTCCTTAGACACGTGGTGGAATCTCATTGCAATGGGCCTTTTAGGGAAAATTTCCCACAAAAACTCCGCCGAGTGATAACTTCAAAAATACATGGAGTTAGGAGGAAAAATTTACCTTTCATGAAAGTTGAGAGAGAGCTCTATCCAATGGTGTCATTTTCAGAAAGTTTTGAGTTCTGAAAAGCAAAAATTTATGACTAAGGCACAAGAAAGGGAAGAATGAAAGGAGTTAGCCACAAAATGAACAAGGGGAACATTTTGGATAACAGCTTGATCAACAACCCCAGAAGGGAGGAATCATCACATTGGTGTAGGGGTTATACACCTCATTCTCGTAAGATAATTTCCACCAAGGAAAATACCTAGGCCCCGCACTAAGATTCATATCTGATGTACAAATCTTGTGGACCAACGTGGAGTCCTTGGCATCAACCATAAGAAATTATGTATCCTTTAAGGTCCCTAAATCATAAGAGATGGTTCAGAAATTATAAACTCCTCATAATCCACCATGTGAGGGGATGGTATTATAGACATGTGGCAAGTCATGGTAAAAATCAAGTGAGATTCTAAATTGCAAAAAGGCCACTATAAAGTGCTAGAATATCCCGACCCAACTCACATTAGGGATCAAGGAATGAAAGTAGCTTATCAAATAATTAGATCAATCGGGATCCCCATATCCCTTCCCCAATGACTCAATTGTCCTATCAGAGGACCAAATCCAACAGCTACTTAGGGCCAAGCAACAAGATAAGATTATCTTTCAGTCTTTAAAAGATGATTCTAGTGTTGTTGATGTGGGGGTAATTTTGAATCCAATTATAATCTGTGCCATGTTGGCCTTATGTATTGTTTTCTCTATAAATAAGAGTTATTTTTATGTGCATTGATAAGTTCACAATATTATGTGTCCTTTGTTTCTTCCCGTTTTCTCTTATTCAGTTCTTGATGGATGTTTAAGTGTCTATCATGCTACATGCCCTTAGATATTTTACATAAATCTATTTACTTGTGTTGTGATTATGTTTTAGTTTCAACCAAGCCTTTGATGGTTTGAGATATATTTAGAGTAGTTGATCATGCTTTATGTTCTTAGACTAATCTAATATTTATCGCAATATTAATCTCTATACTATTTTAGTAAAGTTTCGGCACATCACCTTAGCTTGGATTTTCACATCATTCTATTTTTTTCTCTACTCTTATCTCAAACATGAATTAGAGAAGAGCCATCTTCTATAAAATATGGAGGTTATCTTAGGGTCCAAGTCCCACATCTCTAAGATTTACCATGACTTTGGTGATTCATCTACAAAGATAATTTCCAACAACTCACAATCTACCCATTATGCTAGATGCACATACACCTTAGACCACCGAAAGAGTGTTTAGAAAAACTGTTGCAAGGTGTCCCAATGTGATTTTTAGATGAACATGAAAATTAATTACTATGGTGCATTTTTATCTCACAATGAAAGTGAGGATCACTCTCTTTCTCCTTAAACTTTTGAAATTTTCAGTCATGATGCACAAACCCCTTGATTCTTGTATTCCTATCCCCCACACTAAATTGCAACATTAAAAACTCTTCCTTTACCGACCAATGAGATGTGAGATCATGAAGGAAGAAGGATAATATGTTTCATATCTCACTTATATTTTCTAGCTCAATCATCTCACTCAGCCCAACTAAACCAACTCTCCTTAATGAGCTCATTAGTTAGTAAGGTCACCTAGTGAGATGATGATGCTTTCCTTGATAATATTTGATTTCAATGGAGCCTCAAATGAAGGTCACTTATCTGAAATTATTATCTCAATATTACCTATGATTTTATCATACCTAAATCTTCATATGCCCCTTATAGTAAAGTATGGGCTCTTGACTAGCGCATTTGACTCACCTAACTCACCTAGCTCTCCTAGCTCATTGAACTCAAATCAACTAGCTCACCGAGCCCAAATCAACTCAAGATACCTCAAGATTCCTATGAAGATTGAGTTTCCTCATTTTAGTTATGAAATTAAATTATAACCACGTGAGTATCCCAAAAAATGGAAAGATGAGTGAAATTGGAGTTGGCTGCAATTTCTCGCATCCAAAACCAAGACTTTATATTATTAGTAGGTAGGAATCGACCTTCTAATTTGGGACATATCACCTATTTTCCTCAAATTTGACCTTATAAACCTTATAGAACATTAAATTATCCTCCATTTATGATTACTTTATATTTTTAGAAAGTTTCTATTTTTAGCAAGTTGTTTTTTTCGAACCTGCTATTTTTGGGAAAATTCACAATTTTACCTAGCTTGTCATTCTACACTATTTCTAAGTGTTCTGGGTGATTAGAGCTTGAAAATTTTGGTACTTACTATTTTCAACATGTTTATGGGTATGTCATATGATTTTTTATTAAGTGATCATTTTTTCCTTAGTTTACAATGGAAACATTATTTTTAGATTTGGATCTTCGTCGCGATTGTGTGCTCTAATTTTCATCATGTTTCACCCACCAGAACTCTTAGAAATAAAAAATATGACTTCCATGGTTAGGATTTCAGGTCTAGAGCTATGATGACAACCATTAATGGATTCTTTGAGGTTTGAATAGCCTGACATGAATTCTTATATGAAAAACACTTGATAGTTATGCACTCTCAAGATTTGACGGTCATCTAACGATCAAATTTGAAGCATCGTAGATAGGGCACGAGCGGGTTTTGGATGCATACGGAGATGAAATTTTTTTCTCCCAACTATCCCTGCTATCTTAGGGACATGAGGTGCACAAAAATTTATGTCATTCTCGGCATGCCAAGTGTCACTGTAAGGTTGAATGAGAGAGAGATGGAGGAGGGCTGATTTCAAGCACTCAAGCTATTTTGAGGTCAAAATAAGAACAAAGAGAGGGGATGAAGGGTGGGGTGAATTTTATTATCCCTGATTTCCCTAATGTTGTAGGGAAATTTAGTACGATAAAACCCGCCACCCATCAAATTGAGAAAATGGATAAGTTAAGAACACATTTCCCGGAGCTCCAGGGGGTCTTTCCATGAAAAAATGCTATCATTGTTGAACCCCAAGATCATTACAAGATAAATGGTATGGTTTCCAAGAACTGATTCTACCTCCTTCTCTAAATATGGTATTTTTATTTTGGGACAACAAGGTATAGCTATGAAAAGAGAGCTTCCTTAAAAAGTCATTGGGCCTTGTCAGGATGACTTTAAAAATAAGCTAAGGAAGGGGAAGATCAAATTTTCTTGTCCATAGTTTCCACACTATCCCTACATTCCCAGGTACAAGAGGTAAATTTGGAACATTCGGGATAGTTGGGATAGTCAGGACACTAAAACCCACTACCTATCCAACTGAGAAATGATTAAGTCCTTGAAACTTGAAAACACTTTTTTTGGAGCTTTAGGTCTTTTCATGCAAAAATTTAAATCATTTTTAATCCCAAGATAATTAAAATTTCAATGGTATGGTTTAATAGACTTGATTCTTCATCCTTCTCTAAAAAATTCCCCTTTTTCATTTGGGACAACAAGATGAGTCTACACAAATTGATCTTCCTTGAGAAGAAACCATGTCTTGCAAATAATTTTGTGATTCCATCATGAAGAGGGATATTAAATATTTCCAATGGTTAATTTTTGATCTTTTGAATCATCACGTAACTCTTGTAATCCTCCGTTGAAGTTCAGTACCATTTTCAACTACAAGCTCCTTAATCTGATAAACATGATTTCTCTAAAACTACTCCAAGACTCCCACAAAATTCCTAAATCTTATAGAATCAATTCCAATGCTATTAAAAATCCTTGACACGATTTATGAATGATTTTGGGAATTTTATTCATTCCCATAGGATGCATTTCTTCCCTAAGAAGGCCATAATTGACCTTTCTAGGCCCACTAAGAAATTAGTTGTTGGAAACACTTTATGAATGATATGAAAGGACATTTACACCACCAAACACTATGGAAAGTTTATTCAACACAATAGGAGAAATTAAAAGGCTTGGGTAAACATGATACGTGGGTATACCGACTTCTAAGAGGGTTTAGGAAGGCTTAGGAGAAACATTTTGACACTTGGGTCCATTATCATGTTTGAAAATTTAAAATTGTCATGTTGTAAATTTTCATGACAACACAAGAAGACAAGTTACGAGCTCTAGAAAAGAGAAGTGGAAGCCTAAAGTTATGGTATTAGTTGAGAAGGAACAAATCTTTGTCACCACACATGCACATGCATCATATGCACAAGAGAAGGGGATATATAAACCACTTATTATATGTAAGGAATTTAAATAGCCTACTAAGTATCTAGATTCTGGTCACCGTAAGGAGGTTTTCCAAGAAACTGTGGGTTTAATCAGATATTTTCAAGGGGATATATTATTCTTGAAATAACAAGTGCAGATAACAAACATGTGAAACATACAAAAGTACCAAGCAAGGATATTGATAAAATTAGGGAATTATTTCAAAATATTAGAATGGAGAACATCGTAACCATGTTAGGGAAGTAGTTATGTGATAAGGTTCCATTCATGGAAAAGGATAGGGATAGATAAATATTACATGTAAATCTGCCACCTTAAAACCATGAATATGATAAAGAGATCACCTTGGATGTAGTTATTGATGGTTGGCTGGTGAGCAACATCTTGATTGACAATGGGTAGAAGTAAATGTTATCGCATTAGATGCATGGAATAGAATGGGTAGGCCACCGCTACAACCTTGTTCTAGATTCGTTTATATGGATAATAAGAAAAGGGAACTTCCTATTTTGGTCCTAAAATATGCAAGAATCACTATACATGGAGAAAAATTTAAAGGTGATTTTGAGGTATTAGAATTATAAAAGGATGACAATTTCCTTATCTTATTTGGATGGCCTTGGTGCTACACCAACAATGAAAACTTATGGTTCAACAAGAAATATATTAGTTTTTAAAATAAGGATGAGCGGGTAGTTATTCCAATGGATGGTCCTTGAGTTGTTCCCTACACAAATAATTTCTAAGGAAGATCTGAATTAGGTCTACGCATAAATTTTGCGTGACCCACAAAGAATGGAGACTATAAAGGAAGGAATGTGAAAATGGGGATAAGCGCAATAAATTAGTGAAACTACCAACATTACATGTGATAAATGGGCACATGGTACTTATCAAATGGTTGGACACAAATTTTAAGGGAGATTACCCATGATAATCGTACCACAAATAGTTCAACAACTAGGAAGGATTGTGATTCCAAAGTATACTTTGGAGAGGAAAATACCAAAACATTCTTGCAGGCCATGGAAGAAAAAATTAGATATGAAGGATATAAAACTAATATAAACATATATTAACTAAAAATAAAAAAATTAAGATGGTGGGATGCACATAGGGATAACTTGTTGAGATGGAGAGAAATCAAAGTTACTTTTGTAACTCATTTTGTTTAGAATAAAATCCCTTCAAAGATGCTAGACTATGATAGCAATACATCTCTCGAGACTCACATGCAGAGATATAAGAAGAATTGGCTTAAGAATCACGACGTGATTCTCGCTATCCTCAAGGCACACAAGTTTTATTTAACTTTTGTGGGTGTGTGTGCACATGGTATAGTTATGATGAAATGAAGTAGGAGAATAAAAATCGAAAAACATTGTCCTTAGGTATGGTTCACTTCTTTGATTAATTTTCATATAAACCTCATATGCATGAGGACTTGTAGTTAATGAATCATATAACTATAGGAGACATTTTTGAGCTCAAATTTACACCCGTCCCCAATTAGGATGATTTGGGACTTTGAGGAAACATGGGACCGTCTCCAAGTTATGGGACTTGAACTGAGATAGACCTCCGAGAAGGCCAACTTCCTCTACCTATTACTAAGGATAAAACTACTCATATAAGGGTACATTCAGCTACCTAACACTAACCTATAATTCCTAGGGACCAGGGAGATAGGAAGATACATAAAACTAACATCCTAAGCTAAGGAGGTGATAACACCAAGAACAAGTGGTGGAAGCATTATAATGAATGAAAATGAGAGGAATAATGGAGAGAGGAGAGGTCAGACATGAGTGACACAGTCCCAAACTACATTTACCAACATTATTTCCATGGAGCATAATGGATTTGAATCCTATAAGAAGAATAAGGTATGTATAATACACCTATAATTGTAATGACAGGTAGTAAATGTAATACAACACAAGATAGGATAGAAAGAGCCACAAAACATGAATTTTATTTCTCAAAATAATGCACAATTCATTACAATGAAATAATCAAGGCAAAAATACCTTGGAAAATGCTCAAAATTGAGGCTTGTAACTCTCAAAAGTTAGGAACAATTTTGACAGAGTTCATTTATATTTCGAACATCCCCCACTTTTATGTGCCTAAGAACTTACATTTATAGGTTTCGGAAAGGAGAGAGAGAGGTGACGGGTTGTGTACTAATGTTTTCAACCACCCACTACCTCAAAGGACCAATTTGCGAGAGGAAGAATGGGCATCCGAAAATCCCTAAAACACACCATAAGAAACTTGAATGAAAATGCGGTGCCCATACTTAATAAATTTTGGTGGTTGAACCACCGTAATTACAAATTAAAGGCCCAAACTATTTTTTCCCTTTTTGCTTATCAAAACTTTCCAAAATTGGATTTTGATGATTTTAAATTGAAGGGCTTGAGGAGAAATTTTCAACGAGATCGATTTTGTAATATTTGGAGCTCTAGAGTAAAATAAATGGCCAATTGAAGTTTAATATGTTGAGAAGCACACAAGCGTGACACATGGTAGCATTTGAATGGCCTCGAATATTGGTTCTACTCATGTGTGCATTAATTTTCCCTTGCCATGTTTTAGTCTTTGGTTTGTTACTGAGGTTAGGATTTGCTTCCGTTTGCTTTCTTTCATTATGAGGATTTGTGCACGGTTTATTACTTTATGAAATGCGATCCAATAAAACAACACCATGTACCTTCTAAGTGTCGACCTTCAATACCATTGCAAAGCATAGACCAATAGAAAATATATAGAATTACTTTGTAATTTACATTTTAGTTAAGGACCTTGTTAGACCGTGAAACACCGAACAATAAAATTGTTGCATACTCTTTTCCTATGGAAGACTATGAAAACCTTGATTGAAAACCGTGATATGTGAGCCAATGAGAAAGCTCCACACACCTCATAATGTCATAATTTCCTTCTTCATGCTTCTCTTTCATTAGTTATTGCTACCTTTGCATCGCATTTTTAATCTAGGAGGACTTAAAATTGTTGGATCCGTAGAATTATGTTAGGTACCCACCTTTGACCACACCGACTACCCTCAAAAATTTATAAAACTTGGTCAATTCCATGGACTTGAGGTCTACAAATGCATCTATCTTGATTTTTTCCGGAAGAGTGATATGTGTCCACGTTTAACTATAAGGTTCATCCCTAATAAAATTGGTCCATATTATTACAAATAATCTAACACAATAATATCATAAAAACACATAATATAAAATTCATATGGGATGTTGTATTCATCTAGAGATAACTTCTTATACAAATGTTTGATGCTATAATCTAGGAGTCAAGTCTTATCATTTAGTCTTCCTCATATCTCTCTCTTATCTCTAGAATCACTCTAACAATACTTTATTCTCTCACACAATAAAATAATAACTACATGAGTTGTCAAAAATCACCCAAATACTAACTATATTATTACTATAAGTTTATATAAACTCATTACTAATAATATTACAATATATTAAAAATATTAAAAAATATATTTGTAATATTCACTCCCTATTGTTAACATTATTAATTCCCAATATAAACTTCCCTAATGTTGACATGGTAAAAAAATTCACATGCTTATCTCGTAGTATGTTCACCTATGTAGCATGCCTAGCCTAGCTCATAACCTTGATTAAAAGAAAGGCTCTCTCCTTCCATGGTTTTAAATAGGTTTACTCGCAAACCTTGATGTGATAGGAACTATCAAATGTTTAGCTCATGTGGTTTTTGATCTCCCAAAACCTTTTTAAGATCCACGAACGGACTTACATGGGTGCTTCTAATCTTTTGCAATGCTATGGCATCAAGAGAAAATGTAGGAAATATCATTAGCGTAGGAGCTTACTTATTACAATAGATGAACAAGTATAAATTATTTGTTCTTATTTGTAGAAAATAAACACACAACTGAAAATGAAATTCCACAACACCATTGTGCAACTCCATCACTTGCTACTGACGAGAAGTTGTTGATTGACCTCCTTCCTCTCGTTGCATCCATCCTCCATATAGATGATACTTACTTAGTAAAGAAAATATTCAGAATTATAACCACCGTAATCATTCATTGGATATTCCTTATCATAATATTTTTCTTCATCAAGAAACCATAGAATTCTCTTGTATTTTCCCATCAATTAGGTGTTGAGCTCTCAGTTTATAGTTTACAACCATATGACCGGGTTGTTTACAATAGTAGCAGATAAATTGATTCTTTACATCCTCGAAGTTGATCCTTGCTTGGAATAATATTTAAATATTCTTTTAACAAATTATTTTTCATCTTTATTTTTTCAATACAACACACTTTATTCTATATCAATATTCTTATTTTTTTAATATTGGCAAATAGTTTTTTGAAAGGGACTATACCCTTGAATACAAAATAAGGCCTATAAGCCGGAATAAGAGAGAGGAGCAGAGTAGCTGTAGCACAGTTCAAGAGTTACAACAAAATCAACGTAGCCCAGAAACAGCTACACAGACAAGACTTAACAGCAAAACAACGGCAAAAAAACAGCAAGACGACAGCCAAGAAACAGTAATATTAACAATAAAGAGCAGTAGAAGTATCCAGGACTACTTCTTGGCCGCTTGATCAATACTGATCTTGACTTTTTTCCAAGCTTGAAACATGCCTAACGCGGTCATTTGAGCAGCATCCATCTTATCGAGCTCCTCAATGGTTCTCTTGCTCTCTTTATCATTGCCCCAAAGCGCTGCCGGGACACCGCTTAGATTTGAAACACTCTTGGCATGACCCACGATAAACTCCTCGATGGCCCTAAAGGCTGCAATATTGTAGTCATGTCTGGTCTTAGCCTTCCCAAGGCGGGAGTCTAAGGAGGTCAGCTTTTTGTATATGTCATCAATCTGACTATTGTCAATGCTCCCTTCCCCCTCCATGCTTTTTTTGCCTTTTTGCTTAGCAAGGTTTTTGACCTCAACCTTCAGCAATTTAATCTCTGCCTCTAAGGCCTCCAATTTCTTAGAAGGGTTATCCATCTGTGCCTCCCGGGGACTGGCACTTCTAATGTTCAGCAGATCACGAGCAATGTCAAGCTCAAGAGGTTCATCCCCCACAGCAGCAGTCTCAAGGTTGAGTCTCCTAGAAGCCCTAGTGACTCGTTTAGAGGTAGAGGCAAGGTGGGTGGCAGGGGCAGCAGCAGGAGGAATAGAAGGAGAAGCATGAGCAGCCGGCATGGGGGTAGCAGCACCTAAGGCGGGGGCAGCAGCAGGGGCAGCAGGGGAGACAGGACTGGCGGCAGCAGAGCCCATCAAAGGGGGAGCCGGGCTGGGAGAGGAAGGGAGACCGGGGTACTTAAGAAGGCAGAGTTTGTGGATAAGCAGAATAAGCCCTTGGTGCAAGGGAACCACCCGGGTATGTTTCTGGAACTCCAAAATGGAGCGCTCAAGAGAGTTTAACAAATAGTGCGGGAAGCAAACCAACCTATTCCTACGGAAGTGGTTCAAAAAGACAAGGTGCTTAGCAGGGACAGTAACAAACCTGCCTTCCAAGGAGATGAATCGAATCATCATGCGGGTGACTTCATCGTACGGAGATGGAATTGAGCTTACAAGCAGACCCGCAGTGCTGAAAATAAGCTTCTCATCCTCCTCCACAAATCTTCTTTCTTCAACCTCTTTGATAACCCTCTTGTTGAAGAAGCGGTACCCTTCCAGGCTGAGGCCAGTCGCTTCAGCTATGAGCTCTTCATTGATAAGAATTTTCTGCCCCCCATAGTCGACTGTCCTCCCATTCCATTCCTTGGCAAAGTGAACAGAGATGCTTTGATCATGCCCTTGCATCCTTTCAACAAAGCTGGTGAAGCCGCCAATGCTAAGAATGTTCCAAAGCTCCGTGTTTTCTTTCCAGTCAGGGTCCGCGCACGGCTCAATTTGACAGGGAGGCCCTCCCATCTTCACTGTGATGTGTTGGTTACAGCAATTTCCAGGATACCTTTGAGCGTGAAGAGTATTTCGTTTCTTGCTGTTGAAGGTCACATAAAAATAGGAACTATAGCCGTTGGTCTTCTCACGAACGGCTGTGTGATTGCTGATCTGAGCCTGCGGGAAGTCGCGCGTGAAAACCCTTTCCCTGTCAGCTTTCACCTTGTAGTTATCATCGGTTTTCGTGGAGCTTAGCATCCGGATATCAACAGCTATTGTACCTCCCGCGTGCGTGATTTTTAAATCCAGATATCTCCACTTGAAGTTCCTTAAAAAAATCTTGCTATTATTTGAATTAGATATCATTTGCCACGCCATATACTTTAAAGCAGCACATGTGGAAGAATTTATGGATTTGATTTTCCTCCAAAGATTAAGGCATATCTCTAGAGATTGTTTGCATGTGAAGGTCCGCATGGATGCTGTTGTGGAGCTGATTAGGGATACTATCCTTATCCCATGTAGTGAAATTTATGTTAATGCCATAATTGGCCAGTGCATCCGCCAGCTTGTTGCCCTCCCTGTAAGTATGTACGATTCTGATACTGTTGAAGGTATGACTGATGCTTATGGACTCAGAGATAAAATCTTTAATATTCCAGCTGGGAGATGAGGACTGATTCAGAAGTTTAATAATATTAAGGGAGTCCCCTTCAACAATAAGGTTCTGGATATTTTGGGCCCGTGCAACTCTTAAACCCCAGAGAGCAGATAAAGCTTCGGCAAAATGATTGGTTTGAATTCCCATTTTTCCAGCATATGCAGCAATCAGATTGCCTTTGTGGTCCCGTATTGCCCCTCCTCCTGCTGCTGTTCCAGGGTTACCCTTAGAGGCGCCATCAAAGTTCAGCTTGAACCAATTGGAGTCAGGAGGATGCCATTTAATCAAAGATCTATCCACACTATTCCCGGGGTTGCTCCAATTACCAAACTGCCAATTAGATAAGATGTGCTCTTCATTCTCAGGATAACAATTGTTTTTGGGAGGTTTAAATCTGGCCATGTCCTCTTTGATGCCTTGGGAAATTTTGCCAATACTGAAATTATAATTCTGTTTCCTATTTCTGAAAATGATATTATTTCTATCCTTCCAGATCCTCCAAATTAAATGAGGGATGGCTAATTTCCAGATTCTTTTGATAGCACAATGTCTGAATGGTGGGTTCCATTGATTCCATAGCTGATTAAGATCCTCCGGCAACACCCAAAGAGCTTCGAATTTGGAAAGGACAAAGTTCCAAATTTTATTGGCATAATCACAATGAATGAACAGATGACTAATGTCTTCATAATCATTCCTACAAAGGTGACACCAATTGGGAATGATGAATCCTCTTCTCATCAAATTGTCAGTGGTGAGAATTTTACCTCTGATGGCCAGCCAAAGAAAAAAATTTATCTTGGGGGTTAACTCAGGCATCCAGATCAAGTTCCAGTTAAAATCAGATTGGTTACTGTGAAAAAGATTGGTATACCCAGATTTGACTGAGTATTTTCCATCTTGTGAATTACTCCAGACCAGCTCATCCTTGGAATCCAACTGACACAAAGGGAAGAGATCTAGAAGGTCTTGAAGGGAGGAAATAATTTGTTTCAGTTCAATACGCTCCATAGAAAGTCTTTTCCAAGTCTTGTTGGTGCCATTTCCTTCAATGTAGTCCTTGACTTTAGTTCCATACTTGCTTGTAAGGCTGTCCTTAGCCATCCCAAATCTCTCCAAGAGATTATCACTGGACCAGTTATCCTCCCAGAAGTTTATGTCACTGCCATCCCCCACTTTCCATTTGCTGCCCTGCTTTATGAAGTTTCTACTCTTAATCAGATTATTCCAAAAAATGGAACCATTGGGGAGTTGCTCATCATGCAGATAGGAGTAAACAGCTTGTTGATTCAAGTATTTTGCTTTAATAACATCAATCCAGGGTTGTTTCTCAGATAGCAATCTCCAGCCCATCTTAGCGATGAGTGCCTCATTCATTTTTTCAATATTTTTTATACCCAGCCCTCCCATAGTCTTTGGGGTGCAGACTTTATCCCAGGCCACTAGGTGAAATCTGAATTTCTCTTCCATGCCTTGCCATAAATTTTTTTTCTGAATCCTTTCAATTTTCTCTCTGAAGGAAGAAGGAATTTTGAAAAGTGACATGATATAGATGGGCAGACTTTGGAGTGTGCTTTTAATGAGAAGGCACTTACCAGCACTGGAGAGAATGGCCCCTTTCCAACCGGCCATTTTTTTCTGAAATCTCGTCAATAAATCATCCCACACCGTGTGAGAGACTTTCTTAGTGCCAAGAGGGGGCCTAAGTACGTTGCTGGAAGAGCTCCAATTTTACAGCCCAGAATTTTAGCAATCTTGAGTTGTCTTTCCCCAGGGGTGTTAAAGAAAAAAATGATGCTTTTGTCATAGTTAATCTCTTGCCCAGAAGCAGATTCATAGAGCTGTAGTAGAGCCTTAATAGCTTTAGCTTCTACAACTGAGGCCAGAAGAAGAAGGATAGTGTCGTCCGCAAACTGTTGATGAGAGACAGCTTGGCTGAATGAAGTGGGTTTAGAACCATTTAAAAGGCCATCTTCCACCGCTTTGCTAATTGTTCTACTAAGGCTGTCAGCTAAAAGGATGAAGAGCAAGGGGGAGATGGGGTCTCCTTGCCTTAGACCTCTGCTGCTGGTGAAAAATCCCACAGGCTCTCCATTAACAACCACAGAGAACCTGGCTGTAGATATACAAGACTTGATAATTTTTCTAAACTTTTCCGTGAACCCAAATTTGGATAAAATCCTGTCAAGGAAGACCCAAGAAACTTTGTCAAAAGCTTTATTCATATCAAGTTTAAGGATCATGTTTGCCTTTTTATTATTTTCCATGGAATGTATAGTTTCATGCACCATAATCACACCGTCTTGTATTATCCTGCCTTTAATAAAGCCACTCTGCTGCCTTGAGATGAGATCATTCATTATGAGCTGCAGCCTAGATGTAATGATTTTGGTGAAAATTCTAAAGATAGCATTAACAAGACTGATGGGTCTGAAGTCCTTGAAATCTTTTGCATCCATTTTTTTAGGTGCCAACACAATGTGCGTGTTATTGAGCTCTTTTAGAAGATTTCCCGTTCTATAAAATTCATTAACCGCTTTGAGTAGATCCTCCGAGCATATTTCCCAGAACTTCTGAAAAAAATTAATAGAGAATCCATCCGGCCCAGGAGCCTTATCTCCCTCAAGGGAAAAAACAGCCTTTTTCAGCTCTTCAAGCGTGACAGCTTTAGTAATATCTCTGAATTTCTGGTCCTCAATATTATTCTGAGGGATGGCCTCCAGCATGAAGGAAATAGCTTCCGGATTGCTGACATTTCTCTCTCTAAGAAGATTTTGGTAGAATTCAAGTGCTTGTTTCTTGATGTTGTTTGGATCTTTAGTGATACTTCCGTTGCTTTTAGAAACCTCTAAGATCCTATTACTGGCTCTGTGCTTTAGAGTGGTCATGTGGAAGAACTTTGTGTTCCTGTCACCCTCTTTAAGCCAGATAGCCCTAGATTTAAGGCGCCAAAAGGACTCTTCTCTACTGCAGATCGTATGCAACTCAGAAAGAATTTTCTTTTCATTAACTTCATCTTCAACCGATCTCCCCATAGTATCCATTTTTAACTCAAGATCCTGAAGCTTCTGTTTTAACTCTTTCTTTTTTTCGAAGATATTCCCAAAAACATTTTTGTTCCAGAGTTTGACTTGTTTTTTGACATTTTTGAGTTTTTGAACCAATCTGAACTGAGCAGTGCCTTCCCCATTCCATTCCCACCATTCTTTTATTCTGTCATAGATATCATCATGCTCCATCCACATTTTTTCAAATTTGAACGAGCTTCTTGCAGGTTTGGTCCAATTGAGAAAGCTTAAAGCAATCGGATTATGATCCGATCCAATTCTGGGCAGAGAAGAGAGGTAAAAGTCTTGGCTAAGAATCCAGTTTGCTGAGATTAGTGCCCTGTCCAGTCTCACCTGAATGAACTCCTTTCCCAACCTTCTATTATTCCAAGTATACTTATTACCATGCAGATCCACATCAATGAGGTTATGTTCAGCGATAAAATCAGCAAAATCCTCCATTCCATTAGAGAAGGTGGGGGTTCCCCCAAACTTCTCGCCTGGGTTTAGAGGGGAGTTGAAGTCTCCCATGATAAGCCGCTTAAGCGAGTCTGTCTGGTTTCTAAAGATTTTAAGATCAGCCCATAGTTTTCTTCTACCACTAGCAGAGTTAGGGGCATAAATATTAGACAAGATCCATTCACACTTTTTCTCAATAGTGACAAATTTAATTGCAAGATGATTAATATTATCACTAAGAATCATACCAGTACAGTGCCTTCTATCCCAAAGAGTAGCCAGCCCTCCGGAAGCACCCTGAGAATCAACAGCCGCCATTTCAGAGCTATCCCAAAAAAAAATTTAATATTATCCATGGTCATTGCTTTCATTTTAGTTTCTTGAAGAATCAAAATGCTGGGGTTACTGGAGTCTCGTAACTCCTTGATGCTTCTTTGCTTAGAGTAACCGTTAAGGCCTCTAATATTCCAAGATATGATCTTCATATGGAATGGTTGGTAGTTGGAATTGCTTGCTGGTTCAGTTGACGCTGAACACCATCTGCAATATCCCTCTCTGTTTTCTTAGCTCTGAGAGTCTTTTTAGAGGGTCTTCCTCTTTTTGAGCTTCCTCCAAAATCAGCTATTCGTCTAACTGAAGATCTGGTTGTTCTGGAAGTAGAGGTGTCCCAATTGTCAATTTCCTTTTTTTTTCACTATATAGTGATTCTGGGATCCTTTCAAAACCTTCCATTCTTTTTTTTTTCTTTTTTGAGATGACCAATGTGAATCCAGAGTCTGGATCTTCCTTTTCCTTGGTAGGCGTAATCTCCCCTTCCTCTTGTTCCTTATGGATACTGTCATGAGTGTGATCAGAAGCTGTTTTGGTGCTGCAACAGACCTGCACAGACGCTGTTGTAATGCTGAGGTATGGCAGCGGATCCGCATTTCCTTTCTCTCCAATAGAGAGAGAATCTCCAGGGGCTCAATCACACTCATATCCTCCTTGTTACAAGCTTCCTCTCTAATGAATGACAGGATTTCTTTCTCTTCTGAACCAGAAGGGATTAAATTGGCCTTCTTTTCCTTAATCTCCCCTTCCTCTTGTTCCTTTTGGATACTTTCGTCAGAGTATGATCGAAATCTGTTGTATGGTGCTGCTGAGACTGCTGCACATGCGATCCAGCATTTGTAATGCTTGAGGTATGGCAGCGGATCCGCATTTCCTTTCTCTCCAGTAGAGAGAATCTCCAGGGGTTCAATCACACTCATATCCTCCTTGTTACAAGCTTCCTCTGTAATGAATGACAGGATTTCTTTCTCTTCTGAACCAGAAGGGATTAAAATGGCCTTCACTGAACCATCTTGTTCGTTTACTTCCAAGGATACCTTAACAAGGTCTTCATTCACAGAAGTTTCAAAAGGCTTGCCCGGAGATGCCTTCACAGTTTTGTCCACTACTTCTTTGTTGGGGGCTTCAGGCAAAGCTATTGTTGCAGCTTTGGGACGCCAGACAAGATGCTTCTTAATATGAGTTCTAAAACCCCCTTTTTTCTTTTTTTTTTCCCTACTATTTAGTTGCACATTCCTCTGGCTGGGACCTTTATCATCAGTTTTCCTTTCCTTGCTTGGATCCCTGCTAACTTTGTTCAGATCTGAGTCTATCCCAGGCTGATCAGAAACCAAAAGAGGGGTCTTCTTCTTGTTGCAGTTTTTGTCAGAGTGACCAATGCTATGGCACAGCTTACATCTTAAGGTCTCAACTTCAATTTTTTGAGTCCAGGATCCAAATCTAGTTTTCAAGATTATGTGCTCCGGAAACTCCTGATCAATGGCTGAGACAATGCAGAACCGAGCAAAAGCAAGCCTGGATCTGTTTCTTGTGGGTCCATCTATTCCAATAGGTGCGCCTAGGGATTTTGCAATATTTAGCAGTATTTCATCATCCCATAGATGCAATGGCAGTCCTGGTAGCCTACACCAGATTGGAATGGTGTTTATATTTTCTGTATTTGGATCAAAACCCGGATACCATTTTTTTAAAAAAAGACCCATATTTCCCAGCCACCAGGGGCCTCCCAGTAACACCGAATCTAAATCCTCTTGTTGGTTAAATTTAGCCAAGAAAAAACCTTTTGGCATAATGGTAATGCTTAGGGCTCCCTTAGGTTTCCATTTTCTCATAGCCCATTTTCTAATGAAATCTATATTAGGTCTAGAGCCAAGAAACTTACCAACAAGGGAGAGGTTTGTTTTGTTTAAAGCTCTATCAACAAAACCATCTGGGACCCTTAGACAGGTGGCACCCTCTTTGTCCATTTCCCATGTAAACTGTTCAGTGCTTTTCGGACCCACCTTGAGGTTAGGGCTTTGAAAAAGCTTATTCCAGGCCAAAGGTGTGGATCTCAGTATTTCCTCATTTTCTCTGCTAGCCGTCCGATTGCAGTCTGAGATCTGCTTTTCCTCAGTAAGTTTTGTCATATTGCGCAGACTTTCCGCGCCGTAACTACGAGACCGCACTTGGCCGTACCTCCCGCTTTTGCGCTGCTCGTACCGTATCAACAAATGTCTGGCTATGGCTATAGATCAGCCTTTCCTCAGCATTTTTAACCGTGGTTCGCAGACATTCTGCAGCCAAAACTGCGGAAACCGTATCCCCGTAGTTCTCTCCATCGGCTGTAATTAGTTACAAAATTCCATCATGATTTGCGAGACGGACGATTACCATATCAATATTCTTATTTTATTCATCTATCAATGAAGAAATTAAATCTTTTGGCTAGGATTTATTTATCTTAGTGTAAAAACCATGTTGGAATAAATGGCATGCATGTTATTAAGTAATAAAACTTTTACATCATCATCGAGACACATATAATTTTATCCCTGCTAATTGATTTAAAATGGAGTGAAACTTACTTATGTGTTGCACCATGTTGTCACTTTCCTCCATCTTGAGTCCAAACAATTTCTATTTGAGAGATACTGTTGCGCTTCCTATTTGAGATCCAAAAATCTTGTTCAATGTAGTCCATATGAAATTTGAACTTTTTGATAAGTCTATATGATGCAAGTAAGCATCAGATAATCCTAGGCCAATAATTGTTGTAGCTTTTTGATCCTTGCTTTCCCATTTGGTGGCTTCATTTGCATCAGTTGGTTTTGGTATTTTACCATCGGCAATTTCCCACAATTCTTTGTTAATTAACAATAATTGGGTTTGAACTTGCCAAGTATGGAAATATTTACCTTCAAACTTTTCGATATGACTTAATTTTTCCATTATGGGTGTTGAATTTAGTCGAAAATGCACCCTTACAATAAACTTAAAAAATGAAAGTAAAAGTTAATGAAATTTTATTTTTGATTGATAGCAGAAAGCATATGATCAATGCAAAGAGCTAAAAAACACACATTTAAAAAAAACATCATCTTAATATGAGTTACCAGAAAAAATTTATGGCAACTACAAAAATTAAATCCAACATCTTACCAGACCCCTTTCCAAAAGTGGAAAAAAAAATTGTTCTTGCATTTATTCCACTAAATCCAACAATTGAAAAAAATGGATAAGTACAGTTATAACTCATGATTTTTTATTCATGCATACAAACAGCTTCACCACTTAGGGACCACACTTTCCACAATTGCATGATTTTTCAAGGACCTTGCATCATAGATATGGGAACGTCCATGTGTAAATTCAAGCGTACATGGGTGAAGTCTAGAACAAAAAACATGGATGAATGGAAATACACTAGTCCACACTTCAAAAACTCAATTTCATAGAGATCAATGGAAAATTTGTTAGCCAAGTGCGTATACAAAACAAAATGCAATGTTACATGTAAAGATAACCTCCTAGTCATGCACGTAGTAACAAAGACTTGGATCCTTCACAAATACATATGGAATGCTTGACTCTCTTGCTGGTCACAAAAACCCTAGTGCTCTGATACAAAATAATATATTTTGTCCGTTATTACAAATAATCTAACCAAATAATATCATTAAAAACATAGAGTATAAAATTCATCTGGGATGTTATATTCATCTAGAGATAGCTTCTTATACAAATTCTTGATCCTATAATCTAGAGTCAAGTCTTATCACTTAGTCTTCCTCGTATCCCTCTCTTATCTCTAGAATAATTCTAACAAGCCTTTATTCTCTCACACACCATAATAGCTACGTGAGTTGTTCTCACAACTCACCCAAATACTAACTATATTATTAATATGAGCTTATATAAACTCATTATTAATAATACTATAATATATTAATAATGTTACACAATATATTTGAACTTATTGTGACTTGTTGACTTGGATGTTGCTTGAACCTCGATGGAATTATCCGTTTAGATCATTACAAGAATTTGAAGTCTGTGAAATGAAAATGTTATGAATGGATGTGGAATCTAGTCATGCATTCCTTCACATCACATGCACTTGAAGTGCTTGGTGCTGTAAGTGTTTTGATGGTCATTACAAGTCTATCATGCTTCTAAATAGAACCCTCCAATGCTCTAAAACTTAGTCTCCCATGGGATTTTCAAATGCTAATGACTAGTGCTTTGGAGAGGTTTAAATTAACAATTGTTTGAATGTCCTGTGCTTGTTAAAATGGATAAGTCCATTTATAATGAGTTATCCAAATTAATATGGGGGATTTAATCTAGGATAATAGTTTGACGACCTCTAGGGGACATCTTCTCGCTAAATGAAGAGCCTAGTAGCCTTGAAGAATCCATTGGGCATGGATTCGATCCCAAAACATTGAAAAATAGGCCCTTTTCTTTACAAATATGTCTCTTGAATTCATTATGAACTTAGCATGAACTAGAACAACCTGAAATTCATCTCGTGGAGCTTCAAATAAGCTTAGAAAATACTCCAAGTATTTGATATTGCCATGAAATAAATTGTGCATAGCAACAAAATCACACAAAAATATATACAAATATGGAAAATCATGTGTGTTTCAATTGGATACATGCAGAGTATGCACGAGCACTTGTTGTGAAATAAACCTACCCTACTAATAAAAATGTGTCATAAACACTTAAAGGAATGAAACTAATCTGCTATGTACAAGATGCAATGAAACAACTTAATGGGAATGTTTGAGATAAATCCCATTGACTGGAATTTGTAGTATGTTTCCATCAAGATCATAAAACTCAAAAGAGTTAGCTTCCTTGCAATATCCGATGATATAAGGCCCACTCCAAATTTCATCAAATTAGGATGTCTATGTACGCCTTGAAAATCAACACGTGATTTTAGAAACACTAGACCTCTCGAGGTTGTCTTTGGGACACCCGATATGTATAGGATTGTGGGAATGATGATAGGAAACTATAGGAGAATCAGAGACTAATACCGGGTAGTGTAAGTTCCCGTAGTTGAATTGGCCAAAGGGGAATTAGAGGCTATGTAGGGGTAGTGTAAGTTCCCTATTATTTAATTGTTTGATTTGATTTTTTTGCTAAACTAAGTTGAAATTTTGTTTTAAATAAATAAAAGACAAGTGTGTTTAATATTTTAACTCACTAGATTTATTCCCAATTAATTAAATAAAATTAAAGGAAATACCATCTATTCTATTCGTCTAAAAAATAAATGAATTAAAATAAAATAAATTAAACGACTAACATATTTTTTGAATTTTTTAGGATTTAAATAAAACAAACAAATAAACTATTCTACAAACACATGAAATTAATTAAAAGAAAATACTACTACTTCTAATTGAATAAACTAAAACAGAGAATAGCCGGATGTGGCTATTCCTCTATTGTAGGGTTATCTCAAAATTATATTCTAAGAGAATGTACTTGAAAATTATTAATCTAAATAAAATAAAATAAACTTCTTCTGGAAAATCTTCTCGCCTCAGATTTCGGGAAAGGGAAAGCTTCTCAAAAGAATTTCCTTTTTCATATGAAATTTCCCTAGAAGAAGTAAATCTAAACTAATTAAAATAAATAAAATATGTGCAAGGATTTATTCACTTCTTCCTCTAACTAATTTCCTGAGAAGATCCACAAGGATAAGATGGGAAGAAGTTATCAAGGGAAGATGTATGTAAGAAATGTTTTGAAATAAATACTAGAAATAAAATAAATACATTCGGGAAGTGATGAAATCTTCTGCTTCTACAATTGTACCAACTCAAAATAATGCATTATTTCTATTCTAACAAATATAAATTTGATTAAAGATTCAAATAATTGAAGTACAAACCCAACCTCGGTTAGTATTGTCTTCGTGGTAGCTTCCCAAAGGAGAATTTTTATTATTTTCTCATTAGCTTTGTATCCTCTTCCAAAGATGAAGTCCAATTGATCCAAGAATGTATAAATGTTGACTAGTAAAGAATAAAATAAAAGAATGGTTGTCTTGGAGGTTCCTCTCAAAGTTTAGAAGCATAAATCTACCTCAAGAATGTGAAAATTTCAACCCATCATACAGGTAAAAGTTTTTACTTTTAAAAAATTTAAGAAAAAAGAAGTCAATTACATGTGTCGAATAGGAAGTGAAATATAAAAAAAAAAGAGGTATTAAAAATTATTAAAATATCCAAGGAAGAATATAAAACATCACTATTACAACGAGTCCGTAAATAGGTAAAATGGTTGAGAAACGAGTGAGAAAATCACTCCCGAAATCAAAATGTGTGCCAAAAATGCACATTTTAAGTTATTATTTTTAAGTGACAGGGCCACTATTCTCGCAGAGGGTAGGTTTTGCAACCACTAGTAGGAGTGGTTGCATAACCTCCGGGGTGGTTGCATAACTATCTAGGTAGTTATGCAACCGCCACTCAGACAAAGAAAAATCTTAAAAGTGGTCCTTTAAGAAAACCAAAAGTTTGTGGACAAAACAAAAGGGTTGATTTGAGTCAAAGGATGCAGAGGAAAAGGAAAAGGATATGGATCTCATTTTTACTTTGGAATATTTTTTATCATCATTGGATATTTTACCATTCTAACAATGTAACATGTGCAATTTTGGGTGCGTACATATCGCCCCCTCGAGAATCGTTTAGCCATGAAGAGGCATAAAACATGAAGTCTGAGTATGGCGCTCCCAAATGGGAAAGTTAGAAATTATACCTTATTCGCTAGTGTGTTGAAACCATGCCATCCATCCTTCCCACCACCTGCAAAATAAAGATGAGAATCAAGTGTAGATATAAAACATGATTAGCAAAATACTTTGAAATAAAATGACAAGATTACGTACCATATCCGTAAGGGTGAGAAATATACCTACTCTAGTGCGTCGATCCTACATACACCCACTCAAAGCAACATTAGAAACCCAAACTTACACTATATATATATATATATATATATATATATATATATATATATATATATATATATATATATGTATGTATGTATATATATATATATACATATATATATATATATATATATATATATATATATATACACACACACACACACACACACACACACACACACACACACACACACACACACACACACACACACACACACACACACATATATATATATGTATATAGTGTATGTATGTATGTATTACTTTTACTCCTTTTGGAAACCATTCGTGTTTTGCAAGTTTGCTAAATTTAGAAATCTTGATTTCTTGGAAAATGTTTCATTCATGAGTATGGTTAAATTGGAAGGGATTTAGAAATGGTGGTTTCAACCCAACATAATCGAAAGGGGCTCAAAAAGGGGTGAGATGTGAGAGACATGGTATTTTACAAAGAGGCTTTGGATTTTGCTATTTGAATGCACTTGAGAAAAATGTCTCGGAAATTCATAACTAGAACGGTCGTAAGCGGCCTCAAAGAGCCTAACTTTATTGCTTAGTCTTATTATTCGTATCTTATTGATTTTTTTAATTTTTGGATCATGGTTGAGCATTTTTCCACACTTTTCCTATGGCTTTACAACATTGTACATAAGAAAATTGACACTTTGTATATATACATATAGATTTGTTTTTAGTTTGGTATTCCTTGTAAGATTTGACTTCATCAGTAGTTCACTTCATCTATGTAATTTTAGATGGTTTGGAATTTCCAGTAATTTTTTATTTCTTATGAATGCATGTCATGGATGATGATGAAAATGTGTAGACAGAATGATATTTTTTTGTGTTTTATATATGATGCATATGAGAACAAATTGTAATTTAGAACTTTGATTTTCAAGCAATATTTAACACTTTTGTTTTATTGGAAAAATGTGATGAATGCGACATGATAAGAAAATGAACTCACTCCAATCCTAACTCCATGCAACTAGTAAGATGTGAGGGATCATCACCGAGAGCTAGGAAGGACACGAGTTATGTGACTTTGATGAATGAAGATGGTGAGAAAAGACAAGATTTTGACAAAGAACCAACTAGAACTTACAACTCAACCCTAAACAAAGTCAACTAACCAACTCAAAATGCATTTTTCTTGCAATTTTAACTAGAATTAGATCCATGGATGGCCTCTTGATTGAAAAAATCTGGTTTTAAGGATTAACTCTCTTGTAACATGCACATCTAATTCATTTTTCATGGGATTTTTGAAATTGTAAAGCACTTCTTATTTATTTGACTTATTTACAACTTATTGCCTTATTTAACGGGACCCCCTACATCTTTCCCCATGCTACTAGTAAGAAGCATGGGATCATCACCAAGGACAAGACATAGGTGAGTAAGGGCACTTCCCTCCTTTCCCAACCTCATGCCACTAGTAAGAAGTGTGGGCTCATCACCAAAGGTTGGTAGGGCAAAGAAGTGTAGTATTATTTTGAAATGAAATCATTTTTACATTTATTGTTGATATATATATATATATATATATATATATATATATATATATAACTTTAGACTTGTTCTTTTGGGAAGGAATGCATGCGCCTAGCCTCAACCCCATGCAACCAGTAAGATGCGAGGGCTCACCACAAAAGGTTGAGATAGGTGAACAAGATATCTGGGTGAAATTTTTAGAGATGCAACACATTAAGAATATTCTAGTACATACTATGGACAAAGGAAATTGATCTAGGAGAAACCATGAATAAGACTAAGTGTGTAAGTCATGGTAGGATCAATGTCAAAATTTTGTCTTAAATACTGAAATGATGAAGATATTAGAACAATTTGGTGATTATATGATGGATACTTGAAGAGGCATGATTAAATGCTTTTTCCAATATTTGAAAGTTTTTAAAGTTGCTTGAAAAGTAAGTTTCAGTTTACAATTTCACAAAATGACAATGTAAATGATAAACAATATGGATGCAATAATGTACAGTGTTGAAATGCAAATGAACGATGCATAGAGAGGTTTAGGGTGAAGTGAGATGCTAAATTTCAAACTCCTCACCTCTCATGGTACACAAATGATACACACGATATTCGAAGTTTCCGTTCTCTTAACAACGGCCTACTACCTCGGGTTTAAACTTATAACCCTTAGCCATGATCATATTTATATGATCATATAACATTGGCATGAATCCATCTATTTGAAAGAGGTCTTTGTGAACCTCTTTATCGCATTCTTGACATATTATATTCATGTGAGCATGACTATAATGCTCAATTTTTTCCCTAAGTAGGGGTGGTTTTTGCATTTAAAATTTTCCATGCTATGGGATTACGTTTCATGGAAAAAATGAGCTTAGTTTTTGACATATTTGTGTCTAGAACAAGGCTAGGAATGGAGGAAGCCCTAGAGATGGATTTGATGGGCATCGTCTTGATTTAAAAATTATTGATAGGAAGAGAGGCTATACCAAGGAGGTTACCCATTCCTTGTGGTTTGAAGGGGAGAAGGATTAGTTCATCACTCTCTAAGAGTTTCATAATATCTGATTGTGGTTTTGGTGGACACAGTTTCCATGGATATTGCTTTACCCTTATCTAGTTTTTGCTACCTCAAACACTTTTGAGTCGAAACCTCAACCTTTAGAACACTCGAGTGGTTGTGACCAATTATTTCAATGGAAGTGGTTTGTTTAAATGATTCGTATGGAGCTCATATTCTAAATGGACCCCTAGTTTCTTCTTGATATTCTCCAGATGTATGTCAAATGGTTTAGGATCCCCTTGAGCAACAAAGACATTTCCTAAATGGAGAGATCTAACTTCTTGGAACATAGTTAAAGGAATAACCTTCATCCGATGAATCCAAGGTATATTAAGGATCATGTTATAATCTTTCTCCTTGTCAACGATGTTAAAATCTATCAAGATGGTTTTTGGCCTAAGGGATATAGGAAGAACTATAGTTCGAATTCGATATTCTTAATACTATCATACCATCGCAACGTGTTTCGTAGAGGTGAAGTTAGTCTCTCCATATCCAAACTTCTGTAAGAAAGATAACGGAACCACATTCACGGCAACACCATATTCAATCATGGATCTCTTGATACAATTGTTATAAACCCAAACTTGCAAATATAAGGCAAGAACACCTTTTCGGGATATTTTAGTGTTAGACGGCATCTTGTTTATATAAAAACCAATATCCTTATCACTCTACCCTAGAGGGTGTATGTCAAAGTCAGTATGATTTATTTGAGGTCTAGGAGGAGGTGTAACATGGATTAAATTACCAAGACCCAATGCATCAAGCAATGCGGAATGATGCATAGGGGAATTCTTTAACAAATATAGAAATGATATGTGAGAAAAGGTCTTGTTTAAATCTGATATCAAATCATAGGATCTTAATGGCTTCGATATCGTAGGAACGTCATCCTCTCGAGAAGGAATAAATGAGGAGAGGTTGTGAAACATATTACCTAGTCTAAGTTATTGCATTAATTTTTGGTTCAACCTCTAGCTCAACTAATCCCAAAATATTTGTATTGTTTTTTGAGCCAAGGTTAGGAGAAACTTGAGAGTTATCAGAAGTTGAGGCCTCATGGTCATTATTCCCTATAGGAATAACCTTTTTATATTTTGAGGATTCACTTTAACATATTCAGGATGCTTAGGGAATGGGTCCTAATAGATTCCTACATTTGCCTTTGATTCTCAGGGAGTCTTTGTATAAACTTGTTACAATCCCTATAATATCTAGTGTGATGACCAATAACACAATGAAAACCACAATAAAGATTAGGATCGTAGTCTCTTGGCCTTTGGTTCGAGTTTTTTTGTTGATTATAACCTTGGTTGTAGTTCTAAAACTAGTTGTTATAACCATAATTCATTTCCCCTTGGCTAGAGTTCTGGTATTGGTTCGGGCCTTGGGTTTGAGCCTATTGAGGAGGGGGATGATTGAAGTCAATAGTGTTGACAAAGGAAATAAAATTAGGGCCTCTTTGATCACCCATGTTATTGTTGTTATTGTTATTGTTAGTGTTACAATTGTTTATAAAACCAACATTTTTTTCATGATCAGTAACATCGTCTGTGGTAACACCGTGATTGCGAATAAATAATTTGGGCCCTTGGTTGTTGGCTCCATTTTTTTGATGATTTTCATTAGTTTTAATAGGTGACATCAATTTACCATTAATATGTAAGTATTACACCCACTATCGATAAGCGGCTTGGTCGATTCGAAGTGCACCTTCCAATACTTCTTCATAATTGTGGAAAGGAAACTTCTAGACTTCTTCCTTGGTCTCTCGATTGAGTGAGTGAAGGAAAATATCACAAATTTCCATCTAGTCCATGTTGGGTGTACTTACAGAGGAGTAAAAGACACCATATTTGGATGAAATGAGAAGATGATTCATTTTGATCCTACCTAATATGTAGAAACTCCTAATTCCCATTCAAAGTAACTTGTTCATGTCAAATGCTCTGATGAATTTAGAAACAAGTTGTTTAAAGGAATGTATAAAAGCTTCAAGAATTTGATAGTACTAATCTAAAGTGATTCCCTCAAGGGTTTTTGGAAATATCTTAGCCACCACAACATCCTAAGGAAGTAATTACCTGATAGCGGTAATATAGACCTTAATGTCAGCATTCAGATCTCCCTCTCCCTTAAATTTAGGAATATCAGACAATTGGCGTGGAAGGATGACACCCCATATTTTGAAATCAAGGGGTTCTTTCAAATAATCAATGTAAGTACACATCATGTAAGATTATACTATTGAAGTTCCTTAATGAGGTGGTGGAGGAGGAGGAACTTGATAGGTTACAATGTAGATATTAGTGGAATGTATGAAGCTCCTTGATATGGCATATAAGGATTAGGGAAGGTATATGGGTCCATCTGGGGGAATTTGCATACATATGTAGGTAAGGTGGAATAACACTAGGAAATGGGCTAGTGGGTGTGAAACTAGGGAACATCGTATTTCTGATGGAGTGACATTCGAGAATGTACTTCATCCCAACCCTTACATAGGGTAAGTATGAGAAGGGTGAGGGCCCATTCCTAGGGTATCAAGTCTTGTGAGAAGATCACCCGGATTTGATTGCACAAGATAACCTTATTGCATTGCTTGTGCATTGATAGGGATGTACCCTTTTTGTCAATGGGATGCCCCATTGTCTACCCTCTTGAATAAGTCGGTATTGAAGATTAGGAACTCTCTAGTTCTCTAATCCTCCCTAATAAGGTAGAAATAACATCATGGGGTGAGGATTGAGTTTCTTGTTTGGGTGCATGTGGTGTAGGATTTGGTTGAGAGGACACGTGATACCCCCTTATAAATTATTTAGCATTGTTATTCTTGTCTTCCTTGAAAATAGGAATCTCAGGATAGGTAGTCAATGCATTATTTTTGAACATTTCATATGTATGAATCTTCATCCTATCCAAGGACTCATCTATTTGGTGAAGAGGATTAGCAATACGTGCAAAGATGTCATCTTCTGTTGATTACATGGAAATGTGAGGTCTTGACAAGAATCTAGGGTAAGGATTTGTTCCACTCGTAAAAACCATGTTTTTTGAATTGGATTGATTGTATTGCATGTTTAAAGGTTGATCAACCTCCTCTATTCTCACATGACTAGTGGGGTTTGAGACATAGCTAGGGGAGGCTTGCATGTTGTTGGTGTAGTTTTCAGCCCATCCAGAAAGGGAAGGGGATTGTTGTGGATGAATGTTGGTGTAATATCTATCAAATCCAAATGGCCCACCAAAATATCTACTAGACATATTTTACAAAGTCTAAAGTACATACCAAAATAGGGGAAGAAATGTAGAAGTGAGATAATAACAACGAAAGAAAGGAAATAAGAAGGAACTAGGCCTTCACGCCGGGTTCACTAATTTTGTATGACTGAAAATAAACATGTGATTTTGGATGCACTCAACCTCTTAAGGTCATGCTTTGAGACATCTGGATGCATAAGAATGGGGTAATGATGATGGGAAACTATATGAGAATTAGGGACTAAGATCGGGTAGTGTGAGTTCCTAGTAGTTGAATTGGCCAAAGGGAAATTAGAGGCTATGTATGGGTAGCGTAAGTTCCCTATTGTTTAATTTTTTGATTTGATTTATTTGCTAAACTACGTTGAAAGTTTTTAAATAAATAAAAGAAGTGAATTTAGTTTTAATAAAAGACAAGTGTGTTTAATCTTTTAACTCACTAGATTCATTCCCAATTAATTAAATAAAATACCATCTATTCTATTTGTCTAAAAGAAATGAATTAAAAGAAAACTAATTAAACAGCTAACATATTTTTGTATTTTTCAGAATTTAAATAAAACAAACAAATAAACTATTCTACGACACAAGAAATTAATTAAAATAAAATACTACTACTTCTAATAAAATAAAATAAAACAAAGAATAACTAGATGTGGCTATTCCTCTATTGTAGGGTTGTCTGACAATTCTATTATAAAAGAATGTACTTGAAAATTATTAATCTAAATAAAATAAAATAAAATTCTTTTGGAAAATCTTCTACCTCAAGTTTTCTAGAAAGGAAAGCTTCGAAGCAATTTCCTCTTTTCGTATGAACTTTCCTAGAAGAAGTAAATATAAACTAATTAAAAGAAATAAAATATGTGCAAGGATTTCTTCACTTCTTCCTCTAACTAATTTCCGAGAATATCCATAAGGATAAGCCAGGAAGAAGTTATCAAGGGAAGATGTATGCAAGAAATGTTTTGAAATAAATACTAGAAATAAAATAAATACATTCAAGAAGTGATGAAATATTCCTCTTCTATAATTCTACCAACTCAAAACAATGCATTATTTCTATTCTAACAAATACAAATTTGATTAAAACTTCAAATAATTTAAGTACAATCCCAACCTAGTTTGTATTGTACTGTGATAGCTTCCCAAAGGTGATATGTGCTTATTGTCTCCCCAACTTTGTATCCTCTTCCAAATATGAAGTCCAATTAATCTAGAAATGTACAGATGTTGGCTGGTAGAAAATAAAATAAATGATCTGCCATGGCTAGATTGGTGCAAGAAATGACTGAAATAAAATGGTAGAAAAGAAAAGAGCAAAGATCTGGTTGTTTGTGTGGTTCATCTCAAAGTTCAGCAAAATAAATCTTCCTCAAGAATGTGAAAACTCCAACCCATCATATGGGTAAAGTTTTGGATTTTTATAAAATATCGGAAAGAAGAAGTCAATTACATGTATCAAAGAATAAGTGAAAAAAAAAAAAAGGAGAGGTATTCAGCATTCTAAACATAGCAAAAGAGGAAAATAAAATCAATAAAATTCCAACAAGTCCAAAAATAGGCAAAACGATTGAGAAACGAGTGATAAAATCACTCCCAAAATCCAAACGTGCATAAAAATGCATGTTTTAAGTCATTTTTTTAAGTGGTAGGACCGCCGGTCTATGTAGAGAGGGTATTACATAACCACTGAGGTAGTTACGCAATCACCACTCAGAACAAATAAAAATCTAAAAACCGGTTCTACAAGAAAAAATAATAGTTTGCGGACAAAACATAAGGGTTGATTTGAGTTAAAGAAAGGATGCAGAGGAAAGGGGGAAGCATATGGGCCTCATCTTTTACCTTGGAAGAATTTTTTATCATCATTTGAGATTTTACCATTCCGACACTATAACACATGTAATTTTGGGTACATATAGTCTCCTAGTTTATCTTTGTCAAAGATCCCATTTCAAGACCAAATCACCAACCTTAAACATCTGAAACCTAGAATTTTTATCAAACCATTGCTTGGTTGATTTTTGATGTTGTTCTAATCTAATCATTTCATAATTATTTAGTTCTTTAATCTCAACCAGTTCTTCCATTCTGATTTCTCTTTGATCTTCCCCTTCAAATTCCAATTATTGGTCCAATTCAAGTGAAGGCAATTCTAGTGATAAGGGAAGACCAACTTCTTTTCCATAGACAAGCTTGTGAGGTAAAGTTATAATGTCCTTCTTCACCGTGATCCTATAAGCCCAACAATCATTTCTCACTTATGTGTACCACTATTTTTGTTTATATCCATCATTCTCTTCATGATCCTAATCAAGTTCTTGTTATTGATTCTGCCAAACCATTGCCTTGAGGGTAATAGTTGGAAGAAGTCTTAAAATAAATACCTAGTCCAAGAGCCCAATTAGAATTTTTGGTCCTAAGAAAGATTTTGCATTATTAGAGATGGTAGTTTGAGGGATACCAAAACTTGTCATAATGTCTTTAAGAAAGTCCAAAGATAACCGACTTAGTTGCTTCCTTTAATGGCATAGCCTTGGTCCATCTAGTAAAGTAGTCTCTTGCTATCAAAACCCATTCATGACCAAAAATTATGGAGGGTTGATCATGCCAATGAAATCAAGACCCCACTCGGGAAATGGTTGATCTGTCTCGAGTTGGATGAAGTGGAAGGGTAGCCAACCTTTTCTTACAAGTGAATAAAGCACATTCTTTGCATTTTCTAACCCATTTGTGAGCATCAACAAACAACGTGGGCCAAAAGTAACCTAATTTTAAGATTTTCATTGTAGTATCATGAGAAGAAAATTTTCCACCCGAGAAACCATTACAAAACTAAGTAAAAACTTGTCATAATGATCACCTTCAATGCACTGAGAAAAAATCCATCAATGCTTCTTTTGAAAAAAATCCCATCAATTAGTGCACAAGTATTGGAATGAAGATTTAGATGTCTTATTTTATATTTCTTAGGCCAAGAGGATATGTACGGAAGATAAAAAGGTAATTGTTATGTCAAAATTACAGCACCCCCAATTTTCTCTCTTTCTGTGGGGAAATCGGTGTAATTATGCTAACATGGGGTTATCCCTCAAGTTGTGGGACTTGCGGACTTGAGATAACCCTCCGGAGAAGGCCGAATTCCTCTACCTAATCCTAATGTTAAACTACTCCTAGAAAGGGAAATGTAACTATCCTAACACTAATTGAGATTTTCAAGGGAACAAGGAAGAAAGAGATGCATAAAAATGAAATTCATAAACTAAGGGGGTGATAGCACAAGAAAAGGGGTGAGATAATTTGTTGAGGGAGGATGAAATAGGGGAAAAGGGGATGAGGGAGGTTAGACAAATGTGGCATAGACCCAGATCCTAATCCACCATCAAAACTCCATGGAACACAACATCATACACCTACAAGTGAAAGAACATGCACAAAATACAACAATAATAATATAGAGGCAATAAAATAGAAGAAAAATGAGCTAAGGTTGAAGAAACATCACAAAACATAATTTTTTTCTTTAAAGTATGCATAGACCATTACATTTGATGCAAAAAGGCATAATTACATTGCCGGTCTAAGAGAAGGATCACACTCAAATGGAGTTCACGTAAATTTTTGTAAGAGTTTCCCACTCTCCTAGAATGTCTCCTCAAACAAACAAACAAAGAAAATACCTCCTTCGGTTGATATGTATTCATTTAGAGGTGTTGTTGTTGACCCTTGGTGCATTGAAAATCATTCTCATGCTCTAAAATAAGCATGATTAATGGAAAATCTATCCCTTGCTCTAATGAAGCTAGGTATTTGATTGGGCAAGGCCTGATTCTTGTGATTTTCCCACTCATTTGTTTCTCAGCCCCACAACTAGGGATCTCATGCAAACCTTCTTCCTAAATATGGTTATTTGTAGGTTGATCCATGCTTTCTTATGCCTCTTCAAATAACTCTATTTCCACTTTGATGGTTGTTGGCATTCCTTGGGTCTCTTCATCCTCTATCTCATGTTTCTCTTCTACCAAAAGTGCAACAAGTTCTAGACAAGCAGAGCAATGAGGATCATTACACTCTATAAAAACATCTTTCTCACTTTGTAATTATTCCTCAACGAGGATTTGGGTGCCAGTAGCATTTTAAAACACCTTCTCCTCCATGAACTTGCAAATCTAATTTTCCTTCTAACCTGCCTGCTCTATTCTTTGATTCAACTCCTTCTTTGGTATATCTTGAATTTCCTCATCCTCCCAATTTGAATCGACCAGGTCTCCTATCGATACAAAATTTCCATCTTCGGTGAGACTAGTTGAGGGAGAGGTGTAAGAAGGAAGTTTCTGCATTATCTCTTTCTTGGATAGAGGTGCTTGATGCTCAACAAATCCAAATTGATCACTTGGGGAGGCCAAATGACCCTCCAAAACATAACCCCTACTCTACTGATATGTTGCCTCTGAAACAACTACATGATTCTACATGAAGCATTTTTGTTTGGGGCATTGCATGGCCATATCCCTTTCTCCAATAGCATAACATGTTTCCCTCTCTACCAACCTTGTAGGATAATTTGGTTTAGTGATAGCTAGGTAGAAGGTAGGAAAACATATGAAATACCATAACTCCTAGGGACATTGGTGTATGAGCTAGGGAAGTTGGCTAGTGAATTGGGTGGATATGGGAGGGATCTTTGTGTATCTTGGGGAATGTTATGGGAATGAAACACCTATGAGATGTTAAATGAAGGGTAAGGAAGCAAAGGGGCTTCCTTATTTTGGAAAGGAATGATGGATTTTTCAATATTTGCACAAGGAGAAGGAAGAACTTGAGGTGGTGAGGGAGGGACTGCAACAATATGGATGGATTTTCTTTTGCAAAATTTAAATGAGAATATTATCAACTTGTAATGCAATGGAGAAAGATAGAGTAATATTTCTTCCACCTAGAGATATAATCAATACAACTAAGTCAACATCAAAGGACCTCAAATAATACAAGAATGCCATACCTTGTAAGGGTCTCATTCTTGACGGATTCAATGCCGAGTCCTTATGAAAATGAGGTCCTTGTGAAAATGAGGTTGAATTCTGATATGGACTTCATCGGATCTTGTTGTATTTTGTTGAGATGTTCTATGAGGAAAATAACATCTACATCCTCCTTGAACCGGTTGTGAAGTTGTTCTCCCAATTGATTCCATGTGGAAATGGATTGTGGTGCCAAATTGTTGTACCAATTTTTTTCTTTTCCTTTGAGAGATGCAACTAGAAGTCTGAGGAAAACATTCTCCTCTGTGATGGTATGAATGGCACAATGGTTGGAAACATCCTAAATGTGATCAATAGGGATTGATCTCCATTTCCATGAAAGAGAGGTAGATTATTCAGGGCCACCTTGGGGATAACATCACACTTGCTAAAAGTGAAGAGGACTGGAACAAAATGAGGGAATGGAAAATCTCCTTGGAGAGCCATGACTGGAGAGGAAACATTAAAAACAAGTCTACAACCAGAGATGATGCACTTCTTGAATTAATGGAGTCTCCAAATATGCTTGAGAGTGAATCTAAAGGTTGGAACCTTCTCCAAAAGAACATAAAATTTGATGAAGTGAAGTGTTAAGGTGCTTCAAACATTTCCCGATGGGTGTGCCAAAACTATTATGTCAAAATTACAGCACCCCTTGATTTTCTCTCTGTGTTTAGGTGAATTAGTGTAATTTTACTAACATGGGGTTATCCCTCAAGTTGTGGGACTTGCGAACTTGAGATAAACCTATGGAGAAGTTCAGATTCCTATACCTAATCCTAATGCTAAACTAATTCTAGAAAGGGAAATGCAACTATCCTAAAACTAACTGAGATTTCCAAGGGACCAAGGAAGAAAGACAAGCATAAAAACAAAATTCCTAAACTAAGGGGGTGATAGCACCAAAAAGGGGTGAGATACTCTGTTGATGGAGGATGAAACATGGAAAAAATGGTTGAGGGGGTTAGACAAATATGATATAGACCCAAATCTTAATTCACCATACAAAATCCATGGAACACAACATCATAATTATTCAAGTGAAAGAACATGCACAAAATACAACAATAATAATATAGAGGTAAGAAAATACAATAAAAATGAGATAGAGTTGAAGAAACACTACAAAACACAATTTTTATTTCTTCAAAGTATGCACGACCATTAGATTTGATGCACAAAGGCATAATTACATTGCAGCCCAAGAGAAGGCTTGCAAATCAAATGGAGTTGAGGGAAAATTTTGTAAGAGTTTCCTCCACTCCCAAAATGTCTACATAAAAAATGAGGGGTTCAATTACATTATATAGTCATTTTCACCCACCCACATTAAATAGGTATGGGAACCCATACAATTTCACTTCTCGAGGGTAATTCTATCGAAAAACACATGGGTGTCATACATCATTAATACCATTTGTTGAGCTGTCATTTTCTCACCCACCTAAGCCTTGGTGGGACTCATGATTTTCCAAACCATGTGATCCATCCATCTTCACTATACCACCACCTAGGCATCCAAATTCATGATCCATTTGACCATGCATCTCCTGAATTTAACCTTCAAACCCTGGGGTTGGAATCCATCCAACTATGTGAGCTATAAATTACTGTTATCACGACCAACACCGGTACCTATCCAACCTAGTGACCCGACAAAATTGTGTGTCTTGCAAAAAGAGGGGTACAAAGAGCATATAAAATTATTCGTATGCATTGAAAAATGAGTCCCGACTAACCTAGGCCTCCAACCCACCCGACCAACCCTCGGAGGCCAATTTCTCAGGTGATATCTTAACCTCCCAGTTAGTTTTGGGATGAAATGTTATATGATTTCATATGAGAATAAGCCACTAAATCCAATGGTGGTGGTTGTAATATCTAATTTTTACTTTATCACCTTGAAATGGCTCTTTATTTCTTGGTATTTCATGTTATACGCTAGAAGAATGAACTTCCTTGGGAAGCATATGATAATTCAAGATGTCTCATATTTTCCACCATGTAAAGAATGGAAAATGAATATCATATGAAATTTTGTGGAATTATAATTCTTGACATGACCATCAAAATCTTTTGTTAAATATCGGTTCTCTTTCACGTTGCACAATCCTTAAGCCCTAAAAGCCTACTTCTAATAGATGGCCCCAAGACCTCCGAAATTTCCCTACATAACTTGCAAAGCTTCCAAAAATTGAAATCTCAAATGTATCATTCCATAATTATCCATGAATAATTTTCCAAAGAATCAAACCCATCATCCCAAGTTGTATATTTTACCAGGGGGTTAAAAATAAATAACAATAGCCATATCACCAATGCAACTATGATTTATGATTACATCTCCTCCATCCTGCTGAACTTAAATGTTATGTGGAAGTTATTCATTCATGAAGGAGGTTTATTTTTCATCTTAATCATCTAAAGCAATCTTCTCAAAAATTTCTCTACCTATTATCATCTTTATATCTTTAATAATCACATCATACTCCATGATCCTAGTGACCCATATAAATTTGATTTGATTAGTGGAAATCATACTCTTCAACTTATTTATATCACTAATGATAGAAAATACCTATTTTTCAATATGATTGTACTTTAATTCATAATCCTTCGATGTCTCGATCAAGAAGGCCACTGGTTTCTCCAATCCTTGATCATTTTGCTTTGAGTCGAACAAAAACAATGCTATATTCATCTCCATACACATATAGTATGAAATCCTTGGAATATTCAAGGTTGATGAGTGTAGAAGCTTGAGAAATTTCACGTTTGATCTTTACAAATATATCCTTCCCTTATGTTTTCCATTTGAAAACTAAATCCTTCTTCAAAATTAGAGTGATAGGCACAAATAATCGTGCAAAATTAGGAATGAATATAATAAAAAAGTTAATATTTCCAAGGAATGATTGAAAATATTTCTTATGATATGGCAAGTAGAGAGAAAAGATGGTTGATACTATTTTTGGATCAATGGTGATCACCTCATTTGAAATTATAGGCCCCAAACACTTCCCTTGAGACTACAAAGTTATATTTTTAGATAAAGAGACACCCCATACTCCCCGCATCTCTCAAATACCTTCTCAAGATGACTGATATGATCCTTACTCTACTTAGAGAAAGTAGTAATATCATCAAGATGGAAAAGGATGAATTAATTGATACACCCTTAGAAATCCATAGTCATTGCTCTTTAGAATGTTGCACCTACATTTGAAAAACCAAAAGGCATTTTCTCGATATACATATGTTCTCTATTTTGTGTAAATGCAATCTTGAAATGATCCTCTTCCCTAACCTTGATCTGATAAAATCTAAGTATCCATCAAGCATAGAGAACCTTTCATCTCCTCCCACATTTTAAAAAATTTACTCAATGGAAGGTATATAATAGTGATCCTTTAGTGAGGCCTTATTCAAATACTTGAAATCAACATAGAGTCTGATTTCCCCATTCTTCGTAATGACCTTGAAAAGGTTTTCTACCCATTTAGAGTACTTGACAGAAAAATTATCTTGGCCTCAATGAGTTTAGATAACTCCTTCCTTATGAGGGGATCTATCTTAGGATTAACTCTCCTTATCTTCTCTAATTGGTTTTACATTAGGATCAAGATCAATGAAATGTTAGAAAATGTTTGGATTAAACCTCTTTATATATTCATAATCCCGTGAGAACACATCATTGATTTTTTGGCACAAGGAGATAAAATGTTACATTTCATTCTCATCACATAACTCTCCAAGAATAATTTCCTTGCCTTATGCAATAGTGGTGATTGACAATCTTCTTGCCTTGTGGTTATATTATTTATCTTTCCTATGAATTACTCATCAAGACTGAAAATTTTTCTTTAAAGTAATCAATCCTTTTAGAAGTTTATTTGTGTTCAACTGAATAATTTGGTCACCATAAATTCTATGTAAATCAAATTGCATATTTGAAGAAAATTCAGCTTCATTTTCAATGAAATGGACAATTTTTCATCATTATTAAATACTTTCCATCTGGTTTCATTATCCGGAACGGAAGGCCTGATTACCACCTTAATATGTTGCATTTTTCCTTTAACAAGATACTCAAAGATGTGAGAATTGTGAATCTAGGGTTGTCATATAGTCTATTTATTTTTTCAAATTCCTCGGACCACCTAGAGTTGAGATCGTCAAAACTCTCCAAAAGCTCCAAAACTCTATGTTTATACGATTTAAAAACCTTATCCATTGTGGCACCCTACCCTGTCACTTGGTGGATGACCAATTTAGTATCTCCAAATATTTACAATATTTCGATTTTCTTCTTCTCGATAATTTGAAGACCATGCACTAATGCCTCATACTCTTCCACATTATTAGAACATGCAAATTATAATTTATGAGCAAGGAAAAACTTCTTATTCATTGGAGAAGTTAGCACAACACCTTATCTAGCTCCATTTCTTCTTCTAGAACCGTAAAATAACATCTTCCACAATCCAAAAGCGTTGTCCTTTTATTTCTTAATTGGTTTAGGTAAAGTAGATCCTTCTTCAAGAATGTAGTAGGTTCCAAGTCTAGTTTCCAAAGCTACATCAAAAGGTTCAAAATCATAGCACTCTTCTACCTATTAATATAATATAAGATCAAGAATAGGAGGAGTGAGCTTCTCTTCTGAAATTGAATCTTGTTGATGTTCTTCTTGTATAACATAATTTGATTATGCAAGGGTAGGATTATAAGACTCAATATCATAAGAAAATATGGGCTTAACCTGTATAGAAAATCTTGCACCATACCTAGTTCTTAAAAGCATATGGGTCCAATTTGAAGACAAATAGCCACCTACTTTGGCTATGAAATATCTTGACAAGAAAATGGAAAACATGGGAGGAAATTCAATCACTGATATGTCATGGGTTATATTTAGACTTGGATAACCATGAAGTGTTAACTCAATATCTTTTATCACTCCTAATACACAAATTGTTGAGCCATCAAGTTGCAAGACTCGTTTAGAAGCATAATTATACTTGATACCTAGGACATTAGGAATATTTCTGGAGATTATAAAGGTGCTTGCCCCAAAATCAATCATGCAATTATGAACCAAGTTTTCTCCATTAATTAATGACATATAAAATGGTGGGGTCTTAATAAATTTGCATACCTACTCCTCCTTTTCTTGACATAAGTTAAAAATAGCATGAATCTTTTCCACCACCGGATCAACTCGTAGAAGCTTCTTGAGAGATTCACAAAGGAGGTCCCTTTGTCATGGAATAGCAAAAGCATCCCACATTTTTGTTCTGGACCATGTGATCCATCCATATTCACCATACCACCACCCATGCATCCAAATCCATGATCCGTCTCGACCATGCATCTCCGAATTTAACCTTCAAACCACGGGGTTGGAATCCATCCAACTATGTGAGCTATACATTCTTGTTGTCACCGACCAACCCCTGACCTATCCAACCTAGTGACCTGACCAAATTGTGTGTCTTGCAAATGAGAGGGGTACGAAGAGCATCTAAAACTGCTGTCCATATGTATTGAAAAATGAGTCCCACCAACCCTGGGAGGCCAACTTCCGAAGGTGATATCTTGAGCTCCCAGATGAGTTTTGGGGTGAAATTTTATATGATTTCATATGAAAACAACCCACTAAATCCAATGGTGGTAGTATAAAGATCTAATTTTTAATTTATCATCTTAAAATGGCTCCTTATTTCTCGGTATTTCTTGTTATGCACTAGAAGAATGAACTGCCTTGGGAAGTGTATGATGCTTCAAGATGTCTCATATTTTCCACCATGTAGGGAATGGAAAATGAATTCCATAGGAACTTTTTTGGACTTATAATTCCTAACATGACTATCAAAATCTTCTATTGAATCTCAGGTCCTCTTTCACGTTGCAAACTCCTTAAGGCCTAAAAGCCTACTTCTAATGGATGGCCCCAAGACCTCCAAAACTTCCCTGAATCACTTGCAATGCTTCCAAAAATTGAAATCTCAATTGTATCATTCCATATTTCTCCATGAATAATTTTCCAATGCTCAAACCCATCCTCCCAAGTTTTCTATTTTACCAGGGGTTAAAAATAGATAACAAGTTGAGCCATATCACCAATGCAACTTGTGATTTATGATTACATCTCCTCCATCCCGCTGAACTTAAATGTTATGCGGAAGTTATTCATTCATGAAGGAGGTTTATTTTTCATCTTAATCATCCAAAGCAATCTTCTCAAAAAGTTCTCTACCTCTTATCATCTTTATATCTTTAATAATCACATCATACTCCATGATCCTAGTGACCCATATATCAACTTATTTATATCACTAATGATAGAAAATATTTATTTTTCAATATGATTGTACTTTAATTCATAATCCTTCAGATGTATGACCAAGAAGGCCACTTTAGTTTCTCCAATCCTTGATCATTTTGCTGATTCGAACAAAAACAATGCTATATTCATCTCCATACACATATAGTATGAAATCCTTGGAATATTCAAGGTTGATGAGTGTAGAAGCTTGAGAAATTTCACGTTTGATAGTTACAAATATATCCTTCTCTTATGTTTTCCATTTGAAAACTGAATCCTTCATCAAAATTAGAGTGATAGGCACAAATAATCGTGCAAAATTAGGAATGAATATAATAAGAAAGTTAATATTTCCAAGGAATGATTGAAAATATTTCTTATGATATGGCAAGGAGAGAGAAAAGATGGTTGATAATATATTTTGGATCAATGGTGATCACCTCATTTGAAATTATAGGCCCCAAACACTTCCCTTGGAGACTACAAAGTTATATTTTTAGATAAAGAGACACCTATACTCCCTGCATCTCTCAAATACCTTCTCAAGATGACCGATATTATCCTTACTCGCTTAGAGAAAGTAGTAATATCATCAAGATGGAAAAGGATGAATTAATTGATACACCCTTAGAAATCAATATTCATTGCTCTTTGGAATGTGGCACCTACATTTGACAAACAAAAAGGCATTTTCTGATATACATATGTTCTCTATTTTGTTGTAAATGTAATCTTGAATTGATCCTCTTCCCTAACCTTGATCGATAAAAACCTAAGTATCCATCAAGCATAGAGAACCTTTCATCTCCTGCCATAGTTTGCAAAATTTACTCCATGGAAGGTATATAATAGTGATCCTTTAGGAGGCCTTATTCAAATACTTGAAATCAACGTAGAGTCTGATTTCCCAATTCTTTGTAATGACATTGAAAATGTTTTATACCCATGTAGAGTACTTGATAGGAAAAATTATCTTGGCCTCAATGAGTTTGGATAACTCCTTCCTCATGAGGGGATCTATCTTAGGATTAACTCTCCTTATCTTCTCGTCTAATTGGTTTTACATTAGGATCAAGATCAATGGAATGTTAGAAAATGTTTGGATTAAAACCCTTTAGATATTCATAATCCCATGAGAATACATCATTGAATTTTTGGCATAAGGAGATAAAATGTTACTTTTCATTCTCATCACATAGATGTCTAAGAATAATTTCCTTGCTTTATGCAATAGTGACTGATTGACAATCTTCTTTCCTTGCGGTTATATTATTTATCTTTCCTCTAAATTACTCATCAAGACTAAAATTTTTTCTCTCTAAAGTGACCAATCCTTTTAAAAAAAAATTGTGTCCAGTTGAATAATTTGGTCACCATAAATTTCATGTAAATCAAATTGCATATTTGAAGAAAATTCAGCTTCATTTTGAATGAATTGGACAATTTGTTCATCATTGTTAAATACTTTCCAGTTGGTTTCATTATCTGGAATGGAATGCCTAATTACCACCTTAATGTGTTGCATTTTTTCTTTAAAAGATACTCGGCATGTGAGAATTGTGAATCCGGGTTGCAATATAGTCTGTTTATTTTTAAAATTCCCTCAAACCACCTAAAGTTGAGAGCATCAAAACTCTCCAAAAGGTCCCAAACTCTATGTTTATAAGATTTAAAAACCTTACCCATTGTGGCACCCTACCTTCTCACTTGCTTTGGATGACCAATTTAGTATCTCCAAAGATTTACAATGTTTCGATTTTCTTCTTTTTATAAGTTGAAGACTATGCACCAATGCCTCATACTCTGCTACATTATTAGAACATGCAAATTATAATCTATGAGCAAAGAAGAATTTCTCATTCATTGGAGAAATTAGCACAACACCTTCCCTAGCTCCATTTCTGCTTCTAGAACCATAAAATAACATCTTCCACAATCCGAAGCGTTGTCCTTTTCTTTCTTAATTGGTTTGGTAAAGTGGATCCTTCTTCAAGAATGTAGTAGGTTCCAAGTCTAGTTTCAAAGCTACATCAAAGGTTCAAAATCATAGCACTCTTCTACCTATTAATATAATATAAGATCAAGAATAGGAGGAGTGAGCTTCTTCTTAAATTGAATCTTGTTGATGTTCTTCTTGTATAACATAATTTGATAAGGCGGGGTAGGATTATAAGACTCGAGTATCATAAGAAAATACGGGCTTAATCGTATGGAAAATCTTGCACCATACCTAGTCCTTAAAAGCATATGGGTCCAACTTGAAGACAAATAGCCACCTACTTTGGCTATAATATATTTTGACAAGAAAATGGAAAACATGGGAGGAAATTCAATCACTGATATGTCATGGGTTATATTTAGTCTTGGATAACCATGAAGTGTTAACTCAATATTTTTTATCACTCCTAATACACAAATGGTTGAGCCATCAAGTTGCAAGACTCCTTTAGAAGCATAATTATACTTGATACCTAGGACATTAGGAATATTTCTGGAGATTATAAAGGTACTAGCCCCCAAATCAATCATGCAATTATGAACCAAGTGTTCTCCATTAATTAATGACATATAAAATGGTGGGGTCTTAATAAATTTGCATACCTAATCCTCCTTTTCTTGACATAAGTTAAAAATAGCATGATTCTTTTCCACCACCTGGATCAACTCGGAGAAGCTTCTTGAGAGATTCACAAAGGAGGTCCATTTGTCATGGAATAGCAAGAGCATCCCACATTGTTGTTACTAGACCATGCGATCCATCCATATTCACCATACTACCACCCATGCATCCAAATTCATGATCCGTCGACCATGCATCTCCTGAATTTAACCTTGAAACCACAGGGGTTGGAATCCATCCAACTATGTGAGCTATACATTCTGTTATCACCGACCAACCCTAGTACCTATCCAACCTAGTGACCCGACCAAATTGTGTGTCTCTGCAAATGAGAGGGGTACGAAGAGCATCTAAAACCTGTCTCAGTATGCATTGAAAAATGAGTCCCGACCAACCCGGGCCTCTAACCCAACTTGTGACCAACCCTCGGAGGCCGATTTGAAGGTGATATCATAAGCTCCCGGATGAGTTTTGGGGTGAAATTTTATATGATTTCATATGAAAATAAGCCACTAAATTCAATGGTGGTGTTTGTAAGATCTAATTTTTACTTTATGACCTTGAAATGTCTCCTTATTTCTCAAGATTTCTTGTTATGCTTTAGAAGAATGTACTTCCTTGGGAAGCGTATAATGATTCAATATGTCTTATATTTTCCACCATGTATGGAATGGAAATTTAATTCCATAGGAACTTTTGTGGACCTATAATTCCTAACATGACAATCAAAATCTTCTCATTAAAGATAAGGTTCTCTTTCACATTGCACACTCCTTAAGGCCCGAAAGCCTACTTCTAATAGATGGCCCCAAGACCTATGAAATTTCCCGAATAACTTGAAAAGCTTCAAAAATTGAAATCTCAAATGTATCATTCCATATTTCTCCATGAATAATTTTCTAGTAATCAAACCCATTGTCCCAAGTTGTATATTTTACCAGGGGGTTAAAAATAGATAACAGAAGATAGCCATATCAAAATCCAAGCGTGATTTATGATTGCATCTCCTCCATCCTACTAAATTTAAATGTTATGTGGAAGTTATTCATTCATGAAGGAGGTTTCTTGTTCATATTAATCATCCAAAGAAATCTTCTCACAAAGTGCTCTACCTCTTATCATATTTATATCTTTAATAATCACATCATACTCCGTGATCCTAGTGACCCATAGAAATTTGATATGATTAGAGGAAATAAAACTCTTCAACTTGTTTATATCACTAATGACAGAAAATACCTATTTTTCAATATGATTGTACTTTAATTCATAATCCTTCATTAATACATTGAAGAAGGCCACTTTAGTTTCTCCAATGCTTGATCATTTTGCTAAGTCGAACAAAAAAATGCTATATTCATCTCCATACGCATATAGTATGAAATCCTTGGAATATTCAAGGTTGATGAGTGTAGAATCTTGAGAAATTTCCCATTTGATCTTTACAAATATATCCTTCCCTTATGTTTTCCATTTGAAAACTGAATCCTTCTTCAAAATTAGAGTGATAGGCCCAAATAATCCTAAAAACTAGGAATGAATATATTAAGAAAGTTAATATTTCCAAGGAATGATCGAAAATATTTCTTATGATATGGCAAGGAGAGAGAAAAGGTGGCTGATACTATTTTTGGATCAGTGGTGATGACCTCATTTGAAATTATAGGCCCCAAACGCTTCCCTTGGAGACTACAAAGTTATATTTTTTAGATAAAGAGACATCCCATACTCCCTACGTCTCTACAATACCTTCTCAAGATGACTGAAATTATCCTTACTCTGCTTAGAGAAAATAGTAATATCATCAAGATGGAAAAGGATGAATTAATTGATACACCCTTAGAAATCAATATTCATTACTCTTTGGAATGTGGCACCTACATTTGACAAACCAAAATGCATTTTCTGATATACATATGTTCTCTATTTTGTTGTAAATGCAATCTTGAAATGATCCTCTTCCCTAACCTTGATCTGATAAAAACCTAAGTATCCATCAAGCATAGAGAATCTTTCATTTCCTCCCACATTTTGCAAAATTTACTCCATGGAAGGTATATAATAGTGATCCTTTAGGGAGGCCTTATTCAAATACTTGAAATCAACGTAGAGTCGATTTCCCCATTCTTCGTAATGAACTTGAAAAGGTTTTCTACCCATTTAGAGTACTTGACAGGAAAAATTATCTTGGCCTCAATGAGTTTAGATAACTCCTTCCTCATGAGGGGATCTATCTTAGGATTAACTCTCCTTATCTTCTGTCTAATTGGTTTTACATTAGGATTAAGATTAATGAAATGTTAGAAAATGTATGGATTAAACCCCTTTAGATATTCATAATCCCGTGAGAACACATCATTGATTTTTTGGCACAAGGAGATAAAATGTTGCTTTTCATTCTCATCACATAACTCTCCAAGAATAATTTCCTTGACTTATGCAATAGTGATTGATTGACAATCTTCTTGCCTTGCTTTTATATTATTTATCTTTCCTCTAAATTACTCGTCAAGAACGAAAATTTTCTCTAAAGTGACCAATCCTTTTAGAATTTTTTTGTGTTCAACTGAATAATTTGGTCACCATAAATATCATGCAAATCAGATTGCATATTTGAAGAAAATTCAGCTTCATTTTGAATGAATTGGACAATTTTTTCATCATTGTCAAATACTTTCCAGCTGGTTTCATTATCTGGAATGGAAGGCCTGATTACCACCTTAATATGTTGCATTTTTCCTTTAACAAGATACTCAGCATGTGAGAATTGTGAATCCAAGGTTGCCATATAGTCTGTTTATTTTTTTAAATTCCTCGGACCACCTAGAGTTGAGAACATCAAAACTCTCCAAAAGGTCCCAAACTCTATGTTTATAAGATTTAAAAACCTTATCCATTGTGGCACCCTTCCCTGTCACTTGGTGGATGACCGATTTAGTATCTCCAAAGATTTACAATGTTTTGATTTTCTTCTTCTCGATAATTTGAAGACCATGTACCAATGCCTCATACTCTTCCACATTATTAGAACATGCAAATTGTAATTTATGAGAAATGAAAAACTTCTTAGAAACTTCTTATTCATTGGAGAAATTAGCACAACACCTTCCCCACTCCATTTCTTCTTCTAGAACCATCAAATAACATCTTCCACAATCCAGAGCGTTGTCCTTTTCTTTCTTAAGTGGTGCAGGTAAAGTAGATCCTTCTTCAAGAATGTAGTAGGTTCCAAGTCCAGTTTCCAAAGCTTCATCATAAGGTTCAAAATCATAGCACTTTTCTACCTATTAATATAATATAAGATCAAGAATAGGAGTGAGCTTCTCTTCTAAAATTGAATCTTGTTGATGTTCTTCTTGTATAACATAATTTGATTAGGTAGGGGTAGGATTATAAGACTTAGTATCATAAGAAAATATGGGCTTAGCCTGTATGGTAAATCTTGCACCATACCTAGTCCTTAAAAGCATATGGGTCCAACTTGAAGACAAATAGCCACCTACTTTGGTTGTGAAATATCTTGAAAAGAAAATGGAAAACATGGGAGGAAATTCAATCACTGATATGTCATGGGTTATATTTAGGCTTGGATAAGCATGAAGTGTTAACTTGATATCTTTTATCACTCCTAATACACAAATGGTTGAGCCATCAAGTTTCAATAATCCTTTATAAGCATAATTATACTTGATACCTAGGACATTAGGAATATTTCTGGAGATTACAAAGGTACTAGCCTCAAAATCAATCATGCAATTATGAACCAAGTGTTCTCCATTAATTAATTACATATAAAATGGTGGGGTCTTAATAAATTTTCATACCTACTCCTCCTTTTCTTGACATAAGTTAAAGATCTGCAATATATAGAACAAGGAGAGAAGAGAAGGAGAAAGAAGAGGGAAACTCAAATTCGAATCTTCAACTACTAACATCCAATAATTAATGCTTGTAAATATACCTACGATGATTACATATGTGCCTCCCCATGTCTGTTTTACTTGTAAAAGAAGGAAGGAGATAATATTTGAATGAAAAATGGTGGTTGGCTCAATCACATTCTGCATTAATGGCTAAAAATGCATTTTCCTATTTCTCACCTACCTAATCCCTCCAATATTTGAATTTTAATGATCCAGTGTAGCCCACATCAAAACTTTCAAACAAGCTCTAGAGTGTGTGTGTTATATCCTGTAGAAAAAATTATTATGATTTGAATGCTACAATGAAATCTAAACACACAATGACTTAGGTGTATGTTGATTGGCTGAAGGATCGACCAACTGTTCATATTTTTTTCTTGACATATGTCACACAATGTTTTTTTGCAAGGATTAGACACCTGTTGGTGCAATTTAATAGGTTGCATGTAGCACACTCAAGTCGACATATTTCCATGTGGTACGGTGGTGACATAAAAGAAGGCATGAGGCATGAGAGGAAGAAAGAGGCACAAAACGGAAATTAAGGGGAGGTGCACGGGAGTAAAGCATGTGGTAAAAATGGAAGCATACTTGAAGGGGAAAAGTATCTAGAAAAGGCACAAGCATTAAAGGAATGATGTGTGGCTGCAAGAAAGGAAGGGGCACAAAAAATGTGCTAGGAACTTACCCAATTTTTGAAGACAAACCAAAAGTGTGTGTGGAGGGTGCTTTAGGAAGAAGGCATATGTGTCAACAAGACACGCAAGGGTAAATGGAAAGGATAGATGAATGGAGAAGGAAAGGGGAAGGCACACAAGGATGTGTGTGGAAGAATAACCAAGGAAGTGTCCCAAGAGGACAACCAATGTGTGTGTAAGCTTCAATAATGAACCTTAGAGCCAAAATGGGGATGTAAGTTGCCAAAATAACTAAGGGAGTTATTTTGGACAAAATTTTGGTGAATTTTGGGGCCATATACCTATTAGATGAAGTAGATCAGTAGATCTTGGAGAAGCCATTAGGAATGGATTACTGTATGAAAAATTAGAATTCGATCGTAACATGATGAACTACCCCATGAAGTCACTTGAAGCACTTTTTGTACTTTGTTTTGAATCCTGTAAAACTTTTGAATTTTGGTCTTTGGAAGATGCCTAGACTGAATTGGTACCTTGGAAGCAATAAAATATCATGCGCGAATCACATGGGAAGAAATAACTATGTACAAATAGATAATGTACGCACTCTTCTGCACTTGGAGGAATTGAAGCAAATCTAATATTTACAATGACGCAACAAAAACTTAATGGAAGGGTTTGAAATACATTTCATTGACAGGATTGATAGTGCACACCCATCAAGGTGAGATAACTTGAAATATTTATCCTTCTTGAAATAACTTATGATATATGTGCCACTCTAAAGTGCATCAAACTTTGAATGGCACCTGTTTTACATATGTTAGCATCTCATTTTAAGACTAGTTCACCAACTTTGAAGGCTTCAAGACCAACCTTTCTATCAAACTGTTTATTTTTTTATTTGTTAATGATGTTCAAGCTTCATCATGAAGAAGTTTATTAATTCTTCAATTTTAACCAGCTCTACCATTCTAATTTATATTTGTTCCACACTCTCAAACTCCAATTACTAGGTGAGCTCTAATGAAGGCAAATCAAGAGATAAAGGAACTCTAGATTCCTTTCTTTAAACAAGATTGTAAGGTGAAGCTCCTATTTCCTTCTTCATCATGATTTTGTCTTCTTAGAGCATGTATGATACCTTTGTGTGACACTACCTCTGGCTAATATTCATTGTTCATTTCATGATTTTGATCAGGTTCTTATTGGTTGATTATGCAAAGCCAATACCTTGAGGGTAATATCTTGAAGAATTATTCAAATAGATACCAAGACTAAGAGCCCAATCGAGAAAAATTTGTAACAAGGAAGGCTTTTCCATTATCAAAGATAATGGTTTGAGGAATGTAAAACCTTGTTATAATGCCTTTGAGAAAGTCAAGGATGACTAACTTAGTTGATTCTTTGAGTGCAACAGCTTCTATCCATTTGGTGAAGTAATCCATAACTATTAACACCCACTTGTGTCCATAAATTGAGGGTGGGTTGATCATACATATGAAGTTAAGACCCCATTGTGTAAAAGGATGATCTACTTGGATTGGTTGAAGGGGAAACACTACCAATTTATTCTTTCCTATAATGAAATTTAACTCTTTGTATTTCATGACCCATTTGTGTGTGTCATGAACAAGGTAGGCATAACGTATCCTACCTTTATGATCTTCATTGTTGATGCTTTGACAAACAAGTGTCCACCAGAGAATCATTCATGAAATTTTGCTAACACTTTGTCAACTTGTGTGTCATCAATACACACCTTAGCATCACACCATCAATATTTATTTTAAAGATAAACCATCAATCAATGCATATAGAACAGATCGACCTCAAATGTTTTCTCTTTTCTTTGTTCAAACTAGGAGGGAAAGCACTAAAGAAAGGAATGCTACCATATCTTTCATCCAGTAGTACATGTCAAGATCACTTTTCTATTTAAGTTCTAGGCATGGGGTTCTTCATCCGAGAAACAATGAATTCTCAAGATCATATTGTGCATCCTTATCAATCTTCTTACAAAAGCACACTCCCTCTAACTAGATTCATGGATTTGATAGTCACATAACACTCCATGATTTTGGTTACCCATATTTCACTTTTCTCACTAATTTCTTCTCCCATAATGAAGTCCCTCACACCTGAGTGTGAAACTAACACCTTGATATGATTTGTGGTGAGCATACTTTTTAACTTCTTAAGTGTGTGCATGATGGCATAGACATGTTTTTTTGTGTGACTGTATTTAATTTCATAATCCTTCAATGTGTGAATGGAGAAACCACTTGGTTTCTCGAGTCCTTGTTCATATTCTTGTGTCGGACAACAACAACACTTGCATCACCTCCATAAACATAAAATTTGAAATCCTTTAAGTAATCAAGATTGATGATTGTTGGTGCACATGCAATTTATTTCTTGATTTTTTTGAAGTTATCCTTTTCTTATGTTGTCCACTTGAAGACTGTGTTCTTCTTGAGCATCAAGGTGATAAGCCTTACTAGTCATGCAAATTTACAAATGAATATCCTAATAAAGTGTATTTTACCTAGGAATGACTGCAAGGCCTTTTTGTGCATTGACAAGGAGAGAGTAAGGATGGTTTAAATGTGCTCAAGATCAATAATGATGCCATCCTTTAAGACCACATGACCCAAATGTTTTCCCGCACTACAACAAAGCTACACTTCTTGGGGTTAAGAGATACCCAAACTCCCTACATCTCTTAAATAATTTTTCCAGGTGCGCCATATGATCTGTGCTCTACTCTGAGAAAATAGTTATGTCATCTAGGTAGACTAGGAGGAACTCATTGATATATCCTTTGAAGGTAATGTCCATGGTGCTCTAAAATGTTGCACCTACATTTGATAGACCAAATGACATATTTTGATATGCATATGTTCCCCATTTGGTTGTAAATGTTGTTTTTAATTGATCCTATTCCTTGACCATGATCTGATTAAATCTAGAATATCCATCCAACATGGAGAATATTTGTGTGCCAACTAAAGTCTATAGAATCTACTCCATATAAGGTAGAGGATAATGATCCTTCAAATATTCTTTATTCAAATCTCTCGAAATTGGCACAAATTCTGATTTCACTGTTCTTCTTGTGCACTAGAACAAGATTCGCGACCTAGGTAGAGTACTTGATAGGAAATATTATCTTTTCCTCAATTATTTTAGACAACTCTTTCCTCATTAGGGGATCTATCCTTGGATTGAGTGGCGTTTTTTTGTCATATGGGCTTAATTCTAGGATCAAGGTAAATGGAGTGTTGAGAAATACTTAGATCAAATCATTTGATATCTTCGTACTCCCATGAGAAGATATCATTATATTAATGACATAGAGAGATGAAGGCCTAATTTTCATCATACATGCAATATTTACCGAGCATCAAATCCTTATCGTGTGTAGTAGTGAATGGGTTACATTCTTCTTATGCTGCATGCATATACTTTTATTCACCCTTAAACACATCATCAGGGCTGAATATTTTCTCTAAGCTGATAATACCTTTAGGAAACTTATTTGTTTTTAGCTGGATCAATTGGTCACCATATTTCTCTTGTAACTTGGCTTGCATGCTTGAAGAGAATTTATCTTCATTTTGAATGAACTAAACGATATGTGTGTCACTATCAAACACCTTCCAAATTATATTATTGTCTAAAATAGATGGCCCGATTACCATCTTAACATGTTGCACATTTCCTTTCATGAAATCCTCAATGAGTAAGAATTATGAACGCGCGGCCATTTGATCTTCTTATTTGTTTATTTTCCTTAGCACCACCTATAGGTTTAGAGCATCAAATCCCTCAAGGAGGTACCAAAATCTTTGTATATAATACTTGAGGAGATTATTCTTTATTGTGCACTTATTTTTGATCCGGTGGATGACCGATTCGTGTCTCCAAAAATTTTAGCACTCTAATTTGTCTCTTTTTAGCAATAATAAGAACATGCACCAAAGTGCTTCATATTCTGCTACATTGTTGCAGCATGTAAACTACAACTTATGCGTGAAGAATAACTTCTCATCCTTGGGATAAATGAGAAAACCTGCACCTATGGCATTCCCGCTTCTTGATCCATTAAAGTATAACTTCCATAGACCAACATTTTCTTGATTCTACTTGAGCACGCATGATAACACTTCTTCTTCTTCAAGGATACAATATGTACCAAGGCCAATTTAAAAATATTTAATGTCTTCAGCATATGGATCAAATTTGTGATTTCTCTTAGCATATTCTTCTAGTGAAAGATCAAGTAAAGGAGGAGGAATAGGTTGTCCTTTTGAAACTAGGACTTGTACTTGATCTTCTTGGATTTGGAAATTGGCTTGGAGAGGGGATGGGTCATATGACTCAACATGATAGGAAAATATTGGCTTTATTTTTATGGTAAACTAAGTACCATAACATGTTCTTAGTAACATATGAGACCAAAAAAAGACAAGTAACCACCTACTTTAGCAGTGAAATATCTTGATAAACACATGGAAAATAAAGGAGGTAGGTCAATGATTGACACATCTTGAGTTATAGTGAGGATTTGATATACATGGATGGTTAACTTGAGATCCTTGATGACTCCTAAAGTGGTGATGGTTGAGCCATCAAGTTGTAAGATTCCTTTGGACATAGGGGTATAATCAAGACCTAGGAAATCAGTAAATTTATTTGGCATGACGTAGAAGTGCTAGCACCTAAGTCAATCATAAAATTGTACACAAAGTGTTTGTCTATGAACAAGGACATGTAGAAGGGTGGGGTTTTGAAAAACTTTCTTACTTTCTTCTCCTGTGTTATCCAAAATAAGCCCATGCTTATTTTTGGCTAACTCCTCCTCCTTTTCCTTTACTTCTACTTAAATGATTTTTTTACACATTTTAGGCACTCAAATTTTATGGGTATTGCTTCATCAAATAGATAATTTTTCCCCTTTCCAGAAAGGTAAAGAAGTCCTCCTAACTCCTTGTACTTTTTGAGTTATGGCTCGGTGGAGTTTGGAGGAGAAATTTTCCCTGGGCGGACCCTTGGAGGTAAGGAGGAAAATTTGCCAAGAAAAATTGGTGGGTTGGCGGAGGCGTAGAGAGAAATGTGGCACTTAGCCCTTTTGGGGTTAAAAAGGAACAAAGAAAAATTTTGACCCACAAGCCTGATGAAGGAAGGAAGCAGACTTGTGGGGCCAGGGAGAAATTGTTGACACTTAGCCTTTTTGGCTAAAAAACTCGAAGGCATGAAATGAACCTGCGGTCCCATCGGCCAATGAAATGATGCCACGTGTTCACGTCAGTAGCACCATGGTGGGGGTAAGAAATAAGTTAAGTTTTTTTCCTTTTTGGTCAAAAATGTTGAAGGAAAGAAATGATCTCGCGATCCCATCAGCGAATTGGGAAGCGCCACGTGTCATCGGAGGAGTGGGCGCGAAGAGTTTTTGGGAAATTTTCCCAACATGAAAAAAAAAAGAAGGGGCAAGTATTCATCCCATGGATCATTTAGAGATCACCATGTGTCATGTGGACCTGAGGGCTCTAGATATTTTTGGGAAATTTTTCCAAAAGGGAAAAATTTAAAGTTTGACCCCGCCGACCCCAATTTTGACTCTATTTTTACCGTTTTTCCCTAAATCTTCAAAGGGCCATATCTTTTGAACCAAAGCTTATTTTTTCATGATTTTGGTGTCATTGGAAATATATTGAAATCCTCTACATGATGGACCCCTCAATTTTGAATTTTGATGGAGTTTGATGGGAGAAATTTTACAAAACACGTTTTGGCATGGAAAAGACAAAAAACTAGTTCCAACCACCATATTTAATGAAGTATGGGTCATTTTATTTGGTTTGTGAAGTAGATTCATGGAAATATGATATTTTACATCGATCCCATCAATAGATGAAGAATTAAAATGCATTTTGGAAAGTGGTTGGATAAAATCTTGTGTTTTTTCCATTCCCTTCTCGCATTTTGATATATAATGTAACAAAGGCATCATTTTTCAAGGGTTATTCATCATTCTTCTTTGCCTCTCCCTTATTTTCTTCCCGAAGGTCGAAAATGGAGTTTGAACCTCCTCCCCTTCTCTGTAATGGTATTTTTTCCTCTTACCCATGAAATAATTTTGTTTGCAAACTTCCGGAGCAATAAAAATGTGTTTTATGATGCATTTATCCATCATTGCTTGTTTCTTGGCTGTTTTATTCTTTCCTTTCTTCATTGCAAGTATTTTTTCATGTTTGGATGTTCATTGCAGGCTTTGGAGCTATGTTCATGGAGTTTTGGAACATTTTCTATGTGAAATCCATCTTTGGTTTATGATGCACTTGTCTATCCTTTCCATTTCTCACCCCTTCTTAGTCCATGGTAGTTTTGATAGATAATCAACACTTTCCTTCTCAGGTGTATCACTTTGTTTAAGTGTAGGATCTATTTTTCTAGTTTTCTTTCTCTCCCTATCTCCTTGGAAATTAGATTAGGTTAGATTAGCTTGCACATGTACTAGAATAGCTTATGGTAGGTAGTTTAGGAAGAGGAACCAACCTTCTTTTGAGAGCTTTCCCCATTTGCAAAGGTCCCACACTTTGGGAAAACTCAATGTTGTACAATCACACCAAATGGCATTGCCTTAGAAAATTAGATCCATAACTCATTTGGGGGTGCTGTGAATTTTCACTAATAGTTTTAGCACCCTCGGTGGGACATTGGGGTTAGATATTTCATCTTCTCTTAGTGTCTCATGCAAAAAACAAAAAATCTTACACCACCGTGTGCCACTAGCTATTTTGGCATGCCTGGTGGGACACCGGGGTTAGATATTTCATCTTCTCTTATTTTCTCATGTAAAAAACAACAAATCTTACACCACCATGCACCACTAATAGTTTTGGCACGCCCGGTGGGACAAAGAGGTCTTCCACTTCATTTTTAGAGGTTGATGTTTTCTTGTTTAAAATTTCATCCTTTGCAAGCACTTGTAAATACATCTGGTGACTCTATCGATCAAACCCATCTCTCGAAGTTGCGAGACCTTCTTTCCATTCATTTTCCATTTCATTTTTCCCTCCATATCTTTCATTTCTCTTTCATTCCATGAAGTTGTGCACTCATGACTTCATTTCCCTTATGGAATTTGCATTCAAAACAGTTGAGCAGTGTTTCCCACCTCCAACATGTTTTCAAATCCCTAGATCAGCACTTTGATCAAATTCAAAACTAGTATGCATATCCATATGAGCAATTCCAAAATTAGTTTGGATATGAAGCATATCAAGCACAAGAGTATGCATACAATGAAGACAATCAAATGCAAGATGTTGTTATCTTGGAGAAGATCCAAAAGATGGATGAAAACACGGTGCAATCCAGGGCTCAAGCACAAAGGAAAGCATTTGGAATTAGTTGTCGAGCACCCTGTCCATGGGGGGACCTTTTCCAAGGAATTATAGTCCACAAGAGAAACTTGACTTCATTGTTACAACGCTTACATTGCTTACAAAGTGGACTGAAGGAATAGAGGTGTATGAGAGGAGTATTTAGCAACCTTGTCAATGGGTAAGCACACCATCTCATGCTTTTTCTTCTCCTCTTTCCCAATCTGTTTTATCTCAGTAGTGTCAAGTTTTAAACTCTCCATCTACTGTCCCAAAATTTAATTCCATTTCTCCATCCCCTAGTCTTCCATCCAATTTCATTTCTTATGCCCTTTTCCCTCCCAGATCCAAGTTCCACCTCCCACCACCACCACAAAAAAATTCAAAATTGGTTGAACTCCAACCTATTTCTCCTCTTGTCTTCCCAATTCCATGTAGGGAAGAAGAAATTGCAAAAATTAGTCATGAAGGATAGCAAGAGGAAGAACCAAGCAAAGAAGGAATGATTAAGAGCTTAGTAAGCTTGGCTCTTAGATATGGGATTGAGAAAATTCCTTTTCTGGTGAAGCCTATAGAGGAGGCCAAAGATGAAGAGTCAATGGTGGTTAGGACTGATTTTGTTGCAGCAGAAGAAGAGAAAAAGAAGAAGCATATCAGCAATCAGTTTTCTCAGAATGTAGTGTCCATGTTGGCACTCTACTTGAAAAGAATGCTGATCCAATTGAAGTTGCACAATCAGCCATGGGAGGAGAAAAGTAATAAGCTCAAAGTACCATTGGAAAGGAGCAAATGGGTGAGACCAAATCAGAGTTTATAGTAGCGAGCGAAGAAGGCATCTTTTATGTTTTCTTTCTTTCATTTGAAGGGCCTGATTTGGTCAATGAATCCATGATGGAGGAAATCTATAAAAGAGATCTTGCATCCCCAAATTGTCCTCTAGAACAACATATTGGAGAGTTTTATCTTTCAAACTTCATGTTGGAGGATGAAAGAAACCATGGTAAACAAGTTGCTGATCAAGAGAACACCATGGAGGAAGTTGAACATTTGTTGCAGGACAACAATGAGGCAATGTATTTGTCTGATTTGGAGGACTATTTTGATGGAGAGGAACCAATTGAAATCACATTGTTTTCTCCTTCATCATCCATCTTCCAAACACAAGAACCTGCTGCCATGAAGGAGAGCATTCATTTGCAGCTAGCCTACACTTTATAACAGCTCTTTGGAATCAAGTTTGGGAGATTTAAATCTTCCATGTTCTTCATTGGAGGAGGAAGGAAAAGAGTAGAAGAGTTTCATCATTTCTTCCACGCCATTCATCCAAGAAGGTCTACAAGAGGACTCCATTTTTGGAGGAGAATTTCAGAGAAATGGGCACATTCAAAGGACCATAGCTTGCCCAATCAGGTACTTGGCTTCATTGGAGCCAAAGGAGAAGCCACAACTAGTCATGCTTGCTTCTAAGCATGAGGATGAGCTACAAAGTACCAAGGATCAGCTGCCATACCTCTTCAATCCAAATGCAGAGCAACTAAAAGAGGTATTTAATTTGTTTTTAGTTGACACCTTGATGATTTGGGTGGAGGACTAGATTATTCTCAGTTTTCCACTCATACTAACAGCCATGATCAGCTCCAAATCATTTGCATGGCTGCCAATTTTGAGGAAAGGAAGCTATTTTACACAACCAGTTGTAGGGTTTGTTTAGCTTACCTTTGCTCTTGGTTAGAGTAGTGTAGGTAGGTTTGTTTCAGCAGAAGAAGTGCTTGTACACACTCTGCATATCCCACTTGGGGTATGTATGATTTAAGATTTTATACATAGTGTTTTGGTGCTATTTTGGTTGCTCTTGCACAGGCCATTTCAGTGGAATTTTGGTGAAGATCAACTCCAAGTTTTAGTGGGTTTCGAATTGACTCGAGAGGCCTAAAAGGGAAGTTTTCAAGTAGGGGATCATTTTGTAGGCTATCTATCATGACTCCATGCCTAATGGATGCTTCAAGGCAGCTGGTATTTTCATCTAGTAGGCAGATGATCCCTCTGAATCGCCATAATTGTTATCCAAAATAAGCCCATGCTTATTTTTGGCTAACTCCTCCTCCTTTTCCTTTGTTGGTACTTAAATAAATTTTTACACATTTTAGGAACTCAAATTTTCAAGGTATTGCTTCATCGGATAGATAATTTTTTTCCTTTCCGAGAAGGTAAAGAAGTCCTCCTAACTCCTTGTACTTTTTGAGTTATGGCTCGGCAGAGTTTGGAGGGGAAATTTTCCCTGAGAAGGCCCGCAGAGGTAAGGAGCAAAATTTGCCAAGAAAAATTGGTGGGTTAGCAGAGGCATGGAGAGAAATGTGGCACCGAGCCATTTTAGGGTTAAAAAGGCATAAAGATAAATTTTGGCCCACAGGCCCGATGAAGGAAGGAAGTGGAAAGGGGCCAGGGAGAAATTTTTGACACTTAGCCTTTTTGGCTAAAAAAATCGAAGGCATGAAATGAACCCACGGTCGATTGGCCAATGAAATGATGCCACATGTCCACGTTAGTAGTGCCACGGTAGGGGTTGGGAAGAAGTTAAGTTTTTTTCCTTTTTGGTCAAAAAGGTTAAAGGCAAGAAATGAGCCCACGATCCCATCAACAAATTGGGAAGCGCCACGTGTCATCGGAGGAGTGGGGCGCGAGAGTTTTTGGAAATTTTCCCAATTTGAAAAAAGAGAGAAAAAAGGCAGGTCTTTGGCCCATGGATCATCCAGAGAGCACCACGTGTCATGTGGACCTAAGGGGCCATGAAGATTTTTGGGAAATTTTTCCAAAAGGGAAAAATTTAAAGTTTGACCCCACCAACCCCAATTTTGACTCTATTTTTTACCAGTTTGCCCTAAATCTTTAGAGGGCCATATCTTTCAAACCAGAGGTTGGTTTTTCATGATTTTGGTGTCATTAGAAAGATGTTAAATTCCTCTACAGGATGGACCTATAAATTTTGAATTTTGATAGAGTTTGTCAGGAGAAACTTTACAAAACACATTTTGGCATGCAAAAGAAAAAAACCAGTTCCAACCACCAGATTTAATGAAGTATGGGTCATTTTCTTTGGTCTGTGAAGTAGATGCATGGAAATATGAGATTTTTCATCGATCCCATCAATAAATGAATAATTAAAACACATTTTGGAAAGTGGTTGGAGAAAATACCACATTTTTTTCCCTTCCCTTCTCACATTTTGCTATATAATGTAACAGAGGCATCATTTTTCAAAGGTTGTTCATCATTCTTCTCTACCTCTCCCTTCTTTTCTTCCCCAGGGTTGAAAATGGAGTTTGAACCTCCTCCCCTACTCTGTAATGGCATTTTTTCCTCTTACCCAGTGAAATGATGTTTTGTGCAAACTTCTGGAGCAATAAAAAATGTGTTTTGTGATGCATTTGTCCATCCTTGCTCATTTTTTGGTTGTTTTCTTCTTGCCTCTCTTCATTACAGGTATTTGTGCATGTTTGGATGTTCATTACAGGTTTTGGAGCTATGTTCATGGAGTTTTGGAACATTTTCTATGTGAAATCCATCTTTGGTCTATGATGCACTTGTCCATCCTTTCCATTGCTCACCTCTTCTTGTTCCATGGCAGTTTTGATAGATAATCAACACTTTCCTTCTCTGGTGTATCACCATTTTAGTGTAGGCTCTGTTTTCCTATTTTCTTTCTCTCCTTGTCTCCTTGGAAGTTAGATTAGGTTAGATTATCTTTCCTGCATTGGAATAACTTGTGGTAGGTAGTTTAGGAAGAGGAACCAACCTTCTTTGGAGAGCTTTCCCCATTTGCAAAGGTGCCACACTTTGGGAAAGCTCAATTTTGTGTAATCGCACCAAATGAAATTGCCTTAGAAAATTAGATCCATAACTCATTTGGGGGTGTTGTGAATTTTCACTAACACCCTTCCTAATAGATATTGACAACAACATGTGGCTTTTGGATAACTTGATCAATGGTGTGATTTACGCTAGAGCTTCATGTAATAAGACATGTTGATATGGAATGTTCATGATGTCCCAAATTATGAAATTTACATTTGTCTTCATCATTGTTTCCACAATGTTGAATGGAAGGCCCATTGATTTGTGCATTTGGGGCACAACAACATATTTTCTTGATTATTCAAGTGCAAAGGCAAGATTATTAGCTGATGCATAGGATTTACTTACCAAAGGAGGGCCATGTGCTACTTCTATGGAATCATTCCATGAAACCTCATGCATAGGAATTTGCACACAATGACTATTCGGTTGATGATATGTATCACTTTACTTCTAAGGATTGGTTTGTGTGACACGAGCTGAAGGTTGTATGCTAGATTTAAGAATTATCTTCTTGTACCTTGTGTTATCAGCAACCTAGGCACATGGTCTTATTGGGATATCTGTAGCTTGATTTATTGCACGAAAGTCCTTGACGCCGAAGAACATAAGGTTTCTCTCAAGGGAAACTTTTGGCATTTCTTGATTTTCTGGTTCGCATGTGCTAGTGGAATGCTCACAATTTTAAGAAGCTTGAATCATGTATGCTTTCTCATGAATGGTATTGGTGCAATGATACTAACTACGAGGGATATTGTAAGGAAATCACAATTTTGAATCTTGAGCCATGCTATTCTATACTAGAACTAGTGCTTGGCTTATGTCGGGAACTGGAAGAGGTGCATAGGAGGAATGACTTACAATGGGAGGTGTTCATTAGCATCCCATCTGTAATTTTGTTAGTTCTACCTATATATGATTTGGATATTGGTTTCTAAAGGGATGATGGATTTGATTATACCCTTGATTATAATTATTTCTAAAGGCTTGTGCTGCTTTGCTTTTCTAAAGATATGACCTTATTGGACAATATTCTAAACGGGGCCTTCATTTCTTCATTTTCTTTATACTACATAGGAGAGTAGGATGTGGATACAACGGGTTGTGTTCTCTTCTCGAGAACATGAGAAAAAAAGGATGGGGAGTTAGAGACATTAATGGGACTAAGGGCATAGGCGATGGGGCTAACTTTCTCACTTAAGTGAGACTATTTTCCACCCTTATTATAATATTATAAGAAAAAAATTAAGGTGTTGTCTCATATAGACTGAATCATGACTAAGATATCACTATATAAATCCATAAGATAATATAGGAAATAATTTTGGGCTTCGAGCCTTACCACTTGACGAATTCTATCCCAAATATTTTGAAACTTGATAATTAAATCAGTCATCTACTCATTGGGTGCTCTCTTTGTTGGCATTAGTTGTTCCACTAAATATAGTTGATCCAACTTATCCTCTAAATAATGTTAAAGATATGTTCCCATCTCAACCTAGATAAAAATAGTTCTGAGTCTCATACTTCTATACCACTAAATTGATTTTCCCTTGAGTGAAACCACAAGTAGCCCAACTACTAAATCATCTTGTGTGACCAAATAGATAGAGAACACATTAGCTACATCCCGAATGTGCTTAACAAGGGTCACTTGATTCTCACCGATGAAGTAAGGAATACTCTTGGGAAAAACTATTGGCATATCATGTTACAAATTCGAGAAGGAGAGGAATTTAACAAGTTAAATTGGAAAATTTCCTCAGAGATGGAAGATCTTCCATGGTAGGTTACACATGAGGTCTACCAAGAGTAGGAGTGGAAAGTGCACGTTTTGCTAGAGATGGAGATATGCATGTGTTCATTCTAGAAATTTGTCTTCCGGGAGAAAGATGGAGGTACTAAAAATACTCTTCAAATTTCTTTGCATTTTTTCTTGTGTGTATCTTTCTCATGAATAAGGTGCACAAACTACTAAAAATAATAGATTTGAGTGTTGAGAGTCTCCAAATGTGTTTAAACAATCCTCCAAACCACGGAAATCACTAAGCCACACACCAAAACTTACCAATGATAAAATTTAAGCTTTAAATACTTTGTCCCACCGGGTGTTCTAGAAACTATTAGAGCTCAAAATTTCACCCATGGTCATTCAAGCAATAGTGGGCTGTCTCCAAGTTGTGGGACCTTGCGTGCTTTAGAAAACCCTCCAAAGAAGCCAGTTCCTCTACCTATTTCTACTACTACGACTAATCCTAATGCTAGAAATAAAATCCTCGACTAAACATGTAAAGGGACCGAGTTAACAGGATGTGCGAAAGGAAAATTAAACTAAGGGAGGTGATACTACTAGAAAGAAGGGGGATGAATACGAAAAAATTTAATAAAAATGAAGGAAATACGTACATGGAGGGAAGACATGTTTGACATAGTATGAAACACACTTAAACATCCATTTTCATAGAACACAATGGAAAAGAGAACCTAGAAGGGATGTGAGGATATATAACAACCCACCAACGTGAAAGGAAAAATAAGAGGATGCAATAAAATGAGTTAATGAAGAGAGTAACAACAAAATAACTTTTATTGGTTCCAAATAATGAACAATCGATTATGGCGTAAGATGTGAGTATACACATGCGAGATAACTAGATCAAAAGGTATGTGACTTAAAATGCAAGGAAATACCTAATTAATGTGCTTTTGAACTGAAGTAATCTAGCCCTTACAAAGAGAAAATCTCTACAACATATAGAAGAATAAGGAGAGAAGAGAAGGAAAAAGAAGAGGGAAACTCAAATTTGAATCTTGACTAACAACAAACAGAAATGAATGCCTATAAATCTACCTATAATGCTTTGATAATTTTTCCTCCCATGATTTTTTTCCTTGTCGAAGGGAGACAAGATTTGAATTAAATCTAGTGGTTGGGTTGATAAAATCCTCCATTAATGGCGAGAAAATGCATTTTCCTATTTCCCACCTACAAAATCCCACCAATATTTGAATTTAAATGATCTGGAGTGTATCCCATTTCATCATATTTTTAAAATCCCAGAGACGTATGTCCTGCATCAGAGTCTTGTAACAAAAGATATGGAAATCAAGGTCATGTGAAATCTAAACATGTAATGGTATGTGGTGCATACTTGATTTGCTAAAGGATCGGCCATCTATTTATATATTTTGTCACTTCTACCATGTGTCAAGTAATAATTCATTTGAAGTATTTGACACCCTATTGGTGTTCTTTTATAGCTTACATGTAACAAACTCAAGTTTGATAGATTGCCACGTGGCACGGTGGTAGTGTGGAAGAATGCGTGAGGTGTGAGTGGAAGAAAGAGATGCAAAAGGAAAGCATGGGAAGGCGTACATGAGTAACACACACGACAAAGATGGAATCATAATTGAAGGGGAAAAGTATGTGGAAAGGGTGTGAACATCAAAGGGATGATGCATGAATGCAATGAAGGAAAGGGGCATGGAATAATGCACCAAGAACTTGGCCAATTTTTGAAAGCAAGCCAAAGGTGCATGTGGAGGGTGCACAAATTGCTAGGAAGAAGGTGGATGTGCTAGGAGTGTGTGCCAGGTGAAATGGAAAGGATAGAGAAATGAACAAGGAAAGAGGAAAGTGCACAAGGGTGCGTGTGGAAGAAAAACCAAGGAAATGTGCCAAGAGGACAAGCAAAGTGCATGCAATCTACAATAATGAACCTCGAGCTAGAATGGGGATACAAGTTTCAAAAATAACTAAGGGAGTTATTTTTGACAATAGTCACATTGACATTTGTTTTCTTCCTTTTCTTAACAATGTTGAAAGGAAGGCCCATGGATTTATGAATTTTTGGTACAAGGTTCTCCTTCCTTGGTTGCTGCAAGATTGGGATAGGTATCTTTGGCTTAACTACAACTTCATTGTCTAAAAGAGATTTACTAGGAAACTCAGGAAATTTGTTCTTATCTATTCCAACTTCCTTATCCTTATTGAAAGTGTTTCCTTGATTAGAAGAATATGAAGGTTGAGACTCCAACATACTTTTCTTATACCTTGTATTATCAGCAACACTAGTCTAAGGTATTGTAGAATTGCCCATTACTTGATTTATCATAAAAAAATCATCAACCCTAAATAACATGAGATAGATTTCAGGATTTATTTATTAGACCCACTTCACATTAGGATTGACTACTTCTACCAACTGTTCTTACTAATTGGAAGAATTTTAAACCATGAAGACTTAAACATGTAACACATTTGCACATATAAGTTGATTATGTGTCTCGATGCACATAAAACACCATTTTATTTCTCATAATATATTATTCTACAATGGAACCAATTTTCGACTTGAGGTAGCATCATTAAGTGACTGAAGAGGATAAAATATTTCTAGTGGGAGAGGTGCATTTTGAACCTACCACCTATTATTATGTTGATTTTTTCCATATCTCTAATTAGACTATTTGTTCCTAAATACATGATAATTGTGGTTAAATCCTTATTTTGAATACTTCCCGTGGTTATAATAATTCCTTTAAGATTAGGTTTGTTAATATTCCAAGGATATGATTTTGTTGGATAGATTTTTAATCAAGGCCTTTATCTCTTCATCCTCCTTTTGTTGTGTGGGAGAATAAGATGTAGAGCCGAGTGGGTTGGGAATTTTCTTAAAGAAGAGGAGAAATAGAAGGCTAATAATCTTAAAGAAATTGAGGTTACAAGGGCATGGGTGGTCTGTTGGTATTCAAATTTGTTCTCCTTTTCAAGCCGAGCAATGACACGAGATTCGGTAAGGAGCTTAGAGGCAGATAGATCATAAATGTGTATCATTTTGTAGTTGGGGATGAAATCTAACTGACCCTTTGTTACTTGGGTTTGTGGAGAGATGGATAACACCTTAAAAGGATTTGATCTTATCATAACTATTTTAGGTTGTGCCTTTCAACCAAGGTAAGAGAACCTATTCTGTAACCTTTTTTATTGAAGGAGACATAGATACCTTTCTTTTGCATAAATTTTATAGAGGAGACCTTGGGAAAATATGATAAAAACACCAAATCGACTCTCACGAGTTGTAACTTCCAGATTATGGAGATATTTTCAACACAAGGCTAAGGTTACTAAAGACATTTGGAATCTTGATCTGTTCTGCATATTTTAGTAAATGGATTTTGTTCTTCTATGGATATACAGAGAAGAACAGGTGGTAGTTGAGTTAGGATTGGTTATTTGAATAATTTTTGGTGGGAGATCAAAAAGATAGATTGGAATTTTCTAGATCCCCTGAGAAAATTCATAACAAATGGATAACTCAATAACAAAAAGATTTAAAGTAGTTAAAACATTCCTTCAACAAGAAGGTGTGCATCAATGGAGGCCCAGGACATGCACTTTTTAACATAATATTTTATATTCTAGCACGAAGGGTCTAGTTAGAAGACCCAATAAAACATCAAAATCTAAGATCATTCATACCCGAGGTACACCTGCACGCTTACAAAAAATCTTTGTCAACAGATGAAATAAAAGTGATTTTAAATCATTTATTTCATTCCCAGATGAAAGCTCTTTTGAAAAATTAAATTGCAGATGCCGCTAAACTATCACAAGGATTGAGATCTATGTGATTCAAAGAAATTTTGATAAAAGATTGCAATAGGAACAAGAAAAACTACTTGCAAACATTCTGAAAGTGAAATAAACACAAAATTGGCCATATATTTCACACAAATTAACTCAAAATTTATTAGATTCATCAACGAGGAGAGTTATTTAAACAATCTCAGAGCTTGTTGATGGTTATACACTTGTAACCAACTCAACATGAATGAAAATCTAACATAGAGGAATTTAACCTAGTTTCTCATAAATTTTTCTCAGAGGATGATCTTTTCTCATAATTTTCTCATGAAAATGAACTCCCGACCATTTACAAGAGTATTCTCATTGCACTTATACATTTCATTTTCTCAATTTTCCCCTAAAAGAGAAGAATATTCGAGGGTCTCTTATGGCCTTCTAAAAGTCTTGGTGTAAAAAAGCAAAGTGATTAGAAGCCTCCAGTGTGTCCTCTGGTGCTTCTTAAAAATAAAACACAAGGGTCGGTCCCTAAACATGCATGGTCCCTCCACGTCATAAAAACATATAATATCATTCTTAACACACCTTAATGGGTGAAAACTTGGAAAAAAAATTTCCCAATTAATATAGGATCTAATTCATCCGATGTCCTCCATTACCAAGATATTGGGATTTTTTTCTCGCCATCTTTTCTTATACAACAAACAAGTGTGGGGCACCAGAATCAAAAATGGAGGACAAAGTTTTTATGCATCAATCGGGAGATAGAAAACATGACAGAGGCCACAAACTAAGGGATTTCAAGGGAAAATGGTGCGAGATCAGAATGAGTACCAACATTGGCTCCTGCTCGGGGATGGGCACTCCCAACGAGTGCCACAAGAACAAAAGTAGACCAAGTGCCAAAAATAGACCATTGGGCAATGGAGTCAGCTTGCAAAGCAGAAGACCATAACCATCTTCTAAAAACGAACCGAGAAACCAACAAAACCAGGTCACCAAGGACTAGAATGAGAAAAAACACAAAAGACAGAAAAGAAACCAACGAACAATACTATACAAATGAATCTCACCTTGATTATGGGGAATCAATCAAGGAAATGTTTCAAATGCTTGCCATTAACAGCAATTCGAGAAATTCCCCATCCAAGTCTTTCAAGAAGAAGGTATGTTCACCAATTCGAATGTCAACGGAGTAAGGGCCCATCCATAATGCATCAAATTTACCATTCTTTCCCTTATCTTCATGCATGCTATCCCATAACAACACAAGATATCCAACTTTGAAAGCTCTTGGTGTCACTTTTTGTCAAATAGCTTCTTCAACTTTTCTCTAAACTTTACATGCCTTTAGTGGGATGCCCTCCTTCATAAATTCCAACAATCTGATTGATTTGAGATTCATATGGGCTAACCACTTGGTCCTCCAATTGTTGAACAAACTAAAATGAAGACAATTGTAAATGTAGGGGCAACAGAGCTTGTGTTCCATAAACCAACTCAAATGAGATTTTAGCCCTTTTAGAATTTATTTTGTCATTGACCAAACAACAAATTTCAGTTACTCACCCCACTTCTTCTTGTTCAACTCCAAGTTTCTTCTAATGATCTTCAACAAGTTTTTATTTCTGGACTCAGCTTGTCCATTTCCCTGGGGGTTGTAGTTAGAAGCATATGTCATATTTATCCCATATTCTTTGCACATTTCCATCGAAGTTTTAGTTCTAAAACACATGGCATTATCAACAATAATTTTAACTAGCACTCCAAATCTATAGATGATATGATTCAGCATGAAGTCCATGACAACTTGGTGTGTTGCTTTCCTAGTGGGGATTGCTTCCACCCACTTAGTGAAGTAGTCAGTAGCTACAAGAATCCACTTATGACCAGCACTGGAAGGATCTGAAATTTCACCAATGAATTCCATTCCCCATTGTTTGAAAGGAGCTTCAACTGACACAGGCTGCAAAGGAAGGGAGCCTGAAGCTTTCATTCTTCTAGAAAAACATTGGTAGCTTTCACATTTCCTAACTAGCAGAGTTGTATCTTTGAAAAGGGTGGGCCACCAATAACCAGCTCTCAAAATTTTATGAGTGTAACCCTTCCAACAAAATTTCCCCCACAAACTCCTCCATGGAGATATGTAATTATTCTTGGGGCTTCATCTTCAGCAATGCACCTTAAGAGCACCCCCTCCAGGTTCTTCCAAGCTAACCCAAAATTAGTAATGACATATTTTTGAGAGGCTAACTTAAGATCTATTTTCTAATTTTTACTCAAATGATCAGGGAAACATAGATGTCTAAGATAAAAGATTATATCTTTGTACCACTCAGAACTTACCAAATTTTCAAGCACATGCACCCTTTCTTCCTCTACCTCATTCACCTCAATGGTTTGTAAGTTGCTCTCAGCCATAAGCTTAGCTAAGCCCAAACCTCTTACCAATCTTGTAGTTTGGATATCCATGTCATACTCTTGCAATTTGTTCACCCATCTACATATTTTTCTTGATATCTCCATCTCTGATAAGATATCTTTCACCATGGTGTGGGGAACATAAGCAAAAACTTTAGAGCTCAAAATGTAAGGTTTGAAAACCTTTGTTTCTTTCACCAAGGAAAATTCTTGCTTCTCCATAATGGTGTACTTCAACTCAACTCCTTGTAATGCCCTACTAAAAAGGCAATTGGTCTCTCAGCCCCTTCATCATCCTTCTATAATAAAATAGAGGCAATGGTGTTTTCTGAAGAAAAAGAAAAAACTTGGAAAGGCCTCTTGTAATTTGGAGCTTCCAAAATAGGTGCATGCCTTAGTGATTCTTTGATCCCATCAAAATCCTGAATGGTGCTTCTTCCCACTTGATAATATGGTCTTTCTTCAACATGCAAGTGATGGGGAGAGTCAACTCAGCAAAGTTAGACACAAATCTTCTAATGAAATTGATTTTCCCAAAGAAGGATTGGATTCCCTTCTTGGTTCTTAGAATTGGAACCTTTCTGATAGCCTCTACCCTTTTGGGATCAATCATGACACCATCCTTTGATACAATGTGACCAAGAAACTTGGCCTTTTGCACTCCAAAATGGCACTTCTTTGGATTGAGTGAAATGCCATACTCTTTGCATCTTATCAAAAAAATTCCAAGTGCTGCAAGTGATCACTTCTCTTTCTAGAAAACACAGTCACATCATCTTGGTAAACAACAATAAAATCATTAATGTAACCAGAAAAATCAACATCCATTTCTCTTTGGAATTTATCTCCAAAGCATTCATCGGTGAATGACATCCCGACATAAACATATGTGCCTCATGGAGTGGTAAAGGAAGTCTTTATTCTTTCGACTCCTTTACAATAACTTGATTGTATCCAAACAAACCATCCAAAGTAGAAAGAAACTCGAGATCCATCCACTGAATACAACATATTTTGCATGTTTGGCGAGAGGATAATTATCCTCCATTGATGTTGTGTTCAGATTTCTAAAATCTACGCACAACCTGATATCACCATTCTTTTTTCTTACTAGCACTAAGTTTGCAACCCAAGAAGAATACCTTGTTGGCCAAATGATCCCTCCATCTCTTAGCTTCTTCAATTCATCTTGCATTTTCATGGAGAGGAGTGGATTAATCAGCCTTTAATTTTGTCTAAATGGTTTTGCATTAGATTCTAAAGGAATCTCATGTTGAAACAAGTCCTCTCTGTATGCTTTTAGTTCAGAATAAGACCAAGCAAGGTAGTCCTGATATTTCTTTAACAATTAGACATAGGATTGTTTCTCTTCTTTGTTCAGATTACTTCCCAACCAGATCTTCCTTGGTTTTTCCTTTGTGCCAAGGTCATGCTCTTCAACATCCCTTAAGGCTGCTACATGTTTGTTAATAATGCAATCAACATTATCAAAGTTTGATTCAAGAGCAACTAGCCCTCTAGGAATGGTATTAGTTTTCAATTGGATGATATCTTTGCCAAAAAAATTTATTTTCCTTCTGCTGCACACACCATTGGCTCCCAATCAATACACGATCGATCAAAAATCCCCTTTGTTACGTAGAAACCGCTTTCGCTGGACATCATCATCAAATAATTTCCAATTTTTTACGTTGTCAGGGACAGATGGCCTTGTTAGTACTTCAACATTATATTCACAATTGGGGGACATTGAAAAAACATCAAACCGAGATCCCAAGACTACAAGCTGGTCTGCAACAACATTGAACTTTCTATCATGATGCACAATATTAAATGAGTCAAACATTTCAATCAAATCCCAAACTGCATGCTTGTATTGTTTCATTCTTTGATTTCTAGTAGCATACAATTTTCTAATTTGTTTGACAATCAATTCTGAGTCTCCTTTGATAATGATATATTTAATATGATACTTCCAAGCAATTCTCAAACCTAATAATAATGCTTCATACTCAACAATGTTATTAGTGCATTCAAAGTTAAGTTTGAAAGAAAATACAAACTCTTCTTGGCTTGGGGAGATCAGAACAATGCCAACACCATTTCCAAACTTGGAACATGCTCCATCAAATAACAAGGTCCAAGGTAAACCAGCCTATTCAAGACATTCACACTGATCAATCTTGTGCTCCCTGTCATCAACAAACCCCACAAAGTTATCTACATCCACATCAACATATAACACTTCATAAGAAGCATTATTTGGATCCTCAATGAGGTGCAACATTTTCTTCTCTCCATACAAATTTACAAGGCTGCCTTCAATTGGAATGGTGGCAAAAGACATATCCATCTGAACACTTCCACCAACACTTACAGCCCACTTTCTTGATAACAACATGCCCCATTTGGTAGGGAAATCAACAATGATAACATCAAGTTTCAGTTCTTACCTAGATAAGTCTGTAAGTTGTACCACCAAACCCTTCACACATCCAACAACAGGAACCTCTCTAGACTCCATAACAATCCATATTCCATATGTTGTTGTCACTTTGATATCTAGCTCATTCATGAGCTTAAGAGGCGTGACATTGCATGATGCTCCGGAATCAAACATACAATTGTGCAACAGTCTATCCTTAATGATCAAAGTTGTAAAAAATGGATCAACATTTAATTGGGATTCAACCAAAGATGTTCCCAAGTAAACCTCAAGTGCTTCTCCAAGCTCTTCCAATGCTGGTGGTGTTTCAAGGTCTGCAATGGTTGGAGGAGTTTCTACAATGTTTACATTTCTACCTGGGGTACTCTTTTCTTCTTTCAATCCCAAGTACTCAAATGCTCTCTTCTTGTGCTCAGGAATCCTAAGCAACTCAACAATTAGAATACTAACTTTGATTTGACTTAAAACTTAGGAAATGTCATATGGAACATTCTTTGGCAAGGTAGAATTGGAAGGGAGATTAACAAACTCATCAAATGGCATGGGATTCTTGATAGTTTGGGCATGAGGAGAAGTATGCTTGTTTGGGACAACAAGGCCTTTGGATGGTGTATCTTTCTTAAGATACTAGTAATGTATTTTAGGTTTCTCTTGAGGCCCTGCTCCTTTGACAACTCTACTCCGAGTATTATAATCCTTTTCTTGAGCAACAACAATGTTCATCTATCTTCCTCTGAAGTTACTCCTCTATCATACTTCTTTATCATTAAAGATCTTAAAGAATTAAAGTCAATATTAGGTATTTCAAAATATTGTACTACATCTACTTAAAAAGTATGAGGAGGAAGAAGTGGTAACCGGTGAATGCAATCCCAAAATTTGCAGCGAGTTCGTGCACTTATCAACTCAGTTGAAATTACTCCTTACTGTGAGCTTGTAGAGCAACCCACCATGCAAATGTCATCATCAATACCATCATCATTATCAGCTTCTTCTTCTTGCTGATTTACTTCACATTGAGGATGGGGCGAAAGCATCTATCACACTAATCAATCTCTCGTTTGTGTCATCAACAACCCGGGAAGCCGAGGATCAAGCACCATTCTACTTTCATGTGTTTGGGGATGTCTATTTTTAGATCTCATGTGTCCTTTACCACTTTCATCTATCCTCCGATCAGCCCTAGGATGATTTCCAAATCTATCATTTTGTGCCTTTTTTGACCTTGTGAACTCTACCCAATTCCTTTCTCTTCCCGTGATAATTTGTAAGAGATTTTTTTAACATTCCCCGCCAAAGTTTTAATAGCCTCCTCAAGATCCCAAATATTTCTTGCTTGAGGTTTTTTTGGGTTTATTAGTTTGAAACCCTCCCTCTTAGGAGGTTTTGAAAGTACTTTGATGTTGTTCTCGATTTGTAGAGCCATGGTAAAGGCCTCGCCTCAAAGTGCTAGGGTTTTTATCGCTCAAATATTATGCAGCCTTATTGTCAAATACATTAGCATAATTTATAAGACAAGATTCATCGCATGGCCTCAAATTCATAGGAAATATTCTCAACGTCTTATTGAATCTCGTATTAAAATCATGCATTGATTCATTAGGATTCTTTTTAATATTCTCAAATTTTGACAAAAGAAACCTAGGGTCTGTTTTTGTCACCATACTGCAATCTAAATGCATTCTTCATTTCAGTCCAAGAATCAATAGAGTTATTAGGCAGAGATTTATACCATTCCCTTGTATCCTCTTCTAGAGTATGAATAAATAATTTAATGTATACATCTTCAAAATCTATTTTGAAATCCTCCATCATGTTGACAAAGAGTTTCAAGTGTTTGATCACCGCTATTGCATTATTTTCTTGAAACTTAGGCAATTTTTTTCTTACATCCTTTGGATAACATTTAGATAACCATCCATCCATCTAAAATTGATGGGACCAAAATTATTAACGACAAATGGAGGTGCAGGTGGAGGCTAAGCCATATTATTCGAGGAGGTAATCTTATAGGAGAAACAGAGTGATGAGGAATGAGGGGTGCAGTATGGTACAGGATACAATTTTACGTAATGAATATCCCCTAATGGCCCTTTTTCATGGCGGACACTATCGATTTAGAAAATACAGGGGTAGAATGAGAAGGCCCCTCTCTAGATGGAGAATTTGGATTTACAAAGAGAATACCCGATTCGAAGCGAGTTGAGGAAGCATTGCAATATTCAATCATGTGCCGATCATTTTCACCAATGGAGACCTCTTTTTTTAAGGTTTGATCTCTAAAAACCTTAAAAATTCTTCCTCCTTCTAAATTATACTTTCCAAACTCTGGAAACAACCTTCTACTAGGGTCTGCGGTGAAGAAAGATCTTCTTTATTCCAAATTTGTAAATATTAGTAACAAATTTTCAATTGACAGAGGTTAAGAAACTGGAATTTATCAAAATCAAATCAACTTGGAGTCACCACTAAGGATTTTAACCCTAGTTTTGTAAATGCACAAAAATAATCATGGCAAAGACTAAAAATCATGCAAAGCTTTACAAATCAAACCTTCCGTCACCCAAATTTATCAATGGTGAGGAAAACCTAGTACAATAACTACTAGAAAAATTGGACAGACAACACGTAAAACCTATAACTTTGTTCAATCCTTACAAATTTGATTAGAGAATGATGTTTTCAAAACATATTTACACACATAACTACAAGAAACATTACCAGGGTTTGGAAAAATTTAAATTCTTCAAAGCATCCCTAACAACTGCCATAAGTGTTGGTATCCAAATTTGTTCTCCTTTTCAAGCCGAGTAGTGACACAGATTTGATAGGGAACTTAGAGGTAGATAGATCATAAATGTGTATCATTTTGTAGCCGGGGATGAAATCTAACTGACCCTTTGTTACTCGGGTTTATGGAGAGATGGATAGCACCTTAAAAGGATTTGATCTTATCCTAACTATTTTAGGTTGTGCCTTTCAACCAAGGTAAGAGAACCTATTTTGTAACCTTTGTTATTGAAGGAGATACAGATACCTTTCTTTTGCACAAATTTTATAGAGGATACCTTGGGAAAATATGATAAAAACACCAAATCGACTCTCACGAGTTGTCACTTCCAGATTATGGAGATATTTTCAACACAAGGCTAAGGTTACTAAAGAAATTTGGAATCCTGATTTGTTATGCATACTTTAGCAAATGGATTTTGTTCTTCTGTGGATATACAGAGAAAATAGGGGTAGTTCGGGTAGGATTGGTTATTTGAATAATTTTTGGTGGGAGATCAACAAGATAAATTAGAATTTTCCAGATCCTTGAGAAACTTCACAACAAATGGAGAACTCAATAACAGAAAGCTTCAAAATATTTAAAAATTCCTTCAACCAGAAGGTGTGCATCAATGGAGGCCTAGACATGCACTTTTTCACATAATATTTGAGATTCTAGCATGAAGGATCGAGTTAGAAGACCCAATAAAACATCAAAATCTAATATCATTCACACCTAAGGTACAACCAGATGCTAACAAACAATCTCTGTCAATAGATGAAAGAAAAGTGATTTTAAATCATTTATTTCATTCCCAGATGAAATCTCTTCTCGAGAAATTAAATTGTAGATTCTGCTAAACTATCACAAGGATTGAGGTTTGTGTGATTCAAAGAGATTTTGATACAAGATTGCAATAGAAACAAGAAAAACTACTCATAGACATTTTGAAATTGAAATAAACACAAAATTGGCCGAGATTTGACATAAATTAACTCAAATTTTATCGATTCATTAGCGGGGAGATTTATTTAAATAATCTCATAGCTTGTTGATGGATATACACTTGTAACCAACTCAACATGAATGAAAATCTAAGAAAAAGGAAGTTAACCTAGTTTCTCAAAAAGTTTTCTCAGAGGATGAGCTTTTATCAAAATTTTATTGTGAAAATGAACTCCCGACCATTTACAAGAGTATTCTCATTGCATTTATACATTTCATTTACTCAATTTTCCCCTAAAAGAGAAGAATATTAAAGGGTACCTTCTAGCATTTTGAAAAGTCTCGGTGTAAAAAGTAAAGTGATTGGAAGCCTTCATGTTTCCTCTCTGGTGCTTCTTCAAAAATAAAACACAGGGGCTGGTCCCTAAACATGCGCGGTCCCTCCACATCATGAAAACATATAATATCATTCTTAACACACCTTAATGGGTGAAAACCTAGAAAATATTTTTCCCCATTAATACGGGATCTGAATCATCTGATGTCCTCCACTACCGGGATATTGGGATTTTGGTCTGCCATCTTTTCTTATACAACAAACAAGTATGGGGCACCAAACTTGAAAAATGGAGGACAAAGTTTTTATGCATCAATCGGGAGATAGAAAATGTGACAGAGGCCACAAAGTGGGGTAATTTAAGGGAAAATGGTGTTATATCTGAATGAGAAACAACATGGTCTAAGAACTAGTTTGTTGGCTTGTACCAAAAATGTTCAGCCCTAATGGCTATTGCATAGGAACTAGGAAATGCTTCCCATGATCGAATCACGACAACAATATTATAATTTAATTCTCTTAAAAAGTAAATAAAAGCACCTTCTGATTTGGTCTTATGAGGGCTGGAATTCTTTCCCATGTCTTCTAAAATTTGAAATTGAAATCTTCCATGAGCTCATTGGGAGCCCTCTTTATAGTTGTTAGTTGTTCTACAAGGAGAGGTTATCTTCCTTTTCCCCAAATTGATTACAAAGGGTTGTCCCAAGATCATCCCAATTAGTGATTTTTCTTACTCCTAAACTCCTAAACCATTGAAGATCCTTCCCTTTGAATGAAGAAGAAAACACTTGATAGATACATCATGTTCAATAATTTGATGAACATATACATTAACAATATCTTGAATATGGCCACCGGAATGGTAAGATTTTCCCCGATGAATAAAATGATAATTTTTAAGGCTTCTACTGGAATGTCATTTTGGGCATTGAGAGAAAGAGGATTGCTACCAGTGAAGGTGACAAAGGGTAGATTCCTTTGTCTTAGTGCCATAATAATCGGTCTCGTAAATCTAGTAGATAAAGGAAGGGACTACCAGGGAGGTAGTGTGGAAAGAGCCCTATTTTTTGGTGAAGGTGACCTCTGAACTATGCTACCCATACTTCTCCTCCTGGTGATAATTACGATACTCAAAAAATCCTTCTTCTTGTGTTCTTGACCTTGTCTAGATTCTTCTCATTAAACTGAGCACCTCGACTACTAAAACCAATTTATTTAATGGTTCAAGTCACCAAACATGTATAAATAAGCCACAAAAGGCTAGAAATTTATGATTCACACACCAAAACTTAGAAAAATAAAGATAAATCATTCAAAATGTCCCACAGGGTGTGCCAAAATTGTTCGAGCTCAAATTTTCACTGTCCCAAATCAAAATGATTTGGGACTTTGAGGCAGATTGGGATTTTCTCCAAGCTATGGGAGTCAAACTTAGACAGACTTCCAGAGAAGGTTTACTTCCTCTACCTATTCATAAGGGTAAAAATACTCCTAGAAAGGAAAATTCAGCTACCTAACACTAACCTATAATTCCAAGGACCAGGGAGAGAGGAAAATGCATAAATTTAATATCTTAAGATAAGGGAGGTGATAACACAAATAACAAGTGGTGGAGACATTCCAGCGAGTGAAATGAGAGGAATAATGGAGAGAGGATAGGTTAGACATGAGTGAAATAGTCCCAAACTACATTTACCATCATCATTTCCATGGAGCACAACATATTTGAATCTTGTAAGAAGAATAAAGTATGCACAATACACCTACAATTGTAATGAAAGGAAATAAATGAAATACAACACAAGCTAGGAGAAATATCCATAAAAAACAAATTTTATTGCTCGAAAGGATGCACAGTTCATTACAATATAAGAATTAAGGAAAAAATCACCTTATAAGATGCTCAAATCTGAATCCTGCAACTCATAAAAGTTTTGAAAATGTTTTGATAGAGTTCCTTTACGTTTCAAAATATTCCCCCTTTTTATGTGCCTAAGCACTTACATTTATATATTTCTAAAAAAGGAGAGAGATAGGTCACCAACTGTGTCTTAATCATTTCAACCACCCACTACCCAAAAACACCAATATACGAGAGGAAGAATGGGCACCCAAAAATTGCTAAAACATGCCATTAGAAACTAGAATGCAAATGTGGTGCCAAAATTTAATCAATTATGGTGGTTGAACCACCTATAATTACAAATTAATGGCCCAAAATATTTTCCCCCATTTTTTTCTTATCAAATATTTCAAAATCATACTTTGATGATGCCAAATTAAAGGGCTTGAGGATACCTTTCAAATAAGATCAATCTATATTTGGAGCTCTGGAGTGAAATAAATAGCCATTTGAATTTTTACATGTCATGAATGTGACACATGGCAACATTTGATTAACTTCAGATATTTCCTCTACTCACGTGTGCATTACTTTTCCCTTGCCATGTTTCAGATCTATGGTTGGCTCACAAGGTCGATTTAATTCCCTTTGCTTTCTTTCATTATGATGAATTTCACTTAGGTTTTTTCCTTTATGAAATGCGAGCCAAAAAGAGAGTGCCACATAACTTCCTAGTGCCATACCTTCAATACCATTGTGAAGTATAGACCAATAGAAAATATCCATGCTTTCTTTGCAATTTACCTTTTAGTTAATTACCTTGTCGACCATGAAAAACTAACCAATAATAACGCTCCACACTCCTTTCCCTATGGCAAGTTGTAAAAACCTTGATCGACAACCGTGTGAGATGTGACCCAATGAGAAAGTTCCACACGTATCACAATGTCATAATTTCTTGCTTTATGTTTCTCTTTATTTGGTTACTTGCCTTGCATTGTAACTTTAATCTGAAGACTTAAACTATTGGAACCATAGAATGCTTCCCATAACTACATTTTATTGCATTGACTACCCAGAGCTGAAGCTTTATAAAACTTTGCTAATTTTTCTTACTTGAGGTCCGAGAAATGCACCCGCCTTGAAATTTTCTAGAATAGTGACACGTGTCCACCTTTAGCTATAAGGTTTTCCCATGAATTGTTGACTCGACTATTTCTAAGACCTAGTGGAATTATCCATTATGGCTCATTTTAGAAATTTCAAGTCCACAAAATGTAAATGTTATGAAGGGACCCAAAATCCAACCACAAGTTCCTTCACATCATGGGTGCTTTAAGTGTTTGGCGGTGTAGGACTTTTGAAAATAATTAGAATGTCTTTCAGGATTATAAATAGAACCTACCAATGCTTTAAAACTTATTCTCCCATGAGATTTTCAAATTCCAATGGCCAAAGTGATTTAAAGAGGTGGAAATTGATGGTTTTTTTAATGTCCCAATCTTGTAAAAATCGATAAATCCATTTATAATGAGTTGTCCAAATTAATCTAAGGGGAGTTAATTTGGGATGATATATATCATGAAATAAGAAGAGCTTGTGACTTAGTTAGACTCCAATGAGTATCTCTTAGAACTTTCTTAGACTCCAAATGTGCTTGGTTAGACTCCAATGAGTATCTCTTAGAACTTTCTTGGAAAGAAAAATATAAGGGCATGTTTTTATACTTAATTGACGATGATGAAGTCAATGGCCTTAACATCGAACATACCGAGGGAAAGTGAAAGGTACTAGACAAGGAAGATGAGCAAATAAATGCATATCGGTTTACACCGAATACAAAGAAAGTAAAAATTGGGACAGAGATGTACCCAAGGAATAAATAATTGGAGATTACTAGTCTGAGGCTGAATTTTCCAAGATTTTTGATCTCATTACGTGACTTTAAAGATCTCTTTCCTATGGGCTATCATGAACTAAAATGTTTCCATCCTTTTCTAGGAGAGATGAAGATAAAGCTCAAATATGGCGCGTGACTAGTTTGAAAGAGGCCATATCAGATTAATCCCAATCTATGTGTCAAGGTTAAAGACAAGATAGATAAGATGCTATAAGATGGTATCATTAAGCCCATATAAGGATCTAAATGGATTATCTCTATCGTTATATGTATAAATAAATATGGTAGGATCAAAATTTGTGTGGACTACATGATATTGAATGATTTTTATGTCTTTGATCCATTCCCTACACCATTTACTGAAGAAATTCTTAAGGGTATTGCAGGAGGTGACATATACTCTTTTACAATTGGTTTCTTAGGATATATTAAAGCTAGAATCATGTGTAAATATCAATAAAAGACTACATTTTCTATAGAGAGGGGTCTATTTTCCTATATAGTGATTCCTATTGGACTCATGAATGCACTAGAAATATTCTCTCTTGCATTATGGTACTAGGTTTTGAGGATTTCATCCATCAATTTTTACAAGTATATCTTGAAAACTGAATGGTGTATGGTTTATTCATGGATCATTGTGATTGTTTGAGACCTATGTTTGAGATATTTATAAATCTCATTGTCTCTTTTAATATTAAGATGTGCATATTTGGTACAACTTTCAAAACCTTATTGGGACATATTATTTAAAAGGAGGGTCTTTTAGTTTATCCTATCAAGATAATAGTTATATTGGGGTTAGAAGAGCCCAAAAATCAAAGTGAGGTACTTAGGGTTCCTTGGACATATAGGTTAATACCAAAAATTTATCGAAAGATATGACAAGATAGCTACGCCATTGGAGGAGCTCTTGAAGGTTAAGGGGAATTTCTAGTGGAAGGATGTGTAACAATAATATTTTGCACAATTCAAGGAAATATTGAGCACTACGCCTATCCTTCATTTTCCTAAATGGAATTTTCCCTTTCATGTCCATGTGGATTCCTCTGGAATTGTAAGTGGAGTTTTGTTAGCACAACCTGGTGAAGGAAACATTGAACATCCCATTTACTTTACAAGAAGAAATATAACACCTGCAGAAAAAAAAACTATACAACTACAAAGCATGAGTCTTTATCCATGGTGTATTCACTTCATAATTTCATAAAGTATCTTCTAGCTAATCCTTTTATATTTTATATTGACCATATGGATCTAAAATACTTGGTCAATAATCCTATGTTACAAGTTCAAATTTGCAGATGGATTTTTTTATTCTAGGAGTTTGATTTTTGAGTAATAGTAAAACTTGGTAAGAGAAAAATGGTACCTAATCACATTTTACACATAAATTCTAGGGAGGATGTGAAAATTATTGAAGATTCCATGTTGGATGCCCATTTTTTCAGGTTACAAGTGTGTGCCAAAATATATATAAGACATAACAATATTTTTTCTTACGAGTATTACACCTCAAGAGATGAAGACTATTGAAAAGAAACAAATAGTTATATACACCGCACCTTATCAGCCTAGTGGGTGGAGAACTTTATAAAATGGGTCACGATGAAGTACTATGCAGATGCATCTTGGAGCATGAACACAACATAATTATGGAATAGGTGCATGGTGGTATTTCTAGAGGATAACATGCTAGAGAATCCACCGAGCGCAAGATACTTCTAGCAAGAATTTGGTGGGAAACAATTTATAATAATACTAAGGAGTTTGAAAAGGCATGTGACCATTGTAATAGGATTGATAAGCTAGGATAGAGGAATGAGATGTCATTGCACCCCATTTCATCTACGTAACCTTGTGAAAAATGTGTTAGTTATTTTCTTGGGAAAATTGTGCCAACAACATGATGAACACGTGTTTGGTATACTAGAACTTATTAAAATTATTTAACATGATGGGATGAAGCTTCCCGACCAAGGACTATACAACCGATACAATTACACACTTTCTATAGCAAAACATTATAAACATGTATGACCACCCATTAAGCCTAAACATTGATAGGGGTGCTCATTTCCTTAACAAGACCATAAGTATATTGTTAGAAAAATTCATTGTTGTATATCACAAGAAAACTTCTTATCACCCACATGTTAATGGAATAGTAGAGACCTTATAAAAATATTGAGATAGACTTTCACAAAGATTTGTGATGTTGGTGGGAAAGATTGGGATGATAAATTTTTAGATGTACTTTGGGCATACAAAAATACTTATAAGATGTTGAATAAAACCAAACCCTTTTAATTTTTATTTAGCACAGAAGTATTGTTACCTATTGAATTCATGTTATCATCCTTGAGATTTACACACATAGGATGACTCATAGATGAACAGGCATTAGAAGCATGAATTGAAGAATTGATGCAATTTGATGAACGACATACCATTACAAGATGGAGACAAAATATGAAGAAGGCATGATAAAATGCTTTGCATGATATTTATATTTAGAACAAGTCTTTTTAAGTTGGTGGAATGGCACTTATCTATGGCTTGAAGTTTTCACGTGACTAGGGAAAACTGAATATTTATTAGTTAGGACCATTTAAAGTAACCAATATTTTGGAATCTAGCACATGTTAGTTACAATCACTTGATGGAACAATGTTATCGGGTTATTTTAGTGGAATTAGGTGAATCCCTATTATAAATAAGATTATTTTTATTATTGTAATAAGGAAGTATTTCCATTCAACTTATATTTTATATTTCAAGTTTTGTTCATTTGTTTTTGTAATAAATGTGTTCATGCGCATGAGTTGATCTATCTATGAATTTTGATGTGTAAAGGAATGCACATACCTTTAGTGTGGGGTATTAGGTAAAGGAAATCGAGCATAGTGGTGACAATGAATGAAATAATAGTGCTAATGTAAAATAGTAAACTATTTTTCTCAATGGTGTAAAAGTAAATTTTATAAGGATGAAAGAAATGAAATCTATTGATGTAGCTAAAAAGATAACATGAGGTAGGAAGTGTGGAAGGAAATGTACTCATGTGGTATAGAGGATGGAAAGGTGTGGTGTGAGAAGGTGCACACAAGGGAATCTAAAGCTTTGGGAAGTAGTTACGCGCTAGAAGGTTATGTATACCATGCATAGAGAGGAGACCTATACAAATAGGAATTAGTTGAAAAAGAGGGAAAGTAACTACATTAATTCTTGTGTATAGTGTAGAATTAAATAAACCCCAAAAGTAAAATTCTATTTATAGGGGTGCACGAGATTTTATTTTTAACTTATTCATTGAGGGATCTTGCGATATTGTGTGATTTAGTGAATTTAATCTTTGATGACCTAGGGAAACAAAACATTCAGCAAATAGAGACTATGAGCTCTTTTCTGTTTAGAAGGTTTGAAATTCTTGTGAGCATATTGGAATGTGAAGGTGGAATTAGAGGGATGGATTGTGGATTTGGTGAATCTTGAGAAGTAATCTAGTTACAGGATTGATTGTGGAGCAAGTTGCAGAGTGTTGGAAAGAAAATTTGTTGGGGTACAAATTTGTGGGTTTATTGCCAACACTCTGGGAGTCTAAGTCTCTCTAATTAACAGGTGTAACTTCTGTATATGCATGCGCGAGTGAAATTGAGTTTTCTCTAGGTGGTCTTATGGCTAGGGATCCAAAAGTGGCACTCCACTAACCCTATGACAAAGCTAGAAATAACTTGTTAGGGAATAATTTGTCTAAAGAGCATGAAAGGGAAGTGAAAAAGAGGTAGGAGAACTAATGTTACTCATAAAAATCAAATTCCTACACAAACTAGTTTGAAGTTTCATCACATGAACTAAAATTAAGAGGAAACAACTTTGGAAGTAGTAATAAGACCAAATAGAATTTAATGATCACAATGTATCAAGAAATCCCTTAGTCAAATAAATATAGAAACTCCTTTTTGTATTGATTTCTCAAACAAAATTTGTACATAGTGGAGAAATGGATGAAATTTGAGAATGGGGGAATGGAAAAATTTGGCTATCTCCTTTGTTGTCTCAATACACTCTTGAGTTTACAAAATCAATCACCAAACCCTCAAAATTGGAATGGATTTACAATTTATAGAAGAGAAAATACTCTTCATATAACCCTCAATGAAGTTTTGTATGCCTTAAAACTTTTCACATTCCTAGGAAAACATTAAGTCCCCTTTTATAACATAAAGGTGACATTTACATTAGAAGGGTGAATTATTACATTTGAAAACAATAAGGCATGTGAAGAAAAAGTGCAACCCCAATGCAAGATTAGAATATCAAGGAGACAAAAAGTAGGGGGATAGAAGAGAGGAGAGAGAAAGCAAGAATAAGGGGGAAAGAAACAATGATGATGGATAATTTTTCACTTATGAAGACACATTCTAGATGACTTGATGGAATGCACCAACATGACGATCTCTAAATCCCTAAACTCTTTGCACCTCGAGAAGCTCCTTTGGATGGTTTAAGGACACCTTGGGTTCAAGTGTTCAAAAAATTTATTAAATGACTTCACTGATGACCACAAACACTGACTCATAAAGATCCTTTATGAAGAGACAAGAACTCATAACCAATCCTACCAAGTTGAATGAATTGTTCTTATTGACCATAACTTCCACCCTGCACATGATATACCTATGACCCGAACCATATAGTGAGTTTCAAAAACACTATCAAGTTACCTGAGATGGATCTTGAATGCCCTATGAGAAATGCCTATGATGATCCCGAATGATGATGTTGACCTGAATGATCATCCCTTTATGTCCTATTGTGCCAAAATTCCCTTTGAGTGTGACTTACTATAAATAGAAAGTGCCCCAATGGGAGACTTACTATTTTTGGTAAGAGGTAATTTTTTCCTCTTCTTGACCATCCTGATGCGATGAAATCCATCATTCACTCCAGTGCACACTACCTTCACCTCAACCACTTCTCGGGATGACTTACTATTTTTAGTAAGCACCCATATAGGGAGATTACTATTTTTAGTAAGTGGTCACTCTCACTATTTTCTACTCTGAACACTCATTCTGACTTCCTGGTGATGTTCAGTGAACATTTCCTTTTCCATAGCCACTTTTGATGGTGACTTCCCAAACATAGCAAGTTTGTATAGGAAAACTTACTATTTTTAGAAAGTGCACTTCCAATGCTTGATTTGCAATGGAACATAATGTTTTAGACTCGACTTGTCTTTGTGGTCACGTCCTCTGAATTTCACTTGATTTTTCCCATTAGAATGCTTAGAAATAAAATTTAAAATTTTCTCCTGGTAGTGGCTTCGGGCATGGAGCTGCCATATCGGCCATTGATGGAGCTCAAAATTTCCAAGTCTGATTTTTGTCTCTGAATCATATTGAAATCAACTCCATTTTTATAGGTTTTTAATTTGGAGTCTATGTGCAAATTTTTAGCTCGATTCGACCATTAGATTGTTGAGAAATCCAACAAACGTGAGCTATGGCATGAAATGGGATTTTTGTTGGAACAAATGATTCAGGGCACCATTTGACCTCCCATTTGTTGCATCTTGATCATCTTGAAAATGAAGAAGCTCTGAAAAATATGGCATCTCGATCCGACTTGTATTTTTCAAGATATGAAGATTTTTTTATTTGGAGACTTCATAGTTATCAAAAATCTTCGTTTTCTCTTCATTTTTCGTCATTTCAATCCATTTTTTCTATAATATTTCTATTTTTTTAGATGAAAAAGGATTTCATGGAGTTTATTGAATCTTAAAACCTCCTTTCAAATATGGAGAAAATATGACAAATTTTGGGCAACATATGGAAGTGTGAGGGAAAAATGAGAAAAAATGCACTAAGTGCCATATTTATATCTTGAAAATTATAGGAGGGAGAGGGGAGGGTTCATTTTTGTGTCTCTTTTAGCCAAAGGGATTACGGGAACATCAATTTCCACTTCACACCTCATCGTGACACTTGTCCATCATCCGTGCAGTGAGAGGTAAGGCTCCAACTAGCTCCCGGGGCTTAACTGGCAATGCGAGAGGTCATATTAGGGTCCAAGAGGATAAAAATGGGTTGGGAAAAATTTTATGTCCCTCATGTCCCTTTGATAAAGGGAAGAAAGGGACATTAAAATGCGTTAGGCTCTTGGAGCTGACACGTGTCCTCTTGAAAAATTGGCTAAGTGTCGAACCTTGAGAGCAAACTTGTGAAGGTCGTATCTGGAGTTATCAATGGAGTGTTTTGGAAAAAAATTTATATGAATGAAAATGACTTTTTGAATCCAATGGTGGGGGTATCATATCTTTATTCCTCTATTTAAGCCCCCTAAACACATATTTTTGGTCTAGTACTTTACCTATGCACGAGAAAAACAGCCTGTAGACCTATCGCGCAAGGTTTTATGAAAATATGATTTCCCCATATTGTAGGTCTTATAATTACCTTTCCTATGATGTTTTTTTAGCTCCTAACTCCATGAAGATCTCTCGAAATCACTTCCTCAAGTTCAATTATGTTTTTTTCCTTTTACACAACTAGGGCCCGTGAAAACACTGATTATAGACCTATTGCACAAAGGTGTTGTGGAAAGTTTGATTTCACCATATTTTATGGATTTTAATTCCCATTCTAAATATGTCTTGTTTGGTTCCTAAATCCATCCAGCTCCCATAATTACTTCCCAAAGCTCGGTAGCTCTTTTTACCATGTGTACTGACTAGGCCTGAGAACCCTGTTTTTGATGAAACTACTCCAACTCCTCCAAACCTTTCCTGAATCTTCCAAAATAAATTTCATGATGTTACTACACCTTTAAGTCACCTCCATGTTTGATTTATCTCCTCTTATTTCTCCAGGGGTTGCATCGGTCTTGGGAAGGCTAGTGGTAGCCCTTCCCAACACTACCCAGAGATAGCATTTTTCAAGAAATCCTAAAATCACCTAGGGGATTGACTTGAATTTATTAATTAAATAGGGTACTATGTTAAAATGAACTAGGAGGTCATTAGAAATGACTGGGTAGACCCAAGGTTCCTTGGAAGTGTAAAACATGAAAACATTGGCACATGGGTATCATTGTCATGCTCTGAAATTGTCAATTTTTCTTTTGAACATTTGCATAACAATAAATGGCTCTAGCTTGGGGACATGGTATGGACAAAGTTCAATTAATACATGGCATGAGAAATTCTATAATGTCAACTTACAACATATTGACTAGTGCTTTATCCATTGGGCCCTACTGAGTCATGTAAACTTAAAAGAGAGATAACGAAGAAGGAAACACAAACAAAACAAAATGACAAAAGGAAAAACACAACACACACATGAAAAAGGAAAGACATGCACAACAGAAAGGGAAACATACCTAACAATCACCTATGGTTCAATGTGGGGGACAACCCACTTTCACTAAAGAAAATTTCTTTTTAGGAGTCACCCCGAAGAGGCAACACCGAATGATGATGTTTTGTTAATCCGTTGAATGGTTCCATAAAGTAGCCTCCTCTCCTCAGCTACTTATGAAATCCAGGTGCTTTCACATTTATATGTAAAATTTATAGGAGTGAGCCTACATGATCTTTTTGATGCTCAGGTATTTGCTTAGAGATTCCATTTCCCTCATTTCCTTTGAAATCATTTTCGTAGTGCCAATTTCCTTCTACACTTATCCAAATTGTTGTTTTTTATTCTATCATATCATTACTACTCCAAGGTTGGTTCTTATTTGAATAGATTGAGTAACCTGATTTTTCTTGTTTCATCCATTCACGTTCATGTACCTCCTTTTTTCAAGAAGCATCATGTTCATCTTTTTGACTCCTATCAATATGAGGTGTTTATATGTCAAATGGAGGATCAATAATGACCTCATGTCTATCTTGCAGGGCCAAGGCTTGAATCAAGAGATCAAGAATCATCTCTAGATCTTCAATAATTTTTGTTGCTTTTCCAATATCTCCTATATTGAATCCTTATATGGTGTTTCCAGAATTTCATCTTCACCCTTGAAATTTATTCACTTTGAGATTCAAGGAACCCATCAAGAGGCATTTCTTCCATATTTTTGGGGTCACTACATTTTATCACTCCTTCGTCTAGAGGAATTTCAACTTTGAGGGCTTCAAAACTCCTTGATTCGACTTCTTCATAAGAGAAAGAGTCATCTTTTTCAAATGGGAAAGAAAATACCTCACTTTCATCATTTCCTTCATAATCCATTGGCTCAGGAGGGACATTAGGTTATTTTCCTTGCTTTACTTCATCATGGATACCCTCCAAATTGATTGAGAGTTCTTAATTGGACTCATTCCTATCTTGCAACTCTATAGCCTACATCATGAGCTTGAGACTAAGCTCAAGGTCTTTAGTTTCTTCCTGCAGTGCTTAGAAATTCTTGCATTGATTTTTATTTCAAACCATTTGAGGGCTCATCACAAGCTGAATTTTCTCTTCATGGATGACATACTCAAGAGAATATTCATCTGTGAAGGGGAATGAGAAAATTTCCTCATCATGAAAAGGCTTGTCCACTGATTCCTCTATTCAAAATTCATCTAGAACTATCTCCTCTTCTTTGTGGTCCATCATCTAGAAATTCAAAATTACCCTTTTGTATTTCAAATTTTCTCAAAGCTTCTTCAAGTTCCATGCCCTCTAGGAAGGAATTTTGGTCCTATCAAAATTGGGATCTCATCATATTCTTCGGTCATCACAAAATAATGTCCTCTTGTTATTTTGGTATAAAATGTCACTCCTAGGCTTCCTAACTTTTGCATTGTGTACCTCATATTCTTCTCTCAAGAAATTTCTCCATGTCTCCCTTCACTGGTATGGTTTTGGAAGACCAATTCATCTAAATTTTCCCTCCCAAATCTCCATAGAAGCTTCGAATTAGTAACATTCCAAATGAATTCATAATGTCTACTAATATCATCATTAAAACCTTCTTTTCTCGGAAATTTAGTGAGAGCCACCTATGCATATTTTATATTCCCTATAAGTGGGAATTCTTTGGACTCCATTGAGTAACAAGATCCAATAGGTGGAGTCATGGGTAGTTTAAGAGATCTAGAAACCTTCACATAAATCACATTATCTGAGGCACCTGAATTTATTATGTAATTGTTCAATACATATTTCCCAACTAGAAGGGAGACATAAAAAGGGTTGACCTTATCTATATTTGATGCACTCATGGCTAGCATGTTCTATGAGGGAGGCACATGTGGGTTTGGTGGTACTCCTTTAGAACTGAGTGTTACAACATTAGGTGTTAAACTACCATTCATGGTATATCGAAGACATCTCTCAAATTGTTTGGGGTGAGTTCGCAAATATTTGGTTTTAGTAATTTGTACTTTGGATTTTTTTGCATATTCTATGAAGTCAAAAAGAAAATATATAGACAAGGGTGGTGAAGGGACTTATTTTGGATTTAGAATAGGTTTGGAAGCAGGAGTAGATTTTTGGGGAACATAGGGAATTTTTAATGGCACATTAGGAGCTTTCAAAGTACTAGATTTTACAGGAGAATATTTAGATTTAGAATTGGAAGAGGCATTGGAAGACTTACTTAGAATTTAGGAAGCCTCATTAATTTCTAAATGATCAAGTTTCAACAATGCGGACTCCATGCAAGGTGGAAGTGGAGATCCTCGATTGATTATTTTGTTTTTCGTGAGTCACCACAAGAGGATCTTCAATATTATTTTTATTCGCATATGTGGAGGAAGAAGCTCCATTTTGAGACTAGGAGTGAGTAAACATAGCACATGAGAAACTTGGTGCTTATTTACCATCATGATATTTTCTCCTTGAATGATATTCAATGAGTCCATTTTGAGTGTCACCACCCACTTCTTCTGTCTCTAGTAAATTTATGCCTTCACTTTCTTGTTCGAGTCCTTCCTCATCCTCTTAGATTCCACCAATCATATTGATGTGCATAGTTTCCAAGGAAATATTTTGGGGTGATCCTGCAATTTAATTTCTACTATTTATTTGAGGTGATATTCATTCCAAAAATTCCCTCTTTAGTGAAGACATTTCATTTTCCATTTTTTCAAGAAAGGATTAGTTCTTTCATCTCTAGGATGTTGAGCTTTACCCTTTGAGGGATTCTTGATCTTTCCAGATAGGATGAGATCATCATCAAGTTCAATGGCTAATATTTGCACTTCTACAATATCTCTTGGTTGAAATATTTGTAGAAAAATCCTACCTTTGGTGATTGAACACTAATAAAGAATCTCTTGACATTTTGTTTCTGATGTTGAATCCTCTTCTAGTATCCTACGAGCAACCGGTCAAAATGAGCCACAAAGTCTCTCATAGTTTCATTTTCTCCTTTCTTCATTTGTGAAAATTAAACAAGGAGGTATTCAAAGTCCTCAATAAATTTTAATATTTCCTCACACTTCCTCTTTATTTCATTCCAGGTAAGTGATGGATTGAGTAGACAAGAGGTAGAACCATTTTGATGATTTTTCTTAGAGAGACTCCACAAACAATATTACAACGACATCTTCATGTTGGAAACCAAGAATCCCACATGATGTGGTGAAGGCTGATATGTGCTCTTCAGGAATTGTGTGCTATCATGTTTGAACTTTGGAAAGTTCTTGCGGGAATCTATCGGTAAATTGTGAAGATGGGGTTTAAGAGAAAGTGCTCCTTTATTTCTTCCCCACAGAACAATGGGTTGAGGTCTTTATTCTTCATCCGTCATTATTTCTCCCACTTCAGATTCGGATTCTACTTTGGAAAATTACTCTTCAAATTCTTGTAATGATTTTTTTGCAATCGGAATATGAAAAGACATTGTGGAATATGAAAATTCACTTGATAGAATCAACAGTGTGTCTTTCAGCAATTGATTTCCATCAACTCCAATTTTTGATATTTTCATTTTTTTTTTGTTTTTTGGATTTTTTTTGTATTTTAGACCTTGAGGTTTTATTTTAGGTATAGATGCTGAAAAATCTACCTCACGGTGGGTGCCAAAATTTGTTGGCAAGAAAATTTGTCAAGGTACAAATTTGTGGGTTTCTTACAAATGCTCTAGGATTATAAGTCCCTCTACTTAACCAATGAAGCTATTGTATATGCATGTGTGAGAGAAAGTGATTTTTCTCTAGGTGGCCTTAAGGTTGAGGCTCTAACAGGGGCACTCCACTAACCCTATAGAAAAGATAGAAATATCTTGCTAGGGAAGAGTTTTTCAAGAGTGGGAAAGGGGAGTGAAAAAAGAGGTAGGAGAAATAATGTTACAGGTAGAAAATCATATTCTTGTACACACTTGTTGGAATTCTCATCACATGCACTAAAATTAAGAGGAAACAACTCTACAAGTAGTAATAAGACCAAATAGAATTTAATGAGCATAAAGTATCAAGAAATCCCTTAGTAAAAGAAAGATAAAAAACTCCTTATATTGATTCCTCAAACAAAATTTGTACATAGTGGATAAATGGAGGAAATGTTAGAATGAGGTAATAGAATAATTTGGTTATCTCCTTTGTTCTCTCAATTTAATCTTTATTTTACAAAATCAATCACCAACCCCTTGAAATGGGAATGGCTTTACAATTTATAGGAAGAGAAAAAACTCTTCAAATAACCCCCAATGATGCTTCGTATGCCTTGAAACTTTTCACATTCATAGAAAACATTAAGTTCCCTTTTATAATTAAAGGATGATTTATTACATTTGAAAACACTAAGGCATGTAAGGAAAATGTCAAAAAGTGCCCCCAATAAAGTTTAGAATATTGAGGAGAGATAAATTAGGGGGAGAGAAGAGAGGAGAAAGAGAAGGAAGAAGAAGGGGAAAGAAACATTGATGAGGAATAATCTTCCTCCGATGAAGTCCACAACACCTTCTAGATGACTCAATGGAATGCAACAACGTGATGATCTCTAAATCCCCAAACTCTTTGCACCTTGAGAAGCTCCTTTGGATGGTTTAAGGACACCTTGGGTTTAAGTGTTCAAAAACACTTATTGAATGACTTCACTGATGACCACGAACACTGACTCATAAATATCCTTTCCGAAGAGATAGGAACTCATAACCAATCCTACCAAGTTGAATGAACTATTTTTCTAATGACCGCATCTTTCACCCTACACATGATATACCTATGACCCAAACCATGTAATGAGTGTCAAAAAAATGGTCAAGTTACCTAAGATGGATCTTGAATTCCTTATGATAAATTCCTATGATGATCTCGAATGATGATGTTGACCTGAATGATCATCCCTCTATGTCCTATTATGCCAAAACTACCCTTTGAGTTTGACTTACTATTAATAGAAAGTGCCTGGATGGGAGATTTGCTATTTTTGGTAAGAGGTGATTTTTTCCTCTTCTTGACCATCCTGATGCGATGAAATCCCTCATTCACTCATGTGCACACTACCTTCTCCTCGATCACTTCTTGGGGTGACTTACTATTTTTAGTAAGAACCCATATAGGAGCTTACTATTTTTAGTAAGTGGTCATTCTCACTATTTTCTACTCTAAACACTCATTCTGACTTCCTAGTGATCTTCAGTGCACATTGTCTTTTCTATAGCCACTTTTAATGGTGACTTTCTAAACATAGCAAGTCTATATAAGAAAACTTACTATTTTTAGAAAGTGGAATTCCACTACTCTGTTTTCCATGGAACATAATTATTCGGACTTGACTCATCGTCGTGGTCTAGTCCTCTGAATTTCACTTGATTTCATCTATTAGAATGCTTGGAAATAAAACTTTAAATTTTCCCCACTGCGGTGGCTTCGGGCATGGAGCTGCCATGGTGACCATTAATGGAGCTTGAAATTTGTAGGTATGATTTTTTTCTCTAATCATGATGAAATCAAATCCATTGTGATAGTTTTTTCATTTAGATTCTCAGTGTGCAAGTTGTTTTCTTGATCCGACTATCATCTTCTTGAGAAATCCAACAAATGTGAGTGTAGACACCAAAATTAGGTTGTACCACCCTTATAACTGCGTTAATTAAATTAACCATACCTTACATATTCATATCCCATAGTGCACATGATTAATTGAATTAATTAATTTAATTAATTTAATTAAAATCCTCAGTTGACCACATCACCTAGCCATATCACCTAGAAACCTCATCATGGAAATATTTTTAGCATGTTTTTTGTAACTAAGACTCAATTTCTACTTACCATAACTAACTGAGACTTAGTCTAACCCTAAAATCAGATACATGCTCTTTATGTAACAACATGCCCACTTATCTAAGCACAAAATATCATTTTAGACCTGAACGAATGGGCATAACTAGTGTAGACACACGAAATATGCTTACACTTAGCATTTCATCCAATTCAACCAATTGATTTACACCTCGTTAATTCCCCACTCTTCTCTCCACTCTCGAAGGCCCATTTACAACACCTTCTCGGTTGTATTCCTCCTATAATCAGATTATTTGGCTAATATATCTCCTATTAGCTAAACATTCCTCATTTTGAGCATTCGAACCTCTCTAGTTTTCTCTAGACCACTTCTATTGGCTTCGTAGGCTATCTATAAGTCATAATTGGTTATCCAGACCCTACCAACTCTCAATGAGTCTCTAATCACTTTCTAATCAAGTTTAACTAACCCAAACCCTAGTTAACTAGCATAAACCAAGCTTAACTAAGCCTAAAGCATGTTTATCCTAATCTAATCTAAAAGTTCTTTTTGAGCTTTAGTCCCACATGCACCCAAAATTCAACATCCTCTCATTTGGAAAACTATAAATAGAAGGGTCACCCCTACCTCTCAACCTTACACCTTGTTTTCATAACAAAAATCTCTCATATTTGGAGATCTTGCAATTAGAAATCATTTGTGATAGCTTTAAGTTATAGAACACTTGGATCTTGGCCATACTCCATTGTTGAGAACTATTATCCAAATGTGCCCCCTGCTCATTTTGTGGCTAACTCCCTTTCATTCTTTCCTTCTATTGTGCCTCAGTCATAAATTTTTACTTTTTAGGCACTCAAAACCTTCTGGAAATGACACCATTGGATAGAGCTCTTTCTCAGCTTTCTAGAAAGGTAAATATTTCCTCCTAACTCCACGTATTTTTCAAGTTATGGCTCGGTAGAGTTTTTGTGGGAAATTTTCCCTTGCAAGGTCTGCAGCCAATCAGAACTCACCACGTGTCCAGGTCAAAAATATCAAAGCGATCCGATTTTGGCCTATTTTTGCCCTAAAACTTCAAATCACCATAACTTTCGATCCAGAGCTCGGATTTTCACGTTCTTTATATCAATGGAAAGATGGTGAAATTCTCTACAAGATTCCATGGTCAATTTTGAATTTTGGTTTAGTTTGGAGGGAGAAAATAAAAAACACTTCTGGTACGCGCCCATGGATAAAACTGACGTTTCAACAACCAATTTTAATGCAAAATGGGTCGCATTCTTCTCCAACATGGTCAAAAATGTCAGGGCATGGGTTTGTAAGGACCTCCATGTTGTTTTTAATGCATTTTGGTCAATGGGGAATGGCTCCCACATTTTTTCATGTTTTCTCTCTCCTGGGCTCGACCCATGCACTGTAAAAGCCAGATTTGGCTCATTTTTCAAAGGGGGAACACTTTTTTGCACAGCAAGCTTCATTTTCACTTTTAACAAGTGATTTTGGCAAGTATCAGACCTTGCAGGGGATTGTAACAGTTTTTTACCTCTTTGGTGTTGGAATACAAGGATTTTGATGTTGAAAATCACAATGCAGGCTCTGTGAATGCTTTCAGTCCTTTGTATGTGTTGTTTGCTTCATTTCAAACCCTTGTTTATAGCTTATCAACCTGTGCATGATGTTTTATGTTGCAATTTCTAATTTGTGTCAATTTGCATGAGCAAGAAGTGCTGACCACTCCTTTGGTGTATCACCCTTATCGCTTTAATTTTAATTTTTACATTTATTATCCCTGTCTCCTTGCAAATTAAGATAAAATTAGGATCTGAACCTCTGCAGTTGTGCAAATAATAGATCTGATCAGAGGAGTTTGAGGAACCAGCCTCTAATCTAGAGATTCCTCTCTCATTTTACAAGTCCCACACTTGGAGAGAGGTTTCAATGTTGTGCAATCACACTGGATGCCTAAAACATCAACTTAGAAACCTGATTTGCATCCAGGGGTGCTGCTGATTTGCAACAACAGTTTTGGCATGCACGGTGGGACCTTAGAGGTCTTCCACTTCATATTTTGTAGGTTGGTGTGTTCCTGTGAAGATTTCAGCCTTTGGAGGCACTTGCAAACACATCTGGCGACTCCATCTGATCAACAACCCATTTCTGAAGTTGCAGACCTATTTTTCATCCATTTCCATCCATTATTCTTTCCATCTCTTTCATTCTTTTCCATTCCATGAAGTTGTGCAATCATGACTTCATTTCCATCATGGAACTCACATTTACAACAGCAGCAATGTTTCCCACCTCCAACATGTTTTTTAAATCCTCCAAATCAACATTTTGAACAAATTCAAAATCAGCATACATACCCATATGAGCAGCAATGCCAAAATCAGTTTGGCTATGGAGCTTTCCAAGAGCAAGGGTGTGCATACAATGAAGACAATCAGATGCAAGATGCTAGTCTGTTGGAGAAAATCCAAAAGATAGAGGTAAACATGGTGCAATCCAGGGCTCAAGCACAAATGAAAGCATTTGGAATCGGTTGTGGAGCACCATGTCCATGGGTGTGACCTTTCCCAAGGCATTACAGCCCTCAAGAGAAGTTTGACTTCATGATTGCAACGCTGCCATTTCTTGCAAAGTGGATTAAAGGAATAGAGGTGTATGAGAGGAGTATTTAACAACCTTGTCAATGGGTAAGCACACCATCTCATGCCTTTTCTTTTCCTCTTTCCCAATCTGTTTTATCTCAGTAGTGTCAAGTTTTAAACTCTCCATCTGTTTTCCCAAGTGTTGAATCCATTTCTCCACCCCCTAGTCTTCCACCTCATCTCAATTCTTCTGTCGTCCTTTTCCTTCCAAACAGTCATCCCCTCCACAAGAGCTAAATGAAACACCCTCTCCTCCAAAGAAACAATAGGTTTTACCTCCTCCACCACCACAAAAATTGCAAAAATCAGTCATGAAGGACAGCAAAAGAGAAGCCAAACAAGGATGAAGAAATTCAAATTTTGAAGAGTTGGGCTCTTAAATTTGGGATGAAGAAGATCCCTTTGCTGATGAAACCTTCAAAGAGGTTGGAGTTATAGAAAAAATGGCAATTAGGACTGATTTTGTTGCAGCGTAATAAGAGCAAAAAGGAGTTGCAGAGATCAACAATCAATTTGTTCATAATATAGTGTCCATGTTGGTACCCTATTTGAAGGAAATGCTGATCCAATTCAAATTGTAAAAATCAGTCATGAGGGACAACAAGAGGAAGGAGAAGATGCTCCAAATCCAAAAGAAGAGGAGCACATTCCAGCTGTGGGGGAGAAAAGTGCAGATCCAAAGGCTTTGAGCACAAAGTAGGTTATAGAAGAACCTTCAGTTCTTCTCTCTACTTCATCTCTCTCAAGTTCTAGTACTGAAGAAGAGTTTGATCCCTCAAACTCAATGCTGGAGGATGAAATAAACCATGGTGATCAAGTTACAGATCAAGAGAACACCATGCGAGAGGTTGAACATTTTGCAACATGATAGCAATGAGGTCACTTTTACTGCTCCGATTTGGAGGACTGTTTTGATGAAGAAGAACCGGTTGAGTTTCCACCATTCTCTCTTTCATCATCCATCTTCCAAACACAAGAGCCTGTTGTCATGGAGGAGAGTATTCATTTGCAGCAGCCTACATCTTATAGAAGCTCTTTGGAACCAAGATTGGAAGATTTTAATCTTTCATGTCCTTCATTGGAGGAAGAGAAAGGGCAGAAGGGTTCTACCATTTCTTCCACACCATCCATTCAAGGTCTACAAGAGAACTCCATTCTTGGAGTTGAAAATCAGAATTATGGGCATACTCAATGGATCAGACCTTGCCCAATCAGGTATTTGGCTTCATTGGAGCCAAAGGAGAAGCCACAACCAGTCATGCTTGCTTCTAAGCATGAGGATGAGCTACAAAGTTCCAAGGATCAGCTGTCATACCTCTCCAATCCAAATGCAGAGCAACTAAAAGAGGTATTGGATTTGTTTTTAGTTGACACCTTGCTAATTTGGGTAGAAGACCAGCTTCTTGTTGATTTTCCACTCATCCAATCAGCCATACTCAGCTCCAAATCATTTGCATGGCTGCCAATTTTGAAGAAAGGAAGCTATTTTGCACAACCAGTTGCAGGGTTCATTTAGCTCACCTTTGCTTCCAGTTAGAGTAGAGTAGGTAGGTTTGCTTTCAGTAGAAGAAGTGCTTGTGCACACTCTGCATGTTCCATTTGGAGCATGTATGATTTTTAGTTTGTACATAGTTTTGGTGCTGCTGGTTTCGCTCTTGCATAGTTCATTTTGATGGCATTTTGGTGGGAACAACTCCATGTCCAGTGGGATTCAAGCGGTTCAGAGGGAAGTTTTCAAAGTTCAGATCAGTTTTCAGGCTACTACTCATGACTCCATGCCTAATGGATTGCTTTAGGCTACTGATCATTCATCCAGCAGGCAGATGACCCCTCTGAGTCACCAAAATTGTTATCCAAATGTGCCCCCTGCTCATTTTGTGGCTAACTCCCTTTCATTCTTTCCTTCTATTGTGCCTCAGTCATAAATTTTTACTTTTTAGGCACTCAAAACCTTCTGGAAATGACACCATTGGATAGAGCTCTTTCTCAGCTTTCTAGAAAGGTAAAGATTTCCTCCTAACTCCATGTATTTTTCAAGTTATGGCTTAGCGGAGTTTTTGTGGGAAATTTTCCCTTGCAAGGTCCGCAGCCAATCAGAACTCGCCACGTGTCCAGGTCAAAAATATCAAAGCGATCCGATTTTGGCCTATTTTTGCCCTAAAACTTCAAATCGCCATAACTTTTGATCCAGAGCTCGGATTTTCACGTTCTTTATATCAATGGAAAGCTGGTGAAATGATCTACAAGATTCCATGGTCAATTTTGAATTTTGGTTTAGTTTGGAGGGAGAAAATAAAAAAACACTTCTGGTACGCGCCCATGGACAGAACTGACGTTTCAACAACCAATTTTAATGCAAAATGGGTCGCATTCTTCTCCAACATGGTCAAAAATGTCAGGGCATGGGTTTGTAAGGACCTCCATGCTGTTTTTAATGCATTTTGGTCAATGGGGAATGGCTCCCACATTTTTTCACATTTTCTCTCTCCTGGGCTCGACCCATGCACTGTAAAAGCCGGATTTGGCTCATTTTTCAAAGGGGGAACACTTTTTTGCACAACAAGCTTCTGTTTTCACTTTCAACAAGTGATTTTGGCAAGTATCAGACCTTCCAGGGATTGTAATAGGTTTTTCTACCTCTTTGGTGTTGGAATACAAGGATTTTGATGTTGAAAATCACAATGCAGGCTCTGTGAATGCTTTCAGTCCTTTGTATGTGTTGTTTGCTTCATTTCAAACCCTTGTTTACAGCTTATCAACCTGTGCATGATGTTTTATGTTGCAATTTCTAATTTGTGTCAATTTGCATGAGCAAGAAGTGCTCACCACTCCTTTGGTGTATCACCCTTATTAGTTTAGTTTTAATTTTTGCATTTCTTATCCCTGTCTCCTTGCAAATTAAGATAAAATTAGGATCTGAACCTCTGTAGTTGTGCAAATAATAGATCTGATCAGAGGAGTTTGAGGAACCAGCCTCTAATCTAGAGATTCCTCTCTCATTTTACAAGTCCCACACTTGGAGAGAGGTTTCAATGTTGTGTAATCACACTGGATGCCTGAAACATCAACTTAGAAACCTGATTTGCATCCAGGGGTGCTGCTGATTTGTAACAACAAGAACTCCTTCATCTTGCATTCATCCATTCCAAATATAGTTAGTAGGGGAAGATCTAAAGTTTGGCCATGTAGCCAACTTGGAGAGATCTCTTCACTATTTTTGGGAGTAAACAACACACAATTTGATTTCTTAGAATCTAACTAGGTTCACTTTCATTAAGCATTCATGGAGTAGAGAGTAGTATATATGCTAGGGTTTGAATATTTGTTTCAAATTTATATATGCATAGATATTTTCTTGTTTATCTCTTATCTCATGGTGCATGGATGAGTAAAGAAAATCTTTGAGGTTCTTTATCTTCATTCCATAGCTTTTGTAACTTTCCATTGCACACATTTGGCACGCCCGATGGGACATGAAGTCCATCCTCCATTAATGGAGTCTTGTCAAGATATTTATTTTCAGTTTTCTAACCAATTTCATGATTTTTAGGACAAATAGCTTGTTATTTACATGATTTCATTTTTAAGTAGGCTAAATCATCCAAGATCATGTATATTTTTTGGGGTTGAGCTAAAAATAGGCTTCTTTGACTAACCTATAACCTATTTGCTTTTGAAAAATTTCAAATTCCATGATTTTTGCAGATTTTATAGGGGGTGCATGTAGGTGTCATTCAGGTGCGTCTGCATTGAAATAGGCGTGCACACATCAGTAAAGGGGTGCATCTACGTCGAACTACATTCACCACCAATCTTCCGGAGGCCATAACTTTTGCTTGCGAGCTCGAAACGTCTCCATGTTTTTGTGTTAGAAAGGTATTGAAGAGAAATACACAATGGAATCATAAAATTAGGATTTTGACTTATAGAAAAATTATGGTTTACATTATTAGGTAAATATTCATTTTCTAACGTATCTTAAAGTCTAAAAAATTGTTTTCTTGGCCATTCTAACACTTTGAAAGGTTTTGTGACACTAATAGTGATTTGTAGGTTTCTTTTCCATCATATTTTTGTGCTAACTTAGTTGAGTGTTCACATTTTTCATTTGTAGGGGTCCTTTGAAATGTGTATGCTCTTCCCTCGCACCTTTTAGGTGATCTTGGGAATCAAAAACGTTTCAAAACCTTCTATTTTTGCTTCCAAAACACTTCAATTTAAGCTTTAAAATAGATTAAAGTTCAAAGTTGGCTAAAATGAGTTTCCTTCTGCAAAAACACTTAAGGTATTTTCCATATATTGTTTTAGTTGGGTTTCTGTGTTGTGTATGCTCTTCCTTCACGCCTTTTTTGGGATCTTAGGAATCAAAAGCAACATGCAAACTCTCTTTTAATATCATGATATTTTATGGAAAAATACTAACTCCTTACATATAGGACCTAACGCTTGTCAAAGAAAGGAGGAGCTAAGACAAAACAAAGAACCCACTAACACGTGTTTTCATACAGGTTGCCAAATGGTGTGCTACTTAAAACCACATTTAAGTTAAAAAGATTAAAAAAACACACCATATTCAAAACACTGTATTGCAGGTTTTGGAAAAGGGTACATCCCTCTCCAGTTAATTGGAACATAACCCCTTTGGCATAATGCCTTAACTGTTAGAGGGGGAAGCCACACATTTAATATTACAAACATCTCATACCCTAGAAAAGAGTGGCTACATGTTTGGTCACTTGTAAACTAAGATCCTCGAGATATGTTCGGAGGTGAACAACAAATTTCTACATATCGAGCACAAGATGGTGAATGGGACTAAGTACAATATTGATATGTACATTTAAGATAGTATTGTTGAAGAATCCCAAACCCAACATGAAAGGGGTGAAAAGATAACCCAGGGGTCAAGTTTTCTAGTGATTGTATTTTGGGAGATTAGACTCCCAGATGGACCACTAGGGTGCGAGTGGGAGAACCCATTGGCCATTTGGTCCTCAAAACAAAGGTTTTCAAAGTATTTTTGTGATGGGGCAATAAAAAATGCATAAAATGATCACTTGAACTTTTGGTACAATAAGATGCATTATGCCTTTTAAAATGAATTGCACACACCTAGGGAGTTTCCAACTATCTTGGCTAGACAAGAAGAATTTTCTATGATGCAAAACTTATGTGTTGTAATTTTTTTGTTGATGAATGGAGAAATGGGTCCTTGGTGCAAGTTTCCTTTTGCCTTCACACCCAATTACTTTATAAGTGTGGTTGATAAGATCAAGGATGTGCATCTATTGAAGTTTAACATAGATAAGGTTAATGCATAATAGCATAATATGTGCAATATCTACTATTGTGTGGCAAAGTAACCTTATTAAGAAACCATGAAGTTATATAGGATGGACCTAAATCCTATTGTAAATATGGAAGTTAGTAAGGAAGATTAAAGAGTATACCTATACCTATGCCCAAAGATGTAAGATGGTAAATTGGTAGAGGTGCACGACAAAAATCTTATACCACCACCTTCGGGAAAGGAATCCAGGAGAAAAAGGAAGAACTACAAGCTATAAGAGGAAGAGGAAGAGATATATTTCCAGGTTGGACCATAGTGCACGGAAGAGGATAAAAACAAAAACCAGATCAATTTCAGCATGCACACCTCCTCAAATATCTCTAGCAATCCAAATTTATAACGTGCATGTGGTAATCCCAAATAAGGATGAGTAGGTTGATGAAGAAACTCAAGGAATTAGTGATGACTCGGGGGAGAAGAGAATTTCCATATAATACATGTGGATGAAGAGGATAAAGACCAATATGAGGAACTTGAAGAAAAGGATATACACTTGAACTCCTTAGAAATGAAAAAGGACTGAGAGGGGGTGAATCAGTCCCTAATAAAACCTTTCTGTTTTATATTTCAAGCATCAAACAAAAAACCCTCATAAACCACATACATTAATTCTTGATCACCATTAGATATAGTTCATCATGAAAATCATGCATAATAGGAAAACAAGATATACTCAGAGTCTTTATTTATTGATATTCAAACAAAGTAGAGTACAATGACTTGATCTCCTCATCAACAGTCTACAATGTACAATCAAGAGCTCATAAATATTGTACTGACATCAATATATTGTGATAATAGCATTCAACTACAAAACAACAAGACTTATCTCCTTCATCAACTTGTTGTTACAGAGACTTCATCATCTTTATTCCACTACAACCAACTACTGACCTAGAAGAGACTTCCAGGGGTTTGGGCTATGCCCAAGGGGTTTTTCTTTGCAATTTTTTTCTTCAATAGAATATAAAAGGTAGTTTTCATCAACTTCATGTAATATTAAAGAATCTTATTTTTGTACACCATCCACTTGAATTTTCATCTTACACACAAAAGTTTCATTTCATAACTTCCTCCTCAATACATTTGGATCACAAGACTATTTGAATTCTACAAAAATCTTGTTGTTATAATTTTGAGCTCCTACATACAATACCAAACTCAAAAACAAAACTATGGCTATATTTTACACTTGAATCCTATATTAACTTTAGTTTTCTCGAGCTCAAGACAATAACTGATGTGACTCTTCATATCAATATTTTGTTTTATATGCCATTTTGACTTCTTGTCACTTGTTCACACTTTAAATTTTCATCTTCCAATTCTACCTTAGAGGGGAAGAGCACAAGTTTGTAACTGGTAAAGGTATTTGAATTCACCAAGAACTCACACAACTTGAGTTAAATGATTGGGATTCAAACCAAAAATTGAAAGATGAGAAGTTCATTTTGCAACCTTGTTTTGAACCAAACTGCTAATTTTTTTTTAAGAATCAAAATAAACTAACCTATTGGGGTATGCAAGAGCATTACTATAAAACTTCATTTGATGACACAAGATCCTTCAAGAGCCTTGAAACATTCACTTAGAGGTAAAGACACTCAAACAGTCTACTCAAACCATCACAGTCAAGGAATTCTCAGAGGTTCTGTGTAATATTCCTTATTGTGACATGAAAAATGATGAGAATGGGTTATTCAAACAACTTGAAACCTCTCCAAGATTTTTTATCCTTTGTAAAGGTGATCTCAACAAGATAGACCACTTCAATTGCAATAAAAGACATTAATTTGATAGTCTTGGCACAAATTCACCTTGATGCACGGTTTTTTGAGAACACAGTCAAAAATTCTCCTCGAATTCAACATGAAAACTCTTGATTATTTTTGCAAACATTTTGTGCCATCAAAAATATGTCTCCACAAATTTTCATGATTTTTCATTTGAGGGAAGTTGATATTCGAGCAAAAACCTCTTACAAACCCTAGTTTTAGGGTATGGAATGACTGTATCGACCGAGGTTACCGAAAAAAATGATTTTTCACTCTAAATATGATGAATTTTTTTTTTTAAAATGTTGAGCCTTTATGAGGCATTCCTCCATCTCGGGAAAATAATTTCCAGGCATGAACAACTTCCAATATTTCTCAGTTAACTAAAATTATATTATATATGGTAATACAGACCTCGATAGTGCTATCAATATTAAGAGGAGATAATTTCAAGTTTTATGTAATGTATAGATTGGCTAGAGAGAATCATTTGGAGTCTCAAACACAATTAGAATGGCCCACCAACATATTTGAGTGCAATGCAATAGATTGAACCACCTTAGTCTATTCTAAGAACTTCAAATACCATAACACAATTACTTAAATAAATAATGTGCGGTATAACATACTCAAATTGTCCATAAGTAAAATAAAATCATCAAGATCCACCCTAAACACTCATTGCCAACCCTTTATTCCAAGATATGCTTTAATACAAATAAGAAACATGCTCTCTAAACCCTGAGACTTCTAAACAACCACATAGCCAATAGTGAACAAGATTCACCAAAACAAGCAAGAGCACTCAAAGATCTTTCTTGATCATGTTCAAGGTATTTGAAAACTTCTAGGAATGATCAATACTCACATGAATTCAAAATCCTAGCTTTAGGACCATTTTACCTTTATACATCCCAACTATAGCCACCACACTTGTACTCACCATGAGGTCTTTAGAATGAACTAAATCATATTAAAGATCATAAAAACTCAAGGAGCATGAAAATATCGTAGTAGACCATGACTATCTTCAAAATTTCACATCCAAGTTATTTTAGGTTACGTAGACCACTTTTATTATTGCGACTCAAGAAGATGCCCAGAGAGAGAAAAACATAGTTAGAAGAATGATAATAACTTTCGTAAAACATGTATAATTCAAATGAGAATTTTGTAATATTTCAAGCTTGGAATCCTCTAAACAAATTCATTCTATGATTTATCTAAAGGAGGAACTATATTTTTTTGAGTGTTAAGAAGCCAAACACCTTATTATGCATTTTTCAAAAATCTTGTTTTAGAAAAACTAGCATAACTTTCACATACCTTCTTAGAACTTGATGAAATTTGGCCCGGAGCACCACAACTCACCCCTATACATGATCCATATTCTCTTTTTACATAATTATGCTAGGAAATCAAGGTAATTTTTACATGAGTTAGAATAATATCATGTGTTATTATTATGAGTTGTATTTAATGAGTTGTTTAGGAGTTATAACAACTCATGTATTTGAGATTAGTTGTTACGAGTTGTTCTAAACAACTCGTATAGAATTAGTGAGTGGTTTTAGGAGCCTTAATAAGATTCCTATTTTATAGGATATATATTTCATATATAAATGTATTTCCCAGATGAATGAATACAAAGATTTTTATTATCATTTTCTATCTAAATCTGCTGTTATACCTTCATCTAGTATCAAAGCAAGAATTCTATGAGAATTTATATATAAAATGCATATTTGAATTGTCCAAGGGGAATTTTAATTTGTTCACCGCTCCGTTTTGTATAAATTTTGATATATTTTGTGTTTAGAGTTGTGTGCTTGAAAAATGTGAAGGAGAGAGGATTCGGGTTCTTCTTCATTCATGATTTTTCTAGGCGTCTTAGCAAAAACATTGTTCTTACATTGAGGAATCGACAAGATACAATTTGCGTTGTACCTTGGCATTAGCATGGAGGAGGACGTGTTGTTGACGACACAATCCATACTTTGTAGACCATACTGGGCATGGTCCGTGTTGATTGACCTGATTTGGCCAATAACAAAGTATCTACGATTGTCTGTATGTGAATAAATTTGGTGTTCTCATCAAACCTACCCACGTGCTTCACATTCGTCAATAATGACGAATCTCCAAGACCATCAATATATCTGGAAATAGCATATGCCTGAATGACTTTATTGGCAGTTTAAGATTTACATCAGTATTGAGATTCAAATTTCTACATTGTAGACTACATGTATTTGTATTAGACTAGCATCAGTTTGAACCTTCCATTCTCCATCGACTTGTTTGCCCACCATTTCGACACATGGCTCACGGGTATGGAGACAAGTTTAGTTTTATAGAGTCGATTTTCCATGAGACATACCTATTTTAGTTTGGTTTATCTCAAAATTCCAAATGTCACGAGGTCTATGTTTATAGGTTATAACTTTAGTGCTGGTTTCTTTATAATTAACGAGTCTGTGACACTCGCTAAAGTCCCATAATTTTTAAATATATGATAGGTTTAGTTTGTTTTGTTTATAAACAATGTTTAAATCTATGTAATGTGGACAAGCTTCTATGTTGTCAAGTGTCAGTGATTACAAAAATTGTCAACATCATAGTTATTTAATATATTGTCATTTTGTAGTCGTCATTCCAATGTTTATGAAATAGTTGTGTTGTCAAGAGTCATATTTGTATATTATTTTTATTGAGTTTTTTTAGCATAAATTGTAAAAGGAAGTCAACATTGTAATTCTTTGGTAAAAATAGTCAAAATAAAAAACGAGTCATTGTAAAAGTCTGAAAAATAACAAAAAATTTCCTTATAGACACATTTTCAGTGGAATCTAACATACAATTGAGATATGTAAATTTGAGTGACATGATCACATTCTGATAAGGTAGAAGCATAATTTACTAGAGGAAGGAGGCACAAGACTATAGAGGACAATCAATGTCCCCTCACAAGCCACAAGCGACGGGGCCACATAATGCGGTTGTGGCATCTCTTTTTAAGTTTTTTGGAGTGTGCAGAATAAAATGGTGTGTTGTTTCCTTCCCTTGCTCTGATTAAAATAATGATAATGTGCATTGCATATGCTTTGAGAAAATTTTTAGAGGAGGGAAACTAAACTTGAGTGATCCTCGACTACCGAGATTCTTTAACTATCATACTTCTGACATCGATTGTCTAGTGAAATAGCATTTAATGGAAGTGAAAGCGAAACCGTTGAGTTTACGTATGTAGATGAATCGGTGGAAGTGTGATCATCCGAAGGGGGATTCACCGTGGTGAAGTAGATTGGTCATGTGAAATAAGATCTAGACGGTAAGTAGATCCAAGCCAGCAGTATGTAGACCTAAAAGTATGTAGAGGCATATGATTCGGTTTCCGATTCTTTAGATGTTTTTTCTTCCCATGTAAACACTAAGGGCGGAATGTTAGGAAATCATGGTACTACTTACATGAGTTAGATTAATATAGTCTTTTATTATTATGAGTTTCATTTAATGAGTTGTTGAATAGTTATAACAACTCATGTGTATTTGATATTAGTTGTTACGAGTTGTTCTAAACAACTTGTATAGAATTAGTGAGTGGTTGTAGGATCCTTAATAGGATTCCTATTTTATAGGATATGTATTTCCTATATAAATGTATTTCTGGATGAATGAAAACAAAGAGTTTTATTATCATTTTTCTATGTAAATATGCTACTGCACCTTCAAATTATTCATATATTCTTATATTCTATCTCATTTTCCTCAGTTTGCACTATTAGTTCTCAAAGCCAATTTTTGTGAACTTTTGAATTTTGAATCAAGGAGACAAATCGAGCTTTGTTTTTACTCACACATAATATAGAAACTATTTCTATGCTGTTCTCAATCTCACATGACCTTTCCATGACATGTACCAACTTCTCACACCTTATCAGGCTCCAGAAATAGGCTTAAAAGGGTCAGTTTATACTATAAATTCCACTAGATGACCTAATACACCTTGTAATAGATCTTTCCCATGCTTACAACATCATATTTTACCTATATCCCATCCGATATAGACATAAAAATATGTCCATGCTTCCAATGGACTCCTGCCTCACAAACAAAGCCTACAGAACATTGAAACTGTTCTAAAACCATCCTAAATGCTCACTAACCCACCGAGATGCAAAATAAATAATTGATAAGGAACTACCAATCAAAATTCATGCTCGTTAAAAATCTTCACTTCACCATTCACTTATTTTCCATCAATGCCACTTGACATCAATGACAAAACCAAAGTGACCCAAGCTTCAAAAAATCTCCCCCTTTGTCATTGATGGCAACTTACTCAGAAATTTGATGGAAAATGCACATACTAGTAGCTTCATAACCACCATTCCTAGTTTCTAATAGATGCTCTCCTCCTTTTACATCTATTACCATTGGGAGCATTTCATGTGTTCATTCTTCAAACAATACTCATTCCATAGTACAAGGTGTTCATGCATCATGTAATGGAAGAGGCTACAATCATCATCTTCAACTTATTAATTAAGGGTTCTACTTCATCAAATATATCCTTCCCCTCTCTTATAATCTCTTTATCCCCATCTCCTTTCTCTCTCCTTTCTAATTCTTCATTGAGCACAATCATTATTTTTCGTCTTATTCACTTAAGTGACCTATTTTAAATTTGTAAAATTATTTTCTCAAAATTATAAGAGAAATACTTAATTCATGGAAAACGAAAGGTCACAAGTGGAATATGGAAATGAAGAGTCATATGAGGGAGGTGAAAGGACAATTCAGATTACTATAAATTGGGATGGCCTCTCCATTCCAAAGGGATTCTGAATTTTGAAGAACTCCTACTATGTAGCATTGTGAATTTTGATAGCTTGGTTGAAGCTTTGTATTCATCACTACACATGGAATAAAAGCTACACTTATTCTATTTCTCTTCCTTTTTCCCTCTATTTCCCTCTTGTATGCACTTTGTAAGCATGGTGATCAAAGAGAGATTTGAATATTCGATGAATGAGCCTCAGAAAACTTTGTGTTTATGTGGGTTTTTTTTGTCTCACTAACAACTTCATTGTTTCTTTCTTCTATATTGGATGTTGAACTACTCTGGTTACTAGGTGTGAAGCTCTACAATCTACTCATGGTAGTAATCTTCCTTAACTAGTTTCCTCCCTTTCTCCTCAATTTTGTAACTTACTCCCTTGTACCCCGTACAAGAACTTTACCACAGGTTCAGTGGAGTGTCCATGTCTGATCCTTGACCAATTTGGTCACCCACAAAATTTAGATTAGATTACTATTAGTTACATTTAATAATGGGAGTTGTATCATTCAATGCAGAGGGGTTTATCCCTATGAACATTGGTGGAGACACCTGATTTATCCACCTGATTTTTTTCTCGCCAAATGTTTTTGGTGACTACGTGTTGGTCGTCAAATAGGACTTTTAAAAGAGCAACGGTCAGGGGGGACAAGAAGTCCCTCCTCTTTAATGGGAGAGGTTCCCTTATTCGAAACGAACATATTTACAAATGTACAAGACATGATTTGTTGGTTAAACTTGGATATTACGGAAGTGTTTTCTATGAAGATCATCAATTACAAAAAGGACCGAGGAAATGAGAGTACGGGAAAGAGCGAAAAGACAAAATGCAGAATTATAGATATCGTAGTAATTCTATATGTATGCGAAGTCATAGCGAATTGAAACAAGATCATTTGTATCGGATAAATAAGATGGAATTCAAAGACACAAAGTTCTGTAAACAACATCTACTAGAACACAAAGTTTCTTAACATAACACGATTCATTAATCAAGGACAAAAAGTTCCTTCTTGGTTATACAAGATCACCATGCTTGCAAAGTTGAAGAGTATGCAATCGGCAAGACTAATAAACTTGAGACAAATGATCTTCACAAAGAGAATAAATGAAAGCTTAGGAATAACAGAGATCAGATAGACAAAGAATGGAAAGTCCTTCTGTATTGATTTCTTTATGATCTATTTACACTTTTCGAAAAATAAGCCAAGTTCTTCCTTTTTTTAGAATGGCGTAAAGAAGGCCATTATATAGCTTACAATTCAGTTACTCTTCGTAACCGTTTCTTTTAACTAAAGAATAGTTAAGGACCGCCAATCGCAGTACCTCAACCTATTACAAAGAAAATAGAAAAGAAAGGGAAGAAGAGAAAAGAATGGGGAAGAAGACAGGTGGCCAGTCACTGAGAGGGACCCACCGACTTCAGAATCCGCTGCCTGAATTTCTTTAACGCCTCAGCTATGTCTCTGCCACGAGGGACTGACGTGTTGGCCGTTGACTGAGTCCAGAATCCAAGACATTTCTCCATCTCTTTATCAAACTCGACATGAGTATGATAATCTTTATTTGCTTCTCCAATGGCAGATTGAAGAGAGCAGATTTCCTTCATTTTCTCTTTGGAGATGGAGCTTTCCTTGAATAAATTATCTTTTACAAAAGCTCTGAACTAAGCTTTGATTTCTTGCAAGGAAAGGGAAACACTAGAATTTTCATCCTGAAAATGATAGTGTATATCTTTGAAAGCAGAGACAACCAATGTCTTGAAAGCTTCGCCCTTCTGCCAACTGTTCTTTAGTTCTCCCAAAGCCTCCTCCAGAATTTGATCTTCATATTGATAGTATCAGAGCCGCAACCTAAATTCGGGGAGGAATTACAGAGAAAAGGGATACACGCGCAGGGAATTAGGTTGCGAGGGTTCGAGCAAGGGTAGCATGGAAACAATGCAAGAATTGCAAAGGTGGCTTGCTCGTTATATAGCCATTGAGGAGAGAGAAGGGTGATCAATGTGCATTTAATGCATACCCACCAATTTGAATAAGTAGGATATTCGGGTAGAGCGGCAAAAACTGGTACGAATGACACTTGGTTCACTTGGGACATGTGAGACACGAATGCATGAAACACGTGGTTCGGGCGATTCGGGCGAAACAGGGAAAAGATGCACAAATGCATTTTGGGGCATTTGGGACGAAAACGCGCGAAGGACGTGGTTCGGGCGTTTCGGCCGAAAAGGTGACAATGAGTCCGGAAAAGTTTGGGACATTTGGAACGCAAGTACGTGAAGTACGCGGTTCGGGCGTTTTGGCCGAAAATGGAACAACTTGCAGAATTAACTTTGGGACATTTGGAACATGAAAGTCACGAAGTACACGGTTTGAGTGAAACGGCTGAAAATGGAACAACTTGCACAATTCCATCCGGGACACTTGGGATGAAAAGATCTCAAGTCGCGACTCGGGCTTCGGGTGAAAATGTTACAATAGGTCCTGGAGAAGTTTGGGACATTCGGGATGAAGATGCAATGGCACGCGGTTCGGGTGTTTCGGCCGAAAATTGAACAACTCGCACGAAAAGTTTGGGACACTTGGGACGAAAAGTTCCGACGGGCCCGAAATCGGGACAACTTCGGGGAAATCGGCCGATCGGGGAACAGAACGCACTTCGGAACTTGGGACACGTGGGACAAAAATGTCCGAGAAGCTTGAAAAACACACAAAAAGACCCAAAATGCATACTTTTCTCAATTTCACGACTTCAAGACATTAGAGAAAACACTTAAACTCAAAATTTTGAATTTTTACTTTCATCGAGAAGGGAATTTTGAGTGGACAACAAATGGCTGGCTCCTTCTTGGGGATGACTTGGCATAAATTCAAGGAATGAGACAAGGCAAGAAGTTAGACAAACTCGGGAAGTAGACCAAGACCTTATCCATTGGGCAACGAGTCAAAAATAGACCAATACAGAGGGCAACACACCAAAACAAAAAGGAAAGAAAAGTAAAAACGTTGTCTGACGAATATACAAGGACTCCTAATCACCTAGGACTTGAAGAACTTGAGATACTACCAACTATAAGGAAGTGGGAGAGAAGAACCATCCATGTAATCAAGATAAAAGGAATTCTCACCAAAGAAAGTGTCTCGATCTTGAAAAGGTCTCGAGCCACGGGAATCAAACTTGCCATGGCTGCCATGAGGTTCATACCTTTTAACCCATAGCGACACAAAGTCTCCAACTTGGAAATCTCTCGAACTGGCTTTCTTGTCAAACAGACCTTAACCTTCTTTGGTGAACAAATATCCTATCAAAGAACCTCCAATCTGCCTCTTCCCCCACCTATTTTGGGATTATACTTGCGCTTTTTTCGCTTAAAAGGTTTAATTCCTGGTTTGAGAGGAATAGAATGCTACATATCTTTTGGTTTGAAAGCTTTCAAATCTTCATAAGAGTAAGCGAGGACATCCTTATACCTCTTTAAAAGAGAAATTGCTTTCTTCCTCTCATCTGGCAAACATTTTCCAATGTTCACGAGCTTAGGGTCGATAGATCTCCCAATATTGATTTTGTCATGCTCACTGATTCTTTGAGGTCCAACAAAGCCCTAGATTTCACATACCTGTCATGTTTATCAAATAGTTCCTCCAAACTCACCAATCCTTTAGGAATCTTGTTTCCTTTGAGATTGATGCATCCATCCCGATCTGTTTCTTCTCTTTGGGCGACTGCTTTGTCAAAGAGCACACTCTCACGAGGTAGGTTGTCACTTCCCTCAAAATACAGTTGTTCAAAATTACCCTTGAGTTCCAAGAAGGAAAGCAAATGTTGATCATCATTGAAAACCTGCCAGTTATTGGTATTATCAGGTACACTAGGCCGATGGACCATCTCAATGGTGAACTTGTCTTGAGAGAAATCAGGATGAGGAATCAGTAGTGACCCTGAGACTGCCAACGAATCAGCCCTGCTGTTCTTCTCCCTAGGCATTGCTTCAATGGAGAAAGCATCAAGGAATTCAATGGAATCCCAAACCTGATTCCGGTAATGTTTCAGCCTTCCATTTTTTACTTGAAAAAGGTTTCGACTCTTTTTACAATCAACTCGCATCACTATGAGCCGAAGATTCTTTACACCTTGTTTTTGGCCACTTGCAATCCGAGAATGAGAGCCTTGTACTGACGATGTGTTATTAGTATTCTTGAACTGCAACTTAAATGAAAAGGGGGTAGGCTTCCTTCAGGTGACACCAGCAGGACACCGGCTCCAGAACCAGCTGAGGAACAACTTCCATCAAACTCTAAAATCCAAACCCCGTTAGGATCTTTAGGAGACACTTTGGGAGGTCGGATTTCATCAGGGGACATAATCATGTAGTTACCATGCCCCATATCCTCGTAGAGTATTTGTGCTTTAGGATCATCCGTTTTCTGCACAATATACTCAGATTGCTTCTCAGGCAGCAACTTCTTCATTTGTCCATTGACAGGCACGAGTGCATGTGACCAGTCCATTTGGATTTCTCCACCTACGTCCTTACAAAATTTCCTACTTAACAACATCCCGTATGAAGGAGGAATATCTGCAACTAAGATGGTAGCCAAAACTCTCTTTTCAGGCAAAGCAGCAAAAGCCACTTGTGCATCCTTAATTCTTCCGACCAGGGGCACTTCTTTACTCTCCATAGAGTAACAAGATCCATAAGTGCATGTGAGAGTTAGGCCTAAAGCATGAGCTACTTTAGCAGGCATCACATTATCTGAGGCTCCGGAATCTATGACACACCATTCATCGAGCCTATGGCCAGCTATAAGGAGTGCTACATAAAAAGGCTTAATTTTGTCATTAGGCGGTGACAAAGAAATGCTTGGACTAGGTCAGTGTGTGTAGAAGAAGGAGTAGGTAAAAGGCCTTTAGAGGTGGTTTTGGAATGGGAATTAACAAATTGAATCATTTTGGCAAAAGCTTTGGGATGAGTTTGATAATACTCAGCCTTTGAGATTTGGACCTTGGTCTTTTTCAGATGATCAATAATATCAAAAGACCCAGAAGTGGACGGGCCATCATCATTTGAAATTCTAGGCTTATCAACTTTAGGAGAAAAAGAAGGAGAAACTTTTGAAGCAGAACTAACAGGACTCACCTTTGGTGTAGATGAGGTAGGGATAGGAGATCCTCTTTTTGCAATCACGGGAATAGTTGTCGACTGCTCCTTAGATTTCTTGATGGGCTGTGTCACTTTCTCCTTCTGACTTGTCTGCTCTCGAGTCATGATAGCGAATGATTCGCTATTCATGTCCGCTACTACTTCATCATAGTCATCACCACCATCAGTGCCTTCAGTGGTGAAGAAATTAACTCGAGATCTCGTAAAACAACATCTCGCTAGAACACAAAGTTTCTTAACATAACACGATTCATTAATCAAGGACACAAAGTTCCTTCTTGGTTATACAAGATCACCATGCTTGCAAAGTCGAAGAGTATGCAATCGGAAAGACTAATAAACTTGAGACAAATGATCTTCACAAAGAGAATAAATGAAAGCTTAGGAATAACAAAGATCAGATAGACAAAGAATGGAAAGTCCTTCTGTATTGATTTCTTTTTGATCTATTTACACTTTTCAGAAAATAAGCCAAGTTCTTCCTTTTTCTTGAATGGCGTAAAGAAGGCCATTATATAGCTTACAATTCAGTTACTCTTCGTAACCATTTCTTTTAACTAAAGAATAGTTAAGGACCGCCAATCGCAGTACCTCAACCTATTACAAAGAAAACGGAAAAGAAAGGGAAGAAGAGAAAAGAATGGGGAAGAAGACAGGTGGCCAGTCACTGAGAGGGACCCACCAACTTTAGAATCCACTGCCTGAATTTCTTTAACGCCTCAGCTATGTCTCTGCCACGAGGGACTGATGTGTTGGCCATAGACTGAGTCCAAAATCCAAGACATTTCTCCATCTCTTTATCAAACTCGACATGAGTATGATAATCTTTATTTGCTTCTCCAATGGCAGATTGAAGAGAGCAGATTTCCTTCATTTTTTCTTTGGAGATGGAGCTTTCCTTGAATAAATTATCTTTTACAAAAGCTCTGAACTGAGCTTTGATTTCTTGCAAGGAAAGGGAAACACCAGAATTTTCATCCTGAAGATGACAGTGTATATCTTTGAAAGCAGAGACAACCAGTGTCTTGAAAGCTTCGCCCTTCTGCCAACTGTTCTTTAGTTCTCCCAAAGCCTCCTCCAGGACTTTGATCTTCATATTGATAGTATCAGAGCCGCAACCTAAATTCGGGGAGGAATTACAGAGAAAAGGGATACACGCGCAGGGAATTAGGTTGCAAGGGTTCGAGCAAGGGTAGCATGGAAACAATGTAAGAATTGCAAAGGTGGCTTGCTTGTTATATAGTTATTGAGGAGAGAGAAGGGTGATCAATGCACATTTAATGCATACCCACCAATTTGAATAAGCGGGATATTCGGTAGAGCGGTAAAAACGGTACGAATGACACTTGGTTCACTTGGGACATGTGAGACGTGAATGTGCGAAACACGTGGTTCAAAGCGATTCGGGCGAAACGGGAAAAGATGCACAAATGCATTTTTGGGCATTTGGGATGAAAACGCATGAAGGACGCGGTTCGGGCATTTCGGCCGAAAAGGTGACAATGAGTCGAAAATTTTGGGACATTTGGAACGCAAGTACGTGAAGTATGTGGTTTGGGCATTTCGGCTGAAAATGGAACAGCTTGCAGAATTAACTTTGGGACATTTGGAACATGAAAGTGCGAAGTACGCGGTTCGGGTGAAACGGCCGAAAATGGAACAACTTGCACAATTCCATCTGGGACACTTGGGATGAAAAGATCTGAAGTACACGACTCGGGCGGTTCGGGTGAAAATGTTACAATAGGTCCGGAGAAGTTTGGGACATTCGGGACGAAGACGCGCGAAGTACGCGGTTCGGGTGTTTCGGCCTAAAATTGAACAACTCGCACGAAAGTTTGGGACACTTGGGATGAAAAGTTCTGACGGCCTGAAATCGGGACAACTTCGGGGAAATCGGCCGATCGGGGAACAGAACGCACTTCGGAACTTGGGACACGCGGGACAAAAATGTCCGACAGGCCCGAAAAACACACAAAAAGACCCAAAATGCATACTTTTCTCAATTTCACGACTTCGGTACATTAGAGAAAACACTTAAACTCAAAATTTTGAAATTTTTACTTTCATCAGAGCAGGGAATTTTGAGTGGACAACACTACGTTGGGAAGATATTTTCCCAAGCGCATCAAAAAAGAATATGTACCCAAAAATATAAAAATAAATAAATTAATTAAAAAGGGTAAAAAGTACTTGGATGATCAAAATCCTCTTTGCAATCCTAACTGAGAAATCTACACTTTTCAAGAGTTGAAGAAGAAGTAGCTTAATCAAAAAGACCATGGAAGATGAAGAAAGAGAAAGACCCCAACCCATTATTACATGGGGAAGGAATATAGGTCCACTTTCTCTTATACCTCCTCTTCATGATCTTCCGATGTGTTCCCACAAGAACCTTCCAAAATTCAAAGGTGATGGCACACAACTTCTTGAAGAGCATGTAACAACTTTCATCACTACATGTGGTGTGTTGGGCGTCGAACACAAAGATGTATCTATTAGATTTTTGTGGAATATTTGCAAGAAAATGTAGACGAATGGTTCTATTTATTACCAACAATGTCTATCACTATTTGGAATGATATAAGAACCAAATTTTAAGTCATATGTAAAACTCCAGAAGATGGTTAAGATCTCTTAGTTCAACTACTAACAATGAAAAAGGAATCTACATAATCTATGAGAGACTTCATATCCAGGTATAACCAGACCATTCAAAGGATTCCTGAAGATGTCATGCCTTATGAAAATAATCTGAAAAGATTCTTTATCAGTGTTATGCAACCAAAAGTTGGGTTCTTCCTGAGAATATCTCAACTTAGAGATTTGAAATAAGCACAAGATTATGCTATTGAAATAGATGATGATCTAATATTTTTGGTAAGGTAAAGAATCCCCATGGTAATAAAAATTTCAAAGTTCGATTTTAGTACCCACTAATCCCGTGATTCAAAAAATGGCTAATGATATGTTTTCCATGAAGAAGCAACTCGTGATATCACAAGATAACCCCAAAGGCTCTCCTTAGAATCTCATCCATTTAATATGATGTACGGGAGCTACGAAGATGAAGAAGAGGAAATTTTTAATATGAAGAGGAAGGAGAAAATTAATATCCTAGGATTAGGTTTTGAATGTATGCTTAATGATGAATAACCCACCGATAGTTACTCATATGCATTCACCCAATCCGAGAAGGAGAAAAAGGATCCCCTTCCACTTCCCAAACTAAGAAATTGAATTCTCCAATGGTGACTCTGAGAAAATAACAATGAAAGGAGGATCATTAAATCCTTCTTAAGAAAGGATAAATAAGAAGAAGCATGAAGCCACCCCGACCAAGCATCCTTCTACCTCTTTAAGTAAGTCCTCTTTTGTTTCGTTTAGAAAATCAGATTCTAAAAATATATGTGTTAATGTTTTTGTTTCACTAAATATTTGTATGATAAATAAGATAAGGTAAAAAGGTCATGGAGGAATACATATTATTACGTTGGTCAAAGGTTGAGTGCACACATTTATGATTTCCGATCCAAGATGATTATGTGAGCTTCCTTTTGGCTAGGAGGAACTACCTATAATATAAAGCAAGACCACAAGATATAGTTAATAGCAAAGGTTAGTGGACTTCCTAGCATGAGCTAGATCCAGAAGTGTGATACTTCCTTGATGGTTATCAATCCACTGATATATAACTCAATATAAAATAACTAAACATGCAAATAAAAGAATATAATGCTAGTGTTCGATTTAGGTGTCTCGAATACTATTCATGTCAATCTAATTAAATGCTTGATAACTAAACTGGTGAAGGTCTCGGGTCAGGTTACAAGTTGGGAAGGTGGTCTGAGGGTCACAGACGGGGTCTAGGTAAGATTTGGAAGCTTTCTAGTATAAGGAAGTTTTACCAAGCACAAAGACCGACGTCGGTCGGGGTGACCAATGTCGATATAGGTATGACCAAAGGTGGCGGTTTAGGATGAATGATATCGGTTACAGTGGGAAATGGAAGAATGTCAAAAGTGCGTGTCCAGGATCTCTCTATGTTTTTAAAAAGAGTTGGGAAGGTATGTTGTGGGGTGTAGGTGAGTATCAGGTTTGGGTGAGGTTTTTGAGGTTCTTGTGAGATATGGGGTAAGTTTGGGTAGACTAAGGTTTGATTGGGCCTAGGTAATCTTAACAAGCACTATGACCAATGTTAGCTAAGAGGAGAGAACAATGAAGGCTAAGGTAATTGGCGTCGGTAGGGAAAATTTGGTGGTAATTAAATAAAAGTAGTTTTGGACTTATCTGTGATTGTACAGAGAATGAAGAGAGGATGGTTGGGTTTGTAATAATACCAAGGAGACTCAGGAATGCATAGAGGTCAGGTATGGAGAGATATCCAAAAGGCCATGGGTGGTTGGATGGGTAGATTGGTAAGAAGGTGGGGATGGAGGAATGCAGGAAAGAATAAGATGTAATAAAAAATATAATGAACCTACACTTTAAGCAAGTACAAAATGATGAAAATCAAATATACTTACTTACATGTCTAGTAGGTGAAGGAAGGAAGTGGTTGATCTATGAAGAAATTTGTGGGACAATCCTTCCCAGTGTTCATGTGAATGTTCTCATGCTTTAGGATGAGTATTAGGTGCTTGCTTGAGCACTGTGACTAAGTATATCGTACCATCTTGATGCTAAGAAGTCTCGATTCATGCTTGAATGAAATATAATTCTCTGAACTCAAAATGACCAACCTGGGTAAAGAGTTGTAAAAGGGTATATAAGGTAACCAATGATGGTTAAGGTGACCGACATTGGTTGAGGGATAATTGGTGTCAGTTATGGTGGGAAATCCTAGGTTTACCAAAAATAGGCAGATCTTTACTATTTTTGGTGTGATCTTGATTAAGTCCACTTAGGGAAGTAGAGTTCACATGAGAGAAGGTAGGAAGGTCATAGAAGAAGTCCAGTTAGGTTTTGGAAGAATTCTCAGTTAGTTAGGTTAAGTGGTGACTCACCACTTTGGGAATGATGACTTGGTCATTGTGAGTTAAATTCCCTAGAATGGTTCCATGACGAGGTGTCTAGCTGATGTGTAAATTAACTTAATTAAAGTAATTAAATTAATTAATCTTGTGAGGATGAACATTAATTCAATTGTAAGTAATTAAATTAATATGAATGTGGGGTAAAGGGGTCATGGTTAGGTGAACATGTTATGTTAATTGATTAAAGGGGACCAAGGGGAGTGTGACCCAAATTTGGTGTCTACATTTGCTCCTTTTTGTCGTGTAGCTTTTATTGATAAGCAACACCAACAAAAATAGGAATTCGGTGTTCTAAGTATGAGTGAAGGTTAGGTTGCCCCAAGTGTGGGTGGAAGTGATCCCCCTCAAACCAAGAATTGATGAGATGTTAAACGAAGTCGGTGAGTGGTTTGATAAATGGGTAAGTGAGGAAAATGAGGATAGGTGGGTGTAGGTAAGGGTATGGTCATTTTGGGTAATGGGTAATGGTCATATTGGGTAATGGGTAATGGAAATCAAATGCACACACATGTATAGATTGTGATACAAGATACCAGGTGGAAGAGCTTACAAACTCTACATTGTCAAAAGGGCGATAGGTTTATCCAAATGAGGTTGAAGTGATTCAAGTATCCAAGGTATAGGATATGGTCATGAAGCAAAATGAGGTCCGGTGTAGGAATGGGTAATAGGTTTTGTTCCATGGCACCAAAGGTATGGTCAAGATAAACATCACATCATTAGGCAAGGTAAGGTCATTAGGCTAAACAACATGGGTAACAACATCACAAGGTATAGCAAGTACACGAATTCAAATGTTACAAAAGGTGGTTTAGATCGGGTTATCTTTGGTGAGGTCATAGGTAAGGATGAGGTATAGGTAAATAACAAGTCCCTAAATGTAGTTAAGGAAATGTACAGGTAGTGTAGGTTTGTGGGTAGGGTGTAATAGGTATTGGTAAGGTCAAAATTTGTTGGATCAATAATGGTTTTAGGAAAAATAGGCATGGGGTGGGTCAAATGGGCATGTCGGTGACTGATGTCGGTTATGGTGTAACTGAAATTGGTTGGCTAGGGCATGACATGACCGACGTCAATCATGTCGATTTGGGGCTAAAAAATAAAAATCCATGTTTTATGGATTCATTTTGAATTTGTCACATTTAGAAAATGATAGAGGAGAAGTTAAGGAGTAGAAAACGACAATACGAGATGGCGAGTTGAGTTGGCGAGCCATGTGGCAGGTGATTAACATTCGATGATGGGTCCATGATATATAATAAATTGATTTGATTGGTTTGGAGGTAAGGAGGTTATTTTGGAATGGTAGAGGTGGCAAAGGGATTGGGTGGAACACCGGCACAACGGGTAGATGTGCCACTATAGAGATGATGCCAATTAGAGGTAGGAGACGATATGAATCCCTCATTTGGTTGAAAAATAGTATTGTTGAAATTGTTTTTGGTTAAAAATTTGGGTGGGATTTGAATTTAAAAAATTATGGGTAAAAATGAAGGAAATGAGGGGTGGGAAGGTCAATCGTAGGTTAAATAGGGTTGGAAATGAAGCTAGGATAGGTTTGGGTGGGTTAGAGTAGGTTGGATTTTTAATTTTTGTGGGTTTTTTTGAGAATGGGGGATGGGTTTTTGGTTTCGATGCAATGACAAAGACAAGAAGATGGTCGGGGGTTAGACGAGGTCAGTCAGCTTTGGCCAACATCGGAAGTCAGTTGACCGACACCGGTCGAAGGGATTTATGACTACCAAGATGACTAGTGACGGTCAAGGAAACCGATGATAGTTAAGGTTGTTGGTACCCAGATTTAATCTCCTTCACAACTTGAGCAACATCATGGATTTTACAAGACACTCAGAGGTAAATAAATTATTTATATGTCATTTTGTAGATGGGGAAGCAATTTATCTAACTTGTTAGCACTTAGGATTTGGAGAAGTGGGTACTACCTTGAAAGGATTTTGATATAATCCTCACTCTTTTAGGTTGTGCCTTTCAACCAAGGTAAGAGAATCTATATTGTAACCTCTGTTTTGTGAAGGAGGTGGATATATCCTTATACTATGCATATTGTATGGAGATGGCCTTGGGAAAACATGATCAATTTTCCATTATTTAAACTCAATAGAGTTGTCACTACTAAATGATGGAAATGCTTTCAAGACAAGGTGAGGCTACTAGAGACATGGTATGATCCTGATTTGCTTTGTGCATTTTTGTAAATGGATTGTGTTCTTTTGTTGACACATAGTGCAATGCAGGGGTAGTATGGGGTAGGATTAGTTATTCTAAATGAAATTTTTGGTGGGATATTTTAGATAAGACTAACAAGCATTTTCCATATTCTTTAAGGACCTTTACAAGAAATTTGTAACAACTAAATACCAGAATGCTTCAAAAAGGGTTGAGATACTCCTTCAACTAGGATATGTGCACCAAATGGAGGCCTAGATCTGCACTCTTCCACACAATATTTGACAACCTACCACAAAATATTGAAGAAAATGAACCAACAAAGCATCCAAAAATCTCTATTTTATCATGACCTAAGGTGCACCCAAAGGTTAACAAAAAATCTCTAAATTCAAGGAAGGTAAAGTGAATTTAAATTTTTTTATCTCTTTATCAGATAAAAGCTCTTCTAAATGTGATATTGCAGATGCCACTAAACTATCAACAAGAAATGAGACCATGTATGATCAAGAGATATTTTAAACACAAGACTGTAACAGGAGCAAGAAACACAAATTCAAAACATTCTGAAACATAAGTGCATGCAAAATTTTCCAAGAGACAACACAAAATAATCTAGAATGACCAAATTTATCAGCAGGGGAATGTTATGAAAAACAATCTTAGAGCTTTTTGATGGATTTACAACTGAAACCAACTCAACATGATACAAATCTAATGCAAAAAGGAATTAGAAATGGTTCTCAGGTAGTTTCTTAGAGAATGGGCTTCTTCCCAGATTTTCCCATGAATTTCTAAATTTCTCTTACCTTTTGCATGTCTCAAAACATGCATTATATAACTTTAAATTACATTTTATCCTTCTCTCCCAAGAAAATAATATGCCAAGAGATCATGTTTGTTACAACAATTCCTCATGATTCATTGAAAATGACATTTAACAGATTCACAACAAAAATTGCCAAGTGTTTAAAAAGGTTGAATTATTACAAATATTTGGATCATTATCCTTCCTGGAGGAACGTTTTTCATCATCAATGCATGAAGATGCCTTTCCACCCACCATTTTACCTTTTCACCTTTTAAAACTACCTCTGAACTTTCAAATTTGACATTTCACGTGTTTAGATGGATTAGGAAAAATTTCATTTCAAAAACATCTCGAGATCTACAAATTAAGCCATGAAAGTTATCCCAATGATCTTTGGAAGGCCAAAACGACATAGAATCGCCAAAATTGATGAAATTTGATGTAAAATTCACAATTCCAAGTTTCCTGGAGCTCCCATGGTGGCCAAAATGGTGCAACGTACAGGAACCGTTGATCTGCCTTCAACTTCAAATCCTGGCCCTCCACGTGGAAAATGTGGATAAAAAAAAGCTTGGGTTACTTTTTCACTTTTTTTAAATAAAGCCATATACGTTATGCAATGTGATTGAATGGGCCCGGGGGCAAAATTTATCACTTTATAGCCTTTTGAAAAATTGGAAAATTTCACCATTTTTCCCCCACCTCCTTCCTGGGCCTGCCATGTGTCCACAATGTGGGTCCTAATGAAACCACGGGATAATTCTACACATTTTACCTCCTTTTGAAAAAAGGAAAAATTTCACTTTTTCCCCATGGGCCCGCACACCTATTTCTCCCTTGCCACGTGTCGCTTGATGATTCAACACGGAGGCATGCTTCGAATCTTCCATTCTAAGTCTTTTTAACAAAAGGGAAAACTTTCCATTTTTTCTCTCACCCGACCCACTTTTCCTTCTACGCCTACCACGTGTCCATCCTTTTTTCCATTATGGACCCGCGGCTCTAATTTGCACTCTAACTCCTTTTGTCAAAAGGGAAACAATTCCCCTTTTCCTCCGTAGCCCACACTTCCCCACTCTGTCACCACGCTGCCACATGTCCACCCCCTGCTCCATTGCAGACCCGTGCCCTTATCCTTTTTCCCCTTAAAAAAAAAAAAATTTTCTAAGTTCACCGTCCCACCTTTTTCCTTTTTTTATTTTAGGACACGTGTCCACTTGTGATTGGTTGTGGGGTTTTAGGCCAGTTTTGACTTTTAAAATTTTTGCAAAATAAAAGTCAAAAATCTCCAAGGAAATCTGACTCCCCCACTTCTCCTCGGCCAATTAGAACCCACCACGTTGCCAATGCATGCTGAGGAAGAATTTGATGGGAAAATGATGCCCATCTGGGTGTCAAAATATAGAAAATGCTAGGGATGCCCTAGAAATTGATTTTTTCACCAAGGATGGAAATTTTTTTGAAATGGAACTAGACAAAAAGCATGATTTCAAGAATTTCTTGACCTTGGGATTGGATTTTTGAATACATACAAGTATGAATCGATAAATTTTGATTTTTCACGATCGGGTAAAAGGGAAAACACGGCATAGCCCGCAGATTTTGAAAAATTAGGGCACAAACAAGGCATGCATGGATTTTTCTCTCAAACTAGGGTAAAATAACAAATTTTGAGCATTTTTAAAACATTTGACTAGAAGGGACAAGTTGTAGACCATTATTTCAAAAATAAAACATTTTTGAGCAAGTATAGATTTGAAAAATTAGGGCAACACGGTGCAAGCTTGAGTATTCTTGCAAAATGGGGCATGTCAAATGATTTTCAAATGGACTAAGGCATGGGAACAGAGGTAACAACTTCATTTCACCCATTAAAACTATAGAAAATGTTTCAGAAATGCAGAGTGAAAGGAAAATTAGGGAAAAATAATAGAGGATCAAAATGGACACCAACATCAGCTCTTGCTTGGGGATGGGCACTCCTAGTGAGTGCCACAAGAACAACATAGACCAAGTGCCAAAATAATCCATTGGGAAAAAGAGTAATGAGCCAAAATCACCAAAAACTAGTTGAGAACCCAACAAAAATGGCTGCCACACACAAGGCAAACCACAAACCAACAAAACACCAAAAACAGAGCAAAAACCAAACACTATACATTGTATAAGTGGTGCATACCTCAAATTTGGGGATTAATCCAAGAAATGTTTTAGATGCCTACCATTAATAGGTATTTCAAGAATTCCCCATCTAAATCTTTGAGAAAAAGGTATTCTCACCAATTCTATATCAATGGAGTAAGGGCCCATCCATAATGCATCAAATTTTCCATGTTTTCCCTTATCTTCATTTTGTTGTCCCATAACAAAACTAGATCTCCAATATTGAAGGCCCTAGGAGTAACCTTCTTGTCAAAAAATCTTTTCAACTTCTCTCTAAATCTAACATGCCTCTGGTGGGATGCTCTTCTCTCTTCATCTAGCTCCACAAAATGATTAATCCTTGATTCATATGGACTGACCTCTTGATCCTCAAGTTGTTGAAGAAAGTAAAATGAAGATAATTTTAGATGTAAGGGAAGTAGAGCTTGAGTTCCATACACCAACTCAAATGGGCTCTTACAGTAGCTCTCTTGGCAGTGATTCTATCAACCCAAACTACAAATTTTAGTTGTTCACCCTATTTTCTCTTGTTCCACTCTAAGGTCCTCCTAATGATCTTCAATAAGTTCTTATTGACTCGATTTGTCCATTTCCTTGGGGATTATAGTTTGAAGAATAAGCCGATTGGTTCCATACTCCTTGCACATTTCCATCAAAGGTTTATCTCTAAACACATGGCATTATTAGGAACAATTTTACTTGGCACACCAAATCTACATATGATATTATTCAATAAGAAGTCCATAAGAACTTGGTGTGTTGATTTCTTGGTGGGGATTGCCTCTACCCACTTGGTGAAGTAATCTGTGGCTACAAGGATCCATTTATGTCCAACACTAGAAGGGTTTGAAATCTCACCCAATGAAGTCCATCCCCACTTGTTTGAAAGGAGCTTCGATTGATACAGGCTACTAAGGAAGGGATCCTGAAGCTTTCATTCTTCTAGAGAAACACTATAGCTTTCACATTTTCTAAAGAATATGGTTTCATCTTTGAATAGAGTAGGCCACCAATAACCAGCTCTCAAAACCTTGTGTGTTGTAACCCTTCCAACAAATTTTCCTCCACAAAATCCCCCCATAGAAATCAAGCAATTACTTTGGGAGCTTCATCTTCGTTATACATTTAAAGAGGACACCTTTAGGGTTCTTCCAATCCAGCCCAAAGTCAGTGATGATGTATTTTTGAGAAGCCAAATTAAGGATCTTTTCTGATTTTTATTTAAATGATTAGGATAACATAGGTGTCTGAGGTAAAATATTATATCCTTATACCACTCAGAACTTACCAATTTCTCAAGAACATCTGCCCTTTCTTCCTCTACTTCATTCACTTCCACAGTCTGCAAGTTGCTCTCATCCATGAGCTTAGTAAGACCCAAACCTCTTACCAACTTTATGGTTTGGATGTCCATATCATACTCCTATAGTTTGTTCACCCATCTACATATTTTCTTGAGATCTCCATCTCTGATAAGATGTCTTTTACCATGGTGTGGGGAACATAAGCAACAACTTTTGAACTTAGGATATAAGGCTTGAAAACCTTTGTTTTTCTTTCACCAAGGAAAATGCTTTTTTTTTTCCATGATTGTGTACTTTAACTCAACAACTTATAAAGCCTTGCTAAAGAAGGAAATAGGCCTCTCAGCCCCATCTTCATCCTTTTGGAGCAAAATAGATGTAATAGTATTTTCAAAAGAAAAGGAGAAGATTTGGAAAGGCTTCTTGTATTTCGAGATTGCCAAGACAGGTGCATGTTTAAGTGCTTCCTTGATTCCTTCAAAATCCTGAATAGCAACATCCTCCCATTTGATAACTTGATCTTTCTTTAACATGCATGTGATAGGAAGAGTCAACTCAACAAAATTGGACACAAACCTTCTAATGAAGTTGATTTTCCCAAAGAAAGATTGGATGCCCTTCTTCGTTCTTGGAATTAGCACCCTACTGATTACTTCTAATCTCTTTAGATTAATCATGACACCAACCTTTAAACAATATGACCAAGAAGCTTGGCCTTTTGCACCCCAAAGTGACACTTCTTTGGATTGAGAGAGATTCCAAATTCTCTACATCTGATCAACATTCTTTCCAAATGTTGCAAGTGATCTTTCTGCTCCTTGAAAATATAGTCACATCATCCTATAAACTGCAATGAAGTCATTTATATAACAAAAAAAGTGAACATCCATTTCTCTTTGGAAAGGTAGCTCTAGCATTCATGAGACCAAAAGGAATTCTCACATAAACATATGTTCCCCAAGGAGTGGTAAAGGTAGTTTTAAATCTTTCTAACTCCTTGACAACAACCTGATTGTAGCTAGAGAAACCATCCAAGGTGGACAACAATTCAGATCTAGTCACTAACTGCAGCATGTTCTCCATGTTTGGCAAAAGGATAATTGTCTTTCAATGAAGCTCTATTTAGATTTCTAAAGTCTACACAAAGTCTGATATCTCCATTCTTCTTTCTGACTGGCACAAGGTTTGCAACCCAAGATGAATACCTTGTGGGCTGAATGATCCCTCCCTCCTTCAGTTTCTTCAATTCATCTTGCATTTTCATGGAGAGGAGTGGATTAATTGGCCTTTGATTCTATCTGAATGGTTTGGCATTTTTCTCAAGAGGGATCTCATGCTGAAATAAGTCTTCTATATGCTTTTCAGCTCTAAATATGACCAGACAAGGCAGTCTTGATATTGTTTCAACAATTGGAGGTAGGATTGTTTTTCTTCCTTGTTTAAACTATTGCCCAACCAAACTTTTCTTGGTTTTCCTTTGTTCCCAATTCATGCTCTTCCACATCCCTTGAGGTAGATATGTTTCTATTGATGATGCAATCAACATTGCTAAAATTTGACTCAAGAGTAACAAGACCTCTTGGAATGGTGTTAGTTTTCATTAGATAATATCTTTTCCAAACAAAGTCTCTCTTCCTTCAGTCACACATACCATCAGTTCCCAATCAATATGATGATATACAAACTCACCTTGATTTCGTAGGAACCTTTACACTTGAGCATCATCATCAAACACTTTCCAATGTTTGATGTTGTCAGGGACATTTGGCCTAGTTAACACTTGAACATTGTACTCACAATAAGGTGAAATGGAGAAAAATCCAAATCTTGACCCCAACACTACCAAATTTTCAACAGAAGCATTTAAACTTCTGTCATGGTGCACAATATTGAAGGAATCAAACATCTCAATTAGATCCCAAACTGCATACTTATCTTGCTTCATCCGCTGATTTTTTGTAGCATACAATTTTCTTATTTGTTTGACAACTAGCTCTGAATCTCCCTTTGTAATGATGTCCTTGACACCATACTTCCATGCAATTCTTAGACCCAACAACAAGGCTTCATACTCAACAATGTTGTTAGTACATTCAAAATTAAGCTTGAAGGAAAAAAATTCTTCCAAGCTAGGAGAAATCAGAATTACACCAGCACCATTTCCAAATTTGGAGCAAGCTCCATCAAATAGAAAGGTCCAAGGAGAACCTACCTATTCAAGGCACTTTGACTGATCCATCTTTTTCTCCTTACCATCAGCAAACCCAATAAAATTATCAACATCAACATCAACAAATAATACTTCATAAGAAGCATTGTTTGGGTCCTCAATTAGATGTAACATTTTCTTTTCTCCATAGAGCTTGACAAGGCTGCCTTCGATGGGAATGGTGGAAAAATAAATATCCATTTGAAAACTCCCTCCAACACTTATAGCCCACTTTCTTGACAATAACATACCCCATTTGGTAGGGTAATCAACAATCACAACATCCAATTTTAAATTCCTCCCTAGATAAGATGCAAGTTACACAACCAAACCTTTCACACAACCAACAACCAAACTTCTCTTGAGTCCATGGTAGTACATTTTCCATAGGCTGTTGTCACTTTGATATCCAACTCATTCATGACTTCTAGAGGCATGACATTACATGATGCACCAGAATCAAACATACAATTGTGAAGTAGCCTATCCTTTATGATCAAAGTTGTGAAGAATGGATCAACATTCAATTAGGAATCAACAAAGGATGTCCTCAAATATACCTCAAGTGTCTCTCCAAGATCCTCTACTACTGGTGGTGTTTCAAGGTCAACAATGATTTGAGGAGGAATCTCAATAATATTTACATTTTTAATCGAGTATTCTTCTCTTATTTCAACCCCAAGTACTCAAATGCTCTCTTCTTATGCTCAGGAATTCTAAGCAACTCAATGATTGGAACACTCACTTTGATTTGGCTCAATACTTGGGCTATGTCATAGGGAACACTCTTTGGAAAAAAAACATTGGAAGGGAGACAAGAAGATTCATTTGATGGCATGGGATTCTTGGCAGCTTGGGCATGAGGAGGACTACAATTTTTTCTTGGGACAACAGAGATTTTGGCAAGTGCTTCTCTTTTAGGAGATTCTTTTGGAATGCTTGTGAGCAAGGGTGTTTTAGGTTTGGCTTGAGGCCCAACTCCTTTAACAACTTTTCTTCTAGTGTTATAATATTTCTCTTGAGCTACAAAAACATTCATCAACAATTTTCTATCTTCCTCCGAAGGAATACCACCATCATACTTCTTAATCATCAAAGCTCTTAAATATTCAAAGTCATTGTTAGGAATTTTAAATGCTTGCACTACATCAACTTTAAGAGTATGAGGGGAAGGAAAACTTGTACCCATTTGATGTAATCCCAAAAAGTTACAGCTTTTCCTTGCACTTATCACTTTAGTAGATGTTGCTCCTCCTTGTGGACTTGAAGAACATCCCATCATGTAGATATCATCATCAATACCATCATCATTATTAGCTTCACCTTCTTACTGGTCCACTTCACATGGAGGATGGGGTAAAAACACATATCACACTAATCGATATCAGCAACTTCTCAATAACAACAACCCTAGTAGTTAGGGGATCAGGTAACACTCTTCCTTCACATTCTTGAGGATGTCTATTTGCAGACCCCATGGGTCCTTTTCCTCTATCATCTTCCCTTTGATCACCTCTAGGATGATTGGAAAATATTTCATGGTTTTGTGCTCTTGGCTGACCTTGTGAAGTTTTCCCAATTCCTTTCTCAACTCTTGCCAACTTATATGAGATTTCTTTGACAGCCCCTACCAAAGTTTTCACAACCTCCTCTAAATCAGCACCCTTGCTAGCTTGAGGTTTTTCAGGTTTATCAACTTTACACCATCTCTCTTGAGAGGTTTCCAAATTTCTTTGATATTTTTTCAATTTGAAGTGCCATGGTGAAAGCTTGTCTTAGATTGGTAGGGTTCTTGTCTCTTAGGTAATAGGCTACCTTTTTATCAAATGCATCTGCATATTTGATTAAACAAGACTCATCACAAGGCCTCAGACTAATAAGAAGCCTTCTCAAAGTTTTTGTTAAACCTTGTGTTAAAGTCATGGAATGATTCATTGGGGTTCTTCTTGATATTCTCAAAATCGAGACAGAGAAATCTAGGATCAGTCTTGTCACCATATTGTAAACCTAAATGCATTCTTCATCTCAGTCCAAGAATCAATTGAATTATCAAGCAGAGCCTTGTACCAATCCCTAGCATCCTCTTCTAGTGTATGAATGAACAATTTAATATACACATCTTCAAACTCTATCTCAAAATCTTCCATCATGTTAACAAAAAGTTTGAGATGCTGATCACCAATTATTGCATTGTTACCTTGGAATTTTGCAATCTATTTCTGACATCTTGTGGGACAACATTTGGGTAACCATCCATTCCTCTAAAGTCTATAGGACCAAAGGTGTTAACAAAAAATGGAGGTCTAGGCTGAGCCATATTGTTTGGTGGAGGTGATCTTGGGGGTGACATAAGATGATGAGGAGTGCAAGGTCTTTGGGGCTCAAGAATGTGATTCACAAGACTAGTATTCTCTAAGTGCTGATTTTCTTGGAAAGTTTTATTGAATTAAACACAGAGGTGCATATTAGAAAGGAACTTACTCGATACAAGAAGGACCTTCACTAGTTGAGGAAAACAAGTTTATGAGAGGATTTCTTGAATCAGAATCACTTGAAGAAGAGTGATAATCCTCTACCAAAGGCTGATCTCTCTCACCAATGGATATATCTTTTCCTAATGTCTAACCTTTAACAACTTTCCAAACTCTTCTCCCTTCCAACTCTAAGTTTCTTGAATCTATAAACAACTTCTTAGTAGAGTCTCTAATGAAGAGAGATATTCTTCCTTCCATTTTTGCAGAGATTAGCAACACAAAAATAAATGACATAAAGGTTAAGACACTGGGTACTTATCAAGATCAGAACAACATGGAGTCACCACTAAGGAATTTCACCCTAGTTGTGCAAATGCACTAAAATACTCAGTCAAATATCTATTAGCAATGAAAATATTACAAACTTTATAGATCAGACCTTCCTTTCTTTGAATTTATCAATCACAAATGCAAATGAAGTGAAACTACTACTAGAAACTGATAAAATTGTAGGAAGAACTTATATCTTCACTTAATCCTTACAAGTTTGATTATAAAATGATGCTTCAACAATGTATTTACATGCAAAATTTGCAAGGGACTTTACCAAGGTTTGATATGCATTCAAATATCTCAAATATGTATGCACATGGATCATATTGAACTAAGAGAATATCAAACTCAAAACTCTACTCTTCATTCCAATCTTATAAATCTAATCAGAAGATGATACTCAGATTTTGTAATTGCACATAAATCACACAAGAAGTATTACAAGGATCTGAAATATTGAAATACTAAATAATGTCCCCAGTAATTGCCATTTGGGTGTTGTTGATAGGATAAATAGACATGGACTGGAAAATGAATCAAGCAAATCAATCTCAGTAGTGCAAATTATTTCCCAAGAATTCAAAACAAGATCCCCAAAACAACACCATTTGGGTGTTGGTACCCAGATTTAATCTCCTTCACAACTTGAAAGGTATCATGGATTTTACAAGACACTCAGAGGCAGATAAATGATTTATATGTCATTTTGTAGTCGGGAAGCAATTTATCTAACTTGTTAGCACTCAGGATTTGAAGAAGTGGGTAGCACCTTGAAAGGATTTTGATCTAATCCTCACTATTTTAGGTTGTGCCTTTCAACCAAGGTAAGAGAACCTATATTGCAACCTCTTTTTTTGTGAAGGAGGTGGAGATATCCTTATACTTATGCATATTGTATGGAGATGGCCTTGGGAAAACATGATCAATTTTCCATTATTCAAACTCAACAGAGCTGTCACTACTAAATGATGGAAATGCTTTCAAGACAAGGTGAGGCTGCTAGAGACATGGTATGATCCTGATTTACTTTGTGCATTTTTCTAAATGGATTGTGTTCTTTTGTTGACACACAATGCAATGCATAGGGGTAGTATGGGGTAGGATTATTTATTAAATGAAATTTTGGTGGGAGATTTTAGACAAGACTAACAAGAATCTTGTCAAATTCTTTGAGGACCTTTGCAAGAAATTTGTAAGACCTAAACAACAAAATGCTTCAAAAGGGTTGAGATACTCCTTCAACCAAGATATGTGCACCAAATGGAGGCCCAGATCTGCACTCTTCCACACAATATTTGACAACCTGCCACAAAATCTTGAAGTAGATGAACCAACAAAGCATCCAGAAATCTCTATTTTATCATGACCTAAGGTGCACCCAAAGGTTTACAAAAATCTCTAAATTCAAGGAAGGTAAAGTGATTTTAAATATGTTTATCTCTTTATCAGATGAAAGCTCTTTTGAATGTGAGATTGCAGATGCCACTAAACTATCAACAAGAAATGAGACCATGTATGATCAAGAGATTTTTAAACACAAGATACGCAACAGAGCAAAAACACAAATTAAAACATTCTAAACATAAGTGCATGCAAATTTTGCCAAGAGACAACACAAAATAATCCATAAATGATCAAATTTATTAGCGGGGAATGTTATAAGAACAATCTTAGAGCTTTTTGATGGCTTTACAACTAAAACCAACTCAACATGATACAAATATGATGCAAAAAGGAATTAGAAATGGTTCTCAGGTGGTTTCTTAGAGAATGGGCTTCTTCCCAGATTTTCCTGTGAAATTCTAAGTTTCTTCACCTTTTGCATGTCTCAAAACATGCATTATATAACTTTTCAATTACATTTGATCCTTCTTTCCCAAGAAAATAATATGCCAAGGATCAAGTTTGTTACAACAATTCCTCATGATTCACTGAAAATGACATTTAACAGATTCACAACAAAAATTGCCAAGTGTTTAAAAAGGTTGAATCATTACAAATATTCAGATCATTATCCTTCCTGGAGGCACATTTTTCATCATCAATGCATGCAGATGCCTTTCCACTCATCATTTCACCTTTTCACCTTTTAAAACTACCTCTGCAACTTTCAAATTTGACATTTCACGTGTTTGATGGATTAGGGAAAATTTCATTTCAAAAACATCTCAGATCTACAAATTAAGCCATGAAAGTGATCCCAATGATCCTGGAAGGCCCAAACGACATGGAATCACCAAAAATTTGATGAAATTTGATGCAAAATTCACAATTCCAAGTTTCTTGGAGCTCCCATGGCGGCCAAAATGGTGCAACATATAGGAACCATTGATCTGCCTTCAACTTCAAATCCTGCCCTCCACATGGAAAATGTGGATAAAAAAATAAGCTTGGGTTACTTTTTTTAATTTTTAAATAAATCCTAGACACGTGGCACAATGTGATTGGAATGGGCCCAGGGCAAAATTTATCACTTTATAGCCTTTTGAAAAATTGGAAAATTTCACCATTTTTCCCCGCCTCCTTCCTGGGCCTGCCATGTGTCCACAATGTGGGTCCCAATGAAACCGCGGGATAATTCTACACATTTTACCTCCTTTTGAAAAAAGGAAAAAATTTCACTTTTTCCCTCTGGGCCTACATACCCATTTCTCCCTTGCCACATGTCACTCGATGATTCACCATGAGGCATGCTTTGAATCTTCCATTCTAAGTCTTTTTTACAAAAGGGAAAACTTTCCCTTTTTCCTCTGTTGCTCACCAACCCACTCTGCATTCTACGCCGCATGTGTCCATCCTTTTTCCATTGTGGACCCACGGATCTAATTTGTACTCTAACTCCTTTTTTTTCAAAAGGGAAAAAATTCCCCTTCTCCTCCATGCGCCCACACTTTCCCACTTTGTCACCGCACCCCACATGTCCACCCCCTCCATTATTGGACCTACGAGGGCCCTTTTCCACTTTTTTTTTCCCCTTTTCACAAAAAGGGAAAATTTCAAATTTTCCTAAGTTCCCCATCAGCCCACTATTCCCTTTTTTAATTTTAGGACATGTGTCCACTTGTGATTAGTCCACTCCCAGGGTTTTAGGCTAGTTTTGACTTTTAAAAATTTTACAAAATAAAATTCAAAAATCTCCAAGGAAATCCGACTCCCCCACTTCTCCTCATCCAATTAGAACCCGCCATGTTGCCAATGCATGCTGAGGAAGAATTTGATGGGAAAATGATGCCCGTCTTGTCGTCAAAATAAACAAAATAATAGGGATGCCCTAGAAATTGATTTTTTCGCCAAGGATGGAAATTTTTTCAAATTGGAACCAAACAAAGAATGATTCCAAGCATTTATTCAACCTTGGGATTGGATTTTTGAATACATACAAGTATGAATCGATCAATTTTGATTTTTCATGATCGGGAAAAAGGGAAAACATGACATAGCCCATAGATTTTGAAAAATTAGGGCACAAACAAGGCATGCATGGATTTTTCTCTCAAACTAGGGTAAAACAACAAGTTTGTGAGCATTTTTAAAACATTCAACTAGAAGGGACAAGTTGCAGACCATTATTTCAAAAAATAAAATATTTTTGAGCAAGTACAAATTTGAAAAATTAGGGCAACACGGTGCAAGCTTGAGTATTCTTACAAAATGGGGCATGTCAAATGATTTTCAAATGGACTAAGGCATGGGAACAGAGGCAAAAACTTCATTTCACCCATTAAAACTATAGAAAACATTTCAAGAAATGTAGAGTGAAAGGAAAATTAGGGAAAAATAATAGAGGATCAAAATGGACACCAACATTAGCTCCTACTCGGGGATGGGCACTCCTAGTGAGTGCCAAAAGAACAACATAGACCAAGTGCCAAAATAATCCATTGGGAAAAGAATTCATGAGCCAAAATCCACCAAAAACTAGCTGAGAACCCAACAAAAATGGCTACCACACACCAAGGCAAACCACAAACCAACAAAACACCAAAAATAGAGCAAAAACCAAACACTATACACTATACAAGTGGTGCATACCTCAAATTTGGGGATTAATCCAAGAAATGCTTTAGATGCCTACCATTAATAGGTAGTTCAAGAAATTCCCCATCTAAATCTTTGAGAAAAAAGGTATTCTCACCAATTATGATATCAATGGAGTAAGGGCCCATCCATAATGCATCAAATTTTCCATGTTTTCCCTTATCTTCATTTCTGTTGTCCCATAACAAAACCAGATCTCCAATATTGAAGGCCCTAGGAGTGACCTTCTTGTCAAACAATCTTTTCAACTTCTCTCTAAATCTGACATGCCTCTAGTGGGATGCTCTTCTCTCTTCATCTAGCTCCACAATCTGATTAATCCTTGCTTCATATGGACTGACCTCTTGATCCTCAAGCTATTGAAAAAACTAAAATGAAGATAATTACGTAGATGTAAGGGCAGAAAAGCTTGAGTTCCATACACCAACTCAAATGGGCTCTTACCAATAGCTCTCTTGGTAGTGATTCTATCATCCCAAACTACAAATTTTAGTTGTTCACCCCATTTTCTCTTTTTCAACTCCAAGGTCCTCCTAATGATCTTCTATAAGTTCTTATTGCTGGACTCAGCTTGTCCATTTCCTTGGGGATTATAGTTTTAAGAATAAGTCAGATTGGTTCCATACTCCTTGCACATTTCCATCAAAGGTTTAGCTCTGAAGCACATGGCATTATCAGCCATAATCTTTACCGGCACACCAAATCTACATATGATATTATTCAACAAGAAGTCCATAACAACTTGGTGTGTTGATTTCTTGGTGGGGATTTCCTCTACCCACTTGGTGAAGTAATATGTGGCTACAAGGATCCATTTATGTCCAACACTAGAAGGGTCTGAAATCTCACCAATGAAGTCCATCCCCCACTATTTGAAAGGAGCTTCAATTGATATAGGCTGTAAATGAAGGGATCTTTAAGCTTTCATTCTTCCAGAGAAACACTTGGCAGCTTTCACATTTTCTAATCAACATGGTTGCATCTTTGAAGAGAGTAGGCCACCAATAACCAGCTCTCAAAACCTTGTGTGTTGTAACCCTTCCAGAAAAGTTTCCTCCACAAACTCCCCCATGGAAATCAAAATTACTTTGGGAGCTTCATCTTCAGATTACACATTTCAAGAGGACACCTTTAGGGTTCTTCCAAGCCAACCCAAAGTCAGTGATGATGTATTTTTGAGAATCTAACTTGAGGGATCTTTTCTGATTTTTATTTAAATGATCAGGACAACATAGGTGTCTGAGGTAAAATATTATATCCTTGTACCATTCATAACTTACCAATTTCTCAAGAACATCTGCCCTTTCTTCCTCTACTTCATTCACTTCCATATTCTGCAAGTTGCTCTCAACCATGAGCTTAACAAGACCCAAACCTCTTACCAACTTTGTGGTTTGGATGTCCATATCATACTCCTATAGTTTTTCACCCATCTACATATTTTACTTGAGATCTCCATCTCTAATAAGATGTCTTTTACCATGGTGTGGGGAACATAAGCAACAAATTTTGAACTTAGGATATAAGGCCTAAAAACCTTTGTTGCTTTCACCAAGGCAAATGCTTGTTTTTCCATGATTATATACTTTAACTCAATAGCTTGTAAATCCTTGCTAAAGAAGGCAATAGGCCTCTCAGCCCCATCTTCATCCTTTTGGAGAAAAATAGATGCAATAGTATTTTTAGAAGCAAAGGAGAAGATTTGGAAAGGCTTCTTGTAATTCGGAGCTTCCAAGACAGGTGCATGTTTAAGTGCTTCTTTGATTCCTTCAAAATCTTGAATAACAACCTCCTCCCATTTGATAACTTGATATTTCTTTAACATGCATGTGATAGAAGAGTCAACTCAACAAAATTGGACACAAACCTTCTAATGAAGTTGATTTTCCCAAAGAAAGATTGGATGCCCTTCTTCATTCTTGGAATTGGTACCCTGTTGATTACTTCTACTCTCTCTGGATCAATCATGACACCAAACTTTGAAACAATATGACCAATTAGCTTGTCCTTTTCACCTCAAAGAGACACTTCTTTGGATTGAGAGAAATTCCAAATTCTCTACATCTGATCAACATTCTTTCCAAATGTTGCAAGTGATATTTTCTGCTCCTTGAAAATATAGTCACATCATCCTGATAAACTGTAATGAAGTCATTTATATAACCAGAAAAAGCAACATCCATTTCTCTTTGAAAGGTAGCTCTAGCATTCATGAGACCAAAAGGCATTCTCACATAAACATATGTTCCCCAAGGAGTGGTAAAGGTAGTTTTAAATCTTTCTGACTCCTTGACAACAACTTGATTGTAGCCGGAGAAACCATCCAAGGTGGACAACAATTCAGATCCAATCACTAACTACAAGCATGTTCTCCATGTTTGGAAAAGGATAATTGTCTTTCAATGAAGCTCTATTCAGATTTCTAAAGTCTACACAAAGTATGATATCTCCATTCTTCTTTTTGACTGGCACAAGGTTTATAACCCAAGATGAATACCTTATGGGATGAATGATCCCTCCCTCCTTCAGTTTCTTCAATTCATCTTGCATTTTCATGGAGAGGAGTGGATTAATTTTCCTTTGCTTCTATCTGAATGGTTTGGCATTTTTCTCAAGAGGGATCTCATGCTGGAATAAGTCTTCTCTATATGCTTTCAGCTCTAAATATGACCAGGCAAGGCAGTCTTGATATTGTTTTAACAATTATAAGTAGGACTATTTTTCTTCCTTTCTTAAACTTCTACCCAACCAAACTTTTTTGGTTTTCCTTTTTCCCAATTCATTCTCTTCCACATCCCTTGAGGTAGATATGTTTCTATTGATGATGTAATCAACATTGCTAAAATTTGACTCAAGAGCAACAAGACCTCTAGGAATGGTGTTAGTTTTCAATTAGATAATATATTTTCCAAACAAATTCTCTCTTCCTTTAGTCACACACACCATTGGTTCCTAATCAATATGCTGATCTACAAACTCACCTTGATTTATTAGGAGCCTTTGCACTTGAGCATCATCATCAAACACTTTCCAATGCTTGATGTTGTCAGGACAATTGACCTAGTTAACACTTCAACATTATACTCACAATAAGGTGAAATAGTGCAAACTCCAAATCTTGACCCCAACACTTCCAACTTTTCAGGAGTTAGCATTCAAACTTGTGTCATGGTGCACAATATTGAAGGAATCAAACATCTCAATTAGATCCCAAACTACATGCTTATACTGCTTCATCCACTGATTTTTTGTAGCATACGGTTTTCTTATTTGTTTGACAAACTAGCTCTAAATCTCCCTTTGCAATGATGTCCTTGACACCATACTTCCATGAAATTCTCAGACCCAACAACAAGGCTTCATACTCATAATGTTGTTAGTACATTCAAAATTAAGCTTGAAGGAAAAAAAATTCTTCCAAGCTAGGAGAAATCAGAATTACACCAGCACCATTTCCAAATTTGGAGCAAGATCCATCAAATAGAAAGGTCCAAGGAGAACATACCTATTCAAGGCACTTTGACTGATCCATTTTGTGTTCTTTTCCATTAGCAAAACTAATAAAATTATCAACATCAACATCAACAAATAATACTTCATAAGAAGCATTGTTTGGGTCCTCAATTAGATGCAACATTTTCTTTTCTCCATAGAGCTTGACAAGGCTGCCCTCAATGGGAATGGTGGAAAAATACATATCCATTTGGACACTCCCTCCAACACTTGTAGCCCACTTTCTTGACAATAACATACCCCATTTGGTAGGGCAATCAACAATTACAACATCCAATTTTAAATTCCTCCCGGATAAGATGCAAGTTACACTACCAAACCTTTCACACAACCAACAACCGGACACTTCTCTTGAGTCCATGGCCATACACTTTCCATAGGTTGTTGTCACTTTGATATCCAACTCATTCATGACTTCTAGAGGCATGAAATTACATGATGCACTGAGAATCAAACATATAATTGTGAAGTAGCCTATCCTTTATGATCAAAGTTTTGAAGAATGGATCAACATTCAATTGGGAATCAACCAAGGATGTCCCCAAATATACCTCAGGTGTCTCTCCAAGATCCTCTACTACTGGTGGTGTTTCAAGGTCAATAATGATTTGAGGAGGAATCTCAACAACATTTACATTTCTACCTGGAGTATTCTTCTCTTCTTTCAACCCCAAGTACTCAAATGCTCTCTTCTTATGCTCAAGAATCCTAAGCAACTCAATGATTGGAACACTCACTTTGATTTGGCTCAATACTTGGGCTATGTCATAGGGAACACTCTTTGGAAAACAAAATTGGAAGGGAGATAAGAAGATTCATCAGATGGCATGGGATTCTTGGTAGCTTGGGCATGAGGAGGACTGTAATTTTTGCTTGGGACAACAGAGATTTTGGTAGGTGCTTCTCTCTAGGAGCTTCTTTTGGAATGCTTGTGAGCAAGGGTGTTTTAGGTTTGGCTTGAGGCCTAACTCCTTTAACAACTTTTCTTCTAGTGTTATAATCTTTCTCTTGAGCTACTACAACATTCATCAACAATTATCTATCTTCCTCTGAAGGAATACCACCATCATACTTCTTAATCATCAAAGCTCTTAAGTATTCAAAGTCATTGTTAGGAATTTCAAAATATTGCACTACATCAACTTCAAGAGTATGAGGGGGAAGGAAAACTTGTACCCATTTGATGTAATCCCAAAAATTATAGTTTTCCTTGCACTTATCACTTCAGTAGATGTTGCTCCTCCTTGTGGACTTGAAGAACAACCCATCATGTAAATATCATCATTAGTACCATCATCATTATTAACTTCACCTTCTTTCTGGTCCACTTCACATGGAGGATGGGGTAAAAAACACCTATCACACCAATCAATATCAACAACTTCTCAATAGCAACAACCCTAGCAATTAAGGGATCAGGTAACACTCTTCCTTCACATGCTTGAGGATGTCTATTTGCAGACCCCATGGGTCCTTTTCCTCTATCATCTACCCTTTGATCACCTCTAGGATGATTGGAAAATATATCATGGTTTTGTGCTCTTGGCTGACCTTGTGAAGTTTTCCCAATTCCTTTCTCAACTCTTGCCAACTTATATGAGATTTCTTTGACATCCCCTACCAAATTTTTCACAACCTCCTCTAAATCAGCACCCTTGCTAGCTTGAGGTTTTTCAGGGTTTATCAAATTTACACCATCTCTCTTGAGAGGTTTCCAAATTTTTTTGATATTGTTTTCAATTTGAAGTGCCATGGTGAAAGCTTGTCTTAGATTGGTAGGGTTCTTGTCTCTTAGGTAATAGGCTACCTTTTTATCAAATGCATCTGCATATTTGATTAAACAAGACTCATCACAAGGCCTCATAGAATAATAGGAAGCCTTCTCAAAGTTTTGTTAAACCTTGTGTTAAAGTCATGGATTGATTCATTAGGGTTCTTCTTGATATTCTCAAACTTAGACAAGAGAAATCTAGGATCATCTTGTCACCATATTGTAACCTAAATGCATTCTTCATCTCATTCCAAGAATCAATTGAATTATCAGGAAGAGCCTTGTACCAATCCCTAGCATCCTCTTCTAGTGTATGAATGAACAATTTAATATACACATCTTCAAACTCTATCTCAAAATCTTCCATCATGTTAACAAAAAGTTTGAGATGCTGATCACTAGTTATTACATTGTTACCTTGGAATTTTGGCAATCTATTTCTGACATCTTGTGGGACAACATTTGGGTAACCATCCATTCCTCTAAAGTCTATAGGACTAAAAAGTGTTAAAAATAAATGGAGGTCTAGGATGAGCCATATTGTTTGGTGGAGGTGATCTTGGGGGTGACACAAGCTGATGAGGAGTGCAAGGTCTTTGAGGCTCAAGAATGTGATTCACAAGACTAGTATTCTCTAAGTGCTGATTTTCTTGGAAAGTTTTATTTGAATTGAAACACAGAGGTGCGATTGAGAAGGAACTTACCCGGTATAGCAAAAGGACCTTCACTAGTTGAGGAAAACAAGTTTATGAGAGGATTTCTTGAATCAGAATCACTTGAAGAAGAGTGATAATCCTCTACCAAAGGCTGATCTCTCTCACCAATGGATATATCTTTTCCTGATGTCTGACCTTTAACAACTTTCCAAACTCTTCTCCCTTCCAACTCTGAGTTTCTTGAATCTATAAAAAAATTCTTAGCAGAGTCTCTAATGAAGAGAGATCTTCTTCCTTCTAGTTTTGTAGAGATTAACAACACAAAAATAAATGACATAAAGGTTAAGACACTAGTACTTATCAAGATCATAACAACATGGAGTCGCCACTAAGGAATTTCACCCTAGTTGTGAAAATGCACTAAAATACTCACAAATATCTATCAAAGACTAAAATCTTGCCAAACTTTATAGATCAGACCTTCCTTTCTTTGAATTTATCAATCACAAATGCAAATGAAGTGCAACTACTGCTGGAAACTATAAAATTGCAGGTAGAACTTATATCTTCACTTAATCCTTACAATTCTAATTATAAAATGATGCTTCAATAATCTTTGCATGATTTGTAAGGACTTTACTAGGGTTTGATATGCATTCAAATATCTCAAATATGTGTGCATATGGATCATATTGAACTAGATAATATCAAACTCAGAACTCTACTCTTCATTCCAATCTTATAAATCTGATTAGAAGATGATACTTAGATTTTGTAATTGCACATAAATCACACAAGAAGTATTACTAGGGATCTGAAATACTAAAATATTGAATAATGTCCCCGAAAATGGTGCCATTTAGATGTTGTTGATGGGCTAAATAGACATGGACTGGAAAATGAATCAGCAAATCAATCTCAGTAGTGCAAATTATTTCCTAGGAATTCAAAACAAGTCCTTAATGGCGCCATTTGGGTGTTGGTACCCAGATTTAATCTCCTTCACAACTTGAGTAACATCATGGATTTTACAAGACACTCAGAGGTAGATAAATGATTTATATGTCATTTTGTAGCCGGGAAGCAATTTATCTGACTTGTTAGCACTCAGGATTTGAAGAAGTGGGTAGCACCTTGAAAGGATTTTGATCTAATCCTCACTATTTTAGGTTGTTCCTTTCAACCAAGGTAAGAGAACCTATATTGCAGCCTCTATTTTTGTAAGGAGGTGGAGATATCCTTATACTGTGCATATTATATGGAGATGGCCTTGGGAAAACATGATCAATTTTCCATTATTCAAACTCAACAGAGTTGTCACTACTAAATGATGGAAATGCTTTCAAGACAAGGCTGAGGCTGCTAGAGACATGGTATGATCCTGATTTGCTTTGTGCATTTTTGTAAATGGATTGTGTTCTTTTGTTGACACACATGTAATATAAGGGGTAGTATGGGGTAGGATTAGTTATTCTGAATGAAATTTTGGTGGGAGATTTTAGACAAGACTAACTAGAATTTTCTAGATTCTTTGAGGACCTTTGCAAGAAATTTGTAAGACCCACACAATAGAATGCTTCAAAAGGGTTGAGATACTCCTTCAACTAGGATATGTGCACCAAATGGAGGCCTAGATCTACACTCTTCCACACAATAATTGACAACCTGCCACAAAATCTTGAAGTAGATGAACCAACAAAGCATCCAGAAATCACTATTTTATCATGACCTAAGATGCACCCAAAGGTTTAGAAAAAAATCTCAAAATTCAAGGAAGGTAAAGTGATTTTAAATCTGTTTATCTCTTTATCAGATGAAAGATCTTTTGAATGTGAGATTTCAGATGCCACTAAACTATCAACAAGAAATGAGACCATGTATGATCAAGAGAGTTTTTAAACACAAGACTGCAATAGGAGCAAGAAACACAAATTGAAAACATTTTGAACATAAGTGCATGCAAATTTTTTCCAAGAGATAACACAAAATAATCCAAAATGACCAAATTTATCAGTAGGGGAATGTTATAAGAACAATCTCAGAGCTTGTTGATGGATTTACAATTAAAACCAACTCAACATGATACAAATCTGATGCAAAAAGGAATTAGAAATGGTTCTTAGGTGGTTTCTCAGAGAATGGGCTTCTTCCCATATTTTCCCATGAAATTCTAAGTTTCTCGACCTTTTGCATGTCTCAAAACATGCATTATATATCTTTTAATTACATTTTATCCTTATCTCCCAAGAAAATAATATGCCAAGGGATCAAGTTTGTTACAACAATTCCTCATGATTCACTGAAAATGACATTTAACAGATTTGCAACAAAAATTGCCAAGTGTTTAAAAAGGTTGAATCATTACAAATATTCGGATCATTATCCTTCCTGGAGGCATGTTTTTCATCATCAATGCATACAGATGCCTTTCCACTCATCATTTCACCTTTTAAAACTACCTCTGAACTTTCAAATTTGACATTTCATGTGTTTGACGATTAGGGAAAAAATAATTTTCAAAAACATCTCGAGATCTACAAATTAAGCCATGAAAGTGATCCCAATGATCTGAAGGCCCAAACTACACGGAATGACCAAAATTGATGCAAAATTTACAATTCCAAGTTTCCTGGAGCTCCCATGGGCCAAAATGGTGCAACGTATAGAACCGTTGATCTACCTTCAACTTCAAATCTTGCCCTCCACGTGGAAAATGTGGATAAAAAAAATAAGCTTGGGTTACTTTTTCAATTTTTAAATAAAGCTAGACACATGGCGCAATGTGATTGGAATGGGCCCAGGGGAAAAATTTATCACTTTATAGCCTTTTGAAAAATTGGAAAAATTTCACCATTTTTCCCTGCCTCCTTCCTGGGCCTGCCACGTGTCCACAATGTGGGTCCCAATGAAACCATGGGATAATTCTACACATTTTACCTCCTTTTGAAAAAAGGAAATTTTTTCACTTTTCCTGTGAGCCCGCACACCCAATTTCTCCCTTGCCACGTGTCACTCGATGATTCACCACGGAGGCATGCTTCGAATCTTCCATTCTAAGTCTTTTTTACAAAAGGGAAAACTTTCCCTTTTCCTCTGTCACCCCGCCAACCCACTCTTCCTTCTATACACCCACCACGTGTCCATCCTTTTTCCATTGTGGACCTGCAGCTCTAACTTGCACTCTAACTCTTTTTGTCAAAAGGAAAACAATTCCCCTTTTCCTCTGCAGCCCACACTTCCCCACTCTGTCACCGCACTGCCACGTGTCCACCCCCTACTCCATTGTAGACCCATGGGCCCTTCTTCAACTTTTTTCCCCTTCACAAAAAAGGCAAATTTTTTTCCTAAGTTCCCCATCGGCCCACTATTCCCTTTTTTTATTTTTAGGACATGTGTCCACTTGTGATTGGTTGTGGGGTTTCGGGCCAGTTTTGAATTTTAAAATTTTACAAAATAAAAGTCAAAAATCTCCAAGGAAATCCAACTCCCCATTCTCCTCAGCCAATTAGAACTGCCACATTGCCAATGCATGCTGAGGAAGAATTTGATAGGAAAATGACATTCGTCTGGTGTCAAAATACAGAAAATGCCAGGGATGCCCTAGAAATTGATTTTTTTGCCAAGGATGGAAATTTTTTGAATTGGAACCAGACAAAGCATGATTCCAAGCATTTCTTGACCTTGGGATTGGATTTTTGAATACATACAAGTATGAATCGATCAATTTTGATTTTTCATGATTGGGCAAAAGGGAAAACATGGCATAGCCCACAAATTTTGAAAAATTAGGGCACAAACAAGGCATGCATGGATTTTTCTCTCAAACTAGGGTAAAACAACAAGTTTGTGAGCATTTTTAAAACATTCGACTAGAAGGGACAAGTTGTAGACCATTATTTCAAAAATAAAATGTTTTTAACAAGTACAGATTTGAAAAATTAGGGCAACATGGTACAAGCTTGAGTATTCTTGTAAAATGGGGCATGTCAATGATTTTCAAATGGACTAAGGCATGGGAATAGAGGCATTAACTTCATTTCACCCATTAAAATCAGTAGAAAATGTTTTAGGAAATGCAGAGTGAAAGGAATGGGTGATGGGTAATAGGTGATTTGAGGTGGTCAAGTCTTGACAAGGTTGTGTTGGATGATGTAGGTGAGAGATTAGCTGAGGATGTAGGACAGAGTACCACCCCTACCGGCAGATGTGGCCTCACATGACCGCAAAGGAGTGGGAACACATAATCGAGGTTGACTTAACACAATTTGAGGCTATAGGCATATATCCCTGGATCATATTTTGATGGTTTCTCTCATCGATAGATAGGATTCCGTGACCAATACCTTTCACCTACCGATGGGTGAGATGAGTGTCACCTTAGAGGATGTATATAGGATCATGCGGCTTCCAATTTTTGGGAAGCCAGTATATTCCATTTCATTAGAGCCCTCAGTGGTGCCTATAGTGGCAGTATTTGGTGAGGTGATGGGTGTTCCGAGGTATCACGGTGTGAGTATATACAACCTATCTGCAAGAGACTAGGATATCTATGTTGATGATGGCGGCAGATGGATGTTTTACATTTCTAGACTCTGAGGGTGGTAGGTTTCCATGAGAACTAATGGGGGTGCTATAGAATATGATTGAGGAGTAGATACACTTTGCTTGGGCACTAAATTTCCTAGCTAAGCTGTATAGGGAGCTATGAGCCTATTGGAGATTGAGGAGATTTGAGATGTGTTGTACTTATTTATTAGATTGTTGGGAATATAAGCACATTGTGTGTGTGTACCCAGCTTTCTTTTCCATGACATGATTGGTTTAGTGGTTGATTTCTTAGAGTTGATTTCAGACAATGGGTACTAGTTTCTGGACAACTAAGGGTGGCAAGTGACACATATGATGTGTCATATTATAGGAAGTGATTGGAGGGCCTTTCTGTAGTTGAAATTGTGTGGAGACCATCTATGGACTATCCATCTTACGAGGCATGGCTGAGGAGTTAAAGGAGCTTCGATTCATCGAGATGGATACAGGGGCAAGGGCGGAGGATCATGAGATGGTACCTATGAACAAGGTCAAAAGGTATTTTTGGTTATTGTAGAACATTCCCCCACCTTTCACACAATACCATAGAGATGATGTGGATATACCCATGTCTCCACCACGTCCAAGTGTTCCGGCAAGGTAGAAGGAGTAGGTCAGTAGATAAATGATTGATGACACGAGTGTCATAGATGGATATAGGTAGTGGTGGGTGGTACATATATGGGCCACCTTTGTAGAGGCTAGAATGACCATATTTAGCAACTCTCATAGTGTAGAGGGATACTTTACAGGTTTAGGTGGCTACCCTTATAGTATAGATTACAGTGTTACAGGGACAACTCATAGGGTCAAAGGCACAGGTAGCCACTTTACAGGCTCATATGATGGCCCTATAAGCCCAAGTAACACAGGAAAAGTACCTACATATGGTGGAGGTGAGGATGGAGGACACGTAACTACCTTACGGTATAGGTGGTAGGTTTACATGGTCATTTGGCCATTACACTCGCTTAGGTTGTGGCCTTACAAGCCCATGTCATGCGGCGATAGGTACATGTATCTCACAGGCTAGGGACAAGGTCCCATATTAGAGGCACCTACACCAGGATAGAGTCCCATATCATAGGTAGGAGGTCAGGCCTCGTGGACATGGGCTGAGGTCATTATTAGTAGGGAAGAGTTCATAGGTTGCATTGATACCCATGACACCACCAAAGACTGTGTTGATGGTGGGGTCTAAGGATGCCCTAAACGAGGCTCACTATTATCAAGATCACTTGACAACTTCCGGTATAGATTTTCCCTCATATACCAAGTATAGAGCCTAGCATGAAGCTAGTGAGTGGATGATATCTAGGACTCATAGTTCGGAAGCACAAGGGGCATCGATCCCATGGATAGGGCTAGGGAGACATGACAAGTTTACAGAGGCCAAGCCTAGGTGAGGTCCAAGAGGAGATTAGACCTTGACACATGGAGGGTAGAGAGATATTGGTAGGGCGGATGATAGGTAGAGAGGAGGATAGATGTGAAATTAGACATGAGGATATCATGTGGGGTGATGATTAGTCACTATATGTGACATTATATGATCATTGTGATATATATATATATACATACATACATATACATACATATATATATATATATATATATATATATATATATATATACCGACCTACATGCCAAATATGTGAGATTGTATATGAGAGTTTTTAATATATTGGGATGTATTTGTATCTATATATATATATATGTATGTATGTATTGATGCAAAAAATCTCCCATTTATACAAATGATGATGTTTATTTGATGGATGATGTACTTGGGTTTAATTTCCATTGTTGTTGTGTATTCATGGAAACTAGGTGAATTAGGCATGATGGAATCGAGGTCATGTAGGCATGATTGAGTTTAGGTCAGTTAGGCATGGTGGGGTTTAAGTGATTTAGGCATAATGGAGTTGAGGTCATATAGGCATGCCGGAGTCAAGTATATGCATGGTGGAGTCTAGGTGAGTTAGGCATGATTTAATTGTGTTTTTGTTTTGGGTTTGATTTAATTTCCAAGTTATTGTTATCATGGAAAAAAACGATGATGTATATGTATGTTGTGGTGTAAATGTTCAAATATTTGACATCATGAAAATGTGAAATGATTGATGTAAGATATGGTTAATGTCATAAAATGGTAAGTATGTATATTATTATGATTGTTTAATTTCCATGTTTTGTGTAAAAATGGAAACTAAGGTAGAATTTTAATATAAAGGGGGAAATTGGTTAGGGGAAAGATTGGATGAGCTAACCTCTAAGGGCCCCATGCCCTCGAAGTGTTGCCTACATAGCCTCGATGAAAAGGGGCCTTAGGCTAATGTAGTTCTCCCATAAGCTAGGGAAGAATATGATGAGGTAGAGGAATGGGTTAGTAGGTTTTTAGGCATGATTGAGTCTAGGTCAGTTAGGCATGGTTGAGTTTAGGTCATTTAGGTATGGTTGAGTCTAGGTCATTTAGGTATGGTTGAGTTTAGGTCATTTAGGCATGGTTGAGTCTAGGTCATTTAGGCATGGTTGAATTTAGGTTGAATAGGCATGGTTGTTGTCTATGGTGAATAGATATGGGTGATTTTGGTGGAAAAGGAATTCCTAGAATGTAGGTGTCAAAGGTCTGGTCTTGTAAAGGAGAATCAAGAAGTAAAAAAGAATGTGAATGGTTAGAGGAGACAAAAGTGCCACCTAATTGATAAGAACCCTGACGAGTCTATCATACCAAAGATTGGATTATGAACAGAAGACCCTAAAAGGTGTTGCATGATTGACTATTCTAAGGGTGAAGAAGGTCACATGATCATGAAATTTCACATTTGGGCATGTCCCTTGAGTAGGTAGAAAGATAAAAAGGCAAGGCGGTGAGGTGAAGTTGGTTTAGCATAACCTAGGTGTGAGATAGTATGCCTCTTTAGAAAGAGACCCAAGATCAAAATAGGCAAGTCCATGATGAAAAAATTATCTTTTTATTTTTATTTTTATTTTTATAGAGTGATCGATGTGGGAAGTCTCGTGTGGGATGAGTAGAGTATCTCCTTTAGGTCTTTGTCAATATGATCAATGCGGGAAGCTTTAGACTATTTTTATTTTATTTTTGCAAGAATAGTATTATTTATGTGATAGAATATGTAAATTATGGCTAGCTTTGTATAGATGTCCTTTGAGGGAGAAGTCTATTTATAGCAAAAATATAGAAAGATTAGATGTCCTTTTAGAGGGAGTCATATTTTTAGAGAAGTTTGAATCAAGGAGTTTTTGAATTTGAAAGTCCCATATATTGCTTTTTGAATTATTTTTTGGACTTTTAGGTCATGGAAAAGACTATAGAGAAGGATAGGCTCTTGTTATGAAGACAAAACTATAGTACATAGGGGTTATATATGAAAGAAATTTTTAAGTGATCAATGACAATGGGAGTCCATCTTGAAAAAGATGAAAAGTATCCATGAGAATCATGCCATGAGTAGAGTCATGGTACTCATATTGAAGATAAGCCCAAAAGGTGACAGGTAGTCGATGGTTCTTGTTTAATTGTTGATCCTTAAAATAGGTAAGTGGAAGGTGAATGGTGCTCAAGGGACAAGTATTTAATATACATGAGATGATATAGGACTTGATTCAACAATAGAATGGTCAAATATGTAAGGCATTTAGGGGCTCAAGTTTAGGTTTACCTTCCAGTGAAGACAAATGATAAACACTTGATCCATAGGTATGAGTAACAATATAGGGTCCAATACAATTAGGATAAAATTTTCCTTGTTTACTTTTCTCCTCTTTTGTTAAATGTTGATTTTCCTTCAAGATAAGGTCACCGACCTAGAAGGTTCGTCGTGGACATATTTATCATAGGCATGTTTGATAAATTTTTGGTAGATTTGGAGGTGATCAAGAGCATTGAGAAGGAATTCCTATAATAACTCTAGTTATGTCAAACTATCGTTGCAAAAATCATCATCATTGAGCATCCTTTTGAGTGAGATATAAAGAGATGGAATCTGACTTCAAGAGGCATAACAACCTTTGTACCATAGACAAAAGAAAAATGTGTGGCAAAGAGTTGAGGTATGAATACTAATACGATAAGCCCATAAGGAAAAAGGAATGTGCATGTGTCAAATATTTACAGTACCATCAACCACTTTTATAAGTATTTTGTTTAAGGTTTTGTTGATTGATTCCACTTGGTAATTTGTTTTAGGGTAATAAGGTGAATAAAATCGAGTTGAATGCCAAAGGCATCAAAAAGTTTCTAGGGGTTTTTTTTTTGAATTGTTTTCTATTATCAATGATGAGGCGGTGAGGGACTCCAAAGTGACAAATAATGTGATGGTTGATGAATTCACATATTTTCTCATATTTCATAGAAATGAGAGGCATGTCTTCCACCCATTTAGTGTAGTATTCAAAGAGCGGTAATAATCCATTGATGACGTTGGTCGAATGAGGATTGATCTCTCCGACAAGATCCAAACCCCATTAAGAGAAAGGCCGAAGGGCTCAAATGCAACCTGAAAGGCGTGACTATGGGTATGGTGAAGATTTGTATGTTGCTAACACTTCAAAAATCCTTGACATAGTCACAAACATCACATTTTAGGGTTAGCTAGTAATATACCAGAAGAGAATGTGGTGAGTGATAGCTAAACCACTTTGTGACCCCAAAAATTCCATAATGGAATTTCTTGATGTTGTATGGGATTTTAGAACTTGTAAGGCATTGTAAGAGGATACCATCAAATCTACATTTATAGAGAAGATCACCCATGATAACATAGCGAGAGACACTTTTAAGGAAGGCTTGGTTTCCATTGCGAGTACGATCTAGAAGAAAATGGAAAGGGGAAGGTAGTCAGGAAACTACTTATACCTAAGGTCATGTGGGTCAGTTTTAATGGTTGTGATAAGGTTGATGTCTTGAAATAGATAAGAAGGTGATTACAACCTTTGTACTCAGTAACAAATATTTTGATTTAGAGGGTGAAGCGGGGATTTGGGAAGCAAGACAAGCCATAGTGTCTACAAATTTATTAGTGGAACGCAGGTGGTTTGAAGTTCATAATGGTCAAAGGTAGTAAAAATTATGTCAAGATGATGCTTATAATTTTGAAGTATCTCATTACAAAACTAGTATATACCAAGAACTTGGTTTACAACCACTTGGAAATGTCCAGAGATATTAATTGATTTAACATCTAAGGATATGGTGGTTTGAAGGCCTAATAGAAGTGCTTCATATTTGGAAATATTTTTAGTACAATAAAAATATATTTTCAAAGATAATGGCATAGGTTCAACATCAAGATGAATGAGGATAACTCGACATCACCCCCATGCGATATTTTGAACCATCAAATAATAAGGTCATTTGGTAAGCGGTATCGTCCAAAGAGAGGGTAGCGATGGATTCATTTGGGAAATCGAAGTTAGAGGATTTATTTTTGGAGAGAGTGTGTCTCGTGAGTTGGTTATTGATGGTTTATCCTTTGACAAATTTTTGATGGGTGAATTAAGGTATAGGTATGCAAAATCATGAGCCAACATGTAAAACATTGATGTTGGTAGGGTTTAGCATACATGTAATGTAAGGGGTCAGTATTGGTGAAAATAAAGGTTTTTTGGTTGAGTAGGTAATGGCAAAGTTTAGTGGTAGAAAAAACTAAGGATAAGAAGAGTTTTTTGGCATGAGTATATCTATTTTTGTAGTCTAAAAGTGTATGAATTATATAGTAAATTTCTTCTTCTCGATGTTGCTTTTCATGATGAGAGAGCATGGCACCGAGTGAATATTAGTAATAGAAATGTAAAGGTAAAATGGTTAGTCATCCTTAGGGGGATGAGCACAAGTGGTTAAAAGAGGTATTTTTTAAGGTGTCAAAGGCTTTGTGACATTCGTCATCCCATTTAAAGGAGACATCCATTTTGAGGAGATGATGGAATGGATGGAAGTGGCCGGAAAGTTGTGAAATAAAATAACAAATAGATTGTAACTTACCTTGCAAACTACAAAGTTGATGAAGGTTAGTAGGTGGAGGAATTTTGAGAATAGCCTTGATTTTAGTGGGATCAACTTCAATGCCATGCAAAGAAACAATAAAACCAAGGAGCTTTTCAGAAAGAAGAGCAAAGACAAACTTCTTAGGTTTAATTCAAACACAATACTTGATGAGACGGTCTAAGATGAGCTTAATGAATGTAAGGTGTTTTACCCGATGTTAAAATTTGGAAAGAATATTGTCAAGGTAATATTCCAATATGTGATGCATAATGTTATGAAAGATATAATTCATAACCCATTGATATGTAACACCAATGTTTTTAAGGCCAAATGGCATGCCACGATAGCAGAAGATTCCCCAAGGAGTGATGAAGGTTTTTTTGTTTTGATATTCCAGGGCAAGTAATATTTGTTTATAACTCCGAGAAATTGTCCATAAGTGATAGCATCTCATGGTCACCGTGATATAAACTAGTTGGTCAATACTAGGTAGAGGAAAATATTCTTTGGGGAAAGCTAAGTTTAGGTCATGGAAATCCATGTAAATGTGAAGCACTTCTCACTTTTGTGATAAGAACAATGTTAGAGATCCATTAGGGATAATCGATGGGTAGAATGAAGGAAACTAAAAGAAGGTGATGGAGTTATTCTTTGACAAGAAGGGAGATTCGAGGATGTATTTTCTACATCTTATGTTTCATGGGTTTAGCTTCAGGAATAGTTATGATATTGTGGACCATAATGTTTGGGTTAATACTGGCATATTAGTGTAGGACCAAGAAATTTTTTTGTCATGATCCCGAAGGAAAGAAGTAAAATCCTCTTATTCAACAACATCTACATATTTTCCTATCTTTAGAATATGTAGGTCATACTGAGTGTGAATATTGATTTGGATGGTCGATTCATTTAACATGGTTTATATCTCATAAGGTAACGACTGGTGAATATAAGAATCTTCCATGCCAAGGTAGGTGAGAATAGACTCATTGTCTTAACATTAAACAAAGTTAATAGAGGGTGTATCATCATCGATCATGTCAGATACGAAGTGAAGTGAAGAGGGAGCCTCGCCATCTAGTTGATAATTTAGAGGTCCCAGTGAAATGGTGTTCATGAAAAAACAAATTTAGGAGGAATCGATTCTAGATCCATAGACTCGTGTAGGTGAAGGTGGTGAAGTTGGTGAATGAGGTGGAGCATATTTTTTTCCTTAATGAGTTTGACTCGATCCTTCTTGGGAGATGGTTCGGCAAAGAAAATTCCACTACACTCTTTATGTTTATGAGTGGTGCATGGGATGACAAAGATGGAGACCATGTTCATATAAACAAAATACAAAGACCTTCTAAGAACAATGATGGAGGAATGTGTGGGTGAAGCAAAAATTGGTGAGAGATTAAAGGTCAGATGAAAATGGTTGAGTTTGGGAAGGTGGCTCGGGTGAGCAGGTAGAAGCATCAAGTCCCCATACATTGAGTTTGTATAAAGGTGGGGAGGACCGTAAGGGAATACCTCACCTATGTGGTGATCATAACGAGAGTTTTGTGAAGTTTACCATAATCTTGATGAGTAAGGTACTCCCCGCAGTGAGACATTCAAAAACACCTTCTAAGGGATCAATAGTTTATATGTGGGTAGCCGGAATGAATGAATTACTAGACGACATGGAAGAAGAAGCATTGGTTGGTTGATAAGTAGATAGGTTAGCGAATGGGTTATCTATAAAGGCTATGGAAGTAGTGGGAATAGAGGAGTTAGGCATGGAAGAGGTAGTGACAACATTGGTGGATGTGGCCATGGGTGAAGGAGAAGTGGCAGTGGTGGTAGACGCCTTAACTGGTATAAGGACATCATTAGGTCAATAAAACATGTTACAGGTCTTGAGTGGTGAAGGGTCAGATGGAATGGTATAGTTATGTCCTTCATGTTCAAATTTTTATCCAATCACGTGGATCCAAAGTCAGCCAAACAACATGTTGTATCTTTGAATTCCCCCTCCGAGACATAAAATAATTATGGAATGGTACATGGACCACACGAATTTGGAGAATGATGGTGTCAAGTGTGGAAGTTATGGCATCATTGAATGAATGCAACATAATTGGGTTATTATGCATGTAATTGGAAGGGTTGCACATTTGGTTGTACGAATGGGAAGAAATGATGTTAATACTAGTACCTCCATCGATCATAACGTGTCAAACACATATATTATCAATGTAGATAGAAATGAATAGGGAGGGATTAAGATCATCTGATTGGAGAGGTACAATCTCATCATTAGAGAAATTGAGAGTAGACACTTGATGAGTGGTAGCGGGTGTAGAGGAAGGGGATGAAGTGGTGAGAGAGGCCACATGGTGAGGAGTGATAATGGATGCCAGGAGTAGGGTCATTAGGTAAAACCTCAATAGATTGTAGAACCTCCATGAGGGCCTATCGATGAGACTTAGAGGTTTGGACAAGGTTGTACAATGACATTTTGAGAGGAGATTGGTGTAATTATTTAATCATTGTACGATGGGTTACCCCATCAGAAATAGGTTATGTGGGTCCACAGATGGTTATTTTTGGTGAAGGTGCAGATGAGATATTGGGTACAAGAGTGGTAGATGGGTTGGTTATTTTCTCTTTTCCTTTTTCTTTCTGGGCACAAGTGGAAATGTTAACCATATTAATATGGGGTAAAGGAGCAACTGAGTCATGATAGGTGTATCGAAAGGATGGGAAAAATATGGTGATCACATATACTGGTTTTGTGAAAATAGGGTAGTGCATTGGAATTTTGGAAAAGGTTTGGCTAGCTCTATTATGAAGACCATATTTATCTTGAATGTTGGAGGAGGAGAAAAGGGTGGTGGAGGTGGAGAGGAAGGTTTCTGAATAGGTAAGGAATAAGTATGTGTGGTGATAGGTAAAGGTGGAATAGGGTCCTCATCTAAAAGATTGTCGTCAAATAAATTTTTTTCTTCAGGAGGACCTAGTTGGAAAGAATAATCTTAAGAGCCTTACAATTTTCCACATCGTGCCCCGGAACATAATGGTAAGTGAAAATTTTTGTATTGTCAAACCCTTTTGGTTTAGGTATGATGGGTTGTAAGGTTTAAGTGGTGTCAATGCGATGACAAAGGTCTCCAAATGGTTGGCTAAGATATTGGCATAAGACCCTTCTAATGGATCACAATGCAAAGTAAGTGTTGGTCTAGATGGAAATGTGGGTGGATTTTGTTGGAGAGGTGCCATGAGAGGTGGAATAAGAGGTTGAGTCCTTTTGACCACCCATGCTTTATAGGTAGTACAGGGCTTTTAGGTTTAGATTTTATCTTCTTGGGCAAAGATGTTGCAGATGAACCAGCAATTGAAGGTGATGTAGGTTTAACCACCTCTTTAGAGGGTAGTGGAATTTTGGACTTTGGTTTTGCCTTATTGGGTAAAGGTGAAGTAGAAGTACGTGATGTAGAAGGGAAGATAGATGACGAAAGAGGATGGGTTAGCCAAGGTGATAATGGAGGTGTGGTCAAGGATGTGGGAAGCGAAAAGGTGGAAGGTATTGGTTAAAGAGAAGTAAATATCATAGGTAATGATGCAGCTACTAGAAGTGGTGTGGGTATAGGTGGTAAAAAGGGTACAATTGATAGAAAAGGCATATGTTGTGTAGGTAATTTGGGTGTAACAAAGGCTCGTGATGAGGAGGTGGGTTGTTGTGTTTTTATTTTACCTGGGGTAGGAGGTTGTTTGGCCAAGGTTGATGGGTGAGGTCCTAGGATAAATGGAAGTGGTGAATGTGATAGAGTGGTAGTGGGTGAAGATGGTATATGTGGCCTAGGATATTGGTTTTCCTCTTAGGTGGGGGAATAGTCTTCACACTAGATTGTGAGGATGTGGATAAATTCATTTTGATAGGAGGATGAACTAGGCTTGATGTCGGCATGACTCCCAAAGTATGGGTAGCTTTGGATATATGCGAAGGAGTAAGTGGTTTAGGAACAAGTGGTTGTGGAGGTAATGGTAGAGGTGTAGGTGTGGGTGAAGGTGATGTGGAAGATGTTATCACGATACCTTAGGTATGAAAAATTTCGTTGCTCTAAATAATTTGGGGTAAACGGTAGAAGTATTAGTGGATGACATCTGCATTTGAGTTAAAACAAGCATTCAAAGGTGCCCCCAAAGCATGGAATGATCAACATAGTCTAAGTGGTCCACCAAACATGAGAATGGTGTGGCAATAGAAGGAACCAATGTTGATTTTGTGGTCACTCCCATTAATTAATCCAAAGGCTCAGAAATAGGGAAGTGATTAGCTTCTAACTCTATGGGTAAAAGAGATGAGAGAAAATCAAGTGGATCCTTGAAATCCGGTAGAGAATTATCTTCGACTGAAAGGGACACTGTCAATGGGTCATCCACATGTTGGGGAGGAGTGGATGAAATAAGGTCTTCTTTTGATGAAGGAGAAAGCAAAACAGACTCTTCCGTAGGTATGAGAATAAGTGTTGTGGGTTTCTCATCAAGTTGGGGAGTAGATGGGGCAATTATACTGGTGTGTATAGTAGTCTCCTCCTTGGGTAGAGGATACAATGATGGGGAATCCTCCATGGATGAAGGATTTCGTGCAAGAATTTCCTCAATAGATGAAGTAGGAGGAAACTATGTGGAAGGAGCTAGTAAGATGTCAAAAATAGCATGAACCTTATGGATATTACTGTCATTGGCTGAGGAATCATTGGTTTGGTTGGATGAGGGGGTGTGATTCGGGAATGGATTCTTGAAGATATGAAGGTTCTAGTTAGCTCGATGCATTTGGATTTTCCAAGACGAGATCCCCTTTATCTAACATTTCTTGGACAATGTTTTTGAAAGTGATATAGTTACCATCACTATGACCTCAAATGTGATGGTAATTGTAGTAATCCTTTTCATTGTACCATAGGGAAACAAGGAGAGAAGGGTCAAAACTAGTATGTGGTTTGATGTGGAAGGGTAATGGCTCCATCTTTTAAGAGTTTTTCCAAAATGGCAAAGTAAGGCTCTCCTATGGGGGCATACTTTCATTTCTCTCTTCTAAACTAAAAGGTCTGGATGGGGGAGAGGTTAGAGAAAGTTTTTATTGGTTGGATGGATGAGATGGGCTGAATTTCAAAATGACCGCGTTGGCAGACCCCTTAGTTTTAGAATATGTATTTTTGGGTTTAGAAGAAGAAGAAGTATCATTTGATTTGAACACAATGTTTTTGTTTGGAAACTCGTAGCTTATTTTATTCAAGGGAAAAAATTTCCAACTTTCGGCCCATGGTAAATGCCTCATGAAAGGTGCGAAATGTTTGGACCTAGAGAGTTAGCGATATATGTCTAGCACAAGCCTTGGTAAAAATTCTATTAAATCTTTTTGAGGTAATTGGAATGTAATTTGGTTAATTAGGTTGTGCCATCAAGCGACAAAATCTGTGATAGATTCATCTTCATACTAGCATGTGGCATATAAGTCAGTCATGGTGACTTTCTTGATAATATTGATACAAAATTAGTCAAGAAAATCCTGAGCAACATGGTTAAATGAGAGGATATAATATATAGGTAAATAACTATACCAATCTACAGAGGGTCCCATCAACGACATTGGAAATGTCTAAAGGAGCAAGCATCATCGTGAGCGATCAAGTAGTAGACATGTTTAAAATACTGCAAGTGTTGTTGTGGATCTTCTTTGCTATTGAACCAGTTGAATTTTGGCATTTCCCAATGCGTAGGGTATGGGTGAATAGGAATGGATGGGTGAATGGGCTCATTACAAATCTCATCATATGTTAGAGAGTTACATGAACCTGAGACAGATGCTTCCAATGTTTGCATCTTGTCCATCATCATTTTGATTAGGTCATTGGTGGGTTGTGATGACGGGGCACCCCCTAAGGTATGAGGGGGTAAATAAGATTGGTATGATGTAGATGACATCCCAAAGGTGTGGTGTCACGTCGAGTATGAAAATTGTGATGAAGGGATATGAGAGGGAATAAAGGTGGAGGGGAAGTAACCAGAGTAAGAAGTAGAGGAAATAGGTGGTTGTTGGTAATATGTATATGTAGGTGGGGTGGATGTAAAGACCCTAGTAGTGATTGGTGGAAGAGACTAGGGGATAGAGAGGATGAGATTTTGGAAGGGAGTGTGGGCTATCGACACCAAAGGTGGTTGGGATGTGATAGATATATGGGCATTGGAAGACATGGGCATGATTATAATGAGGGTGGTGGATGTAAGCATGATGGATTCCATAGGGGAAACATATGCCATGGGTGTGATAGATGCCATAGGTACAATAGATATCGATGAGGTGGGGTTAAGTTGAGAAACAACAGTGGCAAGGTGGAGGAAGCCATGGAAATTTTGGTAGTGGTGGAGGCACAAGTGGGTGCAAGTATAGGTGGGATGGATATCGGCATGTCATAGATATGTTTCCCAGATGAGTGATAAGTGGATGAATGGGCTACATAATATTGTATAATGGAGGGGTTATGATCAAGGAGTTTTGCAAACTTATCATCACAAAAGCTAATGGTGATAAGATTATTGGGATCCATGGGTGATAGAATGGAAGGCGACAATGGGCTAGGAAAAAGTGGCTGAAGGATAGTGTGGAATATGAGGGCGTTGGCTTGGATACTATTCAAAACCATGTGAGTTAGTGTAGACCTAGTAATTTAATCCATGTAGATGACATAGAGGCACAGAAGGAATGGAAAAAATAGTTCGGGAGGTGAAAATTGGTGTTGTTAATTGAAAAATTAAAACATAGGAACTAACTATGGTTGGGTAACCGATGTCGGTGACAGAGGGTAACCGATGATGGTTAGGGTGACCAATACCAGTTACTATGGAAAATAAAAAAGTTTTATAAATGTGGCAATAAATGATGAAAATGAAGCAAATATGGGTTTGACAGTGATTTCAAAGACCCAGAGGTATGGTGAAGTATTTGAGGAACCCCAAAAAGAACATAAATGTGATGAGTGCTACTTTGGTTAAAATGACCAAAATAGTAGGAAACCAATAATAGTCAAGTAAACTGATGATGGTCAGATGAGTAAACCGATGATGGTCATTGGACTGATTCCAATTAATGTGAAATTTGAAAAGATGGAAAAAATGAATTTAGTGACTTAGATCCAATAAAATACCAACCCAGAAACTTGAGTATGGAAATGATGAACCCTTACACATTCAAAAGAGTCAGAATACACCAACTATGATTATGGAGTGTGAAAGGAAGAAAGAATGGATAATATGACCTCTCACCTCAAAACACAAATCAAGAAAAAACTAGAAAACACAAAATCCTATGTGGTTGATTTTATGTTCCAACTTATGCCATTTAGGACTGACTTATGAATAGAGAAAATTTCTTGGTTTGATAAAAGGCTCCCTATGAAAATCCAAAACCTAAGGATGGTTTCAGGTAGATTTTTTGAGAGGGGAGTCCTTTCTTTGAGATAATGACTGGACAGAGAAACCATTTTGGTGCCCATCTGTAAATCCTTTGATCATGTGATCATTGACATCTTCTTCCACGTAGGATGTTGTTTAAGAAAATATGAAAATTATTTTGTGTGGTTTTGTGTAGAGAAGAGAGTGTGCACTACGATTCAATTAGTCAACCATCAGCTAGGCATGACTTCTAGTGTATAGGTTGCCCTCAATTTAATGTGAGCTACAATGCAACATACCAAAATGAAATGCAAATGTTTTAAGCCCAAATCCATAATTAAGTTTGATGTAGAAAATAGAGAACAAGAAGAGGAATTCTCTTTCACTAAATGCAATACAATAGAAAGGAAGATGTGTTCTTTTTAGAGCACCAAAAGCACAATTTCTTTAGACAATAGAAAGAAGGAGAAGATTTTAAGGGAGAAATTTTAATGTGAGTTTTTCCAAAAAGAAATAAACACTCAAAATGCACCCTATAAAATGAACAATGAAAAGGAACCCGAAAATGGTCCCACCGAGCGTGCCAAAAAATTTTGAGTCGGTATTTAGAGTATTGGATCAATTTGATCCTTGTATTATTTAAAATTTTCCATTCCATGGAGAACAATTTAAAAGTCGGGCATAATGGTGGAGTTTTTCCCTTCTTTTTATTTTCTTCCCACTGTCAGGAATGACAGGCATATCTTCCCATTAATTTTTCCCAACATCCACGGGTAGTACATGGACATCTTTGATTGGATGCAGCATGTCCATGTTTCAAGTGATAGTGGAAGCCTCCATGTGTCCAAACGATGCAACTCCAAGGGTAGGGCCCAAGGGACAGTCCTCAAATAAGCACAGGCTTTCCACGTCCCAGTCCAAAATGAAGACAAAACAAGCCCAAATTATCTAAGTATGGAAGGTTCAGTGGATGGTGCCATGTGCCTCATCAATGCATAACTTCAAGATTCAAATCCGGGGTAGTTCTCAAACTTGCGCCAGTCCTCCACATGTCCCAGTCAAAAAGAGAAAGAGTTGATCATTAAAATTGACTAAGTATGGGTGGGTGGCGAAGCCTCCACGTGCCTCAACAATGTAATTTCAGAAGTGAAACCAAAGGGCCAATATCCAAATGAGTGCTATCTTGCCACATGGTCAAATTCAATGGAGAGACAGATTTTTCCATTGAAAAGTCCAAGACCATGCAGTAGAAGGAGCCACGTGTTAGCTCGACACAATTTCAGGAGGCATTTCCAAAGTGGAAACTCAAATGAGCACCAGCTTCCCACATGGTCAAATTCAATGGAGAGACAAATTTTTCCATTGAAAATTCCAAGACCGGTGGAAGGAGCCATGCATCATCTTGGTGTAATTTCAGGAGGTGTTTCCAAAGTGAAAACTCAAATGAGCGCCATCTCTCCATGTGTCTAGGGGTCAACATAAGTCAAGAAGGAAATAGGCCCAAATCGGCTAAGTATAAAAGAACCAAATGGCTCTCCATGTGTCAGCTTGCATAACCTCAAAGGAAAAAAATGCAAAAGGCATCCATAGGCCCACTTCAGTTTAAATCTCTCCCACGTGGATGACTCAAATTTAAAGTTTGCAAAGGTAGGGTGGATGGCTAGGATTCAATGCATCTGGTTTTTCTGCCAGGCATGGAAATGGCCGAGGCATTTAGAAGTTCAGAGAATGGTTTCTTGAATCTATTTTCATCATTTTTCTATAACAAATGTAACCATTCTTGGAAACTATTTATTGGCTTTTCCACGCCATTTTTAGGGTTGGATCCTGAGACTCTATAAAGGTAATAGATTCAAAGTAATCAATACAAAGTTTTCCCTTTCTTCCTCTGCTTTCTTCTTTTTCATGTCTGAAACTTGGGAATCATCCATCTTTTATGATAGGAAACTTTGTGTTCTTGTTTATATGATTTCTGGAACTTTGCATCTGTGGAATTATATTGGTTATGAAAGTGAATGATTATATTCTGCAACTCCCTGGTTCAATACGTATAAGGTGATACTCTTATCATCTATATTTCTTGAAGGTATTGTTATGTTCTTCCTTCCTCATCTCCTTAATTCTTCCATCCTTTCATATTGATGATCTTTGGGCATAAAACATTTCAAAGTATCAGACTCCATGCTTTGAAAGTTGTACATTTGTATATAAGTTTTTTTCTTGCTTTCAATAAGGGAACCTCTCCCATTAAAGAGGAGGGACTTGTTGTCCCCTAACTTGTGGTTGTTAAAGTACATTTTAAAACCCAACAATTTTTGGTGACTCTACTGGGGATTTCATTTCAAATGGATCCCTTTCTAAAAGAACAATTTCAAGATCATTGTTGGTCTGGCAACTCTATGGTATACACATGGGAAGAAAGCTCTCGGGTTGAGGATCCCCATTTTCAATTTTTGGAGCAACAAAACTTCTCTCTTCCAAAGCAAGAAGGAATAGAAGAACTCATTCTACAAGCACACCTCCTACTAAAGACATAAATTCCAAGGATAGCGTTCCTCAGGAGCATCTCAGTCCTAATCTCCATGCTTTGATACTTGTTGGTGTTTCAGTTCCCCTTCAGTCAATTTTTCCAAAATGGCAGTTCCCTTGCCTTGGGGACAATAGGTTGGGCCTCTTTCTCTTCCTCAGCCATTACATGAGTTACCTAGGGGTAATAGGAAAATTTTCCCAAGTTCCGGGGTGATGGGAAAGTTCATCCAGATGAACACATCGCAGCCTTCATTGTTGCATGTGGGATTCTTGGGGTTGAACATGAAGATGTCTCTGTCAGGATTTTTGTGGAGACATTACAGGACAATGTTGTTGATTGGTTCTACCATCTTCCTGTTGGGTCTATCACTAATTGGAATACCATGAAAACTCAGTTTGAGTAGTGTTTCAAACCTTGCTGAGGATGTGCATGCTCTTGTTAGCACAAATTTCTCATATCAAGAAGGATCCATTTGAGCCTATGAGGGAGTTTGTGGCTAAATTCAACAAGCTAATTAATAAAATTCCACAAAACACTTGTCTGGTGGATCAAATCCAAAAGTGCTTCTTCCTCAATGCCCAGTTTCCTAAAGTGAGTTATGCACTAAGGAGAGCTAACCTTGTAACTTTGGATGTTGATCAACATTTGGCTATCAGTGTTGAGGATGATTTGATCATGTCTGGTAAACTAAAAGAGAATCCTCCAAATCTAAAGCCTCTTCTTCTTCCTCTTCCCCTAGAGCCAATTTTGATCAATTAGTACAAAAGCTTGCAAATGATCTCATTGCTCTCAAGAAACAATTGGCTCAACATACCCCTTACCAAGATGTTCCAAGGAAGAATTTTCAGCCCAGAACCATCTGCCTGCTTCTCAGACTAGATTGGCTATTGAAGGCCCACCCATCAAGGTTCCAGTCAATGCAACTTGTGAAGTTGAAGAACCTAATGATGAGGAGTGTACTAAACTCTATGAAGAACAAGAAGAAGAAGTTGAAGAACTAGAAGAGTTTGGTGGGTCTCAAGTTCATTTCCTCACCACTGAAGGTATGGATGATGAAGATGAATATGAGGAAAGAGTGGCAGATATGAATAGTGAGTCATATGTTGTTATGACTCGGGAGAAAAAATAAAAAAAAAAAAAGTGATGCAGCCTGTCAAGAAGTCCAAGGAGCTTCCTATAACTATCCCAGTTGTTGCAAGAAGAGGAGCTCCTATTCCCACTGCCTCCACACAAAAGGTGAGTAATGCTAATTCCCTTTTTCTCCTTTTGTTTCCAAAAATCCTTCTGATTCAAACTCCAAAACTTGATAGATCAAGAGTCTCTCAAGTTCCTAGCAATGATGCTCCATCTACCTCTGGATCTTTTGATATCATTGATCACCTAAAAAAGACTAAAATCCAAATTTCAGAGGCAGAGTTTTACCAGACCCATCCAAAAGCTTTTGCTAAAATGGTAAACTTTGTAAATTCCAAATCCAAAGTCTCATCCAGTACTTCTAAAGGCCTTTTTCCCACCCCCTCTTCCTCACCTCAATCAAGCCTTGTGGTTGCAGTCACTTCCCCTAATGAGAAAATTGAACCATTCTATGTGACCCTTCTCATAGCTGGCCATAAACTCAATAACTGTGTCATAGATTCAGGAGCATCAAACAATGTAATGCCTACAAAGGTAGCTCATGCCTTGGGTCTGACCCTAACACATGCCTTTGGTTCCTGTTATTCCATGGAAAGTAAGAAAGTACCTTTGGTTGGTAGAATTAAAGATGCACAAGTAGCTTTTGCTTGCTTTTCCAGAGAAAAGGGTCTTAGCCACCATTTTGGTAGCTGATATTCCTCCCTCATATGGGATGTTGCTGAGTAGAAATTTTTGTAAGGAGGTAGGAGGGGAAATTCAAATGGACTGGTCACATGCTTTGATCTCATCAATGGAAAAATGAAGAAGCTGCTACCTGAGAAACAAATTGAGTACATTGTGTAAAATACTGATGACCCAAAAGCATAAATACTCTATGCAGATATAGGGCATGGTAACTATATGATCATGTCACAAGATGAGGAAAAACTTCCTAAGGGAGTGATTCATGATCCTAATGGAATTTGGGCTCTGAGTTTGATGGAAGCTACTCTTCAGCTAGTTCTGGGGCTGGTGTAGTGCTAACCTCTCCAGAAGGGAAGATTCATCCTTTTTCTTTCAAGCTCTATTTTGAAAATACAAACAATACAACTGAATATGAGGCACTCATACTTGGATTGAACATGGAAAAAGAAATGGGAGTGAAGAATCTTTGTGCTCATGGTGATGCAAGAGCTTATTGTGAAATAGGTAAGGGATCTTTACCAAGTCAAGAACAGAGATTGAAGCATTATAGAAATCTTGTCTAGGATTCCATTGAGTTTCTTGATGCTTTCTCCATTGAGGTTGTGCCAAGAGAAAGGAACACTAGAGATGATTCTCTAGTTGTCTCAGGATCTTTGATGATTCCTCACCCATATTTCTCTCAGGATAAATTTACCATTGAAATGATTCATAGGCCCAATGTACTAGATAATGCAAAAACAACTCGGCAGGTTTTCAATGATGATCAACATTTTCTCTCTTTCTTGGAGCTAAGGGATAATTTTGACCAACTTTATATTTTGAAGGAAGTGAGACCTTTCCTAGAGAGTGTGTATCTTCCAATGAAGGGGATATCAAGGAAGAGACGGATCAAGATGGTTGCATCAAATTGAAAGGTAACAAGATCCCTAAAGGGCTGGTGAGTTTGGAAGACTTGTTTGATAAGCATGATAGGTACATTAAGTCTAAAACTTCCCAAGGAGCTCGACAGTCTATTGAGTGTGAAAATATTAATATTGGGAGTCTTGATGAACCCAAGATGGTGAACATTGGGAAATGTTGCACTCAAGAGGAGAAGAAGAAGGCCATAAATCTACTAAAAAGGTATGTTGATGTTCTTGCCTATTCGTATGATGATCTCAAGGCTTTTCAGCCAAAGGAGATGCAACATTTTATCCCTCTAAAACCTGGGATCAAACCGTTCAAGAAAAAAAAGGAAAGTACAATCCCAAGGTTTTTACACTATTTTTCAGGAGATTCAGAAGTTTCTAAAGGAAAAAATCATCTTTCCTATACACCATTCAACATGGATCACCAACATTGTGCCTGTCAGGAAGAAGAATGGTGAAATTCACATCTGTGTGGATTTCAGGAATTTGAATCAAGCCTCTCTGAAGGAAAACTATCCTCTTCCCATGATGGATCAGGTTTTGCAAGTTGTCACAGGCTCTGAGATGTTGTCTATGCTGGATGGATTCTCTAGATACAATCAAGTGGAGGTCAGTACCCCAGATCAACACAAAATTGCTTTCACTACTCCTTGGGGCACCTTTACTTACAAGAGAATGCCTTTTGGTCTTATCAATGCTTGGTGCCACCTTTCAGAGGGAAATGGACTTGGATTTTGTAGTTTGAAGGGAAAATGTGTGGTTGTGTACCTTGATGACTTGACTATTTTCTCCAAAACAAGGGCAGATCACTTTCAACACCTCAAAGCAGTCCTCCAGAAGTGCAGGAACATGGAGTCTCTCTCAATCCAAAGAAGTTTGTCTTTTGTGTCACTAAAGGCAAGCTGTTGGGGCATATTGTCTCCAAAGAGGGAATCAAGATAGATCCAGAAAGAGTTCAAGCAATCCAATAGATTCCTCTTCCCACAAGTAAAAAGGGGTCCACTCTTTCTTTGGTAAGATCAACTTCCTGAGGAGATTCATTCCTGATTTTACAGAATTGACTATGAGCATTGCTCACATGATGAAAGGAAAGAAAAAATTTGGTTGGTCTTCTGAGGGTAAGGAATCATTTGAAGGGATCAAGCAAGCCATTGCTAAGACCCCCATCTTAGCATGTCCTGATTTCAATAAGGACTTTATCATCTATTGCTATGCTATAGAGAATACCTTGGCTGTTGTGTTGACTCAGAAGAATTCTAAGGATCATGAGCTTCCAATTGCATTCATGAGCTATGTTCTGAAAGCTCATGAATTGAAATATACTATGATGGAGAAACATGCTTTTTCAGTGGTCAAAGTTGTCAAGCAGTTTCATTTCTATATTCTTAATTCTCACTTTGTTGTGCTTGTTCCTGATACAACCATCAAGTCTATTCTCACACAACAGAGTTTGGAACTAAGAGAGGCAATTGGGTAGAAAAGGTCCAGGAATATGACCTAGATATCAAGCCAACTAAGCTAGTCAGGGGTAAAGGCTTATGTGAGCTTATTGCTGAAGGAGCTGATGCAGAATTGTCCAAAGAAGCAGTTGATGTTCCTGTTGTCCTTTTCCTCAGTTCAATAGATGAGTGGTATGTTGATATTGCACACTTTCTTACTTATGGAGAGTGTCCATCCCACTTGAGTGCTAAGGAGAAGAGGACTATTAAGTTAAGGTCTGCATAGTATGTGTTATGGGAGAATGCTTTGTTCAAGCGAGGCATAGATGGAAGATTCTTGAAGTGTGTGGACAAAGAGCAATAGAAGAATTTGTTCTCATATTTTTCATGATCAGGCTTGTGGAGGCCACTTCTCTTCTATTGTCACTACTCACAAAATCCTTCGTGTTAGGTACTATTGGCCTACATTGTTTAGAGATGCATCCAAATGGGTAGGTAAGTGTGAAGCATGTCAGACTTTTGTTGGGAGACCTAAGTTGGCTGCTTTGCCACTAAAGCTAGTAGTGATTGATGAGCCCTTTCAACAATGGGGATTGGATTTCATTGGAACTCTTAACCCACCCTCCAGTGCTGGGCATACTCACATGCTAACTACTACAAAATACTTCACTAAGTGGGTAGAGGCCATCCCAGTCAAAAGCACTACTTCTGAGGTAGTGTGTAATTTCATTAAGGAGAACATATTGATAAGGTTTGGGGTACCAAACAAGATTGTGACTGATAATGCTTCAAATTTTTCTTCTTCTGAGATGATGGATTTTTTTTATGGTTATGGAATTTCCCTTGCTCACTCTTCAGACTACTACCCCCAAGGGAATGGACAAGAAGAATCAACAAATAAGAATCTGGTAACCATCGTTCGAAGCTTGTCAATGATTCTCAGAGGAATTGGCACAAGAAACTTTATGATGCTCTCTGGGTAGATAAAATTACACCCAAAAGAGAAATTGGGATGTCTCCTTTTCAAGTGGTGTATGGTGTTGAAGCCCTAGTTACCAGTGACAATGGAATTACCATCCTTGCACTTAATGAAGGCTATTGAAGATTCAAGTTTTGCCAATTCCTTGGACAAGAGGATCATGTATCTCCATAAAAGTTGGATGAAGACAGTTGTAGGTTTTTGATAGGATATCATCTCATCAACTGAAGGTGAAATATTTGTTTAATAAGAAATCCAGACCCAGGATTTTCAAGTGGGAGACATTGTTCTGCTGTGGGACAAAAGGCATGAACCTCGAGGAAGCCATGGTAAGTTTGATTCCCTTTGGCTTGGTCCTTTTAAAATCAGGAACTTTGCTAGAGAAAATTCATTCTATTTGGATTACATGGATGGTTCTCCTCTCCCACTTCCTTATAGTGGGTAGTATCTAAAGTTGTTCAAGTCCTAGGTGACTAGGTGGTCCTTCTATATATTTTGTATAGTGTTTTGGTTTTGGGTCGTTCCTTTGTGTTTTGTTTCTGTTCTTCCTTTTTGGTTTGTTTCCTTTTCATGTGTTTTTTCTTCTGTGTTGGTTTGCCTTTGACTCTATTTTCCCAATGGATAAGGCACTAGTCTATTTTCCTTGAGTTTTTCTATGGTTCTTGATCTTGCCTCATTCCTCTGTCAAGTCATCCCTAGAAAGAGCCAATTGTTTTTGCCCTCAAAATTCCCCTCTTTTGAAGTCAAGTTAAAATTTTGAGTCAGTACCTTGGAGTATTGGATCACGTCAATCCTGGTATTGTTTGTAGTTTTCCATTCCATGGAGAAAATTTGAAAGTCGGGCATAATGGTGGAGTTTTTCCCCTTCTTTTTATTTTTCTTCCCATAGTTGGGAATGATAGGTATATCTTCCCCATTAATTTTTTCCCCAGCATCCATGGGTAGTACATGGAAATCTCTGATTAGATGCGGCATTTTGACCATGTTTCAAGCATAGTGGAGGTCTCCACATGTCAAAATGGTGTAACTCTAAGGGGGGGCCAAGGGATAGTCCTCAAATAACTGCAAGCTTTCCACATGTCTCAGGTCCAAAATGAAGGAAGAACAAGTCCAAATTGACTAAGTATGGAAGGTTTAGAGGATGGTGCCACGTGCCTCATTGGCATAACTTCAAGAGTCGAAGCCAGGGTAGTTCTCAAACTTGCGCCAATCCTCCATGTGTCCCAGGTCTAAAAAGAGAAAGAGTCGATTACATTAAAATTGACTAAGTATGGGTAGGGTAGAAGCCTCACATGCCTCAATGAAACAATTTCAAAAGTGAAGCCAAATGGCCAATCTCAAAATGAGTGCCAACTTGCCACGTGGTCAAAGTCAATGGAGAGATAGAGTTGGCCTTTGAAAAGTCCAAGTGAAACTTGAATAATTTCAGGCATGTTTCAAAGTAAAAATGAGTGCCATCTCTTTCCACGTGGAAAAAGTCAATGGAGAGACAGATTTGGCCATTGAAAATCCCAAGACTAGTGGAAGGAGCCATGTGTCATCTTGGTGAAATTTCAAGAGGCATTTTCAAAGTGAAAACTCAAAAGAGCTCCAGATCTCTATGTGTCTAGGGGTCAACATAAGTCAAGAAAGAAATAGGCCTAAATTGGCTAAGTATAAAAAAAAGAACAGCCAAATGAGAGCTCTCCACGTGTCATCCTAGCGCAACTTAAAAGGAAAAAATGCAAAAGGCGTCTCGCAGGCCCACTTCAGTTTAAATCTCTCCCATGTGGATGGTTCAAATTTAAAGTTTGCAAAGGCAGGGTGGACGGTTGGGATTCAATGCATCTAGTTTTTCTGCTAGGCATGGAAATGGCCAGGCATTTGAGAAGTTCAGAGAATGGTTTCTTGAATCATTTTTCATCATTTTTTTGTAACTAAATGTAACCATTCTTGAAACTATTTATTGGCTTTTCCACACCATTTTTGGGTTGGATCCTAAAACTCTATAAAGGTAATAGATTCGAAGTAATCAATACAAAAGTTTCCCCTTTCTTCCTTTTCTTTTCTTCTTTCCATGTTTGAAACTTGGGAATCATCCATCTTTTATGATAGGAAACTTTGTGTTCTTGTTTATATGATTTCTGGAACTTTGCGTCTATGGAATTATATTGGTTATGAAAGTGAATGATTCTATTCTGTAACTCCCTGGTTCAATATGTATAAGGTGATACTCTTCCATCTATATTTCTTAAAGGTATTGTTATGTTCTTCCTTCCTCATCTCCTTAATTCTTCCATCCTTTCGTATTGATGATCTTTGGGCATAAAACATTTCAAAGTATCAAGACTCCACACTTTAAAAGTTGTACATTTGTATATAAGTTTTGTTTCTTGCTTTCAATAAGGGAACCTCTCCCATTAAAGAGGAGGGACTTTTTGTCCCCTGACTATGGTTGTTAAAGTACAATTTTAAAACCCAACACTATCATATAAAGTAAGACGACAAGATATAGTTAATAGCAAAATTTAGTGGACTTCCTAGTGTGAGCTAGATCCAGGAAGTGTGATACTTCCTTGACAGTTGTCAATCCACTAATATATAACTCAATATAAAATAACTAAACATGCAAATAAAAGAATCTAATGTTAGTGTTTTGATTTAGGTGTCTCAGACTACTATCCATGTCAATCTAATTAAATTCTTGATAACTACACTAGTGAAGGTCCTAGGTTAGGTTACAAGTTGGGCAGGTGGTTTGAGGGTCATAGATGGGGTCTGGGTAAGATTTGGTGAAGTTTGGGTTGATTTGGAAGCTTTCTGGTTTAAGGTAGTTTTATGGTCATAGATTACAATGTCGATCTGGGTGACTAATGTCGATATAGGTATGACTGATCATGGTTTAGGATTACGATATCGATTACTATGGGAAATGGAAGAATGTCAAAGTGGGTGTTTAGGCTCTCTCTATGTCTACACAAAGAGTTGGGAACGTCATTTGTGCATTTGTATGTGGGTATCAAGTTTGGGTGAGGTTTTGTGATATTTTGGTGAGATATTGGGCAATTTTATGTAGACTAAGGTTTGATTGGGCCTAGGGATGCTTAACAAGCACTATGACCAATGTCACCTAAGAGGAGATCAACACCAGCTTAAGGTAACCGGTGTCGGTAGGGGTAATTTGGTGGTAATTAAATAAAATTAGTTTTGGAATTCTGTGATTGCACAAAGAATGAAAGGAGGATGGTTGGGTTCGTAATAATACCAAGGAGACTCGGGAATTCATAGAGGTTAGGTACAGAGAGCTAGAAGTTCGTGGGTGGTTGGATGGGTAGATTGGTAAGAAGGTGGGGATGGAGGAATGCAGGAAGGAATAAGATGTAATAACAAAAGATAATGAACCTACACTTTAAGCAAATACAAAATGATGAAAATAAAATATGCTTACTTACATTTGTAGGTCTGTTAGGTGAAGGAAGATAGTGGTTTATTTGTGAAGAACTTTGTGGTCAGTGCCACAAAAATCCTTCCCAGTGTTTTGGTAGATATTCTAATGCCTTGGGATGAGCATTAGGTGCTTGGTTTATCCTGTGATTAAGTATATCCCATCGTATGGATGTTGAGAAGTCTTTGATTTGTGTTTGAATGCAATAAAAATATTTGAAATCAAAATGACCACTGGTAAAGAGTGGTACAAGTGTATATAAGGTAACCGATGATGATTAAGGTGAATGACACTGGTTGAGGGATACCCAACGTCGGTTAAGGTGATAAATCCTAGGTTTAGAAAAATAGGTAGATATTTACTATTTTTGGCGTGTTCATGATTGAGTCCGCTAGCAAAGTAGAGTTCATGTGAGATAAGGTAGGAAGTTCATAGAAGAAGTCTAGTTATATTTTTTGAATAAGTCTTAGTTAGTTAGGTTAAGTGGTGACTCACCACTTGGAGGTGATGACTTGGTCACCGTGAGTTAAATGCCCTTAGAATGGGTCCAGGTGAAGTGTTTAGGTGATGTTTAAGTTAACTTAATTAAAGTAATTAAATCAATTAATAATGTGAGGATGAACATTAATTCAATTGTAAATAATTAAATTAATATGAATGTAGGGTAAAGGGGTCATGGTTAGGTGAACATGTTACATTAATTGGTTAAAGGGGACTAAGGGAGTGTGACCCAAATTTGATGTCTACATCTTCCATAACCCATGATTCTCCCATCACCTCTTCATCCTTATACATTGATGACCATTTCAAAAATCCAGGATCCAAATGTATGCGTTTGAATACTTAAGAAATCATCCTAAACAATTGGAGAGACTCATTCAACATGTCAAAGGTAATATCCATGTTCTTATATATTCCTCCACCAAAGAACCATTGTGTGCATCCCAATCCACTCCATCCTTTAATTTCCTCTCTTTTACACCCTCTACATATAATAAGGTTGACCCATTCTACATTTCCTTGTTAGTCAATGGGTATAAGCTAAACAAATGTATCATTGACTCGGTGCATCGGATAATGTCATGCCCATGAAATTTACTAATGCTCTTGGTATTTCCCTTTTCCTTACCTATGGTAAATGTCTCTCCATGGAGATGAAACAAGTGCCTCTTGTCATAAAATTCAAATATGTTGAGGTAGTATTGGCAGACTTTCCTAACAAGAAAATCACAATGAGAATCCTTGTAGCAGACATGCCCACCTCATACGACATGTTATTGGGCCAAATATTTTATCAAGATGTTGGAGGAGATATGTGGTTACATTGGTCACACGCCACCATCCCAATCAACATTAAAATAAATAAGCTACTTCCCATCAGAAAAATGAAGTATATTGTTCAACGACCAAATTACCCAATGAAAAACATACTGTGACAAAATTCCAAATCTGAAACTTCTTCATGACATTCAAGGAGTATCTTTAGCTTCCCTTATTGGTGGAGGAATGTACAAACATCATAGATCCATCCAAAGAACACAATGAAGAGTTGATGGAAGCCGATTTTGAAAGGGTTTACTTCTCATGGGATGAAGCTGTAGATGAATTTTCCGTAGTGGATGTTGAGGTTGGTAATGATAACCTTGACTTGCAACAAAGAAATAGTGAATTGATGAGAGATGCAGACCAAGAAGAAGTAATGATTCTCAACACCTTCTTAATAGACAACTTCAAAGTTTTCAGTGATTCTCCTAAGGATCAGGCATAATTATTCACGTGATGAATTTTCCAATGAACTTGAAGGCTTCTCTTTTGATTTGAAGAAGATGACTAGGAATGAAATAATGAAAACATACCTTCACCTCTCAAACTTAAAATGGAGCATACCTAGGAAAATTATTATTTCACTATGGAAATGGACCTCTCAATGTTTGGCGATCGAGAATGGAAAGATGAATATGAAAAATTTTTATCTCCAATGTTGTGCTCATTTCCTTTTCATGAGGATGGAAACATTCTCAATGAAAAATGAAGAAACAAATTGTTTCTTGATCCTAAAGTTGATTTTACTCAAAATGGAAACCTTATCAATAGATTTCAACCTTTTAGTACTCACTCGATGGAGAGCCGATACCCTTGACACAAAGATGGAGGATGAATCTTAAAATGGACAATGTAAGGAAGATGAAAATTTTCATGTTAGAGACATGATTTTGAACTCATTCTTCTTCCAAGAGGGTAATGCAATGAAAGTAACACACCATATAGGGAAGCACATGAAAAAATATTTAGAGGATGAGAAAGGCCACTTCATTGAAAAATTAAAAATTAGATAAAATTAGGAGGAGGGACATGAGGCCGAAATTCATGAGACATCTGCTGAGAATCAACCCATGAGAATGCTGGTCATGAAGGAGATGCATAATGGAAAAAAATTTCTTGTAGTAAAAATGAAAATGGAAAGTCAAGAAAAAAAAAAGGTATGTCTTCATGACAACAGCAAAAAAATCAACAAATGAAAAGAACATGAAATACAAGGAAAATCTGAAAATAAGGTGTCAAAGTAATGGATAAGGTGGAATGTACAAGCAGGCTAGCATTAAATATAGATTTATTAAGAAGCCGAGAAGAGGTTCATACTTCAGTGAACCTATCAATGGATTTGCAGAAGAACGACATTCAGTGACACCCATTTACGAGTAAGCACTAAATTCAAATTTACACTTCAGTGAAATCAGGTTTTCCCCCACATGTACATAGGTGATTTAGGTTGTTTCCCATGTTTTTGAAGGGTGTTTCCATTCCCTTTTATGTTTCCCTCATCATGTTCATGTGTATCTGTGTGTGTGTGTTCAATAAAGAAATTTGTGTAGCCTATCTTTCTAGTGACTTAATAAATCCCAACAGATAAGGCACTCGTGCATAATGAAAAATTGAAATTCAGGATTCTCATATTATGTCCTTAGTGTGTTCAATCCACAACATGTCCCCAAGCTAGAGCCAGTTGTTGTCCAGTTATTTTTGTAAGGGAAAAAATAAATCCGAAGGTAGGACAACAATACCACAGTGTCAATCACTTTCAAATCCAAACCTTCCAAAAGAATCCCCTAGACCAGTCCATCCCCAACATCAACCTTATCTAATCGGTCCAATGACCCTCCAATGGATGTCAACTCAGTCATCGAGGTGATTTTAGGAGTTCTTGAAGAATGTCAATTTGTGGCAGTTTTGGGAAGGGCTACCACTGGCCTTCCTGGGACTAGTGCACCTCCTAAAGTGGAACAGAGGATAAAAATTCAACATGGAGATAAAATCAAGGTATAATAATATCAAGGAAAATTTTATGGAATGTTAAGGGAAGGTTTGGAAGTTTTGGGTAGGTTCATCAGAAAAGCAGTTTTCGGCCTAGGCGGTGCACAATGTTAAAAAGAACGTAAGCTTCACGAAGAAATTTTGAGAGTTCTATAGGTAGTTAGGAGATAAAAAACATCACCATAAATTTAATTCATATCTCTACAATATGGTATAATCATATTTTTCACAACACCTAGGTGAAATATGTTTATATCTAGTTTTTCACATGCTCAATCATGCAGTAAGAACAAAAATCCAATTTTTAGGTATCTAATGGAAGAATCAAGAACTAAAATCCCCACCATTGGATTTAGAATGTCATTTTAATCAAATTCATATAAAATTTCACCTTGAAACTCATCTAGGAGCTCAAGATATCATCATTGCAAGTTGGCCTCAAGGTAAGCTCTCGTACTTAGCCAAATTTTAAAGTGGACACTGTCACCTCCGGGAGCCTAGCGTATTTTGAATTCACTTTCTTCCATTTAGATAAGGGACATAGGGAAATTAAAATTCACCTAGCCTTTTTATCCCTATGATAACCCATAAATTCCTCTACATCACCAATTTAGCCCCCAAGAGCTTGTCAGAGCCTATCCTCATAGTGCACGGATGATCGCCAAGTGTCGCAGATCGACACGATGTGAAAAATGATGTCTATTTCATCCCTTTGTCTAAGGGACATATGGGATAAAAAATTCACCATTTCCGGCTATGCCTTCTGGTCCTCCATACATCCAAACTTCAGCCCCCCCAGGTGCTTCCCTCAAGCTCTCTAGCTCAAATATTTGGCTGGTCGGATCTTTCCAAGTGTCACGATTATGCGTGATGTGAAAATTGATTTCCTTTTCATCCATTTACCTAAAGGGACATCAAGGACACAAAAATTTTCCTATCTTGTGGTGTTTTCTTTTTGAATGCATTAAATCCTACACTTAGTCAGTTTTTCACTGCTTCATTTCCCCACTGCTCCACGCCCTGTCGGGACACTGTCAAATTTTCTCTAGACATTTAAACCACCATTGATGCACCCAAAAATCTCCACCAAGACATTATCTCATTCAAGAAAAAATATTTAAGAGGAAATATAGAATAATATTTTAAGAATGAAGGAATAAATGAAGAACTTCATATGAGAACCCTCATAGCCATGAGACAAAGAAATTGATGTATCTTGCAAACCAGGGCATGAATCGAAGAAATGCTTTTGTTTTCTTCATAATATTCAAAGGTCATAAAACCTCACAAAATTATCTCTCATATGTAGTTAGGATTACGTGTAGTGAATAAACTCTCAATTTCGTGCAAAGAAGACAAAAAAGAAAATTTCCCATCAAACCAGTGATCGGTTTACAAAGAAAATTCACCCGTGAAATAAGAAGGAAAACCACACATTGAAAATATAGTTTTCACCATGATCTGAGGTGGAAAAGGATACCTACAATTTTTGAGCTCCATTAATAGCTGTCATGACACATAACTAAAAAAATCAATGAGATACCTCTCGAATTCCCAAGGTTCTAGTGGGTGGAATTATGAGAAAATAGGTGGAAACGATCCTTGAAAACTCTAGTTTCGCATGAAAAAGTTTTCGCACCATGAAGTTCCTTTTTTTTAGGGATATGGAGGGTTGTGTTTTTTATCAGCATTCTTCCCTCTTTGAAAAAAATTTCAAATTCCCAAAGATCCGGCAAGTGAAATCATCCGAAATTCGGAGGAAGGGTCTCAAAAAAATATACTTTCTTTCAAACTAGTTTTTTGCACGATGAAGTTTTCAATCTTTCAAGATATGGAGGAATGGTGCTTTATCAATATTCTTCCCCTTCTCCATTCTAGAAGCTCTTTACAGAAAAAAATTTATTGTTTATTTCTCGAACTTCCCAAAGTGAGTGAATCACAACAAAAATTGAGCATGTGATCGTGATGAAGAGCCAAACCCAAAAATTTCATTCCCATCACAAACCAAGGCCATTTTCACTACTTACTAAAAATAGCACATTCTATGCTTCCACACATGTTAAAGATAGTAATTCTCCCAGGTTGCAAGTTTGATCATCCGGGACAGTAAAAAAAGGTGTAAATGGAGACATAGAAGAAACGACAATTTTCCCAAAATAGAAGGTCCTGAAAAAGAAACCTGCTAAAAATAGAAATGTGCTAAAAATAGTAAAACCTCGGCCACATAAGAGAATATAAAGTGCTAGATTCTTTAGAAGGTGAAATTGGAGCAAATATGGTGATATGCCCCAAAATGGAAGGTCATGATCTCATATTCTAAAAATAGAAAGTTTTAGTGTTGAGAGCAGAAAGTTGCAGATGGCCTCACCCTCACTCATCTTTCCACTTTTTGGAATCTTCACGGGGTTGTAAAATTTCATTATAGCTCAAGAGGAGGGACAAGAACTTCACATAGGTCCTGGATGTTACCAAAATATTATGTAACATTATTAAATAAATTGTAATATTATTAATAATGAGTTTATAGAACTCATATTAATAATATAGTTGTAATAGTTTTATTATTGGTGAGTTGTGAGAACAACTCACGTAGCTATTTTAGTGTGAGAGATATCCTAGAGATTAGCTAGAGATATCTTAGGGATAAGTTTGAGAGATTGTAGGGATTGAAGATCATGTTTGACTCCACCATTGTAGGGGTTAATTGATCTATATATGTAACTCTCTATCAATGAATAAATTATCCTAGATGAATTTTATATTTTGTGTTTTTATGATATTGTGTTAGATTATTTCTAATAATCTAGACCAAATTTATTATTTGGTATTAGAGCACCAAGGTTCTTGTGACTAGCAATGAGAGTCAAGCATTCCATACGTATTTGTGAAGGATTCAAGTATTTGTTACTACATGCATGACTAGGAGGTTATCTATACATGTAAGCTTGTGTTATGTTTCGTAGTTTTGCGCTTGGCTAACAAATTTGCATTCATCATTGTGCAATTGATTTTTTAAAGTGTGGACTCATGCGTTCCATTCATCCATGTTTTCTATTTTGGACTTCACCCATTTACACCTAAATTTATACATGGATGTGCCCATATCTGTGATGTGAGTTCCTAACAAATTGTCCAATCATGGAAAGCAAGTTCCCTAAGCGGTGAAGCTATTTTTATACAAGAACAAACAATCGTGAGTTATCCCTTTTTTCCATTTTTTGCCATTTTTGGATTTAGTGAAAAAAACACAAGAATAGAAAAAAATCCATTTTTGGAAAGGGGTTCGGAAAGATGTTGGATTTAAAATTTGTAGTTGCCATAAATTTCTGCTGGTAACTCAGATTAAGATGATGTTTTTTTAAAAATGTGTGTTTTTTCGAGCTCTTTGCATTGATCATATGCTATCTATTGTCAATCGAAAATAAAATTTCATAAAATTTTATTTTCATTTTTTTAGTTTATTGTAAGGGTGCATTTTCGACTAAGTTCGACACCCATAATGGAAAAATTAAGTCATATTGAAAGTTTTAAGGTAAATATTTCCATACCTGGAAATTTTAAACCCAATTATTGTTAATTAACAAAGAATTGTGGGAAATAGCCTATGGTAAAATACCAAAACCAATTGATGCAAATGAAGCCACCAAATGGGAAAGCAAGGATCGAAAAGCTACAACAATTATTGGCTTGGGATTATTTGATGCTTACTTGCATCATATAGACTTATCAAAAAGTTTAAATGTCATCTCGATCATACATTGAACAATCTTTTTGGATCTCAAACAAAAATTGTTTAGACTCGGGATGGAGGAAAGTGACAACATGGTGCAACACATAAGTAAGTTTTTATCCATTTTAAATAAATTAACATGGATAAAAGTAGATGTTCTCGATGATGATGCAAAATCAGATTACAAAATAACATCCTTTCCAAGTTATTCCAACATGGTTTTTACAGTGAAAAAATAAATTCTAGCCTAGAAGATCTAATTTCTTCATTGATAGATGAAGAAAATAAGAATATTGTTCAACAAGAAAGTGTGTTGTATGGAAAAAATAAAGATGACAAATCATTTGTTAAAATAATATTTAAATATTCTTCTAAGAAAGGATCAACTACCAAGGATTCAAAAGAGTGATTTATCTCGCTACTATTATAAATAACCTAGTCATATGGTTGTAAACTGTAAAATGAGAGCTAAAGACCTACTCGATGGGAAACTACAAGAGAATGCCATGGTTGCTGATGAAGAAAAATATTATGATAAGGAAGAACCAATGAATGATGACAACGGTTATAATTCTGAATATTTATTTACTAAATAAGTATCATCTACATGGAGGAAGGAGGTCAATTAGTGACCTCTCATCAGCCACCTGTTTATAGGGCCACATAATGTTATTGTGGAATTTTATTTCAGTTTTGTGTTTACTTTTTGAAAATAAGAACAAATGAATCATACATGTTCAACTATTGTAATAAGTGAGCTCCTGTGTGAGCAATATTTCCTATATTTTCTCTTGATGTCGAACATTACAGAAGATCAAAAGCACCAATGTAAGTCAGTTTATGGATCTTGAAACTATTTGTGTAAGATTCATAAAACCACATGAGGTGGAAAATTAATGGTTTTGTCATGTCAAGGTTTGTGGTAAACCTATTTAAAACCATGGAAGGAGAGATCCTTTCTTTTTATCAAGGTCATGATCCAAGTTAGGCATGCCACATGGGTGAGCATACTGCAAATAAGTGTGTGAATGTTTTTTTAACCATGTCAACATTAAGGGAGTGTATATTGGGAGTTAATAATGTTAACAATAGGGGAGTGAATGTTACTAAAATATTGTGTAACATTATTAAATAAATTTTAATATTATTAATAATGACTTTATAGAACTCATATTAATAATATAGTTGTAATAGTTTTATTATTGGTGAGTTGTGAGAACAACTCACATAGCTATTTTAGTGTGAGAGATTCTTTTTTATTTTGAGTTATTAGATAGATATATGTTAGGGATATGTTTAAGAGATTATAGGGATTGAAGATCATTTTTGAATCCACCATTATAGGGGTTAATTGATCTATATATATGCAACTCTCTATCAATGAATAATTATCCCTGGATGAATTTTATATTATGTGTTTTTATGATATTGTGTTAGATTATTTCTAATAATCTGGAACAAATTATTACTAGAAGTATCATCCATAGTTAAATTGTGTTCAAGTGCAAAGCATCATGAGGTGCAACATGTGAATTCATCTTCACCACTCGGGAGCTGGGTGATTCAAAATGAATCAGTTAGGGTGTGTTCAATGAGAATAGGAGTTCATCAATCAAGTTCCAAGGATGATCATTGGGATCATTTCCTGTGTTCATTCTTGAAACAATACTCATTCCATAGTCTAGGGTGTTTGTGCATCATGCAAGGGAAGAGGCTACGATCATCATCTTCAACTTCTTCAACGAGGGTGCTACTTCATCAGAGATATCCTTCCCCTCTCTTCTACTCTCTTTCTCCCCCTCTCCTTTCTCTCTCCTTTCTAATTCTTCATTGAGCATAATCATTTTTTCGTCCTATTCACTTAAGTGACCTATTTTAAATTTATAAAAGTATTTTCTCAAAATTATAAGAGAAATACTTAATTCATGGAAAATGAAAGGTCACAAGTGGAATATGGAAATGAAGAGTCATATGAGGGAGGTGAAAGGAAAATTCAAATTGCTATAAATTGGGATGGCCTCTCCATTCCAAAGAGATTTCAAATTTTGAAGAACTCATACTATGCAGAATTGTGAATTGTGATAGCTTGGTTGAAGATTTGTATTCATCACTACACATGGAATAAAATCTACACTTCTTCTATTTCTCTTCCTTGTTTTTCCTCTATTTCTCTCTTGTATGCACTTTGTAAGCATGGTGATAAAATAAAGCTTGTAATATTCATGAATGAGCCTTAGAAAACTTTGTGTTTATTGGGCCCCTAATATATTGAATAAGTACGAAAATGTGCATGGGTGCGCAAGGCCTAGGTTAAAGGATGGGCGCGTAAGAAGAAGGCATGTAAGGCAGGGTTCTAGGAGGATTTTAGAAGAACCATGTTACGTGCCAGCAGAACAAGGTCTCAGGACTTAGCCATATTCAACGTATCGGGAAGGACATGAGAAAAATGTGACCCTCCTGCACATGATGAATGGATAAGGTGCCATCCTGGTGACAGGTTGGCCTAGGAAGGGATATGCCCTGCGATGTAAGCTTCTAGAATACCATCATGGAAAGGAGTGGAGATCTCAGGCCTAAAGGAGCATTCTCCCATGGAGGACCACATCTGGACACTTGGTGATGTATTTGAAGCCTTAGAAAGGTGAGTTGGCAGTTCAAGGGGCCTATAAATACAAGCACCTGCATAAAAAAAAAAGGGGGATATCAATAGAGAGTGGAGATCTCAGTAGAAATGCTGCAGAGGAGTTATATTAGGTTGGGTAGATGAAATGTATGAGAAGGATGCATCAAGGGGATTTGGATTGTAAATTTTCTTTTTGAAGAGCTAAGGAATGTAGATTCGATATGCTATATGAATTCGATCCGCCATACTATGATGTTCGTAATGGATCTAATGAATGTAATGAGGTTACCAACATATTTGAATATGATCATTAAAGATTATGGTCCATCCTCATGTCTTCATAGTTATGCTTCATGTATGTTTATGGAATAAGTATTAATCCTTGTGTAATTACCTTTTTGTTTTCATTCGGTCTTATATTCTGCATTAAAGTGTCTTTCTTTACGGAATGACCGCATTGGTCTAGAATCCATTCTCGAGCTCTATGATGTTTGCATGTCTCATTTCCACTCACTATCCTTAAGTTCCCATATTAGATGATGTTTCCAACTAAACACACTTAAAGGAGAGACTCGGATCCCGTGCATACCCTAGGTGAGCACCCAATGCCCACCGGGTGATAAGACAACACACATGGGATTCCCTTGCTCTTTGGTGGGTGTAAAAAATGACTACAATGTTTATGTGGGTGTTTTTTGTCTCACTAATCACTTCATTGTTTATTTCTTCTATATTGGATGTTGAACTACTTCAGTTACTAGGTGTGAAGCTCTAAAATCTAGTCATGGCAAAGAATATTCCTTAACTAGTTTCCCCATTTGTCCTCAAAGTTGTAACTTACTCCTTGTATCCCTATACAGACACTTTGCCCACAGTTCAATGGAGTGTCCCTGTGTGATCCCTGGCCAATTTTTCCACCAACAACATTTAGATTTGGACTAGGATTGGTTAAATTCAATAATGGTAGTCATACCATTCAATGTCCTGAGGGGCATAGCCCCGTGAACGTTGGTGAAGACACCTACTTTATCAACCCGATAAATTTTCTCACCAACAATATTCTAAACCTAAAGATTCATGTTCTAAAAATTATTTCATGGATTTATGCAACTTTGAGAGATAATTTCATGTATCTAACACCTTTACACAAATCACATCCTACTTGTGTAGCACACTAATGTAGAGATTTAGTGCCTACATATTTTCTTACAATCTGAGCCACATTCTTCATAGCCTCACAGTCATATGCTTGACCTCAAATAGTGTACCTTGTTTTAGTAGGTCTACTTATATATAATATTTTCATGAACACTCGTGATGATAACCTCATAATGACTTGTACCTCCTTCAAATCTTCATACACATAAGATCTCAACAACCTCTTTTAGAACTTGGAGCAAGTTACATTTTTTTACCCTCCCAAATTAAGTAACAATCATTAGACCAAATTTCAAGGTTATCTTTACAATATTAAATCTCATTTCACTGAGAACACATATTTCTTGATGAGAAAATACTTACACTTACTTCAAAAGGACATCACTCTTGAATCGCACAAATCATTATGCATAGATGACTAGAGATATTGGTTCATGCATATATCCACTTAAGAGCATAGATGATTACTTGAAACCAACAAGAATTGTATCTTATCATATCTATAGTAAGAAATTACCTCTAAGACCATGTAGCATCCTCTCATACTTAGCCTAGGAGAAATTCAAGCTCTCCAAAAAAAGCCCGATATAGACTTGTAGCTATCTTCATGGTTACTATAGACCTTTATCTAGAAGTGTTTCAACATAGAAATACCATCATTTATTCAACTCATAGTTTTGTACTTATCTTTCTTAGTCATCAAAATATCTTGCATGAACATTCTATTAATACTAGAACTTCATATACATTGTTAGCTTATTTAACACAAGAACACTCTTAAATTTTCACCATAACTTTTTAAGACCCTAAACTATTCATTGCAGACTCAATATTCTATAAGAACATAACATTACATATTAGGACCATTCATGGCTTATTATAGATTAAAACATATCATGACACCACATGAATAAAATTCAAATAATATTCACATGTCTTGTTTACACTGGATACACTTTGTTACAAGATTGAAACCTTGTCACATCCTATGTCACCTTGTTAGCTCATACTTTGTATCTTTCCTTTACAAACCTATCAAAAATTATTTTTCTCTTGAAGTATTAAAATCCTTTATTACCTACAAAACCTTAATTATACTTTGTATACTTGTGACTGAGAAAATCCTTTCATTTCATTATTCTTGAGTGTATAATCTTACTCCACTTATAGGATCACGAGTTTCACAAGCTGAAACACTGAGCATAGTCACCAAATACATTCCTTGCCTTATCCATCTGTAGCAGGCCTATAGTATTTATTACTTCATCCATAGACCATTTTCATAGATCTTTTAATAAGAATAAAACCTTGCATCTTTACACTAAAATTTTCACATAGAGACACCACTTATCATAAACTTGAAAAAACACAGCATTCTTGACTCGAGATAAAAACACCTTCAAGGAAAAAATCATAATATGAACAATGGTATATGTCATAAAATGATCATATGAACAAATATCCATACCTTAAGACCTTCACAGATGCATGAATCAGACCACATGTATTTTCTTACATGACACACACAGATCTAACACTTATACTTAGAAATTGATGATTTTATGCATAAACTTCAAATGATTTTACTTATGAGAAACTTTCACACATCTTAGAAACCATTAATAGCTAAAATGTAACCACATTCTAATCTCTTTAAGAGCTAAATCAACCTAAAATTCATGCCTTTAGAAGCATAGTTTACTTGATTTCATATAATTGTCTCTGTCACTTCCTACGCATAAATTCCCGGCTTGAATGTACTTGTCATCTATTATAAGATAGGGTAGCAGATGTTTCTCCTTAACACATATCCATTACAAGGATTCAAATACATGTACCTCTCTCTTTTACTTCCTTTACAATAAACATACCATGATAACTCCGAGAAACATCACTTGAGAGATATTGAACCAAGATGAGGTATTTTGAATGTATTTATATTGACCTTGTTTGTACTTACTTCTCGAGATCATTAACCCTAATTATCCTCTATATATCTATGTATTTATATTGACCTTGTAGATTTGTATGAATGGATCTCGGCGTATGCATCTAGATCAAGATGGTATTATAGATTGTGTGTGTGGAACCAAGAATAGTAACAAAGGCTACAAGATGCAGATATGACATGGACTCATGTTGTGGATCATTGGTGGAAAGGAGTACTAGTTAGCTACACTATGGAGTATGTTATTTCTACATATTCTTATCTGGAATTCATTGAGTTTGAATTTTTGAGGGAGCCCATATGATTATTTCTACATGTTATCCCTCTATCAATGAAGATCTTGGTTGTTACCTTGAGTTTAGAGGCATTTCCGATGGTTGGCTAAACCTTTTTGAGAATTGGGAAAGGAAGCTAACATGGAGGAAGATGGAAAATATTGCAACGAGAAATAAAGGGAGGAGATACGACTCAAGAATAGTGAAGCGTGTGAAAGGGAGATTGCTAGACAATGCGAGATTACAAGTGTGATGGATATAAGGAGGTAGATGTTACATGAATGATTTGAGGTTCACCACAGAGGACATGGAACTGAGATAAGTCTATGTTACCCCATCTTGGTAAGCACATAAGAGAGACCCCTTTAGCTTCCGAGATTTTTCATGCAAAGAGAGAAGATTCATTGGCGTACATATGAACCCACCTAGTGACCAAACCCTAGTGCTTGGTTTTCCAGATCAAGGGAAGAATATTGTTAACCCAACTAGTATCAGTGGAAGTGACCGATCTACACCCAGGAGATATAATTTCTCATTTGGGACTTCTATGGATACACATACCATCCCAGTGTTAGGAAATTTTTTTTGAGGCAAATTACAGATACACACGCCTTCGGTCTCACATCGTGAGTAGCGTGAAGTACACTATTGGTAGTGGGACATTATCATAGACCATCAGCATGCAATTCAGTGGAACTTTGGGGACCCTTGGCATGACCACTACAGGACCTAGTGGATCTAGTGGGTTAGGAGGAACATGAATTGGTGGATCTGGTGAATCTAGTGGGTTAGGAGGAACATGACCTAGTGGATTTGGTGGGTCTAGTGGGTCAGGAGGCATAGGACCTAGTGGATTTGGTGGATCCGGAGATGGGGAAACATTGGAGGAAACCAAGGCTCTGGCTTAGGAGGACAAGGGCCCCAGCCACCTCCTCAAGTCTTCTTTGAGATGTCTTTACATTTGCTAGATTACAAAGGTATTGAAGATGCTGCAGAGCATGTTCACAAGTGTGAGCTACTATGACACATGAAAGGGATCACTAGCCCAGAGCGAAAAGGTAAGCCAGTTTGCAACAACATTACAAGGGCACGCACATAGCTGGTATAGGAAATATGACCCTCATCAGATGGTGGTGGATTATACTACTTTAAAAAATACCTTCTTGGCATAATTCCACATTCTTGAGTTTGAACAGAAGAGCATCAGTGCCCTGAAGGAGATTCAATAGGGAATGGCGAAGAGTGTGCGGGAGTATGATGCACGGTTCAAAACCCTCTTGTCAAAATTTTCATATGACATTCACCCTTCACAACATGCTCAATGGTTTGTTGGAGGGTTGATAACACCCATTTAGAAGAGCTTTATCTCATAATAATTTCATAGACCCGTGCGAGGCATTAGAAGCTACCCTACACGCTGAAGCTGTTGGAAGTGTTGATACTAGTGTTAGCCCATTCCTGGAAGCTCAAATCACTTCTATGGATAAGTATTTGGAAAATTTATCTTGTGAACTCATCATGAGACTCGCGATGGAATGTGGTGTCAGATTGTGAAGTAGAGGGCATGTCAAGGATAGTTTCCCACCGAAGAGGATATGTGTCATCGTAGTAGTAGATTGTGAGATTTATCATGGACTATGATGTGAGTAGATGTACCTTACTGTAGCATTTGATGTGGAAAATGTATCTTTCTATATAAGATATGCACCTCTACAACCCATGATACTAAGGATTGTTAGATTATTGACCAGATCCATGAGGCCATTGATCTTGGTGTGCACCAAACTAGCATTTCGAGTAGATCTAAGAGTGATGATTATCCATTATGAGGAGCGCGTAGATGGAGGCATGTACGGAATGATATTTTGTGGAGGATTCCATGGTCTTGGTAACCATGGAGGAAGAAGTGAGTTCCCACGTGGAACTTTTTTTAATTTTGGTTCTGGCACCACTACAAGCACGAGTGTCCAAACTTATTACAATGCTCATGGTGTGGGAAGAAGCACAAGTATGAAGAGTGTCCAAAACTCTATGAGCACATGAATTAGCAGCACACCGAGAAAGACAAGGGGCACCAATGGTAATACATTAAGAAGGCTGACACATAATGGATGCCATGGGTGACATGTGATGCAAGCTTGGAACTATTATGGTAACAACAAGAGTAAAGGCCACATGTGCAAAGGAAATGCCAAGGTAGAAGAACCTAGTTTCAAGGGAAGAAGTGGTACATGGGAAGTACCTAGACCCTACACATCAAAAGGAGGTATATCAAGAAACCATGGATGTCATTTGGATTTTATAAGGAGAAATCTAGTGTCTAAAGGAGAATCTAGGAGGGAGGAGCAAAGAAGGAAGGTCGAGGCACTAAAGGATGACTTGGATGAGGTCAAGGAAGTATGTAAAATTCTAAGGAAAGAGAATATTATTCCCTTGCTAGGAGCATGGTTGAGAGAGAAGGTACCACATGCACGGAGAAGAGCACGAGAGGTAGGTCTTGCATGCAAACCTTCCCCCTCACATAGCCTTGACTATGATAAGGAGATCATGTTAAATGTGGTCATGGATGGATGGATCCTTAGTAATATCCTCATTGACATAGGCACAGAGGTCAATGTTCTCACCTTGGATGCATGGCATCAGATGGGAAGACTTGCATTTATCCATCTTCAAATGTACTTTATATGAAAAAAAAGTGAAGGCAATGCCCATCGGTGTCTTAAAGGATGCAGCTATCACCATTCGGGGGCTAAGTTTACTGGGGACTTCAAGTCTTGGCACTCGCCAAGGTAGACAATTTCCCAACATTACTTGGGTGCCCATGGTGCTATAAGAACAATGTGGATCTTTGATTCAACAAGGGATACATAAGATTTGAGAATGAGGAGGAATGGGTCATCATACCCCTGGCTGATGGAAAATCAACACCCTATATTGAACCTTTGGGAGAAGAGGTCCTGGATAGAATATATGTGCGCTCAATTAGGGATCCAAGAGGTAATCCATCCACAAAAGGAGTTATCTAGTTTGAGGATGCTTAGTCCTTAAGTGACACCACCAATATAACATGTGATAATTGGGTGCATGGGACCTATGAGTTAATCAGATGACATTTGAGAGGATCGGTGAAAAAGGTGACAAAAGGAAATTATGGTCCGGTCGCCTAGGAAGAAAGAATCTACCTAAGTATTTAGGAGGAGCCTTCCTTGATATCTTTTATAGGAGATGGAAGCTTAGTGGAAGAAGGAGAATGAATGAAGAGGGATGTTAAGTTATGTCCTTCTCGATATAATGGCACAGTGGTGGGATACACATCAGGATAACCTCTTAGAATGGTGTGAGGTGATAATTTCCCTCTCTATCAGTTTCTAAAAGCAACGTGCCCACCACCATCAAATACTACCATGGTAAAGAGACCAGCTTCCCTTTCCATATCCAAGCATGTGAGATAGCCTAGATGGGAAGCACAGAAGCATTTCCACCTTCATTATGGGTTCACAAGTTATACTCCACCCTACAAGGTTATGCGCGCACATGGTACATTCATGTTGAGACACGCCACTAGACAGGAATTGGCAAGAGTTAGGAGGCTGATCTCATTCAAACATTCAAGTATCGGAGTACAAAACCCTTGGTGGATAAGGTGTTACAGGTTATCAAGTGCCTTACCATTGGGGATAGTGCCATGGTAGAAGATAGGCTATTGGACTTACTAGGTGAACCTGGCTTGGAGGCACACTTTGAGGAAGAAGAAACAAAAGAAATACAATTTAAGCATGTGTGTATGGAAAAAGAAAAAGGGAAGATGGTGTATGTTATTGATGGGGAAGAAGTAGAAAACTTAGATGTTGACCATTTTGTAGGGACGCGTGAGGTGTTAGATAGTGTTGATGAATGGGCATGCACCTATCATGAACCTTTAAAGACAAAGAAGGTTAACATCATCTCAGAAGAAGAGCCTAAGAGGATATCATCAGAGACTATTGGTCAAAGAAAGAAGTCTCTAAGATCATTGATCTTTTATGTGAGTTTGAGGATTTATTCCCATGCGGGTATCATGAACTAAAAGGCATTCACCATTCCTTAGGGAAAATGAGAATTAAGTTAAGGAGGTGTGCACACCCAGTCTGAAGAGACCATACCAAATGAATCCTAACCTATGCGCATGAAGGTCAAGGAATAAATAGATAAGATGATAACATCGGGCATCATTGAAGCCATTGAAGAGTCAGAATGGATAAGTCTAATGGTAATTAGCATCAAGAAGGATGGAAGGATAAGGATCTGTGTTGATTATAGGGACTTGAATGTAGTGTGTATCATTGATCCTTTCCTAACCCCATTTATTGAAGAAATATTAGAGGAGTGGTAGGGCATGAGGTCTATTCTTTCATAGATGGATTCTTGGGCTATCACCAGGTAAGGATCACAAAGGAGGACCAGAGGAAGACAAATTTTTCCACTGAGTGGGGAAGTTTTACCTATACGGTCATGCCTTTTGGGTTAAAAATGTGCCTACTTATGTTCTCACGCATTATGGTACAAGCTTTCCAAGACTTTATCCATAAATTCCTTCAAGTCTACCTAGATGATTGGACAGTATATGGGTTAGTGAAGGACCATTGTGACAACTTAAGGTTGATGTTTGAAAGGTGTCGGCAGTTGAGGATATCCCTCAATATTAAGAAATGTGTCTTTGCTACCCCATTTGGAACATTATTGGGACACATCATATGTAAGGAAGGCCTACTAGTAGATCCCGCTAAAGTTGCAGTAATTATGGGATTGAAGGGAGCCTACTAGTCAAAGCGCATGCTGTGTGGATTTCTTGGGCATACGGGGTACTACAAAAGTTCATCAAGGGATATGCCAAGATCGCCATGCCTTTAGAAGATTTTCTTAGACATAAAAGTTCCTTTCATTGGGGAGAGGCGCAGCAGAAGGAATTCAACACTTTAAAGGATAGGCTTGTCACCGCACCCATCCTACATTTCCCTTCTTGGGATAATCCTTTCCATGTTCATGTGGATGCCTTAGGAACCGCCATTGGAGCAGTACTTGCACAAATTGGTGAAGGGATTATTGATCATCCTTTATACTTTGCAAGTAGGAAATTGACACCAATGGAGTAGAATTACACTATGACTGAGCACGAGGCATTATTAATGATCTACGTGCTTCACAAGTTTAAAAATATTTACTAGCAACTCCATTTATATTTTACACTGACCATATGGCATTGAAATATTTAGTGAACAATGCCATTCTACAAGGACACATCTGTCGGTGGGTACTATTGTTCCAAGAATTTGAGTTCATGGTAGTTGTCAAACCAGGTAAAAGTAATTCTAAACCTGATCATTTGTCTAGGATTGATTCAGAGAGAGGATGCGCAGAGCATTGAAGAGACTATGCCAAATGCACAACTATTTAGGTTGTGGTGTGTGCCCTTAGATTTGGAAGACATTGTAGTATTCCTTAAAATAGGTGTGGTGCAATGGAATGAAGGCCTTGGAGAAGAAGAAGTTGGCCATATGTGCCACACCCTACATGCTAATTAGTGGAGATCTATAAAAAATGGGTCATGATGAGGTTTTGCGCCATTGTGTGCTAGAACATGAGCGCATTACAATTATGGAAGAGGCACATGGTGGGATTGTAGGAGGACACTATGTGGAAATGCAACCACATGGAAGATTCTACTCGCAGGGCTTTGGTGGGAGACCATTTATCAAGATTACATTGATTTTTCAAGGATTGTGACCATTATCAGTGCCTTAGCAAACCTAGAAAAAGGGATGAAATTCCCTTGTGACCAATAGCCAGTGTGGAACCATTTGAGAAGTGGGCTATTGAATTTTCGACCAATCTCGCTAGTGGTGTGAAGGACTAGTTCACGGTATATCCTCACTTGCACAATTATTTGACAAGGTGGGAAGAGGCAGTACCTACAAAGGATTATACAGTGGCAACCACTACTATATTTTTATGGGAAAACATAATTACTGTGTATGAATGCCCATTGAGTTTAACAAGTGATAGAGGTATGCACTTCCTCAATGAAATGGTCAGGGTTATAATATCATAATTCATGGTGGCCCATCATAAGACTACTCCCTATCACCCTCAATAAAATGGAACTACTAAGGCATTTAACAAAATACTTAGTCACACATTAACTAAGATCTATGATGTTGGTAGACAGGATTGGGATGAAAAAGTATCAACCATTCTTTGGGCATATATGAAAACCTACAAGAGGTTGAATAAGGCCACACCATTTCAATTGGTGTTTGGCATGGAGGATGTCCTACCAGTTGAATTCATGTTACCTTCTTTGTGTATAGCACGTGTGTAGGAGGATTAGATGATGAACAAGCATTGGAGGAAATAATTGACAAGTTAATGCAATTAGATGAAAGATGATCACTGGCCACTGGATCCGACATGAAAAGAAAAAGAAAATGCATGACATGATCATCACATTAAGAACAAAAGTTTGAGATTGGGAAGATGGTCTTACTATATGATTTCAAGTTTCTACGCCATCATCTGGGAAGTTAAAAGTCTATTAGTTGGGCCCTACATCATCTCGTACATCCTTGATTTAGGCACATGCACCATTCTGAGAATTTGATGGGACCATATTTCTAGGACACTTCAATGGGAGTAGGTTAAAGCCCTACTATAAATAAGTCTTCTTGGTGTTTGTAATAAAGGTAGTGTTTCCAGTTAGTTTAGAATTTCCTTTAATGCATTTTCTTTTCTTGTGTTTCCCTTTCTCATTGTTGTTTTGTGTTGCACCTTGGGCACCAGTAACCTCTTTACTTTTTTTGAAGGTTGTGAATGCATAGAGGACCACACATCATTTTAGTGTGGGGTAGAATAATGTGGAGGAAAGTGCAAAGTATGATGAACTAGGAAGGATTGCATTGGAAGCCCCTAGTTGGATGGCCCTGGGAAAGGAAGTGCATGAGAGGAATGGTGAAAAAGGATGGTTGGTGTTAGGGTAAGGCTACATTGTGGATCCATGTATAAGAGAGGAAGAAGTACAAAAAAAACATGAGGTAGGTGAGAGAAAAAATCATGATAGAAGTACCTTCGGCACTGGTGATGCACACACAAGAGTCTCTTGTCAAGATGGATTGGTTACGTGCCAGAAGGTTGGGGAATTTTCCGCAGGATTGGGCACGTGAGTTAAAGTGCTAAAGTTGGGTTTTGTTGAAAAAGTCTGCATTAAGTGTTGAAGTATGGTGGTAGGTAAGGTAACATTTAATGTTAAAAAGAGGGAAAACTATAAATAGAAGGTTAGACACTTCATTATTTACATTACGAATAAGAAGAAGGAAGAGATTTTTATAAACTAAGGTTTCCATAGTTGATCTTTGAGAAGAAAAATTGGAGAAATTTAACCATGAGTGACTAGTTTGGATCTGAAAACCAAGAGGGAAATAGTTCACGAGCATAGAGAGAGTTATGGAGAAGCACCATCTTGTGAAAGATATATTCCAATGAGGGTTTGGCAGCTAGGGCATGGGTTGAAAAGGAGTTTCTTCACAAGTTCGAGATCTAAGATTGGAAAGGGTAGAGAAGTAGAGCAAGAGAAGTTGAAGTGCAAAGATAACCTACATAATGGCACCCAAGAAACCTTTGTAACACCTAAGAAGGGTAAAGGCAAAGGGAAAGGGCAAAACAAAACAAAAACCACCAAAGTACCAATGAAGAATGGTATGTAGAAATGCAAAGACCCGGATGAGGTTTTACTTGGAAAGGAGTTTGAGTCCCATTTAAGAAACATGACAACAAGCAATTATAACCATCACACAAACACGAATCAAAAAGAAATAGTGCTTGAGAGTTAGTGTACCCGAAAAACAAGAGGACACCAGAAGGGTTACCCATTTATATCGACGGAGTAAAAGTGAAGTTGGAGAAGGAGATTTTTAAACTCTATGATTTACCCTACTTTGGGAAGCTTGAGTGCCTCTATTAGTGGCTGATGACACACGTACATGAATATCCACTTTCACTTCACGGGGTGCAAGATGCGCATAACTCCTTAGCTGATTTCAAAATTCACAAGTCTCATCTGTGAAGGAGAAGATATAAATGATGACCTATGTGAAAAAGAAGCCATCAAAGAAACCATCACCACATATGCATACAAGAAGGGGTCAAGGTACTTTGATAATTGTAAATATCCAAGACACGGGAATGAGAATGGCCACACCTCAGTAACCAAAAATAAGACCATGAGAGGTTTGGACATAAGTTCTCAATTCATGGCTTAAAATGTTTAATTTTTGATACTTCGAAGGCTTACCATCTAAAATGGCTCTACATCGTGGATGAGATCATTAGCCCCTTGCCGAGAAGGTGAAAATTTGTTATCCAAACTGAGCCTTGTAAATTTTTATGGCTGGATAACTTGGGGAAAATTTCCCTTCCTTGTACTTCAATTTAATGCACCACACATTTCGGGCACTCAGGGTTTTGGAAATGGCTCATTAGATAGGATTTTCTTCCCCTTTTCAAAAAGACAAAATTTTACCCTAACTCCTAATATTTCAAAAGTTATGGCTCCAGAATCGGGAAATGTTTCCATTTTGTCTAAAATGGGAAATTTTTTTCCCAGTCGCAGATCATTTAGAAGGTGCCACACATGGTAGTGGAGGAGGTTGGTGGAGGTAAGTTGGAAAATTTTCAAAAGAGGGCAAGGATTTAGAGAAAGTCACCAAAATTGAAAAATGCGCAAAGGAAAAAATTGAAATCACATCCCTACCCGTGGCCAATGAGGAAGTGCCAATGTCCATGATAGATGCGATCTAAGGGAAGAAGCGGAGGAAATTTGGGTTTTTAATGAAAGTGAAAGGAACAAATGGAGAAAATAAGCACCCCCGTGATCCCACCAACAAACCAAAAGATGACATGTGTCACCTAGGAGCGGAGAGATGGGAAAATTTGGAATATTTCCCAAAAAAAATCAAAAGAAAATGAGGTTTGAGCCCGTGTTTCCATTTTGAAATCTGATTTTGAACCTTGTACCACGTGGTAAAGGAGTGGTGGGGTGTGGAAATTTTGATCCAGGACATTTTCCCAAATTCAAAAATGGAAAATTTTCAAGTTTAGGCATTAGAGGCAAAAAAATAAATCTTGTGGGGGCATTTCGATGGAGAAAATGTAAAAATCGTTGTTGAAAGCTTTCATGTTTTCAATGTGTATCGATTTCCTTGATGACGGAGGGTTCATTTTTTTTTTCGAGCCTATGATATTTTCTCGGATGAAAAATGGATAAAAACGTATTTGATGTGGAAAACCCTAGAAAATGACTCTCACACCACCAAAATTAATGAAGTATGGGCCTATGTTTATTCCATTTTTCAATTTTTGTACTCCAAGTATGGGATTTTTAGGAAACCCAATAATTTTTCAGGCCCATTAGATGAATATTGTTGGTGTTTGAAGTCCCAAATCAATTTTCCCGCATTTTCTCTTTCTTCCATTACTTTGGTTATAAATTAACATGATTCATTTTTGTAATGTTGTTAGACATTCTTCTCTGCCTCCCTTCTTTTATTCCCATGGATCGAAAATGGAGTTTCAACCTTTCCATAAATCTTTTAATGTAATTTTTGCCTCTTACTAGTAAAATGATGTTTTGTGAAAACTTCTGGAACAATTAAAATAAGTGTTTTGTGATGATTTGTACATCCTTTCATTTTCCTTGCATTCTTCTTATCTTTCATTACAAATCTAAGTTTTTTGCATGTTTGAATTGTTCATTTTATTTTTGGAGTTGTGTTCATGGTTTTAGAACATGTTTTGTGTGGAATTCATCATTCCTTTGTGATCACTTGTCCATCCTTTCATTATTCACCTTTTTCTTCACCTTGGTCCCTTGGAAGTTTTGATAGATGTTTAGCATTTTCCTCTCTGTGTATCAATGTATTTGAGTGTAGGAATAAGAACTGTTTTCTGAGAGATTTTCTCTCATTTTCTCCCCACATGGTTAGGGATTAGGATTAGTTTAGCTTCCTTACCTTTGCCCATTATCAAACTTGTCGCGAGTAATTAGGAAGAGGAACTAGCCTTTATGGAGAGCTTTCCCCATTAATGACAAGAGAGTCCCACAAGTGAACAAAGGCTCAATGTTGTGCTTTCAATATCAAATGACCATCTGCAACTTGTCCGTGCAGATCACATATGAGATCATTTAGGGAGTGAATCAGTACTAATAAGATATTTTCGAAATGTCCTCTTAACTATTGTATTTTCAGAGATCAAAGTGCCAGATGTGGAAGATAAGTTTGTGTGGGAGTACCCAGAGGAATACCCCTCACCCACAAAGAGATTTGAAAAATACACTTGTGATAGCATGATGCCATTCACAAGGTGCGTATCTTGAGAAATGGTATATGTGCTTGAGGAATGCATTCAAGGCAGAATGGAGGATCCTAGAATAACTACCAAAGCTCACAGAGGGAGAAGTTGAATTTATAGTATACCAACACTTCGCACATGAAAGATTTAGGTTGGTTGATGAAAGCATGAGCCCATGGTGTAAAATTCCATTTTCCTTCACCACTCAATACTTCCATGTGGGGGTAAACAGATTCAAAGAATCCAAGAAAATATGAAGTTTCACCTTAGAAGTATGGATCGAGACCACGGGGAGATGCACAGGACATTGGTCTACCCCAAAAAGCATGTGTATGTTGAAAAGTATGTGTCGCATGAAGTTCATGATAAACCCCTAACTATTCCTATTATAAGGAGGTTTGTGGCATGTGTATACCTTTCGCATAAGGCCAATATTTGAGAAGGGTGCACTTATCTTGAGAATGAGATAGCTATACCTAAAGACTTAACGAGGTAGAAGGAAGATTCACCCAAGAAAAGGGAGATGGACAAAGAGATAAGAAAAATGCATCAAGTGCCCAAGATAATCAAGTGGTGGGCACCCTGGAACAAGTGCTAGAAAAAGTACTTACATGTTAGGAAGAGGTACCAATTAGAGAGGAGGTGTCGAACAAGAAAATCTTATCACAGAGGAGAAATCACCGGAGGAGGAAGAAGAGAAAGTAAAATCTCCTATATTGGAATCCCCAATTAGGAAGAAATAAAAGGTGATGGAGGAAGCTGATTTAGAGGAAATAAAGAGCTTGGAGAAATACATGGGTGAGAGGGATGACAATGAAGAATATGAACCTATAGGGGACCATGAACCATGTGTTTTCAGTGTGTACGACTCGAGAGAAGAAGGTGCAGAGGAGAAGAATGACTATCACTTTGTGTGAAGGAAGGGCAGCCAGGAGGAGGAGGGTGCCTAAGACATGGGAGGAAGTGAAGAGGTTAGCAAGAGTCAGAGGAATCCAAACCTCACACTAAGGATGAAGTAAATGAGGTAGAAGAAAGAGAAGCAATGAAAATCATTGAAGCCTTGGTAGAACAAGAATTGGAGCACAATGCTTGATATAGTGATGAATGAAGATAGGGAAGCATGTAAGAAAGATCATGGCGCATGGGAGGCCCTAGCCTATCGGTAATTGTTTGTAAGGCCACACACAGAGGAAAGTGCATGGAGATCCAGAGACCAAGAATGAGCTACATTGATGATCCAAACAAGGTGTTATGCATGTGCTTCCAAAGCATAGTCCCAATAGATCAACTCTTGCAATGAAGTCATTTGATGAAGAAGGTGCATACCCTCAAATAGGAAAATGATTTCTTGGGAAATTGAGTCCACATCGTTAATGAGTTTGAGGTAAAAGGGCAAAATGAAGATGCCTAAGTCAAAATGAGAAACCCTTTGGTGAGTGCTCAAAAATTTGGATGAACAAGTCCCCATTAAATAAGGTCTCGAGCAGCTAGAAGCAAATTATTCAAAAGGAATGACAAGGTGAAATTTCTGCAAATGCATAAAGAGGGAAGAAGAGCTAGAAGAGAGGACCAAGGAATTGAAACACAAGGAAATAATTAGTGTGTAGCTAAAGCATGAACTAAGGAAGAAAAGGCAAGGGTGTGCAAGGTATATAAGAAGGTAGAATCCATCACAAATGCCATTGTTTTAAACCATCTTTACCTATGGCACTACGTGAAAAAGTATGGATCTTCCCTTGATTTCCTTGAAGAATTCACACACATCCTCACCATGGAAAGGAAACCTCTAGCCTTAGAATCTATGGAAGAAGTAGTAGCACACACTGGGAAGGAGGAAAAATTAAAGGTTATAGAATCATTTCCAAGTATAGAAATGTTCTTACTAATGTAAAATTACTATCCATACTATTGAGGCCACGTATGATAGTTTCCTAGAAAGAGATAAAGTGGAAAGCATCCCATTCACCACTCAGAGGTATAGCTCAAGCAAATTCCAAGAGAAGAAAAAGGAAATAGAGTGGAGTAGAGAGGATCTTGGCCAGGTTGAGAAGAAGTTAAAAGCTATTGAAACTTTACGAGGTTCAATTAAAAACTAACTAAAGGAGTTATACCCACAGATTACAAGAAGGATGGATGTGCTTGAGGATGTGGGAAAGGAATTGGAAGGAATGGTTGAAACATTGAACACTCAAGCAAATGACTTGGTATTGAGGAGGTTAGCACCCTAGTTGAAGACCTCTTCCAGAGAGTGCAAAATGAAGTCGATGCCTGAATAATTTGGAGGATGACTTACAAACATATTTTCCTATCTTGTTGCAGTAATGACAACACTTCCCCATTCTTTCATTTTTCCAAATTCTTCATTCCCTTATTTTTTTTCCAAGATGTTAAGTCTATTGTAATTATTTCTTTGAAGAAGTGTTCCCATGGGAGGAGAAAAAGTTAAGTGTGGGGTGATGTTGGGCCGTAGAAATATTGAATAAGTACAAAAAGGCACATAAACACGTAAGGCCTAGGTTGAAGGATGGGTGTGCAAGAAGAAGGCACTTAAGGAAGGGTCCTAGGATGGTTTTATAAGAAACATGTTACGTGTCGGTAGAACAAGGTCTCGAGACTTATCCATATTTGGTGTATCGGGCAAACACGAGAAAAGTGTAACCCAACTGCGCATGTGGAATGGATAAGGTGCCAACTCCCGGTGATAGGTTGGCCTAGGAAGGAATATTCCATATGATGGAATTTTGAGAAGACCATCATGGCAAGGGTGGAGAGCTTAGCCCTGAGGAGCATGCTCCCATGGAGGACATCATCTAGACACTTGGCGATGGATTGAAGTTACACATAAAGAAAGGTGAGTTGGTAGTTCAAAGGGCCTATAAATACAATCACCCTTATAGAGGAAAAGAGGGAGAGATCAATAGAGAGTGGAGCTCTATAGAAACACTGCGAGGAGTTATATTGGGTTGGGTAGATGAAATATAGGAGAAGGATTCATCAAGGGGCTTTGGATTGTAATTTTTTTTTGAAGAGTTAAGGAATGTAGATTTAGATATGATGTATGACTTTGGTTTGCCATACTGTGATGTTTTGTAATGGATCTAATGAATGTAATGAGGTTACCAAATTATTTGAATATGATCATTAAATATTCTGGTCCATCCTCATATCTTCATAGTTCTACTTCATGTATGTTTATGGAATAAGTATGAATCCTTGTGCATTTCCCTTTCTATTTGGGTTCAGTCTTATATTATGTTAAAGTATCTTTTTATGTTTGTAATGACTACATTGGTCTAGAATCCGTTTTGAGCTCTATGATGATTGCATGTCTCATTTCCACTCACTATCCTTAAGTTCCTATCATAGATGATGTTTCCCACTAAAATCACATAAAGGAGAGACTCGGCACCCGCGCATGCCTCAGGTGAGCACCCAACACCCGTTGGGTGATTGGCCAATGTGTATGGGATTCCCTTGCTCTTTGGTGGGTGTAAAAATGACTACAATGTTTATATTGGTTTTGTTTGTTGGGGTTAGCACACCGATTGTACAAACAACATATCGGATCTAAGCATATATGTAAATAAAAGTGGATATTCTACCGTAAGAAATATAGAAAACAAGAAACATAAATCAACACTAGATTTAACGTGGTTCACCCAAAGGTGGGCTACATCCACCAAGAAACAAGCCAATATATTATCCAAATCTTTGACAAGATATACAATGAATATTTACAATATTTCACACCTCTCACATGTTCAGTACTTTCTTCCTTCAAGGTTTTGCTCTACCACCAAGAATTATCTCTCACCAACATTTTTCAAGTTCTTTCTAATTCTTGTTTTTCATTATCTTCTAAACCCTAGATTTTGTGCTTATATAGTCATTTATAGACTTAGGGAACTTAACCATGTAATTACAATCAATAAATATATTTTAATGCTAAAAATAGATATAATTCTTGAGAGTTAATTAAAAATTCATCGCACATGTAATTGACGTCAGTTCTGCCTAACTATCACCAGTTCCTAATTTCCCTTAACTGATGTCGGTCTTCCCTGACTGATGCCGGTCTTCCCTTAACTGATGTTGGTTAATGTGTTTTACAGCAAGTTCCAATTACATGCTAAAATGAAGTAATTGAGCTCCACAACTCAACAATCTCCCACTTGGAGTTTAATTACTACACCATACCTATACAATGTCATTCTTGGATCCTTCCTTGGCTTTGTTTCTTCCTCTTCAAGTCTCAAACTCAAAGACCAAAAAAAATGGAGTGTAGCTCAAAATTCTCCTTTGCTAATGTCTTCATTAGCATATCCGCAAGGTTCTTGCTCATATGAATCTTTTCTAGATTCAACTGTCCATCCTCCAATACCTATTGTATGAAGTGATACCTCAACTGAATGTGTTTTGTTCTCAAATGAAACACTAAGTTATTTTCCAAATGAATTGCACTCTGACTGTCACTAAATAGTTTACAATCACTTTTCTCCTTTCCCAACTCTTCCATGAACCTACTCATTCATATCATCTCCTTGCTAGCCTCTGTAGCTACAACATACTCTACCTCTATAGTAGACAAAGTCCCAACTTTCTACAATCTAAAAATATAGCTAATTGTCATTCCACCTACTGTGAAAATATATCCAGTAGTGCTCCTCCTACCATTCAGATCTCTAGCCATATCCAAATCAACATAGCCATGTAATGAAATATCAAACCTCCATAGCATAACTACATGTTAGATGTCCCTTTCAAATACCTGAGTATCCATTTAACTACTTTCCAATGCTCTTTATCTGGATTATCCATATATCTACTCACAACTCCCACTACCTGTGCAATGTCTGGTCTAGTACAAACCATAGCATACATGAGACTTCCAACTGCTGAAGCATATGACACTTATGTCATGTATTTGACCTCCTCATGTGATAAAGGACACTGATCTTTTCTCAATTTGAATTTTCCATCCATAGGTGTGCTAACAGTTTTGCATTCTACATATTGAACCTTCCTAACACCTTGTAGATATAATTCTCCTAAGACAAATATAATTTCTTGTTTTTCTTGTCTCTATGTATTTACATGCCAAGGATTCTTTTAAAGCTCCTAAATCATTCATAGCAAATGTGTGAGCTAGATTTCTCTTAAGTTCACCAATGTCCCGTATACTAGATCCTCCAATAAGCATATCATCCACATACAAAGAACAAAATAATATAGCTCCCATTTTCAAGCTTCTTGAGATAAACAAAATGGTTAGATTCCCATCTCAAGTAACCATGATCATGCATAAAACTATCAAACCTCATGTACCATTTCCTTGAGCTTGCTTGAGCCCATATAGGCTCTTTTTCAACTTCCGCACACTATTTTGTCCTTACCCTTGACTTCATACCCAAGTGGATGCTGCGTATATAAATTTCTTCATCCAAATCACCATGAAGGAAATCCATCTTCACATCTAGTTGTTCTAAATGCAAACCTTCTACCGCAACTAAACTCAATACAACACAAATAGAAGTCATTTTAATAATAGGAGAAAATATTTCACCAAATTCAATACCTTCTTCTACTGTAAATCCCTTTACTACAAGCCTTTCCTTGTACCTTTTATGTCCACCCTCTTCTTCCTTAATCCTATAAACCAACTTGTTCTCGCAATATCCTCTTACCTACTATAAACTTAACCAAATCACATGTTTGATTATATTCTAAGGAGTCTATATCTTCATCCATGTCATGCTCCCACTAAACGTGAGTCTTATCATGAATTTCTTCTTCAAAGCTCTTTGGTTCACCACTATCACCAACAATAAATAAAATAGAGAAGTTGTAAATCTTTTCTGGAGTTTACTTACTCCTTTTCAGGACCTTCTCACGGAAGTTTGGGGTACCAGAGGCTCTATCTGGGCCTCCTAAACATTAGTATCAACTTCGACAGTGATCGACATCGGTCACCTCTAACCGATGTAATTTTTTTCTAACTGATGCGATTCTAATCCTCTATAACCATCGGTAGTTCATCCGATCGATGCTGGTCAGTGGACTAACCGAAAACGCATTCGTGTATTTCTGTAGGTGTTTCTTTAAAACCTGAGAGTTCATTTTCATCAATAAACTTCTCAATTTTCTCATCCTTGGGTACCAAAATTTTATGCATGTACATTCTCTTTTCATTCCATTCAACATCACGACTCCTAATAATTTTAGAATTCTCTAAATCCCAAAATCGGAAACCAAAATCACCAGATCCATAACCAATGAAAGTGCACCTCTTAGATTTTACATCCAACTTTTTTCTATTTTCTCTATCAACATGCACAAAATATTCTCGACCAAAAATTTAAGAAAAGAATGATATACCTCTTTTCTAGTCCATGCTTCCTTTGGTATTCCTCAATCTAGTGAACTTGAAAGGGCCAAGGTTAATTAAATAAACTACTATATCAACTGCTTCTTCCCAAAACTGCAAGGGCAATCTAGAATGTATCCTCATACTTCTAGCACATTCCATGATTGTCCTGTTCATTCTTTCTGCAACACCATTCTCTTGTGGTGTTCTTGGAACAATTTTTTCTCTATGTATCCCATTAACTGAACAATAATCATTGAAATACTTGCTACAATATTCACCACCATTTTTAGATCTAAGGCACTTTAACTTAGAATTTGATTCATTCTCAATAAGGGATTTCCATCTTTTAAAATTCTCAAAAACATCAGATTTATGTTTAATATAATAAACCCATACCTTTCTTGTAGCATCATAAATGAAAGTAACATAATACTAGGGTCATCCATGAGAAGCTACCCGAGCTAGTCCCCACAAACTGAAAGTGTACAAGCTCCAATTTCTACTCCTTCTTATTTGCCCCAACTTTGAGAAATATCACTCTTTTTTTTTTCAAAGATACAATGTTCACAAAATCGAGATCTAAATCTTTCAAATCTCATAACTTACCATTAGCCTTTAATATTTGCATTCCTTTTTGACTCATATGACCCAATCGATTATATCACATGCATGCATCTGAATCTGAAGCAGATAATGTAGAAAGGAATAACTAATATAAGTAGATAAATATAATGTTCCTACCTACTTACCTCTTGCCATAACAAAAGCACCCTTGGTGACTTTCCAAGAGTCTCCTGTAAAAGTAACTATGTAACTAGATTCACTTAGTTACCCCGCAAAATAATATTCCTCTTGAGTCTTGGCACATGCCTCTCATATTTCAATACCCATGTATTTCATTCTACAATTTTAGATGAACTTCCCCTTTACCAGTAATACTCCAAGGTTCATCATTACCCATATAAACATGCCAAAAATTGTCCTAGAAATAATTTTTGAAATAACCCTTATTAGGGATTACATGGAAAGAATCTCATGAATCTAAAACCCATGATTCAATTCTATTGTCCAAAGAAAGAATAAGAGCATCTTGCATTACCTATGATGAAGCAAGATTCACCTCTTTACCTTTGTCTGGTTGTTGATTCTCTTTATCCTTTGACCAACAATCTTTCTTTACATGTCCTTTCTTTCCACATTTCCAACAAGTAATTCCCTTACTTCTGGATTTAAATCTACTTTCCCTTGACTTTGATTTCCCATTACTCTTACTCTTGGATCTCTCCTTCTTCCCGCCCGATTTCTACATTCAAATAATTTCCAAATGATGTTTCCTCTGTACTCTTCCTATGAATTTCTTCATTCAATATTATACCAACCACATCATCAAACTTTAAAATATTATTATCAGATGTTGTATTACTAACACCCATTACCAAGTTGTCCCAACTATCGTGCAAAGAACATAAGAATAAAATTTCTTTTACTTCATCATCAAATGGTATATCAACCAATTTTAATTGATTTACAATAGATCGAAATCATTCAAATGACTAGAGGCGAATCACCTTCATACATCTTAGAACTAAATAGTTTCTTCATCAAATAAAATTTATTTGAAGCACTAGGTTTTTCATATAATTAGTAAGACATTTCATTAAGTCTACCGTAGAAGTTTCTTCCCCGTAATATTAGAAGCCAAAGATGTCGCTAGGCTCAATCTTATAGATCTCAAAGTCTTTCTATTAAGAATATTCCACTCTTCATCACCATCTTCATAGTTCTAGACTTCTCATCCAACGGTAAGTACAAATCTCTTTGATACGTATAATCCTCAATCTGCATCTTCCATAATTGATAATTTTAGCCATCAAATTTCTCTACCTTGTATTTATTATCTTCTTCCATTGTTGTAGATCCAACTCAATCAAAAACCCTCTCGTGAGTAAAGTCACAACACATAAAACCCTCAAACAAATATTTGATACCGCTTTTGGGGTTAGCAGCACACGGTTATACGAGATAATATATCGATCTAAGCATACATGCAAATAAAAGAAAATATTCTACCGGAAGAAATATACAAAACAAGAGATATAAATCAACACCATATTTAACATGGTTCACCCAATGTGGTCTATGTCTACCAAGAAATAATCTAATCTATTATCCAAATCTTTGACAAGATATACAATGAAGATTTACAATCTTCCACACCTCTCGTAGATGTTCGAAGACTTTCTTCCTTCAAGCTTTTTCTCTACCACCAAGAATTCTCTCTCACCAACCTTTTTCAAGTTCTTTGTAATTCTTGTTTATCATTACTTCTAAACCCTAGCTTTTGTTCTTATATAGTTTTTTATAGACTTAGGGCACTTAGCCATGTAATTACAATCAATAAATGTATTTTAATTCTAAAAATATATATAATTGTCAAGAGCTAATTAAAAATTCATCACACAAGTAACCGGCCACCCCTAATCAAGCTTTGGTTCCTACTTTCCCTTAACCAATTTCGATCTTCCCTGACCGATGCCGGTCTTCCCTTAACCGATGTTGGTTATTGTGTTTTCCAACAAGTTCTAATTTTATGCTAAATGAAGTAATTGAGCTCCATAACTCAATATTATTTGTCTCACTAACCGCTTCATTGTTTCTTTATTCTATATTAGATGTTGAACTACTACAGTTATTGGGTGTGAATCTCTAAAATCTACTCATGGTAGTAATATTCCTTAACTAGTTTCCCCATTTTTCACAAAGTTGTAACTTACTCCCTCGTACCCCTATAAGAGTAGTTTTCCATAGGTTCAATGGAGTGTTCTGCAGTGTGATCACTAGATAATTTGGCCACCAACAACATTTATATTAGGATTAGGATTAGTTAAATTCAATAATTGAGTCGTACCATTCAATGCGCAGAGGGCGTAGCCCCATGAACATTGGTGAAGACACCGATGTATCAACCCGACAAATTTTCTCACCAACAATATTCTAAACCTACTGATTCATGTTATAAAAATTATTTCATGGATTTATGAAACTTGGAGAGATCAGGTTTCATGTATCTAAAACCTGTGCACAAATCACATCCTACTTGTGTAGCACACTAATGTAGAGATTTAGTGCCTACATATTTTCTTACAACTGAGCCACATTCTTCATAGCTTCACAAATCATATGTTTGACCTCAAATAGTGTACCTTGTTTCAGATAGGGTCTACTTAGATATAATATTTCCATGAACACTCATGAAAATAACCTTATAATGAATTATACCTCCTTCAAATATTCATACACATAAGTTCTCGAAAGAGGTTGTTGAAATGAGATTTATTATTTCCTCTTTTAGAACTTACTTCAAGAGGCCATCACTCTTGTAATTGCACATATCCTTATGCATATATGACTATAGATATTGTTTCATGCATATATCCAATTAAGAGCATAGATGATTACTTGAAACCAACAAGAACTCGTATCTTATCATATATGTAGTAAGCTATTGCCTCTAAGGCCATGTATAATCCTCTCATACTTAGCCTAGAGAAATTCAAGCTCCCCAAAACAAACTAACATAGACTTGTAGCTATCTTCATGTTCATTTTAGACCTTTCTCTAGAAGTGTTTCAACATATAAATACCATCATTTATTCAACTCATAGTTTTGGACTAAGCTTTTTTAGTCATCAAAATATCTTGCATGAACAATCTTCCATCAATACTAGAACTTCATATACCTTTTTATCTTATTTGACACAAGAACACTCTTAAATTTTCACCATAACTTTTCTAAGACCTTGAACTATTCATTACAGACTCAATATTTTAGGACCATTCAAGGCTTATTATAGATTAAAAACACATCCTTACACCACATGAATCAAATTTAAATAATATTCACATGTCTTGTTTACACTGGATACACCTTGTTATAAGATTGAAACCTTGTCTCAGTCTATGTCACCTTCTCAACTCATACTTTGTATCTTTCCTTTGTAAACCTATCAAAAATTATTTTTCTCTTGAAGTATTAAAATCCTTTATTATCTACACAACCTTAATTCTACTCTTTTGACTTGTGACTGAGAAAATCCTTTCATTTCATTCTTCTTGAGTGTATAATCCTACTCCACTTGTAGGATCACGAGTTTCACAATTGAAACACTTGAGCATAGTCACCAAAGATGTTCCTTTCCTTATCCATTTGTAGGAGGCGTGTAATAGCTATACTTCATCCACAAAACATTTTCATAGACAATTTAATAAGAATAAACCCTTGCATCTTTACACTAAAATTTTTACATAGAGACACCACTTGTCACAAACTTGATAAAACACATAATTCTTTACTCAGAGAAAAACACCTTCAAGGACAAACTCATAATATGAACAATGGTATATGTCTCAAAATGATCATATGAACAAATATCCATACCTCAAGATATTTATAGTACATGAATAAGACCACATGTATTTTCTTACATGACACACACAGATCTAAGACTTATACTTTAAATTGATGATTTTTATGCATAGAATTCAAATGCTTTTACTTATGAGACACTTAGACACATATTAGGAAACCATCACTAACTGAAATGTAAGCACATTCTAATCTCTTTAAGACCTAAATCAACCTCAACTTCATGCCTTTAGGAGCATAGTTTACTTGATTTCATATAATTATCTCTGTCACTACCTACATATAAATTCCTAGGCTTAAATGTACTTGTCATCTATTATAAGATAGGGTAGCAGATGTTTCTCCTCAACACATATCCATTGCAAGGATTCAAATACATGTACCTCTCTCTTTTACTTCCTTTACAATCAACATACCTTGATAACTGAGCAACATCACTTAAGATCTATTGAACCAATATGAGTCATTTTGAATGTATTTATATTGACCTTGTTTGTACTTCCTTCTTAAAGAATTAACCCTACTTATCCTCTATATATCCATCAACATGATTCATCATTAAATTGTGTACACATATTATAATTTTCATAAGCATTACTGAAACATATCATGAAAAACTTGATGATACTTTTTAAAATTCGACAAGATAAAACTCGGAATCATAACATCTTTAGGATCAACTTGTGAACATCCTCATACTATTGAGACACCTTCATGAGAATGGACATAGGAATCTATTGTTTTGAACACCCTTATGACACATAGAACTAGACTTCTCAGAAAATGAATGACCTTAACACACCTTAAAAGAAACACATAGATTCATATACATTTTATAATAGACAAACCTTCACTCATAGCCATTACGATAAATTGAGACCTTTTGACAGAATTGGAACCTAGACACAATGATATATGAGTTTATTATATGACTCACTCTTAAAATTTTTACATGGAACACCATTTAATGATAGAGAAAACTTTGAAATTTTGAAGGACTACTCATGACTCTCTACAGACCATGAAAATTGTGCTAGAAACTGACTCAAATCAATAATATACCTTACTTAATGAATGTCATGACTCAAGTGACTGCATAATGTCATCAAGATATAATGTGATATCTTAAGATTACAATACACCATAAGAATGGAAAAGTAATATCATATTTTTGAACATATACTCATGCACTTTGAAATTTAATCAATACTTGAAACATGACATACACACCATGACCAGCCATATAGTACGATAAGAACATGCTAAATGACTTGAAAAGACATACCTCAACACCATGGAGAAGACACATATAGACCAAGATAGATCCCCTCACTCCAAAGCTTCATTTGCACCTATATACCTCTAAGAATCCTAGTAGAGGCATATGTCACCATGGAGGAGCTTGATGAGAGACCTAAGAAGGTCTCAAGCCCTCTTCTTGCACCTTGAATGATTCTTATTTTTTATTCTACTTTTTTCATAATAGATCCCTCCTTTTCTCAGTCACACTCTTGGAATCCTCTTTAGCACTTTGACTAGCTTCTTCCTTCTTCTTGAACTTCTAAACTTGTGGCTTGGGTCTTTGAATCTCTTTCTTTAGCTAACCTGCATCACAAAACCTTGCAATGTGCCCTACCTTGTGGCACCTAAAGCATTCCACTTGTCTTCCTTTGCACTCAAAATCCCTATGTCCATATTCATTGCAAGCATAGAAATAACCATTGAACTTTCTTACATACCTCCTTATGTTTGATGGCTCATTTTTTCAATACTTTGCTAGATGTCCTTTCTCATGACAGTGATAACATTCAACTCCATATCTTTGACCTAATTTTTTCTCTTCCTTTCCTTGACATTCCTCTTCCTTCTTTCTTTTAGAGTGATGTTCTTGAGTCTTTTCTTTGCAATCTTATTTCTTTTCAACCTTAGGACTACACATACTAGCCCTATGTCCATAAGCACCACACTTGTAGAAATTACCATGAAAAGAAACATACCTATATGCATTTGGTTGTCTGATGGATGATATTCCATGAGATGAAATATTTTTACTATCTCCCTTGCTTGAATACCTTTTTCCATTAGATCCTTGACTTGATTCTGCTTCATTTTTCTCTATATTGCATGAATCTTCTATGAAACCTAGGCCTGTTTTATCATCATATGCCTTTTGTTTTCCTAATATCTTATTTATATTCTGAGCTTTCTTGAAAAGATAATACCTTGCTTGTCATGGTGCTTAACTCCTTCAATTCCTCTTTCTCAGCTAGGTCTTCCTTGAGTTGATTTTATATACACTTGATTAATTCCTCATAGGATACCCATAATTTGTCCATTTTCTCTTACAAATATCTACTTCCCACCTTATGTAATTACTATCTCCCATCCTTGTCACCAAAGATATTCCTATAGCTTGTTAAGGATTTTTCCAAGGGCTTGCTATGATACCAATTGCTAGAGATGAAAAAGGACTGAGAGGGAGTGAATCATTCCCTAATAAAACCTTTATGTTTTCTATTTCAACCATCAAACAAAGAAACCCTCATAAACCACATACATTAATGTTTGTTCACCATTAGATATAGTTCATGATGAAAATCATGCATAATATGAAAGTAATATATACTTAGAATATTTATTGATTGATATTCAAACAAAACATAGTACAATGACTTGATCTCCTCATCAACAAGATATACAATGTACTATCAATAGCTCATAATATATTGTACTATATTATGACAATAATATTCAACTAAAAATAGAAAGACTACTCTCCTTCATCAACTTGTTGTTACATAGGATTCATCATCTTTATTTAACTATAACTAGCTACTGACCTAGAAGAGACTTCCAAGGGTTTGGGCTATGCCCAAGGGGTTTTTATTTGCAGCAAAAATTTCTTCAATAGAAGATAAAAGGGGGTTTTCATTAACTTCGTGAAATACTAAATCATCTTTGTTTTATACACCATCCACTTAAATTTCCATCTTACACCCAAAATTATCATTTCATAACTTCCTCCTCAATACATTAGGATCACATGACTCTTTGACTTCTACAAAATCTTGTTGTTAGAATTTTTGAACTCCTAAATACAATACCAAACTCAAAAACAAAACTACAACTATATTTTAAACTCAAATCTTATATTACCTTCATTTTCTCGAGCTCAAGACAATAACTGATGTGCCTCTTCATATCAAGATTTTGTTTTGTATGCCATTTTGACTTCTTGTCACTTGTTCACAATTTAACTTTTCATCATCCAATTCTACCTCAATGGGGTACAACACAAGTTTGTAACTTTTAAGGGTATTTTTACTTCACCAAGAACTCAAACAACTTGAGTTAGATGATTGGGCTTCAAACCAAAACTTGAAAGATGAGAAGTTCAATTTGTAACCTTGTTTTGAACCAAACTGATTAAGTTTTTTTGAAGAATAAAAATTAATTAACATGTTGGAGCATATAAGAGAATAATGATAAACATTCCTTTGATGAAACAATATCCTTCGGGATCCTTTAAACATTCACTTAGAGGTAAATACACTCAAACAGTCTAATCAAACCATCACAATCAAGGAATTATCAAAGGTTATTTGTAATATTCCTTATTGTGACATGAAAAATGATGATAATGGGTTCTTCAAACAACTTTAAACCTCTCCAAGAATTTTTTATCCTTAGTAAATTTCATCTCAACAAGATAGACCACTTAAATTACAAGAAAAGACATTAATTTGATAGTCATGGTTGTATAATTTATCGGCACACCAAAAACTTAAACTAGTGGTGGAGAGGGATCTCATCATGTTAACCATCTGCTACACCAACACACCCCTGCATGATGGAGCAAGATGCAACCATGTGAGCTCTGGGACCACCACATATATACCCAATCAGGTCCAACAACATTACGAGGCAAATCCACCGAGTCTTCTTGAGAGGCCACCAATCCTAGTACTAATCTAGGTCGGGCGTGCCTAACTACCTAGCTCGATACCATGTACAATTTTTTAGCACACCAAAAGCTTGAACTAGTGGTGGAGAGGCATCTACTTGTGTTAACCAGCTATTATGCCAACATTGGCACAAATTCACCTTGACATGGTTATTCGAGAACAAAGTCAACAAAATCTCCTCAAATTCAATGTGAAAACTCCCGATTATTTTTGTAAACATTTCATTCCATGAAAATAGAGGTATCCACCAATTTTCATGATTTTTCATTGGAGGGAAGTTAATATTCTAGCAAAAACCTCTCAAAAACCCTAGTTTCAGGGTATGGAATGACTGTAGTGACCCAAGGTCACCAAAAATCAATTTCTCACTCCAAATATGATGAAAACAAAAAGTTTAAAAAGTTGAGCCTTTATGAGACATTCTTCCATCTCTTGAGAATAATTTCCATGCATGAAAAACTTCCAATCTTCCTTAGTGAACTAAAATTATAGTGTATAGGGTAATACAAACCCCGACATTGTTATCAATATCAAGAGGAGATGATTTCAAGTTTGATGTAATGGCTAGAGAGAATAGGTTAGAGTCTCAAACACCACTAGAATTTCCCACCAACATCTTTGAGTTCAATACAATAACTTGAACCACCTCAATCTATTCCAAGAACTTAAAATACCACATACAAAGTGACTTTAAGAAATATTGTGCATGTTTAGCATACTCAAGTTGTTCATAAGAAAAAAAAATTGCATCAAGATCCACCCTTAAAAATTTTGAAAATTTTTCCAACACTTTGTTCAAGGATATGATTCATTATAAATCAGAAGCATGATCTCTAGACCCCGAGACTTCTGAACAACAAGATAGCCAATAGTGAATAAGATTCACCAAAAAAATAAAGAGCACTCAAAATATCTCTCCCGATCTTTTCAAGGTATTTGACAACTTCTAGGAATGAGAAGTACTCACATCAATTAGAAAATATAGCTTTATGACCATTATACCTTAATATATCCCAAATATAGCCACCACACTTGTACTCACTTATATACCATGACTAGCTTCAAAATTTCACATCTAAGTGATTTAAGGTTAGGCAGACCACTTTTTCTATTACTGACTCGAGAAGATGCTTAGGAGAGAGAGAAACATAGTTAAGAGAATGCTCATAAATTTATTAAAACATGTCCAATTCACCTTAGAATTTTTACAATATTTCAAGCTTATAATCCTATAAAAATTACTTATATGATTTATATAAATGAGAAACTATTTTTTTCTTGAGTGCTAAGAAGCCAAACACCTTATTATGCATTTTCAAAATCCCGCTTTTAGAATAACTAGCATAACTTTCCCATGCCTTCTCAGTAACTAGATGAATTTTTTTCTTGGATATCCAAAAATAACCCCTATACATGATACATAAGATAATTTTTCATAAGTATTCCTTTATTATTCTATTCTATCTCATTTTTCTTAGTCTACATTATTAGTTCTCAAAGTTAATTTCTCAGTAAACTTTTGAATTTTGACTCCAGGAGCTAAAATGAGCCTTTTTTCACTCAAAAATTTATAAATACTATTCCTAGGCTGATCCCATGCTCACATGACATGTACCAAATTCTCACACCTCATTAAGCTCCAGAAAATAGGCCGGAAAGGGTAAGTTTCACCTATAACTTTAACAGATGACCCGATACACCCCGTGAGAGCTCTTGCTTATGCTTACAACATCATATATGACATTTATCCCAACTATTCCATCCATAACAACTATGTACATGATTCTAATGGACTCCTAACTCACAAAAATCCTATAGAACACTAAGAATTTCCTAAAACCATCCTCAAAGCTCACTAAACCATTAAGATGTGCACTAAATCACCGAGAATACACTATCAATCAACATTCATGCCTCTTAACAAGATTCAAATAATGACTCATTATTTTTCCATCACTACCACTTGACATAAATGACAACAATAATGACCCAAGGTTCAACACTACTACTACGTGGTAAGGTAACCTTATGAAGAAACCATGAAGTTAGATGGGATGGACCTAAATCCTATTGCAAAATCTGAAGTTGAAAAGGAAGATTATAGAGTATGTGTATACCTATTCCAAAATATGTAAGATGGTAAATTGGTTGAGTTTCATGACAAAATATTACACCACCATCTTCGGGAAGGGAAGATAGGATATAAAGGAAGATCTCGACCTAAGCTAGAAGAGGAAGAAGATGAGACAAATGGCTAGTTGGACAATACTACACAAAAGAGGAAAAGAACAAAAACTAGATCAATTTCAGGATGTACCCCTCCTTGAGTATCTCTAATAATCAAAACCAATGGTGAGTATGTGGTAATCCCATGTAAGGAGGAGCCAATCGATGGAGAAACTCAAGGATGAAGCAACTCAAGGGAGAGGAGAGAATCCCCATATAATATATGTGGATGAAGAGGAGCAAGACCAATATGAGGAAATTGAAGAAAAATATATACACTTCAACTCCTTAGAAGCACATGTTGAATTGGATCAAGAAGAAGAGGAACACAAATATGATGATGAGGAAGCTAATGAAGGCATTAGAGAGGACACCACCTGTGTAGGAGAATGTTATGTAAGAATCACGGAATGAGAAATACGTGGAAGGAATGGAACCTCGACCATTTGAAGGAATAATATTAGGAGGAGGATCTCCTTATCGACCATTTATCTCCATTTCAAATGACCTATAAAATGTGATTATAACAAGGCTCCATCATGACATGGATCTTGACTATCTATATTGTTGGGATATGTTTGAAAAATCACAATCCCATGTTTGCATGCATAAGGTGATTTATTTTGTTATGGAAACTCATATGGAGGATACTAAATTTGAAGTAAAACTAGAGGTCATCCATGATTTTTAGGGAAGGATAGATCCAATAAGAGCTCTCTCAATTTCAGACTCTACACAATTGATAGATGTGCAAGATAGAAATGTGTTGATAAAAATAGCTACTAAGGTCGTGTGTATAAATATAAATAAATGAGCGGGACTTTGCAAAGAAGAAAACATTTTTACAGAAGTTAGTAGAAAGAATATAAATTTATCTTCCAAGCTAAATAAATTAAATATGAGGCATTCCTCCGTTAATAGTAAAGAAGCCCAACTTATTTGAACTATTGTGCATTCATGTCCAAAATTAATTTTGGGAGCTAAGTTTGATCGAGAATAGGAAATTGATAACATGTAAGAATTGGTTACACTTTTAATATAAGAAGTAAATATAGGACATGAACCAATTGTAGAGGAGTTGGCTAGGAATAAGTTGGAAGAGATAAAAATAATAATAAAAGAGTATGAAGAACTTGGTGCCAAGGTGATGGAAAATTGTAAAGGTGTTCATCAATATTGATGATTCCTCTATCCTCGACACGTGCCTATCCAAAGAATAAAAAAATGGATTATCCTAAAGGTATCATAATATATTTGAGGTAGAGTGATGCTTGCACAAGATTTGTACTAGATGAAAAATTAAGAAAATAATTAGCGATAAGAACATGAAAGTAGAGGTAAGACTAGAGGAATTACAAGTAATTGTTATTAGAAATCTTGGTATCCTAGACAAAATGGATTCAAAATGATACCTTGCACCGACATATTTAAATGAGAAGGTTGGTAGGGTAACCCTAGAAGGGATTCCTGATATTGCATGTACATTACCGAGAAGGTCTAACATCATGCTAGCCAAATGGAAGAAACTAGAGACAAATCTTGGTGCATAATTCCTCGTTGACCGGATGAAAAATTACCTAAGTACAAGATGAAATAATGATATTGGTTCATAACATGTAGGTAGGTGGATATGCATGAATGTTTGATAGATTTTTGCCCTAAATATTCATACAAAAGAAGACAAAGTTTGGAACTTATCCATTTTTGTGTGGATTAGGCTAAAGATAAGATAGAGTGCAGAGAAAGCATTGGATAAAAATATAAGACTTGGAGGTTACGCAAGGCTATTTTGGGAACAAGAGGAAGATCAAGATTCATGTAGAATTAGAGGTAGTAATTTTTATAGGTCACAAAATTTGTTATGATATTTGACCTTCTTGGACATATATGGATATTTGGGCGTGTAGCACTAATTTGACTTGATTAGTATGATGACACATTTTCATTTGATGTTGCAGATACTAACTTATTGCAATGTTGTTTGTACCTAATTCATATATGTTGGATACTTACTTAGTTGTATGTCTGGATTATATGGATGTATGTCATTTATAATTATCTCTATGGCTAACTCATGGTAAATTTTGTGTAATTGAGTATGTTTTCACATTTACGATTCCATGATGATGTTATGATATCATAGATTTCATTGATTGCTTATTAAGTAGCTGATTTACATGGTATCGGGCATGTGCGTTTAATGCGTGTAATGAATGTACAAATGATAGGTCACAAGACAACGTGGGTTTTAGGGTGGCTACACAAATTGTGCACAAGTGGCCCACGGGCTAAGTCCTAACCATGTCAATTGTATGAGGCCTTAGTAGTATATTTCATTATTTTGGGCACCATGAGTGACCCTCATTTGTAATGTAGTATGTCATGTAAAATTAATCTTGTTTAGGATGTTTTATTTTGTTAAGTAAACTTGTTTTGGGGACTTAATGGTCCCCACATGCATTTAGTTTTGTGTTTGGGTAATTGTGTATTAATTAGAGGGGATTAGGGTCACATGTGAACCCTTGGGTGGGCCCCACATCCTCTACACTTGTTCCCAAATGTGCCAAACCCAAAATTGGGTTATTTATGGCATTTTAAGTGACCCCTTTTAATTTTGGGAGTTCACTTAGCATGAAAATAAGCCCTTGGACCCTACCTAATAGGTAGGGGGATTAATTTCAAGGCATAAAGGATTTTCCTCCCATTTTGATTTTGTTTGGTCAACATCCATGTAAGATGGATTGGTATGTGTTTTTTGTAGAAAGTTGCACAATTTTGTTTTATTTTCATTTTGGGCATTTTGGGAAGGGATTCTTAAAGTTGAATCTATTTTTTTCCTTTTTATTTTGGAATCTTTGACTTGGATGGAAGAGGAGGGTGACACATTTCACCCCCACATTGGTGAGGAAATTTATTGTCTTATCTTCAAATTCTCCCTCATGGGGGAGAAAGAAGACTTTTGTTTTAGTTTTTACTTAGTATTTGGAGATTTTGGGAACTAGAGCTTGCTTGGATAAGGAAGTGGAAAATATTAGAGTGTTGGAGAGATTTTGGAGGTAGGTCCTTTGTGCTCATTTTATGTTTTAAGTTATGCTATATCTTAGCCTTGTTTTTTTGAAATATGTGTTTTGTTTCATGTGTGTTTTTTGTTGAAAATACTTTTATGTTTCATTTATTTTTCTCCATCCATCATATGCTTGATGGATTTTAGATTTTATGGGGGAAGAGATAGGGATTTTCCCTCTCATACCTCATGGATTGATGGGCAAGCCATGTAGGTTCTTTTTACTCCCCTCATATGGTTTGAGGTGGGGAAGGTGGTTCATATGGTTTAAACCCCTTCCCCATTCTTGGAGAGGAAACCCAATGGGTTTGAAAATCCTCCCAAGAAGGATTTTGGTGAATGGGTGGAGCAATAAGGAGGGTTTGATTATTTGGAGGAATAAGGAGGTTGTGAAGATTATTGTTTGTGTGCATCCTATGGTTGGACCACACTTTTGACACCTTAGATATCTCATCTTCTCTTCCCCATTTTGGAGGGAGAATATGGTTTTCTCCTCCTTTCCTTGTTTGTAAAATTTGGTTTTTTTCTTAGTGTTTGGATTGTCTTGGTTGTGAAAATATAATGTTGTTATGTCTCCCTATATCTTGCGCTCAATTTTTGGAAGCTATCTCTCTCTCCCCATGGGCTTGGGAGAGACTAGCATGTCTTCCAACCTTGAAAAGACATGTAATGATGCCTAAAGGTTGGGTGGTAAAACAAGATTTTTATCCTTGTGTTGGTTCTTTGAAAGACACTCAAAGTTGGATCTCAAGTTGGAAGTTGGTTGGAGTTCTTGATATCTTGGCTTCTCTTTTTGTCTCCAAATCGTGTGAACATCACTCTCATTTTAACTTTAAGGATATGACTATGTGGGAGCTTTCTTTTCTTGTAAGATACCGATTTTGTGTTGGTATTAATTGTAGACTTGAGTCACATTTGCTTTGGTAATCTTCCTTCCAATCTTGCAAAGAAATTGTAATGATATTTCTTGAGTAGTTCATGTATTTTGGAATCATGCTGAATTTGTGTGCTTAAACCCTTGAAAATGAAATCTTGTAAAAATGGGGGTTGAATTTTCCTTAATACGGATTGTTGGGACTCTATTTTGAAGAAAAGTTGATTTATTGGATATATAGTGATTCTTGTTAGAGATCCCCTTCTTGTAATGTTTGAAATTTTATGAATAGAATAAAACTAGTTTTACTCTCTTCCTTTGTTAACTTCGTGAAATGGATATATTGGTCAATCAAGTGTGGTTATACATCATCTTTCATTAAGTTTAAAACTTGTTTCCAAGCCTCTTTCCTTATTTGAAATAATTGGCTACAATCCTTTGCTTTTATCACATAAATAGTAATTTTTCTTAATGTAAGGGATTATTGAATCTCATATTTCAAAACAATGCTTAAACATGATCTATTATTTACAATTCAACTTAGTTTTGTCTCTCACCTTATATGTAGGACAACTATAGTAAAAATATATTAAATATAGTTGTAGAAAAAAATAATATAAATATGTTTCATTCATACAAAAATTACATATTTATTTATATAAGTTATATTTTATGCTATGATATATTGCCATATATTTTAATATTTATTATATTTTATTTATTGTAACATAAACATAGTATATTGTGTATATTGTAATATAAATATATTATATTCATACATATATAAATTATTTATGATATAATATTTTATTATATTTAATAATAATAATAATAATAAATAAAACAGAAGGTAAGAGGAAGAAGGAGGAGGAGGGGGCTATGGATAATAGCCGATGAAAGATATATACAAGAAGTGAACTCTTTAGACTCCGTTTAGGGAAGGCCAAAACATGCCATGACTATAGTATGGCCATTTTTAGTGCAATTGCAGAGTTCATTGAACAACATGTCCGCAGTGTTTCCAATCTCAGGGGGTTCCGGCATCGCTTTGGGGCAATGATAAGGAAAGCAAAAGGACCATTGAGCAGCTGGATTTCACTGACTCTGCCCACATGACGACTTTGGGGATGTTCAAGTCTTGGCAGAATATCAAATCCAGCATTGACAAAGCTGCCAAGAAGTAATTGAGGGTGCTTCTGCTACTTTTCTTTGTAAATATTACTGTTTTTTTGTTGTTCTTTAGCTTCTTTTTTGCTGTGTTTGTATTGGTTTTGTCTTGATGGGTAGCTGCTCGCTGGCTACGCTGGACTTCATTGCCATATTTGGATTTTGATCCTTTTGTTCTAGTTCTCATTGTTATTCTGGCTTTTAGGCCCTCTTTTGTTCCCAAGGGTATAGTCCTTTCAAAAACTATTTTCCAATAATAAAATAATAATAATAATAATAAAATATTATAGTTAATCATATATTATTTATATACCTAGAATTATATGAAATAATAATAATTTAATAATAAATATTAATTAGTATTAATTAATATGTTATTACATTATAAATATTAATTAATATATTACTTTATTAATAAATATAGATTTAAACTTAGTAAATAAAAGTAAACAAAAAGAAATAAATTTAAAAAATAGTGAATGGGGTTTGATTTAATAAAAATAAAGGAGTAATGGGGAGAGCCGAACCCTCCCAACCCGTACACCATTGAAACCCTCACCACCACCCACCTACCACCCATTCCCCACAACCCTTCCTCTATGTGGGTTCCAGATCCTTCCTCCAAACACTACCCCACCATTATTCACACTGAAAACTCGTGATTTATTTTTGCATTCGGTTTGTATAAAACATTTTTTTTGGGTTTTAATAAGGTATATATATATATATGGGCAATTTGCCCTTATTTTACAAAGAAAATTTGTGGGTATTCTATACACCCAATAAATTGAGATTTTCGAGTTAGAAGAAATAAAATAAATTTTTAAAAATGGGAAGAAATAAAATATGTACATAATATAATAATGGGACCTCAATAAAAAAATACCTCCATGAAATCAAGCTCCCATAGTTCCTCAACTCCGCACAACAAAATATACAAACAATAAAACCAAATGGGAGGAAAAGAAAGGAAAAGAAAACATGAAGTTGAGTTAGGTCAAACTTAGGGCAAGAAGAGATCAAGGGTCAAGATTTATTTAATCCTAGGGTCCATATGTGACCCTACATACTTTTAAGTCAAAGTAATTTTATGGGAATGGGAGAATAAATTGAAAGGGGTGTGTGTGGTAATTAAATAAAAAGGGGGAGAGGGGGAATAACTAGTTAATTTTAAAGGGGTGTATATTTACAAGTGGTGACTCTAGTAAACCTTATAGAAATAAATATTTTAATTTAGTATGGGACTAGAGATTATTTAGTTTGGGTAAATTAAATTTGTATAAATTAATTATTAATAGAAACAATTAAGAAAAGGATTAGTATTAATTAATCACATTTTAAAAATTACCCAAATTTTCTAGAAGTATTTTGGTGTGGTTTCCAGTGTCCCATGGGTGGGGCATTACATTTAGTATCAGAGCATGAGGTTCACACATGCTCTGGGTAAAACATTTAATATTTAATTAATACTTTAATAACATTAAAAAAAACAATTAAAACATTTCTCGCAATCGTTATAACTTAATAATCATTTTTCTTACCTCATTCATAGTAACAACACCCGCGAGATGTTGATCGCTTAGGGTTGTGGGACGTTTATCCTATACTGAGCCACATGCACCCGAGTTCGGACCTCAGATCTTAGAGGTACTGCAGCAGTTGATAGGTGTTATGTGGAAATGCCTTCCACCACCGCAGGGTGTGAGAGGAGGGCATCCAGCTTAGGAGGCAAGGAGCCAATAGGTGAGAATGGACACTCAGAGCCACCGGAGCACAATACCCCTAGGCAGGAGAAGTCATGTAGCCCTTCCATTCACCACAAGAGGGTGGGCTCATATAATTGTAGTCATTCACATAGCTTTGAGGGACCATTTAGAGATAGACGACCCCATTCACCTATTGACTGCAGTGCAGGGATCATGACACAAGCAGTGTGATTAGGGATCTTCTTCACTTGTAGCCACCTATATACATCGGATGCACAGATGGCTTTGGGGATGCATCATGGCCCCTTAACTTGGATAGTTATTTTGGCTTACACTCTTATGAGAGCAATGTCAAAGCTAGATTCACTATACACCTCCTCTGAGACGCAACAAACATTTGATGGAGGAATGAGGAGCGGAAGCTCCATTTTAATCGAGAGACAATGACCTAGGAGTTGTTTGAGGAGTGTTTTAGAGCTCGTTATATGTTAGAGAATTTCATGTAGAAGAGGATTAATGAGTTTCACAACTTACAATAGGGATTTGGCACACCGGCACAAGTATGAGAACAGTTCCTAGATCTTTTGCAGTATGTGGACTACCTACAAGATGAAAAATTACAGGTAAACAAGTTTATTCTAGGTTTGAATGCGTACATAGTAGGAGCATTTAGGATGCTATCTCCTCCCAACTTGAGAAGGTCATTGAGAAGGCCTACTTAGCTGAGGATAATAGGACCAAGGCACATGATCATCGACATAAGACCAAGAGCAAGTTTCAAGATAGGATACATGAATTTCATAGTAAGAGGTCATGGAGTATAACACCACCCCCTAGAGGAGGATTATGGCCTCCACTAGTAGCATCGAGCGCTCCACCGCATCCACAATAGTAGACACAAAATTAGGGCCACTAATAGAAGAGGAATAGATAGACTCAGAGCTTACGAGAGGTGGTAATAGAGGAGGTTTTGGTGGAGCTAGGGATAGGATACCGGTATTCAACATGTATAGCCTACCTACACGCAGCGAGCTTCTAGGGTTGGGTCGATAGGATCAGTTCACCAAAGTACAGAGGGACCCCATCTTAGAGGGGTATAGGAGGATGTTTTATTTGTGGGTCCCCTAATCACTATGTGCATATGTGTCTGTAAAAACCCGCTATCATGTATATACAATAGAATCCTAGTAGATGGTGGGTGACGCAAGATATGCCCATCGTGTTTATATAATGGTTGATACAATTACCATGCCAAGCATCAGGCCATAGTTATTGAGAAAACAGTACTATCAAGGGTATTTCGCCTCGGTAGACTCGTTGATTCATGTGCTTGATTCTTTTATATCTCCTTGTGTAGTGGACCCGTGTGGGATAGTGGTGGTGAGATAACCAAATAGTTGGCATGTTGAGTTGGCCTCTAGGGCCAAACTTGTTGTGGACTCGTATGTGGAGAGTTGCGTACTTGATTTAGGATTCTTCTCCACTACTCTTAACCTTTAATTTATTCCTCTATGATCATATCAAGTTGTTTTAGGTATGGATTGGCTTAAGGCTCATTGGGCCAAGGTGGATTACAGAAATAAGGTCATTGAATGTCAGGATGATCTTGGGATTGTAATTTTGATTTTAGGGATGCAGAGGTCTATCTCTTTACGCATGATCTCGGCTAAGAAACTCAAGCGGAGAATGTGTAAAGGTTGTCAGTTTTTTTCTATCACCATCAGTGATTGATTAGAGAGCACTCCAAAGAAATCACACCAAGATGATCATGTAGTTTTGAGGGAGTATGTAGATGTGTTTCTAGGTGAGTCTGCCAAGGACACCACCCCACAAAGAGGTGGATTTCACTATTGATTTAGTGCCAGGATCCACACCATTTTATAGGGTACCCTATCGGATGATGAATCCAGAGCTTCATGAGCTCAAGATATATTTAGAAGAGTTGTTTGAGAAGGCCTCATTTTCGATAGTGTATCTCCTTAGGGAGTGCCAGTCATATTTGTAAAGAAGGACGGTTCTCTCGGACTTTGTGTAGAATTGAGACAACTCAACAAAGTCACAATAAAGAACCATTATCAACTCCCTAGAATTGATGACTTGTTTGATCAAATTCGGGAGTGAGAGTGTTCTCCAAAATCGATCTCAAGTCATGATATCATTAGTTGTGTATATTAGATGCACACATTCATAAGATAGCCTTCTACACACATTATGGGCATTATGATTTCATTGTTTTCCCATTTGGTTTGATTTAATTCCCTAGTTGTCTTCATGAGACTCATGAATGGAGTATTCAGAAATTTCTCGGATAACTTTGTCTTAGTGTTTGTAGATGATATATTGATATATTCTTGTTTCAAGGAGGAAAAATGGAGCATTTGAGACAGGTACTACAGGTTTTGAGAGAGCAAAAGTTGTATGGGAACTTGGAAAAATGTAGCTTCTTTCAGACAGAGATTTAGTACTTGGGTCACATAATATTAGGTGAGGGTGTCTCAAAGATATCCCTCTAAGATACAAAGTTATCATGGATTGGCTAGCACCCACATTAGTTACTAAGGTGGGAGTTGTATGGATTTAGTAGGCTACTATCACAAATTTGTTCAGACTTTTCTAGGATTTATCACCCTATTACTTCCCTTTAGAGAAAAGGGAAGAATTTTGATTAGTCGTAAAAGTGTGAGCAAGCCTTTTAGTTTCTTACGTAAAGGTTAACCACTGCACCTATCTTAGCAGCTTTCGGACACTATTAAAGATTTTGTTGTTTATATTGATGCATCACTAGATGGTTTGGGAACAGCTTCTTATGCAAGAGTGTCAATTTATTTCCTTCGAGTCACGTAGGCTTAAGGACTATGAGATTAACTATCCTACTCATGACTTGGAGCTTATAGTAGTTGTTCATGATCTTGTGTGCTGGTGTCATTTCCTTTTGGGTAGACATTTCATTTTTAGGACAGACCATCATATATTACATCATATCTTCTCACAAATGAACCTCAATTCTCATCGGTGGCATTGATGGAGTTCTTATGTGAGTACGACATGGAGGTGTAGTATATAAAAGGAAAGGAAATTTTTATCACATATGCTCTTAGTAGATGATGAAATGTGCTCACATCCTTGACACTGCAGTTAGATTTAAGGGTCGGGATTCTTCAAAGATATTCCACAGATAGGTTTTATGAGGGTGTTAGACATATGTTTGATTCATAGGGTGCATTAGAGGGTAGATATTCGTGGGTACATTTTAGAGGCTGATGGATTAATTTGGTTCCTTAGGCGCATATATGTGCCTAAATCAGTGATCTATGTAGCTTCATCCTTACGTGTTCATCGAGCTCCATATGTAGCACATCTAGGAGTAAAGAAAATGCACACCGATTTAAGAGAGTTGTATTATTTTCCTAGTCTTTGACGGGACATAGAAAATTTTGTTGCATGTTTCCTTGAGTGCTAGAGGGTCAAGGCAGAGCATTCCCATCCCGTAGGACTCCTACATCCTCATAATATTCCCGAGTGGAAATAGGATGTGATCTCCATGGATTTTATAGTAGGAATCCCTATGTCTTATTATAATCATGATTCCATTATGGTTACTGTGGATAAGTTGACCAAGGTTGCGCATTTCTTACCAACCAAGGTCACTTGTAATGCACAAGCCATCACCAAAGTATTTATGGAGGACATTGTTAGATTACACGAGATTCCGAAGACCATCATCAATGACATGGATACCATTTGCACTTTAGTTTTTTGGACTTCCTTTCAGGACACTCTGGGTACATAGATTACTTTCACTTTCAAAGATATCATCTAGAGACAAGATGGACAGAGAGAGAGAGAGATTTAATCGGTATTGGAGGACATGTTGAGTATTTATGTGATGGACCAGTAGAAGAAGTGGGAATATTATCTACATTTGGTTGAGTTTTCCTACAACAATAGCTATCACGGTTCCATTGGTATGGTTCCTACCGGAATTTTTATGGTCGACCTTGTAGGATACCTCCGAGTTGGGACAAGCTAGATGATATGATTATTCGAGACCAATAGATCTATAGGATTTAGAGCAGCAAGTTGTTCCGATTCGACAACGTCTTGATAAGGATAGATCATGCCGTAAGGCATACACATACACCAAGAGGACTGATTGTCACTTTTCGGTGAGTGACAAGATCTTCTTTAGAGTTATTCCTTATAAGATCCCAATCTACTATGGAAAGGGTTCTAAGATATCACCTCATTTTGTGGGGCCTTTTGATATTTTAGAGGTCATCGGTCTAGTTTCCTATCACCTAGATTTTCCACCATGCCTTACATGGGCCCACGATGTGTTTCATCTTTCAATTCTACATAGATATGTACCTGATGTCTCTCATGTTTTTATTGGTCAGCATTACAAGCAGAGGATGAAGGACAAGGAGGCTAGAGCACGTACGTATAATTGAGCACCGAAGGTTGGCCCTTCAGGGTCGAGACTTGGACTAGGTTAGAGTGCAGTGGGATAGATATGATGAGACAATAGCTACCTAGGAGGATGCTACACCATTGAGGGCTAAATATCCCTATCTCTTTATGTGACTTCCAGGAGGAAATCTAATTTTACGAGAGGGGGATGTAGTGCCCACATTTTTATAGCCTCAGTTATCTGTTGACTTCTTTATTCATAGATATGATTTGACATGGATTGGATATTTTTTTGACATTATGTTATGATATTTGAAATTCTTGGACATATACTGAGATTTGGGCACATAGTGCCAATTTGAATTGATTAGTATGTTGAAACCTTTTAATTTGATGTTACAGATACTAACTTATTGCAATGTTTTTTGGAACTAATTTATATATGTTAGATATTTAGTTAGTCGCATGTCTGGATTATATGGATGTATGTCATTTATATTTATCTCTATGGCTAACTCATGGTAAATTGTGTGTAATTGAGCATGTTTTCGCATTTACGATTCCATGATGATGTTATGATATCATAGATTTCATTGATCATTATTGAGTAGTTGATTTACATTGTATCATACATGTGCATTTAATGTATGAAATGAGTGTGAAGGTGACAGTCACAAGAGAACGTGGGTTTCAAGGAGGTTACACAAATTATGCGAAATGGCCACGAGGCTAAGTCCTAACCATATTACCTGTATGAGGCCTTAGTATTAGATTTCATTATTTTGGGCACCATAAGTGACCCTCATTTGTAATGTAGTATGTCATGTAAAATTAATCTTTTTAGGATGTTTTAGTTTGTTAAGTAAAGTGTTTTTGGGACTTAATGGTCCCTATATGCATTTAGTTGTGTGTTTGGGTAATTGTGTATTAATTAGAGGGGATTAGGGTCACATGTGAACCCTTGGGTGGGCCCCACATCCTCTACACTTGTGCCCAAATGTGCCAAACCCGAAATTGGGTTATTTATGGCATTTTAAGTGACCCCTTTTAATTTTGGGAGTTCACTTAATAGGAAAATAAGCCCTTTGACCCTACCTAATAGGTAGAGGGGCTTAATTTGAAGGCATAAAGGGAGTTTCCTCCCATTTTTATTTTTTGGTCACCATCCATGTAAGATGGATTGGTCTATGTGTTTTATAGAAAGTTTCTCAATTTTGTTAAATATTTTCATTTTGGACATTTTGGTAAGGGAGTCTTAAAAGTGATTTTTTTTTCTTTTTATTTTGCAATCTTTGACTTGGAGGGAAGAGGAGGGTGATGCATGTCACCCCCTCATCGGTGAAGAAATTTATTGGCTTATCTTCAAATTCTCCCTCATGGGGGAGAAAGAGGACTTTTTTAAGGTTTTGCTTGGTGCTTGGAGATTTTGGGAGCTAGAGCTTGCTTGGATAAGGAAGTGGAAAATCTTAGAGTGTTGGAGAGCTTTTGGAGGTAGGTCCTTTGTGTTAATTTTATGTTTTAAGCTATGTTAGATCTTAGCCTTGTTTTGTTTTAAATATGTGTTTTTTCATGTGTGTGTTGGTTGGATATTTTGTCAAACCAAAATATGAGGTTCAACCACAGTATATGAGATTAAATCCCTCCTCAAAGACAGGTGAGGCTGCCTGCTTATTACTAATCTAAAACACAGTAAAAATGATATATACAGTATTCACACTAATCTAACCATTGGGGGTGGGATGGAATCCCGAAATCCACATTCACACGATTCAAGGATATTTCTTTCGTAAATGAACTGGGTTAGAAATTGTTACAATGAAAGAAGCACAGTAGAAAGGAAATGAGAGAAACGTATTTTCTTTCGAGTAAACACAGAGCACGAAATAATCATACGAGCTTTAGATCACAGATATAATGTCCGAAATAATCAGAAACACTAAGATGCTATGCAAAGAATAGCTTAAGATCATGAACATAAGAACACTGTCTTAAGTAAGATATATTCCACAACACAAAGTCTGTAAAATGATATCAACTCCTATTCTTCAAAATGATTGAATGAAAACACAAATTTTTTCTTCTTTCCAATAGCCCCCAAATATTCCAAAAAATCTCGACCCTTTGGAATGCATAAGCATCCCTTATTTATAATAAAAGAAGTAGAGATAAAATAGGGCAGATCCTAAAAAATAGCATTTTAACAAGAGTTCTATTTTGCTTGATTCTCACGCAGGAGATCAAGTCAAAATATGATTCAAAAATGTGATGAAACAGAAATGAAAAAGACATGTCAATTTCAAGATTGAAATGACATGAAATGTTGGGACTCAATCTGAATCATCATCCTTTGCTCCTTCCTCTTTTTCTTCCTCCAGCTGGGACTGTTTTCTCTAAAATTCCTGGATCTTCCGAATTATGCCTTGCATTTTGTTCTCATCAGGCACAGTGGAATGATCATTCCAAATTTCACAGGTCTCATGAATATCGCTGGCATTGCCGGGAAGCTTTTTCAATCCTTTGCTGAGCTTTCTTAAGGCCTCCAAAGAATGTTCAACCCTTACCAACCGATCAATGATCTCAAGGCCAAATCCGCTTATTGGTTCATGCTGAACAGACTCTTGGATTTGCTTGAAGAGATCATCTGCTGATAGGATACCTGAGTTCCCAACTGACACCTTTGGACAAATCTTCAGCAATTCTTCTTCCAGATCACTTTTCCCATCAATCAGTTTATCCCTCGATTCTCTCAACTTACTGCAGGATTCATTGAGAATATTTATTCTGAACCTGATGGCCTTGGTCAGCTGGAAATGCTTATCTGTATGTGGGAGAATACCTTCTTCCACCAAGAGATGTGCTGGTATTTGCTTTAACACCTGGAGAGCTTCAAAAGTCAAATCAAGATGTCTAATTTCCTGAGAGAATTCTTCATCCATCTTCTCTCCATCCTTCTGAATGTCTCCTAAGGACTGATGAACTTTCACCACGTCTTGAATTACTTCCTTCCCCTGTTGGAGCAACCTTTGGATCCATTCATCAACCACCCTTCCTTTTTTAGCAATCTTCTCAATCGTAGGTACTGATGAGAAATCGAATCCAACAGAAACAGAAGAAGGTGGTATGGATTCAAGGGGTTTTGAGAGTTTAATCAAAACCTCTGTCAATTGCTCCACTTTTTCCTTAAGCTCATCTCTGCTGTCCTTTGTTTCTTTTAACTTTTGGCACAGCACGTTTATGGAATCCCGTGCATCTTGTTGCACCCCTTCTGCTGTCACTTTCCCTAGAGCCACCCTCGGTTACTCCGATAATCGAGGGCTGTTATATCCTCTCTAGTTTTGTTAGCTGAGGGAGTGGCAATCTCTGCGAACTTATCTCCTGAGGCATCCACCAAAACCCTTGAAACTGATTTTGGGTTTCTTGGCTGATTTCACAGTAGGAGCCTTAAGTGAGCTGAAATCAAAGGCTGGTAGGGGCACAATCACCTTCCTCTTCCTCAGAGTTTGCTCGAGTATCCATTGCGGCATATTAGAGGGAGTTGCCATGGTTGCAAAAGCTGGTATCATACCCTCAAGGGGAGAAGATTCTACTAGTGGAGGAGGAATAGTTACCAACGTGGTAGTAGATCCAATAAAAAGAGGCACAGGAGGGGGCGTGTTGGTGATCACTTGGGTACCAGCAGAGAGGGGTGAAAGTCCAGAGAAAATACTGGCCATTACTGAAGAAGTTGATGGAGAATAAGGAGGTAGGAGTGGTTGTGAGGAAAGAGGCACAGATCCAGACTCCAAAGCCTTGGATGCAAGAGATAAGGTCTCTTCAGTTGAGCAATCAGCAAATGGTGAAACCAGAAGCTGGCTTCCTCCTTCCAAATTAATTTCTCCTATTTCTGGTGGTGTTGGTGATTCTGGCACATTCACCATTTCTACTGGAGAAACAATTGAAGAGATTTCTCTTTCTTTCCTCTTTTTAACAATCTTGACCTTTATAGGCTCCTTAAAAGATTTTATGTCCTTTTCCTTTTGAGGGCCCCGCCTCTCGAAGTAGCCAACTTTGAAAACTTATCATATTTAAAATTCATTCCCCAAGAGGAGAGCCATGATTTGGTGCGAGCAAGGATTAGAGCCGACCTATCTATAATAGAGGCTTTTTCGCTGGCTGACCAATCAATAGGTGGGAAAACATATTGATCCTCCTTTAGTCCATCATAGGAAAGATCCAAAACACTTTCATTGTCACCCGTACCCTCTGGTAAATCAGCAAGCTCCAGTGTTTGAATCTCAGCAATAGTCAATCTGCTATTATCCTTTCTACGAACAGCAACCTCATTATGCAGATCCACCCAAATATCTTCTATGTTTGGCTCCGTGTAGATGCTTTGGATCAATATGCTCTCGAGCACTCCTCGATGTCAAAACCGTCTCGAGGATTCATATGCTTCTTCAATTTGTCCTGAAGTTCATGGACAACATTTTTGGCTTTCACTACTGTTGAGCAAGTATATCTCCCAATAGAAATTGGGAAGGATACAGTAGCCTTATGTTTGCTTTGTTGGAATTTATGGAAATCCAACAGCTGCCTAACCAACTCCATCAATATCAGTCTATCCCCTGGATATCGGGGTAGGTGAAAAGGATCTCCCGAGTACATGACCACCCGAAGATATGTAAAATTCTTGAATTGTAAGAAGATACATCCCCATTTAGAAACTTCAGCCCAAGCCTCATCTGAGACTCTTGTCTTCCTCAGCTCAAGGTTTATCCTGCAGATATTTTCATAGAAGAAGGCATCATTCACCCTCCTGAAATGGTCTTTGGACCCCTTCTTTTTCAATTGAGGGAAGTATTGATACACCCGATTCACCGTTTTTCTTCCTTGGTATCCAAATGGGATAGTTCCTCATCCCGGCTGCTGCGTATGTGACATATGAAGACATATAAAATTTCCCAGTTGACAAGACCATTGTCATTTGGGAATCAATCTCATTGCTGATGAGAGTACCCCAGTCGATCCTTGCTAATTCTTCTTGATGGTGATGATAAATTGATACATCCATCCTTGAAATACATTCGATTCTGGCAAACCAAAAACCCGACTCAGCAGGGTGATGATGTCATTGATTTCTTGGATGAAATCACTCCTGGGGAATAATCCTTGGAAATCTAGAGACAACTGGTTTGGGCTTGATCAGGAACTTCTTGTTCACATGTTTGATGCAGTCTTCCTGATCGTTGTCCCAGGCTTTCTGAGCTGACTTGATGTCCAACTCTCCATACTCGTCAAAATTGGGCAGTTTTAGGAGATCATCAAAGTAACCTCCATCCAATTTGATCACTACTTCACCTGATTGACTTCTCACAGAACGAGACGCCGAGTCATAACTGGATGCACAAGCCAAGATGAATTCTGGACACTGAGCGGACATGGGAAAACCCGCTGCGAGAGGCAAGCCACTATCGGCTATAGTTTTCATCCATGGAGTTTGGGAGGAACTCCTCACCCTACTCCAGAAATCTTCAATGTCTATATTTCTGAGTTCGGTGTCTCGGATGTCGTAGTTGCAATCAATATACGATGGAGATTCTAGCTTTTTAAACTTGTATTTCATTCTTCCTGACTTCTCGGTCTTTTCCTGAGATGGACCAGGGTCCGACATGAAGGATGTCGAAGGAAGAAAGTTTCAAAGCTTAGGAGATGTTGCTCACTATGAGAATCCCGACCTGCTGGATATGCCGGAAGAACGGAAGAGTCCGACACTGGCGAAGATGATGTCGAAAAATCCTAAAAACCCGATGTGCCGAGAATGTTGGAACTTTGGGAAAGCCCGACACTACCGATGATGTCGGAAATGGAAGAAAGCCCGACACTTGTGTTGATGCCGGGAACTCTGGAAAGTCCGGCACGCCAAGCCTTCAATATACTTTGGGTCTTCGACACTGCACAACAGCCTTCAAAACCTGAGAAGAGAAAAATAGGGTTTTTCATTGAATTTCAAACATGCAATCTCCTTTTAACCATTCATGTACCAGGCACATAATAAAACTTTGAGGAAATAGCACCAAGTGGTAATTTAGAAGAGATAGACCCTAAAACCTAAACCCCTTTTTTCAAAACAACTCCAGAAAGAAGAAGAATAAAAATCTTTCAAAACCCAGCAAGAAAATGGGAAGAATTCACGCGCAATCAATCCATAAAAACTAGGAACAAAGAGTGGAGAGAGAAATACCTTCAACCAGAGAAAGGGAAGATCGAAAAATGGTGATTCAATCGGGCACAGGCGAGCTTTCGGGTTTTGAGGTTGAAAGAGCATGTACGAAAAATCCACGAGTTAAAAATACGTCTGGTAAAAATGACATGGAAATCCACGTATTTATAAGAAAAATTGTAATTAATACACTTCAGCTCGGCACGTGCCAACTCACCGACAACTCGGCATGAATGCCATGTCAGCATGTTAGAGAGGTCCGAAAACCCGACACAAGGGGGCTTAGTGCAATTCGGGTTTCGGGTTTCGGGAAACACAAGACATAAAGCATGAGATGTTTAGATGCTTCACACCCGAATACCCAATACAAAGGACTAAATCGACTTCGGTATCGGGAACAGTGACACAAAACATGTTTTGAATCGGGCATGTTCTGATGCGCCGGAGGTCCGAAAACTGAATTGCTCTTAAAGAAACGGGTTTCGGGTATCGGAAAACAGGCGACACAAAGCATGTTAAAACTCATGTCGAGCTGTCAGGAAAAACCTGAAAACCCGAATTTCTCTAAAAGAGGCCATAATGCAAAATCAACTTCAAAAATTTCGTAGGGGTTATCTAATCGTTTTGTCGTAAACTCAAAACGGAGATAACAGCTGGCTCCAGCTGGGGACTTTCTTTGTAATACCAAAGGAAGAGAACTCAGAATCTCTGGTCTTTATTCATTGGGCTACGGAGAAAAGAAGAAAAACCAAAACAAAACAAAACGAAGAAAGAAAGAAAGAAAGAAAACCAAAAGCAAACACACTACAAAAAGTAAAATATGTACAATGCAAGAGAGCATCTTGCATTAATGGTGGAACAGCTTTAGATGTTGTCCACTGAAAGGAAAAGGGAGTAACCCTCCATCCAGATATGATAGAAGAAAACTATTTTCACCATTCAGCTCGTGGATCTTGAAAGGTCCTCTCCATAAAGAATCAAACTTCCCGTGCATTCCTTTCTGTTCTCTCCTCTTATCCCAAAGCAACACCAGGTCTCCAATCTGGAAGTTACGCTGCTTTGATTTTTTGTCAAAATTTTCTTCACTCTGCTCTGATGATCTGCTATGCGATCAACCACCTTTATTCGTTCCTCTTCTAGCCTGGCTAGGTACATAACCCTCTTCTCGATAGAATTCTGAAAAGCCGCATCTTCAACCGCTTTTGCCAACTGCAAGGCCGGCAATTCTACTGAGATAGGAATTTCAGCATCAATCCCGTATAGCAATTGGAAAGGAGACATCCCTATGGCTCGCTTTGGAGTGATCCGATCAGCCCACAACGCATCATACAATGCTTTGTGCCATGTCCTCTGATTTTCATCTACTAGTTTCCTAATTATGGTAACCAGATTCTTATTGCTGGACTCAGCTTGCCCATTACCCTGGGGATAATAATCAGATGAGTGAGCCAGAGTGATGCCAAATCCATAGCAAAATTCTGTCAACTCATGTGACGAGAAATTAGAGGCATTATCAGCTACAATCTTATGAGGCACACCGAATCTGACAATTATATTTTCTTTAAGGAACTTGCAAACAGCTTCAGAAGTTGCTTGCTTGATTGGTGCGGCTTCTACCCACTTGGTAAAATAGTCTGTAGCAGTCAGCACGTAGTTATGTCCGGCACTGGAAGTAGGATTCAATGTTCCGATGAAATCAATCCCCCATTGGCGGAAAGGTTCTTCAATCACTACAGGCTTCAGAGGAAGAGCTGCTAGCTTGGGGCGACCAACGAAATGTTGACAAGCTTCACATTTGGACACCCATTCTGCTGAATCCCGGAAGAGAGTAGGCCAATAGTACCTAGCCCGTAGGATCTTATACACTGTTACAGAGGATGAAAAATGTCCTCCGCATGCTAGGCTATGAAAGGATTCTAATAACTTTTCCTGTTGTGATTTATCAACACAACGCAGGAAAACACCATCAATACCTTTCTTGTATATTGCATTATTCCACAAAAGGTATTTTGCAGATCTCAACTTGACGGTCCTCTTCTCCTTTTGATTTAAATGCGGGGGGCATTCACCATAAGTTAGGAAGAAAGCAATGTCCATGTACCATTCATCGGTCGTACTCACGAAAAGCACCATGGGCAGCTCTGAAGAAGTGTCTTGAGTCTTTTCATACTCTGCTTCGGCATGATTTTCTGCAATTAATTGGCACAGACCCCTTCCTCGTACCAACTTGGTAGGCCTGATGTCTAAATCGTACTCCTGAACCTTAGCTATCCAAGTACCTCATTGACTTCCCAGCTCTTGTTGAGTCAGAATGGATTTAACAGCAGTATCAGGAACGAGAACGAGAGTATGGGAATTCAGCACATAGTACCTGAAATGTTTTACTGCTCGTACCACTGCGTAAGCATGCTTTTCAATCTGTGACATCTTCAATTCATGTTCTTTCAACGGACAGCTCATGAATGCGATGGGAGCTTCGATGCCTTCCCCATTTTCCTGCATCAGGATGGCTGACACTGTGTGGGCAGAGGCGTAGCTGTACATGATGAAATTTTTCTTGAAGTCTGGACATACTAAGATAGGAGCGCAAGCAACTGCCCTTTTGATTTCTTCGAATGCAAGCTTCCCTTCTGTACTCCATCGAAATGGAACTTTGCCTTTCATCATTCCAAGGACATCCTTGGTTTTGTCAGCGAAATCAGGTACAAATCTTCTCAAGAAATTAACCTTTCCGAAGAAAGAATGAACTCCAGTTTTACTTGTGGGTAAGGTAAGGTTCTGAATAGCCTTTACCCTTTCTGGGTCAATTTTGGTTCCTGTTGTATATATCTTCCCTAGGTAGATATAGACAAGCAGAAGATTCTAGAGATCAAAGAAGCTCAAATCCCTGACATTTATCGCCCTTGGTGCACAAAAGTGGCGCATAGAAATGAGTGTTGACAATGAAATGTATGCACCCTTGGCGCACGTGAAGTGGCGCACGAAATGAGTGTCGATAATGAAACGTGATGCGCCCTTGGCGCAAAGAAGTGGCGAATGAAATGAGTGTCGACATTGAAATGTATGCGCCTTGGTGCACGTAGTGGTGCACAAAAATGAGTGTCAACAATGAAACATATGCACCCTTGGCGAACAGAAGTGGCGCATAGAAATGAGTTTCGACAATGAAATGTATGCGCCCTTGGCGCACAGAAGTGGCGCACAGAAATGAGTGTCGACAATGAAACGTATGCGCCCTTGGCACACAGAAGTGGCACACAGAAATGAGTGTTAATAGGGAAAGAGTTACACCTTGGTGCATGTAAGAGGATGTCGACACACACACGGATGTGCCTATGGCGCACCTTCAGGAGGCGCAACATTTTGAGCGCTGACAGGAAGCAGACCCTGGCGTAGATATTCAGATGGCCATAACTTTTGACTGGGAGCTCGGATTCATGCAAGGTTGGACTTTCTGGAAATCTTACGAGGTCCTCTCAAAACTACAACTAGATATCTTTAATTAGGTGAGAAAAAATTCTTAAAAATGAAAAATATAGTTAGCCACTTTTGGGGGTCGCTAGGGTTCTCACCTACCACCATAATGAGATGAATTAAATGCATTATAGAGGTGGTTGGGGCAGATTTCAAATTCCTCTCTCTTTTCTCTCTCATTCTTCCTATAAATTGTAAGGAGGGGATTCTTTCTAAGGGTTGGACATTCTTGTTTTGCCCCTCCCTTCTTCTCTTTGACAGGTGAATCTGTGGAGTTGAAACCTCCTATCTAAAACTATAATGCAACCTTGTCTCTTGGCATTTTGTGGTGTATTGTATCAATCTTTGGAGCAAATAATGCATGTCTGTGGATGATTATCAACCCTCTTTGTGTTTATTTTCATCTTCCTGATCTTTCACTGCAAATCTGTTATCTGTGCATGATCTTGCATCACATTTTAATAGTTTGTGTTTATTGGCAAGACAGTTGTTCTTCATTCCTCGGTGCATCACCTTTGTTAGTTTAGGTTTATTTTTATGCATCTTCTTACCCTGTCTCCTTGGAAAATTAGATTAGATTTTGAGTAGACCCTCTGCATTTTTATGTGTGCATCTGAACAGAGGAATAGGAACCGGCCTTCATCTAGAGAGCTTTTCCGATTTCGCAAGGTCCCACACTTGGGAAAAGCTCCATGTTATGCAATCACACTGAGAGTCTCAGCCCATCGAGTTGCGTACATTTAGGGTGCTGTGATTCGCCATCAATAGTTCCTTCTTTAGTCACAATATGACCCAGCAATTTTCCTTCGGTCACCCCGAACATGGACTTCTTGGGATTCAATGAAATCCCGTGACGCCTGCATCTCAAAAGTACTTGTTCTAAATGATCATAATGATCACTCCATTTTTTAGAGAAAACGGTCAAGTCATCCAAATACACAACTATGACCTTGCCCATCAAATCTCTGAATGCCAAGTCCATAGCTCTCTGAAAAGTGGCTCCGGCGTTGATCAAGTCGAAAGGCATCCTCCTGTAAGCAAAGGTACCCCATGGGGTCGTGAAGGCCATCTTGTGTTGATCCTCTGGTATTACCTCGACTTGGTTATATCCCGAAAATCCGTCGAGCATGGAAAGCATTTCTGATCCAGTAACAGTTTGTAATACCTGATCCATGATAGGCAAGGGATAGTTATCCTTCAGTGAGGACTGATTCAAGTTCCGGAAGTCAACACAGATCCGGATTTCACCATTCTTCTTCCTGACAGGAACAATGTTAGCAATCCAAGTGGAGTGATGGATTGGGAAAATAATTCTAGCATCTAACATCTTCTGAATTTCTGCCAGGATAGTTCCTGAGATCTTGGGATTGTAATGTCTTTGCTTTTGTCTGTACGGCTTCACATCAGGCTTCAAAGGGATACTGTGTTGTACATCTTTGGGCTTGAAGGATTTTAAATCTGCATAAGACCAGGCCAACACATCGATGTATTTCTTCAAAAGCGAAGTGAATCTCACCTTCTCTTCGGGAGAACAACATTTCCCGATATTCACCATCCGAGGTTGATCAGACGAACCTAGATTGATTTGATCTACTTCAGAAGAAGAAACTCCTTCGACTTGCCTTTTGTTTTGAATAAAACGATCATGCTTATCAAACAAGCCCTCCAAAGAAACCAAACCTTTTGGTATCTTGTTGCCTTTCAGCTGAATAAATTCACCATCAACCTCTTGATATGGATCTCGAGATAGTTTCACAGAAGGCTGATTTAGAACCTTCAAAATATAACTCACTGAAATTGTCAGCCTTTTCTAGAAAAGCCAACACCTGTTGATCATCATTGAACACTTGCCAATGAGTTGCATTATCTGGGATACTGGGACGATACACAATCTCGATAGAGTATGTATCTTGCTTGAACTGAGGATGAGGGAGAAGAAGGGATGCAGATACGGCCAAAGAATCAGCCTTGTCATTATAATCTCTCAAAACTGCCCTAATAGAAAATGCATCAAAGCATTCTATACTATCCCAAACTTTATTCTGGTAATGTTTCAACCGATCATTTTTCACCTGATATATACCCCTGACCTGATTGACAATCAGCTCCGCATCTCCCTGAACCTTGAGATTTCGATTCCCTTCTGTCTGGCCATTTCTAATCCTAATAACAGGGCTTCATATTCGGCCGTGTTGTTAGTATTATCAAATTGCAACTTGTAAGCTGATGGGAAAATCTCGGAGCTAGGAGATATAAGGACAACACCAGCGCCTGATCCAGAGGTTGAGCAGCTACCATCAAATTCGAGAGTCTAGATAGCATTGGGATCTTCTTCTTCAACATCTACAATGGGTATCTCTGAAGTCATGAAATAATTCCCAAAGCTAGCATCTTCGAAAAGAATCTGAGCTTTTGGATCATCTGATTTGGTCACCAAATACTTCACCTGTGGTTCAGGATGAAGAACCTGATGAACCCCATTGACCAGGATCTTAGCTTTGGTCCAATCCATATTAATCTCTCCTCCGACATCTTTACAAAATCCTCTACCCAAGAGGATACCGTAAGCTGCAGGAATGTCGGCAACCAGAATAGTCATTTTCACTCTCTTCTCAGGGAAGGCAACAAATGCAAACTGTGCGTCCTTGATTTGACCAATCAAAGGGACTTGTTTAGTTTCCATGGAGTAGCACCGTCCATATGACTTAGTCAAAGTAAGTCCAAGGGCATGGGCCACTTTTGCGGGCATAACATTATCAGAGGCTCCTGAGTCGATGATGCAATTGCTGAGTTTAAACCCATTTATAAGTAGAGACAAATAAAATGGTTCAATCTTTCCTGAAGAAGAAGCAGAGGTCAGATTGTTCTGTGGTGGGAGTTGAGTAGGATTTGGAAGGAGACCTTTTGAAGGTGATGGAACAGCCACTTTACTTCTGATGAACTTGGCCAGCTTTTCAAACTGTTCAGGATTCGACTGAAGGTATTCTGCCTCTGACATTTGAATTTTGGTTCTCTTTGCATGATCAACAATGTCAAAAGCAGTATAAGAAGGAATGATGGTAGGCTCAGTCCTAATTACATGAGCTTGTGCTGAGGCACTGATCTTAGGAGAAGGAGAATAAGGAGCAGCTACCTTTTTGGTAACCTCTCTTTCAGTTTGCGCCGAAATAGGGGTACCCCTCTTAACTATGGATATGGGAGGTTCCTTATTCTTCTCCTTAGTGTTTTCAAGAGGTTTTCTGGGATTCTGAGATTGGGACCGAGTGAAGACAACAAATGACTGACCATCTGGCGCACATTCATCTTCATCATATTCCAAATACCCAATGCTGGAGTCGCCAATGACTCATCAAAGCATATCCTGAAGCTTCGAAAGCCTCACGGGAATCTTGTTCTTCTCCTTCATCATCTTCTTCAATTATTTCTACTGCTGCATTGACGGGAGGAGCTTCAATTGCTAGTCTCGGTTGAGCAGGAGTTAACCGTGGCCTATCTCTGGCAGGTGCACCATTGTTGTTATTGAAATTCCGTCTAGGGATATCCCGATACGGAACATTGCTCACCTGTTGGGACATTTGATTTTTTAAAGCAATCAAATCGTTAGCCATTTTTTGAAACATAGGATCAGTGTTACCTTGAGAAGAACCTTGATTTTTGAGTTTAGGTATGTCTTTCTTGATCCTTCCGCCAAGATGAGATCATCCTCTATTTCAGTAGCTGTTGACTGAGCAATAGCCAAATCTGGGATAACCGACCTTCTTAATAAAAAGCTTATATCAGGAGGTTGAGCATTGATGAAGAAGCATTTTTGATTTTCCGAGTAGGTACAGCTATTTCTGGAATCTTCCGATCAGCTTGTTGAACTTTGCCACGAATTCCCACATAGGTTCATGTGATTCCTTCTTCATATGCGTGAGCTGAGCTAACAAAGCATGGGAATCTTCGGCTGGTTTGAAACGTGCTTCGAACTTAGTCCGCATGGTAGCCCAGTTTGCGATGCATGCATTCGGGAGGTGATAAAACCATTTAGCTACTACACCCTGTAATGTTTCAACGAAGATTCAGATGGAGACATCTTCGTGGGCTACTCCGAGAACACCGTATGCAACAAAGAAAGATGCAATGTGCTCGTCAGGATGCTGCTTCCCATCCCCATTGAACTTGGGAATGTTTTTACGTGATCCACGTGGTAACTCGTGCAATGGAGGAGTCAAAGAAAGAGGACCAATAACTGCACCCCAAGGCACAGGTTGAACCGCCATCCTCCTGAAAAGAGTGTGTACAGGGATCCGAGTATCAGAAAAGAGTAGTGCACGACAAGTTGCAGATGCTTCCTGTTCCACAGGGATCCGGTTTCTCCGAATAGGTGAAGAACTTCTGGTTCGGTTAGAGACAATGCTGTTGGGAGAAAGACTGAAATTGTGCTGTTGCAGTAACTCAAAGAGTGGATCAATTTCACCTTGAGCTCGGCGAGACCGAGTGAAGATATTCCTGGCCAGCTTGAACTGAAAGGAGATCTTGTTGAAAATAAGGCAAATACGGAGTCACCAGACACCGAGAGGATAAGCTTTATACTATTGATCTGTAGTTCCCCAGCGAGTCGCCAAAAACTGTTGGTTGGATATTTTGTCAAACTAAAATATGAGATTCAACCACAGTATATGAGATTAAATCCCTCCTCAAAGACAGGTGAGGCTGCCTACTTATTACTAATCTAAAACACAGTAAAAATGATATATATAGTATTCACACTAATCTAACCATTGGGGGTGGGATGGAATCCTGAAATCCACATTCACACGATTCAAGGATATTTCTTTCGTAAATGAACTGGGTTAGAAATTGTTACAATGAAAGAAGCACAGTAGAAAGGAAATGAGAGAAACGTATTTTCTTTCGAGTAAACATAGAGCATGAAATAATCATACGAGCTTTAGATCACAGATATAATGTCTGAAATAATCAGAAACACTAAGATGCTATGCAAAGAATAGCTTAAGATCATGAACATAAGAACACTGTCTTAAGTAAGATATATTCCACAACACAAAGTCTGTAAAATGATATCAACTCCTATTCTTCAAAATGATTGAATGAAAACACAAAGTTTTTCTTCTTTCCAATAGCCCCCAAATATTCCAAAAAATCTCGACCCTTTGGAATGCATAAGCATCCCTTATTTATAATAAAAGAAGTAGAGATAAAATAGGGCAGATCCTAAAAAATAGCATTTTAACAAGAGTTCTGTTTTGCTTGATTCTCACGCAGGAGATCAAGTCAAAATATGATTCAAAAATGTGACGAAACAGAAATGAAAAAGACATGTCAATTTCAAGATTGAAATGACATGAAACGTTGGGACTCAATCTGAATCATCATCCTTTGCTCCTTCCTCTTTTTCTTCCTCCACCGGGATTTGCTTTCTAAAATTCCTGGAACTTCCGAATTATGCCTTGCATTTCATTCTCATCAGGCGCAGTGGAATGATCATTCCAAATTTCGCAGGTCTCATGAATATCACTGGCATTACCGGGAAGCTTTTTCAATCCTTTGCTGAGCTTTCTTAAGGCCTCCAAAGAATGTTCAACCCTTACCAACCGATCAATGATCTCAAGGCCAAATCCACTTATTGGTTCATGCTGAACAGACTCTTGGATTTGCTTGAAGAGATCATCTGCTGATAGGATACCTGAGTTCCCAACTGACACCTTTGGACAAATCTTCAGCAATTCTTCTTCCAGATCACTTTTCCCATCAATCAGTTTATCCCTTGATTCTCTCAACTTACTGCAGGCTTCATTGAGAATCTTTATTCTGAACCTGATGGCCTTGGTCAGCTGGAAATGCTTATCTGTATGTGGGAGAATACCTTCTTCCACCAAGAGATGTGCTGGTATTTGCTTTAACACCTGGAGAGCTTCAAAAGTCAAATCAAGATGTCTAATTTCCTGAGAGAATTCTTCATCCATCTTCTCTCCATCCTTTTGAATGTCTCCCAAGGACTGATGAACTTTCACCATGTCTTGAACTACTTCCTTCCCCTGTTGGAGCAACCTTTGGATCCATTCCTCAACCACCCTTCCTTTTTTTGCAATCTTATCAATCGTAGGTACCGATGCGAAATCAAATCCGGCTAAAAATGTAAGAAGGTGGTATGGATTCAAGGGGTTTTGAGAGTTTAATCAAAACCTCTGTCAATTGCTCCACTTTTTCCTTAAGCTCATCTCTGTTGTCCTTTGTTTCTTTTAACTTTTGGCACAACATGTTTATAAAATCCCGTGCATCTTGTTGCGCCCTTCATGCATCACTTTCCCTAGAGCCACCCCAGTTACCTCGATAATCGAGGTCTGTTATATCCTCTCTAGTTTTTTCAGCCGAGGTAGTGGCAATCTCTGCAAACTTATCTCCTCGAAGAATCCACCAAAACCCTTGAAACTGCTTTTGGGTTTCTTGGCTGATTTCACAAAGTAGGAGCCTTAAGTGAGCTGAAATCAAAGGTCATTAGGGGCACAATCACCTTCCTCTTCCTCGAGTTTTCTCGAGTATCCATTACAGCGTATCGGAGGGAGTTGTCATGGTTGCGTAAGCTGTATCATACCCTCAAGGGGAGAAGATTCTACTAGTGGAGGAAGAATAGTTACCAACGTGGTAGTAGATCCAATAAAAGAGGTGCGGAGGGGGTGTTGGTGATCACTTGGGTACCAAAGCAAAGAGGGGTGAAAGTCCAGAGAAAATACTAGCCATTACTGAAGAAGTTGATGGAGAATAAGGAGGTAGGAGTGGTTGTGAGGAAAGAGGCACAGATCCAGACTCCAAAGCCTTGGATGCAAGAGATAAGGTCTCTTCAGTTGAGCAATCAGCAAATGGTGAAACAAGAAGTCGGCTTCCTTCTTCTTCCAAATTAATTTCTCCTATTTCTGGTGGTGTTGGTGATTCTGGCACATTCACCATTTCTACTGGAGAAACAATTGAAGAGATTTCTCTTTCTTTCCTCTTTTTGACAATCTTGACCTTTATAGGCTCCCTAGAAGATTTTCTGTCCTTTTCCTTTTTGGAGGGCCCCGCCTCTGAAGCAGCCAACTTTGAAAACTTATCATCTTTAAAATTCATTCCCCAAGAGGAGAGCCATGCTTTGGTGTGAGCAAGGACTAGAGCCGACCTATCTGTAATAGAGGCTTTTTCGCTGGCTGACCAATTAATAGGTGGGAAAACATATTGATCCTCCTGTAGTCCATCATAGGAAAGATCCAAAACACTTTCATTGTCACCCGTACCCTCTGGTAAATCAGCAAGCTCTAGTGTTTAAATCTCAAGCAATAGTCAATCTGCTATTATCCTTTCTACGAACAACAACCTCATTATGCGCAGATCCACCCAAATATCTTCTATGTTTGGCCTGTGAGATCTTTGGGTTCCATATGCTCTCGAGCACTCCTCGGATGTCAAAACCGTCTCAAGGCTTCATATGCTTCTTCAATTTGTCCTGAAGTTTGTGGACAACATTTTTGGCTTTCACTATTGTTGAGCAAGTATATCTCCCAATAGAAATTGGGAAGGATACAACAGCCTTCTTCTTTTGCTTTGTTGGAATTTATGGAAATCCAACAAATGCCTAACCAACTCCATCAATATCGGTCTATCCTGGATATCGGGTAGGTGAAAAGGATCTCCCGAGTACATGACCACCCGAAGATATGTAAAATTCTTGAATTGTAAGAAGATACATCCCCATTTAGAAACTTCAGCCCAAGCCTCATCTGGAGACTCTTGTCTTCCTCGCTTAGGGTTTATCCTGACGATATTTTAATAGAAGAAGGCATCATTCACCCTCCTGAAATGGTCTTTGGACCCCTTCTTTGTCAATTGAGGGAAGTATTGATACACCTGGTTCGCCATTCTGCTTCCCTTGGTATCCAGCCTGGGATAGTTCCTCATCCCGGCTGCTGCGTATGTGACATATGAAGGCATATAAAATTTCCCAGTTGACAAGACCGTTGTCATTTGGGAATCAATCTCATTGCTGATGAGAGTACCCCAGTCGATCCCCTGCTGATTCTTCTTGATGGTGATCATAAATTGATACATCCATCCTTGAAATACATTCGATTCGGGAAAACCAAAAACCTGACTCAGCAGGGTGATGATGTCATTGATTTCTTGGATGAAATCACTCTTGGGGATAATCCTTGGAAATCTGGAGATAGTTGGTTTGGGCTTGATCAGGAACTTCTTGTTCACATGTTTGATGCAGTCTTCCTGATCGTTGTCCCAGGATTTCTGAGCTGACTTGATGTCCAACTCTCCATACTCGTCAAAATTGGGCAGTTTTAGGAGATCATCAAAGTAACCTCCATCCAATTTGATCACTACTTCACCTGATTGACTTCTCACAGAACGAGACGCCGAGTCATAACTGGATGCACAAGCCAAGATGAATTCTGGACACTGAGCGGACATGGGAAAACCCGCTGCGAGAGGCAAGCCACTATCGGCTATAGTTTTCATCCATGGAGTTTGGGAGGAACTCCTCACCCTACTCCAGAAATCTTCAATGTCTATATTTCCGAGTTCGGTGTCTCGGATGTCGTAGTTGCAATCAATATACGATGGAGATTCCAGCTTTTTAAACTTGTATTTCATTCTGCCTGACTTCTCGGTCTTTTCCTGAGATGGACCAGGGTCCGACATGAAGGACGTCGAAGGAAGAAAGTTTCGAAGCTCAGGAGATGTTGCTCACTGTGAGAATCCCGACCTGCTGGATATGCCGGAAGAACGGAAGAGTCCGACACTGGCGAAGATGATGTCGGAAAATCCTAAAAACCCGATGTCTTTGAGAATGTCGGAACTTTGGGAAAGCCCGACACTGCCGATGATGTCAGAAATGGAAGAAATCCCGACACTTGTGTTGATGCCGGGAACTCTGGAAAGTCTGGCACGCCAAGCCTTCAATATACTTCGGGTCTTCGACACTGCACAACAGCCTTCAAAACCCGAGAAGAGAAAAACAAGGTTTTTCGTTGAATTTCAAACATGCAATCTCCTTTTAACCATTCATGTACCAGGCACATAATAAAACTTTGAGGAAATAGCACCAAGTGGTAATTTAGAAGAGATAGACCCTAAAACCTAGACCCTTTTTTTCAAAACAACTCCAGAAAGAAGAAGAATAAAAATCTTCAAAACCCAGCAAGAAAATGGGAAGAATTCACGCGCAATCAATCCATAAAAACTAGGAACAAAGAGTGGAGAGAGAAATACCTTCAACCAGAGAAAGGGAAGATCGAAAAATGGCGATTCAATCGGGCACAGGCAAGCTTTCGGGTTTCGAGGTTGAAAGAGCATGTACGAAAAATCCACGAGTTAAAAATACATCTGGTAAAAATGACGTGGAAATCCGCGTATTTATAAGAAAAATTGTAATTAATACACTTCAGCTCGGCACGTGCCAACTCACCGACAACTCGGCATGAATGCCATGTCAGCATGTTAGAGAGGTCTGAAAACCCGACACAAGGGGGCTTAGTGCAATTCGGGTTTCGGGTTTCGGGAAACACAAGACATAAAGCATGAGATGTTTAGATGCTTCACAGCTCTGAAAACCCGATACAAAGGACTAAATCAGACTTCGGGTATCGGGGAACAGGTGACACAAAACATGTTTTGAATAAGGCATGTTCCGATGCGCCGGAGGTCCGAAAACCCGAATTGCTCCTAAAGAAGTGGGTTTCGGTATCGGAAAATAGGCGACACAAAGCATGTTAAAACTCATGTCAAGCTGTCAGAAAAACCCGAAACCCGAATTTCTCTAAAAGAGGCCATAATGCAAAATCAACTTCAAAAATTTCGTAGGGGTTATCTAATCGTTTTGTCGTGAACTCAAAACGGAGATAACAAGATGTGTTTGTTGTTGAGAATTCCTTTATGTTTTATTTATTTTTCTCCATCCATCATATGGCTTGATGGATTTTAGAGTTTATGGAGGAAGAGAGATGGATTTTCCTATCAAACCTCATGGCTTGATGGGCAAGCCATCCAGGGTCTTTTTACTCCCCTCATATGGTTTGAGCCGGGAAGGTGGTTCATATGGTTTGAACCCCCTTGTGCATTCTTAGAGAGGAAAACCAATGGGTTTAAAAATCCTCCCAAGAAGAATTTTGGTGAATGGGTGGAGCAATATGGAAGGTTTAATGATTTGGAGGAATAAGGAGGTTGTGAAGATTATTGTTTGTGTGCATCCTATGTTTGGAACACACTTTGGCACCTCAGATATCTCATCTTCTCTTCCCCATTTTGGAGGGAGAATATGGTTTTCTCCTCCTTTCCTTGTTTGTAAAATTTGATTTTTTTCTTAGTGTTTGGATGGTCTTGGTTGTTAAAGTAAAATGTTGTTATCTCTCCCTATATCTTGTGCAGAAATTTTTGGAAGCTAGCTCTCTCTCCTACGGGCTTGGGGGAGGATAGCATGTCTTCCAACCTTGGAAAGGCATGTAATGATGCCTAAAGGTTGGGTGGTAAAAAAGTTTTTTTCTCCTTGTGTTGGTTCTTTGAAAGACACTCAAATTTGGATCTCAAGTTAGAAGTTGGTTGGAGTTATTAATATATTGGCTTCTCCTTTTTATTTCCAAATCATGTGATCATCACTTTCATTATAACTTTAAAGATATGACTATGTGGGAGCTTTCTTGTCTTTTAAGATCCCCATTTTGTGTTGGTATTAATTGTATACTCGAGTCATATTTGCTTGTGTACTCTTCCTTCTCAAAGAAGTTGTAATAAGATTTCTTGAGTAGTTCATGTATTTTGGAATCATGTTGAATTTGTGTTCTTAAACCCTTGAAAATGAAATCTTGTTAAAAAAGGGGGTTGAATTTTCCTCATTATGGATTGTTGGGACTCTATTTTGAAGGAAAGTTGATTTATTGGATATATTGTGATTCTTGTTAGAGATCCCCTTCTTGTAAGGTTTTGTAACATTATTGTATGGAAAATAAAATACCATTTTTGAAGTACATCTCTTCTTGTAATATTTGAAATTTAATGAATAGAATAAAACTAGTTTTACTCTCTTCCCTTGTTAACTTAATGAAATGGATATATTAGTCAATCAAGTGTGGTTATACATCATCCTTCACTAAATTTAAAACATGTCTCCAAGCCTCTTTCCTTAGTTGAAATAATTGGCTAAAATCCTTTGCTTTTATCACATAAATAGTAAACTTTCTTAATGTAAGGGATTATGGAATCTCATATTTCAAAACAATGCCTAAACATGATCTATTATTTACAAATAAACTTAGTTTTGTGTCTCACTTTGTATGTAGGACAATTATAGTAAAAATATAATAAATATAATTATATAAAATATATATATATATATATATATGTTTCATTCATACAAAAATTACATATTTATTTATATAAGATATATTTTATGCTATGATATATTGCCATATATTATAATATATATTATATTTTATTTATTGCAACATAAACATATTATATTGTTAATCATATATTATTAACTATATTACTATAAAATATGTTTATGATTAACATATTACTTTCTGGTTATTTCATTTCATCATTATTTTATCATCCATTGTTTATCTTGCTACCTATTGACCTTCTCCAAAATTTTCACCTCAATACACCCATTAAAACCTCACAAAATCCCACTCCGCTTACTCCAATACCTCGTCCCGACCAACCAAAATCCTTTGTGCAACCACAAAGGAGACCAAAAGCCTGTTCTATGACATTTCTAGATCCCACAAGAATCGGCACACCATTATACCTAATCGCTGTCGATCACCCCCGACCGACACTTTGGTCTCTGTGTTTTCCCACACAACCTTAAACAAAGACCCTTTTTAATTTTACCTCACCGCATCACACTGTGACCTACCAGAGACCTTTATCAAACTAGAAGAGACCCAGAACCAATCATTTGACCTTTGGATTCTATTCTAGCTTAGCTTGTTAGATTAGATCTATTTCTTATTGTGTTTTTAAGTGAGATACCTAAATCATTTCAAAATAAAAATAGGATTTACTTTGTTTACAACATTAATTTGTTTAAAACAGTGGACTAACAGCCATCTAGGGAGTATCATACTTCTAGATCTAGCTTACGCTAGGTAGTTCACTGCCCATATTGTTTAATTTCTTCTAGTGTTCTTGTTTTCATTATAGGTAGTTTCTCCTAGCTAAAAGGAATCTCTCATGATCAGTTGTGGATTCGGAAGTCATACACACACAACAACCCATAAAATGACATTTGAACAGGTATTCCTCCTACACCCGTTACCCTATCTGTTTCGTCAACGATTCAAAGAAAGAATCTAAGAAAAAGGTGAAACATTTTGACACACTTGATGGGACCCATCCGATGTTCCTTGCATTTCATTTATTCCTATGAGAAAATTGTGTGTTTTTTTCCCTTCTAAAAAGTGTACACACTAATTTTCTTCCTGTAATCCACTTCTTCTTTCTATTTTGATCTAAAGGAAACTTTTCTTTTGGTGTAATTAAAAAGAATCATTTCTTCATGTTTTCTGCATTGTCTTGAAAAGAGCATCCCTCTTCCTCTTCATCTTATTGTATCATCCAATTTAACATTTTCGATTTGGGTTTAAAAAAATTACATACCATTATAATTTATTACATTAGCTCACATTAATTGAGGGCAACCTATATGATGGAAGTCATGACTAGCTGATGGTTGACAAACAAATTGTAGAAAATCACTTCTATCCTTTTCTCTTTCTTTGAGTCTTACCAAACCACACAAAAATTCAAAATACGTACATTATTAAACAACATCCTACCTGGAAGAAGTTGTAGGTGATCACACGATCATGGCATAGTGGGCACCCAACTCACTGCTTTGTCGAGTCATACTTCAAGGCAAAGCCTAACCCCACCATAACATACTTGAAACCTCATCTTTTAGATCTCATTCTTTGTAGGAAGCCATCCTCACCAAAAATCTATTTCACGATTCATGTGTCAGTCCTTAAATAACATAAGCTAAACAAACATAATAGAAAAGGCACTCCTAGGATCACATTTTATTAGTGTTTCTACTTGGTTTGTGTTTTGAGGTGAAAGATCATGTTCATCACTCTTTTTTGTTCATCCTTGCACACTCCTCATCATAGATGGTGTATTTCAAATTCACTCGATTCATCATCATTCCTAGAATTCTCGGGTCTAATTCCACATCAAATTTTAATTCAAAACCACTTTATTTCATCACTATTTCAATTCCACAGTAACCATCATCAGTTACCTCTAACCGCCATCAGTTATACCCAATCGATGTCGGTTCCAGGTCCATTTACTAACCTACTCAAAAGGACATTTTCACTTCACTTTCTTCCACTTACCACGTCTCTGTCACTATCATTATTCTCATTGACATTTTAAACATCTTTAGATTTGGCATACCTGTCATATTTTACCTTCTACCTCGTTGTTTACTTCTTCGTCCATTTTCTACGGTGGTATCGACGGTGGTTACCCCTAACCAACGTAAGTTTTCCCTAACAGTATCGGTAGCCTATTTCACATTCTAACCACCGTTCATTACTTCATCCATTTTTTATCACCAGATTCACCTATTCTTGTTGTTCTCTATGTCATTTATAGAGAAGCAGCCCTACCTGATCAATACTAGTTCACATGGTGCTGACCCGAAGACAAGCAAGTGCCCTTGTGTTCCACGCCAGTTGCCAACCACTCCCACCTAGTCCTTCACCACCTTCTATTTTATCACTGGCCATGGATCCCATCCATCCTCACTGCTATCACTCTCGAAGATGAGGAGTTCACCTGACTCCTTGACCAGAACCCTGACACCTTGAAGTTTTACCTCTCCCACTCGTCCACTCGAGACACCTCGGGTTAATTGATATATGACATGCCCATATCTATCCCTCCGACTCTTGTACCCACTTCTGCATCGGCCCCATCTCGCTCTGTGCTGTCCATATCCACGTTACCCCGAGTCATTTCACAATTAGGTTCTATACCCGCTATGACTACCACATCTGTTGTCTCTGTGGCACCCATTGCATCCACCATACCATCGACGGCTACCCAAAACACAACCTCATTTACACCTCATGTCTCACACATACCTAAAGCTACATTCCCACCTCCAAAGTGTTAGTGACTCCTACCCCATTTCGAATGTGGTCTCTTTCCATTCCACAATCACTAGCCCCTATTGCCACTAGAGTTACCACGACCCTTCCACCCCCATATACATACTACTAATAACCATGACCCTTCCACCCCCATATACATACTACCAACAACCATATGTTTCATCTATTATTCATTCCAGGTATGTACCCCTATTTCACTACCTTCTTCTCCACCACCTTACATGGCAGCCCCATACACTGGAATGCCACCCCCATTATATACCCAAAACCAACCTCTTCACGCTGTAGGAGGCATCCAATCATCACAACCCACCAATGACCTAATTAAATTGATGTTGGACAAGATGCAAACACTAGAGGCATCGGTTTCCAGCTCCTGCAACACTCTCACCTATGATGAGATTTACAACAAGCCTATTCACCCATCCATTCCCATCCATTCATACCTTGTGCATTGGGAAATGCCTAAATTCAACCGCTTCAATAGCAAGGAAGACCCACAACAACATTTGCACTCATTCAAACACGGGTGTTATCTGATCGCTCATGATGATGCCCTACTTTTGAGAACCTTTCCCATGTCCCTCACTAGACCTACATTAGATTGGTATAGTGGGTTACCCAAACACTCTATATTCTCATTCAATCAGGTAGCCAAAGCCTTCTTGGATCATTTCTCTATTAATATCACCAAGAAGGTTACCATGACCGATCTATATTCCACACGTTAGTATGAGGATGAATCTATTGCAGATTTTGTTGCTCACTGGTGTAGCTTGATCAATCAACTTACCTTCCAACTACCACAAACTAAACTCATCAAGCTCTTCACATGAACTTACGCCAAATATATCTCCCCAAACTTGTAGGTCAATACTTTCCAAACATTCGATGAGGCATTCACTATGGCACGAAAGTTAGAGATTCGGGCCACCGAAGAGAAGAAAATCTAATTACAAAATAAGAATTTGGCATTCAAGTCAAATGAAACTTCTTCTTCTTCCAAACCACCAACCAATTATTCAAAGGATAAGGGTACTTTGCTAACACAGTGGTACTCAAGGCCGGCCCACTCATCCATCCAATCAGGCTACATCCTCATTTAATCTATCACCTGTCTAAGCTTTTCGATTTAAACAAGAGTAGTGAAAATATACCCCAATTGGGGAACCTTATTCTTCTCTCTTAGAAAATATTATCAAAGTGGGGCCATCACCCTTCCACCCATAAAACCACACACTTTGGTTTTGGCCAGTACTCTCGCCCCATGCCCGCATGGTATAAAGAGCATGATTTGTAACTATCACCGAGCGAAGGGTCATAGTGATGGAAAATACATCACTTTCAATAATATTATCCAAGAAATTCTTGACAAATTTGAGTTAACTATGGATAATCCCAACTCCACCCCTAACAAAAATCTACAAATATTCAAAAATTGTTTCGAACCATGCCCCTTCATCCAATCAAACCGGTGAGACATCCACTCATGATACCCATATTCGTGAGGTTCACACAATATTTAACAAGGTACTGTCACCTCTCAATTACCTCACATCCCTTACATAGAGGAAATCCTAAACTGAAATCCTCCTTCCACATTGGAACCAACCTCCAATGTTCCTTCACCAATAGAGGAAAACCTTTCATCTCCTTCATCACCAACAGAGGATTCTTCCACTAACATCGACACCCTCTCACCCCTAGCTTCACCACCTACATAGGAACACCTACCCATTCCTCCACCCATAGAGAAGTTCCCATTACCTCCTCCACCCATAGAGGAGCACCCACTACCTCCTCCTAAAGAGGAGCACCCATTACCTCCTCCACCTACAGAGGAGTACTTACCCATTCCTCCACTTATAGAGGATCTCCCATCATCTCCTTCGCCCATCATAGACCCAATGGAGATATCTTTGCCTCTTGGTGAGCATTCCCCATTGGCTACCCAACATCCAACAGACCTACTTTCAGCTCTCTTACCCACGAAGCTGAAGCTGGCCAATTCCCCATCTCTAAGATACATTTTATGGGAATTCCCATTAGGTCCTCACCAAATCCACCCATAAACATGTCATTTTCACATTTGGCCGATCAGTTAGATTATGTAGATAGGGATTTACTATGGGGTTACCTCTTACTCCCTATCTCAAAATAGATGCAGAGATCCCTCGATGACACCTCCAATATCTACCCAAACACATTTCCACCCATCAAACCATAAAAACCACTACTGTCGTAACCCCTTCCATGATACTTGTTAGCACTCACACCACACCCTTACCCGTAACCCGACCTATATCTAAACCCAAACCCATACCCACAACATTTTCCTCCACCAAACCTATTACCACTTTAGGGGTCACCCTAATCACTAGCCTTACTCATCCGCCTATTAAAATGGATTTATCTACATTCTCCAACCTCAATACCATACCTACTCCGACACCCAAACCAAAGAAACAAACTCATCAACCTCATACCCTGACCGCACCAATCAAACCCGTACTTTTCCTATCTTCCTTTAGACCTCAGCTTCCTAACATGGTTAAGCACCCTTCACCCATCCATAAACCAATAACACAACAACCCATTCCTTCCTCATAAACTTCTAACCTACCTAGGCACACAACACAACTTATGCCTGCACTGCAGCCTCTTTACCACCAATACCTCCAATACCTTCGGATATTGCTTCACTACCCACTACACTTCGGTCATTGTCCATCACACCCCAAGTATGACCATGTCATCTACCTTCGAACCACCCCTATTATCCTGTGGGTAACTCACCCTCTTCATCCATCTACTTTTCCTTCTAAACCTAGTACACCCACATCACCTTTACTCGAAGGTGCAACCCAAAAAAAAACCCACTACCCCATAACACGGTGGTCAGTCAAACAACCCCACACCCTCCTACCCATCCATATCTTTGTACCATACCCAAAAAAACCCGACCGATAACTCAAACCACACTAGCACCTAAACCCATAGCTCGACTCGTTCCTAAACTTCCAAAACAATTCCCCAACAACCAAACACACCTACACCCAAACCTATGTTCACTTCCCATTGTGATCCACTAGCGAGGTCCTATGAAATTTTTTAAACCAACGTCCTCAAAACTTTTGTTATCACATTACCACCACTCGACCTTACGACCCCCTCAAACCCAAGCTAAAAGGGTTTTATGATACTAAAATTTGTGCATACCATCATGTGCTAGGGCATGATGTGGAGAACCGCAAGGCCTTAAAAACTATCCTTATCCAATTGTGTCCACTAGAAACCAACTTTGATGATGACAACCTTCTCGATGAAGATCTTGCTTCACCAACACCTATTTCCACATTACCCACTCAACAACCACAACCTCCACCCTCACAGCTCCTAGACCCACCATCAATATTTGAAATTAACATGGTTTTCATCAGAGAACTTTCCATGCCACCACCCAAATTTCATTGTGCCCAACTAACCTCATAGGGATTTTCTCCTCCCAGTAGGTTTTGGCATCATGTCGTTACACCAATCACCCTATACCTTCTCCATTTTCCAACTTCCCTCGAATCAACATGGTACACATCACTACACATGCGTAGAAGGGAAAAGAAAAGGCAATTGACCCACCAACCAATCCTATACCCAACATACCATCTACACCCATACCTAAAATCACTATCCATGGCCCCACATACCCCATTTCTAATGGCGTCACACATCACACCATGCTCAAACAACTACACCAATCTCCCCTCAAAATGTCCTTATATGACCTCATCTAAACCTCAAAATCCCATCGTCAAGCTCTCATGGAGGTTCTTTAGTCTATTTAGGTCTTACCCAATGACCCTACACCATAGCCTCCATTACTACACCTCATCATGTAGCCTCTCTCACCAAATTACCACCTTCATCCTCACCTCACCTTGTTCACCAAGTGGTCTCCTCGGCTTCTCGGAGGAGGAGATCACACCACACCAAAATGATGACCCAGACCCAACCCTCTTCATCTCTATCCACATTGATCACATACGGGTGCACCGTGGGATGATTAATGGAGGAGATAAATTAACACCATTTCATCCCATGCATTTGATTAAATGCACATACCTAAAAATTACATGCATAAACATCCAGTCATGTTGCATTCATTCAACGATGCTATCACCTCCACACTAGGCACTATCATCCTTCATGTTTATGTGGGACCCTGCACTATTCTAGAATTGTTTTATCCTTTGGAGGGGAAATTCTAATATAACTTGTTGCTTGGTAGACCCTAGATCCATGTCATGGGATGAATTCCTTCCACTTTCCATCATTGTCTAAAATTTGAACATGAGGGACTCACTTATACCATTCCAGCCAACCCATCACCTTTCAAAACATGCAACATGCTTTACCAACCCAATGATGTGTTCATACCTATCAAGCCATCTACCTCCGTAACCACTACCACTTCACCTATACCTCCACCTACCAGTATAGCCGTTGCTTTCACTACATATACCTCCTCTATTCCTACCGCTACTATAATCTCCATGGCTAACCCATTAGCTTCCTAATCTATTAACTCCACCTCTGCATTGAACTCCGACACATCATCCATACCCACTACCCACATACCAACCACGATATCTTAGAAGTTGTTTTTCAATAGCTTACTCTAGGGAGTACCGCCTATATAGCGTCAACACCTTCCTTACTCCGCACGAGTATGGAAGCCTTCACCAACACCCTCACTATGATCACCATATAAGAGAATGCCTCCTTTATGGTCCTCCTCATCTTCATACTAGTCTCACTTATGGGGGACTTGATACTACCACTTACACACCTGAACCACCATCACAACCCCACCCATTTTCCATTGACTTCTAATCACTTACCAATCACTATTTTTCCCACACCTTCTTGCACCATTGTGCATGCAAGGGTTTTGGTTTTGGCTTTTACGATCAAGTTTTCCATACCGTTATTCCATGTACCACCCACAAATATAATGATTGTAGTGGTATCGGTTTCCCCAACCTCCTACCAAACAAGCCCACATTGAACTCATTGAGGACCCTAGCCCTTCTCCACCTTCATCACCACCCTCACCGATGGAGTCGATGGATCCTGAATCTATCCCTCCTAACTTTTTTTTTTCATAAACACCATTTCCTTGGGGCCTTTGACTTATCAACACGAAGGCGAGGCCCCTTCCACTCTTCCATTCCTGTATCCTAAGATGATCGACGATGACACACCTACCATTAACATCATTCAATGTTATGATGATGAATCCATACTCACCTACCTTGGTGCAAAAGACTCATATATTCATCAATTATTACCCTTTGAGACACAAACCATGTTGAATGAATCGACTATCGAGATCAACATTCATACTTAGGACGACCCACACATCCTAAAGATCAAACAATCTTTAGATGTTGCTGAATAAGAAGCCATCACTTCTTTTCTCTGAGATCATAACCACGCTTTCACTTGGTCTTACGTAGACATGCACTGGAATTTAGCCCACCATGGTGGTCCACAATATCGTAATTGTTCCCGATGCCAAACCTATCAAAAAAAAGCTGAGGAAAATGCACCCTTGCATTGCTCTTCTCATCAAAGAATAACTCCAGTGCCTTCTTTTAGTTTACTTCATCTTACCCATTGATTATCCTCATTGGATTTATAACATTGTCCCTATTAATAAAGCAATGGGAGGACTCTGCATTTACATGGACTTTCGTGACCTCAACCTAGCCTTCCCAAAAGATGACTTTCCCTTACCCTCGGTATTGATCAACTAGTTGACCTCACCACTTTGGTCATGAGATGCTCTCACTCATGGATGGATTCTCGGGATATAACCAAATTTTGCTTTCCTAGAATATCAACACAAGACTACATTCATTACCCCTTGGGAACCTTTTCTTATCGAGTCATGCCTTTTGGCCTTAAAATGCTTTGGTACTACATATCAACATGCTATGACTTAAATATTCCATGATATCATACATCACATATTGGAAGATTATGTGGATTATCTCTTGGCCAAATATAAACATCGCGCTAAGTACCTCATAGTCCTCAAAACCATCTTTGATTGCCTCATTAAATATTGTATTCCCTTGACCTAAAAGTGCATCTTCACGGTTCTCTCAGGAAAACTCTTGGGATTTATTGTTTCCCTCCGTGGTATAGAAGTTTACCCTGCTAAAGTCAAGGCCATTCTGGAAATGCCTCCGCCCACTAACCTTAAAAATCCTTAGCCTACAAGGTAAATTATAGTCCATTCACCGTTTCATTTCACAATTATCTGATCAGTGTCAACCATTTCATCATCTACTTAGGAAGGATGTCTCCTTTAAATGGGATGATGATTGTCATAAAGATTTTATGGCCCTAAAACAATACCTTCTCCAACCACCAGTACTCATTCCACCTAAAGATGATAAACCTTTTTACCTATACATATCAGCTACCGATCATTCCTTGGGAGCCATGCTCGCTCACCATGATGAACAACACAGGGAGCAGGTGGTTTATTACATAATCTGTACACTTTTGGACTATGAAACCCGATACAACCATCCAAAAAAGATTTTCTTAGCGTTAGTTTTCATTTCCACCAAACTCCGCTATTACCTACTCAACCATAAAACCTATGTCGTGACCAACACCGATCCTTTACACTTCATGTACACCAAACCTTATCAAAATCGGTGTCTTTGTGTGATGTCTTATGCTTTTAGCTAATCTTGACCTTGAGTTCATTCACCAAAAGTCCATTAAGGGCTAGGCTATCGTCGACAAACTAGATGACGCACCTATTTCGAGGACCACCCTCTAATTTTTACTTTCCCGATGAGTCAATTACTACTCTTTCCTGGGCGAACCCCCTTATCAAATGACACTATTCCTCAACGAGTTCTAAGTGTTAGCATGGGGTTGGGGTTGGCATTATCCTCATTCCTCTGGATGGTGAACCCATTCCTTTGTCTTTCAAATTAGATTTTGAATGTACCAAGAATATTGTCGAGTACAAAGCACTCGTACTAGGTCTCCAAGCCGCTTATGCCCTAGATGTCAAATCAATCCACATATTTGGTGATTCACAATTGGTAGTAAACCAAGTCAATGGCATGTACCAATGTTGTAATGAGATACTCCAAAAGTATAAACATCATGTAGAGATACTTTTGGCCACCTTTGATTGTTACACCCTTTAAACCATCCCATAATCAACGAACAAATTTGCAGATACCATGGCTGCTTAGTTTCCCAAATACTCACTTCCCATGCCAATTCCAAAATATTTGTCACCGTACAATGCCTCCATTCACCTTCTTATTTTCCTCATGATGTTTACTCAATAAAAAATGAAACCCCTGACCCGAGTGACCTTTGGTATAAACAATACTCTGACTACCTTTCCCTCTCCATCTTACCTCCTTATCTCACCCATAACGGACAACGTGCCTTCCTTAAAAAGGTATCCCATTTCATTATCTGAGGGGACTCCTTTATAAGCATGGCTTTGATAGTATTCTCTTACAATGCCTCATAAGTTTTGAAATTCGTTATACCATTAAGGAGGTTCATGATGGTATATATGGAGTTCACTTTAGTGGCCTTCTATTGCTAAGTTTATTAGTCACCTAGGCTATTCTTGGTTGACCCTTAACCATGACCATTGAGACTATGTCAAACACTATGTGAAATGTCAACAACACTCCAACCTTCATCATACACCCATTCATGCCTTATAGGTCACTCATGACCTTTTTCCCTTCTCTTAATGGGGTTTGGATCTTGTTGGAGAAATTAATCCTCATTCTTCTCAAAACCATCAATGGATCATAACTACTACCAAATACTACACAAAATGGGTGGAAGCCATACCACTCATCTCCACAAACGTTGAGAAAATATATGAGTTCATTAACCGTCACATCATTTTTTGCTTTGGGGTTCCTCATCGCCTCATCACCGATGAATGGAAAACAATTCAAAAACAAAACACTGCAGAAACTTTACTACGCCTTCAACATTCATCTTAGTTTCTCATCACCTTATTACCCACAAACCAATGGCCAAGCCAAATCCACTAGCAAAACCCTCAAAAAAATTCTCAGGAAAGTGGTTGATGATACTGGGAAGGATTGGCATACTGACATTCCTTTTGCCCTATGGGAATACCGCACTAGTATTTGCACTTCCACTGTGGCCACACCCTTTTCTCTAGTTTATGGTACCGAGGCTGTTTTGCCTCTCAAAGTCCGAGATCCCTAACTCCACATTTATCTCCATGACATGCTTACTGATGATGACTTTCATCAGGACTTCTTAGCACAACTAGAGTTATTAGATGAACGTCGTCTTAATTCTCAGGATCACCTTCATGTTTACTAACAACGTATTAAACGTGCTTATGATAAATGTGTTCATGAACAAACCTTCCAAGTCGGTGACCTTGTCTTGAAAGAAAATCAACATGTAACAAAAGTAGAAAAAAATTAAACGGGGAAAACTCACTCCTGATTGGCTTTGACCATACATCGTAACTCATACCTATGGATCAGGTGCCTATTGTTTATCCTCACTTGAGGGTAAACCCCAACCTGAGCCCCTTAACGCATTACATCTTCGACCATTCTATTTTGACTCATCGGTTCTGGTTTGAGGGGATCACCTTTACCCACACATGGGGAAACGACATCTTATTTTTGTTAGCACCACTTACCAATACAAGCTACGCAACAAAAAGGGGAAAAATATAGACACTAAAATTAGGTCACACTCCCCTTTTGTCCCTCGACAAATAAGCACCCTTTATTACATTTACCTAGCCATGACCCCCTTCACCCCACTAATATTAATTTAATTAATTTAATTAAATTAATGCATTATCCTCACTATATTTATTATTTAAATATCTTATTTAAATAATATCCACACATATAGTTCACTTAGACACCTCACCAAGCTAACTCAACCTAAGACCTATTCTTAGCAAGTTCCCATAACTAACTAAGACTTACCCAAACCCTAAAAATCAATGCCTACATTCCCTCTAACCACATTCTGCATGCTCATAAGAGGCTCCGATTCTAATCTATGGGATAATGACATGAGATCCAAGGATATCAAGAAGATCTCCCTAGTTTAGTAAACCTATGAAATCCCACCTTGACCAACGTCGGTTACCCCTAACCGTCCTTTGGTTAAGCCCGGACCGCCATTGGTTACTTCTTTTAACCCCTAAAACTACCTTATTCTCAAGGTTGACAAACATTAGGAGAAGTTGACAGAAAGAACACATCTCAGAGAGATAACACATCTTCAGAGAGCTAATTTTAGCAAAAATCAAATCCAAGGAAGGAGATTGAGCATCTTCTCCTGCATAGCCATCCTGACCATGATCGACCCAACCAAGCAAAGAGAAATACACATACAACCCATGCAAAATATTTTATCCAGTTAGTGATCACTTGCGGCCTTTAAACCCATCATCAGCACCTCCATCCTTCACACACAGACCTTCAAGAATGAAATCTAAGTAAGTACAACATCATACTTTCCTAGTTATTTCATTTCATCATTATGTTATCATCCATTGTTTATCTTGCTCCCTATTGACCTTCTCCAACATTTTTACCTCAATACACCCATTAAAACCTCACAAAATCCCACTCCAGTTAACCAATACCTCATCTCGACCAACCAAAGTCCTTTGTGTAACCACAAAGGAGACCAAAATCCTATTCTCGTGACATTTCCAAATCCCACGATGGCAGCACCGGTTATACCTAACCGTCATCGGTCACCCCGACCGACACTAGTCTTTGTGTTTTCCCACACATCCTTAAAGAGACCTTGCCACCTAATTTTACCTCACCGTCGGTCACATGTGACCTACCGAGAGACCTTTATTAGACTAGCGAGAGGCCCCGAGAACCAATCATTTAACCTTTGGATTCTATTCTAGCTTAGCTGTTAGATTAGATTTATTTTTATTATGTTTTTAAGTGAGATACCTAAATCATTTCAAAATAATAATAGGATTTACTTTGTTTACAACATTAATTTGTTTAAAATAGTGGATTGATAGCCATCTATGGAGTATCATACTTCCTAGATCTAGCTTACGCTAGGTAGTTCACTACACATTATTTAATTCCTTTTGGTGGTGTTGTTTTCATTACATGTAGTTTCTCCTAGCTAAAAGGAATCTCTCATGATCAGTTGTGGATTTGGAATTCATATGCGAAAAGCAACCCATCAACCGACATTTGAACAGGTATTCCTCCTACACTTGTTACCCTATCTGTTTTGTCAATGATTCAAAGAAATAATCTAAGAAAAAGGTGAAACACTTATTACACTTGTTCTATAAAAAAAAAAGGAATTGGACTATCATATTTTACCTTCTAATCCTCCAATTTCTAGTTCATCCAAAGAAATTGAGTACAACACATTGCGGAAGCTATTTATTTTACTTCAAATGTTGAGAGTGTTATTGATTATTGCTTCTTGCTTAACCAAGATACTAAGCAAATTCCAACAAAGAATGCTCTACCACTTGTACTTTTCATGTCACCAAAAATTCCTACCCAATCAACATCTGTATATAATTTTATGTTGAATTCATTTCTTTTGAGGTACCACAATCTATATTCAAGTGTTCTATGAGATACCTTAAAATTCTCTTGATTGCCTTAAAGTGTGTTTCCACAGGATCTTCTTGAAATCTTATAACAAGGCCCACCACATGCATGATGTTAGGTCTTGATGGTATGGAATAAAGTAGACTGCCTATCATGGATCTCAGACATGATTTATTTCTACTTTTGAAGAGTTGTCCTCTTTACTCAACTTGCATCCTACTTCCATCCTCAAAAATTTTAGAATTTCATTGATATACTTGGTTTGGATATGAAGATACCTTGGTATGATTGAATGATTTTTAAACCCATAAATAATGAGAGATCCCCAACCATAGACATTTCAAAATATTATTTCATCATATCAGTAAATTCATAATTCATTTTATCATAATCTCCTCCAAATATGATATCATCCACATATACAATAACAATAATGTTAGAATCTTGTCATATACTATGAACATTAGATATGATGAATATAATATTATCATGGATATTATTATTATAATGTGAATGTAATATTACATATAGTAAATAGTATTTACTATATCATAATTAGTAAATTAGTAAGCTAGTAAGTTAGATAATAAAACAATGAGATATTTTTTTATTATCAATGTTATTATTAATGGTTGAAACCATTCGGGTAGATTGGTTTCATATGCGATCAAATAATATTGAGAAGGTTGCAGGTAAAGACAAAGACATTGTTATGAGATTTGTTACTATACAACTCATATTTAATGGAGTGCATAGCTATGGGAAAATATGCAAAGTTAATCAAAAATAATTAAAGCTAAATCAATGCTCCAATACCTATATTTAAGTAACAAATAAGTAGATGATATCCTTATTACTTGATGTAAAGATTACTATCAACAAAACATTTTCTGAAACCACTGATCAATGAGGTATGAGTTCAATCTATTGTACCAATCTCTAGGAGCTTGTTTTAGTCTATGCAATGCCTTTTTCAACCTACACACATGATCTTAATCTTTAGTTAGTTAAAATCCATCAGGTTGTTCAATATATACCTCTTCATTCAAAAGCCATTAGGAAGGCTGATTTCACATCCATCTAGAACACTCGATCTTCATGTAAGCCATGTAAGCCATGTTGTCCACTCAAAATTCAACTGCTCACGATGAAAGTAAAAAATTTCAAAATTTTGAGTTTAAGTGTTTTCTCTAATGTACCGAAGTCGTGAAATTGAGAAAATCCATAGTTTTGGTCATTTTGTATGTATTTCAAGCCCGTCGGACATTTTTGTCACGCGTGTCCCAAGTTACGAAGTGTGCTCTGTTCCCGATCGACCAAAATCCCGAAGTTGTTCCATTTTCGGGCTGTCGAGACTTTTCGTCCCCGCGTGTCCCAAGTTTCAAAGTGCGCTCTGTTCCCGATCGTCGAAATCCCGAAGTTGTTCCATTTTCGGGCCTGTCCGGAGCTTTTCGTCCCAAATGTCCCAAACTTAACGTGCGAGTTGTTTAACTTTTGGTGAAACACCCGAACCACGTACTTCGCGCGTCTTCGTCCCGAATGTCCCAAACTTCTCCGGACCTATTGTAACATTTTCGCCCGAACCGCCCGAGTCGCGTACTTCGGATCTTTTCGTCCCAAGTGTCCCAAATGGAATTGTGCAAGTTGTTCCATTTTCAGCCGTTTCACCCAAACCGCGTACTTCGCACTTTCATGTTCCAAATGTCCCAAAGTTAATTCTGCAAGCTGTTCCATTTTCGGCCGAACTTAGAACCGCGTACTTCATGTACTTGCATTCCAAATGTCCCAACCTTTTCCGGACTCATTGTCACCTTTTTTGCCGAAACTCCCGAACCACGTCCTTCGCGCGTTTTCGTTCCAAATGTCCCAAAATGCATTTGTGCGTCTTCTCCCTATTTCGCCCAAATCGGCCAAGCCGCGTGTTTCGCGCATTCACGTCTCACATGTCCCAAGCGAACCAAATGCCATTCATACTTAGTTTTTCCCACTCTACTCGAATATGTTGTTTTTCAAACTGATAGATATGAATTTAATGCGCATTGATCACCCTTCTCTCTCCTCAACGGCTATAGAACGAGCAAGCCACCTTTGCAATTCTTACATTGTTTCCATGCTACCCTTGCTCGAACCCTTGCAAACTAATTCCCTCCTCGTGTATCCCTTTTCTCTGTAATTCCTCCTGAATTTAGGTTGCGGCTCTGATACTATCAATATCATGGATAAAGAGCTCAAACTCTGGAGCAGTTGCATAGTAGACCTCCGACTCATGGGACAGGCAGATGAGAACATTTTACTGGTGAGTAAAGTCTTTGATGATGCAAAGGACAATCTGTTGAAGTCCTGGGTCTATAGTGTGGAGTGGAAGATCAAAGTCCTGGAGGAGGCTTTGGGAGAACTAAAGAACAGTTGGTAGAAGGGCGAAGCTTTCAAGACACTGGTTGTCTCTACTTTCAAAGATATACATTGTCATCTTCAAGATGAAACTTCTGGTGTGTCCCTTTCCTTGCAAGAAATCAAAGCTCAATTCAGAGCTTATGTCAAAGATAATCTATTCAAGGAAAGCTCAATCTCCAAAGAGAAAATGAAGGAAATCTGCTCTCTTCAATCTACCATTGGAGAAGCAAATAAAGATTATCATACTCATGTCGAGTTTGATAAAGAGATGGAGAAGTGCCTTGGTTTTCGGACTCGATCTGAGCTAACACATCAGTCCCTCGTGGAAGAGACATAGCTGAGGCGTTAAAGAAATTAAGACAGCGGATTCTGAAGTCGGTGGGTCCTCTCGGTGGTGGCCACTGTCTTCTTCCCCATTCTTTTCTCTTCTTCCCTTTCTTTTCTGTTTTCTTTGTAATAGGTTGAGGTATCTGCGCGATTGGCGGTCCTTAACTATTCTTTAGTTAAAAGAAATGGTTCTGACGATGGAATCTGAATTGTAAGCTATATAATGGCATTCTTTCGCCATTCGAAAAGGGAGGAAGAACTTGGCTTATTGTAGACACCAAATTCGTGTCTTACGACCCCTTGTGACCCGCATCCCATTTCGCAACCTAACCTCATTACCTAAACCTTACACAATTATTTATTAATTACCTTGTAATTGATAAATCCACCATCACCTTACCTACCACCTCATTTTGCCACCTCATCATGACCTAGCCCTAACCCTAAACTAACCTAATTAAGACCTATGACTTGGTCTAGACTCACATCCATAACTAATGCCTCTTTACTGCACTTTTAAACCGACCTTTTAGCCACTTGACCAAGCCCATGGCCCATCTCTCGGGAGAAAAGCAGGGAAGGTGGGCTATTTTACTAAAAATAGCCTACTTTTTCCTTACCGATGCCGGTTCCTACTCGACCGCCGTCGGTTACGTAACCGCCATCGGCTCCCTGTAAATGGCCTCCCCAAACCAAAAACAAAGGATCGAAAATTCATTTTGGGATCAAAGGAAAGGATTTTTGAATCAACAGAGATCATTGGGAGTGAAAAACAGAGTCCAGATCTTCACTTGACCGAGCAGAGACGAGTGAAGAAACCAGAAGTGTTTACAGCAAAGGAGATCAACTTGCATCTTTGTCAAAACCAGTAAGTCACATCTTGCATGTCCTCTGTTATAACATTTCTTATGCTCTTTGAATCACAGTCCTCCTAAATCCATTCTTGGATCCACTACCCAACATGTCATTACCTCTAACTATCATTCATCTACCTCTCATCACCTTATTTCCTAATACCACCTATATACAGCCTTACAAACAACACAACTACCCCACAAAGCAACTAACCTACAGATCCTAGAACCCACCGGTATCGGTTATCAGTAACCGGCATCGGTTCCTCCGATCAAAACCAGAAAACCAGCCTTTCCCCTACCCAGTTCAACGAAGCAACTTAATTGATATTTTACAGTCTTTTGTGTTAATTCATATTAGCGAAACTACCACCTTCGAAAGGAAGTTTTATATTTCCTGGGCCCAAGGCAGTTTCCTCATTTATTGTCTAATCAAAATCTTGTGGTCTTGTGTTCTTATTTGCAGGTAGTCCTTCCAAGACAAAAAGGAGTTCTTTGCGGTCATTTGATCTTTCTCTATGGTACGTGCACACCATCTCGACATTCTACAGGTATTCCTCCTAGCCCCTAACCTTATCTGTTTCTAAAAGGAACGAAACATTCCGAGTGAAACATTTTGGCACGCCCGGTGGGACCCATCTTGGGTTTCTGTTTCTCTTGCTTATTTTCATTTTAGGAAGCATACTTGTTGTTGCTGCTTTTGTTATATATTTCGTAAAGAATTTGTCTTGCTTTCCTAGTTTCGCATTAGTGAAAGTCATCTCTCTTGCTTCATCGAACATAATTTTCGATTTGGGTTTAAAACATGTGCATTGCATTCCTGCTTGTTGTTTTTCAATTCTAGTGAACGTAGATTAAGTAACAGGTCATACACGTGGGGGTGATATCCACGGTATTGACAGGAAATTAATCTTACATTCACTGCACAACACATACCAAATCACTTCACAATTAACACAACAGCTCAAACATCCCCCTTTTTCCACGGTATTCCTCCGCCCGATTGAGGTAACCTTATAAGCCAAAACAACTCGACATTTCCCTAAGTCTCTTGTTTAGGATTCGACATCATTCTACGTCTAAAGGCATAAGCCCATGATAATTAAAATTAACCCTAGGGTTAATCTCACGGATTTGTGTGTGCATCTTGCTTGTTTTTAGTTCTGTTTTCTTTCTCATACTCTGTCTTCTGTGATCAATAATTGGACACGTATACTAAACGTTGTTAAAAATCAAATTAGCAGCCTTTTATATCTTGTTAACCCAGACTTCTTACACCGACATCGGTTACCTGACCGACGTCGGCTATAGTATAACCGACATCGGATACTAGACCGATATCGGTTACTGTCTTTTACAACCCCTGACAAACCAACAACCTACCAATTTTACCAGTCTGAGTTTGTTTCTATTCCTGACAAATTGAAACCCTACTGTGAACACCTGTCCATGGTTGTTATCACTCGAAAGCAAGCCACCGCCATGGTTTCACATGCTTGCTCTGTTTCTTTACCTGAATCACCCCCTTCACATTCTGTGGGGAATCCTACAGACACCAGTGAGATCCCCCAAATTCCTGTAGGAGACAAGGACTTTGCCAAGTTTCTGGATGCTAATTCTAGCGCTGTACAATACTATTTGTCCCATACCCCTGACCGTACGCCTGATGGTCAGCTCCTTGTTGGTATGCCTATTAGTATAGCTGCTCATTTAGCTCCCACTCCGCCTGATAATACCGCCTTGCTTCCTGCATCTCTAGCCCCGTCTCCCAATCCGACAGCTTCAGAGGTTCATACGACTCAGATTGGCTTTTCTTTGGCTAATCTTGGACCCCACATATCATTACCACCGACTGCCCCTACCTCATCTCTCTTGCAGACTACTCCATTCATGACTTGCTCTCTGCCACCTATCCACACGAGCTTTCCTTCTCAAGCTCCGCCTACCTTCTCATTCCCATACACGTATCCAGTAACCTCAACACCTTATATGGGACATCCCTATTCTGTCGCCTCAACATATTCATCCTCCATACCTTATCAACACTTAACTCCACCATTGTCCAGTGGAGGCCCTTGGCCCAATTTGCCTCCGTTTGCCACAACCGCATCATCATCTCATCCAACCATAGATTTCATCAAACAAATGATGGAAAAAATGCAAAACCTGGAGGCTTCTGTGTCAGGAAGTCGTAGCGCCTTGACATACGAGCAAGTTTGTCGGGAGCCCATTCACCCTTCTGTCCCCCTTCATTCATATCCTCCTCAATGGGAGTTGCCGAAATTTACTCGTTTTAATAGTAAAGAGGATCCTCAACAGCACTTGCGATCATTTAGACATGCTTGTTATTTGATTGCCCATGATGATGCCTTGCTACTCCACACCTTTCCCATGTCCTTATCAGGACCTGCCTTGGAGTGGTACAGTGCTTTAACCCAACACTCAATCTTCTCTTTTAACCAACTAGCCCAATCTTTCTTGGATCACTTCTCCATTAACATTGCTAAGAAAGTATCCATCACCGACCTTTATGCCATTCGACAATTCGAAGATGAATCTATCGCAGATTTCGTCGGATGATGGCGTGGCCTTATCAACCAACTTACATATGCCTTGCCTCAGGCTGAACTTATCGAACTTTTCACATGGGCATGTGCTAAGCACATTTCTCCTACTCTTCAAATTCAAACTTTCCGCACATTTGATGAGGCCTTTACCATGGCTCGGAAACTAGAAATTCGAGCCTTAGAAGAAGAGAAATTGCGGTTGCGCAACAAAAACCCCAATTTCTGAACTCCTGATTCTACCAATAAACCAAATACCACCACTCCTCACGCGTCCACTTCTTCTAAATCAAAAGGAGCTGTCCACGCGGTGATGGTTAAATCTCAAACACCGTCTAATACCCCACCAAAAACCACCTATAAGTACAAAGCCGAGCCCATCAACTACACTCCCTTGGGAGAAACATATGGTGTGATATTGGAAAAATTGCTCAAAGCAGGAGCCATTACATTACCTCCTGTTAAACCTCATTCTGGGTTTGATTCCACTCGCGCCATACCTTCCTGGTACAAAGAAAATGACTTCTGTAACTTCCACCGCGTGAAGGGACACAGTCATGAGAACTGCAAGATGTTGAAAAACATAGTGCAGGAAATGGTTGACGCAGGGGATATAACCCTCGATAATCCTAATGCCCCTGCCAACCGAAATTTGAAAATATTCAACAAACCATTCCCGAATCACTCTTCCAACAGTAACACAAACCAGGATATCTTAGCCGAAGAGAGTGTTCATGAGATCCATGCAGTCTTTGATACCCAGCCCAAAGCCTCTATCGAGAAAATTTTGAATCAAGCCTCTTCACTAACACAGGAGCCCGAACCTCCTTTACCACCATCAAACCAAAGTGAAATCATTCCTTTACCCATAAGGGAGTTAACTGCCCAGACTCCTCTTCCCATCGATGAGTCTGCTTATACCACATCCCTACAAGACTGCGAACGGATGTTATCTAATCTATCTATTTCCCAGACTTCCCCTTCTACCACTCTTGTTGCACAAGAGGAAGGTACGCCACTCCTTTTGACATCCTTAGACGAGAAATATCTTGCACCGACATCACCAAATTCTTTAACCATGACGGATCCTCTCGAACACACCCTCTTACCTATTAGTTCTTCATCGCCTAAATCTTTTCAATGACCGGTTGACCTCTTAACATCTATTGATACAGTACCTCATCTACTCACTGTATCACACCCACAGTGGACTGGAATCACAACCCACCTTTCTTCCGTACCAAATTTACAATTCAAGCCTGAAGACTGTCATTCTCCAGAGGATAGACAAATCCTATGGGAACGTTTGAGTACGCCATATTCTACTCAAATGCAAATGACCGATCCTGAGACCTCCACCATATACCCGAAGTGTTTACAGAAGCTTAAAATGCCCATGTTCTCACCTTCACCCCCCTCACCTCTACCAAATGCCTCGTCCACTTCTATTAACTTAGCCAAATCTTCCCCTACGCTTGGGACCTTACCCATACCCAGTCTAACACACCCGCCTAAGCGACTAGATTTGTCCAAGAATAAAGCCGCCCCACCACCTAGGAGACACACTCAACCCGTGCCTCTATCACAATCAAAACCATCATCGTCATACCTACCTTCCATATTAGGACCTCATCCTTCCACCTTGCACCAATATATCATACCTCCTGCGTTTTCTTCAAAACGATCTACGCCTTCTGCACCCATACAGGGATCAAAGGGTATATCAACATTATCACCCCACGTATCCTGTCCACCCATCAACCCTAAACAAACTCCATCATCAAAGGATTTATTTTCTGTCACTCCCCTTTCTCCGTGGTTGTTTCCCGCTACCATGTCATCTGTAGCCTCATCATCTAACCAGCCGAACGTAGCTCCTGCGCCAAAGAAACCACGTTTAGTGAAAAACACATATCAACACCCCTCGGTTAAACCACCACCCATACAAACTAACCATGCCCAAACATTACCAAAACCCGCGCAATCAATACCCTCATCCTCTTCTGATTTTGACCCACTCAAAGGATCTTACGCCAAAATCCTTGCTATGTTAGTAGATAATGCGACCATTTCCCTACCCCCACTTAGACCTTATGACCCGTCTAAACCTCGGCCTGTAGGTTACGATGAGTCTAAAATCTGCGCTTATCACCGCACACCAGGACATGATGTGGAGGGATGCAAAGCTTTAAAAACCATCCTTCGTCAGTCACCTCTCCTAGATAGAAAGGTTAAGAAAGACAACTTACGAAGGGAGAGACCTTTAGTTTCCATTCCCTCTCCTATACCATCTGTCCCCCGCCTCACCAAGATCTATCATCATTACTGACCCCACCTCTTGAAGACCATGATTTATCCAAATCATCTTCTTCATCTCCGGTCTACGGAGATTAATATGATTAGTGTTGCTACTCAGCGCAGAAAAACAATGAGAAAGCGAAAGTAAGCACACCTGCGCCCTCTCCTTCTCCGTCCAGCATCCCGATTGCACCACCACCCAAAGTGGTTATTCGTGGACCTGCTTACCCCGTCTCTAATGGAGCCGCCCATCGAGCCATGATTAAACAGCTTCACCAATCACCCGTAAAAATGACACTATATGATCTCATTCAGACTTCTGAATCTCATCGACAAGCTCTCGTTGAAATTCTTTAGGGGATCGAGGTCTTACCTAATGAAACCCTGCCCGTTGCCTCCATTCTAACACCCAATCATATTGCCTCTCTCACCAAACAACCCACAACCCCAACCACTTCATCTCTGTACCACAAGCTGCTGCAGTCAGTTTCTCTGAAGATGAAATTGTCGATTTTGGTACAGAAGATCCTGACCCTGCCCTGTTCATCTCAGCTTACATCCGGGACATTCATGTACGTCGTGTTATGATTGATGGGGGTGCTAGCCTAAACATCATCTCTTCAAAAGCTTTTCAACAAATGAATATCCCTTCTAGCTACATGTGTGCCAACCCCATCATGTTGCGGTCATTCAATGACGCTATTACCTCTACCTTAGGCACCGTGATCCTCAACATTCGGGTAGGACCACGTACTTTACCCGAACTCTTCTATGTCCTTGAGGGAGAGTTCCAATATAATATATTGCTGGGTCGTCCTTGGATCCGGGCCATGGGATGCGTTCCTCAACATTACATAGATGCATAAAATTTGAGTATGAGGGAAGTCCTACACCGTAAAAGCTGATCCTCCCCCTTTAAAACTTGTAATATGTTATATCGCACTAACGATGTCTTTGGTACCAATCAAGACACCCGTTCATTTAACCCAACCATCCTCTTCAAATGTACCTCAACCATCCACCTCAACCGCGCCTCGACTTCAACTTGGTGATGCAACCACCGTCGCAAAAACCACTTCCCTTCCCGCAGGCTAACATCCCAACCACGGACCCCTTAGTAGATGTTTTTGAGCGCCTTACGCTGGGGGAGTATCGCCTATATAATGTTAGTTCTTTCCATACCCCATAGGAGTACGGACAGGTACATGCCCATCCTAACTATGACCGTCGTGTGGGGGAAGTAATCTCCTACGGACCACCTCACTGCCGCACTAACCTAACGTATGGGGGTGTCGACGCATCTTCTGTTGCCCCTGAGCCTCCTCTTGGTGTGGTTCCTTTCCAGTCTGATTTTCAATACCTTACCAATCGTCACTTTGCCCTCACCTTCTTGACTCGCTGTGCTTGGAAAGGCTTTGGTTTTGGTCTTTATGAACAAGGCCGACATACGCTCATCCCCATCACCACACGCAAACATAATGATCGTAGTGGTCTCGGTTTTCCTGAAACACCTACACAGGAGACACCTCGTGTCAGTTGTCTTCTGGAAGAAGACGACGTCACCCCTACCAAACCATCATCACCCACTTTGCCATCATCACCCACAGAATCTATAGACCACAATCTATCCCTCCTAACTTTTTTTCATAAATGCTATCTTCATAGGTCCTCTCACTTATCAACGCGATAATGAGGACCCATCTTCTCTTCCCCTTCTGTATCCAGACATGATCGAAGAGGATTCGCCTTTGATTAATGTTGTTGAGTGTCAGGATGACGACTCCATCCTCACTTACCTTGGCGCGGATGATTCTTATATTCAACGAGCCTTACCATCTGAAACCCAAACCATGCTGAACGAATCTACTATAGAAATCAACATCCACACGGAGGAGGATCCTCACATTGTGAAGATCGGACAATCCCTTAACGCATCAGAACAAGTCGCCTTTGCTACTTTCCTCCGTGCTCGCAACCAAGCTTTCGCTTGGTCCTACGTTGACATGCCAGGAATTGATCCTACCATTGCCATCCATAACATCACTCTAAACCCCGATTACAAACCAGTTAAACAAAAATTGAGAAAAATGCATCCTTGCATTGCCCTCTTGGTCAAAGAAGAGCTTCAACGACTTCTTTCTGTTTCCTTCATCTTGCCTATTGACTATCCTCAATGGATTTCTAACATTGTACCTGTCACTAAAGCGACGGGGGGACTTCGGATATGCATGGATTTCCGGGATCTTAACCTCGCTTGCCCTAAGGATGACTTCCCCCTACCTAGCATTGACCAACTTGTTGATCTCACTGCAGGCCATGAGATGCTCTCTCTCATGGATGGCTTTTCAGGATACAACCAAATTTTGGTTGCCCCTGCCGATCAACACAAAACTGCCTTCATAACTCCTTGGGGAACCTTCTGTTACCGTGTAATGCCATTTGGCCTTAAGAATGCTGGTGCGACCTATCAGCGGGCTATGACCTACATTTTTCATGACATTATGCACACTATCCTTGAAGATTACGTCGACGATCTTCTTGGCAAGTCTAAACATCGCAGTGAACATCTCGATGTTTTAACCATTATTTTTGATCACCTGTTGCTTTATTCTATTCATCTTCAACCAAAGAAATGTGTCTTTGGTGTTCTTTCGGGAAAGATTCTTGGTTTTATCGTCTCTTTGCATGGCATCGAGGTCGATCCATCTAAAGTCAAAGCTATCATAGAAATGCCCCCACCTACCAATCTCAAACAATTGCGTAGTTTACAAGGTAAGCTCCAATCTATCCGACGTTTCATCTCCCAACTCTCGGATCGATGTCAACCTTTCCATCACCTCCTTAAGAAGGACATTGATTTTCAATGGAGTGAAGAGTGCCACCAAGCCTTTGAAGCTCTCAAAACTTATCTCTTGCAGCCACCCGTGCTTATCCCACCTCAAGACGACCGCCCTTTCTACCTTTACCTTTCCGCCACTGACCACGCTGTAGGGGCCATGCTTGCACATCATGACTCTGAAAATCGAGAACAAGCTGTTTATTATATAAGTCATACTTTGGTGGATTATGAGACTAGGTATACACATGTAGAAAAGTTGTGCCTAGCCCTATCATTCGTGGCTACCAAGCTCCGACACTACCTTCTGAATCACAAAACTTTCATCATCACCAACACAGACCCCATCTATTACATGTATGCCAAACCTCATCTAAACCAATGCATCGCCCGATGGCTCATGCTCCTCACCGACCTCGACCTTGAGTTCGTCCACCAGAAATCAATCAAAGGACAAACCATCGCAGACCAACTTGCGGAAGCCCCTTTACCTGGGGAACAATTTACCAATTTTATATTCCCCGACGAACTCATCGCCACTCTTTCACTCGGGGAAGAGTCGTATCAAATGACCCTCTTCTTTGATGGATCTAAATGCCAACATGGTGGAGGAGCTGGCGTTGTTCTCGTTCCTCTTGACGCCGAGCCTATGCCTCTTTCATTCCGACTCGATTTCCCTTGCACTAATAATACAGCGGAATACGAGGCCCTTGTTCTGGGTCTCCAGGTTGCGCTGCACTTAGGTATCAAATCTATCAATATTTTTGGCGACTCTCAATTGGTAGTCAATCAAGTTATGGGCATCTACCAATGCAAAAATGAGGAACTTCAAAAATACAAACACTACGTGGATTCGCTTCTAGCCTTATTTACTCACTATTCTATCCAAACCATTCCACGCTCTACTAACAAATTTGCGGATACTATGGCTTGCTTAGCCTCACAAATTCTAGCCTCATCAACTGACTCTGACATTTTTGTCTTGGTCCAACAACTCTTTGCCCCATCTTATTCAGCCCCGGTTGTTTGTACGATAAATATTGTGTCTGCTTTAACTCGCGGATACTTGGTATCACCAATTCCATGACTACCTTACAACCTCTGTTCTCCCTTCTGACCTTACTAATACTTTGGTAAACGTGCTTTTCTTAAACGCGTTTCTCGTTATGTAGTTATGGGGGGACTCCTTTATAAATGTGGCTTTGATGGCATCCTCCTTCGATGTCTCACCGGTGCGGAGATCACCCATACCATCCAACAAGTCCATGACGGTATTTGTGGTGGACATTTTAGTGGCCTTGCCGTGGCCAAACGAATCCTTCGCCTCGGTTATTATTGGCCTACTCTTAATAACGACTGCTATGAATATGTTAAGCGTTGTGTTATGTGTCAACAACATGCCAACCTTCAACATACTCCTAGCCACCCACTCCAGGTCGCTCGAGATCTTTGGCCCTTCTCACAATGGGGTTTAGACCTTATTGGTGAGATTCACCCATCCTCTTCACAACGTCACCGATGGATTATCACAAAGAATCGAATATTACACAAAATGGGTGGAGGCCATTCCACTCATTTCGATCAAAAAGGAAAAAATTGTCGAATTCATTAACCATCACATTATCTGTCATTTTGGTATTCCTCATCGCCTAATAACAGATGCTTCACGCCAAAAGAACATCTAGCTATCTAAATTATATATAGACTGTTCCCTCGAAGGACAGCTATATGCCAAATTATTGTTGCTATTATATATAGACTACTCCCCCGAAGGACAACTATGCACTAAAATCATATCTGCTACTATAAATAGACTGCTCCCTCGAAGGACAACTATACACAGTCAGCCTTTATCAGAAGCTTCTCGCATTGATCAGCTTCGTGAAGACCTCAAGAATAGCACAATCAATATCCCTTGTAGACTTCCCGCATCGATCAGTCTATATTCAGTAAAATAAAAGCCTCATTCAAAAAGAACTTTTTGGGTCATGGACTTGTCTATTTAGGGTAGGTTCTCTTTCGTCAGAACACTCACTTTGTAATAAATTCTCTGTACCTCAGCTATATCATCCACCTCACCTCACCATTTGTTTCAACTCAAGGGACGTAACGTACACCCGATATATTGTGATCATACAACTCTTTTCACCTATGGACTTCTCGTCTATGCACGGTACCTAGGGCTTCAAGCTCATTCTACGTTTGGTGGTTTGTTTAGCTCTTTTCACCTACGGAGCACTCTTTCCGCTTTGCCTCGCATCTAGGATTGTGTGTTGATCTTAATCAGGACATGGTTCCCTACCACTTGGGTAGGCTAACTTTCGCTTCCCTTATACCTTTTACAACATCACCAATTCATTTCCGACACCAACAACCTTACCTTACCAATATTAATATCAATATTCTTACCAATCAACCAATTGCCTAAACCGTACCAAATTTCCTGAATTCGCCTCTCCCTGATCCTAAGGGAGAACTACATCGGTCTGAGGCCCCTCCTTGCTTTGTGCAATGGGCTATGTAGGCAGCACTTCGGAGACATAGGGTCTCCCAAGGTTAGCTCGACCATCCCCTACCATAACCTATCATGTGTGGTAAATATAAATATTTTTGTGTATTTCTATTTAATCACATTCCTCTTTATCCTTTTTCAAAACAAAAAAGTCAAAACGAAAACATTCTTATTATTATAACTCAAATCAACATACATATTCAGTTTTATTTTAGATGTTAAACAAATACATCTTCTCTATCATCGACACGCAGGTCAGTACTCTTATTTATTCTTATACCTTGCTAACATTTATTTAGACCCTCACGCCTCATCCCGAACTAGGTGATGATCGTGATCGTCGACCCCTCTCGCCAGACCTCTCTATCCTCAATGGTACCACGGCTATTGGTACCGCCCACTGATCTACCAATCTCTCCTGTAACATATGAATACGCCCTCTCGCATGGAGGACTCCAGCCTCTAGTCTCTCCGCCCGTGACTCCGCAACCACTAACGATCCTCTTGTCTCATTCACCTGCGTTTGGAGCTGCTGAACCAAACACTGCAGACGATCCCTCTCTGCTGTAATCACCGCTATGTCAGGATGATCACGTACACCTCACAGTTCTGCTACCCACCATAATCTATAGGCCTCTGTCGTTCCTGCATCCATTACCCTGCGATCGGCTGCTACCTCTTCAGGCCCTTCTGGAGGTGTTGGCTGGGGAGGTGAGAATACTGCCTCTGCATCGATCCTCATATAGGGTCTATAAGCCTGGGGTATATCCTGCACAAATCCAAATTGTCGCCGCACGCGATCTAGAGGAATCCTCTCATACTCACCTGGCCTGTGCCCTGTGATCCACCTCAATCGCTCTACACCCCTCAACTCCTCAGCTATATTCTCTGTTACCATATAGTTTCCGTAAGGCCGCCAACAGATATCCGCAATCGTCACTCTCTCCCATACCTGCCTATAATACTCAAAGTCATCCGTCACGGCCTGGGATCTTGCCTCCTGTTCTGTCTGGACCCATCGTCTGAATCCCAACCTCTGTACTCCGGTTTCTCCTAACTGGATGGATCGGCCTACTGGTCGCACACAAATAATGTGCTCATAGGCCCAACAGTGTAATAAGTATGAACAATCCAGTGTCGTTCTGTGATTTCACCTACAAGCCCATAAACCCCTGTATAGCTCCGCCAAATATGCAGGTGCCCATGCAAACGTCACGTTCCTTTCTATCATCTCCCAAATAACACACATCAATGCCTTTGGAAATCTTCCCCTTCTGCCCTCGGTAATGCATAATACCCTACCGCTATCATTAAAATTACTGCTAACCTTGTCTCCTCAGGGTGTGCTGCATACATTATCCCATACGTAAATGACAAACCTCGTTGTGTTAAGTCTCATGCGTATGGACCAAATACTGCTGTTATCGCTCCCCGTGCCGCGCTAGGTAATGCCTGATATACTGGTTTTCCTGTAATTGGGAGTCTCAAAATACGGAACACATCTTCCAATGTTACTGTCATTTCCCCTGTTGGCAGATAGAAGGTATTTGTCTCAGGATTCCATCTCTCAATCAACGCCTGTAACATAGCATGGTTACGTGTGATTCGTGAATAATAGCGGATTCCACTTAACCCCAAACGATTTATCAATGTCCATTCAGCTGGCGTTACATCCGCTCGGATTCGTGACAACAGACTACGTACACTATCATTCATCCTCAACCCTGCCTCTGCCTGCATACATCCAAATAACAAAAAACCATTCAATTCCTCCAATCCCCGGTTTTTTCTCAAATTCTGGAAATTCCTACAGCAACCGGTATCGTTTACAGCTAACCGGTACCGGTTGAGTAACCAATACCGGTTATCCCTAACCGATATCGGTCCCTGTTACTTTCATACACCTTGCCCGAACAACCACCTACGACAATAATTTGAGCATTTATTCCTTTCTATACCTACAAACATACCTGAAACCCCTGATCACCTACCCCGTAACACTTACAACCCTTTCTATCATGTTTTCTTTTTCATATCTACCCACTTAATCTCTTATTCATAACACATGCAAAAATCAAATCACAACCAAAACGTTTACCTCTTGGGTTGCAGTAGCTTGAGGTGGCCCTTGTCTTCCCTCTTGTCCCTGCCTACTTTGGATGTTTCTCCTCATCCTGCCATTATCACCACCTTTTTCAAACCTGCCTTTCTGTCTTCTGAATCTCAGATCACAATCACTTTCCCTGTCTCTTTACTCCTAATCACTCAAATCTCTCATGCAAATACCTGTCTCAGTCGTCAAAAAGCGTCGCGTTCACGTATTTAACTCTTGCATGGCTCTAAAAATAAGAACTTAAGTTGCCACCCTAGCTTTTTTATTTTTAGAAAAGCTCATACCTAAATAACCGGTATCGGTTATGTAACCGATATCGGTCTACTATCTACCGACGTCGGTTATCTAACCGATATCGGTTATAGACCTATCTTTTTACAACATGGTTCTTTTTCTTCATTTTCTACCTAATTTTTTGTCGCGCCCGCCCTTTTTCCTGCATAACAACACCATTATCCATATTTCTCCATCCACCACACATATCATTACAATGTCCATAACATCATCTATTTTACAAAAACAAACAAACCATCAACTAAGTCACATCTACACAAAACCAAAAACTCATCATTTGGATCCAACTCATCAGATACATATATAACAATGTCACAAAACCAGCCCAAAACATGCAACATTTCATCATATAACATGTCATCCATATATACGTGCAAAAACAAAAACATCAACATCATCCATATATCAACATGTCAACTAAACTCATCCTACATTCTATATCACAAACCATCGACAAAATACTTATTTTTGAACCTTTGCATGTGGATCAAAACATCATCTCTATATATATATACAAATTTTCAAATATACTGATGTGCCTGCATCGGGGCCTCTGTGATCTCATCATACAACTAAGCCGGCACGCAGGCCGCAATAACTATCCAAAATCTCGACTCGGCTCACAGGCCGGTCCCTCATATCAAAAATATACTCGGCTCGCAGGCCGGTATCAAATATACAACCCGTACTCGACTCGCAGGCCGGTATATAATGAATAAATGAATCCATACATGAATAAATGACGGCACGCAGGCCTCTATCAACACAACCGGTTCGCAGACCGGTGCCCATGTCCCTATACAAAAACTATGTGGGGATCCCTCAGCTCTCCCCACCACCCTCAGCACCTCTCCCTGCTGGTCCCTGCGGTGCCTCTCGCCTCTTGCCTGTAACGAACACATTGGTTGTGGCTACACCTCCCTACGATCTCTGACTATGTGAGGTCTCCACTCGGTGAGCCACATACGGCGATACTCGGCTCCGGTACTATCAAGGACATCCTGATAGTACCGGGCCTCCTCTCACCTCCATGTATCTATCCTGTGCCACTTGTCAGTCTTTGGGGTGGCCTGGACTCCTACCGCCAGTACCCCTTGTGCTGTCTTGGTGGTGCACATGTGGTGTCTTCTTTTTGGTGGTGGTATCTATACACTGTGCTGTGGGTACGTGCTCTGCTTGGTACTCTTTGCTGCTGTGCTCGTGCTTGAGCTCAGGCTAGCTGCCCCTGTAAGACCCCTATCTGTGCCTGTGCAGCAGCAAGCTGCCCTGTAATAACTGCACCTGGCCCCTGAGCTGATCTCTCTCTGCCGTCACCGCTGCCAAGTCTGGCTGTGCGGGCTGTGCTACCCTCGCCGCTCTCTGACCAGCCCACCAAACCCTGTATGCTCCCGTGCACCCAGCATCATCTACGCCATCATCTGCTGGCCTCTCTGCAACCCAATCTGGATCCAAGGGCTGTGGTGCAGGTAGTGGGGCCTCTACATCATCCCTCCTGTACTGAGGGAAGGGAGGTGGCTCGTCCTGTCGCAGCCCCATCTGCCTGCGTACCCTCTCTAGGGGTATCCTCTCGTACTCTCCCGGCCTCCGTCCTGCTATCCAGAAAGTGTCTTTGGATCCAGCGGCGTAAGTACTCTCGGCCTCCTCTGTGTGGGTGATGACCTCTGTAAGGTCTCCATATGATGTCTACCACTGTCAGGCCCTCTAATAAATGTCTATAATACACCACATCTCACCCTGCAAGAACTACTCGTGGCTGCCCCATGACCCCCAACCACCTCTGAAAGCCATATCTGTATATGACTTTGTGGCCACTAGGCATTGGGGTAACCCTCTTGCTTTGATGCATATGATGTGCTCATATGCCCAACAATGCAGCAAAAATGTCGAACAGATACCGAATCGCCTCATCCGGCGATAACCCCGAGCTCTGTAGCCGCACTGCACCCGGATACTGCTGGTGCCCACGCATATAAGTATGCTCCTCAATCATCTCAAGCAACACCCCCATCAACGCCCAGTGGAAAGCGGCCTCCCTCTCGAGTCCGGGAGGCGAAGGTGTGATCCCAATCATCATCGGCATAGCCGGTAGTGTCTCGTGTCGATGCGCACGGTACATGTCACCATACCCAATGCTCGCGCTGTGATAGGTAAGTAGCGCGGCTGCATCTCCAAAAACCTGTAATATGCTGTCCATGGCAGTCTCTGAATCTACCTGGAAGACTACCTCTCCCTCGATAGGTAGTCGAAGGATGCGATACACATCCTCCAACGTGATAGTCATCTCCCCAGTCGGGAGATGGAACACATTGGTCGCCGGATCCCATCTCTCGATGAGGGCGACCATCAGGCTGTGATCTCTCTCTATCACTCTGTACCTCTGGACTCCACTGAGTCCCACCTCGCGCATGATCACCCAGTGAGCTGCGGACACATGTGGTCTCATCCACACCAACAGCGGGGGCATCCTATCCCGCATCGTCAACTGCTGACGTGCCTGCAAAACCAACCCACATCCTTAGACCTACTCTTTCTCACAACATCTACTTTACCCTCTAAACCCCCTTTTATCCCCCGACCACACCCCAACTCTATACCACCCCCCTCTAGCACCCTACCTTCAACTACCCAAACCCCTACCCGACCCAAAGCCCAAAACCAAACCCACACCCATACAAACCCAACCCAAACCCATCCCATCCAAAACCCAACCCAACCCAAAGCCCATACCCACCCAAAACCCAAACCAAACCCACAACCCATACAAACCCAACCCAAACCCATCCCACCCATACCAACCCAACCCAAACCCACACCATACCCAACCCAAACAAACCCACACACACCCCGCAACCAACACCCCAAACAAAACAAAACCAAAACCAAAACAAAACAAATGCACTCAAAACAAAACAAAAAAACAAAATGCCAACCGACGCCGGCCGATATACGACCGACGCCGGTCAAGCCCAACGCACCCTGCCCACAAAATTTGCGACCGATGGCGGTCGCTTAGCAACCGACATCGGTCGCTGTATTTTCCCGGAGCCGAACCCCCGCGCGGCCCCCGCCCATATTTTTCCATTTTTATACTTATCTACCCACCCAAACACCATAAAACCTACCCACCCACCGAATTGCCCTATTTTACCCCTCTATCCTCTTCGTTTTTCAAATTACGTCAATTTACTCATTATTTCCTAAAAAATGTAAATTCCTACCCAAACCCCCAATTTCGCTTAATACCATTCAAATGCACAAAATAAAGAGTTCCGAGCCTACCCGTATGACGACACGTCGTCGTGGTGGGATGGGTGGTGGTGGTCCAGCTGGTCCAGCCCCACCTGCTCCTCCTGCCTGTGCCATGGCTCCAATTCTGATCTGCTGGGTCCCTGGCCAATCAACTGCTGCCTCCTCCTCACTCGGGCCCGCAAACAACTCACTCCTCCAGCAAAATAGCTCCACCTCACTCAATAAAACCTCCAATCTCAACTCTCCACGTCAGACAAATCAATTTGGTTTTCAAATAACAAAAGTGACAATGACAAGCCGTATTTTTCTTTTTATAGGTTTTTCGCCCATAACCGATATCGGTTTTATTTTGCCCTAATGAACCGGTATCGGTCCCTTAACCGATATCGGTCATGTAGAATCGACATCGGTTTTTCTTCCAACTTTCCCCCAATTTTTTTACCCTTATTTACCATTTGCCCCTTTTTAACCACATATCACCTATATCCACCTTTGCTGAACACCATTTGTTTACCTATTCGGCCCGACCCAAGGCCTCACCCTACCTATTCGGCCCGACCCAAGGCCTCAACCTACCTATTCGGCCTGACCCAAGGCCTCAACCTACCTATTCCGCTCGACCCAGGCCTCAACCTACCTATTCGGCTGACCCAAGGCCTCAACCTACCTATTCGGCCCGACCCAAGGCCTCAACCTACCTATTCGGCCCGACCCAGGCCTCAACCTACCTGTTCCTATTCGCCCGACCAAGGCCTCAACCTACCTGTTCGGCCCGACCCAAGGCCTCGCCCTACCCATTTGGCCCGACCCAAGGCCTCGCCCTACCTATTCGGCCCGACCCAAGGCCTCGCCTACCTATTCGGCCCGACCCAAGGCCTCAACCTACCTATTCGGCCCGACCCAAGGCCTCAACCTACCTATTTGGCCCGACCCAAGGCCTCAACCTACCTATTCAGCCCGACCCAAGGCCTCAACCTACCTATTTGGCCCGACCCAAGGCCTCGCCCTACCCATTTGGCCCGACCCAACGCCGCAACCCTCACCATCCGGCCTGACCCAAGGCCTTACCTTACCCATCCATTGGGCCCAAGGCCGTACCACTTCGATACCTCGCCCAACATCAACAACATATACTTTTATCCACCCATCATGTAGCTTTTTGTTCCATCGAGCTCACCTGTTCGTGTTTTAGCATGATTAGGGTCCTTGACTTGATCTGTCGACCAACTTTGCCTGAGACCTGAGGCCGTGACGTTTATCTCAACCAAACCAACCATTTGAGTGTACTTGCCGAACATGCCTAAACGTTCTGTACCTTACCTATTATATACCACGGAGCTACTTCCTATGCCTTGGATACCGAGATTATATCACCTTTGTTTGGATAAACTATCGACCTTTGCCTATGCCTTTCTTTGGTTTGCTCGTCAAATCATGTACCCTAGTTGTACTATTGCATTTTACCATGCATCTTCTTCCTTGGACCTACCCCACCATCTTACCATCCCCTCTACCCCATTTACCCTTTATCAACCCTATCCCCGATTTCCCCTTCGCTCAATCATGCTGCTAGATTTGAGGGGGATTACCTATATCCTTAACGGAGAAACCACTTCATATTATTGTCAGTGCTGCGACTTTACAAAACAAGCTACACGACAATAAGGGCTAATGTAGACACCAAATTCGTGTCTTACGACCCTTGTGACCCACATCCCATTTCGTAACCTAACCTCATTACCTAAACCTTACACAATTATTTATTAATTACCTTGTAATTGATAAATCCACCATCACCTTACCCTTACCTCATTTTGCCACCTCATCATGACCTAGCCCTAACCCTAAACTAACCTAATTAAGACCTATGACTTGGTCTAGACTCACATCCATAACTAATGCCTCCTTACTGCACCCAAAACCGACCTTTTAGCCACTTGACCAAGCCCATGGCGATCTCTCGGGAGAAAAGCGGGGAAGGTGGGCTATTTTACTAAAAATAGCCTACTTTTTCCTTACCGATGCCGGTTCTACTCGACCACCGCTCGGTTACATAACCGCCATCGCTCCTGTAAATGGCCTCCCAAACCAAAAACAAAGGATTGAAAATTCATTTTGGGATCAAAGGAAAGGATTTTTGAATCAACAGAGATCATTGGGAGCGAAAAACAGAGTCCAGATCTTCACTTGACCGAGCGAGAGCGAGTGAAGAAACCGAAAGTGTTTACAAAGAAAGGAGATCAACTTGCATCTTTGTCAAAACCAAGTAAGTCACATCTTGCATGTCCTCTGTTATAACATTTCTTATGCTCTTTGAATCACAGTCCTCCTAAATCCATTCTTGGATCCACTACCCAACATGCATATTACCTCTAACTATCATTCATCTACCTCTCATCACCTTATTTCCTAATACCACCTATATACAGCCTTACAAACAACACAACTACCCCACAAAGCAACTAACCTACAGATCCTAGAACCCACCGGTATCGGTTATCAGTAACCGGCATCGGTTATCAGTAACCGGCATCGGTTCCTCCGATCAAAACCAGAAAACCAGCCTTTCCCCTACCCAGTTCAACGAAGCAACTTAATTGATATTTTACAGTCTTTTGTGTTAATTCATATTAGCAGGGAAACTGACCACCTTCGAAAGGAAGTTTTATATTTCCTGGGCCCAAGGCAGTTTCCTCATTTATTGTCTAATCAAAATCTTGTGGTCTTGTGTTCTTATTTGCAGGTAGTCCTTCCAAGACAAAAAGGAGTTCTTTGTAGTCAGCCTGATCTTTCTCTACGGTACGCGCACACCATCTCGACATTCTACAGGTATTCCTCCTAGCCCCTAACCTTATCTGTTTCTAAAAGGAAAGAAACATTCCGATTGAAACACTTATTTTCCGAAAGTGTAAATATATCATAAAGAAATCAATACAGAAGGACTTTCCATTCTTTGTCTATCTGATCTCTGTTATTCCTAAGCTTTCATTTATTTTCTTTGTGAAGATCATTTGTCTCAAGTTTGTTAGTCTTACCGATTGCATACTCTTCAACTTTGCAAGCCTGGTGATCTTGTATAACCAAGAAGGAACTTTGTGTCCTTGATTAATGAATCTGTGTTATGTTAAGAAACTTTGTGTTCTAGCAGATGTTATTTACAGAACTTTGTGTCTTTGAATTCCATCTTATTTATCCGATACAAATGATCTTGTTTCAATTTACTGTGACTTCGCATACATAAAGAATTACTCTGATATCTATAATTCTGCATGTTGCCTTTCTGCTCTTTCCCATACTCTCATTTCCTCAGTCCTTTTGTAATTGATGATCTTTATAGAAAACACTTTAGTAATATCCAAGTTTAATCAAAAAATCGTATCTTGTATATTTGTAAATAGGTCTATTTCTGAATAAGGGAACCTCTCCCATTAAAGAGGAGGGACTTCTTGTCCCATTTGTTGCTCTTCTTAAAATTCCTATTTGACGACCAACAGGTTTTGGCGACTCACTTAGGGAAAATCATATTCCAGTTCGTAATTTTTTCGATCATCCTTTGATCTGGCAACTCCGTGTTTTACTCGAGGAGGAGGGCCCTTGGTATTGAAGATTCTCGGTTTCAGCTTTTGGAGCAGCAAGGTTTTCCTTTCCTTGAACAAATAAGGACTCGTTAAACAAGCACTCCACTTGTTCAAGACGGAATTCCCATAGGTGGTTTTTCTTGAGCCGACTAGCCGTAATCTTCAAGCTTTGATTCTTGTTGGTGTTGCAGTCCCTCTCCAAGCCGTTTTTCCAAGAATGGTGGCACCATTACCATGGGGTCATTGTGTCGGGCCCCTTGCTCTTCCTCAGCCTTTGCATGAGTTACCCAGAGGTAACTGGAAGAACTTCCCCAAATTCAAAGGCGATGGCAAAGTGCATCCTGATGAACACATCGCAGCCTTCATTGTTGCATGTGGAGTTCTGGGAGTCGAACATGAAGACGTCTCCGTGAGACTGTTCGTTGAGACTTTGCAAGATAGTCTTTGCTGATTGGTTCTACCACCTTCGGCTAGTGTTATCACCTCTTTGGGACACAATGAGAACTCAATTCAAAAACCATTTCAAGCCGGCGGAAGATGTACATGCCTTGCTAGCCCAAATCTCTCGAGATAAAGAAAGATTCACAAGAGCCCATGAGAGAATTTGTGGCTGATTCCACAAATTGATCAATAAAATTTGCACTTACCCGACATGTTGAGCAAATTCAAAAATGTTTCTTCCTAAATGCTCAATCGCCCAAAATTAGTTATGCACTAAGAAGGGCTAATCTCACAACATTGTTCGAGGATCAAACCCTCGCTATTAGTATTGAGGACGACTTGATCATGTCAGGGAAGTTGAGAAGAGACCCTTCCAAATCTAAGTCTGCTGCTTCTTCCTCTTCCACCCCTGGGCCTAATACTGATCCATTAGTTCAAAAACTTACAAATGATCTTCTTGCCATAAAGAAACAATTAGCTCAGCATGCTCCTTATGCAGACGTTCCAAGGAGAAATTTCCAGCCCAGAAATCGTTTGCCTGCTTCTCAAACAAGACTAGCACTTGAAGGACCTCCTGTTAAGGTTCCTGTGAATGCGACCTACGAAGTTGAGGAACCAGATGATGATGAAGATAACGAAGCTTGCGAGGAGCTCGTTGAAGAAGAAGATGAAGCAGATGAACTTGAGGGATCTCGAGTTAATTTCTTCACCACTGAAGGCACTGATGATGGTGATGACTATGATGAAGTAGTAGCGGACATGAATAGTGAATTGTTCGCTGTCATGACTCAAGAGCAGACAAGTCGGAAGGAGAAAGTGACATAGCCCATCAAGAAATCTAAGGAGTAGTCGACAACTATTCCTATGGTTACAAAAAGAGGATCTCCTATCCCTACCTCATCTACACCAAAGGTGAGTCATGTTAGTTCTGCTTCAAAATTTTCTCCTTCTTTTTCTCTTAAAGTTGATAAGCCTAGAATTTCAAATGATGATGGCCCGTCCACTTCTGGGTCTTTTGATATTATTGATCATCTGAAAAAGACTAAGGTTCAAATCTCAGAGGCCAGTATTATCAAACTCATCCTAAAGCTTTTGCCAAAATGATTCAATTTGTTAATTCCCATTCCAAAACCACCTCTAAAGGTCTTTTACCTACTCCTTCTTCTACGCCACAACCTAGTCTGGTAGCTGTTGTCACCTCACCTAATGACAAGATTAAACCATTTTATGTGACACTTCTTATAGCTGGTCATAGGCTCAGTAATTGTGTCATTGACTCAAGAGCCTCAGATAATGTGATGCCTGCTAAAGTAGCTCATGCTTTAGGCCTGACCCTCACACACACGTATGGATCTTGTTACTCCATGGAGAGTAAAGAAGTGCCCCTAGTCGGAAGAATTAAGGATGCACAAGTGGCTTTTGCTGCTTTGCCTGAAAAGAGAGTTTTGGCTACCATCTTAGTTGCAGATATTCCTCCTTCATACGGGATGTTGTTAAGTAGGAACTTTTGTAAGGACGTAGGTGGAGAAATCCAAATGGACTGGTCACATGCGCTCGTGCCTGTTAATAGACAAATGAAGAAGTTGCTGCCTGAGAAGCAATCTGAGTATATTGTGCAGAAAACGGATGATCCTAAAGCACAAATACTCTATGAAGATATGGGTCATGGTAACTACATGATTATGTCCCCTGATGAAATCCAACTTCCCAGAGTGTCACCTAAAGATCCTAACGGGGTTTGGATTTTAGAGTTTGATGGAAGTTGTTCCTTAGGCTGGTTACGGAGCCGGTGTCTGCTTTGGTGTCACTGAAGGTAGCCTTCATCCTTTTTCATTTAAGTTGCGGTTCAAAAATACAAATAATATAGCGAGTATGAAGCTCTCATTCTTGGGTACTGCAGTGGCCAAAGAACAAGGTGTAAAGAATCTTCGGCTCATGGTGATGTAGAGTTGATTGTAAAGCGGTCAGAAACCTTTTTCAAGTAAAAAATGGAAGACTAAAACATTACCGGAATCAGGTTTGGGATTCCATTGAATTCCTTGATGCTTTCTTTATCAAAGCAGTACCTAGGGAAAAGAACAGTAGGGTTGATTCACTAGTTGTCTCAGGGTCACTACTGATTCCTCATCCTGATTTCTCTCAAGACAAGTTCACCATTGAGATGATTCATCGGCCTAGTGTACCTGATAATACCAATAACTGGAAAGTTTTCAATGATGATCATCACTTGCTTTCTTTCCTTGAACTCAAGGGTAATTTGAACAAGCGTATTTTGAGGGAAGTGACAACTTTGCCTCGTGAGAGTGTGCCCTTTGACAAAGCTGTCGCCCGAGGGAAGAAACGCAGTCGGGATGGTTGCATTAAACTCAAGGGGAATAAGATTCCTAAAGGATTGGTAAGCTTAGAGGAACTATTTGATAAACATGACAGGTATGTGAAGTCTAGAGCTTCTACTGGACCTCAACAATCAGCTGAGTATGACAAGATTGATATTGGGAGTTCTACTGACCCTAAGCTCATGAACATTGGAAAATGTTGCACAGCATGAGAGAGAGGAGAAAGTAATTGCTCTTTTAAATAGGTATAAGGATGTTCTTGCTTATTCTTATGAGGATCTAAAAGCCTTCAAGCCAAAAGATATGCAGCATTCTATCCCTCTCAAACCAGGAATTAAACCTTTTAAGCAGAAACAGAGGCAGTATAATCCCAAAATAGCTGACACCATCTTTCAGGAAATTCAGAAGTTGTTGAAGGCTAAAATCATTTTTCCCATTCACCATTCAACATGGATTGCAAATATTGTGCCTGTTAGGAAGAAAAATGGTGAGATCCGCATCTGTGTTGATTTCAGGAATCTGAATCAGGCTTCTCTGAAAGATAATTATCCTTTGCCTATGATGGATCAAGTATTGCAAGCAGTAACAGGATCTGAGATGTTATCCATGCTTGATGGATTCTCGGGATATAATCAGGTAGAGGTTGATACTGTAGATCAACACAAAACAGCTTTCACTACTCCTTGGGGTACCTTTGCTTACAAGAGAATGCCTTTTGGGCTTATTAATGCTGGTGCCACTTTCCAGAGAGCTATGGATCTGGATTTTGGAAGTTTGAAAGGGAAGTGTATTGTCATATATCTTGATGACCTGACAGTATTTTCCAAGACAAGAGCGGATCATTTTGATCACCTAGAAACAGTTCTGCTAAGATGCAGAGAGCATGGGATTTCTTTGAATCCTAAAAATCATCTTTTGTGTCACAGAGGAAAGTTATTAGGGCACATCATTTCCAAAGATGGTATTAAGATTGATCCTGAATGAGTACAAGCTATCCAGCAAATTCCTCTCCCAACAAGTAAAAAGGGCATGCACTCTTTCTTTGGTAAGATCAATTTTTTAAGAAGATTCATCCCTGATTTTGTAGAGTTAACTTTGAATATTTCTCAGATGATGAAAGGGAAGCAAACATTCGGTTGGTATTCTCGAAGGAAAGGAATCCTTTGAAGGTATCAAGAGAGCTATCACTAAAAGTCTGTTTTAGCTTTGTCTGATTTGACAAAGATTTCATCATCTATTGCTATGCTACAGATAATACCTTGGCTGCTGTGTTAACTCAAGAAGACTCTAATGAACATGAAATCCCAATAGTGTTCATGAGCTATATTTTGAAGGATCATGAGTCGAAATACACCATGATGAAGAAACATGCTTTTGCGGTGGTTAAAGGCATCAGTAGTTTCGCTTTTACATCCTCAACTCTCATTCCATGGTATTGGTCCCAGATACAACTGTCAAGTCGATTCTCACACAGCAAGAATTTGGATCCAAGAGAGGGAACTGGGTTGCTAAGGTCCAAGAGTATGACATTGACATCAAACCGACCAAGCTGGTTCATGGAAAAGGCCTTTGTGAGCTCATTGCTGAAGGAGCCAAACATGAGTTGCTGGAGGAGAAAGTTGACCTTCCTACCGTTCTGTTCCTTAGCTCAGTTGATGAATGGTATGCTGACATCACCCATTTTCTCACCTATGGGGAATGCCCCTCTCATTTAACTACCAAAGAAAAGAGGACTGTTAAATTGAGGTCAGCGCAATATGTATTGTGGGAAAACGCCTTGTTCAAGCGTGGGTTAGATGGGAGATTTTTGAAGTGTGTGGACAAGGAACAACAGAGAAAGTTTCTCTCAGCTTTTCATGATCAGGCATGTGGAGGGCACTATTCATCAATGGTTACAGCTCATAAGATACTCCGTGGAGGATACTACTGGCCTTCCTTGTTCAGAGATGCATCCAAGTGGGTGGATAAATGTGAGGCTTGTCAGACCTTTGTGGGAAGACCTAAATTGGCTTCTTTGCCTCTCAAGCCAGTTGTGATTGAGGAACCATTTCAACAGTGGGGTTTGGACTTCATTGGAACACTTAATCCTACTTCTAGTGCTGGTCACACTCATGTGCTAACTGCCACTGACTATTTCACCAAATGGGTAGAAGCTATTCCAGTCAAGAGTACTACTTCTGAAGTGGTGTGCAGCTTCATTAAAGAGAACATCTTGGTAAGGTATGGTGTACCTAATAAGATTGTAACAGATAATGCTTCGAATTTCTCTTCAACTGAGATAATGGATTTCTGCTACGGGTATGGCATCTCCCTGGCTCATTCTTCAGATTATTACCCCCAGGGAAATGGACAAGCAGAATCCACTAACAAAAATCTGGTGACTATTATAAGGAAGTTAGTAAATGAGTCTCAACGAAACTGGCACAAGAAGCTCTACGATGCTCTTTGGGCAGACAAGATTACACCAAAGAGAGCTATTAGAATGTCTCCTTTTCAAGTGGTATATGGAGTAGAAGCTCAACTGCCAGTAACAGTGGAATTGCCAGCCTTGCACCTAATGAAGGCCATTGAAGATACTAGTTTCAGAGATGCTTTGGACAAGAGAATTATGTACCTGCACAAACTGAATGAGGATAGATTGGTGGTTGCTGATAGGATATCTGTTCACCAGAAGAAGGTTAAGGTCTGTTTGATAAGAAAGCCGAGTTCGAGAGATTTCAAGTTGGAGAAATCGTGTTCTTATGGGATAAAAGGCATGAACCTCGGGGCAGCCATGGCAAGTTTGATTCCCTGTGGCTCGGACCTTTCAAGATCAGACACTTTGCTGGTGAGAATTCCTTTTATCTTGATTACATGGATGGTTCTTCTCTCCCACTTCCTTATAGTGGGCAGTATCTCAAGTTGTTCAAGTCCTAGGTGATTAGGAAGTCCCTTGTATATTCTGTACAGTGTTTTTGCTTTTCTTTCTTTTTGTTTTGGTGTGTTGCCCTCTGTTTTGATCTGCTTTTTGACTCCGTTGCCCAATGGATAAGGTACTGGTCTGCTTCCCCTAAGTTTGTCTAAGTTCTTGCCTTGTCTCATTCCTTGAATTTATGCCAAGTCATCCCCAGAAGGAGCCAACTGTTGTCCACTCAAAATTCCCTGCTCTGATGAAAGTAAAAAATTTCAAAATTTTGAGTTTAAGTGTTTTCTCTAATGTACCGAAGTCATGAAATTGAGAAAATCCATAGTTTTGGGTCATTTTGTATGTATTTCGGGCCTGTCGGACATTTTTGTCCCGCGTGTCCCAAGTTCCGAAGTGCGCTCTGTTCCCCGATCGGCCGAAATCCCTAAAGTTGTTCCATTTTCGGGCTGTCGAGCTTTTCGTCCCATGTGTCCCAAGTTCGAAGTGTGCTTTGTTCCCCGATCGGCTGAAATCCCCGAAGTTGTTCCATTTTTGGGCTGTCGAGCTTTTCGTCCCAAATGTCCCAAACTTAACGTGCGAGCTATTCAACTTTCAGATGAAACACCCGAATCTGCGTGCCAGCGCGTCTTCGTCCCGAATGTCCCAAACTTCTCTCGGACCTATTGTAACATTTTCACCCGAACCGCCCGAGTCACGTACTTCAGATCTTTTTGTCCCAAGTGTCCCGAATGGAATTGTGCAAGTTGTTCCATTTTTGGCTGTTTCACCCGAACCGCGTACTTCGCACTTTCATGTTCCAAATGTCCCAAAGTTAATTCTGCAAGTTGTTCCATTTTCGGATGAAACGCCTGAACTGTGTACTTCACGTACTTGTGTTCCAAATGTCCCAAACTTTTCCAGACTCATTGTCACCTTTTTGGCGAAACACCCAAACCGCATCCTTCGCGCGTTTCGTTCCAAATGTCGCAAAATGCATTTGTGTGTCTTCTCCCTGTTTCACCCAAATCGGCCGAGCCGCGTGTTTCGCGCATTCGCGTCTCACATGTCCCAAGTGAACCAAATTCCATTCATACTTAGTTTTTCCCGCTCTACCCGAATATGTTATTTTTCAAACTGATAGATATGAATTTAATGCGCATTGATCACCCTTCTCTCTCCTCAACGGCTATAGAATGAGCAAGCCACCTTTGTAATTCTTACATTGTTTCCATGCTACCCTTGCTTGAACCCTTGCAACCTAATTCCCTGCGCGTGTATCCCTTTTCTCTATAATTCCTCCCCGAATTTAGGTTGTGGCTCTGATACTATCAATATCATGGATAAAGAGCTCAAACTCTGGAGCAGTTGCATAGTAGACCTCCGACTCATGGGACAGGCAGATGAGAACATTTTACTGGCGAGTAAAGTCTTTGATGATGCAAAGGACAATCTGTCAAAGTCCTGGGTCTACAGTGTGGAGTGGAAGATCAAAGTCCTGGAGGAGGCTTTGGGAGAACTAAAGAATAGTCGGCGAGAAGGCGTGAAGCTTCAAGACACTGGTTGTCTCTGCTTTCAAGGATATTCATTGTCATCTTCAAGATGAAACTTCTGGTGTGTCCCTTTCCTTGCAAGAAATCAAAGCTCAATTCAGAGCTTATGTCAAAGATAATCTATTCAAGGAAAGCTCAATCTCCAAAGAGAAAATGAAGGAAATATGCTCTCTTCAATCTGCCGTTGGAGAAGAAAATAAAGATTATCATACTCATGTCAAGTTTGATAAAGAGATGGAGAAGTGCCTTGGTTTTTGGACTCAGTCTACAGCCAACACATCAGTCCCTCGTGGCAGAGACATAGCTGAGGTGTTAAAGAAATTTAGATAGCGGATTCTAAAGTTAGTGGGTCCCTCTCAGTGACTGGCCACCTGTCTTCTTCCCCATTCTTTTCTCTTCTTCCCTTTCTTTTCCATTTTCTTTGTAATAGGTTGAGGTACTGCGATTAGCGGTCCTTAACTATTCTTTAGTTAAAAGAAACGGTTACGAAGAGTAACTGAATTGTAAGCTATATAATGGCCTTCTTTACACCATTTGAAAAGGGAGGAAGAACTTGGCTTATTTTCCTAAAAGTGTAAATATATCATAAAGAAATCAATACAGAAGGACTTTCCATTCTTTGTCTATCTGATCTCTGTTATTCCTAAGCTTTCATTTATTTTCTTTGTGAAGATCATTTGTCTCAAGTTTGTTAGTCTTACCGATTGCATACTCTTCAACTTTGCAAGCATGGTGATCTTGTATAACCAAGAAGGAACTTTGTGTCCTTGATTAATGAATCTATGTTATGTTAAGAAACTTTGTGTTCTAGCAGATGTTATTTACAGAACTTTGTGTCTTTGAATTCCATCTTATTTATCCGATACAAATGATCTTGTTTCAATTTACTGTGACTTCGCATACATAAAGAATTACTCTGATATCTATAATTCTGCATGTTGCCTTTCTGCTCTTTCCCGTACTCTCATTTCCTCAGTCCTTTTTGTAATTGATGATCTTTATAGAAAACACTTTAGTAATATCCAAGTTCAATCACAAAATCGTATCTTGTATATTTGTAAATAGGTTCATTTCTGAATAAGGAACCTATCCCATTAAAGAGGAGGGACTTCTTGTCCCCATCATTGCTCTTCTTAAAAGTCCTATTTGACGACCAACAAGCCGAGAAAAAATATTATTGCCTCCATCCTTGCCACCAACGTAAAAATTTCATTGAAATCGATTCCTTCCATTTGTGCATAGCCTTTACACACGAGTCTTACATTGTTTCTTGTTACTTCCCCTTTATCATTTAGTTTGTTTCTAAATATCCATTTAGTTCTAATCACATTTTTGTCCTTTGGTCTTAGCATGAGATCCCAGGTTTCATTCTTTTCTATCTCCGAGCTTATTCATTCATTGCATCTACCTAATGTTGATCCTTTCTAGCTTTTGCAATGTGTTTTTGTTCTACCATGGACAGGGAGTGTTATGTCTTTATGGTTCTCATTGCTCTCTTAGCCTTCTTCTTGTTAGAATTTTATCTTCTCTGTTTCTAATGATCTTATTTGGCGATGATCCCTCTTAACTTATCTTGAGCATTTATATCATTTCTTCAGACCGGAAATACTCTTTGTGATATGACTTATTAGTATATGGGGATGTTTTGTGTAGTCATGTCTTAGTAGGTTGATGCATTTTCCTTGCTATTATTTATGAAAACCATTTATCCCATGAACTTCCTACTAACTACCTTTATGAGATCAAATGTGATGATGTGTGTAGGGAATAATGGAAGTTACTGGTGGATAAGAAGCTTGAGTTTGAAGCATGCGGCTGAAGACTGTTTCCATCAATTGACCTATTAGCTTGGGCTTGACTCTAATGGCCCATAGGAATCTATGAGTTTTAATTGATATTTGATGGACAGTGTTTTATGCCACTTGATATGGCGGATCTTGTAACCAACATTATCTATATGAAGACTTTGTCTTCAGAACTTGAGTACCACTTTTTGATTATCGAAGAAGATTATCTGCATACTATTTTGGATTTGTTTTGATATGTTATGAACTCATTTCAAAGTTAATGAAAGCTACATGGCATTTTGAGAATCAGAAGTTGTTGATCCCTCTAAGGAAGAAGCAAGGGCCCACTCGGCCAGGAGATACGAGGTTACTTTGAGTTTTCATGCATACGAGTCCTTGATTAGTTTTACTTGTAATTTTACTGCAATTATCATTTGATGAGTTTTTGCATGCATGCTTTGATTAACTATATCTACTTTCTCCATTACCACTTTCACTTAGAGTAGATGCTTTTGTTATGCAAATCTAGTTCATGAATAGTCTTGCTTTCTACTGCTAAAAATTCCAGTTATTCAGTTGTGATTTAATTTGTTAAGAATAAGTGTGTGCGTATTTTACTTTACAGTAGAAGATTAGTTGTTGAAATCCTTTCATTACAATAGTTGAATTCCATAGACTTGTATTTAATTTCCATAGATTTTAACTACACTTCCATAGAATAGTCACTAAAACTAAGCAACCCCCAACAAACTCAACGTATAACTGGTTCTCCTAGACTCCATTGCATATTGCCTAGGACACAACCCTAGTTTAGAATGACACTGACAAAGATTATGTCAGTTAAATGATTGGAAGAATACAACGACCCATCATTTTTGGCACATTTCTTGGGGACACATAACCATAAGCTCCATTATTTTATTCCATATGTTATGGGTGTTAATGGAGTTCATATAGGAAACCAGTAGTTCTCTCGGACCTCGATTTAAACCAACCAACCTAGGATGCATAGGTCACGAGATAACCAAGGGAGATTTATAGCACAATATTCAACAAATCTCTTTAGACACTTCACAAGAGAAACAACTTGAGTGATACAGATTCCAATTCAACACACCTAGAACCTTTTCTGAGCATTTTGTATCCTCTTCACATCATTCTGCAATGGGGGATCTTGGGAATGTTGAAGAACAACCTTTAGGATGAACATTTACATACCCCATTGTCCTCGATGCAGATGAGGATGCACCCATGAAAAACATCTCACCATCCATCCTCCCCCTCTTTTTGGAATGACCAAAGACCACTGATCAGTTTCTGTTTGAATTTAAAATCTTGTGCCAGACATATGATTACCAAACTGACAATCAAAAACTCAAATTATTTCCCTCCACTCTCAAAGATTCTGCTATGAGATGGTTTATGGGGTTACCATCTAACTCCATTAATTCCTGGGAAGCCATGGAAACAACCTTCCTGGATAAATACCAAGACTATTGTAGAGGAAGGGATAGGAAGGAGGAGTTCTTCCAAATATGGCAAAAGGAAGATGAGAATCTAGAGGATTATCTGGATAGATTCCTCTTTCTCCATAAACGTAGTGGGTATGAGTTACATGCAGACATCACTAAAATAGTCTTTCTGAAAAGGATTTGGATGAGGAAACCAAGGATTCTCTCCATCTCATGGGAGGTGGAGATGTGCATAAGCTTACCATGGAACAAATTACTGAGCTATGTAGAAGATATTCTAGAACACGTGGAGGAATAAGAAGGAAACAAACATCCAAGTCTTTGGGTACCTCTGAACTTCTAGAAGAAATGGCCAACATGAAAATAGACATTCTTGCTGCAATTAACATCCACCATAGATGGACTCAAGGCAAAAGCCACCCCTGCTAAAGAACCATTGGACATGTATTTCCCTAAATGTTGGAAGAGACACCCCTTGAGAGAATGTCCTTTGGATGTCACAGATATGTGCTTAATCTGAAATTACTGACCATGACACTAAACATTGCACACTTCTACCACAATTGAAGGGAGGTTTGAATGCCATCTCTCAAACAAGTGCTTGAATTAAATTTTGTCCAAAGACCAAACAATCAGGGTGGGTTCCCATCTAGACCAACTCAGAATCCCTGGAGAATGCCATGGCCAAATCAGGCCTCTCAGTCTTCTTGGGGACAACCTGAGTGGGAAAACTCAAACTGGATGACTTATCCATATCCACCACCTTGGAAAAATCCCTACACTCAGCCGGGTTGGGCTCCACCACCCCATAGCCAATCCTTGGCACAATCAGCAGTGGGGTCCTCAACAAAATTTTAGCCAAAATCAGTCCTGGGCACCACCACAAAATAATAATCAACAACGTAGGTTCCAGCCCCACACAAGCTTTAATGCCTCCACCTCAAGCCTACCAAAATCAAGGACAAGCAACACAAACACAACTTCGGCTCAGCCAGTATCCAATCCTAAAAATCAACAGACAACTTTGATTGATGACACAGATGCAGGTAACACCATGCAGGTTAACACTATTGGTAATTTACGATTACGATCTGGAAAAATATTGAACCCTCCTGTTGTTATCACAGAACTACCTGATGATGCCAATAAGGAAGAAAAACTTGAGGGTAACACTTGGTTCTTCACCAATGCCAGATAAATAGGATGATCAAATACCCAAACCACTACAGACCCCTTTTCTGAGTGATTACAGGACACTCGGATTGCAGATGAAACAAAACTAGTTCAGGAATTGAAAAAAGTACATATTGAGGTTCCACTGCTACGTGCAATAAGGGACATCCCTGAACTAAACCAAACCATTAGAAATGAATGTATAAAGACACCAGGAAGAAAAAAATAAATACCCAAAGACTATCAGAGTCGAAGGGAATTTGGCTGATTTAGTTGTTGGCACCCTCATCTCACCAAAATATGGGGATCCTGGGAGCCCTGTCATTACTATTTGTATAAACAACCAGTCAATATCTAATGTTTTGGTGGATCTTGGTGCTGCTATTAATGTCATCACAACAAAAATGTTTAACCTACTATCCTTGATAGGACTTCAACCAACCAACACTATTCTGCAGTTAGCAGATCAATCCATTGTTGTACCTGATGGTGTGGTTGAAGATATAATGGTCATTGTTGAATCATGGGAGTACCCAGTTGATTTCATGGTTTTGCAGCCTAAAGCTCGGAAGTTGGGATATCCAGTCATCTTGGAAGACCTTGGCTAGCTACGGTTGCTTGCTTACATTGACTGTAGGTCAGGCAACATGACAATTCTAAATGGGCAGAAATCCAAACACATTTCATTATATCCTCTGCCCCAGACCTTATACGAACAATTGTGACCAGGTATGGGTGGATTCTTTGGATGCTAACTCTTTGAATTCTTCTTTTCTAGCCACTATTGCAGTACACAATCATATGATGGAAGCTGCAGAGTCTTATGTGCTGACTGATTCTAAGGACTCTGCAACTACGGAAATCAGCACTACTTCTACGGAATTCGGAATATCGGCATTAGACATTACCTCTGCTGAGTCTGGTAGGAAACTCTATGCTTATAATTCCAAACATTTAGTTCCTGATTTCTATTGTCCTTTAACTAAGGTTTTATCTTTTGATAACATATCCATCCTGCACATGCTTCAGCCCCATGTTTTCCCATTGAATTCTTTTATCACTAGTATAGAGCTTGCTCTTGCGAATGATACTAAGCAGGTGCTTGTCAGTATGGGTAGAGAGCTGACTATAGGAAGTGACTTGGAGGTCAATCAAGAAGCTAGGGTGCTTGAGGTTCTGAAGAAACATTCTCATGCTTTTTCTTGGGATTACACTGATATGAAAGGAATTCATCCTAGCATCTGTACACATCATATTTACACCGATGACGTCAAACCTATAAGGCAGCCACAATGAAGAATCAATCCAGCATTGAGAGACATAGTCAAAACTGAGATTGAAAAGCTCCTAAAGGTAGGTTTCATCTATCCTATATCTGATAGTCAGTGGGTTTCCCCATTAGTTATTGTTCCCAAGAAGAATGGTAAGTGGCGAATATGTGTTGATTACAGGGAACTTAACAAAGCCACCAAGAAAGATTATTTTCCCCTGCCTTTCATTGACCAAGTCCTGGACAATTTGGCTGGTAAGAAATATTTCTCTTTCTTGGATGGGTTTAGTGGGTATAATCAAATTAGTATTGCCCCTGTTGATCAGGATAAGACTACTTTTACGTGCCCTTGGGGTACATTCACTTACAGAGTCTTACCTTTTGGGCTTTGTAATGCCCCTGCCACATTTCAGCGGGTAGTCTTGGCCATTTTTGCAGATCTTGCTAATGACTGTGTTGAGGTTTACATGGATGATTTCACTTTGTCCATGGATCCACTTTTGAAGAATCTTTGAATAATCTTGAGAAAGTACTCAGTCGATGTGAACAACACCAACTATCTCTGAGTCATGAAAAATGTCTAATGATGGTTGATCAAGGAATTGTCTTAGGTCACCATGTTTCAGCCCAAGGTATAAAGGTGGATCCCAAAAAGATATCAGTCATCACCCAATTACCTACACCAGCTAATCAGACTGACATCAAAAGTTTCCTTGGCCATGCAGGTTATTACCACCGATTCATAAAATATTTTAGCAAAATTGCCACCCCAATGTTTTCATTGCTAACCAAAGATTGTGTTTTTGAATGGTCTTCTCAGTGTCATAGGCATTTGATTCTATCAAAGAAAAGCTGACAACAACCCCTGTCTTATGTGGCCCTGACTGGGGACAACCTTTCCATATCCACACTGATGCTTCTAATACAGCCATGGGCATTGTCCTTGGACAAAAAGACTCAGAAGATCATATGTATGCAATTTATTTTATCAGCAAAAATCTGACTCCTACGGAAAAGAATTACACTACTACGGAAAAAGAGTTTTTGGCTGTGGTATATGCTTTGAATAAATTTCATCATTACATCACTGGATATAAAAATTTTGTTTACACTGACCACTCTGCCATTCGATATTTGATGAACAAACCAGTGGTTGGTGGAAGGCTCATTCATTGGTTACTCTTGTTGCAAGAATTCAATCTCACTATTATAGATAAGCCTAGGAAATCTAACATTGTTGCTGACTTTCTTTCCAGAATAAATGTTTCAGGTGATGATGAAGCAGTCCAAGACCAATTTCTGATGAACACTTGTTTTATCTCCACTAAGACTCCCTGGTTCACTGATCTCACAAATTATTTAACAACAGGGAAGTTTCCTGCTTATTTTACTCATAAGGAAAGAAGGTGATTGGTTAGAAATAGTGCAACATATAAATGGTGTAATGGATTCTTATTTAAATGTTGTCCTGACATGGTTCTTCACAGGTGTGTTTGAGAGGATGAGGTACATGACATACTGCGAGCATGTCATGATGAGCCAGGAGGTGGACATTATTCAGTAAATGAACAATTCACAAGATCCTTGGAGCAGGGTACTATTGGCCTTCCCTCCATAAGACTGTCAAAAAGTATGTGTGGCAGTGTGATGCATGCCAATGAATGGGAAAACCTACACTTTCTACGGAAATGCCTCTGAACCCTCAGTTGGTTCTAGGACCATTTGAGAAATGGGGTATTGATTTTGTTGGACCATTTGATCCTCCATCTTTCGGGAAGGAGTATCTCTTGGTATGCACGGACTATGTCACCAAATGGGCTGAAGTTCAAGCATTGGCATCTGCCAATGAAGATGTTGTTGCTGATTTTCTCTACAACTAGATATTGCTGTGATTTGGAGCACCAAGGGCCATTGTATCTGATCAAGGTCCTCAATTTGTTTCAAATATGATTGAAGCTTTCTTAGGAATCTATAGAATCAGGCACCGAAAATCATCACCATATCACCCCCAATCCAATGGGCAAGTGGAGGTAACCAATCGAGAGCTCGAGAATATTCTAACTAAGGTGGTCAATGCCGATAGAAAGAATTGGGTACCAAAGCTTCCTGAGGCCATCTGGGCCTACAACACGACCTAGAAAACAACTACTGGTTTCTCTCCCTATGAGCTGGTCTTTGGGAAGAAGCCATTGTTACCTGTGGAGTTTGAGTTGCACACCTAGCAAACAACGTTGGAAGTTGGGATCGATTTGGATGAAGCACAACGTGAATGAGTGTTGCAGTTGAATGAATTAGATGAAATGCGGATGGAGGCACAGCACAACGCAGACCAAAATTCTACAGCATCAGTGAAAACTTGGCATGATGCTCACATAAAAAAAAGGATATTTCATGAAGGACAGTGGGTTTTACTCTTTGATTCCCACTATCAGTAGTTTAAAGGCAAGTTGTGTACATGTTGGTTAGGTCCCTATCAGGTAAATCAAGTGTTTGATAATGGCTCTGTTTGATTGATACCGATTGATGGAGACAAACAGACTCTTCTGGTGAATGGGCATAGGCTCAGTTTATCACCAACCACTGGATAAGAAGACTTTCACCGATGACATGACATTCTATTACGAAATAGACATGCATGCTGAGGAGGCTCTTTGCCTCTCACATGGAGTAATCAATCTTTTGCAAATTCAATAAAGGAAGATGATCCTTCATTCGATCTTCTTCCCTTAGTTAGCAATTTTTATTGTAATTTCCAATAAATGCAGGAATTTTCATTATTTCTACTGCCGCTAATCATGTTTCATCCCAAATTGTAGGGCGTAGGAATCTATGGATATCAGCTGACTAAATGTGGCATGGGTAAGTGCATTTAACTTGCTAATGATATTTCTATGTGAAACATTTCCCCATGTAGTCATTTGTCATTATGATGCCATCATGAAATGATTGCTTATGATCATTCTGGATCTCTTCCAAATCCGGCTCTATGAATGATGGCATAAAAGGAGTAATGGCTCATAAATCTCCACATGCTTTGATGTGTCACACTCTCCAATGTCAGGATAGATGGTGCTTGCTCCTCAACCATGGGATATGTGCCACCACAAAAATCTTAATCTCACATGGGTGGCGGTCTCATCACTATTTTTTCACCATCACCTTCGCTTGATGTTGCGCTACCCAAGGAATATGGTGTCATTTGAAATTTAATGCTCTTACAACCACTTCTTCCCATTGTGGTATGCACATCAATCATGACTGGTTTTATCAAACACTCGATGGGAAGTGGAAGAAACACTCTGCTCTGGTTTTTCTACCATGTATTTCTCACTTTTTGGCTCAGCATGGGACCATGAAAGACATCAGAACCTGCTTCACCTGATGCCTTGCTCTAGGAATGCCACCCTTTCATAGGTATTTCATGATTTTGGATGGTTAGATTTCATTCGGAAATTTGAAGGTTTTGATGAGAGCATTGTGGAAGAGTTCTTGAACAATTTTGAGTCCACATGCTCACAAGTTGGTGGATGAAGAGTTGAAATTACCAGTCAGGTCATTTCTGACCTGTCTGGCCTACCAAACTTTGGTTTAAAGGTTATGATGAATGCCCCTTTGCAAATTCTGATTGCTCAGTTCCACGATGAAGGAGAGGCACTCCCGAGGAGTCATCCTGACTCCATTGGGTGTCCAGAAGGGTGTTAAGTGGAAAAGTTTTCCTAGAATCAGGGTGAGATTGCTAAATGGGTCAACAGGTATTTTATATGTGATGGCCAGGCCTCTATTCAGGTGGTGATGCACTCAAAATGCTCATTCACCTTAAAAAGGGACATGTCAACCAGGCCCTTTGGGTAAATTTTCCAGAGTACCTCATGAGACTCCATCATTAAGGTATGCCAGAAACACCGGTCCAGTGGGGGCAAGTCTATGCTTAAGCACCCGGGGTTGATTCATCTGTTGTGTTCACACCAAGTTTTCTTTCACCCAAAGCGGAGGCTCGAGGGACATGTTGGTGGCGAAGGGTCTAGGCCTAAGCAATTAAAATCTGGTCTCTCTTCTGCACCTCGGTCTACCCTTGCATCGGGCCCTTCACATAGTCAAGCAGAGGCAGCGTTCCTGAGAGCATGCCGACACGGTTGGTACTCCTGAGGGACCATCCCCATCCATTTCTGATTCAAAAGGAAAGTGTCCCATGGCCCCATCTTCCTCCATGCAACTACGGTCCCGGTGGCTTAGCTCATTTTTGCAGACAGGTGGTTTCCAATCGGAGTCCTTGCCTGATGACACCACCCACATTCGGGAGGAGCTGCATACGGAGGATGTCCCGGCCACTCCATCATCTGTTGTTCCATCATCTATGAAAATTCACACTGTAACTCTGGAAATTTGACACCCAAGTGGCACCTTCTCACAACTATCTGGAGGAGATAGCACTGCTAAAATCTCAGTTACAAGGTATGGAAGAATCCACCCTTTTATTACAAGCTGAATTTACACAAAAGACAGTAGAAAAAGTTTGGGAGATTGCTTTGCCTGCAGCTTGAAGTGAGTTGTCTAAAGTGACAACGTGATAAGGGTCTTACCCTCTTGAATAATTTCCAATAGTTGTCCCTTCGGAAAGGGAATTGCGGAAAGAAAATCAAAAATTAAAAAAGGAAAAAGAATCTTTGGAAGAGGAAAAATAAAAATTAACATCTATCTTAGACTTTGTTTGTCCTTTAGCCATCAAACTACTATCCTGTAGGAAACCCTCCTCAGTCTACAACATGTATGTCCAAGAACAATTTTATTCTTGGTAGTTATTTCAATTGTGTTCTCAAGCCCCTCACGAAATTCCCGATGGACCTAGTTTTTTATCAGTCTACAAGAACAACACTCCGGAAATTCAAAATTTTCTCTGTGAATTTTATCTACATAACATGATAGTGACCAATGTCCCTGATTTCTTGATCAACCTATTTGTGGGGATTTTCAAATTAAAGCCTTTCAGTTTATATTGTGGATGGAATCAGATAATTTGGAGGTAGCAAACAGATAGTTTCAATAACACTGCTCAGTCCATCAGATTTTACATTCACCCAACTCATCATACAGATGTCACCCTGTGGAAAAACTTTAGATCATTGTACTATCAGGCAGGGGTTGGGGTGAATACTTCTCAGATTTTGCTTCAGTGTATTATTGATTTTGAAAATTATAGTCAGGAGAATTTTGGGGCTGCTTGGCAAGCTTGTGATAGGAGATGGGATACTTTAAGCCTACCTTTGAAATGTAGGGAGGTCCTCTCTCCCCAGAATTTGAGTTGGAGCATGCGAAGGGGTGATGCCCTCATCACCATTATCAAACAAACTATAGAGAAAACCAGCCAGCAATACACTGATGAATGGGTAGGCCTCCAAGTGTGGCCACCACTCCTCTTAAGCCCTCTCACGACTTGGCAAAACAATGCAGCACAGTCCCATGATAGTTTCACTTCGCTGGGTGGAAATGACCTCCAATACTCAGGGCTGCAAGAATACCACAAAGCAATACACTGATCAATTCGAGGAGTATGACATGGCTGACCAACTTGGAAGGAGAGTAGGGCACAGATGAGTTGCATTGGGACATGCAATAGGTAAAGTCAGGGGGAAAATGATGAGTGCATTGTTTGGCTCATTTATATCATTTCTTCAGACCAGGAAATACTCTTTGTGATATGACTTATTAGTATATGGGGATGTTTTGTGTAGTCATGTCTTAGTAGGTTGATGCATTTTCCTTGCTATTATTTATGAAAACCGTTTATCCCATGAACTTCCTACTAACTACCTTTATGAGATCAAATGTGATGATGTGTGTAGGGAATATGGAAGTTACTGGTGGATAAGAAGCCCGAGTTCGAAGCATGCGGCTGAAGACTGTTTCCATCGAATTGACCTATTAGCTTGGGCTTGACTCTAACGGCCCATAGGAATCTATGAGTTTTAATTGATATTTGATGGACAGTGTTTTATGCCACCTGATATGGCGGATCTTGTAACCAACATTATCTATATGAAGACTTTGTCTTCAGAACTTGAGTACCACTTTTTTATTATCGAAGAAGATTATCTGCATACTATTCTAGATTTGTTTTTGATATGTTATGAACTCATTTCAAAGTTAATGAAAGCTATGGCATTTTGAGAATCAGAATTTGTTGATCACTCTATCCCGAGGAAGAGCAAGGGCCCACTCGACTGAGGAGATACGAGGTTACTTTGAGTTTTTCATGCATACAGTCCTTCGATTAGTTTTACTACAATTATCATTTGATGAGTTTTTCATGCATGCTTTGATTAACTATATCTACTTTCTCCATTACCACTTTCACTTAGAGTAGATGCTTTTGTTATGCAAATCTAGTTCATGAATAGTCTTGCTTTCTGCTAAAAATTCCAGTTATTCAGTTATGATTTAATTTGTTAAGAATAAGTGTGTGCGTATTTTACTTTACAGTAGAAGATTAGTTGTTGAAATCCATTTCATTACAAATAGTTGAATTCCATAGACTTGTATTTAATTTCCATAGATTTTAACTATTTTAGAATGACACTTCCATAGAATAGTCATCTTCCAAAAAGCAACCCCCCTTGTTTGTTTATCACAAGGTAAGCTCAACAAGTATGCAATGCTATAAATCTTTGGTGTTCTCCTAGACTCCATTTTGTCTTCATTTTGCACATCGAACACAATTTGCACTATTGAGCATAATTCTTTTCTCTTATTGGCATATTTATTTACAACATACACCCATTTATTTTGTTTGGGTGGTTCTTGTTTGTTTTTTTGGGGTTACATGACTCTTCTTGTGATATTTATAGTGAAAATCACTATGATTCATTCCAGTGTGTTAAGATTTATGGTTTCTTCTATATCCTCTAGCATGTTTCCTAGATTTAGCGCGTTGTGTCAAACTGATTACATGAAAAATAGTAACCATAGAATGAATGTGTGTACCTAATAAAGCATAGGAGATTCTAGGGGCATTAGTCTTCCTCTTGGTGGCTTTGATAATAAATTCATTTACAATAGATGAAGTGTTGGGTATTGATGCATTCTTTATAGTCTCCTTATCTTTTCTTTCTTCCTTGAAACCTATTCCTAATTTTTCCTTTCTATCTCTTTGAATTCTTAGGATACCAGTTAGAACATTCAAAATATTTTCCACATTTTCATACGTTTTCAACTTGTTGTTAATTTGTTCTAGCTCAATCTTCAATCATTCATGTTCTAAGTTCATTTTTGTGCATTCATCCTCCTTTGATTTGTAAGAGTTGGAAATATTTTCTAGTTGTGTTTCTAGTTATTTGAGCTCATTGTTTTCTTCTTCTTCCTTTAAACTTTGTATTTTATCAACAACATGGATTTTATCTTTATAATATTTTAATATACATCTCAATTTTTTATTCTTTATTCTCCACAGCTTTCAGTTCTTCAGGGTGCAAACAAGTTTTTCTTTCATATTTACACTTTATTCTTCTTCATCAGAGTCCTCATAATCAATTGCATTCTTTCCTTTTGAACTGCATTCTTTAGATGCATCCATAGCCATGAACAGACATTCAAATTGAGCTTCATTATCCTCACTTTCAATGTTTTTGGGTTGTTTGAACCATATTTATTCGATTCTTATTTTCAGTAGTAGAAATTCCTTTTATTCTTGAAGTTTTTATTTTTACCATCTTTCTTCTTAAAACTAACCTTTTCTCTGTTGTGCATATGACTTACTTCATCATGATCAGATTGAGTCTCTTTATTTTTTTAGGAATCTTGCAGGTGAAGTGGCCTACTTGTCCACACTCAAAACATTTAAATGGAAGTTTTCCTTTGTACTTACCTAAGCCTCTTTTTAGTCTTCTTATAAACATTGCCTCAATCTTTTCATCATCAACTTCAACCTCTGAATTTGATTCTTCCTGTCTCTAGTTTGGATTGAGTTTCCTTCTTGGTGTAAAATTTTACTTATTTCTTGGTAGACTTGGATCCAATAGTCCTCATCTTGTATGCTGAAAGAATGCTCTGTAATTCATCCATTGTGAGATTTTTCATGTCTTTGGATTCTTCCGCTGAAACTTTTGCATCATATTTGGTAATCAAAGATCTGAGAATATTTTGAACTATAATTGATTCTTCTAGTTTCTCACCTAGGCCTCTGATCATATTAATAACCTCATCTATTTGATGCATGTAGGATGTTATGATCTCATCATATTTCATTTTCAGATTCTCGAAATTGAGATTTATTGTCTCCAACTTTGCAAACTTAACTTTATCATCACCTTCTTAAGTTTGGTCCATATCTCCTTTGTTGTTATGCATTGCATAACTTTTATAAATTCCATTTCAATGAAGCCTTATAAGATGAAATTCATAGCTCTTGAGTTGCATTCATATTCTTCTTTTTCTTTGAAGAAGTGATCGATGTGGTGGAGGGTTGTATCCTTTCTAAACAATTTCCCAGATATCAAAACCAAGTAACATAATATATGTTTTCATTCTTATTCTCCAGAAAGCATAATTTGTTCTAGTGAAGAGAGCTGATATTGAAAGTGATAAATTGTGCATGATTTTATGCCATGTTTGTGAATAGAGGATATCCTTGAGGATTTTAAGCTTATGTTATAAGGACTCACTTTGATACCAATTGTTAGAGATCACAAGCACTAAGAGGGTGGGTAAATCAACAGTGCAGAGTAATTTTTTTACAATAATGTTAATTCAGAATTCCTTAGTTGAGTGCAACAATGTATAATGGGAATTTAAACAAACAAATACCAAGGAAGAAAACATTAAACACATAAATTATAGTGGGAAACCCTTTCAGAGAAAAACCCACTTAAAAACAAGGCTTTATTAGGAACACCAATTCCAAAGCATACAATGGTTTCGGTTGAGAACCCACTCAACCTTCAAGCACCCACTCAAGAGATTTTAGAAAGAACCCACTTGCAAGGATCACCCACCTCTATAATCTAAGCACCCACTTAGAAATATAATTTTATTACATATACATTGATCACTTAGAATCTAAGATTTCTTACACAATGGATTATGATCACTTTTCTGTATCCGTCTATGTTTTCTCTGTCACTCTCTTCTTATCATCTAAGTTGAACTCTCTTACTCAATCAATCTTCCAAACTGATGCTTTTCTCAACTAATACACCTTCAATATTCCATATATTTTCTCTCCTCTCGATATCTCTATTTTCTTTTGCAACTTTTTCATCTTGAATGCATTGTTTTCTCGGTTGAGAAACCCCGACTATATTTTCTTGGAGTTTTTAAAATATATTCAATCAATATTCTTTGTGAATTAATTTTTCATGTCGAGTAAACTTCTTCTACTATGTTAGCTAAAAATATGGTTAATTAAATGCATGCAACAAACTCCAAATTTATTCTCCTCATATTTTATCTCGACTTCACCATTTTCTATACATTTTCCAGGAGTAATTTATGAGCCAATACCTAAAATAGATTTCTCATATTTTTAGGATTTCCAACATGATTAATATGAGAAAACCACTTTCTTATGTGATATTTAATTTTTCCTTGAAATGAGGGATCTCACAGAAATGTAACTGCATTCCCACAAAGTCAAAGAGCATTAAATTTTGACAGCTAGAGCTAGATATTTCTTATTTTTTTGTGGAGCTTAAGTTGTGTCCATAGCCATAATAAATAGACAATTGAATCATTATTGATTTCAGAGAGAAAAGTCCCATTTGACTATGTACAAGGTGATTTGATTTTTATCGATCCTGCTCCAATCCACTTTTCTTCAATCCATAAATTTCATTAGATTTTCTAAAAAAATTTTGCATCGTGGCTCTATCCTTTGTTCAAAAGCATTTCTCCTTTTCATGGTGGTTTTTTCAGATTATCTGTGGATTTCTTTTCCTTCTCATGGATTTTGCAATGTTTCACAGATTTCCTCTTTTTACGCTACCTTCTTTAGTATTCCACGACTTTGTTTCATGTTCTCATATATTTTCTTCTATCTACGGCTTTTATAGTTCTCCGTAGATATTTCTAGTCCTTTGCAGATTTTATCCTTATCTCGTAGCTCCCTCCTAACATTCCTTAATCCTGCAACTTTTCCTTCATATCCGTGACTTCACCTTTCTTAGTCATGGATTTGTTTTTTTTTCTCTCGTGGCTTCATCCCTTTATCTGTGGTTCTCACTAAACCTTTGCGACTTCTACTAGACTTTGTGAATACCTCCTCATATTCATGACTTGTACAAAAATTTAATAATTCCCTTATAACTTATCCTTAATCATCATAAATCCTATGAGAGATGAAACTACCAATCAACCTTCACATTTCTCTTGTCAAGTCTTTCTTTCCATACATGTTGATCTTTATAATTACTGCACTACCTTTACACTATACTTTTACCAATTTTACCATCAATGTAGCTTGACATCAATGACAAAAAAATATGACAATGATAAAGTTCCAATATTTTAAGTGAATAAATAAGAAGAGGAGCACAAACATGATGACAAGGAAGTTAACCATGACATTGGAGAGGACACAAGTCCTACGTAGGAGAATGTTATGTACAAATCACCACATGAGAAATGCGTAGAAGGACAGGGGACCTAGACCATATGAAGGAATAGTTTTATGAGGAGGATATACTCATCGAATATTTATGTACTTTTTAATGACCTATAAAATTTCATTAGAGAAAGGTTCCATCATGACATAGATCTTGAAGATATATATTTTTGGGATATGTTTGAAAAATCACAATTCCATGTCTAGACGTGTAAGGTTATTAATTTTTCTATGAAATTTCATATGGAGGAGCCTAAATTTGAAGTAAACCTAGAAGTCATCCATGAGTTGTAGGGAAGGATAGATCTAATAAGAACTCTCTCAATTTCATACTCTACATAGTTGATAGATGCGCAAGCTTAAATGTGTTGATAAAAATGGCTACTAAGGTCATGAGTATAAATATAAATAAAGGAGTGGGACTATGCGAGAGAAAAACTATTTTTAAATATGTTATTAGAAAGAATATAAAGTTAGAGGCCAATATAAATAAATTCAAGATGAGGCATGCCTCTCATTAACGTAAGGAATCCTAGTTTATTTGAACTATTGCACATTCATGTCCAAAATCAACTTTGGGAGATAAGTTTGATTAGAAAAAGAAATCTGATAACCTGGAAGAATTACTTACAACTGTTAATAGAATAAGTAAATATAGGACATGAGCCAATTGTAGAGGATTTGGCTAGGAATAGGCTGGAAGAAATAGAAAAATAAATAGAGTATGAAAAACTTGCCGCCGAGGTGAAGGAAACTTTCAAAGGTGTTCATCAATTTTGACAATTCCTCCATCCTCGACATGTTCCTATCCAAAGAATAAGAAAAATGGATTATCCTAAAGGCATCATTATATACTAGAGGTAGAGCAATGTATGCATAAGTTTTGTACTAGATGAAAAATTAAGAAAACAATTAGCGATAAACATGTGAAAGTAGAGGTAAGATCGAAGGAATTACAAGTAATTGTTATATCAAAGCTTGGTATCCTAGACGAAATGGATTTTAAATGGGACCTTGTACTGATATATTTAAATGAGAAGGATGGTGAGGTAACCCTAGAATGGATTCCATATATTTCTCTACACATTACCGAGAAGGTCTAACAATGTGCTAGCCGAATGGAAGAAAATAGCTCGATAAATGTTGGTGTAGAATTCTGTTGGCTAGATGAAAAATGACCTAAGTATGAGAAGCGTGGATGATATTTGTGCATAACATATAGGCGCGTGGATATGAGTGAATGTTTGATAGAGATGTGCCCTATAGATTCACACCAGAATACATAGTTTGTAACTTAGCCATTTTTGCATGGATCGAAGCTAAAGATAAGATAGAGGTGCTAAAAATCATTGGATAAAGATAGAAGATTTGGAGGCTACACAAGGCTATTTTGGGAACAAGAGGAAGATCAAGATTCATACAGAGTTTGAGCTAATAATAGGATTATATCTAGAGTTAATTATAGATAATCTATTATTAGGAGAAGCTTGCATGCTTCTTTAGTTATCTTTATAGTAGTGCATGGCTATTTTGAGCATGCAACCTATTTTGAGAGTGCATGGGTGGTGAAGGGAAAGTCCCCACTCCATATATATATATATATATATATATATATATATATATATATATATATATATATATATATATGTATGTATGTATGTATGTATGTATTTATTTTTAAGCTTTATGGGGTGACTAGATTATAACATAGTTATGTTGCATGTATGTTTGTGTGCATGACTTTGTGATGATATTTATGATGAATTAATATGATGGATAATTTTGGTTGGATATTGATTGTTTATATTTCTATTCATGGTTATTATATGGTAAATCTGATATTGATCCTTGTTTGATTATACACTATGGTCATGATTTGATTCTTGTTATGATTTACCTTAATTAATTTTTATGGATACGGAATATGTGAATGATCATGCTAACATCTTGATAAAGCTAGTATACAAATATGGAATTGGTACCTTTGCACACTTCGGGTGAGCGTTCGGATGCATCTAGATTAAGTGTCGCTTAACCTAGGGTTTTGAGTGGGAAAATAAGACTAAATTTTGGTTTCATTGTTGGGAACTTTTCAAAGTTTTTGCAAGGATGTTGCATGATGAAGACATATTGGTTAACTTTGGACAACATTGAGAGTTTGGTTGTAGACTTAGAAGAGTAGTTTACTCATAGATATAATATTGAACATGATTTCAATGCTTGCATGTGGGTTTAAGAACATTTATATCATGAAATCTATGAGACATTATTTTTTTGTTTTCCTATAAAGTTGTACGAGTGGCTAGTAGCATATGCATCGAAGATAAATTGGAGGTATAGATCAATTTTTTATACAAAAGAAGATTACCAAACTCTATATGATGTTTATGTGACTTTAAAATGCATTGTAGATCATTGGTGGAATAGTGTTGTGCACATTTATGCATTGGAGTACATTATTTCTAAAATCTACTTATTCTTGTCCAGAGAGGTTTTTGAATTTGAGTTCTTACATGAACCCGAGAGGAACTTATTTGTGCAATTTTCTTGTAGACACCAAAAATCTACTCCTTAATCTTCTCAATTAATTCATCATTTTATAATACCCACCCCTTTATCAAATTAATACATTAGTATTCCAAACCTAGGTTATAATACCCATTTGTCCCTAATTAATCAAGTATTTATTAATACTTCATTATCATATTATTTACCAATTATCCTATATAATATTATATTCATACACCTAGTCAATCATTGAATATCCACCTAATTTATATCCTAAAAAACTTTCAATTAGATAATATCTAACTTATCTTATCATTTCCCTAAACAAATTTGACACATCACTAGCCAACACGACACTTTCCAACAAATTAACAAACTCATCCATTGAAATTCAAAACAAATAATCTCAACTTAGTAAGTTGTTTCAACCATTTACTAAACAAATCCAAACAGACCTAAACCATCGGTGATTTGGTAAATCATTGGCAATTACTTAAGAAAATTTCTCGAATCTCTTTGCGGGATCATCCGCTTACATTTTTGAGTCCGATTTTTATTATAGTTCATCGTGTTATTTTGCATCAACGTGAACGTACTATCATCAAAAACTCTTATTCATGATCATCAAACATCTTGGGATTCCTTTTGAATCATGTGCATCATCTTATTGCATCACTCTTAATCAAGGTTAGATATCATTTTATAATTTTTTTCTGCATTCAAGTGTTTTTATCTAATCATTTGATATCTCATATTATATTTTGAAAAACCACAATTTCGAATAAAATAGTTAAATCCTTCATCTTATCATTATGTTATCATTTACCATTAATTACCAAAGTGATTACTATAATTTCTCGTGATTCCTTCCTATTTTTTTTTCCTTGTAACTTCATCCAACAATTTATATTCATCTCTTTTGCAACTAACATTTTTTCAATCATGTCTTCTATTAGGTGTGACAATAGGTGGCCCAAGTCACAAAATTACCAAGTATCTACTCTCTTCCTATTTCTCATCACCCATTACATTAGAGTAATACAAAATTCTACACAACCTTGAGTTGTGTGCTATTATTGGGCCCTAAAATATTATCTAAGTACAAGAAGGTGCGTAGGCGTGCAAGGCCTAGTTAAGAAAGGGTGTACAAAGAGCAAGCATGCGGGATAGGGTTCTAGGAGGGTTTAACAGAGCAAGTGGTGTGCGCATAGACAAAACAAAGGTTTCAAGACTTAGCCATATTTGACACATCAAAACTAACATGAGAAAAGTGTGACCCAACTGCGCATGTGGAATGGATAAGGTGTCATCCTAGCGACAAGTTGGCCTATGAAGGAATATACCTTGCAATGGAAGTTTCTAGAAGGCCATCATTACAAGGAGTGGAGAACTCGGACCTGAAGAAGCATGCTCTCATGAAGGACCAGCTTAGACACTTGGTGATGGATAGACAACTCTCATGAAGGCTTGATGGTGACAAGAAGGGCTATAAATACAAGCACCCACTAGAGGAAAAGAGGAGAGAAGTAGAAGAAGGTGAATCCATACATGAATACTATGAGAGATCCATAAGTTGTGTAGGGATCTATAAGAAAATGATGTAATAAGGGGCTAGGATCGTAAATTTTCTCTTGATAACTGATGGGTATGAATCCAACATTGATGTATTTCTTCACTCTGTATAGCTATGGTAGTTTGTAATGGATCTAATGAATATAATGAGGTTACCAAACTTGATTGAATATGGTTATTAGTGATTCTAGTCCATGTTTATAGCCTACAGTTATAATTCATGAATGTTTATGGAATAGATATGTATTTCCTTTCTATTTTGGTTCCTATCTATAATATGTTAAGTACCATTTAGTTTGGGATGACTGCATTTGTCTAGAAGCCGTTCTGAGTTCTATGATAAATGTATGTCTCATTTCCACTCACTCTTTTTAATCTCCTATCATAGATGATGTTTCCCACTTAACTCACATAAAAGAGAGACTCGGCACCCATGTGTGCCTTGGGTGAGCGCCTAGCACCCACTGGGTGATAGGCCAATGCGCATGGGATTCCCTTGTTCTTTGGTGGGTGTAAAAATGACTACATCTTGGTTTCATTTCTAGGACCTCTTTTTGAAGTTATAGTGGGAAATGACATACATCATGATCTGTGTAATGAGTGATGACAGAACGTCTAACTCTGGAAAGTGTTGAATCATGGTTCAAGAGCACGGAGGAAGAATTTTCTAAGAGATTCAGCATTGGGACTGAGTTTAGTACGCGTGGATGGGTAGAAGAGAACCTCTACCATGATTTGTATGAAAATTTCTTCTGTTGCTTCCCAGTAGAACTATATGAATGGCTCTCCACATATGTGTCTATATCAAGCTAGTATTATAGATCATGTGCATGGACCCAAGAAGAGTACCGATGTTGTAAGATGTAGATGTAACATGGACACATGTTATTGATCACTAATGGAAGAGGGTGCTGACTAGCTATACTTTGGAATACGCCATTTCGACATATTCCTGCCCAGAGATCGCTGAGTTTGAGTTCCTAAGAGAGACTAGAGGATCATTTTTACGTGTTATTCCTCTGGCTATGAAGATCTTAGTCATTACTTTGGGTTTAGAAGCATTCCCCATGGTGGATAAGCTCTTCGAGCACTTTGGGAAAAGGAAGCTAGGGTGGAGGAAGATGGAGGATGTTGCGGTTGAAAAGGAAAGGGAGGAGAGACAACTCAAGTATAATGAATCTCGTGAAAGGGAGATGACTATAATACGTGAGTTAGCAAGTGTGATGGATCTATGGAGGCAGACATTGTGGGAAGGCATTGAAGTTCACGTGGAGGACATGGAGCCTGAGTAGTCTGCGCTACCCCATCTTGGAAAGTGTGTAAGAGAAGCCCCTTCAACTTTTGATGAGAGTAAATCACATGGAGAAAGGAGAGCCATCGGTGCACGTTTGAACCCACAGTGACCGATCCTCAGGCGTTTTGTCTTTTAGATTTAGGGAAGAGTATTATTAACCCAGTTGGTATCGGTGGAAGTGACCAATACAGTGCCTGGAGATATAATTTCTTGTTTGGGATCAAAACTTGAAAAGAAAGGAATGAAAGAAAGAGAAAGAAGCAGATCCGAAGGAGAAAAGAAATGAATTCCAAAGCAGAAAGGTCAGAAGATTTATGTTTTTAGTTTGGTAGTAAACAGAGCCAAACCTACTTGCATAAATAAACAAAGCAATACTGATAAACAAATGACGGAAAAGTAGATATGAATCCAACAGATTAAACACATACAGATCTAACGTAAGAAAGATCTAATGTATAACACAGCTATTGAGCACAAAGTCTGAATAATTGTATTACTGTTCTCTTCTGTTACAAGAAAGCTCAAAGTCTTTCTCTCCTCACTTCTATTTCTATCTAAAAAATGTTCACCTTTGAATACAACAAGTATTCCCATATTTATAGAAGATGAGGGAGAGAGAAGGCAAAATGGAGCCAACCACTTATTTACAAAGATATTTACAAAATATCTAAAAGTCATGTTGACTTTGACAACTTGGTGGATGACATCATCCCATGATGCAACATGGATGATGTCATCATTTGTATCAACACATTTTAGACATTTCAAAAAGAAAGTCGGAGAATAGAGAGAAGAAGAAGAAGAAGAAGAAGAAGAAGCTACTCATCATCATCATCTGCTGGCCGAAAAGGGGTTGCCTGTTTCTGATGCTGCTCAGGTGATGATATGTGGAACTGAGCGCGGTATTCCAAAAACTTGCTAATCATCGGCCCAAATTGATCCTGTGATGGATCCTTGTGCCGTTCACTGATTGCTTCGCAAGTCTCCCGCTCGTCTATGAGCTTTTCCGGGAGTTTGGAATAATCTTTCCCCGCCTCGATAAGGAACCCGATGAAGTCCCTACAGGCCAGTAGGTTGTTGATAGATTCAATGTCGAATGTGACCTCTGGCCCTGTCCCTTGAGAAGCTATCTCCTTGAAAATCCGGATAGTGTCATCGGCTGATCTCAAGGTAAGGGAAGGAGTGAGCAACCCTGGAGTCATGGCGAGAACAACTTTCTCCATTTGATGCATTGCATCCAGGGCCTCTTCCTTTACCTTGTCTATCTTTTCTAAAACAATTCTAGCTGATCTATCGATAGTCAGTGGACATAGTTTTGTTGAGGCCCTTGGATGGCCGAATACTCGAACTTGACCGGATCTTGGTGAGCAGTCGAACATTTGTTGGAAGGTCTCGTCTTTGGAGTCTAGCATGCTCTAACTCTTCGATATCGGACCTGCTAATGCTTGGAGTTCCTTATTCGCCTTCTCGATGTTTAGGTATAAACTGATATACTCGCGATTACTCTTTCACTATCCTTGAGGATTTGGCTCCTCAATGCGAAAGCGGCCATACCTTGCTCGCCGATCTTTGAATACTCATTGATCTTCTCTGGTTGAGCAGCTCGGGAGTCTCGGCGGCGGTTGTGGGAGGTGCACTTCCCATCTTCTGTAAGGCTTGAAGCGGTATTTGTTACTGCTCCTTGATAGCCTTTTCTCCTCTTTCGTTTCTGAAGCTTTTTGCGAGTGCATCAAGCTGCGGAAAGAGCTTCCCCACAGAGACTTTCGAGAGGATGTCCCCATTGTGACTTGGGTCACGGTGAAATCTGTCGGAGACAGATCTTCTTTCTCTTTGAGGGGTTGGGGTACAGCTATTTCCATGACTCTCTCACTGCGGCGCTCTTCGAGAAGCGTGTAACCGGCTTGTTTCTTTGCTCCTTTAGGCTGGAATGACCGAAAAGTCCATCGGAGCGATGGGGACTTTCCTCTTTTGTTGGCTCATTGTTTGAGAGATCAGCTGGTCCTATAGAAGAAGGACCGAGAGACGAGAGGAGGAGGCAGCGGCATTGGTAGAAGAGGAAAAAAACGGAGACACGCGGCGGCGGCATTGAAAGAATAGCCGAAGAAATGTCCACGGGAGGAAGGAAACCCGCATGAGCTGCGAGAAGACATAGGAAGGGAAGGGAGCTCGGAGATGAGGAAGAAATAGAGGAAGACAAATCAGCGAGGGAGGAGAAGATAGATGAAGAAGCAGGGGAAAGGGTAGAAGAAGGGGCAGAGGACACGACCAAAGGGGTGGTCGTTTGAGTCACTCGAGGAGGGGAAGGAAGAGAAGAAGAAGGGATAGAAGGGACCTCTGAAGTTGTAGCGACGCCGACATCCTGGGTGGATGGGCGTATAGGACTATCCTCTGTCAATTCTTCCTCCAGAGTTATAACCTGTTCTGGCTCTGAGGGAAGAGGACTTTCAGGGGCTTCTTCCTGAATGGTGCTAGTTTCACCTTCTGCACCTTTGCCTTTCAGCTGCTTCTTGGACCTTGGAGGTGCGTTGCCCAACGGGGAAGTTGTGAAATCTACCCCTAGGTAGATTAGTCCGTTCATGCGGCACCAATGCTCTGTTCTCCGCATAGTCTCTTTGACCCTCTCCTCAATTGTTTGAGGAGCCTTGTTCCTGTCAATGGCCGGGAAGGGCCAATTGTCCCCATCTGTGTCATTATACACCTTATCTACTTCATCTTCCGTAGTCTGGAAGCCTTCGGGGACAATGGCCACTCCGTATTGGATGATTTCCGCCCAAGCGAGTGATCCTTTCTTGAGTTCGCCTCATGGAGAACGTCAATGTAAATATCCTCAATTTGAGGGACATGGATCGGATCGAGCTTCGCTTTTGGCAAGCAGCTTCTTGGGTCGAAGGTAGGCCTGGCTGGAAGTCATGCTTCAAGTTGAGTAGCTCCAGCTCTGCGAACATTTCCTTCGCCTTATGGTGGGTGGAGCATGTGTATCGGCCCACTTTGAGGGGGAAAGGAGTTCCACCCTTCTTTCTTTTGAGGCACTTCTCATGGTATGTGACCAGCTGCCTTGACAGTTCTAGTAGAATCAGCTTAGGCCCAGCATACCTTGGTAGCCTGGTTGGCTCTCCCAAAAAGTTGGCAGCCCTCAGATAGGTGAACGTGGGAAATTGGGTGAACAGGGCCCCCCATTTCTCTGTGGCCCCACCACTATGTTTTTGGTCGTCATTTATGAGTCATGTTTGGCCTCGGAGGCGAGATGACATGATAGAAGAATGCATCGTTAACTTTTGTGAAATGTTGGATGCTATTCTCGACCTCGGCTCTCAGGTAGTAATCAAATATCTTGGCACGAGGCCATACTCCACTTGGTTCAGCCCGGATAATCCCTTGCCGTGCTGCGGCGTAGAGACTACATAGGAGTTCATATGGAACACTCCTGTTGTGGCGAACTGTTGTAGCTGCTCAGAGATGGTGCTGCTTATTATTTCACCCCAGCAAAAGCGCTGATCGGGTAAATTTTTATTCATTGTCTCCAAGTACCGCAGCATCCACTTATGGAAATAGTGGGCATCTGAAAGCCCGAAGACTCTGCTCAGGAAGGTGATAGTATCGCTGAGCTCCTCTGAGAAATCACTTCGGTGGATAGTCTGAGGCCACCGGGTCACCACCTTCTTGTTCTTTAGGTAGACCTCATTCATCAACTGCATGCACTGGTCTTCGTTGTCTTCCCAGGCCTTGATGCATTCTCGTTGGCTAACAGCCACGAGTTCCGGTGGTGAGGGATGCCGAGCATTATTTCAAAATGACGGGCAGTGAGGTTTATGACTACCTCGCCCTTGCTATTTTCGACACATCTTGTGTCTTTGTTGTAACATTGGGCAATCACCATCATGAATTCGTTGTTGACAGCGCTGACGGGGATTCCTCCGGCGAAGTGCAGGGCACTGCCTATTAACTTGTCCATCCATGGACTTCTTGTAACTTTCTGAGTCTAACCCAGAATTCCTCCATGTCAATGTGACCCAATTAGTCTCGACATCCATCTTGCCACTCGGCTGTGATTCGGGCATCGACCCTCGATATTTGTATTTCATCTCTTCTTAATCGAACTTAGCCTTTCCTCTTGGTTTGGTGGGTTTCTTGCTTGCAGCGTAGACATGTGTTCTTTCGAACTCGATTGCTGATCTGCATGAAGAAGAAGTGAGACCCAATCCAAAAAGTTGAATTAGTCATTTGATCTTCCATTGGAATGCTAGCAGAAGAAAGAGTTAGAGATTTTAAGGCTCAGGGCGCAGGGCGCATGAAAATTGCATGTTGCAGGCCAAATAGATAAGGCGCACAGAAAAAGAGTGTTGCAGAGGTTATACTGGCGCCAAAGGCGCATGGCGCATGGATGTAGCAGATTGCATTTTATAGCAGGGCGCATGGAAATTGTATGTTACATTGGTATTCGGTGCGCCCTTTGGCGCATGGATGGATCGTGTAACATGGACATTTCGTGCGCCAAAAGGGATATGGCGCGGCGCATGAAGGGTTTACACAACATCATGTTACTGCAATCGGGGGTGCGCCCGCGCCTTTATAGCTTTATACTTGCGCGAATAAGGCTTGTGTTGCATGGAAGCTGGGTGCGCCCTTTGGCGCATGGAAACGGGATGTAACATGGATAAATGGTGCGCCAAAGGCTTTTAAGGAGGCGCGGGATTTATACTTGTAGCATGCGAAAAGGCGCGCTTTGAGGGCGCATGAGTTCTAGATGCAGCATGACAAAAGGGTGCGCCATTGGCGCGGGTTTAGATCATGTAACATGGCGGGTAGATGCGCCGAGGGGCGCAACTATTTTAAGTGTAACAAGACGCGCCAGTGCGCCATAGAACTAAACTCATTTGCTCAAACCTTTTCATTCTTTTCTCCATTTCAAAGGTTGCTTGGACATATAAGGTTTCATAAAAAAGTTTTTGAGACCAAGCCATTTCAAAACAATACTCTTTACCAGCAGATCTGGAAAGAGGGAGGAAGGAGGAGGAAAGAAGAAGAAAATGAGACAGGACAGCACAGGGGAGGAGCTAGCTCAATCATAATCTCATTTTAAAACCGGCCAGCAAGCCAAAACACAGACCAAGAACACTCAAAGAACCAAGAGCAAAGCACAAAAAAAATGGAGAAGAGGAGAACCTCTCACCTTAGATATATAGCAAAAGTTTGGAGAGCGGGTCCACGGGGCGATGAAAGCGACGGAGCGAGAGGCAGACAAGTCCAGAGTGATCACGTGCTTTGCAAAAGAATGAAAATGACATTGGGCGCGCACGTATATTTATAGAAAAACTTGTCATCAATCGCCAACCACTTTTGAAATGGCGCATGAAAGTTCTTGTCGTCGGCGAGAGAAGCGTCGCCCTTTGGCGCACAAAACTTTGTGTTGAGCGCGCCTTTGCGAGATTATGTGCGCCCTTTGGCGCACCAGCGAATTATGTGCGCCCTTTGGCGCACAAAAGTGGCGCAACAAAAGCAATGTCAACAATAAGGCGCATGCGCCTTGCCTTGCGCCTGAAAGAGACTCAACATCCTTTGGCGCACCGAAAGATGTGTTAACATGGAAAACCATGCGCGAAAGGCTTTTAAGGGGCATCAAAAACTTTGTGTTCTGAGGAAAATCCATGCGCCCGACCAAAAAGGCTCAAAAAGACTAAGTTCGAAAACTAGATTTCCCGGGAAGGGATTTTACAACGTTTCGAACGCGAAGGATCCCTAACGAGGGATCGAAACAAAATTTTCGGTATGGTTATCGGTAAAATTGCCCTTGTCAATTTTACGGGATAACAGCTGGCTCTTTCTGGGGACTATCCCTGAGCGAACTCGGGGGTAGAGAATCCCAGATTTCATGTGCCTATCCATTGGGTACGGAGTCAAAAACAAGGGGGACCGGAGGGAAGACAAAGGAAACACACAACCAACCGAAAGCAAACACACGACGAAAGCAAACACACAACAAAAATATAAACTGTACAAAGAAGAGAGCAAGCTCTACTTCCTGAAGATCTTGAGATGTTGCCCGCTATAGGGAAGCGGGAGTTCAGCTCCATCCAGATATGAGAGATAGAAACTATTCTCTCCATTGAGTTGCTTGATTTTGAAGGGCCCTCTCCATAGGGAATCAAATTTTCCGTGCATGCCCTTTGGCTCTCTTCGCTTGTCCCACAAGAGGACAAGGTCTCCCACTTGAAAATTTCTCTGCTTGGCTTTCTTATCAAAAAGCCTCTTTACTTGATTCTGATGTTCAGTGATCCTGTCGACCACTCTTACTCTCTTTTCTTCAAGTTCCAAGATACATGATTCTCTTTTCTAGAAGTGCAGAAAGTTTCATCTTCGATTACTCGTGCCAGCGTAGAGCGGGAAGTTCGGCGAAATGGGAAGTTCGGCATCGAGTGCCATATAACACTTGAAAAGGTGACATGCGAGAGATCTCTTGGGAGTAATGCGGTCCGCCCACAAGCGTCGTCTGACTTGTGCCACATCCGCTGATTCTCATCTACTAATTTCCGTATGATGGTCACCAAGTTCTTATTCTTGGATTCCGCTTTGACCATTTCCACGAGGGTAATAATCCGAGGCATGTGCTAAAGTTATCCCATATTCATAGCAAAAAACTAATAACTTCCCGAGGAGAAGTTAGAAGCATTATCAGCAACGATTTTGTTTGGAGCGCCCGAACGACAATGATATTTTCTTTGATAAAACTGCAAACCACCTCAGAAGTGGCATGCTTGACGGGTATGGCTTCCACCCACTTAGTGAAGTAATCCGTTGCTGTAAGGACATAGCTATGTCCGGCACTCGATTGAGGATTGAGTGCGCCAATAAAATCAATTCCCCATTGCCTGAATGGTTCATTGATGATGACCGGCCTTAGGGGAAGGGCAGCCAACTTGGGCTTGGCTTGCCGACAATTCTTGTGCGGGGTTCACACTTTGCCACCCAGGTAGCCGCATCTTGAAAGAGCGTTGGCCAATAGTACCTGGCTCGAATGATCTTGTGTGCTGTCACGGAAGAAGAAAAATGGCCTCCACAGGCTGAATTGTGAAAACTTTCCAGCAGTTTTACTTGCTGGGGCTTGTCGACACATCGCAGGAAGACACCGTCTATCCCGCGCTTATATAAACCGTCATCCCAGATGACATATTTAGCTGCTCTGAGCTTTATAGTGCGCTTCTCCTTTGCGGTTAGGTGCATTGGGCATTCGCCGTAGGTAAGGAAGAAAGCGATGTCGGAGTACCACTCATCACTAGTTGCAACAAATAAAACTAGAGGCAGAGAATCAGGTTCCTCTAGAGGGCTTTGCTCTTTGTCGATCAGATCCTCTTTTCCTTTAGGATTTTACGAATCTTTGTTTTCAGCCATTAGGACACGAGGCCCTTGCCCCTTACCGGCTTGGTTGGTTTAATATCCAGTCATATTCACGGACCTTTGCGATCAATTCCCTCTCAAACTTCCTAACTCCTGCTGAGTTAGAATTGATTTCACCGCCGTGTCAGGGACCAGCACCACCGTATGCGAGTTTAGAATGTAATACCTGAAATTCTTCACTGCTTTGACAACGGCAAAGGCATGCTTTTCCAATTGAGTCATCTTGACTCGTGAGGCTTGAGGGAGAACTCATGAATGCGATCGGGGATTGATGTCTTGAATTCTTTTGCATTAAGATTGCAGACACAGTATGTTCCGATGCGTAGCTATACATGATGAAGTCCTTGGAGAAGTCGGGACATACCAGGACCGGTGCATGAGCAACAGAAGCTTTTATTTCTTCAAATGACCTTTTCCCTTCTTCACTCCATCTGAAAGTGGGTGATCCTTTCATCATGTTCAGTATGTGGCGAGTCTTTTCGGCAAAGTCAGGAACAAAACGCCTAAGAAAGTTCACCTTTCCGAAGAAAGAATGAACACCAGTCTTGCTTGTAGGCAGAGTAAGGCTCTGAATAGCCTTAACCCTTTCAATATCTATCTTCGTTCCTTCTTTGCTAACCACATGCCTAGCACTTCCCTTAGTGACTCCAAAAATGGACTTTTTGGGATTTAGGGAAATTCCATGTTCTCGGCTTTGGCGATACTTGCTCCAGTGATCACAATGATCACTTCGTTGTTTAGAGAACACGGTTAAGTCATCTAGATAAACTACTGATGACTTTTCCCATCATACCTTTAAATGCGAAAGTCCATGGCCCGTTGAAAAGTAGCACTTGCATTAGTTAGGCCAAAGGCATCTGCTTTGTAGGCAAATGTACCCCGGGAGTAGTGAATGCTTGTTTTGAATTGATCTTGAGCGAGACTTCAATCGATTGTAGCTTTGAAAAACCATCAAGCATGGACGGCATCTACGATCCGATTCTTGCTTGCGAGAACTTGATCCATTATCGGAAGAGGGTAGTTGTCTTTCGGCGAAGCTTGATTCAAATTTGAAAGTCTACGCATATGCGTATCTCGCCGTTTTTCTTGCGCACTGGCACAATATTCGCCACCCAAGTACTGTGATGGATAGGGAAGATGATTCTCGCATCCAGCATCTTCTGAATTTCGGCCTGGATGGTACCCGAGATCTTAGGATTATAATGCCTTTGCTTCTGGCGAAAGGCTTTGACATCTTCTTTCGGTATATGTCATGTTGAACGTCCTTTGGCTTGAAGGACTTTAGATCGGCATAGGACCATGCCAACACATCCATATATTTCTTCAGCAACTTGACAAATTTCCGCTTCTCTTCAGGTGTGCAACATTTGCCAATGTTTACAAATTGCGGGTGTGCCTCAGAACCTATATTGACTGGTTCTGTCTCTGGGGATGAGTCAGGACCATCTCGCCTCTTCTTTTTCACAAAACGGTCATGCCTGTCAAACAGGCGCTCCAGAGAAACCAGGCCCTTCGGAATTTTATTTCCTTTGAGCTGACATATGCCGTCTTTCTCCTCTGATTCATGGTTTTGACCGTTGATTGATTCACGGCATGTAGAAGTGGATCCTTCAAAATACAACTCGTCAAAATTTTCTGATTTTTCTAGAAAGGCAATGAGGTGATTATCATCGTTGAATACACGCCATCTTTGAGAGTTATGCAGCACGCTCGGGCGGAAAACCACTTGATAGTGTATTTGTTCGTTTTCAAACCGGGTGTGGGAGCATGAGAGATGCTGAAACGGCCATGAATCGGCCATGTCATTTTGAGCTCTTGGAATTGCCCCTATCGAAAAGGCATCAAATTCCTCGATGCTTTGTCCCATACTGCGTTGCGGTAGTGCCTGAGCCTTTCATTTTTCACTTGGTAAATCCTTTTGACCTGATTTACAACTAGCTCAGCATCACCTTGTACCTTTAGATTTTTAATTCCCCTTTCCTTTGCGGCTTGCATACCGAGTAACAGAGATTCATACTCAGCAGTATTGTTAGTATTGAAAAACTGCAACTTGAAAGAAAGAGGAATTACCTCCTCTTCGGGAGATATTAGCACGATTCCGGCGCCACATCCACTAGTCGCGCAACTGCCATCAAACTGCAAGGTCCAGATCTCATTAAGATCCTTTTCTTGAACAAAAATGCCCTTTGTACCCGTCTCGGTAGATAAGAAGTAGTTCCCCATCCCTGATGATTCAAAAAGGATTTGGGCTTTGGGGTCCTCAGAGCTAGTAACCAAGTACTTCTTTTGCGATTCTGGTTCTAAAGTCTGCATCACACCTTTGATGGGTATTCTAGCTTTAGACCGAGTCCATGTGAATTTCTCCACCAACTTCGCTTTGCAAAAGCTTCTTCCCAGCGAGAATTCCATAAATTTCTTTGGAATGTCGGCAACGAGAGATTTCATCATTTTACTCTTTTATCGGGAAAGCATGCAAAACGCAAATTGCGCGTCTTTGATTTGGCCAATCAATGGCACTTGCTTGGTTTCCAATGAATAACATCTGAAAAGGTTTGGTAAGAGTGAGGCCCAAAGCATGGGCGACTTTCGCCGGCATGACATTATCGAAGCTCGGAATCAATTATCGATTGCTCAACTTATGGCCGTTGATTAGGAGAGAGAGATAGAAAGGTTCTATCTTGCCTGATGCAGATGTTGAAGCAACATTTATGTGGGATTCAGGAGGAGTGGAAAGGATTCCTTTTGGGGAAACCTGTTTAGATGTAACAGCTTGACTCTGAATATATTTAGTTAATCTTACAAGTTTGTCGGGATTTGGTGAAGGTACTCGGCCTTGAGACATTTGGATCTTGGTCTTTTTGCATGATCTATTATATCGAATGCGGCCAAGGGTTGCGTTGGTGAGGAATGAGTCCTTCACTTCGCGATGGTGGAGCAGGGTTCTTGATCTTGATAGGAATATGAGGGGCTGATTCGGAGGAGAGATGGGCGGAAAAGACTTCTTTGCAAAAGACTTAACGGGGAGTTGTAGGAAGGGATTACCTCTTCTAGCAGTGATAGTTGGAGGCACGTTTGACACGACCTTCTCATACGCACATGGGCAGCAACTTCCACTTCCTTTCCTTGCGAGCGGGTAAAAACAGCGTAGGATTGTCAAACTTGCATAGCCACAGTACTCTCTTCTTCATCAGATTCATCCTCATCAAATTCCATGTATCCAATAGTAGAGTCGCGGTCGGCTCACCGACATCTTGATCATCTTCGCCTTGAGGCGAAGGTTCTTCATAATCTTGCTCTTCCTCTTGATTTCGGCCAAAGCATTGGCCGGAGGAGCTTGGCGCCAACCGTGGAGCGATTGCGGGTAGACGCGGTCTTTGTGAAACATTGTTGGGAGCGAAACTCCTTCGTGGAGCGTCTCGGTATGAAGAACTAGGAGCACAGGCCAAGCTTTTTTAATGCGAGCAAGATCATTCGCCATCTTTTGGAATGCGGGGATCGGAGACGAAGTAGCAGGCGAGGGATCTGAAGATTTGGACTTTGATGATTCCTTTTTCAACTCGCCAGATATTATCAAATTGTCTTCTATCCGAATGGCGGCGGCTGAGCGAGCGTCGGGTAGCTACTCGCTCTTGAAGGAGCAAAAGCTGACTTTTGAGCTCATGGCGTTCACGAAGAAACACTTCTGATTCTCCGGTGTTGGAAGCATGGCAGTAGGGACACGGTTGATTAATGCATTGAACCGGGCGACGAAATCGCGCATAGTCTCATTGGCTTCTTTCTTCAGGTGAGTGATCCGTGATAACAACGCAAATGCATCTTCTGAAGGCTTGTATCTGTCTTCAAAAGCTTCCCATGAGTTGCCCAAGCCCTGGTGATAGATGCGGCCGGCAAATGCTGAAACCATTCGGCTGCGGGCCCTTGTAGAGTTTCCAGAAAAAGGCGAACCGACACATCTTCGTGAGTCACGTCCAAAATACTGCATGACATAATGAAAGCAGATATGTGGGAATCCGTGCTTTGATTTCCGCTCCCATCGAATTTAGGAAAATTCTTTCGGTTTCCGTGAGGAGCGCGTGAAGCTGGATGTGGCAGTGCGAGAGGACCCATAGCATTTCCCCATGGTACCGCCATTTGAAAGGCTGGAAAAAGCACACGCAGTGGGGAGGGTGGTTCCAGCGAGCGTGAGCACTACTGAAGGGATGTAGATGCTCCTTGTAAAAGACTTTTCTTCGTGGGGTGAGACACTCTGGATGACCATTAGCTTGAGCTTAGCGCTGAAAAACGTGCCGGTGTTACGCTGAAATTGTGCCTTTGAAGCAGATCGAAAGTGGGATCAACTTCTCCACGGGCTCTCCTGCTGCGCGTAAAAGGTTCACTTGCCAGCGTACCTTCCAGATCTGCGATGTTATGGCGCAGATTTAAACTTTATTTTTGGGTGTACTTGCTGATTTTCTGGTTTTTCTGTCAAAAACCAGCAGCATGCACTTTTCTAGATATTTAAAAACTATCCTCTTCGAAAAACCGATTGCGGTTAATGACAAATAGTAGCGAGGATAAGATGGCAGGGAAGAATAGCAGGCTGATTTTCAGATCTGATTTTTACTTTTTCAGAGGGTTTTAAACTTTTTTAGAAAACAGTCAAAAACTCAGATCTACGGAAAAATGCTAATTTTGATAAAAACTCAGCGAACTAAAGATCTGTAACTAGGCCCGATCTATGGATCTCAGAAGAAAATTTTCAATTTCGGGCACTTTTGCAAATTTTTGGATTTTCAACAAAAAGTTCAGATTTGCAAACTGGCAGCGATTTTATTATTTTTCTGATTTTATATTATACCACCACCATAGATCTGACAGATCTATCCGTTCCCAGTGAGTCGCCAAAAACTGTTGGTCGAAAATGCATCGCGTGGACGGATCTATGGATAGGCAGAGCCAACGCGTGTGCGGGGCTTAGCCCCTCTTTGAGGCAAAAAAGCGAAAGCTGGTTTATTGCTATTTCTACTAGCGAGGAACCTATCTGAAGTCTCACAGATTACGCCTTCGGGGTTGGGATCTCATCCCGGTAGAGTGTTCAGGCTGCGAAAAGAAAGGAATGAAAGAGGGAGAAGAGAAAGAAGAGCAGATCCGAAGGAGAAAAAATGAATTCCAAAGCGAGAAAGGTCGGAAGATTTATGTTTTTAGTTTGGTAGTAAACGAGCCAAACCTACTTGCATAAATAAACAAAGCAATCTTGATAAACAAATGACGGAAAAGTAGATATGAATCCAGCAGTTAAACACATACGGATCTAACGTAAGAAAGATCTAATGTATAACACTGACTATTGAGCACAAAGTCTGAATAATTGTATTCTTTGTTCTTTTACATTCTGAAAGCTCAAAGTCTTTCTCTCCTCACTTCTATTTCTATCTAAAAAATGTTCACCACTGAATACAACAAGTATTCCCATATTTATAGAAGATGAGGGAGAGAGAAGGCAAAATGGAGCCAACCACTTATTTACAAAGATATTTACAAAATATCTAAAAGTCATGTTGACTTTGACAACTTGGTGGATGACATCATCCCATGATGCAACATGGATGATGTCATCATTTGTATCAACACATTTTAGACATTTCAAAAAGAAAGTCGGAGAATAGAGAGAAGAAGAAGAAGAAGAAGAAGAAGAAGAACTACTCATCATCATCATCCTGCGGCCGAAAAGGGGTTGCTTTTTTGATCTTTGCTCGGGAGATGATATGTGTGGAAGCTGAGCGGTATTATTCCAAAAACTTGCTAATCATCGGCCCAAATTGATCTGTGATGGATCCTTGTGCCGTTCAGCGATTGATTAGCCAAGTCTCCCGCTCGTCTATGAGCTTTTAGGGAGTTTGGAATAATCTTTCCCGCCTCGATAAGGAACCCGATGAAGTCCCTACGAGTCGGTAGGTTGTTGATAGATTCGATGTCGAATGTGACCTCTGCAGCCTGTCCCTTGAGAAGCTATCTCCTTGAAAATCCGGATAGTGTCATCGGTGATCTCAAGGTAAGGGAAGGAGTGAGCAACCACAGGTCATGGCGAGAACAACTTTCTCCATTTGATGCATTGCATCCGGGGCCTCTTCCTTTACCTTGTCTATCTTTTCCGAGCAATTCTAGCTGATCTATCCGATAGTCGAGTGGACATAGTTTTGTTGAGGGCCCTTGGATGGCGAATACTCGAACTTGACCGGATCTTGGTGAGCAGTCGAACATTTGTTGGAAGGTCTCGTGCTGGAGTCTAGCATGCTCTAACTCTTCTGATATCGGACTCGCTAATGCTTGGAGTTCCTTATTCGCCTTTCCGATGTTTAGGTATAAACTGATATACTCGGCGATTACTCTTTCACTATCCTTGAGGATTTGGCTCCTCAGCGAGAAAGCGGCCATACCTTGCTCGCCGATCTTTGAATACTCATTGATCTTCTCTGGTGAGCAGCTCAGGAGTCTCGGCGGCAGTTGTGGGAGGTGCACTTCCCATCTTCTGTAAGGCTTGAAGCAGGTATTTGTTCTGCTCCTTCAGTAGCCTTTTCTCCTCTTTCGTTTCTGAAGCTTTTTGCGAGTGCATCAAGCTGGAAAGAGCTTCCCCACAGGAGACTTTGAGAGAGGATGTCCCCATTGTGACTTGGGTCACGGTGAAATCTGTCGGAGACAGATCTTCTTTCTCTTTGAGGGGGTTGGGGTACGCTATTTCCATGACTCTCTCACCTGCAGCGCTCTTCGAGAAGCGTGTAACCGGCTTCTGTTTCTTTGCTCCTTTAGCTGGAATGACCGAAAAGTCCATCGGAGCGATGGGGACTTTCCTCTTTTGTTGGCTCAGTTCTTTGAGAGATCAAGCTGGTCTATAGAAGAAGGACCGAGAGGCAGAGAGAGAGGAGAGCGATAGCAGGGTAGAGGAGGGGAAAAACGTGGAGACACGCGGCGGCGGCATTGAAAGAATAGCCGAAGAAGTGTCCACGGGAGGAAGGGAAACCGCAACTGCAGAAGACATAGGAAGGGAAGGGAGCTCGGAGATGAGGGAAGAAATAGAGGAAGACAAATCAGCGAGGGAGGAGAAGATAGATGAAGAAGCAGGGGAAAGGGTAGAAGAAGGGGCAGAGGACACGACCAAAGGGGTGGTCGTTTGAGTCACTCGAGGAGGGGAAGGAAGAGAAGAAGAAGGGATAGAAGGGACCTCTGAAGTTGTAGCGACGCCGACATCCTGGGTGGATGGGCGTATAGGACTATCCTCTGTCAATTCTTCCTCCAGAGTTATAACCTGTTCTGGCTCTGAGGGAAGAGGACTTTCGGGGCTTTCTTCTGAATGGTGCTAGTTCACCTTACGCACCTTTGCCTTTCAGCTGCTTCTTGGACCTTGGAGGTGCGTTGCCCAACGGGGAAGTTGTGAAATCTACCCCTAGGTAGATTAGTCCGTTCATGCGGCACCAATGCTCTGTTCTCCGCATAGTCTCTTTGACCCTCTCCTCAATTGTTTGAGGAGCCTTGTTCCTGTCAATGGCCGGGAAGGGCCAATTGTCCCCATCTGTGTCATTATACACCTTATCTACTTCATCTTCCGTAGTCTGGAAGCCTTCGGGGACAATGGCCACTCCGTATTGGATGATTTCCGCCAATGCCAAGCGAGAGTGATCCTTTCTTCTGAGTTCCGCCTCATGGAGAACGTCAATGTAAATATCCTCAATTTGAGGGACATGGATCGGATCGAGCTTCGCTTTTGGCAGGCAGCTTCTTGGGTCGAAGGTAGGCCTGGCTGGGAAGTCATGCTTCAAGTTGAGTAGCTCCAGCTCTGCGAACATTTCCTTCGCCTTATGGTGGGTGGAGCATGTGTATCGGCCCACTTTGAGGGGGAAAGGAGTTCCACCCTTCTTTCTTTTGAGGCACTTCTCATGGTATGTGACCAGCTGCCTTGACAGTTCTAGTAGAATCAGCTTAGGCCCAGCATACCTTGGTAGCCTGGTTGGCTCTCCCAAAAAGTTGGCAGCCCTCAGATAGGTGAACGTGGGAAATTGGGTGAACAGGGCCCCCCATTTCTCTGTGACTGCCACTATGTTTTTGGTCGTCCGGCTATGAGTCATGTTTGGCCTCAGTAGGCAGATGACATGATAGAAGAATGCATCGTTAACTTTTGTGAAATGTTGGATGCTATTCTCCAGCCTCAGCTCTGGGTAGTAATCAAATATCTTGGCCTGAGGCCATACTCCACTCGTTCAGCCGGATAATCCCTTGCCGCTGCGGCGTAGACTACATAGGAGTTCATATGGAACACTCTGTTGTGGCGAAGCTGTTGTAGCTGCTCGAGAGATAGGTCTGGTGCTTTATTATTTCACCCAGTAAAAAGCGCTGATCGGGTAAATTTTTATTCATTGTCTCTCAAGTACTGCATGACATCCACTTATGGAAATAGTGGGCATCGAAAGCCGAGAGACTCTGCTCGGGAAGGTGATAGTATCGTTGAGCTCCTCGAGAAATCACTTCGGTGGATAGTCATGAGCCACCGGGTCACCACCTTCTTGTTCTTTAGGTAGACCTCATTCATCAACTGCATGCACTGGTCTTCCTTGTCTTCCCAGGCCTTGATGCATTCTTGTTGGCTAACAGCCACGAAGTTCCGGTGGTGAGGGATGCCGAGCATTATTTCAAAATGACGGGCAGTGAGGTTTATGACTACCTCGCCCTTGCTATTTTCGACACATCTTGTGTCTTTGTTGTAACATTGGGCAATCACCATCATGAATTCGTTGTTGGCAGGCGGCGGCGGGGGATTCCTCGTGAAGTGCGAGGGCCTTTGCTGTTAACTTGTCCATCCATGGACTTCTTGTAACTTTACGAGTCCTAACCCGAAATTCCTCCATGTCGAATGTGACCCAGTTAGTCTCGACATCCATCTTGCACTCGGCTGTGATTCGGGCATCGACCCTCGATATTTGTATTTCATCTCTTCTTACATCGAACTTAGCCTTTCCTCTTGGTTTGGTGGGTTTCTTGCTTGCGTAGACATGTGTTCTTTCGAACTCGATTGCTGATCTGCATGAAGAAGAAGTGAGACCCAATCCAAAAAGGTTGAATTAGTCATTTGATCTTCCATTGGAATGCTAGCAGAAGAAAGAGTTAGAGATTTTAAGGCTCAGGGCGCAGGGCGCATGAAAAATGCAAGTTGCGGCCCAATAGATAAGGCGCACTGAGAAAAAGAATGTTGCGAGAGGTTATCTTGCGCGCCAAAGCGCATGGCGCATGGATGTAGCGAGTTGCATTTTATGGCAGGGCGCATGGGAATTGTATGTTACATTGGTATTCGGTGCGCCCTTTGGCGCATGGATGGATCGTGTAACATGGACTTTTCGTGCGCCAAAAGGGATATGGCGCGGCGCATGAAGGGTTTACACAACATCATGTTACTGGCGATCGGGGGTGCGCCCGCGCCTTTATAGCTTTATACTTGCGCGAAGAAGGCTTGTGTTGCATGGAAGCTGGGTGCGCCCTTTGGCGCATGGAAACGGGATGTAACATGGATAAATGGTGCGCGAAGGCTTTTAAGGAGCGCGGGATTTATACACTTGTAGCATGCGAAAAGGCGCGCGCTTGAGGCGCATGAGTTCTAGATGCGGCATGACAAATGGGTGCGCCATTGGCGCGGGTTTTAATCATGTAACAGGCGGGTAGATGCGCGAAGGGCGCAACTATTTTAAGTGCAACAAGACGCGCCAGTGCGCCATAGAACTAAACTCATTGCTCAAACTTTTCATTCTTTTCTCCATTTCAAAGGCCGCTTGGACATACAAGGTTTCTATAAAAAAGTTTATCGAGACCAAGCCTTTTCAAAACAACACTCTTTACCAGCGAGATCTGGAAGAGGGAGGAAGGGAGGAGGAGGAAAGAAGAAGAAAATGAGATAGGACAGCACGGGGAGGAGCTAGCTTAATCATAATCTCATTTTAAAACCGGCAAACCCGTAAGCCAAAACACGGACCAAGAACACTCGAAGAGCAAAAGCACAAAAATGGAGAAGAGGAGAACCTCTCACCTTGGATATATAGCAAAATTTGGAGAGCGGGTCCACGGGCGATGAAAAAGACGGAGCGGGGTGGCAAGTCGAGCGATCACGTGCTTTGCGAAAAAAGAATGAAAATGACATTGGCGCGCACGTATATTTATAGAAAAACTTGTCATCAATCGCCACCACTTTTGAAATGGCGCATGAAAGTTCGCGTGAAAAGTTCTTTGTCGGCAGGACAAGAAGAAGCGTGCGCCCTTTGGCGCACCATATGCATTATCGACATGAAGTTATGTGCGGCGCACGAAAACTTATGTTGCGCCCTGTGCGCCCTTTGGCGCACCGAAAAGGAGCAACAAAAAAAGCAATGTCAATAATAAGGCGCATGCGCCTTGGCGCCTTAAAGAGCTCAACATCCTTTGGTGCACCGAAGAGACTCAACATCCTTTGGCGCACCGAAAGATGTGTTAACATGGAAAACCATGCGCGAAAAGGCTTTTAAGTGGGCGCAACAAAACTTTGTGTTATGAGGAAAATCCATGCGCCCGGCCAAAAAAGGCTCAAAAAGACTAAGTTCGAAAACTAGATTAGGATAAAGACAGAATATTTGAGGAAATTAGGAGGATCTCCCTAAGTTTGGTAAACCTAGGAAATCCTACCTTGACCGACATCTGTTACCCCTAACCATCGCGGTTAAGCGAGACCACCATCTCTTACCTTTTTTAACTCCTAAACTACCTTATTCTCAAGGCCGGAAAACATTGGTAGAAATTTGATGAACAAGAATGAGATCTCACAAGATAACTCATCTTCGAGAGCCAATGCCGTAGGAACTCACATCCAAGGAAGGAGATTCAATCTTCTCTGCAGAACCATCTCAACCACGATCTAATTTATCTAAGAAAAGAGGAGTGTGCATGTAGCCCATGCAAAAGCTTTTCTTCGATTGGTAATCACTGCAGCTTCCAAATCCATCATCGCACCTCCTGTCTTCACACACGAGACCTTCAGAATGAAATCTAAGTATAATGTCATACTTTCCTGGTTATTTCCTTTCATCATTATTTTATCATTCATTGTTTATCTTGCTCCGTATTGACCTTCTCTCGACATTTTCACCTCCATATACCCATTAAAGCCTTGCAAAATCCTACTCCAGTCCAACCAATACCTCATCTCGACTAACCAAATTCCTTTCAGTACAATCACAAAGGAGACCTAAAGCTTGTTCTTTAACATTCTCATATCTCACGATGAAAGCGACGCTGGTTATACCTAACCATCGTCGGTCACCCCTAACCGACGCCGGTCTCTGTGTTTGCCCACATAGCCTTAAATAGAGACCTATCCACCTAATCTTATCTCACCCTCACACACCTGTGACCTACCCGAGACCTTTATCATACTTGTAGAACCCAAAACCAACCATTTAACCTATGGATTCTATTCTATCTTAGCTCGTTAGATTAAATTTACTTTCTTATTGTGTTTTAAGTGAGATACCTAAATCATTTTAAAGTAACAATAGGATTTACCTTGTTTTTATCATTAATTTTTTTAAAACAATGGACTGATAGCCATCTAGGAAGTACCATACTTCCCATATCTAGCTCACACTAGGTAGTTCATTGCCCATATGTTTTAATTCTTTCTGGTGGTCTTACTTTCATTACAAGTAGTTCCTCCTAGCCAAAAGGAAGCTCTCACAGTCAGTTGTGGATTCAAAATTCATATGCGTGCAATAACCCATCAACCGACACTTGAACAGTATTCCTCCTACGCTCGTTACCCTATCTATTTTGTCAATAATTCAAAGAGATAATATAAGAAAAAGGTAAAACATTTTGGCATGCCCGATGGGACCCATTCGGGGTTCCTTGCATTTCATTCATTCCTAGGAAAAAATTGTGTGTTTGTTTCCTTTCTAAAGCATACACACTAATTTTCTTCCTTGGTAATCTACTCCTTCTTTCTATTTTCTCTAAAGGAAACTTTTCTTTTGGTGTATTTAAAAAGAATCATTTCTTCACGTTTTCTACATTTTAGTGAAAGAGCATCCCTCTTCCTTTTCATCATATTGTGTCATCCAATTTCACAGTTTCAATTTGGGTTTTAAAATCGTTGCATCTCATTCTGATTTTTACATTAGCTCACATTAAATGAGGGCAACCTATATGGAAGTCATTACCAGCTGATGGTTGACAAAAACTCATAGAAAAGCACTTCTATCCTTTTCTCTTTCTCGAGTCTTACCAAATCACACAAAAATTCAAAATACATACATTCTTAAACAATATATTACCCGAAGAAGCTGTAGGTGATCACACGATCACGACACGGTGGGCACCGAGCTCGCTACTCTGTTAAGTCATACTTCGGAGCGTAGCCTGCCCCATCATAACAACCTAAAACCTCACCCTTTAGATCTCCTTCTTTGTAGGAAGCCATCCTCACCAAAAATCTATTTCACAATTCATGTGTCAGGTCCCTAAATAGCATAAGCTGAACAAACGTAACAAAATAGGCACTCTAGGAATGTTCTTTCTTAGTGTTTTGTTTGATTTGCATTTTGAGGTGAGAGGTTTCGATCATTATTTTTGTCTTTCCTCACACACTCCCTTTCATAGTCGGTATATTCTGAATTTTTTTGCGTGTGTCTAGACTACATATTCATCATTCTCGGACTTAAGGTTTGATTCCACATCAAATTCTAATTCACAACCAATTTTTCTCATCACTGCTTTCAATTTCACGGTGATCGTCATCGATTACCTCGACCGCCATCCGGTTACACCCAACCGCCATCATTTCTCGGGTCCTTTTGCTAACCTATTCAAAATGACAGTTTCACTTCACTTTCTTCCACTTTCCACAAGATTCATCACTTTGTCACTTTTTCCATTGATGTTTTACACATCCCCGTTGCATTTGGCATAGTTGGTAGATTTTGCATTTTGCCTCACTGATTACTCACTACCTATTTTCCATAAGAATGCAAGGCGGTTACCCTTGATGACATCGGTTGTCCCTAACCAGCATTGGTTACCCTATTTCACATTCCACTCATCATTTGTTAATTCATCCATTTTTTATCACTAGATTTACTGCTTTCTACTATTCTCGTATTATTTATAGAGAAGCTTTTTGATCATTCTTGGTTCACATGGTACTAACTCGAATACAAGTGAACACCCTCATGTTCCACGCTACCACCAACCACTCCTACCTAGTCCTTCACCACCCTCTATTCTATCACTAGCCATGGATCGCATCCATCCTACCAATATCACTACCGAGATGAGGAGTTCACATGAATCCTTGACTGAATCCTACTGCTTTGCTTTGCTTTACCTCTCCCATTCATCCACTCGAGACACCTCGAGTCCGGTTGATAAATGGTATGCCCGTATCTATTCCCCCAACTCTTGTACCCACTTCCGCATCAGCCCCATCTGGATCTCGTGCTACCCGCATCCACATTATCCCTAGTTCTTTTATAGTTAGGTCCTATACCCACTATGACTTCCACATCTGTTACCCCAAGTAGCACCCATTACATCCACCATAATCTCAATGATTACCCCAAACACAACCTCATCGATCCCTCATATCTCATATATACATGTAGTTACCTTCTCACCTCTAGTGTTAATGACCTCTACCCCATTTTATAATGTAGTTATTTCTATTCCACTATCATTAGCCCTTATTGCCACTAGGTTTACCACGACCCTTCCTCCCCCATATACATACTACCAACAACCGCCTATTTCATCTATCATTCATTCTAGGTACGTACCCCTATTTCCCTACCTTCTTCTTCTCCACCTTAAATGGAAGCCCCATACACTAGAATTCCCTACCCCATTATACACCCAAAATTAACCTCCTCACATTATAGGAGGCATCTAATAATCGAACCCACTAATTACCTAATTAAATTAATGATGGATAAGATGCGAGACACTAGAGGCATCGGTTTATGTCTCCCGCAACACTCTCACTTACGACAAGATTTGTAATGAGCCTATTCACCCATCCATTCCCATCCATTCATACCTGTGCATTAGGAAATGCCTTAATTTAACCACTTCAATAGTAGGAAGACACATAATAGCATTTTCACTCATTTAAACACGGGTGTTATTTGATTTCTCATGACGATGCCTTACTTTTGAGAACTTTTCCCATATCCCTCACTAGACCTGCATTAGACTGGTATAGTGGGTTACCCAAACACTCCATATTTTCATTTAATCAGGTAGCCCAAGCTTTCTTGGATAATTTTTCCATCAACATCGCCAAGAAAGTTACCATGACCGATCTATATTCCACACATCGACGAGGATGAATCTATCCTAGATTTTGTCACTTCTTTGGCGCAACCCGATCAATCAACTTACCATTCAACTACCACAAACCGAACTCATTGAGCTCTTCACATGAGATTGCGCTGAGACATATCTCCCCAACCTTATAGGTCCAAACTTTCAGAACATTCGATGAGGCATTCACTATGGCATGAAAGTTATAAATTCAGGCTATTGAAGAGAAGAAAATCCAATTACAAAATAAGAATTCAACATTCAAGTCGACCAAAACCTCTTCTTCTTCTAAACCACCAACCAATTATTCAAAGGCTAAAGGTACCACTAACGTAGTGGTACTCAAGGCCGGCCCTTCTTATCCATCCAATCAAGCCACACCCTTATCTAATGTATCTCCCGCATGTGATTTTGATTCAAACAAGAGCATAAAAATATACCCCAATTAGGAACCTTACTCTTCTATTTTAGAAAAGCTAATCAAAGCCGACGCCATTACCCTTCCACCCATAAAACCACATATTGTTTTTGACCCTTCTCGCCAAATGCCCGCGTGGTATAAGGAACAAGATTTCGTAACTATGACCGAGTGAAGGGTCATAGTAATGAAACTCGCATCACTTTGAAGAATATTGTCCAAGAAATGCTTGAGAAATGTGAGTTGACTGTGGATAATCCTAACACCACCCCTAATTAAAATCTACAAATCTTTAGAAAACCATTCCCAATAATGACCCTTCATCCAATCAAATAGGTGATACATCCACTCATGATACCCATACTCGTGAGGTTCATGCGATCTTTAACGAGGTACCTGTTGCGTCTCAATTACCTCACATTCCTTCCATAAAGGAAATCCTAGCCCAAAATCCTCCTTCCACATTAGAACCAACCATCACTATTCTTTCACCAATAGAAGAACACCCTTCATCTCCTACATCACCTATGGAGGAGTCTTCTGCTAACATTGAGACCATCTCACCCCTAGTTTCTTCACTTAGCGAACCTTTACCTACCGTAACTCCACCCATAGAGGGGCACCAATTATCTCCTCCACCCATAAAAGAGCACCTATCCATTCCTCCCCTCATAGAGGAACTCCCATCATCCATTCCATCCATCATAGACCCGGTAGGGATACCTTTGCCTCTTGGTGAGCATTCTCCATCCACTACCCGACATCCAACAGACCTAATTTCAGCTCTATTACCCACGGAAGCTGAAACCGACCGATTCCCCATCTCCAAGATTCATTTTACGAGAATTCCCATTAGGTCTTCACCATCTCCACCCACAAACATGCCATTCTCACATTTTGCTGATCACTTAAAGTATGTGGATAGAGATTTGTTATGGGGGTGCCTCTTACTCCTGTCTCAACACAAATGTAGAAATCCCTCGATGATACCTTCATTATCTACCCAAACACATTTCTACCCATTAAACCATATGCAACCACTACCGTTGCAACCCCTTCCACAATACCCATTAGCACTCACACCACACCCTTACCCATAACCCGACCTACGCCTAAACCCAAACCCATACCCACAAAATTTACCTCCACTAAACCTATTACCACTTTAGGGGTCACCCCGTCCACCAACCTTACTCATCCATCTATTAAACTATATTTAGCTACATCCTCCAATGTCAACACCACACCTACTTCGACACCCAAACCAAAGAAAAAAACTCATCGACCTCATACCCCGACCGCACCAATCACACCTGTACTTGTCCCATCTCGCCTTAAGATATCAATCAGCCCAACATGGTCAAGCACCCTTCACCCATCCATAAACCAATAACACAACCACTCATTCCTGCCTCACAAATCTCTAACCTACCCAGAACACAATACGACTCATACCCGCACTGCAGCCTCTTTACCACTAATACCTCCAATATCTTCATTCGTTGCTTCACTACCTACTACACTTCAGTCATTTTCCCTCACACCCCAAGCATGACCCGCATCATCTACCTTCATAGCACCCTCGTTATCCCCATGAGTAACTCACCCTCTTCCTCCATCTGCTTTTCCTTCTAGACCTCATATGTCCACATCACCTTTACCCAAGAAGGTGTACCCCAAAAACAAAACCCTACTACCCCATAACAAGGAAGTCAAGAAAAACCACACCCACCTAGCCGTAAATCTACTATACCCCTACCCAAATGAACCCAACCATTACCTAAAACCACACCGGCACCTAAACTGTAGCTCAACCTATTCCTACTCTTCCAAAAATAATTCCCAGGATAAGTTGACCATATCTACACCCAAACCCACATTTACTTCCCATTACGATCTACTAGTAAGGTCTTATGCCAAGATTTTAACCAACCTCCTTGAGACTTCTGTTATTACATTACATGCAACTTTGACCTTATGACTACCTCAAACCCAAGCCAAAAGGGTTTGATGATACCAAAATTTGTACATACCATCATGTGCTAGGGCACACTGTGGAGAACTGTAAGGTCTTAAAAACCATCCTTATTCAATTATGTCCACCAAAACCAACTTTAATGATGATGACCTTTTGGACGAGGACCCTGCTTCACCTACACCCATTCCCACACTACCCACTCAACAACCACAACCTCCACCCTCACAGCTCCTAGAACCACACACAAAATTTGAAATTAACATGGTTCGCATCAGAGAACTTGCCACACCACCACCCAAATGTTGTTGTACCCAACTAACCTCATAAGGATTTTCTCCTCCCATAGGTTTTTGCCCTTCATGTCGTTATACCACTTACCCTACACCCTCTCCATTTGAAAAATTCCCTCAAATCAACATGGTACACGTCACTACACATGCACAAAAGGGTAAAGAAAAGGTAGCTGACCCACCAACCAATCCTATACCCAACATACCATCTGTACCCATACCTAAGATAACTATCCGCAGCCCCACATACCCCATTTCTAATGGCATCACATATCGCACCATGCTCAAAAATTACACCAATCACCCTCAAAATGTCCTTATATGACCTCATCCAAACCTTAGAATCCCATCGGTAAGCCCTCATGGAGGTTCTTCAATCTCTCAAGGTTTTACCCAATGACCCTACACTCGTAGCCTCCATTATCACACCCCATCATGTAGCTTCCCTCACCTTGTTCACCAAGTGGCCTCCCTTAGTTTCTCGGAGGCGGAGATTGCACCATACCAAAATGATGACTGGACCCGACCCTTTTCATCTCTGTACACATTGATGACATACTACTACACCATGTGATGATTAATGGAGGTACTGGCATTAACATCATTTCATCCCATACATTTTCTTAAATGCGCATACCTAAAAATTACATGCAAAAACATCCAATCATGTTGTGTTCATTCAACAATGCTATCACCTCCACACTAGGCACTATCATCCTTCACGTTCGCATGGGCCCCTGCACTGTTCCAAAATTGTTTTATGTTTTGGAGGGGGAATTCCAATATAACATGTTGCTCGGTAGACCCTAGATCCGTGTCATGGGTTACGTTCCTTCCACTTTACATCATTGTGTAAAGTTTGAACACAAAGGAAATAATTATACCATTCCAGTTGACCCATCACCTTTCAAAACATGTAACATGCTTTACTCGACCCAATGATGTACTCATACTAGTTAAGCCGTCTACTTCCTCAAACAATCTTTGCTTCACCTACACCTACACCCACACCTACCAAGTCGGCCATTACTTTCACCGCACATACCTCCTCCATGCCTACCACTACTATAACCTCCATGGCTAACCCATTAGCTACCCAATCTATTAACACCACCTCCACATCGACCTCTGACACATCGTCCATACCAGCTACCCACATACCAACCACTGATCCCTTATAAGGTGTTTTTCAATGCCTCAACTGGGAGTACTACCTATATAGCGTCAACACATTCCTTACTCCACAAGAGTATGGAAGCCTTCACCAACACCCTCGCTATGATCACCATATAGGAGAATGCCTCCTTTATGGTCCTTCTCATCTTCATACTAGTCTCACCTATGGGGGACTTGATACTACCACCTACACACTTGAACCACCTTCACAACCCCACCCATTTTCCACTGACTTCCAATCACTTACCAATCATCATTTTTCCCACACCTTCCTACACCGCTATGCATGGAAGGGTTTTGGTTTCAGCTTTTATGAGTAGGGTCGTCATACCATTATTCCATGTACCACCCATAAACATAATGAACGTAGTGGTATCGGCTTCCCTGAACCTTCTACCAAATAGGCCCACATTGAATTCATTAAGGACCCTAGCCCTTCTCCACCTTCATCATTTCCCTCACCGACGGAGTTGATGGATCATGAATCTATCCCTACTAAAAAAAAATTCATAAACACCATTTCCTTAGGGCCTCTGACTTATCAACGCAAAGGTGAGGCCCCTTCCACTCTCCCATTCATGTATCCTGAGATGATCAATGACAACACAATGACCATTAACCGTTCAATGTCAAGATGATGAATCCATACTCACCTACCTTGGTTCAGAAGACTCATATATTCATCGGTCATTACCCTCTGAGACATAAACCATGTTGAATGAATCGACTATCGAGATCAACATTCATACTTGGGACTACCCGCACATCCTAAAGATACGACAATCTTTAGATGCTACTGAATAGGAAGCCCTCACTTATTTTCTTTGAGATCATAACCATACTTTCACTTGGTCTTACGCAGACATGCCTAGTATTGACCCCACCATAGTGGTCCACAATATCGTAACCATTCTCGATGCTAAACCTATCAAAAAAAAGATGAGGAAAATGAACCCTCGCATTGCTCTTCTTGTCAAAGAAGAACTTGATGCCTTCTTTCCATTTCCTTCATCTTACCCATTGATTATCCTCATTAGATTTCTAACATTGTCCTTGTCACTAAAGCAATAGGGGGACTCCACATTTACACGGACTTCTGTGACCTCAACCTCACCTACTCAAAAGATGACTTTCCCTTGCCCAAGATTGATCAACTTGTAGACACCAAATTTGTGTCTTACGACCCCCCGTGCCCCGCATCCCATTTCGCAACCTAGCCTCACCACCTAAACCTTGCACAATTATTTATTAATTACCTTATATTTAATAAATCCACATCTCCAAACCTGCCACCACATTTCGCCACCTCATCATGACCTAGCCCTAACCCTAAACTAACCTAATTAAGACCTATAACTTGGTCTACATCCACACCCATGACTAATTACTCCTCACCCGCACCAAAATCAACCTAATAATGACATGACCAAGCCCACAACTAATTCCTCAAGAGAAAAGGAGGGAAAGTTGGCTATTTTACTAAAAATAGCCCACTTTGACTTAACCGACATCGGTTCCTACTCGACCACCATCGGTTACGTAACCGCCATCGGTTCCCTGTAAAAGAACTCCCCCAACCAAAAACAAGGGGATGGATTTTCATTGATCTGAATATCGGAAGGCATTGGAAAATCCGAATTTCACTTGGTGAAAGCGAGAGATAAGTGAAGAAAAGAGAGGAGTTTGTAGAGAAGGACATCAAGCCCAAGATTACAACTGAGTAACCAGAGCCCAATGACACTCATCCAAGCATTGGGAGAGAAGATAGCTCATCTTTGATTATCTCGATCATCCTACCTGAGCCCTGCCTTCGTTATCATAGTCTTTGGACCTGATATCTTCATCAGGAACTAGTAAGTAGTGTCTTATACGTTCTTTTAATAACATTTCTTAGATTTATGAGTCACAGTAATTATAAGTCTACTCCTAGATCCACTACCCGGTAACACCCTACATCTAACTGTCATTCCTCTACCCTTACATTGCCCCAAGAACAGCCCCCATATTCTCTGAGTCTTCTCCATCACCCCATTACCTATCCCCAATCATTTACTAGCCTTATAAACACCATAGCCACCTTATAGCCAACCTTCACTAAAAGCCCCTAAACCACTACCCCTACCGATATCGGTTAGCAGAAACCAGTACCGGTGACAGTGACCGGCATCGGTCACTGTGATTCAAAACCAAAACTAGCCCTTTCCTCTATTATTTTAACAAGGTAATTAAATTGTAATTTTGCAATAATTTGTGTTAATTCATATTAGCAGGGGAACTGACCACCTTCGAAAGGAAGTTTAATACTTCTTGGGCCCAAGGTAGTTCCCTCATTTATTGTCTAATTAGAATCTGGTGGTCTTGTATTCTTACTTGCAGGTAGTCCTTCCCAGACAAAAAGGAGTTCTTTGCAATCGATCTGATCTCTCTCTATGGTATGCGCACACCCTCTCAACATTCAATAGGTATTCCTCCTAGCCCTAACCCTTATCTGTTTCTCAAAGGAATGAAAGGATAGAAGCAACTCTATTCCAGGAACAGAAGCATTTTGTGCGAAACATTTTGGCACGCCCGGTGGGACCCATTTTGGGTTTCTTTCTTTCTTGCTTGCTTTCATATAGGGAGCACACTTGCTATTTTCTTCTTCTAAAATATTCACAAGATATTTTGTTATATTTGGTAAAATAATTTGTCTTGCTTTCCCATCTTTGCATTAGTGAAAGTCATCTTCTTTGCTTCATCGAATATCATTTTCGATTTGGGTTTAAAACACTTGCATCACATTCTTGCTTGCTGTTTTCAATTCTAGTGAATGTAGATTAAGTAACAGGTAGTACACGTGGGGGTGATATCCACGGTATTGACAAGAAATTAATCTTACTTTCACTGCACAACACATACCGAATCACATCATAATTAACACAACAGCTCAAACATCCCCCTTTTCCGCGGTATTCCTCCACCCGATTGAGGTAACCTTATAAGCCAAAACAAACTTGACATTTCCCCTAAGTCTTTTGTTTAGGATTGACATCATCTTGTGTCTAAGGCATAAGCCCACAATAATTAAAACTAATCCTAGGGTTAGTCTATTAATTTGCTTGTGCATCTTGCTTGTTTTTAGTTCTGTTTCTCTGTCATACACTGTTTTTGTGATCACTTCAGAACAGTTTGGTAGGCATACTAAGCACTGTTAACCCCAAATCAGCAACTTCCTACAACTTCTTACATGGTCCTATTATACCGACATCGGTTAACTTATCGACGCCAGCTACAGTCTAACCGACATCGGTTACCTAACCGATATTGGTTACTTAACCGATATCGGTTACTATCTTTCACAATTCCCAAAACCAACAACCTCCCAACTCCAACATTTTGTTCTTAGCTTTTGTTCCTGATAGAGTGCATCCTACTATGTACTCTTGTCCATGGTTGTTATCACTTGGAAACAAGCTGCAGCCATGGTTTCACATGCCTGCTCCGTACCTTTTCCTGAATCACCCCCTTCACATCCTGTTGGGAATCCTACGGACACTAGCGAGATTCCAAAATTCCCTGTAGGAGATAAGGAATTTGTGAAATTTTAGGATGCTAATCCTAGCGCTGTACAGTACTATTTTTCTCATGCTCCTGACCATACACATGATGGTCAACTCCTTGTTGGCATGCCTATTAGTATAGCTGCTCATTTAGCTCCCTCTCCACCTAATAATTCCGCCTTTCCTTCTTCATCCTTAACCCCGTCACCCAACTCAGTGGCTTCGGGGTTCATACGGCACAAATTGGCTTCCCTTTGGTTAATCTGGGACCCAACATATCATTACCGCTGACTGCTCCTACCTCGTCTCTCTCGCAGACTGCTCCTTTCATAACTTGCTCTCTACCACCTATCCACACAAGCTTTCCTTCTCAAGCTCCGCCCACCTTTTCATTTCCACACACGTATCTGGTGACTTCAACATCTTATATAGGACATCCCTATTCGGTCACCTCAACATATTCGTCTTCAATACCTTATCAACATTTAACCCCACCATTGTCTAGTGGTGGCCCTTGGCCCAATCTCCCGCTTCGTTTCATTTGAATCGCACCATCATCTCATCCAACCACTGATTTAATCAAACAAATGATGGACATGATGAAAAATCTAGAGGCTTCTATTTCGGAAGCCGTAGCACCCTGACATATGAGCAATTTTTTCGGGAGCCTATTCATCCTTCTGTCCCCCTTCATTCATATCCTCCTCAATGGGAATTACCAAAATTCACTCGTTTTAATAGTAAGGAGGATCCTCAACAACATTTGCGATCATTTAGACATGACTGCTATCTCGATTGCTCATGACAATGCCTTACTACTCCGCACCCTTCCCATTTCCTTATCAAGACCCGCCTTGGGTGGTACAGTGCTTTAACCCAGCACTCAATCTTCTCTTTTAACCAATTAGCCCAATCTTTCTTGGATCATTTCTCCATTAACATTGCCAAGAAAGTATCTATCACCGACCTCTATGCCATCTAACAATTTGAAGACGAATCTATCATAGATTTCGTTGGACGATGGCGGGGCCTTATCAACCAACTTACTTATGCCTTGCCTCAGGCCAAACTTATCGAACTCTTTACGTGGGCCTGCACTAAGCACATTTCTCCTACCCTCCAAATTCAAACTTTCCGCACATTTGACGAGGCCTTTACTATGGCTCGGAAACTAGAAATTCGAGCCTTAGAGGAAGAGAAATTGCGGTTGCAACAACAAAACCCCAATTTCCAAACCCAAGACTCCACCAACAAACCTAACACCACCAATCCTCACGCATCGACTGCTTCGAAATCAAAAGGAGCTGTACACGCGGTGATGGTCAAATCCCAAACACCATCTAATACCCCGCCAAAAACCACCTATAAGTATAAAGCCGAGCCCATCAATTACACTCCCTTGGGAGAAACTTATGGTGTGATATTGGAAAAATTGCTCAAAGCAGGAGCTATTACCTTACCTCCTGTTAAACCTCACTCCGGGTTTGATTCCACCCATGCTATACCTTCTTGGTACAAAGAAAATGACTTCTGTAACTTCCACCACGTGAAGGGACACAGTCATGAAAACTGCAAGATGTTGAAAAACATAGTGTAGGAAATGGTTGATGCAGGGGATATAACCCTCGATAATCCTAATGCCCCTGCTAACCGAAATTTGAAAATCTTCAACAAACCATTCCCGAACCACTCATCTAACAGTAACATAAACCAGGATATCTTAGCCGAGGAGAGTGTTCATGAAATCCATGCGGTCTTCGACTCCCAACCAAACACTTCTATCGAGAAAATTCTGAATCAAGCCTCTTCACTAACGCAGGGACCCAAACCCCCTTCACCACCATCAAGACAAGATGAAATCCTTGCTATTCCTTTACCCATAAAGGAATTAACCGCCTAGAGTTCTCTTCTCACAGATGAGCCTTCTTACACCACATCTCTGCAAGACTGTGAGCGGATGTTATCTAACTTATCTATTTCCCAAATGTCTCTTTCTACCACTCTTGCTATACAAGAGGAAGGCTTGCCACTTTTTTTGTCATCCTTAGATGAGAAACCATTTGAACCGACATCACCAAATTCTTTAATCATGATGGATTCTCTCAAACATGCCCTCCTACCTATTAGTTCTTCATTGCCTAAATATTTTTCAGCGACCGGTTGACCTCTTAACGCCCATTGATACGGTACCTCATTTACCCCCTGTATCACACCCACAGTGGACCGAAATCACAACCCACCTTTCTTCCATACAAAATTTCCTATTCACACGTAAGATTGTCACCCCTCAGAAGATAGACGAGTCCTATGGGAAGGTTTGAGTACACCATATTCTACTCAAATGCAGATGACCAATCCAGACGCCTCTACCATATACCCGAAGTGTTTACAAAAGCTTAAAATGCCTATGTCCTCATCTTCACCCCCCTCATCTCTACCAAATACCTCATCCACCTCTATTGACCTAACCAAACCTTCCCCTATGCTTGGGACCTCACCAATACCCAGTCTAACACACCCACCTAAAAGGTTAGATTTATCCAAAAGTAAAGCCATCCATCCACTTAGGAGATAGACCCAATCTCCTCAAGTCCAACCTATGTCTCTATCACAACTAAAACCATCACCATCACACCTACCTTCTATATTGGGACCTCATCCCTCCACCTTGCATCAATACATCATACCTCCTGCGTTTTCTTTAAAACGACCTACACCTTCTGCACCCATACAAAGATCCAAGGGTATATCAACACCGTCACCCCAAGTATCCTGTCCACCTATCAACCCTAAACAAACTCCATCATCAAAGGATTTGTTTACTATCACTCCTCTTTCTCCGTGGTTGTTTTCTGCTACCACATCATCTGACCAGCTAAACATAACTTCTACGCTGAAGAGGTCACATTTAGTTAAACCCAATTATCAAAACCCCTTGGCTAAGCCGCCACCCGTACAAATCAACCATACCCAGTCATTACCGAAACCTACCCAGTCAATAGCCTCATCTTCCTCTGACTTTGACCCACTCAAAGGGTCTTACGCCAAAATCCTTGCTATGTTGGTGGAGAATGCAACCATTTCCCTACCCCCACTTAGACCCTATGATCCATCTAAACCTCGACCTATAGGTTATGATGAGTCTAAAATCTGTGCTTACCACCGCACACCAGGACATGATGTAGAGGGATGCAAAGCGTTGAAAGCCATACTTCGTCAGTCACCTCTCTCGGATAAAAAGGTTAAGAAAGACAATTTACGAAGGGAGAAACCTTTAGCTTCAATCCCCTCTCCTATACCACCTGTCCCCTCCTCACCAAGATCTATCATTATTACAACCCCACCTCTTGAAGACCATGACTTATCCCTACCGTCTTCCTCCTCTCGTGTTCATGAGATCAACATGATTAGTGTTGCTACTTGAGGGCAGAAAAACAATGGGAAAGCTAAAGAAAGCACACCTATGACCTCTCTTTCTCTGTCCACCATCCTGATCACACCACCACATAAAGTGGTTATTCATGGACCTACCTACCCCGTCTCTAATGGAGTTGCCCACCGAACCATGATCAAACAGCTTCACCAATCACCTATAAAAATGACACTGTATGATCTCATTCAAGCCTCTGAATCTCATCGACAAGCTCTCGTTGAAATCCTTCAAGGTATAGAGGTCTTACCTAATGAAACCTTTCTGTTACCTCCATCTTAACACCCAACCATGTTGCCTCTCTCACCAAACAATCTACCACTTCCGTCCCTATACAGCAAACCGCTGCTGTCAGTTTCTCCGAAGATGAAATTGTTGACTTTGGTGCAGAAGATCCTGACCCCGCTCTTTTCATCTCAACTTACGTCTGCGGGACATTTGGGTGCATTGTGTTATGATTGATGGGGGTGCTAGCCTAAACATCATCTCTTCCAAAGCCTTTCAACAAATGAATATCCCCTCTAGCTGCATGTGTGCCAACCCCACCATGCTGCATTCATTCAACGATGCTATTACTTCTACCTTAGGCACTGTGATCCTTAACATTCGTGTAGGGTCATGTACCTTACCTAAAATATTCTATGTCCTTGAGGGAGAATTCCAATACAACATCTTATTAGGCTGCCCTTGGATCCGGGCTATGGGATGCGTTCCCTCCACCTTACATAGATGCATAAAATTTGAGTACGAGGGGTCCTACACCATAAAAGCTGATCCTCCCCCTTCAAAACCTACAATATGTTATATCGCCTAATGATGTGCTTGTACGAGTCAAGACACCCATTCATCCAACCCAACCATCCACTTCACTACACCTCTACCATCCACCTCAACCACACCTACACCTTTAACTTGATGAAACCATTGCATGCAAATACCACTTCCTTTCCCACGATAAACATCCCAACCTCGGACCCATTAGTAGATGTTTTTCAACGCCTTACACTAGGGGAGTATTGCCTATATAAGGTTAGCTCTTTCCATACCCCATAGGAGTACAGAGCAGGTTACATGCACATCCTACCTACGATTGTCGTGTGGGGAGATAATCTCCTACGGACCACCTAATTGCTGCACCAACCTAATGTATGGGGGTGTCGACGCATCTTCGTTACCCCCAACCTCCCCTTGGTGTAGTTCCTTCCAATCCAATTTTCATTACGACAAAACGTCATTCACCCTCACCTTCTTGACTCATTTGTACTTGGAAAGTGTTATCTAATTTTGCACACTGCAAGATTGGACAAGGGGTTCTATCACATTCAAAATGAAATAGTAGTCCCGGGAACCCACCTTTGGTTATTATCGAGATGCAATAATTAAAAAAATAATTCCTAAATTGCATATAAAGAGATCACCTAGCATCGAAAGGCACCCGGTTGATCTCGAATCGGTGAAGAGTTCGAGTCGAGTTGTTAAAGAACCCGGTGTCAAATTGATAGTCATCTCGGAAATCATCTCAGTAGAGACTCTCAGTTGTAAGAGCTCGACGAGGTCTTGTTAATGCAAAATATAGCTCGTTGAAAATTGACGAATGAAGGGAACTCTATAAGGATCTCGGTAGAGATCGATGCATGCGGAAGTGAAGGCCAAGTCAGGGAGAGTCAAAGTTCGAGCTATCAATAAAGTCTCAATGAATTGGAAAGGTTCAAGCCACAGGTGGAAGCGAAGGCAGAGATAAGGAGTTCGACTCATCTTCGTGACTCATTCATTTTGGAGATCATGTGGTGAGCTTCTTTTAGGACACATTCTACAGAGCTAGGGTGATTCAAACGCAAGCCAAGGCATCAAGAGTGCCATAAAATGAATGGAGATTGTTGCGTAAATAGAGATACGTGATGGAGCCCTATCAATGGGACTCATCGAGCATGATGGATAATTCAAGGCAACTCATTTCATGTGGATGCATTAAAGATGGTTTCTAGGATACAATTCCAGGGCTCATTGATTAATGCAAAACTGGGAGGCCTACTCGAGATAATTTTTCAATGGTAAGCTCGCAGAGATAGCAAGAATGCCGGGCCAGGGTATTAGTGAATACAGTATATATATTTTCGCTGGCGTTGTTCAGACCTTCCTCGGCCGAGCATTTGGTGCACAGGTAGTTGACATGTTATAGCAGAAGCCTTTTTGAGCACTTCCAACAAGCAGGTCATCCAACTATGTGTTTATCTGATCATCATCGAATGCATCCTCAAATTCGGGATTTTCCTTCAAGATATTTTTATGAAAATCAATTAAGTGACAGTGAGAGTGTTACCGGGAGACCTGATGAAATTTATTACAAATATTCTCTATTGAGACCTTCTTTTGGTTTTACGATGTAACTCATGGAAATGAATCTCATAAAGGTGGAACTGTTTCATATTAGAATATTCATGAGCATAATTTTCTTTGCAATTATATGAGCATCTTCAACGAGTCACTAAGTTGGCAGGCATAAATGATTCTGTTGAAATTATCACACCTTACAAGCTACAGCTGAAATGTTTGCGCTGAGAGTTTGATGTTATCCTCAAATCTGTTGAAGGAAAATCATGGGCTAGGCGCTGGAATAACTTCCAGCCATTACTAGAAACAGTAGTGAACACAATCTCAGCCTCATTCGCAAAACTTGCCTCAAGATTTGATCGAGCTTCTTCCATAGAAGTGACTTTCCAAAGTGAAAGTTGAGATAACTTAACTAAAACTTTATCTCGTTCTTCTACTACAGCGGCAAGATTTTACAACAACTGATCATGGCTGTGGTCGCATGCAACCAGAACATCAGGATCAACACCAACGGTTCCTTGGGATCGCCCTGTGGCAGCTGTCGCAATTAACTCTCTCTGGAGGCGATTGTTTTTCTGAGATAAAGTTTACTTCTCTACCATGTAGCTGCTGCGTATAGCCAATTCAAATTGCCAAGTGAAGGCACGATCATGGCAAGAGAATGATATTTCCGCGCATGGGAAATATTTCACTTGATTTCCAAGTGGATTTTTATGAATGGCGGGCCAAGCTGAAAATCCCGCTACTGGTGGAAATTACGGAGATAAGGAACGAACTTGCCAAGGTTGCACGGCAAAGCTGAGGCCGGGGCCCATGGATTAATTTTTCCAAGCCGTTATGGGGAGATTTGGAGCTGTTATGCCAGGCGTGGAGATATTGGTTTGGCAAACCATGACCAAACTTCCGTGAAGGGGAGATTCGGGCAAACACTGCCAAGCGCGGAAATATTAAGATGGAAAACCATGATCAGAATTCCATGCGGGGCCGTGTAAATAGGATCAGAGCATGTTGTGCGAGTCAAGAATGACGCCAGGTTGGAGGAACGAGTCAAACGCCGAGTGAAGCGGCGAGTGCATGGAGATCAAAGGATGCGTGTTGCATGGACTGTGGATTGGGTTTCATAGATCATATGAGAAAGTGTCTCCTTTCATACAGATCCGCCCTTGTTAGGATTCCACTAAACTTTCAGACTTTGAATCGGCTAAGATAGCTCCATGACCTTCTCCTCATCCTCTGTACAGTTCTGAACTAATGTGGTCGCGAGACAGATCAACCACAGGCAGCAGGCACGTGCAACACAGTAGAAGTCTTTTGAACGCTTCCAGCAAGCACTGCAGAAACAAATATTCACTACCGTATATAATGGATTGGAGTCACGCCATTTAAGGCTTCATAAAATTTGCCCGAACCAGGAGATGAAGGTTTGAAATGGTGCAGAATGAAACGATTCATATTGCTCAACATGTTTTCTCCTAGAAACGAATTGAATGTGAAGGTCAACTCTGAAATACCTGGCCGGCCGTTTTGTATGCCACATCTTTGTCAGTGTAAATGGTCTCTTTGAAAAACTCTATGGGCAGTACGCAATATTTATACCCTTCCATTATGTACGTCCAATCAGACAATAACAGTATTCTTTTACCAGGTTCAGAGAAACTTGTTTTTAACAATGAACACTTATACTGTAATTTCAAGTTGTTTTTATCTAGCTTATTTCTATTAGCTTTTATCCACGACTAAGGAAGAATTCATATGGTTGTTACTGTACATTTTCCAAGGTCTCTTTAGTTGCCCAGGTTGTTCAACGTATTTTTTTTAAGGGCTTCTTCTATGTGTTGCAAATTGTAACATGAAGGATCTTTTTAGTTTACGGAAAATGAGTATATTGTTTAGCTCACAACTACCTATGCCATACTAAGATCCCAATAGTGGCATAATTGTTGGTTGGAGCCTAGATTACAGAGTGCACTGCCAAAATACCGAAGGTCTCTTTGTCCAAGAATCAGTCTTAAGGGTGTCTATCGACATGTTATGGGCATGAGCCTAGGTCATCATCATGGCAGCATTAGGTCTTTATTGATAATGGCATTTTCTCATCATTTGGAAGGTACAAATTGTGCTTATATGGAAAATCCAAAAAATTCTTACTACAAGTGTTATATGATAAGGAAGAACCCTAAGCATTGTGGTAAAACCATTCTTTTTAGAAATATTGGGTTAAGCTCGATATTCAAGTGAGTTTGAGCCCAGGAAAGGTAAGATTGTTTGCTGGATGAAGAGCTCGGTGACTTCGCAAGGAGCTCATGGTGATGTTTCATGAAGTTTGAACGTGGAATGCATAAATGGTCTCGAGTTAATAGAGGAAAATGATAAGAATCGAGTTTGATAGCTCACCATTCGAAGGACTCAATGCAAAAGAGCGCGATTACCAAAGCAAGGAAAGAGTTAGTGCGGGGTCAAAAATCGAGTGCAACACCGAGTTAGAGGATTCGAAGCTCACCAAGTTGAGATTTGTGCAGACTCTATCCACATGGACCCCCCTCCTCTTCAAGTCAAACGGGTCAACGGGGGGGTCCCAACATTATGTTAATTAAATTAATATTTTTATTTAAATATTTTAATAATAATATTTATTATTATTATTTAAATATTTTATTTAAATATTCTTTTAATTAATTGAAAAACTAGGTCATCAGGCAATTAATGACCCATGATGGAACCTTCTCAGGTAGTTCAACTAACTGTAATAAATACATCACAGACCTTCATTTTAGGAATGTAATTATGACATTTCCTCTTCTTTCTCACATATTCTTCTATAAATGTAAGTTGGAAGCTCATTTCAAAGGGTTCCAACAGTTCAAACATGTTGGACAGTTAGATATCTCAGGCGAGTGTATACTTTTCAAGAATCCTCTCTCTTCTGCAAGTTGTTCTTATGTGTTGAGAGAAATTTCAAGCCTCCTCTTCAAGACTGTAATGGCAACTATTGCCTCTTCTAAATGTATGATGCATTGTGTATGTTATTGAAGCAATAAAAGTGTGTGTTTTGTGACTAATCTCGATCCTTTCATCCTTTTATGCTTCTTTGTGCCTTTCTCATACTTACAGGTACACTGTGCAAGTTTAAGTTTCTATTGCAGGTTCTTGGAGTTCTGTGCTTATCGAGTGGTGGAGTATTGCATGCAGTTGAGTTGTGGTGTCCATTCACCCTTCTTGAGTTCATCCTTCTTCACTGGGAAACTGGTATATTTCTCGGTCTGATAAAGTTTAACAAAGGGAACATTTGTCTCTTAGTCTGTGGTATCCTGTACCCTCTCTAAGTTACTGATAGGTGAAGTTCACTGTGGTGGACACACCCTCTTCAAATTAACCCTTCATGAATTTGAAGACACCCTTTATTCGGTGCTCACCATCCCTAGTATAGTTTCATTTCTGTAAATCTCTTTCCCTAAAACCCCATGAAAATGTTAGCATAGGACTAGATAATCATTTTTGTTACACTAGGAGTAGTACAACACTTAGTTTAGGAAGAGGAAGCCAGCCTTCTCTAGAGGTTCACCTCGAGCCCAAGTCCCACATCTTGAGAGGTGATCCCATGTGTCCCAATCACACCAAATGTCCTATTCACATCCTGGCCATTCGGAGGGTGCAGTGATTTGGCAACAACAGAAAGGTTTTGGTTTTGGTCTTTATGAACAAAGCCGACATACAATCATTCCCGTGAATACACGCAAACACAAAGATCGTAGTGGTCTTGGATTTCCTAAAACACTTAGACCAAAGAAACCTTGTGTCCGCTGTATCTAGGAAGACAACGAGGTCACCCCTTCCGAACCATCATCACCCATTTTTCCATTGTCACCCATAGAGTCGATAGACTCGAATCTATCCTCCTAACTTTTTTTTTTTTTTTTCATAAACGCTATCTTCCTGGGTCCTCTCACTTATCAACATGGTAATGAAGACCCATCTTCTCTTCCCCTTCTATATCCAGACATGATCGAAGAGGACTCACCTTCAATTAATGTCGTTGAGTGCCAGGATGACGACTCCATCCTCACTTACCTTGGTGTGGATGACTCTTATATTCAACGCGCCTTGCCATCTGATACTCAAACCATGTTGAATGAGTCGACTATAGAAATCAACATCCACACCGAGGATGATCCTCACATTGTGAAGATCAGACAATCTCTTACCGCATCAGAACAAACTACCTTCACTACTTTCCTCCGTGCCTGCAACCAAGCTTTCGCTTGGTCCTACGCTGACATGCCAGGAATTGATCCTGACATTGCTGTCCATAACATTACCCTAAAACCTGATGTCAAACTAGTTAAATAGAAACTGAGAAAAATGCATCCACGCATTGCCCTCTTGGTCAAAGAAGAGCTTCAATGACTCCTTTCTGTTTCCTTCATCTTACCTATTGACTATCCTCAATGGATCTCTAACATTGTACCTGTTACTAAAACAATGGGGGGACTTTGGATATGTATGGATTTTGGGACCTTAACCTCGCTTTCTCGAAGGATGACTTCCCCCTCCCAAGTATTGATCAACTTGTTGATCTCACCGTAAACCATGATATGCTTTCTCTCATGGATGGCTTCTCGGGATACAATCAAATTTTAGTAGCCCCGGCCAATCAATATAAAACTACTTTCATAACTCCTTGGGAAACCTTCATTATTGTGTCATGCTTGTTTGGCCTTAAGAATACTTTGGTGCGACCTATCAATGTGGGCTATGACTTACATTTTCATGACATTATGCACACCATCCTTGAGGATTATGTCGATGATCTTCTTGGCAAATCTAAACATCGCAGGTGAACATCTCGATGTTTTAACCATTATTTTCGATCACTTTGTTACAATATTGTGTTCGTCTTCAACCAAAGAAATGTGTCTTTGGTTTCCTTTCTGGAAAACTTCTTCGTTTTATCATCTCATTGCATGGCATCGAGGTCGATCTAGCTATAGTCAAAGCTATCCTAGAAATGCCCCACCTACTAACCTCAAATAGTTGTGTAGTTTACAAGGTAAGATCCAATCTATCGGCGTTTCATCTCCCAACTCTCGGATCGATGTCAACAACCTTGTCCATCATCTCCTTAAAAAGGACATTATCTTTCAATGGAGCGAAGAGTGCCACCAAGCCTTTGAGGCTCTTAAATCCTATCTCTTGCAACCACCCTTGCTTATCCCACCTTAAGACGATTGCCCTTTTTATCATTACCTTTCTGCCACCGACCATGCTGTAGGAGCCATGCTTGCACATCGTGACTCGAGCATCAAGAACAATTGTTTATTATATAAGTCGTACTTTGGTGGATTATGAGACTAGGTATACACATGTAGAAAAGTTGTGCCTAGCCCTATCATTCGTAGCCACCAAACTCCGACACTACCTCCTGAATCACAAAAATTTTGTCATCACCAACGCGGACCCCATTCATTATATGTACGCCAAACCTCATCTAAACCAACGCATCACCCGATGGCTTATGCTCCTCGCTGACCTCAACCTTGAATTTGTACACCAGAAGTCAATCAAAGGACAAACTATCACAGACCAACTCGCGGAAGCCCCTTTACCTGGGGAGCAATTTACCAATTTTAATTTCCCTGATGAACTCATTGCCACTCTTTCACTCAGTGAGGAGTCATATCCAATGACCCTCTTCTTCGATGGATCCAAATGCCAGCGCGGTGGTGGAGCCAACATTGTTCTCATTCCTCTTAATGCTGAGCCTATGCCTCTTTCATTCCAGCTTGATTTCCCCTGTACTAATAATACAGTGGAATACGAGGCCCTTGTTTTGGGTCTCCAGGTTGCGTTACACTTAGGTGTCAAGTCTATTAACATTTTTGGCGACTCCCAACTGGTAGTCAATCAAGTTATGGGCATCTACCAATGTAAAAATGAGGAACTTCAAAAGTACAAACATTACGTGGATTCACTTTTGACCTTATTTACTCATTATTCTATCCAAACCATTCCCCGCTCCACTAACAAATTTATGGATACTATGGCTTGCTTAGCCTCGCAAATTCCTACCTCACCAACTGACTCTGACATATTCATCTTGGTCCAACAACTCTTTGCCCCATCTTACTCCGCCCCAGATGTTTGTATGATAAATAATGTGTCTACTAATTCGCAGGATACCTGGTATCACCAATTTCATGACTATCTTACAACCTCTGTTCTCCCACCTGACCTTACTAGTAATGGCAAACGTGATTTTCTTAAAAGTGTTTCTCATTATGTCATCATGGGGGGACTCCTCTATAAACATGGCTTTGATGGCATCCTCCTTTGATGTCTAACCGGTGCAGAGGTCACCTATACCATCCAAATGCAAGTCCACGGCAGTATTTGTGGTGGACATTTTAGTGGCCTTGCGCTTACCAAATGAATCCTTCACCTAGGATATTATTGGCCTACTCTTAATAACGACTGCTACAAATATGTTAAGCATTGTGTTATGTGTCAACAACATGCCAACCTTCAACATACTCCTAGCCATCCACTACAGGTCGCACGAGATCTTTGGCCTTTCTCACAATGGGGTTTAGACCTTATTGGTGAGATTCACCCACCATCTTCGCAACGTCACCATTGGATAATCACAGCAACCAAATATTACACTAAATGGGTGGAAGCCATTCCACTCATTTCAACCAAAAAAGAAAAAATCGTCGAATTCATTAACCATCACATTATCTGTCGTTTTGGCATTCCTCATCGCCTGATAACAGATAATGGAAAATATTTCAAAAATAAGTTGTTACAAGACCTTTGTGACAACTTTGGTATCAAACTTAGCTTCTCATCACCTTACTATCCACAAGCAAATGGTCAAGCCGAATCTTCTAATAAAACCCTAACCAAAATCCTCATGAAAGTTGTTAACGATTCTGGAAGCAATTGGCCTGATCACATCCCCTTTTCCCTTTGGGCTTATTGGACTAGCATTCACACCTCCACTAATGCCACCCCATTCTCTTTGGTATATGGTACCGAGGTTGTCTTGCCTCTCGAAATACAAATACCCTCCCTAAGAATATCTCTTCAGGATGTTCTCACCAATGATGATTTCCACCAAGAGTGGTTAGCCCAATTGGAGCTTCTTGACGAGTGTCGTCTTACAGCTCTTGACCACCTTCAAATCTATCAAAACGCATCAAGCGTGCTTATGATAAGAAAATTCATGAGCGTACCTTTAAGGTTGGTGATCTTGTCCTCAAAGAGAATCAACATGTAACCAAACTAGAAAAGAGAAAACGTGGAAAATTTTCTCCTAATTGGATTGGGCCTTACATTATCACTCATACTTACGGATCAGGAACTTACCGTTTAGCTTCGCTTAATGGTAAGCCTGAGCCTGAACCCCTTAATGCCTTGCATCTTCAACCATTCTACTATTGAATTTAGTGTTATATCACTTCTTATCTACCTTGTGCTACTCCCTTGAGCTCATTTACTACCTCATACACTTTTGTTCCATGCATCTCAAATCAAATCAAGCTCACATGGTTTGGTCATCACCTCCCCTTAAAGATACCTTCCCCTTTTTAGTCTAGTCCATGACTTAAAAAGTATCAAAATAACATGTTCTTAATTATACGCTTATGGGATATTCTTGAGTCAAACTTCCTACAAAACTAGATGCTTCATGCCGAACGGACATCTAGACCTATAAAGTTATACATAGATTGCTCCCTCGAAGGACGGCTATGTGCAAAGCCGCATCTCTGTTATTATACACTAGATTTGCTCCCCAGAAGGACAGCTATACACAAAAGCTGCATCTGCTACTATAGAATATTGCTCCTTGAAGGACAGCTATACAAAGTCAGCCTCTATCGAAGCTTCTTGCATTGCTCACTTCGTGAAGACCTCAAGAACAACAAAATGCATATCCCCTATGGACTTCCCATCGATCAGTCTATATCTAGAAAAGTAAAAAGTAGTATTCCAAAGCACTTTTGAGTCATGGACTTGTCTATTTAGGTTTGGTTCTCTTTCGTCAGAATAATCACCTTATAATAAGTTCTCTGCACCCCAGCTATACCAGCCACCTCACCTCACCATTCGTCAACACAACAAAACTCAAGGGACATGACGTATATCCGATATATTGTGATTATATGACTCTTTTCACCTATTGACTTCTCACCTATGCAAGGCACCTAGGGATTCAAGCCCATCCTATGTTAATATATGGTTTGTTTAGCTCTTCTCAACTACGGGACACTTCTTCCTCTTTTACTCGACTCTAGGGTTATGTGTTGACTTTAATCAGAACACGGTTCCCTACTACTTGGGTAAGCTAACTTTTGTTTCACCTATACCTACACCAACATTGCCAATCCCTTACTAACACCAATAACAATATTTTTACCAACCAACAAATTGCCTAACCACAACCAAATTTCCTGAATTCACCTCTCCCTGGTCCTAAGGGAGAACTACATCGGTCTGAGGCCCCTCCTTGCTTTGTGCAATGGGCTATGTAGGCAGCACTTAGGAGACATGGGGTCTCCCAAGGTTAGCTCGACCATCCCCTACCATAACCTATCATGTGTGGTATATATAAATCTATTTGTGTATTTCTATTCGCTCACATTCATCTTTATCCTTTTTCAAAAAAAAATTCAAAACACAACCATTCTTATTATTATCATAACTCAAATCAACATACATATTTAGTTTTATTTAGATGTTAAACAAATACATCTTCTCTATCATCGACGTGCAGGTCGGCATCCTTATTTATTCTTATACTCTTATGAAATTCACTTAGACCCTTGCGCCTCCTCCCGAATCAGGTGGTGATCATGATCGTCGATGCCACTCACTTGGCCTCTCCATCCTCAAAGGTGCTACTGCTATTGGTTCCTCCCACTGATCCGCCAACATCTCCTGTAACATACGAATACGTCCTCTTGCATGGAGGAATCTTGCCTCTAGTCTCTCCACTCGTGACTCTGCAACCGCTAACAATCCCGTTGTCTCATTCACCCGCATTTGGAGCTGATGAACTAAACCCTACAGATAATCTCTCTCTGCTATAATCACAACTATGTCAGGATGATCACGTACACCTCACAGCTCTGCTACCCACCATAATCTATAGGCCTCTGTCGCTCCTACATCCATTACCCTACGATCGGTTGCTATCTCCTCTGGCCCTTCTAGAGGTGTTGGCCGGGAGGTGAGAATGTTGCCTCGGCGTCGATCCTCATGTATGGTCTATAAGCCATAGGTATATCCTGAACAAATCCAAATTATCACCGCACACGATCTAGAGGAATCCTCTCGTACTCACCTGGCCTGTGCCCTGCGATCCACCTCAATCACTCTACACCCCTCAACTCCTCAGCTATGTGCTCCATCACCATATAGTTCCCGTAAGGTCTCCAACAAATATCTGCAATCGTCACCATCTCCCATACCTGCCTATAATACTCGATGTCATCTATCATGGCCTGGGATCTCACCTCTTGTTCTGTCTGGACCCATCGTCTGAATCCCAACCTCTGCACTCCTGTCTCTCCCGACTGGATGGGTCGGCCTATCGGTCACACACAAACAATGTGCTCATAGGCCCAACAATGTAATAAGTATGAACAATCTAGTGTCGTCCTGTGTTTTCACCTGCAGGCCCATAAACCCCTGTATAACTCCACCAGATATGTGGGTGCCCATGCAAAAGTCACGCTCCTTTCTATCATTTCCCAAATAACACTCATCAATGCTTTTGGAAATCTTCCCCCTCTCCCCTCGGTAATGCATAATACCCCACCGCTATCATTAATACCACTGCCAACCTTGTTTCCTCAGGGTGTGTTGCATACATTGTACCATAAGTGAATGTCAAACCTCACTGTGTCAAATCTCATGCAGCTGAACCAAATACTATTGTTATCGCTCCCCGCCCCACGCTAGGCAATGCCTGATACACTGGTCTTCCTATAATTGGGAGCCTCAAAATTCTAAACACATCTTCCAACGTCACTGTCATCTCCCCTGTTGGCAGATAGAAGGTATTCTTTTCCAGATTCCACCTCTCAATCAACGCCTGCAACATAGCATGATTACGTGCGATTCGTGAATAATAGCGGATTCCACTTAACCCCACACGGTTTATCAATGCCCATTCAGCTGGTGTTACATCCACTCGGATTCGTGACAACAAAGCTGGCACACTATCATTCATCCTCAACCCTGCCTCTGCCTGCATACATCAAAATGACACACAACCATTCAATAAATCAAATCCCCAAGTGTTTTTTCTCACATTCGGAAATTCCTACGATGCGGGTATCGGTTATAGATAACCAATACCATTTTACTAACCGATACCGGTTATCTCTAAACGATATCGGTCAATTGTCACAATCTATCTGGCCTACTTAAAACCACCACCTACGATAATTATTTTTCTCGTTTACTCCTCTCTATACCTATAAACATACGTGAACACCCTGCTTACCTACCCCATAACACTCACTCTATCCCAAACCCTTGCCTATCACCTTTTCTTTCTCATCTCTACCCTCTTACCTTCTCTCAGCCTATTCATCAAAACATGCAAGAATTAAAATACAACCAAATAGTTTACCTCTCGGGATGCAGCAGCTTGGGGTGGAACTTGTCTTCCCTCTCGTCCCTACCTGTTGGATGTTTCTCCTCGTCCAGCCATGTTCATCACCCTCTTCAAATATAACTTGCCTTTCTACCTTCTTAATCTCAGCCCACACTCACTTTACCTGTCTCTTTCCTCCTTATCACTCAATTCTTTCATGCAATTACCTGTATCAGTCATCAAACAATGTCACATTCACGTATTTAACTTGTTGCATGACTCTAAAAATAAGAACTCTAAAAATAAGACCTTAATTTTCCGCCCAAGCTTTTCTATTTTTAGAAAAGCTTGTTTTGGCATAACCGGTATCGGTTACCTAACCGATATCAGTCCACAATCTACTAACGTCGGTTAGCTAACCGTTATCGGTCTCATGCCTCCTTTTTCTTAAACCTGGGCCTTTTCTTTATTTTTAGGAATTTTTTGTGGCGCCCGCCTCTTTTTCCTGCAAAACAACACCATTATCAATATTTGTCATCAAAATCACATCAATACATCATCACAATTTCATCAACATCATCTAGCTACAATAAAACAACCATCAATAAAATACGCATGCGACATTGCAATATCTACATCAAACCCATCAGTATATACACCATTTGGATCTAACTCATCATCTATACACATTAAATTTCAAAAACCATCGACAAAACACATAAAACATTTTATACACACCATGTGGATCAAAATCATCATCTCTATATATATCAATGTTTAAAATATACAACTTACCCTGCATGGGGGCCTCTGTGATCTCAAAATAATACAAAGCCAGCACGCAGGCCGCTATCACTGTCAAAATCTCAACTCGGCTCGCAGGCTGGTCTCTCATGTCAAAAATATACTCGGCTCGTAGGCTGGTATCAACTCTACAACCTGTACTCGGCTCGCAGCCGGTATATACAATAAGAATGAATAAATGAATCATATGTGGGCATGCAGGCCTCTATATACATAACCGGTTCGCAGACCAGGTGCCTATATCCAATATACAAACAAAACACCCATCTCCGCTCCAGGGATGTCTCAGCTCTCCCCACCACCCTCAGCTCCTCTCCCTGCTGGTCCTTGTGCTGGCTCCCACCTCCTCCCTATCACCGACCCACCGGCTGTGGCTGCACCCCCTGGGATCTCTGGCTCTTAGAGGTCTTGGCTCTGTGTGCCGCATATGGCTGATAGTCATCCCGGTACCATCAAGGACATCCTGATAATACCGGGCCTCCGCTCTCGCCTCCATATAGTGGGCCCGTGCCACCATGGCTGTTGGGGCTGGTCCCCCGACTCCTAATAATAGTGGCCCCTGTCCTGCCGGTACACCCTGTGCCTGTACCTATGGTGGTGCCTTTTCTGCAGCAGTCCGGTGCTGTGGTGATGCTGTGGGCTGTGCTAGTGCTAGTGGTGGTGCATGTAGCTATACTGCATTCGTGCCTGCACTTGTGCACAAGCTACCGCCTGTAATACCCCGATCTGTGCCTGTGCAGCAGCAAGCTGCCCCTGTAACAAATAACCGCACCTTTCTATGAGCCGAGTCCTCTCTGCTATAATAAATTTTAAATAAATCTGGGTTGTGTGGGTTGTGCTCTCCTAGCTGCTCTCTCCCCTACCCACCACACCAAAAATGAACCTGTGCACCCGGCGTCGTCCACTGTATCGTCTGCTGGCCTCTCTGCTACCCAATCTGGGTCAACAGGCTGCGGTGTAGGTAGTGGGGCCTCTACATCATCCCTCCAGTACTGTGGGAAGGGAGGTGGCTCATCCTGTCGCAGCCCCAACTGCCGTCGTACCCTCTCTAGGGGTATCCACTCATGCTCTCCGGGCCTCCGTCCAGCTATCCAGAAAGTATACTGGATCCAGCGCATCTGTGCTCGGGCTCCTCCTCGGGGCTGATGGCCTCTGTAGGGCCTCCATACAATGTCTAGCGCAGTCAAGCCCTCTAACATATGTCGGTAGTAGGCTACGTCCCATCCTATGAGCACTGCTCGTGGCTGGCCCACGACCCCCAACCACCTCTGAAAGCCATATCTGTATATAACCTGTGGCCTTGGCTGCTGGGGCAGCCCTACTGGTCATATACATATGATGTGCTCATATGCCCAGCAGTGTAACAAAAATGTGGAGCAAATCCCAAATCGCCTCATCCGGCGATAACCCCACAGCTCTCTGTATAGCTGCACCAGATATACTGGTGCCCAGGCATAGCACGTATGCTCCTCTACCATCTCGTGCAGCACTCCCATCAAATCCCATGGGAAGCGGCCTCCCTCTGAGTCCAGGAGGGTGAAGCAGGTGATACCTATCATCATCAACACGGCAAGCCATGTCTCATGTCTGTGGGTGCGATACATGTCCCCATAGGCAATGCTCGTGCTGTGATAAGTCAATAATGCGGCTGCATCTCCAAATACCTGAAGAATGTTGTCCATAGCCATCTCCACATCTACCTGGAATACTGCCTCCCCTACGATCGGCAGTCTCAGGATGCGATACACATCCTCCAGGGTAATAGTCATCTCTCCAGTAGGGAGATGGAAAACATTGGTTGTTGGATCCCATCTCTCGATGAGGGCAACCATAAGGCTGTGGTCCGTATCCACAGCCCTATACTATTGGACTCCGCCGAGTCCCACCTCATGCATAATGGCCCACTGCGCTGTGGACACATGTGGCCACATCCGTCTCAATAGCGGGGGCATCCGATCCCACATCGTAAGCTGCTGATGTGCCTGCAAAAACAACCCACTTCATTAGACCTACCCTTTACAAAAACAACTACTTTAACCCTCTATACCCCCTTTTACCCACCCGACCACACCCCGACTCTATAACACACATCTACACCCACCTATCTTACCCTAAAACATCTACGATATCCCCTTTCCTTATCTCACACCCTACCAACCACCCCGATCTACTCTCGCCATCTAACTATGCCCCTACCAATTTAACACCTCCTAATTCATACTCAACACCTAATCTATCCTAACTGAACCAACCACACAACCACCCCATTTCCCCCCCCATCCCAATCACCTTTCCTATCAACTCTACCCCCTCCCTCTTCACCCCAAACAACAACCAAACAACAAAACACAAACACCAACAATGAAACAAAACAAAAATAAACCTAACTAATGACCGGTACCGGTCACCCTTGACCGGCACCGGTCCCCTATAGCACATGATATACACCGGCGCCGGTCGACATACGACCGACGCCGGTCTACCAACAACCCACTTTGCCTAAAAATTGGTGACCGATGTCGGTCGCCTAGTGACCGACATCGGTCACTGTCCAGGTCCGGAGCCGAACCCGACGCGGCCCCCAAAACCATCTTTTTGCCTTTTTCTACCCTTTTACCCACTGGAAAACCCTACAAACCTACCCACCCTACCATTTTAGCCTAACTAACCTACCTACCCACTCCATTTTTCAAATTACATCCATTTATTCATTATTTCATTAAATTTTGGATTCCTACCCAAAACCCAAATCTAAACTTAAAATCATTAAATTCACATAATTAGAGGTTTAGAACCTACCGGTACGACGACACGTCGTCGTGGTGGGATAGGTGGTGGTGGTCCAGCTGGCCTAGCACCTCCTGCTCCTCCTGGCTGTGCCATGGCTATAAATCTCCTCAGCTGGGTCCTCCACCAATCAAATTCTGCCTCCTACTCGCTGGGGTCTACCAATCACTCACTCCTCCACTTAACTACTGCCAACTCAGCGTACAAACTCAACAAAATCACTTTTAACACCCAGACAAGCCGTATTGGTTATCAAATTGACAATGTGACAATGACAGACCGTATTTTTCTTTTTATAGTTTTTTTACTTATAACCGATATCGGTTATATTGTGCCCTAAACCACCGGTATCGGTCATCTAACCGATACCGGTCATAGCTAACCGATATCGGTTTAATACCTTTTTCACCACAATTTCTGCCCTTATTTACCAATCTCCCTTTCTCACCACATCGCCTAAACCCTCCTTTGCTAAATAGCCTTTTTTGACTTCATTGGCCCAATTCAAGGCCGCACCAACCAATCGAGGCCCGACCCAAGGCATGACCAATTATTTGGCCCGACCTAAGGCCACAACCAACCATTTGACCCTGACCCAAGGCTGCAACCAACCAATCGAGGCCTAACCTAAGGCTGACCAACCATCGAGGCCGACCCAAGGCCACAACCAACCATTTGGCCCGACCCAGGCTGCGACCAACCAATCGGGCTGACCCGAGGCCGCAACCAACCAATTAGGCCTGACCCAAGGCCATAACCAACCAATCGGGCCCGACCCAAGGCGCACCAGCTATTTGGCTTGACCCAAGGCCGTAACCAACTAATCAAGCATGACCTAAGGCCGCACCACTTAAATACCTCGCCTAAATCCCACAACTTACAATTTTATCCACCCATTATGTGGCTTTTTGTTCAATCGAGCTCACCTGTTCGTGTTTTAGCATGATTAGGGTACTTGACTTGATCAGTCGACCAAATTTGCCTAGACCAAGACCGTGACGTTTATCTCAACCAAACCAACCATTTGGTACTGCCGAACATACCTAAACGTTCCTGTACCTTACCCATTATATCCCCAGAGTTACTTCCTATGCCTTGGATACCAGGATTATATCACCCTTGTTTGGATAAACTATCGACCTTTGCCTATGAATTGCTTGTTTGCTCTTCAAATCATGTACCCTGGTCACACTACTGCATTTCAACGTGCGTCTGCTTCCTTGGACCTACCCCACCATCTTACCATCATCTCAACACCATTTACCCTTTATCAACCCTATCCCTGATTTCACGCTACCTCAATCTGTGATAGATTTGAGGGGGATTACCTATACCCTTAACAGGAGTAACCACTTCTTATTATTGTCAGTGCAGCTTTACAAGACAAGCTACACGACAACAAGGGGCTAATGTAGACACCAAATTTGTGTCTTACGACCCCCCGTGCCCCGCATCCCATTTCGCAACCTAGCCTCACCACCTAAACCTTGCACAATTATTTATTAATTACCTTATATTTAATAAATCCACATCTCCAAACCTGCCACCACATTTCACCACCTCATCATGACCTAGCCCTAACCCTAAACTAACCTAATTAAGACCTATAACTTGGTCTACATCCACACCCATGACTAATTACTCCTCACCCGCACCAAAATCAACCTAATAATGACATGACCAAGCACACAACTAATTCCTCGGGAGAAAAGCGAGGAAAGTTGGCTATTTTACTAAAAATGGCCCACTTTGACTTAACCGACATCGGTTCCTACTCGACCGTCATCGGTTACGTAACCGCCATCGGTTCCCTATAAAAGACCTCCCCCAAATAAAAACAAGGGGCTGGATTTTCATTGATCTGAATATCGGAAGTCATTGGAAGAATCTGGATTTCACTTGGCTGAGCAGAGACAAGTGAAGAAAAGAGAGGAGTTTGCAGAGAAGGACATCAAGCCCAAGACTACAACTGAGTAACCAAAGCCCAGTGACACTCATCCAAGCATTGGGAGAGAAGATAGCTCATCTTTGATTATCCGATTATCCTACCTGAGCCCTTCCTTCGTTATCATAGTCGTTAGACCTGATATCTTCATCAGGAACTAGTAAGTAGTGTCTTATACGTTCTTTTAATAACATTTCTTGGATTTCTGAGTCACAGTAATTATAAGTCTACTCCCAGATCCACTACCTGGTAACACCCTACATCTAACTGTCATTCCTCTACCCTTACATTGCCCCAAGAACAGCCCCCATATTCTCTAAGTCTTCTCCATCACCCCATTACCTATCCCTAATCATTTACTAGCCTTATAAACACCATAGCCACCTTATAGCCAACCTTCACTAAAAGCCCCTAAACCACTGCCCCTACCGATATCGGTTAGCAGAAACCGGTACCGGTGATAGTGACCGACATCGGTCACTGTGATTCAAAACCAAAACTAGCCCTTTCCTCTATTGTTTTAACAAGGTAATTAAATTGTAATTTTCAATAATTTGTGTTAATTCATATTAGCAGGGGAACTGACCACCTTCGAAAGGAAGTTTAATACTTCTTGGGCCCAAGGTAGTTCCCTCATTTATTGTCTAATTAGAATCTGATGGTCTTGTAGTCTTACTTGCAGGTAGTCCTTCCAAGACAAAAAGGAGTTCTTTGCAATTAATCTGATCTCTCTCTATGGTACGCGCACACCCTCTCAACATTCAACAAGTATTCCTCTTAGCCCTAACCCTTATTTGTTTCTCAAAGGAATGAAAGGATAGAAGCAACTCTATTCCAAGAACGGAAGCATTCTGTGCGAAACACGACTAGTAGACCTTACCGCGGGTCACAAAATTCTCTCACTCATGGATGGTTTCTCAAGTTATAACCAAATTTTTCTTTCCCCAGAAGATCAGCACAAGACCGTATTCATTACCCCTTAGGGGATCTTCTACTATCGAGTCATGCCTTTTGGCCTTAAAAACACTGGTGCTACATATCATCGTGCTATGACTTAAATCTTCCATGATATCATACATCGTATATTGTAAGATTACTTGGATGATATATTGGATAAATATAAATGTCGTGTTGATCACCTCACTATCCTCAAAACCATCTTTGACCGCCTCATTAAATATTGCATCTGCCTTGACCTAAAAAGTGTGTATTTGTGGTTCTCTCACGAAAGCTCCTTGGATTTATTGTTTCCTTACGTGGTATAGAATTTGACCCAAGAGAAATTCAAGGCCACTCTAGAAATGCCTCCACCCACAAACCTCAAACAACTCCGTAGCCTATAAGGTAAATTACAGTCCATTCACCGATTTATTTCCCAACTCTCTCGACCAGTGTCAACCATTTCATCATCTACTTAAGAAGGATGTTTCCTTTAAATGGGATGATGACTATCACAAAACTTTTGAGGCCTTAAAATAATACCTTCTCCAACCACCCATACTTATCCCACCTAAAGACGACCAACCTTTTTACCTACACATATCAGCTACCAATCATTCTGTGGGAGCCATGCTCACTCATCATGATGAACAACATAGGGAGTAGGTAGTTTATTATATAAGTCATACCCTTATAGACTATGAAACCGGATACACTCACCTGAAAAACTATGCTTAGCCTTAGTTTTTGTTGCCACCAAAATCCGCCATTACCTACTCAATAGTAAAACCTATGTTGTGACCAACACTGACCCTTTACACATCATGTATGCTAAACCTTATCAAAATGAGCACACCGCGTGATGGCTTATGCTTTTAGCTGATCTTGACCTTGAATTCATCCACCAAAATTCCATTAAGGGCTAGGATATCACCAACCAACTGGCTGACGCACCTATTGCCAAGGACCAACCCTCAAAATTTGATTTCCCTGATGAATCCATTACTCACCTCTCTTTGGGTGACGATCCTTACCAAATGACCTTATTCTTCGATGGTTCTAAATCTCAGCGTGGGGGTGGTGCAGGCATTATCCGCATTCCTCTTGATGGTGAACCCATTCCCTTATCATTTAAACTTGACTTCGAATGCACCAACAATATCACCAAATACAAAGCGCTTGTATTGGGTCTCATGACTACCTATGCCTTAAACATTAAGTCCATTAATATCTTTGGTGATTCTCAACTAGTAGTAAACCAAGTTAATGGTGTTTATCAGTGTCATAATGAAATAATTCAAGAATACAAATGCTACATTAGCATCATGTTGAATACCTTTGACTGCTATAAAATTCAAACCATTCTGTGATCCACCAATAAATTCACGGATACCATGGCCTACCTCACTTCTCAAATACCCACTTCGCCTGACAATTTAGACATCTTTGTTACCGTAAAACACATACCGAGACCTTCTTATAAATATTGTTGTATTAACCTCATCCAAACTACCTCACTGAACACACAAGATCTTTGGTATAAGCAGCTTGCAAACTACCTTTCCCTTTATATATTACCTCCTAATCTCACACGTAATGGGCAATGTGCCTTTCTCAAAAAGGCCTCTCATTATGTCGTCATGGGTGGCCTTCTCTATAAATGAGGCTTTGACGATATTCTCTTATGATGCCTCACCAGCTCTGAAATCCCCTATACCATTAAAGAAGTTCACGACGGAATATGTGGAGGCCACTTTAGTGGCCTTACTATTGTTAAGTGTATTCTTCACCTAGGCTATTACACTGCACCTCCTTACCTCGTTGTATTTTCACTTCATGCCTCAAGGGACTTGCTCAACCTACGATATTTGATGATCATGTGACTCTTTGTCACTCTTAGAATTATCAATCATGTAGTGTCTTTAGGGTCTTACATTCATTATCCTATTTATAGATGTGTTTCAAATGTTTTGATCCTTGCCAATCGGGTGGCTTTCTTGCCCCCTCTTATCTTTTCTCTTCTTCATTACCTTTTGATCTTCTTATACGGGACTTAGTCCTCAAGAAGCTTACCTTTTAGGGTCATCCTCCCCTTTCGCCATAGTCACCCTTACCTACAAAATTTTTTACTATCAACTACCTCCACCTATTAAACCCAAACCCACAACATGACCACAAGCCTCCCACCTCATTTTCATCTTCTTCCTAGCTTATGGGAGAACTACTTCGGTCCGAGGTTTCATTTCACCGAGACTATGTAGGCAACATTTCTAGGGCATGGGGCCTTGGAAGGTTAGCTCGACCAAACTTTACCTAACCATTTCCCCCACCTTTTACCTAATTTCTTGTTCATATAAAAACCTCGACGTCTCAACCATACACCACATACCTTTTACCACTTATCATATTTCACATTTTCATACATAACCAAAAATTTCACGATTTACACTATCTCATGCATTTACATTGCCATTTGTTACCAAAATACCAAAATTAACATACATGCCTTCACCAACTTTGACTCGATTCATGCCTAAACCAACACAGAATCGATCCATGCCTAAACCGACCTGACTCAATCCATTCCTAAACAGACCTAACTCGATCCATGCCTAAACCGACCGACTCAACTCATGCCTAAACCGAGATGACTTGATCCATGCCTAAACCGACTGACTCGATCCATGCCTAAACCGACATGACTCAATCCATGCCTAAACCAACCTGACTCAATCCATGCCTATGACTGACTCTATCATGCCTATTTCATCTATTTTTCATCCATATCATAATAAAGTAAAACTCATACATATCCCAACAACATCACCTGAATATCATCTATCTTCTCATATATACATGTGTGTATCAATACAATGTACACCCGTATCACATAAATGTGTATCTCAATAAACATGCATGTCTCAAAATTGTTGGTGCGCAGGCTGCTATCCAATACAAAAATGTCTTCAGCTTACAGGTCGGTATACATCCAAAATCCAACATTACCAAAATAGGTGATATATTGTCTCACATCTACTATAACATAGCTGCCTCCTCTACGGTGTCAACAATCCCTCTAATCTAGAGTAGTGGCTCACTACTCTCATATATCACTTGATATCCTAACATCGATGCTAACCTCCATGCCACTGATAGATGTCCTCTACTCTCTCCTTTGGGCTCACCAGCCACCTACACTCTCAGCACTATACGTGTGAGACTGTGTCTGCTCACTCGAGACTATCTGTGGTGATATCATCACACCATCTACCAATATCTGTAGCTCGGGCTCCTCCTCTTGTACCTATACCTAAGGCTCTTGCCTCTCTACCTATATCTACAGCTCTAGCCTCTCGGCCTATACCTGTGACCCTTGCCTCCCAAAGAATCCCTACATGACCCTGCCTTTATACGGCCCACCACTAGATGTACGCCACTATCACCCCCACATCATCATGAGATGGTCCACAGCTCCTCCTCCTCCCCTGTCAACTCTGCTGGATGGGGTGGAGATAAGGGTCTCTCCACCTCCTCTCTCCTATACTGAGGGAAGGGCGGGGCACATCCTACACTAAACCAAACTGTCACCTCACTCGGTTGACAGGTATCATCTCATGCTCCCTGACACGGTGTCCCTCTATCCACCTTTGTAACTATAGTCCCTCCAACTCTGCATACATCCCTTTGTAAGAGGGATAGGTCACATAGGGTCTCTAGACTATATCCACACTAGATAGGCTCTCCAGTCTCTATCTATAATATGCTATGTTGTATGTAGCCTGGGCTCTCTATACACCACCCTCCGGCACCCATCTCCTACAACTAACTCAAAAAAATCTTGACTCAAATTCATCTACCTAGGGAAGGCCTGTCAGTCGTACACACACAATGTGCTCATAAGCCCAATAGTGCAGAAGAAAAATGCAACACAGACTATATCGCCGTAATCACTCTGTAGGCCCATAACTCTCTATATAACTGCACCAAGAAAGCTAGTGCCCATGTAAACCTGGTGTGATCAATCATCATGTCCTGAAGGACACCCATCAACGACCATGGGAATCTCCCACCCTCTGAATCTAGCAATGCGTAGCACCCGATCACCTCCATCATCAACACTATCAACCACATCTCCTCAAGATGGGCGAATATACCTCTCTGTAACTCAGGCTGGTGTTGTGGTAACACAACTCACCTACTCTCTCTCCAAATACCTCATCTATACACCTCACTGTGACCTCATATGTCACTGAGTACACCTAGTCTCCACTAATTGGTAGTCTCAATATCCTATATATATCCTCTAGGGTGATGGTCATCTCCCCTGTCGGTAAGTGGAAGGTGTTAGTCACCGAATCCCATCTCTCGATGAGTGTGACCATCAAACTCTACTCTCTCACAACCCACCCATAACAAGTAGATCCCAATTAGGTTGACATCATCAATGTGGCTCCACTCCTCAAATGTCACCTATCCATGCAACTCTAGCAATATAAGTGGCTCCTGGTCCCTCATCCGCAGCTCATCTCGGCCTGCATCCAACCAACACTATATATTAGTATGCCTTTTTCAAAATTACCATGTTTCCACCCACAAACCATCCCCTCTCTCTTAAACCACACCTTTACATATCTTACCCTACCCATTGACCATCTGTTTCCACTACCTAACCCATTTTTGCCTATTTCTGGCCCCATTTCCTTATTTTCACACCGACTCCGGTTACCCATAATCATCACCGGTAGCCTTTAACTACCATCGGTCACCTGTGTCATGACCGATCCCACTTCTACATGACTCGACGCCAACCTACGGGACCACCACCAATCCACCGTGATAACAAATGATGCCAACACCCCGACTATATTTTTTTTTCATTTTGACCAAATCAACCCAACTACCCAACCAAACCTACTTAAACCTTCCCTACTTCCCTTCCCACTCCTATTGACCTACATTCCAACCTCCCCCACCCCAATTATATCCAATTTATCTCCCAATCCAAAATTCAAAACCTCCCCCCATGTTTTTATTACAACCCATATTTCAGCCTACTTAATCAATCAAATCATTGAGCAATGGTGTAGAGCTTACCTCATCCCTCTGCTTGACACCATGGCGTATATTTGGTCACCTGTGCGGGTGGACCACCAGATCCCTCTCCTACTTCTGCCATCCTCCACTACACAACCACTCCTCAACCACACGAATCGTGCCACCTGATCTCATGGCCCCACCTCTTACTCACCCACTCTCACCTATGTGGCTTACCACCCAAGCTCTCTGTTGTCCTCTTTTTTCCTCTTTCTCCTTTTCTCTCTTCTTGTCCTTTTCTCCTTTTCTACTTTTTATACCCTACCCAACTCAACCAATGTCATTTACCCCTTGACCGCCACTTTGGTATGATGACCTAGACTACCACCGTCGATTCCCATACACTACCATCGGTTCATACAGACCAATGTCGGTTACCCTGCATACTCATTACCCTCTCATTTACCTCATTTTCCTTTCCTTTTTCTTTTGCCCTCCCTACACCTACTTGAACCACTTTACCTTCACCTCTGGCCATCCACCTTCTTCAACCTCCTCGCATCTCGATGTTGATGCTTTATTATTTTACCCCTACCTCAGCCTTACCCATGTTGTGATCTCGATATTTGGACCTAGACCATCGCTAGTGACCTTTGACCTCATGTGTTCACTATACCTTGTGGCACTGTTACTTGTGTTGTTGACCTAATGACCTTACCTAGCCTATTACTATGACTATTTATCCTAACCCTATCTTTGGTGTACTAGAACATACCTAAACATTCCTACACCTAACCTACATTGTGCTTCCTGACCTTATCCTATACCTTGGATACTGGATTCACTTCACCCTTGTTTGGATAAACCTATCAACCTTAGATGATGTAGAGTTTTCCTGCTCTTCAACCTTGGTAGCGTGCTGCAGTTTATACATGTGCATGCATTTGACTACTACTACCTTTGACCTTGACCCATTACCTAGATTGCCTGAGTAGACCTTTCACCCTCTTCCCCTACACCCATTTACCTTTTCTTCACATTTACCTTTTATCAAACCACTCACCGCTTCAGCCGGCTACTTCGTCAGTTCCTGGTTTGAGGGGGATCACCTTCACCCTCACATGGGCTAACCACACCTTATTTTTTTTGGCATTTCTTACCAATACAAGCTATTCAACAAAAAGGGGCAAAATGTAGACACTAAAATTAGGTCACACTCCCCCTTCGTCCTTTGATATATAAGCCCCCCTTTTATTACATCTACCTAGCCATGGCCCCCTTCACCTCACTAGTATTAATTTAATTATTTAATTAAATTAACTCATTATCCTCACCATATTTATTATTTAAATAATACCTACACATATAGTTCACTTAGACACCTCACCAAGTTAACTCAACTTAAGACCTATTATTAGCAAGTTACCATAACTAACTCGAGACTTACCCAAACCCTAAAAATCAATGCTTACACTCCCTCTAACCACATTCCCGCATGATCACAAAAGCTCCCGGTCTAATTCATGGGATAGTGACACAAGATCCAAGGAAATCGGAGGATCTCCCTAAGTTTGGTAAACCTAGGAAATCTTGCCTTGACCAAGACGTCGCTTACCCCTAATCATCACTTAGGTTAAGCCGGACCGCCATTGGTTACCCCTTTTTAACTCTTAAAAATACCTTATTCTCAAGGTTGGAAAACATTTGGAGAAATTTGATGAACAAGAATGATATCACAAAAGATAATGCATCTTCAAAGAGCCAATGCCAAGTAGGAACTCACATCCAAGGAAGGAGATTGAGCATCTTCTCTGCACAACCATCTCAAATACGATCTAATTTATCCAAGCAAAGAGGAGTGTGCTCGCAACCCATGCATAAACTTTTCTTCAGCTAGTAATCACTTATAGCTTCCAAATCCATCATCAACACCTCCATCCTTCACACACAAACCTTCAAAATGAAATCCAAGTAAGTATAACATCATACTTTCCTGGTTATTTCCTTTCATCATTATTTTATCATTCATTGTTTATCTTGCTCCCTATTGACCTTCTCCGACATTTTCACCTCCATATACCCATTAAAGCCTTGCAAAATCCTACTCCAGTCACCCAATACCTCGTCTCGACCAACCAAAGTCCTTTGTGCAATCAAAAAGGACACCTAAAGCTTGTTACGTGACATTCTTAGATCTCACAAGAATGGCGGCGCCGGTTATACCTAACCATCGTCGGTCACCCCCGACGACACCGACACCTCTGTGTTTGCCCACATAGCCTTAAATAGAGACCTATCTCACCCTCACTCACCGGTGACCTACTGAGACCTTTATCGGACCTATAGAACCCAGAACTAACCATTTAACTTGTGGATTCTATTCTATCTTAGCTTGTTATATTAGATTTACTTTCTTATTGTGTTTTAAGTGAGATACCTAAATCATTTTAAAGTAACAATAGGATTTACCTTTTTTAGCATTAATTTTTTAAAATAGTGGATCTGATAGCCATCTAGGAAGTACCATACTTCCCGGATCTAGGCGATCTTTAGGCGGTTCAACGCCCATATGTTTTAATTCTTTCGGTGGTCTTGCTTTCATTACAAGTAGTTCCTCCTAGCCAAAAGGAAGATCTCATGGTCAATCTGTGGATTCAAAAGTCATACGCGTGCAACAACCCATCAACCAACACTTGAGCAGTATTTCTCCTATGCCCAGTTACCTATCTCATGTTTCATCAACAATTCAAAGAAACAATCTAAGAAAAAGGTGAAACACATTTCTTGGGCACCCATGGTGTTATAAGAATAATGCTTTGACATAAGGTTTAACAAAGGATATATTAGTTTCAAATACCGGGAAGAATGAGTGATCATCCCTTTAATAGATGGGAATTCGATGCCCTTCACGAGTTGTTGGGAGAAGAAGTTCTTGATAGAATATATGTGCACTCAATCGGAGATCTGAGATAATTCACACTACAAAGGGAATTATCTAATTTGAGATTCCCAGTCTGTGAGTGATATAGCGAGCATGGTGTGTGAAAATTGGGCACATGGGACGTATGAGTTGATCGGATGGCATTTAAGAGGATAGGTAAAAAAGGTGATAAAGGCACATACATTTTGGCACTGGGAGGAGAAAACTACCAAGTTACTCATGAGGGGTTAATCTAGAAGACTTCTTATGAGAAATGGAGACCCACTAGAGAAATGAGAAGGAAAGGAGGGAAATTTTTAACTATAGCCTACTCATAACTACTACGCATTGGTGGGTAACATGTTGGTACCAAAATTTGTTCTCCTTTTCAGTCTAAGGAGCATCAAAGATATGGCATGAAGCTTGAAGACAAATAGATCATGATGTATGTCGTTTTGTAGTTGGGGATGTGATCTAACTAGCACTCAGATTTGTGGAGAGATGGATAGCACTCAAATAGGACTTGATCTTGTCCTAACTATTTTAGGTTGTGCCATTCAACCAAGGTAAGACCTGTTTTGTAACCCTCAAATGGTGAAGGAGATGAATATATCCCTTAATTTGTACAAATATTATGAAGGGGCCTTGGGAAAATATGATCAACACTCCAAATCTGACTTTCACAAGTTGTCACTTCCAGATTATGGAGATAATTTCAATGCAAGGCAAGGGTTACTGAAGACATTTTGAAATCCTGATCTGTTCTACATACTTTAGTAAATGGATTTTGATATTCTATGGGTATACAAGTCAAAACAGGGGTAGTATGGGGTAGGATTAGTTGTTTAGAATGATTTTTTTGGGGTATTGACAAGACAAACTTGATTATGCTAGATCTTTGATAGCCTCTACAAAATTTGAACTATCAGATAAAATGCTTCAAAACAGTTATGATGTTCTTTCAACTAGAAGAGATACACAAATGGAGGCCCAGGTTTGCACTCTTCATGCAATATTTGAGACCTCAACACAAAATATTGAGTTAAAGGACCCAATTAAACATCAAAATCTCTGATCAAATCATGCCTAAGGTACCCCAAAGGCTTATAAGCAATCTGTGTCAACAAATGAAGGTGAAGTGATTTTAAACGCTTATTTTCAATGCCAAATGAAATCACTTCGACAAATGAAATTGTAAATGCCACTAAACTATCAATAAGGATGGGATCTGTGATTCCTTAAAATCTCAATGCAAGATTGCAACAAGAACAAGGAAAACTATTTGTAGACATTTAAAAATGATAATAGACATCATATTGAACAAAATAACACAGATTAATTCAAAGTATTGTTAGATTCATCATCGGGGAGAGTTTCAGAACAATCTCGAGGTGTGTGATGGCTATACACTTATAACCAACTCAACATGAATGAAGATCTAACTCGAAGACATTAACCAGATTTTTTTGGAGGGTTTCTCAAAAGATGAGATTCTCTAAAAATTTTCTCATGATTTTCAATTTCCTGACCCTTTACATGTCAAAAAACATGCATTATATATCATTTGTTACATTTGATCCTTCTTTCCTAAGAAAATAATATCCTATGGCATCTTAGTTTGTTACAAATTCATCATGATTCGCAGAAAGGGACATCTAATAGAAAAATGTTCAAAAAGTTGCTAGGTGCCTCAAAAAAGGTGAATCATTGCAAAATTCACATCATTATCCATTGTGGAGGCATGTTTTTCATCTTCAAAGCATGCAGACCCCCTTCCTTTCATTATTTCATCCTTATCCCTCCAAAATTTGACTCTGCAACTTTTGGATCTGATATTTCACATTTTTACTCAAGCCCGAACAAAATTTCATTTCAAAAGTACCTCAAATCTACAAATTGAATTTTCAAATTGATTCCATTGATCCTTGAAGGAAAAAATGACATGAATTCACCAAAAAATTGATCAAAATCGATGCAAAAAATGCATTTCCACACTTCCTGGAGCAAAAATGGCAGCCAAATTGAAAAATGCACAATTACCGTTGATTTTCCTTTCTCCCTTCAATATGATCCCTCCATGTGTCACAATGCAATTGGAAATGGGTTTGGGATCACTTTTTGATATTTTAACATTTTTGGAAAAATGTAAAAATTTGACATTTTTCTCCACCCCTCCGAGCTTGACACGTGTCCCAATGTGGGCCCCATTGGAATTGCGAGATCGATTCCACACATTTCCACCTTTTTTGGAAAAAGAAAATATTTCAAAATTTCTTCCACCACTCCGCCCTTGAGATTTGGTGTTGACACGTGGCACAATATGCTTGGATCCGGGGTCACCGCTTAATTTTACACATTTCACCTTTTTGGAAAAAGGAAAAATTTCACAATTTCCTCCGTGGACTCGCACCTCAACTTCTATCCTTGACACATGTCTCCCTCTGATTCATTACGGAGCCACGCTTCAAATTATCACTTTAACTCACTTTTCCAGAAAGGAAATATTTCCCTTTTTCCTCTGGCAGCCCGCACTCCCTTCTGCCCCTAATCCTGCCATGTGTCCTCTCCGAGTGGCCTTTGACGAACCTCGCAGCCTTTTTCATAAATTTTTCCCCCTTCGCAAAAAAGAAATTTTTTTCTAAGTCGTCCGCCAGCCTTTCATCCCACTTTTAATGAAAACATGACACATTTCCACCTTTGATTTACTAAGGGAATGCACTCTGAAGCTACCACGTGTTCCATTCTATTTCATTGCGGGCCTACACTCTGAAGCTACCACATGTTCCATTCTGATTCATTGCGGGCCCTAGGAATTTTCTTTGTACTTTAACTCTTTTTTCCAAAATTCCTTAAGGCACAAAAGACCCACCCATCTACCTTCACTCTGCTTGTGACACGTGTACCTCCTCTGGGGCCTACGGAGCTACGGGGGCAACTTGTAAATTTTTCCAAAACAAAAAAATGTTAAGTTTTTCGAGTAGGCCCACCGAATCTTGTCCAACCACAAATGGCCACGTATGAGAAGATGTTTGAGCTAAAATTTTATGGGCAAAGGATGCCTGTATGACCGTCAAAAGATGTAAAAGTTATCGATGAATGCCCTAGGATGTTTGAAGATGAATTTATTTTTTCTTCGTGGGTGAAGGATTTTTCGATCAAAAGACAAATGGAAAGTGATTCAAAGAAATTTACGACCATGGGGATATATTTTCAAAGGAAAACAAGCATAAATCGATCATTTTCAAGCATCCACGATTGGGAAAAATGGAAAAATAGCAGAGCCCATGATTTTGGAAAATTAGGGCACAAAAGAGGGCAAACATGTAGTTTTATTTCAAATTAGGGAAAAATAACAAGTTTATGAGCTTTTCAAGGCATTCAATCCAGAGGGAAAAGTTGTAGGCCACCAGTTTCGAGAGAAAAATGCTTTAGAGCACACAAAATGAAGGAAAATTAGCAAAAAACTTGCAGGCTCAAAAATGGCACCAACATCAGCTCTTTCTCGGGGATGGGCACTCTGAGAGTGCCATAAGAAAATAAGTATACCAAGTGCCAAAATAATCCATTGGGAAAATAGAGTTAAAATTGTAAACCTGAAAAACCAAACCCAATCGACAAAAAATGGCTGCCAAGAATAGGGCAAACCACAAACCGACAAAAAAGGCAAAAAAAAGCCAAAAAGGAAAAGACTATACATTATATAAGTGGTGCATACCTAAAATTTGGGCATTAATAGAAGAAATGCTTGGATGCCTACCATTAACAGGTAGTTCAAGTAATTCCCCATCTAAGTCTTTGAGAAAAAAGGTATTTTCACCAATTCTGATATCAATGGAGTAAGGGCCCATCCACAATGCATCAAATTTACCATGTTTTCCCTTATCTTCATTTATGCTATCCCATAACAAAACCAGATCTCCAACATTGAAGGCCCTAGGAGTGACCTTCTTGTCAAACAACCTCTTCAACTTCTCTCTAAATCTGACATGCCTTTGGTGGGATGCTCTTCTTTCTTCATCCAACTCAACAATCTGATTAATCCTTGCTTCATATGGACTGACCTCTTCATCTTCAAGTTGTTGAAAAAACTGAAATGAAGATAATTACAGATATAAGGGTAGTAGAGCTTGAGTTCCATACACCAACTCAAATGGGCTCTTACTAGTAGCTCTTTTGGTAGTAATTCTATCATCCCAAACTGTAAATTTTAGTTATTCACCGCATTTTATCTTGTTCAACTCCAAGGTTCTCCTAATGATCTTCAATAAGTTCTTATTGCTGGACTCAGCTTGTCCATTTCCTTGAGGGTTATAGTTTGAAGCATAAGTCATATTGGTTCCATACTCCTTACACATTTCCATCAAGGGTTTAGCTCTGAAGCACATGGCATTATCAGCAACAATTTTTACTGGCACACCAAATCTGCATATGATATGATTCAACAAGAAGTCCATAACAACTTGGTGTGTTGCTTTCTTGGTGGGGATTGCCTCTACCCACTTTGTGAAGTAATCTATGGCTACAAGAATCCACTTATGTCCAGCACTAGAAGGGTCTGAAATCTCACCAATGAATTCCATTCCCCATTGTTTGAAAGGAGCTTCAATTAATATAGGTTGTAAAGGAAGGGAGCACTGAAGCTTTCATTCTTCCAGAGAAAAGTGACAACTTTCACATCTTCTAACCAACAGGGTTTACATCTTTAAAAGATTTGGCCACCAATAACCAGCCCTCAAAATTTTGTGTGTTGTAACCCTTCCAGCAAAGTGTCCTCCAAAAAATCCCCCATGGAAATTAGCAACTATTTTGGGAGCTTCATTTTCAGTTATACATTTCAAGAGGACACCTTCAGGGTTCTTCCAAGCCAGCCCAAAGTTAGTGATGATGTATTTTTGAGAAGCCAGCTTGAGGGCTCTTTTCTAATTTTTATTTAAATGATCAGGGCAGCATAGGTGTCTGAGGTAAAATATTACATCCTTGTACCACTCAGAACTTGTCAACCTCTCAAAAACATCTTCCCTTTCTTCCTCTACTTCATTCACTTCAATTGTCTACAGGTTGCTCTCAGCCATGAGCTTAGCAAGACCCAAACCTCTTACCAAATTTTTGGTTTGGATGTCCATGTCATACTCCTACAATTTTTTCACCCATCTACATATTTTTCTTGAGATCTCCATCTCTGATAAGATGTCTTTTACCATGGTGCGGGGAACATAAGCAATAACTTTTAAACTTGAGATATAAGGCCTAAAAACCTTTGTTTCTTTCACCAAGGAAAATGCTTGTTTTTCCATGATTGCATACTTTAACTCAGTAGCTTATAAAGCCTTTCTAAATAAGGCAATATGCCTCTCAGCCCCATCTTCATCCTTTTGCAACAAAATAGATGCAATAGTATTTTTAGAAACAAAAGAGAAGATTTGGAAAGGATTCTTGTAATTCAGAGCTGCTAAGACAGGTGCATGTTTAAGTGCTTCTTTGATTCCTTCAAAATCCTAAATAGCAGCCTCCTCGCACTTGATAACTTGGTATTTCTTTAACATACATGTAATAGGAAGATTTAATTCAACAAAATTAGACACAAACCTTCTAATGAAATTGATATGCCCAAAGAAGGATTGGATGCCCTTCTTTGTTCTTGGAATCGAACCTTGTTGATTTCTTCTACCCTCTCGGGTCAATCATGGCACCACCTTTGAAAAAAATATGACCAAGCAACTTGGTTTTTATATCCCAAAATGACACTTCTTTAGGTTGAGAGAAATACCTTATTCTCTACATCTCGATCAACATTCTTTCCAAGTGATCTTTTCTGCTCCTTGAAAACACTGTCACATCATCTTGATAAACTACAAAGAAGTCATTTATGTAACTAGAAAAAGCAACATCCATTGCTCTTTGGAAGGTAGCTCTAGCATTCATGAGACCAAAATGAATTATTACATAAACATATGCTCCGTAAGGAGTGGTAAAGGCAATTTTAAATATTTCTGACTCCTTGACAACAACTTGATTTTAGCCAAAGAAACCATCCAAGGTGGAAAACAATTCAGATCTAGTCACTAACTACAACATGGTTTCCATGTTTGGTAAAGGATAATTGTCCTTCAATGAAGCTCTATTAAGATTTATGAAATCTACACAAAGCCTGATATCTCCATTTTCTTTCTCGTGCACAAGGTTTGCAACCCAAGATGAATACCTTATGAGCTGAATGATCCCTCCCTCCTTCAGTTTCTTCAATTCACCTTGCATTTTCATTGAGAGGAGTGGATTAATTGGCCTCCTCTTTTGTCTGAATGGTTTGGCATTTGTTTTAAGAGGAATCCCATACTGAAACAAGTCTTCTCTCGTATGATTTCAGCTCTTAATAAGACCAAGAAAAATAGTCCTGATATTTCTTCAATAGTTGGACATAAGATTGTTTTTCCTCTTTTTTTACATTGCTTCCTAACCAAACTTCTCTTGGCTTATCATCAATGCCCAAGTTATTCTCTTCCACATCCCATGAGGCAGACATGTTTCTATTAATGATACAATTAGCATTGTTATAATTTGACTCAAGTGCAACAAGACCTCTAGGAATGGTGTTAGTTTTCAATTGGATGATATCCTTTCCAAAAATTCTCTCTTCCTTCAGTCACACACACCATTGGTTCCCAATCAATATTCTGATCTACAAACTCACCTTGATTTTGTAAGAACCTTTTCACTTGAGCATCATCATTAAACACTTGCCAATGCGTGATGTTGTCAGGGACAACTATCCTAGTTAACACTTCAATATTGTACTCATAATAAGGTGAAATGGAGCAATATATAAATCTTGACCCCAATACTACCAACTTGTTAGCAACAACATTGAAAAAATTTTCATGATGCACAATATTGAAGGAATCAAACATCTCAATTAGATATCAAACTAGATGTTTGTACTGTTTCATCCGCTGATTTTTTATAGCATACAATTTTCTTATTTATTTGAAAACTAGCTCTGAATCTCCTTTTGTAATGATGTCCTTAACACCATACTTCCATGCAATTCTCAAACTGAATAACAAGGATTCATACTCAGCAATGTTGTTAGTACCTTCAAAATTAAGCTTAAAGGAAAAACAAACTCTTCCAAGATAGGAGAAATCATAATTATATGAGCACCATTTCCAAATTTGGAGTAAGCTACATCAAATAGCAAGGTCAAAGGAGAACCTACCTATTTAGGGAACTTTGACTAATCCATCTTGTGCTCCTTACAATTAGCAAACCCAATAAAATCATCCACATCAACATCAGCAAATAATACTTCATAAGAAGCATTGTTTGGATCCTTAATTAGATGGAACATCTTCTTTTCTCCATATAGCTTGACAAGGCTTCCCTCAATGGGAATAGTGGCAAATGAAATCTCAATCTAGACACTCCCTCCAACACTTGTATCCCACTTTCTTGACAATAACATACCCCATTTGGTAGGGAAATCAACAATTACAACATCCAATTTTAAATTCCTTTTAGGATAAGATGCATGTTGCACCACCAGACCCTTCACACATCCAACTACCAACACTTCTCTTAAGTCCATGGTAATACACTTTTCATAGAATATTGTCACTTTGATATCTAACTCATTCATGACTTCTAGAGGCATGACATTACATGATGCACCGAGTCAAACATATAATTGTGAAGTAGTTTATCCTTTATGATAAAAAAGAATGGATCAACATTCAATTGGGAATCAACCAAGGATGTCCCCAAGTATACCTCAGGTGTTTCTCTAAGATCCTCTACTACTAGTGGTGTTTCAAGGTCTACAATGATTTGAGGAGGAGTTTCAACAACGTTTACATTTTTGCTTGGGGTACTCTTCTCCTCTTTCAATCCCAAGTACTCAAATGCTCTCTTCTTATGCTCAGAATCCTAAGAAAATCAATTATTAGAATAGTCACTTTGATTTGGCTCAATACCTGGGCTATGTCATATGGAACACTCTTAGGCAAGGCAACATTGGAAGGGAGACAAATAGATTCATTAGATGGAATGGGATTCTTGGTAGCTTGGGCATGAGGAGGACTATAATTTTTGCTTGGGACAGTAGAGCTTTTGGCAAGTGCTTCTCTTCTAGGAGATTCTTTGGGAATACTTGTAAGAAAGGGTGTTTTAGGTTTGTCTTGAGGCCCAACTCCCTTAACAACTTTGCTCCTAGTGTTATACTCTTTCTCTTGAGCCATAACAACATTCATTAAAAATTGTCTAACTTCCTCTGAAGGTATACCACCATCATACTTCTTGATCATCAAAGATCTTAATTATTCAAAGTAATTGTTAAGAATTTAAAAAGCTTGCACTACATCAACTTCAAGAGTATGAGGGGAAGAAAGACTTATACCCATTTGATGCAATCACAAAAGGTTGTAGTTGTCCTTTCACTTATGACCTTAGTTGATGTTGTTCCTCTCTGTGAGCTTGAAGAACATCCCACCATAAAAATATCATCATTAGTACCACCATCATTACCAACTTCACCATATTTTTGGTCCATTTCAAATGGAGGATGAGGCAAAAACACCTATCACACCAATCAATATCAGCAACTTCCTCAACAACAGCAGAACCCTAGCGAGTTAGGGGATCAGGTAACACTCTTCCTTCACGTGCTTGAGGATGTCTATTTGCATACCCCATGGGTTTTTTCCCTCTATCATCACATATTTTATCACCCCTATGATGATTGGAAAATTTTTCATGGTTTTGTGCTTTTTGTTGACCTTGTGAAGTCTACCCAATTCCCTTCTCAACTCTTGCCAACTTGTAGGAAATATCTTTGACAGCCCCTGCCAAAGTTTTCACCACTTCCTCCAAGTCTACACTCTTGCTTGCTTGAGGTTTTTCAGGGTTTATCAAATTTACACCATCTCTCTTGAGAGGTTTCCCAATAGCCTTGATATTGTTTTCAATCTGCAGTGCCATGGTAAAGGCCTGCCTTAAATTGGTAGGGTTCTTATCTCTTAGGTAATAGGCTGCCTTATTATCAAATGCATCTGCATATTTGATCAAGCATGACTGATCACATGGCCTCAAATTGACTGGAAGCCTTCTCAAAGTTTTGTTAAACCTTGTGTTGAAGTCATGAACTAATTCATTGGGGTTCTTCTTGATATTTTCAAATTCAGACAATAGAAACCTAGGATCAGTTTTATCACCATATTGCAATCTAAATGCATTCTACATTTCAGTCCATGAATCAATAGAATTATCAGGTAGATCCTTGTACCAATCCCTTGCATCCTCTTCTAGTGTATGAATGAACAATTTAATATACACATCTTCATGCTCAATCTCAAATTCCTCCATCATGTTAACAAAAAGTTTGAGATGTTGATCACCAGTTATAGCATTATTACCTTAGAACTTTGGCAACCTATTCCTCACATCTTGTGGGACAACATTTGGGTAACCATCCATTCCTCTAAATTTTATAGGACCAAAGGTGTTAACAACAAATGGAGGTCTAGGGGGAGGTTGAGCCATATGATTTTGAGGTGGTGATCTTGGGGTGACACAAGCTGATGATGAGTAAAAGGTCTTTGGGGCTCAAGAATATGGTTCACAAGATTGGTATTCTCTAGGTGCTGATTTTCTTGGAAATTTTTGCTAGAATTGAAACACATAGGTGCAGTTTGAAAAAGGAATGCACCGGTACATTAGAAGGACCTTTACTAGTTAAAGTAAATAATTTTATGAGAGGATTTCTTGAATTAGAATCACTAGAAGAAGAGTGATAATCCTCTACTAAAGGATGATCTCTCTCCAATGGATATACCTTTTCCTGATGTATGACCTTCAAAAACTTCCAAACTTTTCTTTCCTCTAAAACTATCTTTCCCAATTCTTGAAATAACTTTCTACTTGGGTCCCTCTTGAAGAGAGATCTTCTTCCTTCTAGTTTTGCAGAGATTAGCAACACAAAAATAAATGACAGAAAGCTAAGACACTGGTATTTATCAAGATCAAATCAGCATGGAGTTGCCACTAAGGATTTTCACCCTAGTTGTGCAAATGCACTAAAATACTCTGTCAAATACCTATCAACACTAAAAATATTGCCAAACTTTATAGATCAGACCTTCCTTTTCTTGAATCTATCAACCAAAAATGCAAATGAAGTGCAACTACTGCTAGAAACTAATAAAATTGTAGGTAGAACTTATATATTCACTTAATCCTTACAAATCTGATTATAAAATGATGCTTCAACAATGTACTTGCATGCATAACTTGTAAGAGACATTACCAGGGTTTGATATGCATTTAAATACCTCAAATATGTATGCACATGGATCAGATTGAACCAAGAATCTCCCAAAAATGGCACCACCGGTGTTGGTACCCAAATTTATTCTCTTTTTCAATATGAGAAACATCAAAGATATGAGATAAAGCTTGAAGATAGATAGATCATGATGTATGTCATTTTGTAGCTGGGGATGTGATCTAACTAGCACTCAGATTTGGGGAGAGATGGATAGCACTCAAATAGGACTTGATCTTGTCCTAACTGTTTTAGGTTGTGCCTTTCAACCAAGGTAAGATGACCTATTTTGTAACCCTCAAATGGTGAAGGAGATGAATATATCCCTCAATTTGTGTAAATAGTATGAATGAGCCTTGGGAAAATATGATCAACACTCCAAATCTAACTTTCACAAGTTGTCACTTCAAGATTATGGAGATAATTTCAATGCAAGGTAAGGGTTACTGAAGACATTTTGAAATCCTGATCTATTTTGCATACTTTAGTAGATGAATTTTGATCTTCTGTGGGTATACAGGTCAAAACAGGGGTACTATGGGGTAGGATTAGTTGTTTAGAATGATTTTTTTGGGGTATTGACAAGACAAACTTGACTATGCCAGATCTTTGACAACCTCTACAAAATTTGAACAACTATCAGATAAAATGCTTCAAAATAGTTAGGATGTTCTTTCAAATAGAAGAGATACACAAATGGAGGCCTAGGTTTACACTCTTCACACAATATTTGAGACCTCAACACAAAATATTGAGTTAAAGGACCCAATTAAACATCAAAATCTCTGATCAAATCATGCCTAAGGTACCCCCAAAGGCTTACAAGCAATCTCTGTCAAAAAATGAAGGTGAAGTGATTTTAAACTACTTATTTTCAATGCCAGATGAAAGCTCTTCTGACAAATGAAATTGCAAATGCCACTAAACTATCAATAAGGATGGGATATGTGTGATTCCTTAAAATCTAAATGCAAGATTGCAACAAGAACAAGGAAAACTATTTGTAGACATTTAAAAATGATAATAGACATCATATTGCCAAAAATAACACAGATTAATTCAAAATCTTGTTAGATTCATCAGTATGGGAGAGTTTCAGGAACAATCTCAGAGGTGTGTGATGGCTATACACTTGTAACCAACTCAACATGAATGAATATCTAACTCAAAATACATAACTGGAGTTTTTGGAGGGTTTCTCAAAAAATAAGCTTCTCTTAAAAATTTCTCGTGATTTTCAATTTCCTGACCCTTTGCATGTCAAAAAACATGCATTATATATCGTTTGTTACATTTGATCCTTCTTTCCCAAGAAAATAATATCCTGTGGCATCTTAGTTTGTTATAAATTCATCATGATTCATAGAAAAATGTTCAAAAAGTTGTCGTGCATCAAAAAACGTGAATCATTGCAAAATTCACATCATTATCCATTATGGAGGCACGTTTTTCATCTTCAAAGCATGTAGACCCCTTCCTTTCATTATTTCATCCTTATCCCTATAAAAATTGACTCTGTATCTTTTGGATCTAATATTTCACATTTTTTCTTGAGCCCAAACAAAATTTCATTTCAAAAGTAGCTCATATCTCGCAAATTGATTGCATCAATCTTTGAAGGCAAAAACAACATGAATTCACCAAAAATTTGATCAAAATCGATGTAAAAATGCATTTCCATACTTCTAGAGCAAAAATTACAGCTAAACCCAAACCGAAAAATGCACAAAGATTACATAGATTTGCCTTTCTCCCTTCAATCTGAGCCCTCCACATGTCACAATGTGATTGGAAATGGGTTTCAGATCACTTTTTGATATTTTAACATTTTTGGAAAAATGTAAAAATTTGACATTTTTCTCCACCCGTCCAATCTTGACACGTGTCCCAATGTGGGCCCCATTGGAATCACAGATCAATTCAACACATTTCCAACCTTTTTGGAATAAAGGAAATTTTTCACAATTTCCTCTACCACTTCACCCTTGAGACTTGGTGCTTTGAGATGTGGCACAATATGCTTGATCCGGGGTCACCGCTTAATTTTACACATTTCACCCCTTTTTTGGAAAAAAGGAATTTTTCACAATTTCCCTCTGCAGACCCACACCTCTACTTTTGTCCTTGACACATTTCTCCCTCTCATTCATTATGGAGCCATGCTTAAAATTACCAATTTAACTCACTTTTCCGAAAGGAAAATTTTCCCTTTTTCCTCCGACGGCCCACACTCCCTTCGCCCTAATCCCGCCACATGTACTCTCCCGAGTGGGTTGACGGACTGTGGTCTTTTCCATAACTTTTTCCCCCTTCACAAAAAAGTAATTTTTTTCTAAGTCCTCCGCCAGCCTTCCATCCCGCTTTTGATGAAGACATAACACGTATCCACCTCTAATTTGCTAAGGGAATGCACTCAAAGCCACCATGTGTTCCATTCTATTTCATTGTGGGCCCGTACTGCTGCGGAAGCTGCCACGTGTTCCATTCTGATTCATTGCGGGCCTTAGGCAATTTCTTTGTAATTTAACTATTTCTTCCAAATTTCCTTAAGGCATAAAAAGACCCGCTTTTCCGCCTTCACTCTACTTGTGATACGTGTACCTCCTCTGGGACCTTGTAAATTTTTCCAAAAACACAAAAAACATTAAGTTTTTCGAGTAAGCCCGTTGAATATTTTCCAACTAGAAATGGCCATGTATGAGAAGATGTTTGAGCTAAAATTTGACCAGAAAGGACACACTTATGACCATCAAAAGATGCAAAAGTTGCACAAAGAATGCCTAGGATCTTTGAAGATGAATTTGACAAAAAAATGACACCCGTTTGAATGTAAAAAACACAGAAAATGCCAGGGATGCCCCAAAATTGATTTTTTCTTCATGGGTGAAGGAATTTTCAATCAAAAGACAAATGGAAAGTGATTTAAATAAATTTATGACCTTGGGGATAGATTTTATAAGGAAAACAAGCATAAATCAATCATTTTCAAGCATCCACAATTAGGAAAAATGGAAAAACAACAGAGCCCATGGATTTTGGAAAATTAGGGCACAAAAGTGGGCAGACATGTAGTTTTATTTCAAATTAGGGTAAAATAACAAGTTTATGAGATTTTCAAGGCATTCATTCGGAGGGAAATGTTGTAGGCCACCAATTTCAAGAGAAAATGCTTTAGAGCATGCAGAATGAAGGAAAATTAGGGAAAAATCTTATAGGCTCAAAAATGGCACCAACACAACTCATCGGGAGAACTCTTTGAATGGTGAGAGGTGAGAATTTCCTTCTCCATAAGGTTTTATAGGAGCAACGCACCTACAGCTATAAAAGACTACCATGGTAAGGATACCGCTTCCTTCCATATCTAAGCATGTGAGACATCCTGGATGGGAAGCGTAGAAGCATTACCACCTTCATTATGGGTTCACAAGTTGTACTCCACCTTGCAAGGTTGTGCATGCGTGTGGTATATCCACTTAGAGATGTGTCATCAAACTGGTAATTGGAAAGAATTGGCAGCTGATCTCATTCAAACATTCGAGTATCGGAGTACAAATCCATTAGTACATAAGGCGTTACAAGTAGTCAAGCACCTTACAATAGGGGATAGTGCTATGGCAGAAGATAGAATACAAGAATTGTTAGGTGAACCTGGCCTGGAGGTGCGCTTTGAGGAAGAAGAAACAAAAGAGATACAACTTGAGCATGCATGTATGGAAAAATAAAAGGGGAGGATGATATATGTTATTGATGGGGAAGATACAAAATTATTGGATGTTAACCAATATGTAGGGATGCGCATAGTCATAGATAGTGTTGATGAATGGGAACGTGCCTACCATGAACCTTTGAAGAAAAAAAGGTTAACATTGGCTCAGAAGAAGAACCCAAGGAGGCAATCATTGGAGACTATTGGTCGAGAAAGAAGTCTCTAAAATCATTGATCTATTACGTAAATTCTAATATTTGTTCCCACGCAGGTACCATGAGGTTAAAGGCATCCACCATTCCTTGGGGGAGATGAGGATAAAACTGAAGGAATGTGTGCACCCAATTAAGAAGAGGCCATACTGGATGAATCCCAATTCACGCATAAAGGCCAAGGAGGAGATAGAAAAAATGATAGCATCAGGTATCATTGAGGATGTGGAAGAGTCGAAATGGATAATTCCAATGGTGATTAGTATCAAGAAGAATGGAAGGATAAGGATCTGTGTTGATTACAGGGACTTGAATGTAGTGTGTGTCATTGATCCTTTCCCAACCCCATTTACTGAAGAAATCTTAGAGGGAGTGGCAAGACGTGAGGTCTACTCTTTCACGGATGGATTCTCGGGCTATCACCAGGTAAGGATTATGAAAGAGGACCAGAGAAAGATGAATTTTTCCACTAAGTGGGGAATTTTTTCCTATACAATCATGCCTTTTGGGTTAAATAATACACCTGCTATGTTCTCACGCATTGTGGTGCAAGCTTTCCAGGACTTCATCCATAAATTTCTTCAAGTTTACCTAGATGATTGGATAGTATATGGGTTAGTGAAGGACCATTGTGATAACTTAAGGTTAATGTTTGAAAGGATTCAAAAGTTGAGGATATCCCTCAATAGTAAGAAATGTTTATTTTCTACCCCATTTAAAACATTATTGGGACACATCATATATAGGGAGGGCTTACTAGTAGATCTCGCCAAAGTTTCAGTAATTATGGGATTGGGGGATCCTATTAGTCAAAGCGTAGTGCAGGATTCCTTGGACATGTGGGCTACTACACGAAGTTCATCAAAGGACATGATAAGATTTCCATGCCTTTAGAAGAGTTACTTAGACACAAGAGTGCCTTCCTTTAGGGAGAGGTACAATAGAAGGCATTTGACACTTTAAAGGATAGGCTTATCAGTGCACCCATACTATGATTCCCCTCTTGGGATAAGCCCTTCCATGTTCATGTTGATGCCTCAGGAACTTCCAATAGAGTAGTACTTACACAGCCTAGTGAAGGGATTATTGACCATCCTTTATGCTTTGCAAGCAAGAAGTTGACACCAACACGGCGAATTATACAACAATGAGCATGAGGCATTGTAAATGATCTATGTGCTTCACAAGTTTAGAAAATATTTGTAGGCAACCCCTTTTATATTTTACACTAACCATATGGCATCTAGTCATTTTTACACCCACTAGAACAACAAGGGAATCCCATGCACACCGGACTATCACCTAGTGGGAACTCAGACACTCACCTAAGGCACGCGCGGTGCCGAGTCTCTCTTTTATGTGAGGTAAGTGGGAAACCATCACCTAGATCATGAAATTAATGAATAATGGTGGCAATGAGGCATTCATTCATCATAGGACTCATAACAGCCTCTAGACAAATGTGTTCATTCTAGTTGAGTATTTGCAAATATCAGATAACTATAGCAGAAAGGAAACTACATAAGAGCTTACATCTACTTCATAACTTCCATGAATAGAAATGAAATGATATATATATGGATTGAATCAATTACATTCATACTCATTTATGTTTGTAACCTCATTACATTCATACTCATTACAATCAATGGATCCATTTAGACTACCACATCTTGATCAAACCGAAGTCATACATCACAACAGGGATCATGTCCTTCATCCATACAAAGAAAATTTATATCCCAACCCCTTAATACATTAATCCATCGTATAGCCTCTACCCAATCCCAGCTCTGCTCTCTCTATTCTCAAACTATGTCACTCCTTTAATTCTTTAATCTTTTTGTCCTCTATCATCTTCTACGGGCACTCGTATATATAGGCACGGTGAATTGCCAACACCTCCTTATGCGGCCTTAGATCTTTTTCCAAGTGTCCATATGGGCTCTCCATTGGAACATGTTCCTTTAGGTATGGGCTCTTCCACATTCTGCCATGATGGTCTCCTAGGTGCACCTACTCTCCAGCATGGGCTTTGCATGTTCTAACATGATGGTCTCCCATGTGCACCTCCATCACTAAGCATATTACTTTTGTGGTCCCCACGCAACTAGTTTGAAACCTTATTCTCTTCACACACGTGGTTGGGTTACGCTTCCATGTCCCGTCTAAGATGCAAATATGGATAAGTCTCGAAACCCGAGCTCTTTCCATGCGTGCGCAATGGGTTTCCTTAAACCCTTCCTTAACCATTTTCATGCATGGCTTATCTTATTAGGCCTTGCATGCCTTCTTCTTTCGCGCTCATCTTTCAACCCAAGACTTTCACACCTACGTGTCTTGGTGCACTTAGTTGACATTTCAGGGGCCCACCATCACCCAACACTACACCTATTCTCCATTCGTGGGAACACTTCTCCACTAGATAAGGGATATCACTAGACTTACATCTTGTAAAATGAATAAGGGAATGAAATAATTATGGGAGAGAAAAGAATGGGGAAGGGATGGCATCAACTTAGCAAGCTAGGAAAATCCCTCTATAGGCCGGCCTCCAACTTGTTCCATGCATCGACCTTGCTCGTGCTTTCGAAAAGGTCATAGAATAGGGCTCTTACCTCCTCATAGATTATTCCATTTCCTTAGGTGCCTAAAGTGTCAATAACCTTCTCCAACTCCTTTCCCAGGTCTTCAAGCGTGTCCATCCTCCTAGTGATCTATGGGTACAACTCCTTCAATGGTTTTTGATTGAACCCCTTAAGGTTTCAATGGCCTCAGACTTCCTTTCAACCTCGGAAAAGAATTCATCCCTTTCTGCCCTATTTTCTTTATTCTTCTCCTAGAACTCCTTTAGCTCTGCTTCATGAGTGGCGACCAAGGTGCTTGCTACCCTATCTATCCCTATCTGTGTAATTATCATACGCGGCCTCAGCAGATTGGGCAACAATCTTAACATCCACAGCACCTTTCTATACTCAGCAATGAGTGCTACCACTTTCAACTTGTCCTCTTTCTCCAAGCACACTGCCACTTCTTATGCAGATTCTAGGGCCAATGGTTATCTCTCCATGGTGAGGATGTGCGTCAGATCTTCTAAGCATTCAAGAGTGGACCCATACCTCTACGTGGGTGGCACTAGGTCTAGATGCTTTAAAATAATGGCACTTTTGATAGACTCCACCTTTTTGTATACTTCTTACACCTTTGCCTTTTCATCCCTTAGCTCATGATTCGATATGCATTGATCAACTCTTATTTCTTGAAGCTCTTAGCCTTCTCAGTCAGCTCCTCTTCCTTCTTTTCTAGTTTTTCCTCTAGAACTCTTATTTTATCATTTCTCACAAAGATCCTAGCCTCATTCTCAATCGTGACCTCGTTGAGTGAATTACAGAGCTACTCATCCAAGAGTTGCTGGGAATTTACCAAGGGATTGGCTCCCTTAGACTCTAGCACTGTCATGATTTCCCCTCTGCATACTTCAAAGTTTGGCTTGTCAATATGGGACTTAAATGCCCAAGAGATCAACTTCATTATCCTAGGTACATGCCCTTATTGTCAAATGACTCTATGGCTAGAAGCCTTTCCATGGGTACACCGCACTTTGGAAATGCATGTGTAAACCTTTCTTCTGGTCATCAACATAGTTCATGACCTGTCCTCATTCTGCATCAAGGATCCTCCTTCCCAAGCGCGCACCTTTGGGGAAACTCACCATTAGACTGGGACCTCCTCCCATACTATCTTGTTCTTTCTCAACATTTTCCTCCTTATCTTCCTCCATCACTATGTCATCGTTGCACTCTAATTCTTGCCCTACCAAGGCCTTGATTATTTTTTTCACCTCTCTTTCTGCTACCTCTGCTACTTGCTCCTCCATAAATCTTATAGGTTCCTGCTCCTACACTCCCATCTCCCCACTTCTTCCCATGTCCCAGAACCTTCCTCACCTTAGCTACTCTTGCGTTGCATGAACATGAACTCTTATTTCTCTTCTCAAATCTCTTCTCCTGAATTTTACATGCTTTGAAGACAAGTGGCTCTCGATCTCTTTCATGCTCATCCTCCCTTCGTCATCTTCTTCACTTTCATCCTCCTTTCCACCCATGTATTTCTCTAAGCTATTAGTCTCCTTCGAGTTAGCTTCCTCTTCTATCCTCTACTTTTTCCTGAGAGGTGACTCTTTGGCAAGGGATTTAGCCTTATCTACTTCCTTTGAAAAATTCTATTTGGTGAGGGGTTGCTCTGGTGCTTCTTCTTCCAGTGTCTTCTCCTTTATCGGGGATTTCTTCCTATGTGCATAGGTGCAAGGTTTAGCACTTATCGCTTGCGCTTACTATCTAAGCGGTTTGCACACGTGGTGCTTCTTCCTCTCATTCCCTTTTCTTAGGTGCGGGATTCTTTCTATGCATGGGATCTTCAGGTATGGAGACATCATTCTCTAGGTATGTGCCTTTCTCAAATTTGGGCCTTATGTGGAGGTATACATGTTTCGTGGATCCTCCCGCAATGAGAAGAGTCATGGGCCTTGTCATTTGAAATTCATGCAACATGTACCTCTCCACGTACGCGTGCTTGCCACCATGGTAGATCAAACCTTTGCATATCTCCTGTGGTCTGGTTAAGATTACCAAGGTCCAACTTCAACTTCTATGATTCTTTGAGCTGTTTACTCCTACTTGGAAGTATTGAGCTATGAAGGCGAAGGGGAGCTTACACCATGGGCTCCATGTCTCATCTGTTAGTTTGAATCTACCTAGGTAGAAATGTTGGTACACCATAAATTTAGTTTCTCCCTTGGTGGTTGCTAGCAGCTACTCAGGAATCTTCCATTCTACCCCAAACATGTTCCTCGAGGGCGTGTATACCATTTCTCCAAGAATGCCTTGTGGGCAGGTCATCATAGTATCATGGGCATATTTCTCAAATCTCTTCGCTATTGAAGGGTCCTCAGTAGGGTACTCCCACACAAACTTTTCTGGTGCATTACGTACTCCAATCTCTAAAAATATAATGGTTAGTAGGACATTGCCGAAGAGGATTCTGTCACCTTCCTTCGTGCAACTAACAATCTCCTCCACGATGAATGTAGACAAGTTGTAGATAGTTCCCTCTGAAATTTTCCTACAAATATGTAACCATGGCTTATTGACTAAGGTCCATCTCTCTTGGCCATTTAACTTCGTCACCAAATGTGCAGCCATCTTCATCACTGGGTCCTCGATATTGGCAATATCATAGCACCTTGACCCCTTCTTGTATGCATAGGCGGTTATAGTTTCCTTGACTGCCTCTTTGTCACCTAAGTCATCCTCCAAACTATCTCCTTCACATATGAGGCCTGTGAAATGTGAAATGAGCTGAGGAGTAATGTGCATCTTGTGCCCTACAAAATGGAAGTAGTCTTCATGTATGCGTGACATCAGCCATTGATATAGGCACTTAGGATTCCCAGTAGGGCAACTCAAAGAGTTGTAATAACCCTACCTTCTCCATCTTGATGTTCAAATCATCGTTATAGATGGGAAAGCCCTCTAGTGTCTATTTATTTGTTGGATGCACTAACTCCAGTGCCATCTCCTTCTTTATTTTTCTTGTACAATGATTGTAGTTGTTTACAGACATATTTCTCAGATGAGACTCCCACTTCTTCCCTAGCAACACTCCATTTGGGTACTATATTTCTACATACCATTATTTATTTGTACTTGTGTCAGTTTCTTATTACTTGGCCTTTCCCTTGCCCTTTCCCTTCTTGGGTGTTCTAACTAGTTTCTTAGGTGCCATTGTCTAGGTCCTCTTATCACTTCAATCACTCTTTGTTACTCCATCCTTCCACTTCTTCCAGCCTTAGATCTCAAACTTGTGAAGAAAACTTCTTAAACCCATGCCCTATTTTTTCAAACCATAAATGGGATACTTCCTTCACAAGATGGCACCTTCTCACAACTTCTCTTACACTCGTGAAATCCCTTCATTTTGGGTCGCAAATCCAACTAGTTGCTTACGCTTCAACCTCTCATATTTCTCTTCACAAAAATCAGCTTTGGAAGAATTAGTTTGCAAGGATGCAAAAGCACTTCTCTCTATATTCAAAAATTGAAAATTAAAATGCCTCAACCCTTTATTTATAGATTTTCCTACTTTGTAACATTAAATGCTACCTTACCTACCACCGTACATTAACACTTAATGTGTATTTTTCAAAAAAAACCATACTTTCACGCTTTCACTCACGTGCCTAACCTTACGTAGGAAATTTTATATCCTTCTCGGCACAAAACTAACTTTTGTGCATTCACTCACGCACCCAACCTTGTGCAGAAAATCCTCCAACCTTCTAGCACATAGCCAAACCATTTAGATAGGAGAATCTTGTGCATGCATACCCCTTGGTTGAAGGCACTTCTTCTATCATGATTCTTGCTTTCACCTACCTCATGTTGCTTATGTGCTTCTTCTTATCTTGTACATGGATCCCTAATGTAGAATTTTCTTGACACCCACCATTCTTTTTCACCTTTTCCTTGCATGTACTTCTTTCACAGGGCCATTCAACTAGGCTTTATAATCCAATCCTTCCTGGTGCTTCACTCTTCAATTTCTTCCATCTTACTCCACCCCACACTAAAATGATGTACGGTCCTCTATGCATATACACCTTCACTAGAGAGTAATGAGATTACTAGCACCCAAGGCGAAACACAAGAAATAAAACTACTCAAGAGAAAATCCTAAGATAACTGGTAATACTTCCTTATTGACAAACACCACGAAGACTTATTTATAGTAGGGCTTCAACCTACTCCCATTAAAGTGTCCTGGCAATATCATCCCATCCAGTACTTATAAATGGCACGTGCCTAAATCAAGGATGTACGAGATGGTGTAAGGACCCAACCAATGCACTTTTAACTTCCAGGATGGCGCAAAAACTTAGAATCATACAATAAGACCATCTGCCCAACCTCAAACTTCTTGTTCCTGATGTGGCAATCATGCCATGCTTTCTACTTTGCTTTTTCTGTTGTTTGGCTCCATCTGGCTAGTGATCTTCTCTCATCCAGCTTCATTAGTTCATCAATTCTTTCTTCCAGCAATTTCTCATCATCCAGCCCTCTTGTGCGCGCTATACGCAGAGAAGGTAACATGAATTCAACCAAAGCAGGACAACTTCCACACTAAATACCAATTAAAATGGTGTGGTTTTATTTATCCTTTTCTAAGTTTTCATATAAGCCCATAACACAATTGATACCTTGTCATCCCAATCTTGTCTCTCGACATCATAGATCTTAGTCAATGTGTGACTAAGTATTTTGTTAAATGCCTCAGTGGTTCCATTTTCCTGAGGGTGATAGGGAGTAGTTTTGTGATGAGCCACCATGAACTCTACTAATAAGATCCTCATGGTCTCATTCAAGAAATGTGTACCCCTATTTTTGGTTAAAGTTAAAGGGCATCTATACCTCGTGATAATATTTTCCCATAAAAATCTTGCATGCGTAGTATTATTATGCAGATCCTTAGTTGGGGCTGCCTCCACCCACCTTATCAAATAGTCCATGTAAGTGATCACATAGTGTGATCCAATCCTACACACTACTGATGCAATAGGGCCTACAAAGTATACTTCCCATTTCTCAAAGGGTTCAGCGCTAGGGATGGGATCGCAAGGGCATTTCATCCCTCCTTCCCGGCAAGTCAATTCACTAACAATGGTCACACACTTTACAATACTCCTTACAATCGTTAAACACGGTCTCTCACCAAAATCCTGCCATTAATATCTTACACACAGTAGCATCACTTGCATAATGCCCACCTAAACTTCCTTTGTTAATTTCCTCTATGATGGCGATGTGCTCATGCTTTAGTACACACCTATGCAAAACTTCGTCATGCCCTAGTTTGTATGATTCGCCACTAATCAACATGTAGGGTGCGGTGCGTATGGCTAGTTGTTTTCTCTCTAATGTCTTCATCCCTTTTGGCACCATACCCGTCTTAAGGAACACAAAAATATCCTCCAAGTCTGAGGGCATGCACCACAACCTAAAAATTTTACATCCGCATTGTATCTTCAATGCTTTGCATGTCCTCCCCCAAAATCAATCCTAGAAAATGGTCGGTCTAGGATTACTCTTGCCTGGTTTGACCACTACGGTGAACTCAAATTCTTGGAATAACAACACCCACCGGCATATGCACCTTGTAGGATGGGATTGTTGACCAAATATTTTAATGCCATGTGGTCAGTGTAGAAGATAAAGGGATTTTCCAATAGATACTACCTAAACTTATGGAGCATGTAGATCATAGAAAGTGACTCACGCTTGGTCGTAGTATGATTTTGTTCCACTAGTGTCAACTTCCCTTTTGCAAGCATAGGGGTTAATCAAAAATTCCTTCAATAGGTTGTCAGCAAGCACTACCCAAATGGCCATTCTAAGGCATCCATATGAACATGGAAGGGCTTTTCATAAGAAGGAAAATGTAATATAGGCGCATGACAAACCTATCCTTAATTGTGTTAAACACCTTCTCTGCGCTTCTCCCCAGTGAAAGGAACTTTTATGCCTAAGAAAATTTTCTAAAGGCGTGGCGATCTTTGCATACCCCTTGATGAACTTCCGGTAGTATCCCATGTGTCTAAGGAATCTATGCACCTTTGCACTCACGACTAGTTGGCTCCCCCAATCCCACAATCACTACAATTTTGGTAGGATCCACCAACAAGCCTTCCTTGCATATGATGTGCCCTAACAGGGTCCCAAATGGGGTAGCAAATACACACTTCTTGATGTTGAGGGATATCCTCAACTTCAACACATTTTAAACATCAACCATAGGTTGTCACAATGGTCCTTGACTAGTCCATACACGGTCCAATCATCAAGGTATACTTGGAGAAATTTGTGGATGAAGTCCTAGAAATCAAGTATTACAATGCACGAGAATACAATGAGGCACATTCTTCAACCTAAAAGGCATGACCATATAGGAAAAACTTCCCCACTCGGTGGTAAAATTTGTCTTTCTCTAGTCTTCCTTTGCAATCCTCACCTAGTGATAGCCTGAGAACCCATCCGTGAAAGAGTAGACTTCATGCCCTGCCACTCCTTCCAAGATCTCCTCAATAAATGGGGTTGGAAAAGGATCAATGATACATACTACATTCAAATCCCTATAATCAACACATATCCTTATCCTCTCGTCCTTTTTGATACTAATCACCATCAGACTTATCCATTATGAATCCTCTATAGCTTCTATGATTCCTGACTCTATCATCTTTTCTATTTCCTCCTTGACCCTTACGCGCAGATTAGGATTCATTCGGTATGGTCTCTTCCTGATTGGGTGTGCACCTTCCTTCAACTTAATTCTCATTTCCCCCAAGGAGTGGTGAATGCCTTTGAGCTCATGATACCCACATGGGAATAAATCCTCAAATTCATGTAAAAGATCAATGATCTTAGAGACTTCCTTCTCTGACCAATAATCTCCAATGATAGCTTCCTTGGGTTCCACCTCCAACCCAATATTAACCTTATTTATCTTTAAAGGATCATGATAGGCACACGCCATCTCATCAGCACTATCCATCACCTCACGTGAGCCTAGAGAATGGTTAACCTCCAAATTTTCCATCTCTTCACCATCTATGTCATAGACCATCTTTCCTTTTTCTTTCTCTCGCACATGCACGCTCCAATCGTACCTTGTCGGACTCATCTTCACCAAATTTTCCACCCAAACATGGCTCTCCTAGAAACTCTAAAAGCCTATATTTTGTCTTGGCACTATCCCCCCAGTCATAAGGTGCTTGACCTTCTACAATGCCTTATCAACTGACGATTTGGTTCTCTCGATACTTAATTTTTAGACGATATTAGTGTTAGGAATTAGTATTCACATGGTTTATTTATATGGTTAGTTTAATGTGTTATTAATATATTATTGTTATATAAACAATAATATATTATTGGTGTTGAGTTGTGTATTGTTACGGGAGTAACAATCACAACTAAATAGGTTTATTTGTTGTAACACTTTCCTATTTTATAGGAAGTCAGTTTTCCTATGTATATGGCTATTTAATAGCCTGTGTATGTAATTCAAATTGGTCGAATACAATATCAATATTATTATTTTTCTTGTGACAATATTGCTGTCCCAACATTTGGTACCAGAGCAGGTTATTCCTATGAGAGCCAAGAAGATTTAAGAGGCCAAAGAGAATATTCAAAAATCCGTCCAAAAAAATACAGCAAGTAGTGTTCAGTAAAATGATCATATCTTCCTCATAAAATATCGGATTGAGGCGATTCTTTTTGGGTTGAAAAGATGAGAAAAAGGCGCACAACTTTGTAGTTTACATCAGGGTCAGATTCAGAATGCAGATATGACGAAATTGCTGTCAAACAGACGTTTTTGTGGCTGGAAATGCACATCCGGGAAAAGAAATCCAACACACAGGTTTTTTCTTATTGGTCAATTTTTTTAAATTATTTAGCAAAACTATAGTTTAAAATATATATATATTTCTATAGTTTTTGCTTAATAATTGAATTTTGAGGGCAATTCAATTTTATTTTAATTGGACCAATTTACGGGAAATTGTAACCTCAATAACTTTTGCACGGTAACTCAAAATTGAGCGCCGTTTTTTCCAAAAGTGTATATTTTTTTATTCCCGTCCTAGTGGTTCTAATTTTGGGAGAAAATAAAAAAATTTGAAAATCACCCTCTATTTTGGCCATCTTGTGGACGCATTATCGGTTGTACCCGACGTCCTGAAATAAAAGGTTTCACATTGAGGGGAGAAGCTTAAATAAATACAATGTGGAAACCATGTAGTCTCATGTTCAGATCCGGCTGAGTTAAGCACCCATATGATGGAGGAAGGAGGCATCGGAGGAAGGAGGTCGAACAGCGACCTCTCGTCAGTCACCAACGACGGGGCCGCACAGAATGATTTGGTGGCACAGGTGTGCAGTGTGAGTACTTGTTTTTGAGTTTTGCAGTGTTCCAGTTTCAGCTTGGTGTGATTCTTTTTCAGAGTTCCTGTTTTGTTTGGTATTTGATGGATGTTGGAAAGAAAGTTGTGTTGGAGCACAGATGACTGTCAGTGATCCTCTGACTGACTTGGTCCTCTAACTGCCATACTTCGTTGGAAGATGGTCAGCTAGGAGAATACGTTCACTAGCATTAGTGACCATGTGCAGCAAGACCTAACTAGCAAGATCCATTCAGGAGTATGTTCTTCGATGCAGTTTGCTTCTCAGTATCTATATGAGTGGAATTTCACATTGTGGGGGGGAATACATACCAATGTTCCATTCCCATTCTGCACCCAAAACGACTTAGTCAAGGAAAGCTTCCATGGCGGGCGCTTTTATGCTATTCGAGATCGAGTGGCAGCGATCAAAGACAGAGACTACAATTAAGAACATTACGATTCTTATAGGAAGTAATGTGAAATTTTTTCAATATATCTTCTATTCTGCAGTTTTGTGATATGCAAGTTGTGTTTCCTACATAATTCCCTGATGTATAAGCATAGTGATGAACAGTAGCACCAGAGTAAGTCAGTTCATGGATCTTGAAAGGGTTTGTGGGAGGATCCAGAAAACCACACGAGGTGGACAGTTGATGGGACCTGTTCACATCAAGGTTTGTGGTAAGCCTGTTTAAAACCATGGAAGGAGCGAGCCTTTCTTTTGGATCAAGGTCATGAGTCACAGAGTTGGACATGCCACAGGGGTGAGCATACTGCAGAGGAGTGTGTGGATGTTTTTCTACCATGTAAACACTAAGGGGGGGAATGTTAGGAATTAGTATTCACATGGTTTATTTATATGGTTAGTTTAATGTGTTATTAATATATTATTGTTATATAAACAATAATATATTATTGGTGTTGAGTTGTGTATTGTTACGGGAGTAACAATCACAACTAAATAGGTTTATTTGTTGTAACACTTTCCTATTTTATAGGAAGTCAGTTTTCCTATGTATATGGCTATTTAATAGCCTGTGTATGTAATTCAAATTGGTCGAATACAATATCAATATTATTATTTTTCTTGTGACAATATTGCTGTCCCAACAATTAGCCACTAGTTCTTGTCAATTCCCTATTTGGTGGTGTGTCTCAAAGTGAATGTACCATACACGCATGGAACCCTATATTATAGAATATAGTTTGTGGATCCAGAGGGATGGTGGCAAGGCTTCTGTGCATTCCCTCCATACTCTCTCACAGGATTGGATGTGGAAAGAGGAGGGCTCACTACTATCATAATATTTAATGGTGGTGGGTGTGTTGCTTCTAGAGAACCGCATAAAGAGAGAAATTCTCACCTCATGCCACTCCAAAAGGTTATCTTGATGTGTTGCCCACCAGTGTGTAGCAGTTCCTAGTAGGATGTAATTTAGCATCCCCCTTTGTTCCTTTTCCTCATTCCACTGATCTTCCATCTTCTACAAAAATATCTTAGGGAAGGATCCTCCTAAGTGCTTAGGTAGCTCCTTTCCCACTAGGTGCCGGATAGTACACACCTTTGTCACTGATCCTTTCAAGTGCCATCTGATTAACTCATAGGTCCCATGTGCCCAATTATCACATGTTATACTAGTGGTGTCACTCACCGACTGAGCATCCTCAAACTAGATAACTCCATTGGTAGGATGGATTATATCTAGATCCTTGATTGAGCACACATATATCCTATCCAGGACCTCTTCTCCCAAAGGTTTGGTATAGGGTGTTCACTTCCCATTAGTCAGGGGTATGATGACATGTTCCTCCTCATTTTCAAAGCTAATGTACCCATTGTTAAACTAAAGATCTGCATTGTTCTTATAACACCATGAGTACCCAAATAGTGCTAGGAAATTATCTACCTTAGCGAGCGCTAAGACTTCAAAGTCCTCGAAACTTGGATCCTGAATGGTGATAGCCACATCCTTTAAGAAACCTATGGGCATTGCCTTTATTTTGTTTGCCATATATAACACATTTGAAGATGGCTGTAATGCAGGCCTTCCCATCTGATGCCAAACATCCAAAGTGAGAACATTGACCTTTGTGCCTATATCGATGAGGATATTGCTAAGGAGCCATCCATCCACGACCACATTTAACATGATCTCCCTATCATAGTCAAGGCTATGAGGGGGAAGGTTTACATGCAAGACTTTCCTCTCACACTCTTCTCTTGTGTATGGTACCTTCTCTCTCAACCATGCTCCTAGCAAGGGAATAATATTCTCTTGCCTTAGCATCTTACATACCTCCTTGACCTCATCCAGGTCATCTTTTGGCACCTCGACCCTCCTTATTTGCTCTTCTCTCCTAGATTGCTCCTTTAGACACTAGATTTCTCCTTGTAAACTCTAAATCACATCCATGGTATCTTGATATACCTATTTTTGATGCGCAGGTGCAGGTACCTTCCATGTACCACTTCTTCCCTTGAAACTAGGTTCTTCTACCTTGGCATTTCCTTTGCACGTGTGGCCTCTACTCTTGTTGTTACCATAATAGGTTCCAAGCCTACATCACATGTCACCCATGGCATCCATTATGTGTCAGCCTTCTTAATGCTTACCATTGTAGCACCCTTGTCTTTCTGGTGTTGATTCATGTGCTCATAGAGTTCTAGACACTCTTCATACTTGTGCTTCTTCCCGCACCATGAGCATTGTAATAAGTTTGGACACTCATGCTTGTAGTGGTATGTAGATCCAAAATTAAAATAGGTTCCACATGGGAACTCACTTCTTCCTCCATAGTTACCATGACCATGGAATCCTCTGCGAAATCCTCTTCCAAGGGCACCTTCATCTGCGTGCTCCTCATAACATCGAATCATCACCTTTAGAACTACTACCAATGTTGGTCTGGCGCACCCCATGATCAATGGATTCATGGATCTGGTCATTGAACCTACAATCCTTAGTATCATGATTTGTAGAGGTGTATATCTTATAGTAACAGGACACATTCTTCCACATCATGTGTTGCAATAAGGGACATCTACTTGCATCATGGTCCCCATGAAAAATATTACACCCATCAAGCTACTATAAGGTGCGTACTCATCCTGTGGGGGCAATTATCCTTGACATGCCCCTCTACTTCACAATTTTTACACCATAACCCACTGTGAGTCTCATGCACTGAGTTTTTAGAAAACTTCTCCAACTACTTAGCCATAGTAGTGATTTGAGCCTCTAAAGATGGGCTAACACCAAAGATCAACACTTCTAACAACCTCAAAGCATACGAGTGGCCTTCAATTCTTCATGTGGGCTCGTGAAATTTTTACGAGATAGAGCTCTTCTAAAAGGTGTTATCAACCCTCTAAAAACCCATTTAGAATTTTGTGAAGGCTAAATGTCATATGACAATTTTGATAGTAGAGTCTTAAACAACTCGTCATACTCTCACACACTCTCCACCATTCTTTGTTGAATATCCTTTAGGGTGTTGATGCTCTTTTGTTCGAATTCAAGAATGTGGAATTCTACTAGGAAGGAATTCTTTAAAGTAGTATAATCCAGACCATCTCGGTGAGGGTCATATTTCCTATACCAACTATGTGCATGCCCCTATAATGTCATTGTAAACCGACTTGCCTTTCGTTCTGGGCTAGTGATCCCTTTTGCATGCCATATCAACTCACACTTCTAAACATGCTCTGCCGCATATTCAATACCTCTATATTTTGGCAAATGTAACGAAATATCAAAGAAAACTTAAGGGGGTTGTTGGGCTCCTTGTCCTCTTGAGCGAACCTTGGTTTCCTCTCGGTGTTTCCCAGACACTAGATCCACCAGACTACTGTGTCCTATTCCTCCTAATTCACTAGATCCACTAGGTCCACAAGGTCCCGTTGCACCAGATCCTGTATTAGTCATGCTAAGGGTTCCCACAGCCTCACTAAACTACATGGTGACGGTGCTGTGATGATGCCCCACTACAAATAGTGTACCCCAGTGCCAATCCTAGACGTGAGATGAAAGGCTGGTATGCTTGATACTTGTCTAAAAATCCCTTTGAAAACTAGAATATGTGTAGCCATAGAAGTCTGGAATGAGAAATTATATCTCCTTGGTGTAGATAGGTCACTCCCACCGATACCAATTTGGCTAACAATATTCTCCCCTTGATCTAGAAAGCCAAGTGCTATGGTTGTGTCACTAGGTGGGTTCGGATATGCACCAATAACCCTTCTCTTTTACACGATGAACTCTCATCAGAAGCCAAAAGGGTCTCTCTTACACACTTTCCAAGATGGGGTAGCATGCATCGCTCAGGTTCCACATCCTCCGCATGAACCTCAAATCCTTCTTGCAATGTCTACATCCATATATCCATCACATATGTAACCTTGTGTTGTCTACCAATATCCCTTTCACGCACTTCACTATACTTGAGTCATCTCTCCTCCCTTTCTTTTGCCACCGTAAAATCTGCCATCTTCCCCCACCCTAGCTTCCTTGCCTAGCACTTGGAATGGTTTAGTCTGCCATTGGAAATGCCTCTAAACCCAAGGTAACAATAAAAATATTCATTTCCAAAGGGATAACATGTAGAAATGATCCTCTGGGATCCCGTAGAAACTCAAACTCAACAACTTCCGATAAGAGTATGTAGAAATAGCATACTCTAGAGTGTAGCTAGCCAACACACCTTTCCACCAATGATCCACAACACGGGTCCACGTCAGATCTACATCTTGTAGTCTCTGGTATTCTTCTTGGGTCCATGCATGTGATCTATAATACCAACTTGATCTAGATGCATATGTTGAGATCCATTCATACAATTCTACTGGGAAGCAACAAAAAATGTTTCATATAACTCATGGTAGAGGTTCCCTTCTACCCATCTATGTGTATCAAACTTAGACCCAATGCTAAATCTCTAAGAAAATTCATCCTTTGTGCTCTTGAACCATGATTCAACACTTTCCAAAGTTAAATGCTCTATCATTACTCATTACATAGATCAAGATGTATGCCATTTCCCACTACAACTTTGAAAAGAGGTCCCGGAAATGGAACCAAGATGTAGTCATTTTTACACCCACTAGAAGAACAAGGGAATCCCATGCACACCGGCCTATCAGCCAATGGGAACTGGGAGCTCACCCGAGGCACATGTGGGCACAGAGTCTCACTTTTATGTGAATTAAGTGGGAAACCATCACCTAGATCATGAACTTAATGAATAATGGTGAAAATGAGACATACATTCATCATAGGACTCAGAGCGGCCTCTAGACAAATGTGTTCATTCCAATAGAGTATTTACAAATATCATATAACTACAATAGAAAGGAAACTACATAAGAGCTTACATCTACTTCATAACTTCCATGAACATAAATGAAACAATATATATATGGATTGAATCAATTACATTCATACTCATTTATGTTTGTAACCTCATTACATTCATACTCATTACAATCAATGGATCCATTTAGACTACCACACTTGATCTCGATCAAGTCATACATCATAAAGACGGATCTTGTCCTTCATCAATACAAAGAAAAATTATATCCCAGCCCCTTTATACATTAATCCACCATATAGCCTCTACCCAACCCCAAATCTTCTCTCTATATTCTCAAAACTATGTCACTCCTTTAATTCTTTGATATTTTTTTCCTCCGTCATCTTCTACGGGTGCTCGTATATATAGGCATGGTGAAGTGCCAACACCTCCTTCTACAGCTTTAGATCTGTTGCAAGCAAGCATCCATATGTGCTCTCCATTGGAACATGTTCCTTTAGGTATGGGATCTTCCACATTCTGCCATGATTGTATCCTCCTAGGTGTGCTCTGCTCTCCAAAGATGGGCTCTATATGTTTTGACATGATGGTCTCCCATGTGCACCTCCATCGTTAAGCATATTATTTTGTGGGCCCCATGTGGCTAGTCTGACACCTTATTCACTTCATACATGTGGTCAGGTTATGCTTCCCTATCCTACCTAAGATGCCAAATATGGCTAAGTATAGAAACTTGGGCTCTGTTCGTGCACATGCCAAGGGTTTCCTTAAACCCTTCCTTAACCCCTATCTTACGCACCTTATCCTGCTAGGCCTCAGCGCACCTTCTTCTTGTGAGCTCAAAGTTCAACCCAATACTTGTGCACCTACACACCTTGGTGCACTTAGTTGATATTTCAGGGGCCTAACATGGCATTGAAATATTTAGTGAACAAGCCCATTCTACAAAGTAACATATGTTAGTGGGTACTATTGTTCTAAGAATTCAAGTTCATAATGGTGATAAACCAGAAAAAGTAATTCTAGACCTGATCATTTATATAGGATCAATTCGAGGAGGACATGTAAAGCATTGAGGAATGAATTCATTGGATAAAAAATAATTAGCTATATGATCCACGCCCTACATGTTGGTTAGTGGGGATTTATACAAACAAGGATGTGATAAGATTATGTGCCAAGCAGGTGTGTGCTAGAACATGAGTGCCTATCCATAATAGAAGAGGCACACAGAGGTAGTTTAAGTGGGATCTATGTAGGCAACACCACTACACGTAAGATATTGATGGATGGGTTATGGTGGGAGACCCTCTATTAAGACTATAAGGAATATTGCAAGGCGTGTGACCATTTTCAGCACATTGGAAAATAAGGGTGAAGAGATGAAATGCCTTTGCACCCTATTCCCAGCTCTAAGACATTTGAAAATTGGGTTGTAGACTTCGTAGGCCCTATTGCACCAGCCACGCATAGGATTGGGTCACGTTATATAATCACTTACATAGATTACTTGACAAGGTGTGTAGAAGCAACACCTAATGATTATACAACAGCTACTACAGAAATGTTTTTGTGGGAAAACATTATTACATGGTATGGGTGCCCTTTGAGTTTGACTAGTGACAGGGTTACACATGTTTTAAATGAGACAGTAAGGATTCTATTGGTATAATTCATGGTGGCTCATCACAATAATACCCCTTACCATCCACAAGAAATGGGAACCATGAAAGCATTTAACAAAATTCTAAGTCATACCCTAACAAAAATTTATGACAAAGTATCAACTATTCTTTGGGCATATAGGACAACCTATAAGAGGTTAAATAAGGCCACACTATTTCAATTAGTGTTTGGTGTGGAGGATTTCCTACTAGTTGAATTCATATTACCTTCTTTACGTATATCATGTGTGGGAGGATTGGTCGATGAACAAGCACTGGAAGAAAGAATTAATAAGTTAATGTAATTGGACAAAAGAAAATCCTTGCAGTGGAGCTAGAAGACTGGAAAAACAAAGAAAAAGGTATGACATGATTTTAACATTAAGAACAAGAAGTTTGAAGTTGGGTAGATGGTTTTTCTTTATGATTCCAAGTTTCTGCGCCATCCTGGGAAGTTAAAAGTCCATTGGTTGGGTCCCTACATCATCTCGTACATCCTTGATTCAGAATGTTCCAGCTACAAGCGTTGGATAGGATGAGATTTCCAAGACACTTCAATGGGAGTAGGCTGAAGCCCTACTATAAATAAGTCTTCTTGGTGTTTGTAATAAGGCAAGTATTGCTAGATAGTTTAGGACTTCCTTTAATGCATTTTTTTATTTTCTTGTGTTTCCCTTTCTCGTTGTTGTTTTGTGTTGTGCCTTGGGTGCTGGTAACCTCATTACTTTTTTTAAGGTTGTGAATGCACAGAGGAACGTACATCATTTTAGTGTGGGGTGGAATGATGTGAAATAAATTACAAGGTTCAAAGTCTTTGGGAAGGATTGCGTTGGAAATCATGGATTGAATGGCCATGTGAAAGGTGCGTAAGGGTGATAGGTGTGTAAAGAAGAGATGAACAAAAAGGTTGGTGTCAAGAAATCCTTGAAGAAACCACATATAAAAAGGAAGAGTGCATGAACAACATGAGGTAGGCAAGGGAAAAATAGGGAAAATGACATAAGTACTTTCAAAGACTGTAACGTGTGCATAAGAGCCTTATGTCGATAGAATGTTTGTGTGCCAAAAGGTTGTAGAATTGTCTGTGTAAAGGTTGGGTGCATGAGTTGGGGTGCTAGAGTATGGCTTAGTGGAAAAATACGTAATAAGTGTTAAAGTACGGTGGTAGGTGAAGTAGCATTTAATGCTAAAAATAATAGAAAGCTATAAATAGAAGGTTGGGCACTTCATTATGGACATTGTGAATACGAAAAAAGAAAGCTCTTGCGGACTAGGGTTTCCAGAGTTGATCTATGTGAATAAATTAAGGTGTGAGTGACTAGATTTGATCTGTAAACTAGAAGGAAATAAGTTCATGGGCATAGAGAAAAAAATTGTGGAGAAGTGCCATCTGGTGAAAAAGGTTATTCCAGTTAGGGTTTGGCAGCTAGGGCACAGGCTAAAAAGGGTTTCTTCACAAGATTGAGGTCTGAGCTTGGAGAAGGTAGAAAAGCAGAGCAAGTAAGAGAAGTTGAAGTGCTAAGATAACCTAAACCATGACACCTAAGAAACCAACTATATCACCTAAGAAGCCAAAGGGAAAGGGAAAACAACTAGAAACCCCCGTAAGCATGAATGAAGAATGGTACATAGAGATGCAAGTACTCGGATGGGGTTTTTCTTGGGAAAGAATGGGAGTCCCACTTAAGAAACATGAACTTGAGTGATTACAACCATCACAAAACATGATAGAAAAGGAATTGGTGTTGGAGTTGGTGCACCTGACAAATAAGAGGACACCAGAGGGTTTAGATTTCTATCGCGATGAGTTAAAAGTAAAATTGGAGAAGGAGGGATTGTTGCAAATCTATGAGTTGCCTTATTTTCAAAAACCTGAGTGCCGCTATCAATGGTTAATTTCGTGTTTACATGAGTACCAATTTTACTCCTCGGGGTGCAAGATGCGCATAAATCCTTAGATGATTTCAAGATTCATAGGCCCCATCTATGCAGAGAAAGTATAGATGACTACCCGAGAAAATGAAAGCCATCAACGCAATCATCACCGCATATGATTATAAGAAGGGGTCACGATACTTTGATATCATAGAAATCCAATACCCTGTCATGAGAATGGCCACACGCTTGGTGAAAAAGTTAAATGACCAAGAAAGGTGGACATAGGTAAATAAGGCCTAGTTAAATGTGTGTAAGAAAATATCAGAAGGCACCATCTACAATTTGTCTTCCTTCATCACAGATGAAATTATCAATAGCACGTAGGAAGGAGACAAGATACTCTTTGGAAATTTCCTCTTGACAATTGTGTTTTTAGAGATCGAGTGCCAAGATGCGAAGATAAGTTTGTTTAGGAATATCCAGAGGAAGACCCTCACCCGTGAAAATATTCGCAAAGTACACTTGCGATAGCATGACGGCTGCTCACAAGGAATGCCTAGAAAAATGGTATAAGCACTTAAGGGATGTGTTTAGGGTAGAGTGGAGGATCCCGATTCATTTCTAGTGCTTGTTGATGGAGAATCCAAATTTGTGGTGTACCAACATTTTTGCATTAGCATATTTAAATTGACAGATGAAAACATGGGCCCCTGGTGCAAGCTCCCCTTCTCCTTCACCGACTCAATATTTCCAAGCGAGGTAAACAACTTAAAAAAGTACAAAAGACTAAGGTTCAACCTTAGTGAGGTAGATCAAGACCACATGGAGCTGTGCAAAAAGCTCGTTTACCCCAAGAAGCGCGTGTACATGGAGAGGTATGTCTCCCATGAAGTTCAAATGACAAAGCCCCTAACTTTTCCAATAGTAGGAGAGAGCACCGTGGCAAGGGTATATTTGTGCATAAGACCAAATTTTGAGAAGGGTGCATACCTAGAATGTGATGTCTCCATCCCTGAAGACCCCATGGGAAGAAAGAAGCCCATGCTAAAAAGAAAGGAAAAGAAGAGGTGTAAGGGAAGAAGGCACCAAGTGTCCAAAGTGCACCACAAGTGGGTGCCCCAGGGACAAGTGCTAGAACTAGTACTTACACGCGTAGGAAGAGGTCCCCAGTCTAGAGAGGAGGCACTAGAACAAGAAAATCCTATCACAAAGGAGAAGTCACTAGAGGAGGAAGAAGAAAGATCCAAATCTCCTATACTAGAATCCCTAGTTAGGAAGAAACAAAAGGTGATGGAGGAGGCTGATTCAGAGGACACAGAGAGCTTGGAGGCCTATAGAGGAGAGAGGGATGATGATGAAGAAGATGAACTGAAGGATCCCAGGAACCACTAGTGTTTGATGTGCATGATTTAAAAGAAGATGGTGGAAAATAGGAAAATGAGTTTTCTCCATGTGGAGGAAAGGTAGCCAGGAGGAGGAAGGTGCCCAAGATAAGGGAGGAAGAGAATAAATAAGTACAAAAAATTAAGAGAATAAATAAGTACAAAAATTAGACTCCAAGCCTCATGCAAGAGCAGCTAAACAAGGCGGTAGAAAGAGAAGTGGCGAAATAATTGAAGCCTTGGTAGAACAAGAGTTGGAGTGTATCTCTAATTTAGTAATGAATAAAGATAAGGAAAAAAGTGTGGGAAAAGATCGCGGTAGCATAGGAGGAGGCCCCAGTTTGATGGTATGTATTCCTAAGGGCACGTGCACAGGAGGAAGGCACATGGAGACCCAAAAACCAAGAATGGGATATATTGATGATCCAAGCAATGTGTGGCACATGTTTTTCTCAGCACAATACCAATAGAGCAACTTTTGGCTATGAATTCATTTAATGAGGAAGGTACATACCCTCAAATGAGGAAAATGATTTTTTGGGAAATTGATTCCCACATCGATGAGCTGGAGTATGAGGTAAGCTAAGGGGAAACAATGAATGTTCCCGAGTCAAAAGGATACAACCCCTAGTGAGCACTCGATGGCTATCGATGAGCAAGTCTACAATGTGCTTAACAAGGTCTCAAATGAACTAGAAGCCAAGTTATTTAGGAGGAATGACAGGGTAAGATTCCTAGAGGAGGCTAGAGAAGAAGGAAAAAGAGCTTGAAGAAAATACCAAGGACTTAAATCCAAAGGAACTAATCAGCGCGCAACTAAGGTGTGATTTGAAAGAAGAGAAGGCAAGGGTGTGCGAGGTTTGGAAGAAAGTAGAGATGATCATAGATGCCATTTTCTTCAAGCACCAAAATCTAACACCACCCACGCAACACTATGGATCCTCTCTAAAGTGTCTAGAGGACTTGACCCACATCCTCACAATGGAAAGGTGACCACTGGCCTTAGATTCTGCAGAGGAGGAATTGGCACGCAACGAAAATGAGGACAAGATGAAGGTTGTGGAAATTGTTACTGAGTACAAGAAAGTCCGCATAGATGTAAAGGTTGTTGCCCAAACCATTGAGGCCATCTATGATAATTACACCGATATAGATAGAGTGGTGAGCATTTTGGTCACCTCCCACGAAGCACACTCAAGGAGTTCCAGGAGAAGATCAAGGGAATAGAGTGAAACGTGACAAGATTTTAGCCGAAGTTGAGAGGAAATCAGAGGCTATTGAGACCTTGAGGGTATCAATCAAGAACTAGATGAAGGATTTGTATCCCCGCATCACTCAAAGGATGGGCATAGTCGAATATTTTGGTAAACAACTGGAGGAGATCATAGAAATGGTGAATACCCAAGGAGATGATGTGAATCTAGCTACAAGAGGTTGAAATACCTCCAAAACACACATAAAAGCTTTGCAAATAAAAACCAGGATTTTCAAAATAGCTTTCTTCTCATTCTAGAATCCACACTGATCTTTTACATCATTACAATCCTCCTTTTATTTCACGTCTACACTAAAAACCCTAAAATGCCAAAAATCCTAGAATGCCAAAAACCCTAAAAAGCCAAAAATTACCTACTAGAAAAACAACTTGGATGGGCCCTAAAATTTGTGTGCCAAATATGCCTTTATAAATTAAGGCTCATGTGAAATTTTGACTTATTCTAACAAGTACAACAAAAGTTATTAAAGTTCTAAGACCTAGTCAAAAGCGAAAAAAAAATAATCGGAGCCAATTTGAGGCCACTAGATGAAAGAATTTGGGCTTGAAAATGTGCCTAAATGGCCACAACCTTAAACATAAAGTCGACCCCAAAGATAGTACTAATGTATATCTACCACCCTGTAAAATTTCAAGACGATCCAACGGTCGGATCAAAAGTTATGGTCTCCACAAGTTATGCTCCCGCATCATTCTCCCTGGTTGAAAAGAATTCAGCTCCTGCAAATTCAGTTGATGAAATTCATCTAATTTTTACTGTCAATCTTCTTCAATTCCCACTCAGGAATCCAAGTATTTTCTTCCTACTGCAAACCTTCCCACTATACCAAATATTTTTGTAGCTCCCATGCCTAGTAGTGACTGTCTTTTGGTCCAAGACATGCATTACCCTTTCCTTTTTCTTCTTTAGCATTTGTTGCTCCCAGTTTATTTATTCCTCCTCTACAACATTTTGATCATGACCTAGAAACTTATATAAGTTAGAAACATTAAAAATTGGCGAGATAGAAAAGTTTTCAGGTAGCTCCACCTTGTAGGCATTATCACTCATTTTCTTCATAATCCTACACGGCCCAATCTTCTTATACTTGAGTTTATTATATGTCCCTTTTGGAAACCTCTCCTTTCTAAGATGAACCATCACCATATATCCTTCTTTAAATACACTTACTCTCCTACTAGTATCTAGCAGCTACTTTATATTTTTCATTACTCACTTTTAGCTTTTCCCTCACTTCATCATGTAGCTGTAGAATGTGTTCTGCAAATGCTTCTACATCATCACTAGTTTTATCTTCACTGGGTAACACAATCAAATCTAGGACCCCCTTGGGATTCCTACCATATACTATTTAGAAAGGAGACCTCCCTGTTGACTTGTTTACGGAGCTATTATATGCAAACTCAGCTTGTGGTAAAGCCAAGTCCCATTGTTTTGGCTTTTCTCCAACTATGCAATGTAGGAGATTTCCCAAGCTTCTGTTCACTACTTTTATTTTCCCATCATTCGGGGGTGATATGCACTACTAAATTGTAGTTTTGTCCCCATTTCCTCCAAAACTTATTCCAAAAGTGACTCAAAACTTCGTGTCCCGATCTAAAGTGATCATTCTTGGAACTCCATGCAATCTAACCACTTCGAAAAAAAAACAAATCTGTAACTCTAGAAGCATCATTAGTTGTTTTACAAGAAATGAAATGTGCCATCTTAGAGAATATATCAACCACAAAAATATAGAATCATTCCCTCACTGTGTGTTAGGAAGTCCTAACACAAAATCCATACTCAAATCAACCCATGGCCCTAGGGACAAGTAATGGCATATACAACCCAAAAGATTCTATGCATGGCCCTTATCCATTTGGCACACTCTACATCTTTCTACAATCCTACTTATGTCCCTCTTTACCTTTAACCAATAATACTTTTCTACAACAAGAGTAATTGTCTTACTTATACCAAAGTGTCCAACCAACCCCCATTATGCAACTCTCTTATAATTTTTTTCTCTCTCGGTGAATCAAATAGGGATGCACAATTGTTTCCCCCTAAACAAATAACCATCCTGCATCAAATAATCAGAAGAACCACTACCTACTGTAGGATCCTTAATTTTTCTCACAACATCACCAAAATCTAGATCACCTTCATACAATTCCTTAACTGCCCCAAACCCTACTACTTCATTTTCCATTGTTGTCAAAAGTGCTACACGCCAACTCAAGGCATCAGCAACTTGATTCTGCTTACCCGACTTATGCTTTAAGATGAAAGTATTTTATTGAAAAAATGAAACCCATTTTTCATGCCTATTATTTAGTTTCTTTTGTGTGTTTACATACCTCAATGCTTCATGGTTAGTGAATAGTACAAATTCCTTTGCTACCAAGTAATGTCTCCAGTGCCTTAATGCCTAAACAATAGCATAAAATTCCACATCATAAGTAGAATATTTCCTCCTAACTTCATTTATATTTTCACTAAATAATGCTACAGGTCATCCTTCTTGACTTAGTACAGCTCCAATCCTAACATGTGAGGCATCACAATCAACCTCGAAGACCTTACTAAAATCTAGCAATACCAAAACAGGTGCTTCTAACACTTTCTTCTTCAAAAATTCAAAACTATTTGTTATTTCCTTAGTCCATACATACTCCCTCCCTTTTGTACACTTTTTTATGGGTGCAGTGATGCTACTGAACTTCCTATAAAAAATTTCCAATCCATGAAAACTACGGACCTCTGTCACATTCCTTGAAATAGGCCATTCCAAAATTGTCTTTACTTTCTCCTCATCCATCCAGTGATACTAATTGATGTGAATCCAACCGTAAGAGGTTGAAATACCTCCAAAACACACATAAAATCTTTGCAAATAAAAAATAGGATTTTCAAAATATCTTTCTTCTCATTTTGGAATCCACACTCCATCCTCTGATATCACAAACCCCCAAAAACCAAACTCTTCTGAAGAAATCTACACTTCTTTAAATTTGCATATAGACTCTCTTTACGTAACAAGTCTAACACCAATTTCATATGTAACAAGTGTTCTTCCACTATCTTATTGAATATCAAAATATCATCAAAATAGACAACAACAAACTTACCATTGTATTCTCAAAGTACTCTATTCATCAGCCTCATGAATGTAATGGGTGCATTAGATAGCCCAAATGGCATCACCATCCACTCGTATAACCCTTCTTTTGTTTTGAAATCCATTTTCCATTCATCCCCTTCATGGATCCAGATCTGGTAGTACCCACTCCGTAGGTCAATCTTGCTAAAATATCGAGCTCTAGCTAGCACATCCATCATATCATCCAATCTTGGAATTGGGAACTGGTACTTAATTGTGATCTTATTTATGGCCCTACTATCTACACACATTCTCCAGTCTCCATCTTTTTTTGGAGTCAATAGGGCTGGGGTTGCACATGGACTCATGCTTTCTCTCACTAATCCTTTTTGTATTAGATCTGTCACTTGTCTGTTCAACTCTTCACTCTGTGTCAGACTCATCCGATAGGCTATCTAGTTTGGAAGGGCTGATTTGATCCTGGGATTAAATCAATATGGTGTTGAATATCTTGCTTTAGAGGTAACCCATCTGGTATGACATCTTTGTATTATTTTAATACCTTTTCCATAGCAATAGGTATATTTAAGTCCTATGCTTCCACCTTCTTTGACATTAGTGCATAACACCAGCCAACTTCTTCCATTTCCATAACAAACTCTTTTGTTGCCAATAAGCCCTCACTCTTCTCTTCTTCCTTGAAGGGTAACAAGACAACCTTTACACCATCCTTCCAAAAGGTATATGTATTTTTTCCTCCATCATGTGTAACCTTCCTATCATACTGCCAAGGCCTCCCCAGTAATATATGGCATGCATCCATTGGGATAACATCACACCATACCTCATCCTTGTAGGTATTCCCAATCAAAAAATTTATAAGGCACCTTTTTTCTATGGTTACCTCATTCCCTTTCTTGAACCATGATATATGATAAGGATATGGGTGCTTCTCACATTTTAGATTGAGTTTATCAACCATCACACTCAAAACCATATTTTCACAACTACCACCATCAATAATAATTTTACATACCTTTCCTCCAGAGGTGCATCTTGTTTGAAATATATTTGTTCACAACCATGAATCAGCACCAGCAACATCCTATTCCTTCTCTTTCCTTGGGACAATCATCATCCTCCTTATCATGAGGGTTTCACCCAAGTCTGCAGCAACCTCCATTTCTTCTTCCTCTTTAGCTTCAACCAGATTTACTCGTGGTTTTTCTCCTTGCCATCTATCTTGTGTAGGATAGTGCGGACACTCAAAGGCTCTGTGACCCTCTTCACCACACCTGTAACATGTATATTGCCTTTGGGGGCTATTCCAGCCACATCCTCCATTATAACCTCTTGCCCTCTAAAACCCCCTACCTCTTTGGTAGTTACCACAACTTTGACCAGAATCTTCATGCCCTTCTGCATTAGAGGATTCACCTTTTGTAGATTCAAATATACCCCTACCTCTCATTGGTAATGATGATGGCCCTCTTTTCACACCTCTTCTAAAATTATTCCTCTCGTTATTTTCTTCTACCATTAATGTGATTTGATAAGCATCATCCATTCTATGGATCCAGAGCATACTCAACTCATCTTGTATGGTGTAACTCAATCCATTTATATACCATGTCGCCTTTTGTTCTTCAGAATCTCCCTGTTCAACCCTAATTGACAACTTGTAAAATTCATTCGTATAATCCTCAATGTTGATATCCTTCTGTCTTAGGTTTTGGAATCTTTGAAAGAGTGTTTGAGCATAATCTACAGGAAGAAATTTTTCTTTCAACTTCTTTACCATTTTATTCCATTTTTGGATCTTTCCCTTTCCATTCATTTCTCTTTCATTTTGTAGGTGATCCCACCAAATCAATGCATGTGTGGCCAACTTAGTGCATGAAAACTTAACCTTCTTCTCATCTGAAAGGTTTTTCCAGTCAAAGAATTTTTCCATGTGATTTAACCAGTCAATCAACTCTTTTGGTCATAACCCTCCACCATAATCAGGAACATTAATCTTGATGCCATCATTTTTTCCCTCTAAATCCTGGATCAATCTCTCCTCAAATGGCCTCTCATTCAATGTTTCTTCATCTCTCTCATTTTCTTCTCCATCCCCTCCTTCATTCATTAATGGAGGTACTTCTTCAGTATCACTATCTGGGTTTGCATCCCCATTTACATGTCTCCTTCTAAGGCAGGTGACTTCTCCTGTGAGCTCAACAACCTATCTTTGTAGCTCCTGCATATGCCTATTCATCTGGGCATAACCTCCTCTCATGTATCTAGCCATGATTATATAAAATAGAGGAAAAAAATTACACAAAAAAATGTAATATGTTACCTTAACTATTTCTGCAAGATCAAAATCCAGCTCTGATACCAATTGATGTGAATCCAACTGCAAGAGGTTGAAATACCTCCAAAACACACATAAAATATTTGCAAATAAAAACCAAGATTTTCAAAATATATTTCTTCTCATTCTAGAATCCACACTGATCTTTTACATCATTACAATCCTCCTTTTATTTCACGTCTACACTAAAAACCCTAAAATGCCAAAAAACCCTAAAAAGCCAAAAATTACCTACTAGAAAAACAACTCGAGATGGGCCCCAAAATTTGTGTGCCAAATATTCCTTTATAAATTAAGGCTCATGAATTTTTTTGACTTATTCTAATAAGTACAACAAAAGTTATTAAAGTTCTAAGACCTAGTCAAAAGTGAAAAAAACAATCGGAGCCAATTTGAGGCCACTAGATGAAAGAATCCGGGCCCGATATGTGCCTAAATGGAAACAACCTTGCAATAAAAGTTGACCCCATCATATTACTAATATATATCTACCACCTTGTAAAATTTCAAGATGATCCAAAGGTCAGATTAAAAGTTATGGTCTTTACAAGTTATACTCCCGCATCATGAGAGGGGCTAAGCTTTGAAGAGGTGAGCGCCTAGTTGGTGACATTTTTAGTAGGCACGAGAAAGGTCTATAACTGGAATAAGCTAGAGGCATACCTAACAAAATATTTCCCTCTCCTCTTATAGAAGTGATCATAGTTCCCCCATTCTTTCTTTCTTCCCTAAAGTTCTTCATTCCCTTTCCCCAAACCATTTAAAGGTAGTCATTCTTTATTCATTGAGAAGGTGTTCCCACGGGTAGAGAATAGGCGTAGTGTGGGGTGATGTTGGGCCCCTAAAATATTGGCCAAGTACAAGAAGGCACGTGGGCGTGCAAGGCCTAGTTAAGAAAGGGCACGCAAGGAGAAAGCACATAGGACAGGGTTCTAGGAGGGTTTAACAGAGCAAGTGGTGTGCACACAGACAAAACAAAGGTTTCAAGACTTAGCCATATTTGACACATCAGGTAGAACATGAGAAAAGCATGACCCGACTGCACATGTGGAATGGATAAGGTGCCAAAGATGGCGAAAGCTTGTCCTAGGAAGGAATATACCCTGTGATGGAAGTTTCTAGAAACCCATCATTGCAAGGAGTGGAGAACTTGGACCTAAATAAGTATTCTCCCATGAATGACCACCTTGGAAACTTGGCAATGGATCTACAACTCCCGTGAAGGCTTGATGATGAGAATAAGGGCTATAAATACAAGCACCCATAAGAGGAAAAGAGAAGAGAAGCAAAAGAAGGTGAAGCCATGCAAAAATACTATGAGAGATCCATAAGTTGGGTAGGGATCTATAGGAAAAGGATGTAATAAGGGGTTGGGATAGTAAATTTTCTCTTGAGAACTAATGGGTATGAATCCAACATTGATGTATGAATTTTTTCTGCATAGAGGTGGTAGTCTGTAATGGATCCAATGAATATAATGAGGTTACCAAACTTGATTGAATATGGTTGTTAGTGATTCTGGTCCATGTTTATAGCCTACAGTTCTGATTCACGAATGTTTATGGAATAGATATGTATTTCCTTTCTATTTTGGTTCCTATCTATAATATTTTAAGTACCACTCAGTCTGAGATGGCTGTATTTGTCTAGAATCTATTCTGAGTTCTATGAAAAATGTATGTCTCGTTTCCACTCACTCTTTTTAAGCTCCTATCATAGATGATGTTTTCCACTTAACTCACATAAAAGAGAGACTTGGCTCTCTCCTGCGAGTGCCTTGGGTGAGAACCTAGCACCCGCTAAGTGATAGGCCAGTGTGCATGGAATTCCCTTGTTCTTTGGTGGGTGTAAAAATGATTACAACTATCCACTCCACCCCGTTGGATCATTTACAAACCATATTTGAGTCTACTCAACAAATTCATGAAGCTACAGAGGAATTATTGGAGGCTTACTTTGCGGTCCTATGCATCTAAGTTGATTTAGCTTGGTTTGAATATCAATACAAATTTTATTTAGAATAGTAAATCCTGAGTCCAATCAAGACCAAATTGGTTCTGAGCACTCAAATTATGATTTTGAGAACCAATACGATAGGGAAGAAAAGGATCTAGAATACATTTTGGAATTCTTTAAAGAAGAGTACACTGAAGAAGACAATTTAGATTCCTTTAAAGTAGAATACCTGATTCCACTAAAGAAGAGAGTTATCCTTCCTCCGAGAATTCGAATCTTGATTTAGATTCCAATTTCGAACCATAGTTTTTATATATCATTTTTTTTATAATTTATTAGCTCTATATTTGTAATAACAAAACATTTATCAAAACATTAATTATTACCATTTATCATATATCATTTATTATTTTTGTATCCACTTGATTTTAAAAGTGAATTGACACCCTTGTTAGGAATTTCTTTGATTTCTAGGGACTTGCCTTTTCCAGGAAATCTGTCTCATATTTTATTAATCATATATTGTTTAGTATCGTTGATCTCGTAGGTATTCTCACAGGAAATAAGATTATATCTCTTTTGTGTACGAAGCGTAACAATAAAACATCATCCATCCACATCCATGGGTATCTCTAAATTCCATCATCCTAAGGTTAGGTAAGTTTTATTTTATTTCTTATTCAATTAAGTTCAATAGGTAAGATTTATTCTCAACATATTCGCACGCCTAGTGGGACCCCCTATCCCTCATTTTTATTGTTAATTTTATCAAGATTTAATTTATTTTTCATTTTTTTGGTTCTTTGCACAGTAATCATAAGCTATTTATCTTATCACTAATAATTTAGCTAATTTTCGGCAATTTCGCCAATCACCGACAATTTTGTGAATGTTTTTCTTACTCGCAATTTTCCTTTTAGTTATTGTTTTTACATATTTCTATGTTTTCTGTTAGATAAATATTTTAGGGTACTAATTCTTCTTGTCTATTGTGAAGCTAAAAAAAAATTATTCATCTGAAAAAACAAACTTTTCTATATCTAATTTATTTATTAGTAATTTCCATCGATTGGTGTAATTGCCAATGATTCCTTCACTTTTGATCACTTTATAAGTTGTTTTTTCATATTTATTTTTGTTGTTTTTTTGTGTTAGAGTAGGTATTTACCTTAGCTCATGTTCACCTAGGTACTTTATTTACCTTTATTGTATTTATCCTCACCCACTTATACGTGTGGATATTTCTTTTTATTTATTTAGATATTAGGGGATATTATCTAGTTTCAAGGTATAGTTCTTTCCTTGATCTATGGTATTGACTATATCTTTGATGTTTATTTCTTTCCTAAATATATGGTCTTGACTAGTTCTTTCCTTGATTTATGGATTGATCTATGACCTTTTCTGGTTCTTAGATTGTTATTCCTTTCCTAAATAAGCAAGGCCAATTCTCATTGTATTTCATTGAGTTCCATAATAATATATGATGTTGTTGCTAATTTGTTTGCAAAGGTTTATGTAAATTTATTGTGCGAATTGATTTCATCTTATTGATCATGGTGTTTGATTTAGCATCGAGTTCTTAGCTGAGTACGATCTAGTTATCGTTCCTTTTATTTTGTTGCTTCTCGCTTAACCTGATTTTACAGTTCTTATTGCTATAGCTTCTTTTTCTTGCTAGATTGTTGGATTGTTTACTCAAAATTGCTAGAAATAATTAAAAAATAGGAATCATTTGTTACAGATGAGTCCCAAAACTTTCCATTTTTTTCTTTTAGTATCACATTATTTTCTGATTGTCTTCATCAAAAATAATATTTCGATTTGGGTTTTAAAATGAACCATTCATCCTTATTTCTTCACATAGTTCTAATTAGGAAGGTAATTAATTGCATTCACTTTATTTTCCCCACACACAACCAAACCACTTTGAAAAATAATAAAAATGAATTTAAACAATTCCTACCTAGGTGGATACCTACTTGGATTTGATCCCCAAGAGGAGAAACCAACTTGGTGTATTGGATGAGTATAATCACATGTCTCATTAGTATATATTGTCTAAGCACCTGAATTTGTTATCTTTGCGGGACCATGAAGTGAGGGGGTAGGCCCCAATACCAATCCCGTATCGCAGCAAGATATAGAGTTGGGCCTCATGTACCTTTAGGTATATCGAGGAATCTACCATTAAACACACCTGAAACCAACCTTAGTTCGCCATATCCTAGGACCCTTGTTAACCATTTTACACATTTCACTTTTTTGCAATTAAATCAAGAAAATCTTAAAAATCCATTTTGCGTGCTTTTGTTTACTTTTTGTAATTTACCCACTTAGTTAATTTTCATTTTTAGGTAATTTTTGTGTGTTTGTTCACTATGGTCCAAACAAGACAACAAGTCTCGTAATCAAGTCTCTAAAATTGTGTCCACACCATTACCTACATATTCACAACAATAGATTGCATTATCTATTCTATCATCTAGACCGTTGCCTACACCTTTATCTACTAATTTATCTATACCATTATTTACCATGTCATTACAACAACAAAACCTATTACGCCAACCGATTACTTCTACTCCTCTATCTCGATCCTCAATGAACCTAGTTTTTGGTTATGGAGCCCATTTTCATGTGAGAAAGTGTTGAAGACTGTACACTAAGAGTATTGTACACTTTCCACAGTTGTCTCGCCGGGTTTAGGGGCACAAATTTCCGATTTTTTACCTATAGGTTTATGGGATGGTTTTTTCCCATAGTTTTGATGCTCACGGTTTGTAAACTACTTAAGTAGTTGTCTACTTATATGGATTTATGCATATGGTAGTAGTAGGTAACATTGTAGATGTGTTTTGAATTCGGGTGTGAATTCAGTAGATTTTGTTGAGGATAGCTCTAAACATATTTGTGTATTGTATTGAGAGAGTGGTGGCTTGTAATAAAATTTGAGCAAGTGATTATTAGTAGATGTAGCCCAAATTGGGAGAAACACATTAAATATTGTCTCTTTGTGTTATGTTATTTTATTCTCGCACTTTTATTTGAGATGTGTAATATTTTCGCATATTAGTTTCTATTGTTGCGATTACGTGAGGGATTATTCCGCATATTTTATCCCTTGTTTCCTAACAATTGGTATCGAGATCCTGGTATTGTTTGCTAAATTTTTGAATCATAGGGAAAGTTTTATCTTGAGTGGGAGGTATGGAAAATGATGGAAGATCTAGGGTTGATAAATTCAACAAGCATAATTTTAGTCTTTGGAAGATGCGGATGGAAGATTACCTTTATCAGAAGGATCTTTATATTATGTTGTTTGAGAAGTTGAACAAACCCTTGAGCATGTCATATGTGGAATGGGATTGCTGGATAGGAAGGCACTTGGGACAATCTAGTTTGTGTCTTGCAACTTCGATATTATTTAATATTTCAAAGGAAAAGACTACAAAAGAACTGATGGATGCATTAAGGAAGTTGTATGAAAAACCCTTTGCCTCTAATAAGATATTTTTAATGAAAAATTTATTTAATATGAAGATGTCTAAGAATGGTTCAGTATCAGATCATTTAAATGATTTTAATACGGTTGTAAATATGCTAGCTTTAATTACAATAGAATTTTATGAAGAAGTTAGGGATTTATTAGTTCTATGCTCTTTACCTAAGAGTTGGAATAGCTTGGTAATGGCGGTAAGCAAATCAGTTCCAGCTAACTCAAAGTTGAAGTTTGAGGATGTTGTAGGGGTGATTATAAGTGAGGAAATATGAAGAAAAATATCTGGTGAATATTCTACTTTAGGGAATGTTTTGATAATGGAAACTAGAGGGAGACAGAAGAATAGAGGAAGCTATGGAAAATAAAAGGATCGGGAAAGGTCAAAATCCAAAAGCAAGATAGTATGTTGGCATTGTGGAAAGTATAGGCATGCAAATAAGGACTATTGGGAGCTTCGGGACAGAAGAAACAATAGAAGGAAAACAAGGAGGAAAATGTGGCAACGGGTAATGTATGTCGATTCTTTGATTCTCTCTTTGCATAATATTAATGAATCTTGGGTTTTAGATTTAGGGGCTTCTTTCCAATGTACCCCACATGGGAATTATTTTGTTGATTAAGTTCAATGAGATTTTGGGCATGTTTTTCTTGGTGATGATGAGCCTTACAACATAGTTGGAAAAGGTTACTGCTTCGGTTAAGATGCAGAATGAAAATACTTGGCTATTGAAGGATGTCAGACATGTTCCTACATTAAGACAAAATTTGATATCACCAGGGCAATTGGGAAGTGATGGTTATACTGTGATATTTACAGCAGACTCTTGGAAGGTTACGAAGGGTGCTCTTATGGTGGCAAGAGGTAAGAAGGTTGGAACATTGTATTTAACCACTTATAGCACTAATGTTTGTAATATTGTGGCTTGAGTAGATATAACATTGTGGCACTATAGGTTCGGTCATATGAGCCATAAGGGCATGGAGATCATAAAGAAGGATTTTCCTGGATATACATAAATAGGTTTGGAGTTTTGTGAGGACTACATATATGGGAAATAGAAGCGAGTAAGGTTTCTCAAGGTTGGACCTACAAAGAAAGAGAGTAAGTTAGAGCTAGTGCACTCTGATGTGTGGGGGTTGGCTCAGGTATCATCTCTTGGGGTTTCAAGTTATTATGTTACTTTTATTGATGATGTAACAAGGAAAGTTTGGGTTTATTGTATTAGAAACAAATATGATGTATTTGACACTTTTGTTAAATAGAAAGCCTTGGTAGAGAATGAAACAGTCTCTTAAGCTAGAATGTCTCGGTCGATAATGGAGGGGAGTATTGAGCAATGAATTTGATGATTACTTGTTCTAAGAATTGAATCTATAGGAAAAATATGGTTCCAGAACTCCACATCGAGAATGGGCTGTTAGAAAGTATGAACAAAACAATAATGGAACGTGTTAGGAGCATGAGATTACATGCATGACTACCTCTTTCTTTTTGGGTAGAAGTGGTGAGCACAAATGTGTACTTGATAAATAGAGGACCCTCAAGTGCCTTGGATGGAGGCATACCTGAGGAGGCTTGGTATGGTAAGAAATTTGATTATTCATTTCTTAGAGTCTTTAGATGTGAGGTGTTTATTCATATAGATAAGGATGATAGGACCAAGCTAGAGGCTAAATCAGAAAAATATACTTTCATTGGTTATGGTGGTGATGAATTTGGATATAAATGTTGGAGTATTAAGGACAAGAAAATCATTCAATCTAGGGATGTGGTCTTTAATGAGAAAGTCATGTATAAGTAGAAATTGTATGAAAACTTGGAAGAATCCAAGAAAGTATAAGCAACGGTAGAGGATCTTCTGGATGGAAAAGTGACACGTGAATCGGTTCGAAACTCCTTAACAGTAACCCCAAACTCCTATATTGAGGATATCTTCTAGGGTAAGAAGAGAACCTAAATTTTTTTCTCCTTCTCTTTATTATTTATTACTCATTAATATTGGAGAGCCGAGATCTTTGATGAATTAATGCGGGTAGATGTCAAGAAGAAGTGGGAGAAAGACATGGATGAGGAGTATCAGGTTCTCATGGAGAACCACACATGGGATTTGGTGAAGCTACCCGAAGGTAAAAGATCAATACATAAAAAGTGGGTGTTTAGAGTCAGAGGAATAAGGAGGCAAGAAAATATATAAGGCCCGGTTGGTGGTTAAGGGGTTTGCACAAAAAAGGTATAGATTTTGATGAGATTTGTTCTCCTATAGTAAAAATGAATTCTATTAGAACTATTCTTGGAATAGTTGCAGAAGAACACTTGCACTTAGAGTAGCTTGATGTAAAAACTACATTTCTCCATGGTGATTTGGAGGAGGAACTATATATGTAGCAACCAGAGGGATATGAGGTCAAAGGTAAAGAGGAGATGGTGTGTAAACTAAAGAAGATCTTGTATGGATTGAAACAAGCTCCACATCAATGGTATAAGAAATTTGATAGCTTCATGATGGAGAAAGGTTATAGTAATTCGACCATTGCATGTATACAAAGAAATTTTAGTATGGAAGTTATGTTATCATATGTCGTATGTGGATGACATGTTGGTTACGAGTAAAAAATGCAGAAATAAAAGTACTCAAGAAGCATGCTAAGTGAATCCTTTGCTATGAAGGATTTGGGAGAAGCCAAACAAATCCTTGGTATGAGGATATCTTGGGATAGGAAGGAATGGAAGATGACTTTATCTCAAGAAGAGTACATTAATAAGGTCTTGGAGATGTTTAATATGCAGAATGCTAAACTGGTTGGGACTCCTTTGGCGAGGCCATTTCAAGCTATCAAAGGAGCAAAGGTGTCCCAAGATAGAGCGGGAGAGAAACCATATGTCCAAGGTACCTTACTCATCAATGGCTGGAAATTTGATGTATGCTATGGTGTGCACTAGGCCTGATATTTCCCATGAAGTGGGATTGGTGAGTAGATTTATGAGTGATCTAGGTAGAGATCACTGGCAAGCAGCAAAGTGGATCCTTTGATATTTGAGAGTGGCCATGGGGATAGTTTTGTGCTACAAAGGATCGGACACTACTTTGTGTGGTTATGTAGATTCGAGATATGGTTAGAGATGTAGACAGCGGGAGGAGCACAAAAGGTTATGTTTACACTATAGGTGGGACAACTGTGAGCTAGATTTCATGACTATAGAAGCTGGTGGCTTTGTCAACCACGAGAGGAAAGAAAAGAAATGATTTGGTTACAACAATTTCTTGAGGATTTTGGGTATAAGTAGGAGGAAGGAAATTTGCATAGTGATAGTCGAGTGCTATACACCTAGCTAAGAACTCTAATTTCCATTCTAGGACAAAGCATATATAATTAAGGTACCATTTCATCAAGACCGCTTTGGAGGAAGATAATTTGAAGTTTAGAGAATATTCATACTAGTTAGAATCTTGTAGACATGATGACCAAGGTGGTCAAAAAGAGAAAAAATGAAGTTGTGTTCAGCTTTGGTTGGCCTTCATGGAAACTAGTGAAGGGTTGAGAAGCTTTCGAGAGAGAAAACTTGTCTCCAAGTGGGAAATTTATAAGTTGTGGAGCTGTTTTCATGTGAGAAGTCTTGAAGACTCGTACACTAAGATTACTATAAACTTTCCAAAATTATATCACCAAGGTTTGGGGGCACACTTAAAAAAATTGGCCTTAAAACATGCCCAATATATTGGGAAATGTTCTCTTCTCATATGGGTAGGATTTTTGACCCATAGGTTTATGGGACGATTTTACCCATGGTTTTGTAAAACTACTTAAGCGATTGTCTACCTATATGGTTTTATGCATATGGTAGTAGTAGGTAACATTGCAAATGTGTTTTGAATTTGGGTGTGAATTCTATAGATTTTGTTGACCATAGCTCCAAATAGATCTGGGTATTATATTGAGAGAGTGGCGACTTGTAATAAAATCTAAGCAAGTGATTCTTGGTGGACAGCCCAAATTGGTGAGCCATGTTAAATATTGTCTCTTTGTGTTCTATTATTTTATTCGCACTTTTATTTGAGATGTGTAATATTTTACGCATATTAGTTTCTATTGTTGCAATTACGTGAGGGATTATTCCACATATTTTATCCCTTATTTCCTAACACCTAGAATGAAATAGAGGATGAATATAAAGAATAAATGAGACAATGTCTATTAATTTTTTCACATCATATTCATAGTCAAATTTTCCATACATATGAATAAGAAGAAAATGAACAACCGTACTCCCTTAGCTCATGATCGAATCTTCGAACCCTCTTTATTTGAAAGAGTAGACCTATTTCCAAATAAATGTTAGATTCAAACCTCATTGCTATCAACTCTTATCTAGTAGCTAGGGGTGTTCAACTCCATCCATTCAGGCTCGAATCATCCTTGAACATTCATGATCCTTTATCTAGTTCTTCACATCTTATTGACTCAAACCAAAAATTTGAACTGAACCATCTTCAAATATTCCTGACCCTTTATCTATTTCTTCATGTCATATTGATTTCAATCCACAATCTATACCTAAACCATCACCTCCATACGATCCTTCATCTAGTATTGCAAATCTTATTGATTTAAATCAGGAACTTGTTCAACAAATATACTCATATCCATTTCTAAGTCAACCTGAAATGTCATAATAAGTTTTGTCTCACATTCCTATTCTTAGTCTTCATATGGTTTCCTCTCAAGACACAACCACCCAACAACATACATCATCACCTAATCCTTCTATTGGTTCAACACCTCCACAAAACAATACTAGTTCTTCATTATCTACTCCTCCAAAGCATCCTCGATTACTACCTGGCACCTCCAATAAGTTATGTTGTTACTTATACTGTTGTATCTCAACCAGTTAGCAGCATTCAAAATATCACTATGTCCATTCCAACATCTATTCCTTTAATCAATACTAGTGTTATCGCCACCACTCACCCTGTTTCACAATACATACCACAACCATCGCAACCATTAATATCCATACCAAAATATTCTCTTGCTTAAAGCATTCCACAACAAGCACCATCTTCTACTACCTCTGCTATACCCTTTCAATAACCACCTCCTTATTCACAATCGTTTACTACTACATCTATCCCACACCCTTATCAATATATACAACCTTCACAACCTTTAACATCTCAACAATACATTCCTCAACAAAACAGTCCACAAAAAAACATCCCACAACAAAATATACCCCAAAAACGTATTCCTTCTTAATAGTACATTCCATAATAGACTATTCATGTTGAGTTGTGGAGCTCAATTACTTCATTTTAGCATGCAATTGGAACTTTCTGGAAAACATAGTAACCAACATCGGTTAAGGGCAGATCAGCATCGGTCAGGGAAGACCGACATCATTCATGGGAAAGTAGGAACTAGTGACGCTTAGGCGTAATCAACGTCGAGTTACCTATGCGATGAAGTTTTAATTAACTCTCGGGAATTATATCTATTTTTAGAATTAAAATAGATTTATTGATTGTAATTGCATGGCTAAGTTCCCTAAGTCTATAAACAACTATATAAGCACAAAATATAGGGTTTAGAAGTAATGATAAACAAGAATTAGAAAGAACTTGAAAAAGGTTGGTGAGAGAGAATTCTTGGTGGTAGAGAAAAATCTTGAAGGAAGAAAGTATTGAACATCTGAGAGGTGTGGAAGATTGTAAATCTTCATTGTATATCTTGTCAAAGATTTGGATAATATATTGGCTTATTTCTTGGTGGACGTATCCCACACTGGGTGAACCACATTAAATCTAGTGTTGATTTATGTCTCTTGTTTTGTATATTTCTTCTAGTAGAATATCCACTTTTATTTGCATGTATGCTTAGATCTAATATATTGTTTGTACAACCGGTGTGCTAACCCCAAAAATTCCTTCTCAATACTACATTCCATAGAAAAATATCCCACAACACAAGTATTCATTCTCAACAATATATTCCTTAGAAAAATTCCTCAAAGATAATATTCCACTTCAAAAAAACATTCCACTCACTTATAATATCCCACAATAAAATATACCACAACAAAATGTTCCTTATCAACAAAATGTTCCTCAACAACATTCCTTATCAACAAAACATCCCTTAACAATACCAGATGTACTCACAACCTAGCCAATTTTCATTTCAACCTAGCTCATCCTCACAAAAACTAGCACAAATTGACCCCCTTCAAGCTCTCATGAATCATATATCCAGTCTAGAAGCTACCTCATCTACACCCAAAAATGTGCTCTCTTACGATCAAATTTTCAATGAACCTATTCACCCCTCAGTCCCGTACAAAGCATATCCACCTCATTGGGAGCTTCCAAAATTTATTAATTTTTATAAAAATGAATATCCTCAATAGAATATTTGTGATTTTCACCATACTTGCTATCTAATAGCTCATGACTAAGACCTCATGCTAAGGGCTTTGCCCATGACCCTTTCTAGTCCTGCTTTGGATTAGTACAATAAAATTCCGTAATACTCATTTTTCCCCTTCACACAACTTACACAACTATTCTTAGAACACTTTTCTATCAAAATATTTCATAAAGGCACTATCAATGGACTTTATGCTATTAAAAATTTTGAGGATGAATCTGTGGCGATTTCGTTTCCCATTGAAGGGGTGCAATCAATCAACTATCCTTTTTATTACCACAAATCAAATTGATTGAAGTTTTTTTTCGATCATGCACCAAATATATTTCTTCAACATTAAAAATTCAATCATTCCAGGACCTTTGTGAAGCTTTTACTATAGATCATAAATTGGAACTTTGAGCTCTAGAAGATGGTCGAGTTAAGTGTCTCGAAACCATGAACTGAGTTTCCATCTAAGTCATCCTCGAGCCTCGAAAAATACAAATCATCTGCTAATACTAAAGTAGTTAAATCTTCTCCCAAGTAAAATCCCACTACTGAATATTCTCATTCACAACTTAGTTACACACCAACAGGTGATACTTATAGCACTATCTTTGATAATTTATTTGTTGTAAATATGATAACTCTCCCACCCATTCAACCTATCGATACGTATGTATCTAAGCCCTCTTGGTATCAAGATAATGACTATTGTAAATACCATAGGGTCAAAGGACATGACATTGAAAGGTGTCGTATGTTCTGTAATGTTCTTCAAGACTTGATTGAAAAAGGTGAACTTCACTTGGATAATCCAAATGCACCCCAAATCAAAACCTTGACATATTCAAACAACCCTTTCCAAATCATCCCCATCTACTGATCAACCACAAACTAATTTTGTTCATTCTCACCACATCATTAACACCATTACTAAAACATTACATATTCCTGATAAAACATCCACACCTACTAAACAAGTATCCACACCTACTAAAGCAACATCCACTTTCACAACCAACAACAATACCCATTGAACCTAAACCTATATCTATTGAATCCCCATCTGTAAAAATACTACTAAAACTATTCTCCCATCTTTGTCACATGTCACTACTAAATCTACCTCCACATCTATGCCACAGTTTACAAGCATAACTATGATACCTCTTGAAACATTTATGACACAAACACCTCCACCTAACGCAACTACGAATCGTATTCATTCCTAATCTACAAAATCAATTATCCCTACATCAACCAATCCCAAAACTAAAAAATCCACAACTCATTTGGATCTTATCAATCACATCATTCAAACCCCCCTTCCTTCATAAAAATTGCCTCTACATCCATACCCAGCTCATCCAAAACCATAAAAGGACCTCATAAACAAGGTATTGTCCAAGTTTTCAAAATTCCTTCTTATACTTTTCCTGAATCATATCGATCACATGGTCCTCGCCTCTTCCTCCACCTCCTCCTATAAGGTTCATTTCAACTCCTAGTAATCACCCAGTCATTTCAAAACTAAGGTCTACTTATCAATCATCCCCACTAGGTCCTCGTCCCCCATTTACTATACTATCTAGGACTCATCAACAACAAATAATTCAACAACCTGCAATCAATGCCTTATTGCCACTAGAAGATAAGATATCTAAAACTTCATTACCATCTACATCAGCACCTAAAGGGTGTTACACAACCATTCTAGATGAAATTCTTTAAAAAAAAATCATAACATTACCACCACCAAAACCATTGGATCCACAAGGATGGAAACCCGCTTGGTATGACTTCAACATCTCGTGTGATTATCATAGAACACAAGGTCATTCCATAGAGAATTGTAAGGTTTTCCACCTGATTGCCTGAACCCGGGAAATCCATCTTCCCTTCCTTCTAAATCACATGTGACATCAACATCAGAATCATTTTCTAAATCAAAGTAGCCCATGTCTAAAATTCTTCCCATCAAGTCAATGTTGTACATACCACTACTCGTTCAAAAACTATGACATAGACTAGTCTAAAGCCTTAGAAAGGTAAAAATTTTGTAGCCATACCTCCACCACTAGAAACATATCCTCCATTAGATAAACCCAAATTTTCCATCTCTTTAATTAACAAAACATCTGATCAAACAATGTCACCTAGAACTAAGGTTTCCATCCTCATTGCACCACCTTCACCATCCATTGTGATGTAAAAGGTTGTCATTAAAAAATTACACCAAGCTCCCATTAAAATGTCATTATACAAACTGATACAAACATCACCTCTTCATAAACAAGCCATGATTGAATCCCTCTCGATCAATAATAGTACCTTTAGATGATCCTTCATCCTTTACAAACTTTGTAGGAGCCCTTAAAGCATCTTCCGCTATATCATTCGAACCATCTAAAATACCTTCTCTTAAACTAGAAGATCATGACTTACCACTTTTCATTACTACTCAAATTAATGACATCCATATCAAAAGGGTCATGATTGATAAAATTTTCACCATTAACATTATATCTTCCTAAATTTTAATCAAATTAAGTTATCAAACACTATTATCACTCAAACTTCATTCTTACTACGATCCTTCAACAAAACTATTGCACCCACATTAGGTATTGTCATTCTACCACTTAAATTTGGTGTTAAAACCTTACTAGAACTCTTCTACATCATAGAAGGAGAGTTTCAATATAATATGTTATTAGGACGCCCATGATACACACATGTGTTGCATTCCATCAACTCTCCATCATTTCCTTAAATATGAACATGAAGGTCAGACATTCACCATTCCTACAGATCCAAATCCTTTCACTTATTGTTATATGATGTATCATTTGAATGACGTACTTGTTCCCAAGTCCACATCCAAATCATCTAATGAAGCATCTACTAGCATGTCCATCCCTTCCTCTAAACTACTAGATGATTCCTCCCTTAATGATGTTGTACAATGCCTTATGTTGGGGGAATACCGTCTCCTCATGCTTAATCACATTCCTTCACCTAAGACTTACAAATACCCTGACAAACAACCCATGTATGACCCTAATATAGGAGATGTTATCTCTTACGGTCCCGCTTATCTCAAAAAAAAATGTCTATAAGGAACTCAATCATCATCATCCCGTACTTATTGATCAACACCATGCCATACCTTTCACATTAGACTTTAAATATTTAGATAATCCAAATTTTGCTCATATGTATCTTTACCATTATGTGTGGAGAGGTTTTCACTTTGGCCATTATGAATAGGGAATACATGATTTGGTTATCCAATATTCCCTTAAAAATTATGAAAAATATGGTTTAGGCTATAAGAAACTCGACTCTGAGGCCACTACATCCATGCTCTTTCTTTACTGAATTAGAACCATCGTCACCCATAACCCTTGAAGATCATATGGATATAGATGATATTGTATCCATCCCACCTAATTTTTTTCAATCAATACTATATCTTTAGGACCACTCCCTTATTAGTCTAGTCACTCCATCAAATCTTTACCACTTATTTGGCTAGAAATGGTTGAAGAAGATTCACTTGTCATAAATATCCTTCAATGTCATGATGACCAGGACATCCTTTCCCATATGGGAGATGAGGATCACTTTTTCCAAAAATACATATTGTCTAATACACTTAATATCCTCAATGAATCCACCATCAACGTAAACTTAGGAACCCCTCAAGATCCTCACATAGTTAAGGTTAGTAAATCATTAAATCCACAAGAATTGGATGAATTTACCTCATTCTTATCAAAATATTATCAATCCTTTTCTTGGTCATATAGTGATATGATTGGAATCAACCCCAATATTATTTTACACAATATTGTCACATATCCAATGTTAAACCAGTTAAAGAAAAATTCCATAAGATGCATCCACACATAGATCTTCTTATTAAAGAAGAGTTACAATGCCTTTTATCTACTAATTTTATCATACCCATTGATTATCCACAATGGGTTTCCAACATCGTTCTTGTAACCAAATGCTCGGAAATCTACATATCTCGCATAGATTTCAGGATCTTAATCTTGTTTTTCCTAAAGATGATTTCCCTCTTCTAAACATAGATCAGCTTGTTGACCTAATAACCGCCATGAAATGCTTTTCCTTATGGATGGTTTTTTTGGTTATAATAAAATTCTTATCACCATCGATGATCAACATAAAACCTCTTTCATTACTCCTTGGGAACCTTCTACTACCATGTCATGTTATTCGGTCTTCAAAATGTAAGAGCTACTTATCAGCGTGTCATGACCTACATTTTTCATGACCTCATTCACAAAAAAGTCGAAGATTATGTTGATGACCTTTTAGGAAAGTCCAAACAATGCAAAAATCATCTTACCATCCTTAAATTAATATTTACTCATCTCATTCAGTATTGTCTTTGTCTCAACCCCGTAAAGTGTATTTTCGTGTTCTCACTAGAAAACTTTAAGGATTCATTATATATATATATATATATATATATATATATATCAAAGGTATTAAATTTCTTCCAACAAAATTGAAATTCAACATTGAAATGCCTCTTCCATCCAATCTTACACAATTACATAGTCTTAAAGGTAAATTGTAATCCATCCAACATTTTATATCATAACTTTTTTATTTTTGTCAACCATTTCATCGTATTTTCTACAAGGACATAGACTTTCACCGGGATTCTAATTGTCGATATCCTTTTATGAAATTAAATAAAATATCTTCTATCACCACCTGTTCTTACTCCACCTTGTGAAGGAGATCCATTTTATTTATACATTTATGCTTCATAACATGCTCTTGGAGCCATGCTCAATCACTGTGATAATCAAGGTCGTGAACAGGCTATATATTATATCATCCACACACTCCATGAATATGAAACCCGTTACACTGAAGTTGAAAAGCTATGTTGTACTTTATACTTTGCCACTTCTAAGTTATGACATTATCTTCTTAATCACAAAATGTATGTTGTCACTAGCTTCAATCCACTCTAAACCATATCATAGTGATCATATCACCTGATGGATTATGTTTATGACTGAGTTTGATCTCAAGTTCATATCACAAAAATATATTAAGGGTCAGGCCATTATAGACCAGCTCGTTGATGCTCCCTTACCCGACAATCAACTTCCTCATGAATACTTTTCAGATGAATCCATCAATAATGTCGATAAATATGAATTCATCCCTGTCAAAATAACTCTCTTCTTCGATGGTTCTAAAGTCCGGGAAGGGGGGCGGAGTTGGTATTGTTATCATACCCCTTGGGGTATTCCCCTTACATTATCATTCAAAATCAACTTTGAATGCACTAATAATATGGCATAATATGAAGCTTTAATCATGGGCCTTATGACCACTATTCTCCTAGGCATTCACATTTTAGACATCTATGGAGATTCACAACTTGTTATTAGTCAAGTTAAACGAGAATATCGGTGTAAAAGGAAATTTTGCAAAAATACAAAGCCAACGTTGACTTTATCCTCGGTGCTTTTGATCACTACACCATCCAAACCATCCCACAATCCTCTAAAAAATTTACAAATATAGTGGCCTCTTTAGGAGCCCTCATCCCATTAGAAACTGAAGATTCAAAAGATAACACTAAAGTATCTATAGTCATTCAAACTTGGATCATCCTTCTCATCAAAATGAGCTCCCTCCTATTAATATCATTGACGATAATCTACCTAAATTTTGGTACACTCAGATTTACAACTATCTTTCCGAATCAAAAATTTTGTTTGACTTATCATGTAACGCTAAACGATCATTTCTTCAACATGCCACTCACTTTATCATTATCAGCAGTATCATTTACAAACATAATTTTGATGGTATCCTACTAAGGTGCCTTAAATCACATGAGTCAACTAAAGAAATCAAATAAGTCCATGATGGAGTTTGTGGAGGACATTTAAGTGGAAATTACATCTCCAAACGTGTCATACTGTCAAGGTACTACTGGCCTACTATCACCAAATATTTTTTTGAATATGTCAAGAAATGTGTTAAATGTCAACTTCATTCAGATCTTATCCATGTCCCCAGTAAGAATTACAACCTACTCAAGACTTATGGCCTTTCTCTTAGTGGGGGTTAGACCTCATTGGTGTTATTAATCCTAAATAATCTCAACAACATCACTTTATTATCACAACTATTGAATAATTCACTAAATGGGTTGAAGATATACCTTTAACATCCACTAAATTAGGACCTATTATCAATTTCATATATCAATACATTATATGTCGCTTTGGTATCCCACATAAACTTATCACAGATAATGGAAAATCCTTTAAAAATAAAGAAGTTAAGAAACTTTGTGATACATTTAACATCAAGATTATCTTTTCATCACCATATTATCCTCAAGAAAATGGACAAGCTAAAGCCTCAAATAAAACACTTAAGAAAATTCTTATGAAAATAGTAAATGATGCGGGGAATTGACAATTCCAAACCCCATTTTCCTATAAGAGCTATGCCCTATTCACTTTTCTACGGTTCTGAATTTGTCTTAACACTTAAAGTTCAAATTCCATCACTTCGTGTATCCCTTAAGGACTTTATCCCAAATGAATAATATCGACAAGATCATCTAGCACAACTTGAACTGTTAGATGAAAAATGTCTAATAGCCCTTGAACAACATCAATTTTATCAAGACCACATCAAATAAGCCTAAATTAAATCTTTCAAAGAATGCAAATTTAAAATTGGTGATCTTTTGCTTAAAGAAAATAAAAATGTCACTCAATTAGAATGGAGTAAATGTGGAAAGTTTTCCCCTAATTGGATTGATCCATACATCATCACTCACAAGTATGGGTTGGAAGCGTATCATCTTGGTTCCCATGATGGTGAACCTAAAAAGGAACCTCTGAATGCCTTGCATTTATGGTCATTTTATTGTTAAATGATTGATCGTTATGATAGTAGTTATATTTAGAATCTTTTCACTCTTTCATATTATCCATCTTATCATAGTAATGATTTGAAAGTATGTGGTTATCTGTCATTATCCCATATATACCTTAAAGATGAACACCACAGCTCTCTTCGTCACATATTTCACTTTAGACAAGTTCCTCTTTTGTGGGAACCCTTTAATCATTACACTCACCTACCATATAAAAGGCGTGATAGGGGGCATACGTGTGTAGGTCATATATGTATCTTCTCCCCTCCTTGAAATGGTATATAAGGGATTTTCCATTAGCTAAAAATATATGTATTAAAATAATTTGGATGCATTTCTCAAAATTCAAAATACATAATAGAACAATCCCTCAAAGGAAGGCTATCTATAAAAATAAAAATTAAGAAGGATAATGATCCCTCAAATGACAACTACTAGTAAAAAATGTAGACCATACCCTCGAAGGATGACTACCCATAAAAAATGATTCCCACATTGATCAGCCTTAAAAAAAAATACATCAATATCAAAATTATTTAGGAAATCTTCCCGCATTGATCAAATTTCCCCTCATAGAAAACTTCCCACATTAATCAGTTTTCTTTAAAATAAAAAATGTAAACTTGGGAATTTCTCTATGAGCCCGTGGAAAAGGAGAACCTTATTCCTATCTTGACCTACACATATTCAAACCCCTTTCATGTCCTAGAAAGTAACATTCATTTAATCCCACATTTTATTAAGATTTGTGTAACTACCCATTGATGATCTCATTCAACATTCATTAAGGATATTAGTGCAAGTGTGTTCAAACTTTCAAAACCCATCGCATATGTATAAAATCCATCATGGGGAAATCATTTCAGTTACATAGTAATATTTCGATACAGTTCATTTCAAATCATATTTTAAATTTGTTTGATTAATTCAACATTTTATCAAATATATTCATAAACCATAATATCACAACTAATGCATCCATCAAAATCCATCTAACACTAATACATTCAAATTAAAAATATACATTAAACATATATTAACACATGAAATTCAAACAACATAAGTCATAAATCTCATCATCATCATCATATAAATCAAGTCCATATACATCATGAAAATCATCGACATACACCATATAAATGTAGCAGCAAAAATGGGATTCTAAGAGTCATACATCAAAATATACATCATGTCAATGTCATACAAAAATTTCTTTCTCTGAGCTATATATCAAAAATACCACATCTAGTAAAATGATTACCTCCAAGGAACCCTCTAGGAGGGGTAGTACTTCCCTCTCCTCCCTAATCATAGGCACCACCAATAGCTCTAGCATCTCCTCTTTCATTATCACCTCCTCTCTCTCTCTCCGAGGTGGGTGACCCACACTTAGTGCACTAGTACTAGGGATTTCTGCCTTAATGGCCAAATGATCGGCATATAATACAACATCTAGAAAATAGTGAGTCATCATATCAATGTAGTATTGTAATTCAGTCCATAATGACTGATAATGTGTTATAGAGACCATATCGAGTACCACAAAATCTCTCCTCGATCCACTAGCTTTCGGTCTCGTCCCCTGAGACTATCCTCTAGCCTGTGGTCTATGTCTACTCGGCATGTGCCATCTCTCGATAGCTCGCAACACACAAAAAAAGGCCTAGTAATACCTAAGGCCTTCCTCATGCCTTCTCTCTACTCATGATATCTATCCCTATTTGTAATTTCTGAGCTGGTTGTACTTTGAGTCCATCACGCCGCAAATCACACTATCCCACTCACTATCAAAACATCTCTAACACCTAGGAGGTCATCTCTCTCTCTATCCTATCCTCATCTCTCTCTCCCTCCACCATGGCCTTCTCGGTTTTCATCACTACAATAGTTGTAACTAAATCATCATCATGCTCCTCTTCAATGTCATCATCTCGAACCTGTACTACCTCCTATGTTGGTGCTCCTCCCTCTACCCAAACATGTACCCACATGAATCTCTCAGATTACTCTTTGGGATACTCGAGTCCTATCCAAACCCCTTAATGCTTGGGTCCACCATGTTTTATACTCGGGATTCACCCATCCGCATCATCAAGTGGCACATTATCACCATCATCATTAGGGCATGTGACCCCTGCTAATCAATGATAGTCTCATGATGATCTGTCACCACCGCCCTTGAGTATTTGTATCTCCATCCTCCTATCTATACTATATAGGATCCTCGGGTACTCCATGTACCAATCCAAATTGTCTCCTAATATGATCAAAATGGAGTAACTAGTGGTCACCTAGTCAAAGATCCTAAATCTACATAGCCTTTTAAAAACCTATCAACTCATGGGAAAAGTCAGGCCAAATAGGTAAATCTAGGTAAGGCCTCTATACTACATCCTCTTACTACAATCAAGATAATAACTCTCAATAATATCATGTCCTCCTCCTATTCAACCCATGACCTACATTATACCTCCATTACAACCCCACTAGTCGAGCAATGACAATATGCTCGAAGTCCCGAGCTTGTAATAAGAACCCAATATCAATACCATATCACTTATGGGCCTTCTAGGCCCACAACTCTCTAAATGTCTGTGTAAGTAAGGTAGGACCCCACTCAAAAATTGTATGATGCTCCATCATCTTGGCCATAACACTAGTCATCATCCATGGGAAATGGCCATCTTCATAATTTGGTAATGAATAACAAATGATGGCCATCATCATCATGGTCATCTCAGGTACAACCCTCTCTCTCTTTAGGTAAATATAATCTGACATCCCCTAAATCCTCTCCATACAACCTAGTCATCACACTGGCCCTCTCTGCCTCAGTAATAGTATATATTACTTCTCCCCATATAGGTAGTCTCAGGATGTAGCATACATCCTACGAGAGTAATCATAATAACCCCTAAGGTAACCAAAAAGTAAATGTGGAAGGATTCCACCGCTCTAACAAATCCAACATAAAACTTTGAAATTTGTGTATCCGTCGATAATGTCTCATTGTACCAAAACCAACAGACTCAACATGCTCCCAATCATCATATGTCATATCAGACCTCACCTCATCTAAAATAAGTGGTATACAATCACGAGATAGTCAACTAAGCATCTACCTGCAAACACAAAATATATAAACAAATATTAGTATCATCATAAAAATATCAAAAATATCATCCACAACATATCAAAAATTCTTTACATCAACATCAACATCATCACCCAAACAAATACCAACAACATCTAAAACATCAAATAGTTATGATGGCACATTGTTGTCCAAAACTAGAATTCTTTGTTTGTGAATGAAAATTAACTATACAAAATTACTTAGACATCAACATTGACATCATCGAAAAATATAATCAATATCGACATCAACTACACTAGTTTCAATACATTCAACACCAATGACTAGATTGGAACCAAAAACACAATAAAATGCTAGAAATATCTCATAAAAATAATCAAAAATGCAAATTTTCCACATTATAGTTGAATCGTCGGTCATTCACTTAAATCACTTACAATTGCATCAATCGTTGGTGATTCCTGCAATTCAAAACTAGGGCATCCGTAAGCCCATAAATGGTAAAAAACCTTAAAAACTACAAAAATCAACAAAAACATTCAATGAAACAGGTTAAAATTTCTTACCTCAACCATTTTGGGCTTCCTGTCTATTAGATGAGGCCATGGTGTCAAAATATTCAATTGTTTTCCCAAAAACACATTTTTCACACATTATTTTCTTGCACAAACCATTTTTAGCCATGGTAACAATGAGCCAAATAAATCTTGCATCAGGTATTTATAGCCTAAAGTTTTACCTTGGGTAATTTCCAACGATTTCCCTAATCATCAGTGATTTCATCAATCGGTAGCGATTGGCGAATCACTATCAATCCATCCCCGATTTAGCCACCATCCTCTTATTTTTCCCCAAAACAAGTTAACCATTACTCTTTTTCACAAAAATGTCCCTTTCAAAGGAACCTAGTCCTTAAAACATTAATCGAAAAAAAAAAAAAATCAATATCAGGATTCACCATTCATCTCTCGGGACACGTACCCTTTAGCCTCCATCACTTGGTTTTCCCATTCATCACACCTACCTTCGTGGACCCTAAAACTATAGGCATTAAATCCTTAGATTCCCCTATCATTTGGTCCCTCGGTAGCACCTTTTTTTGTTACGCCTTGTACTTAGGACAACACTTTGAATGAAACACCTATACAAACACTCATGTTTCTGTGTTATGTTGCGTGTCAAGTCAAATCACCCATATAAATCAGTTTCCTATTATTTTTTTCTAGACTCTTTGCCATTAAATCCACTAGGAAAAAAAGGGACAAGCTGTAGACACCGAAAATATACACCCCTCACCTTCTCAATTAATTAAACATTTTATAAAACCCACCCCCTTTATCTAATTAATACATTAGTATTCCACACCTAGGTTATATAATACCCATTTATCCCTAATTAATTAATTATATATTAATACTTCATTATCCTATTATTTACCAATTATCCTATATAATCTTATATTCGTACACCTAATCAATCACTGAATATCCACCTAATTTGTATCCTAAACAAACTTAGCTAAATTAGATAATATCTAACCTATCTTATCATTTCCTAAACAAATTTGACACATCACTAGCCAACCTAACACTTCCAACAAATTCACAAACTCATCCCTCGAAATTCAAAACAAACAATCTTAACTTAGCAAGTTGTTCAACCATTTACTTAACAAACCCAAATAGACCAAAATCATCGGTGATTTGGTCAATCATTAGTGATTACTTAAGATAATTTATAAGTCTCTTTTAGGGATCACTTACTTACATTTTTGAATTTGAGTTTTTATTAGAATTCATCATCATTATTTTGCATTACCATGAATGTACTATCATCTAGAACATTTATTCACGATCATCAAACATATTGTAATTCATTTTTAAGCCTCATGCATCATCAGCAAACTTTGTCAACTTCTTGCATCACTCTCAATCAAGGTCAGATATAATTTTATAATTATGCTTATGCATTAAAGTTTTTTTATCTAATCATTTGTTATCTCATATTAGCTTTTGAAAAACTATGATCCAATCAATTAGTTAAATCCTTCATTTTATCAATATGCTATCATTTACCAGTAATCACCAACGATTACTATAATTTCCTATAAGTCCTACCTATTTTTTTTTTGTAACTCCATCCAATAATTTATATTCATCTCTTTTTATGCTAACATTTTATCAAGCATGGCTTCTATTAGATGGAAATAGGTGGCCCAAGTCATGAAATTACCAGTATCCACTCTCTACCTATTGTTCATCACCCATTGCATTGGGAGAAATACGACATTCTACATGACCTTGAGTTGTGTGCCATCCACTCCACCTCATTGGGTTTTTTACAAACCATCTTTGATTCTACTCAATGAATCAACGAAGAAATAGAAGAATTATGGGAGGCTTACTTTGAGGTCCTACGCATCCAAGATGATTTATCTTGGTTTGAATATCAATACAAAGATGAGTTAGAAGAGTCAATCCCCAAGTCTCGGATCTAAAGACCAAAAAGATTTTGATCACTTAGATTCTGATTATGAGAAACAATAAGACACGGAAGAGAGAGGATCTAAAATACATTTTAGACTTATTTAAGGAAGAGTACACTAAAAACGAGAATTTAGATTCCTCTGAAGAAGAAGACCCAGAGTCCACTAAAGAAGAGAGTTCTCCTTCCTTTGAGAATTCAGATACTGATTTAGATTCGATTTTGAACCATACTAATTATTTATCATTTCTTATCATTTATCAACTCTATATTAGTAATAATGAAAAATTTATCAAAACATTTATTATTACCATTTATCGGATATCAATTTTTTTGTATCTACTTGATTGTAAAAGTGGATTGACACCCTTATCAAGAAGTTCTTTGATTTCTAGGACTATCCTTTTCCAGGCAATCCATCTCATATTTTATTAATCATATCTTATTTAGTGTATGTGATCTGTAAGTATTCTCACAGGAAAGGAGCTTATACCTCTTTTGTATACAGAGTGCAACAATCAAACATCATACATCCACATCTCAGGGGTATCTATAAAACCCATCATCCTGAGGTTAGGTAATTCTTATTTTCTTGCTTATTCAATTAAGTTGAAGATGTAAGATTTATTATCAATAGTTCCTTTAGCGATTAAGATCTTGTTGATAACCCTAGATTTGGAAGAACTACGATGGCTAGCTAAACCTCCACCACATGTGGGGCGGAGAAGGTGTGGTGAAAGATGATATACATTACAACAGAAAAATAAATAGAGGAAATATAACATAAGTATAATGAAATACAGGAGAGGTAATTGGTGAGGAAGCATGGAATTAATGAAAATAGTTTACGAGAATCGAATCGAAACGAGGCACCATGAAGTAGTTGCACTCCAACGAGAATCGTGAAAGCTCCAATGATAGCAAGGAAAAAATTGATCGAGAATGGAAGAACTTGCTCAACAGAAAAAAAGCTTGCATAGAGGAAAGACAACAGAGTGTCTTGGCATGCTCATAAAAGAATAGAAAAGGGGTACATATAGGGTGTTGAGTAACCCTAGTGCATGACACATATGAAACCTAAACCTAACCCATGTGAGATGACCCTCCAACATGAGAGGAGGACACATAGGATAACTCACACTAACACCCCCTTCATTGAAGGCCGGGTGGCGGGCTGTGATGAGTCGACGGAAGAGGAAGATACTCTTAAAAAACTAAAAAAATGTGTCAATGGGGCCTGAAACTAAAGGCACGATAAGGTGCCCATATACAAACACAATCTTCCTAGAAGAAGAAGAATAAAAGAAGGACTAAATAGCCCTAAGAAGATGGGCAGCTGCAGAAGACCTCACCCCAAGAAGAGACCGTAAGTGAAGAAACTTCATCTCGGTGAAGGCTTGGTGAATAATTCTATAATCGATTAGGCTGCTCGAATGTATCAATGTCGATGATACCATCATGAATAAGCTCTCGTATGAAGTGCATATGAATCTCAATGTGCTTCGTCCCATTTGATGCTGAACTAGATTTCTGCAAATAGAGATAGTGCTCGTGTTATCACAAGAGATAATGGTAGGCCACCATGTTGGTCATCAAATAGGACTTTATGAAGAGCAACAGTTAGGGGACAAGAAGTCCCTCCTCTTTAATGGGAGAGGTTCCCTTATTTAGAAATGAACCTATTTACAAATATACAAAACATGATTTTCTAGTTGAACTTGGATATTACGAAAGTGTTTTCTATAAAGATCATCAATTACAAAAGGACTGAGGAATGAGAGTACGGGAATGAGCAGAAAGGAAACACTCAGAATTATAGATAACAGAGTAATTCTTTATGTATGCGAAGTTACAGTGAATTGAAACAAGATCATTTGTATCATATAAATAAGATGGAATTTAAAGACACAAAGTTCTCAAATAACATCCGCGTAACACAAAGTTTCTTAACATAACACGCATAAATGATCTTCACAAAAATAAATGAAAGCTGGGAACAACAGAGATCAGATAGACAAAGAATGGAAAGCCCTTCTGTATTGATTTCTTTATGATCTATTTACACTTTCAGAAAATAAGCCAAGTTCTTCCTCCCTTCAAAATGGCGTGAAGAGGCCATTATATAGCTTACAAATCGGTTATTTTTGTAACTACTTATTTTAAATAAATATTAGTTAAGGATTGCCAACCGCAATACCTCAACTAATTACAATGAATCCGAGAAAAAGAATTAGAAAAGAAGAGAAGAATAAGGAGAAGAAGACAGGTGGTTATGAATGGGAGGGACCCACTGACTTCAAAATTCGCTGCCTGAATCTCTTCAATGCCTCGGTTATGTCTCTGCCACGAGGGACTGACGTGCTGGCTGTAGACTGAGCCCAAAATCTGGGGCACTTCTCCATTTCCTTATCAGACTCGACATGAGTATGGTAGAATCATCTGCGCCGTTGGTGTAGGGTTTGCATCAGCCATCCTCGACCAAAAAGTCACCAAAGTCAAGATGATGAGCTTCACTGTCCCTGACATTTGATCTTCAAATTGATAGTAATTCGGAGGGTAGAGCCACACACTAAACTTGGGAAGGAATTACAGCGTGAAAAATGCATAGGGGGTTCGCTCATAATATAGCCATTTAGGAGAGAGAAAGATAATGAATGTGCATTTACCAATTTGAATAAGTAAGATATTTGGGTAGAGTGGGAAAAATAAGCACAAATGGCACTTGGTTCATTTGGGACATGTGAGACGCGAATGCGCAAAACACACGGCTTCGAGTGATTCGGGAAAAGCGGGAAAATATGCACAAATGCCTTTTGGGACATGCGGAATGAAAGTATGCGAACTACGCGACTCGGTGATTCAAAAAAAATGGAACAACTTACCCAATTGAAATTGGGACATGCGGGACAAGTGAGACGCGAATGCGTGAAACACGTGGCTTGAGTGATTCGGGTGAAGCGGGAAAAGACACACAAATGCCTTTTGGGCGTGCGGGATAAAACTACGCGAAACACACGACTTACCGGATTGGGCAAAAATGGAACAACTCGTCAAATTAAACTTGGGACATTTGGGAAGTGAAAGTGTGAAGTATGTGGTTCGTGATTCGGCCAAAAATGGAACAACTTGCCCGATTGGACTTGGGACATTTGGGACGAGAAATTCCGATGGGTCTGAAAATGGAACAACTTCGGGGAAACCAGCCGATCGGGGAACAGAGCGCCCGTTTGAACTTGGGACACGCGGGACAAAAATGTCCGACAGGCCCGAAAAACACACAAAATGACCCAAAAATGTAGATTTTCCCAAATTCTCGACTTTTAACACTGAGTACAACAGAGAAGACACTTAAAACTCAAAAATTTGAATTTTCACTTCCTTAAGAGCAGGGGAATTTTGAGTGGACAACAGCTGGCTCCTTCTGGGGATGACTTGGCATAAATTCAAGGAATGAGGCAAGGTAAGAACTTAGACAAACTCGGGGAAGCAGACCAGTACCTTATCCATTGGGCCATGGAGTCAAAAAGAAAACCAATACAGAGGACAACACACCAAAACAAAAAGGAAAGAAAAACAAAACGTTGTACAGAATATACAAAGGACTCCCTAATCACCTAAGACTTGAACAACTTAAGGTACTGCCCACTATAAGGAAGTGGGAGAGGAGAACCATCCATGTAATCAAGATAAAATGAATTCTTACCAGCAAAGTGTCTGATCTTGAAAGGTCCGAGCCAAAGGGAATCGAACTTGCCATGGCTGCCACGAGGTTCATGCCTTTTATCCCATAACAACACAGTGTCTCCAACTTGGAAATCTCTGAACCTGGATTTCTTATCAAACATGACCTTTACCTTCTGCGGTGAACGAGATATCCTATCAAAGAACCTCCAATCTGTCCTCATTCAGTTTGTGAAGGTACATAATTCTCTTTTCCAAAGCATCACTTAAACTAGTATCTTCAATGGTCTTCATTAGATGCAAGGCTGGAAACTCCACTGTTACTGGTAATTGAGCTTCTACTCCATATACCACTTGAAAAGGAGACATTCCAATAGCTCTCTTTGGTGTAATCCTGTCTACCCAAAGAACATCATAGAGCTTTTTATGTCAGTTTCGTTGAGACTCATTGACTAATTTCCTTATAATAGATACCTAATTTTTATTAGTTGATTACGCTTGCCCATTTCCCAGAGGATAGTAATCTAAGGAGTGAGCCAAAGAAATGCCATACCCATAGCAAAAATCCATTATCTCAATTGAAGAGAAATTCGAAGCATTATCTGTCACAATCTTGTTAGGTACACCATACCTTACCAAGATGTTCTCTTTGATGAAGCTGCACACCACTTCAGAAGTAGTACTCTTAACTGGAATAGCTTCTACCCATTTGGTGAAATAATCCGTGGCAGTTAATACATGAGTATGACCAGCACTAGAAGTAGGATTAAGTGTTCCAATGAAGTCCAAACCCCACTATTGAAAAGGTTCTTCAATTACAACTAGCTTAAGAGGCAAAGAGGCCAATTTAGGTCTTCCCACGAAGGTCTGACAAGCCTCACATTTATCAACCCACTTGGATGCATCTCTGAACAAAGAAGGCCAGTAATATCCTCCACGAAGTATCTTATGAGCAGTGACCGTTGATGAATAGTGCCCTCCACATGCCTGATCATGAAAAGCTGAGAGCAACTTTTTCTGCTGTTCCTTGTCCACACATTTCAAAAATCTTCCATCTAACCCACGTTTGAACAAGGCATTTTCCCATAACACATACTGCACTGACCTAAGTTTAACAGTCCTCTTTTCTTTGGCAGTTAAATGAGAGGGGCATTCTCCATAGGTGAGAAAATGAGCAATATCAGCATACCATTCATCAACTGAGCTAAGAAACAGAACGGTAGGAAGGCCAACTTTATTCTCCAGTAATTCATGCTTAGCTCCTTCAGCAATGAGCTCACAAAGACCTTTTCCACGAACCAGCTTGGTCGGTTTGATGTCAATGTCATATTCTTGGACCTTAGCAACCCAGTTCCCTCTCTTGGATCCAAATTCTTGTTGTGTGAGAATTGACTTAACAGTTGTATCTAGAACCAACACCATGGAATGAGAGTTGAGGATGTAAAAATGAAACTGCTTAACAGCTTTGACCACTGCAAAAGCATGTTTTTCCATCATGGTGTATTTTAACTCATGATCTTTCAGAATATAGCTCATGAATGCAATTGGGAGTTCATGCTCATTAGAGTCTTCTTGAGTCAAAACAGTAGCCAAGGTATTATCTGTGGCATAGCAATAGATAATAAAATCTTTGCTGAAATCAGGACAGGCTAAAACAGGAGTTTTAGCGATAGCTCTTTTAATACCCTCAAAGGATTCCTTTCCTTCAGAAGACCAACCAAACGTTTGTTTCCCTTTCATCATTTGAGAAATATTCAAAGTTAACTCTGCAAAATCAAGGATGAATCTTCTTAAAAAATTGATCTTACCAAAGAAAGAGTGCACACCCTTTTTGCTGGTTGGGAGAGGAATTTGCTGGATAGCTTGTACTCATTCAGGATCAATCTTAATACCATCCTTGGAGACGATGTGCCCTAATAATTTCCCCTCTGTGACACAAAAGACAGATTTTTTAGGATTCAAAGAAATCCCATGTTCTCTGCATCTTAGCAGAACTGTCTCCAGGTGGTCAAAATGATCCGCCCTTGTTTTAGAAAACACTGTCAAGTCGTCAAGGTATATGATAATACATTTCCCTTTAAAACTTCCAAAGGCCAAATCATAGCTCTCGAAAAGTGGCACCAGCATTAATGAGCCCAAAATTCATTCTCTTGTAAGCAAAGATACCGAAGGAGTAGTGAAAGTTGTTTTGTGTTGATCTGTAGTATCAACCTCTACCTGATTATATCCCGAGAATCCATCAAGCATAGATAACATTTCAGATCATATTACTACTTGCAAGACCTGATCCATCATGGGCAAAGGATAATTATCTTTCAAAGAAGCTTTGATTGATTCCCGAAATCAACACAGATGAGATCTCACCATTTTCTTCCTAACAGGCACAATATTAGCAATCCATGTTGAATGGTGAATGGGAAAAATGATTTTGGCCTTCAACAACTTCTGTATTTCTTGAAAAATGGTGTCAGCTATTTTGGGGTTGTATTGCCTCTGTTTCTACTTAAAAGGCTTAATTCCAGGTTTGAGAGGAATAAAATGCTGCATATCTTTTGGTTTGAAAGCTTTTAAATCTTCATAAGAGTAAGCAAGAACATCCTTATACCTCTTTAAAAGATCAATTGCTTTCTTCCTCTCATCTGCTGTGCAACATTTTCCAATGTTCATGAGCTTAGGATCAGTAGAACTCCCAATATTAATTTTATCATACTCAGCTGATTGTTGAGGTCCAGTAGAAGCTCTAGACTTCACATACCTGTCATGTTTATCAAATAGTTCCTCTAAACTCACCAATCCTTTAGGAATCTTGTTTCCTTTGAGTTTGATGCACCCATCCTGATCCGTTTCTTCTCCTTGGGTGACTGCTTTGTCAAAGGGCACATTTTCACGAGGCAGGTTGTCGCTTCCTTCAAAATACAACTGTTCAAAATTACCCTTGAGTTCTAAGAAAGAAAGCAAGTGTTGATCATCATTGAAAACTTGCCAGTTATTTGTATTATCAGGTACACTAGGCCGATGGACCATCTCAATGGTGAACTTGTCTTGAGAGAAGTCAGGATGAGGAATCAGTAGTGACCCTGAGACTGCTAGTGAATCAGCCCTGCTGTTCTTCTCCCTAGGTATTGCTTCGATGGAGAAAGCATCAAGAAATTCAATGGAATCCCAAACCTGATTCCGGTAATGTTTCAACCTTCCATTTTTTACCTGGAAAAGGCTTCTAACTTGCTTTACAATCAATTCCGCATCACCACGAGCCAGAAGATTCTTTACACCTTGTTCTTTGGCCACTTGTAGTCCAAGAATGAGAGCCTCATACTCTGTTGTATTATTAGTATTTTCGAACTGCAACTTGAATGAAAAAGGATGAAGGCTCCTTGGTGACAAAGCAGATAGAACACCAACTCCGTAACCCGCTGAGGAACAACTTCCATCAAACTCTAAAATCCAAACACCATTAGGATCTTTAGGTGACACTTTGGGGAGTTGGATTTCATCAGGGGACATAATCATATAGTTACCATGCCCCATATCCTCATAGAGTATTTGTGCTTTAGGATCATCTGTTTTTTGTACAATATACTCAGATTGCTTCTCAGGCAGCAACTTCTTCATTTTTCCATTAACAGGTACGAGTGCATGTGACCAATCCATTTGAATTTCTCCACCCACATCCTTACAGAAGTTCCTACTTAGCAACATCCCGTATGAAGGAGGAATATCTGCTACTAAGATGGTAGCCAAAACTCTCTTCTCAGGAAAAGCAGCAAAAGCCACTTGTGCATCTTTAATTCTTCCGACCAGGGGCACTTCCTTACTCTCCATAGAGTAACAAGATCCATAAGTGCGTGTGAGGGTCAAGCCTAAGGCATGAGCTACTTTAGCAGGCATCACATTGTCTGAGGCTCCTGAGTCTATGACACAATTACTGAGCCTATGGCCAGCTATAAGAAGTGTTACATAAAATGGTTTAATTTTGTCATTAGGTGAGGTGACAAAGAACTACCGGACTAGGCAGTGCGTAGAAGCTAAGCAAGGGGTAAAAGGCCTTTAGAGGTGGTCTTAGAATGGGAATTGACAAAGTGAATCATTTTAGCAAAAGCTTTGGGATGGGTTTGATAATACTCAGCCTCTGAAATTTGAACCTTAGTCTTTTTCAGGTGATCAATAATATCAAAAGACCCAGAAGTGGACGGGCCATCATCACTTGAGATCCTAGGTTTATCAACTTTAGGAGAAAAAGAAGTAACTTTACTAGCAGGATTGACAGGACTCACCTTTGGTGTAGATGAAACGGGGATAGGAGATCCTCTTTTTGCAATTACAGGGATAGTAGCCGGCTGCTCCTTAGATTTCTTGGGGGGCTGCATCACTTTCTCCCTCTGCTTTGTCTGCTCTCGAGTCATGACAAAATGATGATTCGCTATTCATGTCCGCTACTACTTCATCATAATCATCTCCATCATCAATGCCCTCAGTAGTGAAGAAATTAACTCGAGATCCCTCAAGTTCATCTGCTTCATCATCAACTTCTTCCACAAATTCCTCGCAAGCTTCATTATCCTCATCATCATCTGGTTCCTCAACTTCACAGGTTGCATTGACAGGAACTTTAACAGGAGGTCCTTCAAGCGCTAATCTTGTTTGAGAAGCAGGAAAATGATTTCTGGGCTGAAAATTCCTCCTTGGAACGTCTGCATAAGGAGCATGCTGAGCCAATTGTTTCTTTATGGCAATGAGATCATTCACAAGTTTTTGAACCAATGGATCAGTATTAGGTCCAGGAGTGGAAGAGGAGGAAGAAGTAGACTTAGATTTGGAAGGGTCTCTCCTCAACTTCCCTGACATGATTAAATCATCCTCGACACTAACAACAAGAGTTTGATCTTCAGCCAATGTTGTGAGATTAGCCCTTCTTAGTGCATAACTAACTTCAGGCGATTGGGCATTTAGGAAGAAACATTTTTGGATTTGATCAACAGGTCGAGTATTTGCCGGAATTTTATTAATTAACCTGTTGAATCGGGCCACAAATTCTCTCATGGGCTCTGGTGAATCTTTCTTTATCTGAGAGATTTGGGCTAGCAAGGCATGCACATCTTCTGCTGGTTTGAAATGGTTTTCAAACCTAGTTCTCATGGTGTCCCAGCTAGTGATAGCACCAGCCGGAAGGTGATAGAACCAATCAGTAGCATTATCTTGTAAAGTCTCAACAAATAGTCTCACGAGACGTCTTCGTGTTCAACTCCCAGAACTCCACATGCAACTATGAAGGCTACGATGTGTTCATCAGGATGCACTTTACCATCACCTTTGAATTTAGGGAAGTTCTTCCGGTTACCTCTGGGTAACTCATGCAAAGGCTGAGGAAGAGAAAGGGGCCCGACATGATGACCCCAGGGAAATGGTACCACCATTCTTGGAAAAATGGCTTGGAGAGGAACTACAACACCAGCAAGAATCAAAGCTCGAAGATTAGGACTAGCTGGCTCTGAAGGAATACCACCCGTAGGAATTCTATCTTGAATAGGTGGAGTGCTTGTTGAACGAGTCCTTCTATTTCTTGTTGAAGGGAAAGGAAAACCCTGCTGCTCCAAAAGCTGAAACTGAGAATCTTCAATACCAAGGGCCCTTCTCCCTCGAGTAAAATGTGGAGTCGCCAGATCAAAGGATGATCAAAAATTACAGAACTGGAATATGATTTTCCCAGTGGAGTCGCCAAAAACTGTTGGTCGTCAAATAGGACTTTACGAAGAGCAACAGTCAGGGGACAAGAAGTCCCTCCTCTTTAATGGGAGAGGTTCCCTTATTCAGAAATGAACCTATTTACAAATATACAAAACATGATTTTCTTGTTGAACTTGGATATTACGAAAGTGTTTTCTATAAAGATCATCAATTACAAAAGGACTGAGGAATGAGAGTATGGGAATGAGCAGAAAGGCAACACTCAGAATTATAGATAACAGAGTAATTCTTTATGTATGTGAAGTTACAGTGAATTGAAACAAGATCATTTGTATCATATAAATAAGATGGAATTTAAAGACACAAAGTTCTATAAATAACATCTGCCAGAACACAAAGTTTCTTAACATAACACAGACAAATGATCTTCACAAAAATAAATGAAAGCTGGGAACAACAGAGATCAGATAGACAAAGAATGGAAAGCCCTTCTGTATTGATTTCTTTATGATCTATTTACACTTTCAGAAAATAAGCCAAGTTCTTCCTCTCTTCAAAATGGCGTGAAGAGGCCATTATATAGCTTACAAATCAGTTATTCTTTGTAACTACTTCTTTTAACTAAAGATTAGTTAAGGATTGCCAACCGCAATACCTCAACTAATTACAATGAATCCGAGAAAAAGAATTAGAAAAGAAGAGAAGAATAAGGAGAAGAAGACAGGTGGTTATGAATGGGAGGGACCCACTGACTTCAAAATTCGCTGCCTGAATCTCTTCAATGCCTCGCTATGTCTCTGCCACGAGGGACTGACGTCTTGGGCTGTAGATTGAGCCCAAAATCCGGGGCACTTCTCCATTTCCTTATCAGACTCGACATGAGTATGGTAGAATCATTTGCGCCATTGGTGTAGGGTTTGCATCAGCCATCCTCGACCAAAAAGTTGCCAAAGTCAAGATGATGAGCTTCACTGTCCCTGACATTTGATCTTCAAATTGATAGTAATTTAGAGGGTAGAGCCGCACACTAAACTCGGGAAGGAATTACAGCGTGAAAAATGCATAGGGGGTTCGCTCATAATATAGCCATTTAGGAGAGAGAAAGATAATGAATGCGCATTTACCAATTTGAATAAGCAAGATATTCGGGTAGAGTGGGAAAAATAAGCACGAATGGCACTTGGTTCATTTGGGACATGTGAGATGTGAATGCGCGAAACACGTGGTTTGGGTGATTCAGGCGAAGCGGGGAAAAGACGCACAAATGCCTTTTGGGACATGCGGAATGAAATTACGCAAAGTACGCGACTCGGAAATTCGGCCAAAAAATGGAACAACTTGCACGATTGAAATTGGGACATACGGGATAAGTGAGACGCGAATACGTGAAACACACGGCTCGGGTGATTCGGGTGAAGCGGGGAAAAGATGCACAAATGCCTTTTGGAACGTGCAGGACAAATGTGCACGAAACACGTGACTCGGCCGGATCGGGTGAAAATGGAACAACTCGTCAAATTGAACTTGGGACATTTGGGACGTGAAAGTGCGAAGTACGCGGTTTGGGCGATTCAGCCAAAAATGGAACAACTTGCCCGATTGGACTTGGGACATTTGGGACGAGAAATTTTGACGGGTCTGAAAATGGAACAACTTCGGGAAACCGCCGATCGGGAACAGAGCGCCTGCTCCAACTTGGGACGCGCGAGACAAAAATGTCCGACAGCCCGAAAACACACAAAATGACCCAAAAACATAGATTTTCCCAAATTCTCAACTTTTAACACCGAGAACAACAGAGAAGACACTTAAAAATCAAAAATTTGAATTTTCACTTCCTTAAGAGTAGGGGAATTTTGAGTGGACAACACACCAAAAGTGGATGCCAAACTCGTCGAATACCCCGTAGCTAAATAACTTTTGTGGCGTGTTGACTACTTCTCTGTATTCTACCTTTGTAGATGATATTCCAATCGCATTTTGCTTCTTGCTAGACCAACTAATAGGACTCGAACCAAGAGAGAAATTGTATCCAGTAGATTTCCGATGATCTAAGTCACCAAATTTCAATCAAAATTTGTAAACCCAATCAAGTCAATATCAACCCCTCCACGATAGTGTATGCCATCAAAGCATAAGTGCCACGAACATAATGAAGGATCCATTTAGCTTCTTTCCAATGCAACTCATTTGGCTCCTGCATGAATCTAGACATGATCCCAACAACATATGATAAATCCGGTGAAGTGTGAGTTAAGTAGATCAAGCTCCCAACTAACTGTCGGTAAAGAGTACCATCAACCAAGGGAGTAGAGAAATCTGAAACAAACTTAACCCCGGAAAGAAAAGGAGTAGGAGAAGACTTGTAATCAAACATCTAAAACCGAGCTAGCAAATCAAGAGCATACTTAGGTTGCGAAATCAAGATTCCCGAGTCAGATTGTGAAATCTGGATCCCAAGGAAGTAATGAAGCAGACCTAAGTCAGTCATGGAAAACTTGTTGGCTAAGGAAATCTTCACATAATCAATAATAGAGGAAGAGCTGCCTGTGATCAACAAGTCATCAACATATAGAACAAGAATGAGTATGGAGTCATCTTGCCATAGAATATAAACATTTGGATCAGAGTGACACCTAGTAAACCCTAATGTAAGTAAGAAGGAGTCCATCTTGGCATACCAAGCCCGAGGGGCTTGTTTAAGTCCATAAAGAGACTTCTTTAACTTACAAATGAGGGAGGAATCTTGGACATAACCCGAAGGTTGTTCCATATAGATCTCTTCCTCTAGGTCACCATGAAGGAAGGAACTCTTAATGTCCATTTGATGGACTTTCCATCTGTTTGTTGCGGCAATGGCTAGGGTCATTTGAATAGAAGTCATCTTTGCAACCAGAGAAAAGGTTTCAGTATAATCAACCCCAACTATCTTGGGAGAAACCCTTAGCTACTAATTGTGCTTTAAAATTTTTGACGTCTCCATCTACTCCATACTTTGTTTGGAACACCCACTTACACCGAATGATTTTTCTTCCTTTTGGAAGAGTGGTGAGATCCCAAGTATCATTCTTCATGAGAGAGGAATACTCCTCATCCATGGTAGAATCCCACTCAGGAATACTAGAAGCCTCCCGGAAATACTGTGGATCAGAAGCAAAGGAGAAGAAAGAGTGGGGTCTAATGAAATCTAAGCAAGTACGTCTCATATCCGAAGTATCTCCAACTAAATCTCCAACACTTTGTAAAGTTTTCCTGGCCCAAAGGGGACCAGAGGATCGTGCTCTCGAGTCCAAGATTCTTCACTTGAGTGAGAAGGGACATAGTCCTTGTCATCACTACTGTTAGAATCAGAAGACTCAAAGGTCTAATGGTCGGGAGGATCTGGAAGAGGAGCACGCTCAACAATATCATCATCTGATGAGTCAGAATCTAAATCAGCGAGCTAAAGAACCTCTATAGGTGGAGAAGTAGAATTTGAAGAAGACTCATTGAGCTTAACACTTCTCTCAATATATAGCTCATGAGAAGTAGAATTCATCAATCAATATCCCTTCACGCCATCAAGATACCCTACAAAGATACAAGGTTTGGATTGTGGTTCCAAGGCCTTACATTTCTTCTTGGGAATCCAAGCCATAGCCTTGGATCCGAAGACTCAAAAGTGCTCAACATCAGGCTTGCATCCAAACCAGGCTTCAAAGGGTGTCATCCCTCTTACTGCCTTGTGTGGAACATGGTTTTGAATGTAATTTGCACAATTCACTGCTTTGGCCCAATATTGCGGAGGAAGATACTTCGAGTGAAACATACAAGTGGCCATCTCCTTAAGAGTACGGTTCTTTCTTTCTGCGACTCCATTCTGTGAAGGGCTATAAGCAAATGTATGTTGCAAAGAGATCCCTTCAGAAGTATAGAAATCCATGAACCTATTGTTTACATATTCACCTCCATTGTTGGTTCGGAGAACCTTGATAGACCGTTCCACATGTTTCTCAGCAAGAGCCTTAAAGTCCTGAAAATGTTTAAAGACTTTAGACTTAAGCTTAAGAAAATATACCCAATTATATCGCGAATAGTCATCAATGAAGGTTAGCACATAAATATCTCTAGTAAACGAAGGAGAAGGAAATGGACTAGAAACATCACTGTGAACAAGATCCAAGGGACGAGTGGCTCTCCAGGATTTTCCTTTGTCAAAGTTCTTTTCAAGATGCTTTCCAAGGGTACAAACCTCACAAAGACCCTTAGAAAACTTGATGCGAAGCAACCCATTGACCATTTCATTTTGACTCAATTGTTCAAGGTAGCGATAGTTTAGATGTCCAAAATGCTCATGCCATAGCTTACTAACCTCATTTGCATGAGTGAGCAAGGCAGTGGGCGTAGAATTAGAAGTAAAGTGGGAGAAGGTGTACAACCATGAATGGTGATCTTCCTTTCCCTCAGCCACTGTAGTGTCATTGTTAAGCTCATGAATAATCACCGAGTTAGGACCAAATTCCACTCGCATTCCTTCACCAAGGTGAGTAATTTGGTAAACTGATAGGAGATTGGTAGAGAGATCAGGAACACTCAACACTTGGTTAAATGTTCCCCATCCATCTCTACCGATCCACTACTGGAAACCGACACTTGTTGTGTCATTACCCATCATGATTTGGGACATTCCACAAGGTTCAATGTTGGAAAACTCAACATGTAAAGAACCCATGTGGTGCGAGGCACCGAATCTATAATCCATGTCGATGAAGGAGAAACTTTGGCTACAAGGGCCTTTCCTTTCTTCTTATCATTTCTAACACCTTTTGCAGTAGAAGACTCGGCCTTCAAAGCACTTTGTTTTATTGATTCAGGAACACTTATTTTATTTTTCTCAAGTAAATGAGATAAGTGATCAATCTGTTTCTTAAAAAAGTGTTGCTCATCGTGACCAGTCTTCTTGCAATAGGAACACAAATACTTGCTTTTCTGCACCCTAGGCTCAAAAGTTGAAGTGTTTGTGTCATTTTTAGGTTTGATCTTGGTTTCTTTCTTAGGTTGATCCTTAGTTTCTTTCTTCTTTTTAGTCTTTTTTCCCTTGCTAGTACTTGCTACAAGGGCATGTGACTTGGACTTGAGAGACCCCATTTGAATGAGTTTGTCCTGTTCTCGAATGAGTTGGGATGAAAAATAGTCAAAGGAGGGCATTGTTCAAGTATCGCCCAAAGCATCTTTTGTAGCGTAGAAAGTTGAAACGAAGACGTAATATTTCGAGACCTAGCTTAGAGAGAATCGACAAGATCAGTTGATAATATTTCTTTTCTACTTGACATCCTTTTAACAATAATCTAATGTGGAAAATTTTTGAGAAGAAGGCTTGTAGGTTTTCAAAGTCACTAGGATTTAACCCTAGTAGTTTGTTTTCCAACTCATGCACTCTTATGTCATCTAGTTGTTCAAAAATTGCATCCAAAGATTTTCCACGCAGATGTAGTGTTTCAGATGCCTCAATGTGGAAGAGCAAGTCAGGAGAAATGGACATGCAAAGAAGACCTAAAGCTTCATCACTACGGTTTAACCACTTATATTTTTCACGTTTGTTATCCGGTTCGATCTCGGTTCCCATGGTGATGCGGTATAACCATTTACCCCTTAGTTTCATTATTAGTTTTTATCTCCATTCGAAAAATTTGAATGGCGTAAGAAAAGGAATTGAAAGTGTATCCATAGTGAGAGAGAGAGAGAGAAAAGAAATGCGAAAAGAAACACAACCACCGGGACAATAACAACCCCCTGCTTTTGGCACTTTATAGTTGAGTGCGTTGATTAAAATTGGGTCCATGCATGTGGTTTGAAATACTTGGTAACTCGTCTTTGCAATTAGCATAATAACGCGCAAGAGGGGAGACCACAACAGTGTTTCGTGGAGTGCAACAAAAGAGGAACACCGTAAACAAGCACAAGCAAAAAATAGAAAGGAGGTAAAATCCAACCCTAGTGGTGAGAAAAAGTGTCTCACGTCACATGAAAGAATCCCTTTGTCGTAAAAATATGGCGGATGCACTCACAAGTCCATGAAAAAAGGAATAGAACAAAGCTCAAAAAAATTGAGCTGACTTAAGCAATACAAAGACACCCCCTAGAATGCGGCACTTTATAAAATTAGTGCATTTACAAATCTAATGATCCCATCATCTAGAGTGTGAAAAAACATGCAACTTTGACTAAAGAAGTGCTCAAAACCGAGCAACGAGTCAAAAGTTATAGCAAAAACAAATTCCCGCAATTTGATGAGAAAAAGCCAATAAGCCTGCAAATGGATTAAAAAAGTGCCATAAACGCATGCAAAGGATGTCGTATGTATGCTCATTAGAAATTGCATGGAATTTGAGATAGGGTTTTTTTGTATTACGAGGGGGAATTAGCCACCTGCCAATCCCGGACCTCACCCTTCGTCTTCGACACTCGATAGAAGGTTAAAAATACAACAATCCAAAGACCAAATTATAATGCCAAGGAAATATTTTTTTAAATAACGTGAAATTAAATAAAAATTAGATCTAATTTAAAACTAATTAGATCTAATCTAATGAAGATTTAGATGAAGATTTTTTTAAAAAAGATAAATGTTTCTAATTAAGAAACTTGTCAGAGTTAGAAATGTTTTTAAAAACTTACTAAAAAGAAGTGTGATTGTAAAAATAAACTTAGCATGTATACTTACACGGATCATTTTTATAAAAAAGTAGAGATTGAGTAAGTTTTTTTTTAAAAAGAAAAGAAGGAAACTTACCAAAACCGATCGGGTGTAAGTGTAAGTGTACACCGTGCACAGAATGAACAAATCACATTTTATGTTGCCTACACCAAAATCAAGGGAACAGCCGCGAGAGATAAATAACAATAGGGAAATGATGCTTGGCCATGCCAAGAGTGAAAAAACACAGAGAAATGTTTCCTAGCCACATCAAGAGAGTGTACAGCTGGTTTTTCTTTTTCCGTGCCATTTTTGTTTTAGCGAGCCAAAAAAAAACGTGGCAAATGATTTTTATAACCCCGTGAAGCAAAAAAATGAGGCAAATGATTTTTACAACCCCAGAAGCAAAAGAAACGTGGAAAATGATTAAAAATGCCTGCAGACAAAAAAATGTGGCTAATGATTAAAAATACCGTAATAAAAAAACGTGGCTAGTGATTAAAAACAATCGTAATAATAAAAATGCATTGGAGAGTCCAAAAATGCACGAGCGACCACGTTTTAGCTTGTCCACACCAAAAAACGTGGCAAATGTGATTAAAAATGCTTGGGAAGCTAAAAAAATGCCGAGAGGATAGCAGATTAGTTGAGTAGCAACCACGACTGAAGAACTCAAGGATCCTACAACCATAGACAACATGCACAAGAAAAAAACACAAAAAAACTTTCGAGAAAGCTTGTTAGAGATATTAGCAAGATAATTTCCAGAAAATGGTGATCAAAAGAATTGCATGCAGAGTAAAATAACGAAACCAAGTAAGAGTAATAGCAAAAAAATAAATCGAGTGCACGTTTACCCAATCTCAAAGTCGATACCATGAAATGAGGCACCACGAAGTAGTTGCACTCCAACGGAATCGTGAAAGCTCCAACGATAGCAAGGAAAAAAATTGATCAATAATGGAAGAACTTGCTCAACAGAAAAAAATCTTACATAGAGGAAAGACAGGAGAGTGTCTTGGCATGGTCATAAATGAATAGAAAAGGGGTACATATAGGGTCTTTGAGTAACCCTAGTGCATGACACATATGAAACCCTAAACCTAACCCATGTGAGATGACCCTCTAACATGAGAGGAGGACACATAGGATAACTCACACTAATAATTAAATAGTCTATGGAGTTGTGGAGGTAGGTTGTTATTGAAGGATTTGAGTTTCACGTGGAGGATGTGGAACTCCGAGCATCAAGTACTCCCCATTTAGGAAAGAACAAAAGATAATCCACTTCAGCTTCAAATGAGAGCATGCCAGAAGAGGAAAGAATAAGGACCATATGCACGCATTTGATCCTACACCGTGACCTTTCCCATGTGCATGGTGTTCCAGTTCTTGAAATAGTTATTGAGAAATAGACTAGTGTTGGTGATAGGGTAGTAAAGGGTAGAATTAATTTTCTATTGAGTACGTAGTACATCGACAATGCATATACCTATTGCATCATAAGTGATATAATCTTTGTTGTTTACAGGATTGGTTGGTTGTATATTTTCTGGCGCTTCATCAGGACAAAGTGTGGGCATGCAGAATATTTGTAATATGTCTAGAAGTAGCACAAATTCATAGATTGTGGGAGTTAACCTTAGTACAATAGTTGGAACATAGAGTATCTCATCCTATGGTCTGGTTCCTTCTATAAGAGGTGGATCAAGAGGATTGGGAGGCTCGGGATCTAATGGATTTGGTTGTTCTAGAGATGATGGAAATAGCAAGGGTAGTACATGTTCTAGGTCTGGTGGACATGGTTTGTACCAACCACAACAATTTATTTATGAGATATCTCTTCACTTTCTAGAGTACAGAGGCATTGAGGATGCAGCGAGGCATGTTCACATGTGTTAAATACTCGTGGCACGCTAAGGGAATCATAACTCTTGAGTGTAAGGCAAGTAAGTTTGCTACTACTTTACAAGGGCGCAAACATAGTTGATATAGGAAGTATGATCTGAATTAGACTACTGTAGATTACAATGCATTGTGTGATGTTTTCTTGGTGAGTTCCATATACATGAGTTTGAACAAAAGTATCAATAGGCCAAAAGAGATTAAGCAAGGCATGGCTGAGAGTGTAAGGGAGTATGATGCATGCTTTAAAAATTTGTTATCAAATTTTTCTTATGATATTCACCCTATCCAACATGCACAATTATTTTTGGAGGTTTGATCACACCTTTTAGAAGGGTGCTCTCTCATAAGACATTTATAGATCCACATGAGGATTTGGAGGTAGCTCTATGCACTGAGGTAGTTGGAAGCATGGAAACAAGATTTACCCCATTCTTGGAGGCACATTTTACATCTATGGTGAAGCAGTTGGATAAACTATTGGCCAATTCAGCTCATGAAACACACAGTGGGATATGGTGTACAGATTGCGAGGTTGAAGGACATACTAAGGATAGTTTCCCCGTAAATAAGAGCACATCATGTTTCTAGATTTTGAGATATTTCACTTAGATAATGATTCAAGTAGATTCCATCTGTTAGAACATGAGATCTAGAAAAATGTGTCTTCTTAGTTTAAGATTTATAAATCCCACAATCATGATACGAAGAATTGTAGATTGACTCGATTAGATTTATGATGTTATTGAAACTTGTGTGTGATAGACTAGCATCATGAATAATTCAAAGTAGAAGGAAGGACACTATCATGAAGGGAACTTTGATGGAGGTGTTAGAGGTAGAGGTTACCAAGGAGGATATAGAGGTCATGGTTGCGGTGGTGGAAGAAATGACATTTCTTGAGGAACCTCGTTATACATGTGGATCAACTTATCATTATAGACGTAATTTGCCTCGAATATATTCTTCTCATGGTGTGAAAAGAAACATAAGTTTAAATAATTTGATGATTTATATGACCACATGATTAATAACTATAAGAATAATGATAAGGTTATGGGAATTGTTAAATTACGGTGTGTGCCATGGAAGATCAGTGGATGTCGAAGTTAGCACCCGATCCCGAGTTCCTGCCTATATTGGTTACTACTCGAGCTGAGGTTGCACATTCTCATGAGATTATGAAGCATAAGCTTGTTATTAAAAATCGGGAGGTGATAAATGAAAAATATCCAGATCCCGACCATTGGAAGGAATTTTATCAAGAGACTATGGAGGTTATTAGGAACCTACACGGTGAGATTCAATGCTTGAAGGAGAAATCGTGAAAGATGGATAAGGAAAAGAAGGTTGAGGTTCCACAAAAGGATGTTGATGACCTATAGGAAGTATGTTGAATTTTTCATCAATAAAACATCATCCCTTTTTTATTTGAATGGTTGAGAGAGAAAGTACCACACACCGCACTGCAAAGCACGAGAGACGAGATATTACATGAAAATTTATCTCCTTATACTCATGAATATGACAAGGAAATCACACTTAATGAATTTTTTGATGGGTGACTTCTAAGCAACATATTGATTGATATCGGTGTGGAAGTGTATGTAATCACCTTAGATGCATGGAATCATATGGGGAGACCACCATTACAACCTTATTCAAATGTGTTGTACATGGTGAATATGACTAGAGCTAATCCTATTGGAGTATTGAATGATGTGACTATTATAATTCGGGAGACAAGTTCACCGGGAATTTGAAGTATTGGAGTTTTTGAGGCGAGATAGTTTCCAAATGCTACTTGGGTGCGCTTGGTGCTATGATAATAATGTTAATCTGTGCTTTAAAAAAGGATACATCAGTTTTGAGAATAAGGCGGAGTGCGTGATTATTCCTTTAACAAATGCAAAGGCTGCCCCATATGTAGAAACCTAGAGTGAAGAGGATCTCGAACATGATATATGCATGCACACTTAAGGATCCTTAAGTTCTTGAACCATCTAAGGAAGTAATTTTTCAATGGGATGATCTTAAATCTATGAGTGATACAACTAGTGTTTCCTATGATAACGAGTTCATGGAACTTATGAAATGGTCGGTGAGAGATCAAGAGAATAGTAACTCACGTAATCTAGCCATGCATGGCTAGGAACATTGGTCATAACTAGGTACCTCGGTATATCTTGGTGAAAGAAACCACGATGGTTTTTTTGTGCGGCATGAAATATTAGTTGAAGGATGAGGGTGATAGAATAAATATGCTAGTATATACCTTACGCGGGACATATGTGTGTTGGTGGGTCACACATAGAGATAATATTTTAGAGTGGCGAGAAGTGAGAATCACCTTTTCTACTAGGTTTTTAGGAGTAATGTACCTTCTCAAATATGTGAATTTCATGGGAAGTCCCCTACTTCGCACCACGTTTAGAATTGTGAGAGACTTTGGATGGAGGGGCAAGAGGCCTTGCCACCATCACTTTGGGTACATAAGTTCTACACCACCTTAAGAGGCTACGCGCACGTATGGTATGTCTATGTAGAATTAACAAGGGGAAAATTAATCGAAGGAGGTGACCTCATGTATGATTCATACCTTTGACTTCTTTTCACTAAACATCCGGTGATTGAAGCATTATAGATTATGAAGTGCCTTACAATGGGGCATATTGCAAAGGCCGAGGAACTCTTACTAGAAATGTTTGGAGATTTGGATTTAGAGACATGCTTTGAGGTGGAAGAGATAGATGAGGAACAACTTAGGCACACTAGATCGAAAAAGAGAATGGTAATATGGTTTACTTGATTAATGATGATGAAGTAGAAAATTTGGATGTTGATCACACTTTGTGGCAACACATGAAGTCTTAGATGGTGTTGATGATAAGGCTCACGCTTATCATGATCCCATGAAAATGAAGAAGATCAACATTGGGACATATGCAGAGCCTAAAGAGACCATTATTGGTGACTGTTAGATTAAACAAGAGATGGAAAATATTATTGAGTTGTTGTGCAACTTCTAGGACTTATTTTTGTGATGCTATAATGAGTTAAAGGATTACATCACTCTTTAGGAAATATGAGGATAAAATTTAAGGAAGTTGCGAACCTAGTTAGGAAAAGGCCTTACAGGATGAATCCTAATCTGTGTCAAGGTAAAGGATGAGATTGACAAGATTTTGAAATTTGGAATCATTGAGCCCATTAAGGAGTCGAGTGGGTTAGCCCCATGGTCATTAGTGTTAATAAAGATAGTAGGATAAGGATCGGTGTGGACTACAAAGAGTTGAATGTTATTTGTGCAATATATCCTTTTCCCGCCCTATTTACCAAGGAAAACTTGGAGGGAATTACAGGTACAAGATTTACTCTTTCATAGATGGATTTTCCTATTACCATTAGGTGCAGATCGCTAAAGAAGATCAAGAAAAGAAAATTTTCACAACTAAGTGGGGAAGTTTTTCATATATTGTTATGCCTTTCATGTTGAAAAATGCACTTGTAGTCTTTTCATGTATTGTTGTGCAAACATTTTAGGACTTTATTCAAAAAATTTAACAAGTCTACTTGGATGATTATGTTGTCTATGGGTTGGTAAAATATCACTCTGAGAATTTGAGACGTATGTTTGAGAGGTGCCAACAGTTGAGCATCTCTCTCAACATTAAGAAGTGTATATTTACTACACCCTTTGGAACCTTGTTGGGATATATTATATGTAAGGAAGGTTTTTTGGTAGATCACTTTAAGGTTGTAGTTATCTTGGGCTTAGAGGATCCTAACACTCAGAGTGAGCTTCATAGATTTTTGGGACATACAGTTTATTCTAGGAAGTTCATTAAGGGATATTTTAAGACTGAGATGCCCTTATAAGAATTATTGAAGAGTAAAGGAAATTTCCATTAGGATGAGGTGCAACAGTGATCATTTGAGACATTTAATTAAAGAGTTACTTATGCACCCATTCTACACTTTCCTTCATGGAACAAACATTTTCATGTACATGTTGATTCTTCCGGCATGAACATTGGCGGTGTGTTAGTACGATTTGGAGAAGGTATTTTTGATCATCCTGTATGTTTTGTGAGTAGGAATTTGACCCCATCTAAGAATAATTATACAACTACAGAGCACAAAGCATTGTCCATGATTTACATGTTGCACAAGTTTAGAAAATACTTATTGGAAACTCCCTTTATATTCTATACAGATCACATGACACTTAATTACTTAGTAAATGAGTGTATTCTGCAACGGCACATATGTCGTTAGATTCTCTTATTTTAGAAATTTGACTTTATAGAGGTGGTAAAGCTAGGGAAGAGTAATTATGAACCAAATCATTTATCAAGAATTAACTCAAATGAGGATGCGCCGAGAATTGAGGAGAAAATATCGGATGCATAGTTGTTTAGATTGAACCACATGCCCCCTAATTTAGAAGATATTGTTGTATTTTTGCATACTGGTGTGGCGCTGAAGGGATGAAGAGCTTAGAAAAGAAAAAAATTTCCATACACGTCACACCTTACATGTTGATTAGTGGAGATTTATACAAGTTAGGCCATGATGATATTTTACACCGGTGTGTACTTGAACATGAGCACAAAGCTATAATGGAGGAAGCTTATCATGGGATTACACGAGGATATTATGCAAGTAATTCTACCACACTCAATATTTTTTGGTTGGCTTTTTGTAGGAGACGATTTATAAGGATGGTAAAGAGTATCCTAGGGCATGTGGTCATTGTCAATGCCTTGTAAATCCTAGGCATAGAGATGATATTACCTTGAGTTCTATTGTGAGTGCGAGAACCTTTTGAAAAATGGGCCATTGAATTTGTGGGTCCTATTTCCCCACTTACACATAGGAATGGATCACACTATATTATTACTTGTACAGATTATCTAACTAGGTGGAAGAAGCAACACCTATAAAATATTACACAATAACTACAACAACAAGATTTCTATGGGAAAACATTATCATCAGGTATGGATGAACGCTGAGCTTGACAAGTGATATGGGTGCTCATTGTCTTAATGAAACCATTAGAATTCTTTTGGTTGAGTTTATGGTTGTGCATCACAAGAAAACCTGCTATAATGCATAGGAAAATGGTATTGCTTGAGGCTTTCAAAAAGATATTGGGACATACATTGAAAACACAATATGTGATGTTGGAAGGAAATATTAGGATGATAAGGTATTTGTTGTACTTTGAGCATATAGGAAAACATAAAAATGATTCAATAAGATCACACCCTTTTAGTTGGTGTTTGGAATGGAGGATATTTTAGTAGTGGTATTTATGTTACCCTCCTACGTATTGAGTGCATAAAAGGACTAGATGATGAACATATAGTTAAAGAGAGCATAGATAAACCGATGCGGTTGGATGAGAGGCACACCATCACCCATTTAAGCCAAAAGATAGAGAAGGCCAGGAAGAAGGCATGGTGTGACAAGCATATTAAGAATAAGGAGTTTGACATTGAACAAATGGTTCATATTTATGAATCCAAGTTTGTGATTTACCCTGGGAAATTGAAATTACATTGGTTGGGACCATACGTAGTGACATATATACTTGATTCAGAAACTTGTCAATTATAGGCACTAGATGGCACTCTTTTCTGATTACTTTAATAGGAGTAGGTTGAAACCCTACTATAAATAAGTCTTCTTGGTGTTTGTAATAAGGCAGTGTTGCCACTTAGATTAGATTTCCCTTTAATGTATTTTGTTAAAGGTGTTTATTTCATTTTTGTTATGCTTTGTCAATTTATTTTTTTGTAATAAGCGTGCTTACATGCCAGAAGATGATTACTATCTATTGAATTCATGTGCAAATGGCCACACATACTCTTAGTGTGGGGTGGATTGAAAAGAGTAAGTTATTGGTGTTATGTTATAGATTGGCGGATGAAGTGAAAAGATTACGGTGATTAGAATTGAAGGTATTTTAAAATAATTTTTCTCATATTGAAGACCACGCGTAGATAGATGAATGCATAGGGTAACATGAGGTAGGTAGTAGCATGTGAGAGTACTTGGTATTAGGCATAGTGGTTGAGGTACTTCAGCACATGAAAGTGTGCGTAAGGAGGTTTGTGGCTAAGAAGTAGTGGGTGTGCTAGAAGGTTATGACCGGGGTGTAGAAGAACACGACGCGACACGCCGAATAGCAACATAGGGGAATTAATGCCACATATGGTGTTAGGCGAGGAAAAATTAATGCGAGAAAAATAGATGAATTTTGAAATCCAAATATCTAAAGGGAGAGTATGCAAATTTATTTCTTACCTTTCATCTTTGTGTTTTCGAGATGAGAAATATGAAGTGCAACGAATGATTGATTGAAAAAAATTATGTGAATTCAAGACAAGACTTTGAAAGTGATCTCGCATGGAAGGGTGTTTGAGCTTATTGGGTGTCCGAGAAAGCAAGGTTCACATGGTTAAGGTTTCAGAGAGAAATATTTGCAGCTAGGACAAGAGGTGTTTGAAGCAGCAATGGAGATCGGGGAGTGCGAGGGTAAGGTAGTGAAAAGTTACGCTTTTAAAGCACATCATTTGAACGATGGCACCAAGGAGATCTATGGTGAAGGATCCTGTAGCATAAGAGGAACCACAAGAATGGTTCATAGAGATGAAATACCCGAAGGAAGTTATTAAAGGTAGGTCATGGACATCATAGATGGAAAAATGCAAGATCAGTGATTTAAATCATCAAACTAAGAAAACTTGAAGGATATAAAGGAAAAGACCATTTTAAAGACAAGTAAGAGGATTTATGAGATGCACATAGCGTATTGGATAATTCAATATATAAACTACTGGAGATCATTGGAGTAATGAAATTGTATGATATTTAATTATTTGGCAAGCCATATTGATTGTACTAGTGTCACATTTCACGTGTATGTGAGGATTTCTTTTATTTTATAGGTAGAAGAATGAGACTTACAACAAAACTAATTGCAAAAGTTACGAGGTTTGCATGTCTCTCGGTGTAGAGATTGTAGGTGACCTCTTGAATGATGATGAGGTAAAGGAAATGACTTCCACATTTAAATATCAAAAGGGATGTCAAGCCTTCAATGTGACAAATATATAAGAAGACCTAGCTATAAGGGTAAGTGCAAAGCAAGTTGGTGGACCAAAAAGTGAACAATTTTCTATAGGTTCAGAACTTGTGAACCTAAAACTTTGATTTCAATTTATAAACCATGACCATGGTTATAAACTATGATCTCGGTTCTCGAGATAAAAATAACATACCCGTGATCCCTCATTTTGCCCCATTTTCCCTACAAACCACAATTTCTCCTCCACTGTTAGCACTCACACTTTGAATACCCCTAAAAATTTCTCTTCAGACTTCTAGATCATGAAATTTTCAACAATGCCACCAAGATGAAGAGGTAAGCCCTTGATTTTGATCAAATTTCTTGCATTTTAGGTTTTTTTGTGATTTTCATGGGTTTTTCAATTTTTTGTTTATGTATACAATTTCTTTGTTTTTTCAGTTGTTTGGCAAGCTCGTAATCCTATAAACCATCCAAATATTCCTCAAAACCCTCCAAACATTCCTTAAAACCCTCCTCCAAATGTAGATCCACCTCATGTGGCTCCTTCTGTCCCACGGAACCAACAGAGAACACAAGCTGATATCATTGGAAGAATTCGAAAAAATAAAATTTCCATTGAGAACCTTATTTAGAAAATAAGACAAAATCATGCCACAAATCTATTTCCCATATGACTTTAGCCAACACATTGCAAACATTGATTGGTGAATTCGACTCTGCAACCAACAAAATAGACATATGGAATACCTTTAGAGTTGATAGTAGGAGGTGGTATGCAATAAATTATCCCATGCGGCCGTAAAAGACAAAAAATTGTAAAATACCGCATTTTTGCATTATTTACTAACCCGAGAACCAATGCCCCCCCGACTACTTGCAAACGGTTCCCAATCCATTGGTGCCACGATGACCGAATCAAGAACAATTTTTGGGACTGATGGTGGATGGTTTTGATTATCCACCATGCAACAATAATGAGGTTCCTCTCTATTTTTTGAAGAAATTATATTGCGAGTTCATGCTTAATGAGGTCCCAAATTATTTTGAATTTTCTGAGTTTTATGGGCGAGGAGGTGGCTCTGCACAAAGTAGACCTAGTGCACACGTTGGTCAACCAAGGATCCCCATTCCCAAAAACCCCACTACCTTCAGTTATCCCTCCTACAGTGAAGGATGTTGTGGAGATTGAAACACTACATGCATTAAGGGAGCTCATTGACACTCTGACCCAACATAGTGACTAGATTTCATCTGGTGATATTGGTGGAGGTACAAGTTCTAGTGCACCACACCACTTGTGGATCATGTGGTGTCAGTATGCACTCTGGGCGGAGACATCATTTGCTGGATCACATGATTTCTTTTCTCTAGATGAGATGATGGAAATGTTTTTGGAACTAGTGCAAATGATCTTGGTCTTTCATAGGTAAATGTCAAATAAATATAATATATATATATATATACAATAGTTTATTTCATTTGAGATTTTAATATATATGTATTTGATTACATCATGTACATACATGTAAAAACTAATATTTTTTTTATTTTAAACAACAAGAGCCGGTGAAGGACACATCCGATGTCAACATGCTAGCTACTGCAGTTGGGCATGTTACAGATGTAAGTTTCAAGTTACTTACATTTCAAATTTCATTTGATTGCACTTTTATTATTAAATACACATTTTTAATGTTCATGTATAATGTTTCATGTGTACATGTACATATTAATATGTTTTTCTTTTATATGCAGGATCTTGGCGGGTCATCATCTGCTCTGGGCACTGAGGCTACTAGCATGCCTCACGTGACTTTTACACAAGTTAGTTTCTCTTTACACTTTGTTTCTAATTGTGGAATTCTCTAGTAGTTTGCAATCCCATAACTCTAGCCAATACAATTTGATCATAACATTAAGCTCTTATGATGCAAGGGTTAAGTTTAACACTCTCCTAGATATACAAACTCTCCTTTTATCATGATCATGGACACTTACCTCTATGCTAGACATGTTTCTAGAGCACTCCATCTCTAATGCTTTCTCCATCATCCCTTACCTCTGAGGATCTCTTTTTTATTCTTAGGATGTATGCATAACTTACCTTGCCAACATTGTTAGTTCTATGCATTCTTTATTAACCCTCTTCTCTAAAACAACAAAGAGATGAAAATATGGGATAAGTTACCTACACTTCTAAATATATCATGGGTCCCTTGGTTCATGTTTATCACCAATACTCCTATATGCAATTCTATACACCCAATCTCATATTATATATTTTATTCATCAAGTTTCTCTATATTTTCATTCTCATGTACACAATGGATATAGCTTGGTGACTTTCCTAGAACCAAGTTCTACATACTGGAAATACATTCCACATATTTAATGAATTACTTCTTGAATATCTCTAATAACCCTTTTGTGACTTAATATTGTCTTATACAGATTATATTTCATTCAACTTGATGGCATTTTCTTTATTCCTACACCCCTAAGATCATTCAAACATCTCATTCATACCTGATATCACCTTCATACCTAGTCTAAGATCATGATTTATCAAATTATAGTGAGAATCCTAACTTTTTCCTTCATTTTTGTACACTTTAGTACTTTTACCAGGTTGCTCAAAATAATTGTTATCTAGATAACTTTCACTACACTGTATCAATCACCACAAAATATTGGGGTCTTCTAATTCATGCAAAATAGAGATAATTTGAAATTTCTATAGCAAGATTCACCTGTACAATCAAAAGTTACACAAATCCTAGATAGAGCCCAAGAGCCTACAATTTGCTCTAAAAACCAAATTATACAATTTCAAGACACATAAAAATTATGACTATGATCTACATTGCACTGTAGGACCTTTCCATATTAATATTCAAGAGATATTATGCAAATAAATAGGACTAATTATCCTTCTCTACTTTATCATAAGGTGTTTAGACTATTGGTTTGGTCATGTACACTTGCAATCTTACATAACTCTTTGTTTTAGGCCTTATTGCTACTAGTCCTCTTCTCATGCTAATACTTTGCTAGATAGTTTTCAATTAATATTTATCTACATGTTTTTGTATAGCTTATGACTGCCAAGAGACTCCTCCCTATATGCAGACTCATGGAGGCTGTTGTAGATGCTGCCATAGCATCTATAGATCCACTAACTCAGGTATAATTTTTCAAATTTGTTAAATTTTGGAGGAATTTTTCTTATTACTTATCTACAATATCAAATTTTGTACATGAAATATTTAATTTGAACTATTTATTTGTATGTATCCTACCCCTCGTGAGTCTACCGTTGACCTTGCACAATGCGTTGACGAAAAAAATTGATAGGGATCATGAGATTGCGGTAAGATTTCACATGCATTATAAATTCTAAGTTTCTAAATTTTGAATGTATTTTAAAAATTTGGGTGTTAAAAACTTGATGTTTATGAATGTGTAAGCTAGGTTGCAGGCCTACTTAGAGATGCCTAGGACCACACAAATGAAATCATGGTGGCATCTCCCTCCACTACATCCACATGTCATGGACATGCTTCTTCTAGTAGGGTGAAGAGAGGGAAGATGTTTCATGATTAGATTCATATGACCCATGTATAGATATATATGCCATCTGGTCCTAGTTCATGATTCTTCATAGTCCATGTATATAGCCTTATGTGACCACATGTGGTCCTATATGTATGACACACTTAGTTTGATACATTATGAACTTATATTTTCATAGACACACGTGGCACACTTAGTTTGATACATTATATCCATGTTGGTTTTCATAACGATATTACTTCTATGTTTGATTTGATTTCATTGCACATGATATACTTCTATGTATGTTTTCATAACCATATTAGTTCTATGTTTGATTTGATTTGATGGCCTCGATTATGTGACCATTATCCATATGATATATGATGTTATGTTATTTTATGATATATGATATATGATGTTATGTTATATAATGGTTTTGAAGGTTCTTGGGTGCAAGATCATTTTTTCAAGAGATTCAAGTGTGGACTTATATCAATTTTCTTATTTTAAGCACGTGGTTAACACACTCCAAAGTGGGAAAAATGTACAAATTAAAAATGGTCTTGAGGGATTTATTACAAGTCATTTTATATTTTTAGTGTACTTACAATTTATTTGTTAAGTATTAGTCCAAATTAAGTGTTATTGATGTGTGTAACAATAAGGTCCTAATTTGAATTCACTTGTTTAAAAAATACAGAAACATTGTAGTTTAGTTGGCACAAGATATGAAAAAATATTCTTAACACTCTATTGTGTATTTACATGCTTTAAAAAGAGATCAAACAATCATTAGAGTATTTACATGGTAATGTGTTTACCTTGTTGTAATCTCATTGATGCGAGCCGAGTAGTGAGAATCATGCCCCGAGATATCATGGGAGAAAATGCCACTGCCAACACATCCGATTGGGGGGTATATGCCTTTGGGTTTTATGGAGGGCTCTAGGGAGGCCTAGTTTGGAGTCAGACCACCCAATCCGGAGCCAAGAACCCCTTCCCTATTAATCCCAATTCATGTTTTCAGCGAAACTTATTACGATCACAACTTGGTGCTCAGTCATCAAAACCAAGAACATTATGAGCCAAAACTTGAGTGAAGGAGGCCTCTAGTCGCACCCAATAATTCAGGTCATGGCATTCCTTGAGCCTTCATGGCATAATTGTTTACAAACTACCTTTTCTAGGCAGTCTAGGAAATGAACAGAGTCGAGTAGTGAGAATTCATGCCTCGATGATGTCGTGGCACCAAACCAAATGTGCCAACATGTCCAAGGGTGGCTAGGTAAAATTCTAGGGGAGGTATCATTTTGTGTGGACAATGTCATTGCTTCTAAGGGCTACTTCGTTTGGGTAGTCCCTTAAGAGCCCTGAGACCAAAAAATCGTTCAACTTCGATGGGTGATTACTCAATCTCCATGGAACCTAGAGACATCTCATTAGATCCTAAACCTCGGTGTAATGACCCTCTACAATATCATGTCTTGTTTTTCTCCATTTCCCATCGGTGCCCTCGTAGCCCTATTTTTTGCAAACGTGTGAAATAGTGCAATTTGAGCCAGTGTAAGGCTTCCAAACACTATATTTTACAAATGGTGGGTCATGGAACAAAAATTACTACGCTAACACATCTGGGTGGAAAGGTAAACACTAGAGGAGGCATCATTTCAGTGCAGGACAATGTCATTTCTTCAAGGATACTTCATTTGGGCGTAGTCCCTTAAGAGCCCTGAGACCAAAAAACCATTCAACATCGACAGTGATTAGTCACTCCATGGCACCTAGATTCCTTATTAGATCCTACACCTTGATGTAGGACCCTCTACAATATCCTATCTTAGTTTTTTCTATCTCCAATTGGTGCTCTCACTACCCTATTATTTGTAAATGCACGAAATAGTGCAGTTTGAGCCAATGTAAGGCTGTCAAACACTATAATTTACAAATGGTGGGTTGTGGCACTAAATAGACCACACCAACATGTGTGGGTGGCTAGTAAACACTAGAGGAGGCATATTTTTAGTGCGGGACAATGTCATTGCTTTATAAACTTCGTTTGGGCCCTTAAGATCCCTAAGACCAAAAAAATTTCAACTTTGACTGATTACTCAATTTGCTTTGTGGCACCTAGAGATGTCTCTTAGCTTAGATCATAGGGACCCTCTATAATATCTGTCAGGTTTTTTCATCTCCAAGGTGCTCTTTTAACACCTATTGTTTGCAAACGCTCAAAATAGTGCAATTTGAGCTCAAAGTGAATTTAAGTTGAATCAAAACCATTTTAGTATATACAAAATACACAAATTTAATAAAATATATGAACTTGAATCCTCCTTGAAAACCAAAAAACCCCCTCCACAATTCATAAACTATTGTTATTATATAAAACAATGAAAGCTTCTCTTAGCTTCATGAATATAAAATTCTCTACTAATGTCAAACACATCGATGTGAAGGTGGAATATTTTCTGCACCACTAACTTTGCATAAAAGTGTTAGTCAAAGAAATTTAAGTTGAATCAAAACCATATACTAGATATATACAAAATACACAAATTTAATAAAATATATGAACTTGAATGATCTAGTTGAAAATTTAAACACTTCAAAGAAATTATATATACCATACGAACATGTCTAAATTCATTCCAATGAACCATCAGGTCATGAAGGTGGAAGCTTTTCTAGTACCACTAACCTGCATAAAAGTGTTAAAGTCAAATAAATTTAAGTTAAATCAAAACCATACTAGATATATACAAAATACACAAATTTAATAAAATATATGAACTTGAAGATCTAGTTGACAAATTTAAACACTTCAAAGAAATTATATATACCAGACGTGAGCATGTAAATTCATTCCAATGAACCATCAGGATCGGATCTACTTTGAATAGCGGACATGATTGCTTCATGATCTGACTCTCGAACCTTCCAAAGAATCTTGTTATTAGGCCTTCCTCGATATCTATACAACTGAATATTTTTCACTAGAACTAGATGTGAATATAAGAGTATTTTCTTGTGTGTCTCAAAGTCTTCAAACACCCAAATAGAGGAATTTTTAATGGATACTATCGAAGCCAAGTTCCAGTAACTACCACTGACCTTGTAGGGTACTCAATATCTTCGCCATCTATAATAGGAGAATTCAACTTATTTCTTTCCTCGATGCAATGACATAAGAAATAGTCTATTCCTTCTTCATTGTCTTCTGTCACAATAATTGCAAACACATGTCCTACAAAAATAAAGGTTTCAACTCAAATTTAAATTACATATTAATTTCAATGGACATAACTCAATACAAAAATTATAAATAACCATTTACCTTGTCGCACCAAAATCAAAATGTCATCAAAGTCCTTGGATGTTGCAACTTCATATGGAGAAACAAGTCATAATGCTTGTGGAGGTTGATAACTAGGAAGCGGAGTTAGAGGCCTACAAATCCATCCATCCACCCATTCTTGTGAATCACACTCAATAGAAGTGAAAAATTTGATACAAGATGCACAAAAACACACAAATCTTTCTTGTCCATGTGGCCCATGAAGTATAGTCTGAGCTACAAAATGAGTGCATATCACTGGACCCTGTGAGTGTCATACAATCCTCATAGTTAGAAATTTGTTTTGTTCCTCTATCAACCAAAAATATTTATGAACTGTGGAATTTTCTTGAGAACCTCGGGCCATGTTTTCAATACACATTCCACTATGCTCTTTACATATTTCAATTTAGCACCATCTTTGTACTTCAACTCTTCTCTTGCAAGAGCTCTTTTCACACATGCCCTCGCACACTTCATCATCTCTCCTTTTCCATGTCCAACCTCGGTGAAACTCCAAATATGTTGCACACCCATCTTGAACGTGCATCCTACTCATCCACTAAAACATTTATGCATTCTTAAACTGAGACGTGAAATTATCTGACCATATATAATGTTGATTGAAGTGGATGTCCCTATCAGACAAGTTTCCATAAAATAACTGGAAACACCCTTGCACAAATTTATTAGAATGAGTATGATCATCACTAATATAAAAGTGGTACTCTCTTAAAAAAATTATCATTCTCTGTACTATTAGGAGAATGTATAAATGCTATATGCACAAAAATGGCAACTTGTACTGAGTTGTAATATTGCGATTGAACCTCCATTTGTGGTTGTAATGTGTAATTCTCTTAAAATTGACCACTGAAACAATAGTACCAATAGGAAATGTGTCCTTACATATCTTGAACTGTTCATCCAACCATCAAGCTCTATGTGTATGCCTAACATACTCATAAACAATTTCATCCTTAAATTTTCTCATAAATTGAAAAACATGCATATGTTATATAACTAGCTCACACCGTTTAGACTCCTTTCCATCTTTCAACTAGTATGGTACTGATTTATATTTATCAAACTCAACTAAATTATGTCCTATTGCACCTCCAATTTTCTCATGGATGCAAATTTCCAATTTAGGTAATCCACCGCACGTACCACAACTTCCATCTAAACAATCCTGACTATAAAAAATTGTCCAACTTCTCTTTCAAAAATATCATAGGAATGAAATCCTGGAAGATATTGGTGGAACTTGAACACCACATTCTGATAACATAGTTTTAGAATGAAAATCAGAATGAATACGTAAAAATTTAGCATAATGCATCACAAATTCAACATGTTTCCTACAACAACAAGTGGTGCGAGCGTGGTTGATTTTCACATAGAATGGTTTCAACATTTCAAAAAAATGTTGACTAATTTTAATTTCTAGATGCTCTGTTCAAACTTACGAAAAAATTGAGTTTGAGTCATATCTAAGAAATGCTTTGGATGTGGTTTGCGATTAGTAGAACCAACTCTCTATTTACAACATCTCTTGTATTAGGTGAAACTCTAGTGTTATCATGCCAAAATTGAATAACAAATTCTCTTATAACATCAGATATATATTTTTCCTTACGCGGTGCTCTAGCAAAAAATGCCCAAAAATCGGTGTTATTGAGTGATTGAAGGATATTACATCTTTCAATTACTTTCATTAGAGTTTTTCGATTAACTTTCAACATTTGACTTGTTTGCATAATCAAACATTTTTTTGTTGATTCACTTACAACACTAGTAGTCAAGTACACGACGCACAATATTACTATCCCTTGTGCGTCTCTTGACACCAACAATGTGATATGCATCATGAAGGTTTTCAACAATTGTAGAGGTTTGACACATATATTAGATGTTGTCAATCCTAAGGTGTTTAATGTAGGTCTCATTTTATTCAATTTCATCAAACTAACCAACAAATAACATCTTTGGGAATCATTTAAAATTTCAAAATGATTATCCCAAATTTTAGTGGATTTTCTTCTGATTTTCCATTCAGAAAGTTTGTCAAACATTGGTTTCAAAATGTTCTCATCAATTTCAATAAAATAATTAGGTCTCTTTCGTAAAATCCTAGGAGGTTTTTTTTGTCAAATTTTGTTTGTCTACAGTTTCAACCTAAATTTCTTGATTCACATTTTCATTGTCTCCTTCAAATTTAACATCTGCTACATCACGAGTATTTAATTCTTCTTCAATTGATAGTAAAAAAATATTCATCACGAGCATTTAATTCATCTTCAACATTAATAGTAGAAACATTACCTGGTTCCTCATTGCTTACAATAGTAGGGGTTGAAGATGAACCTCTTATTGATTCACGAAGATTCCGCATTCACTCAATAGTTTGAAATTTTTTGCCTCTAATTCGTTTGGTGTTTTTTTACTTATTGACTTCCTTTTTTTACTTCGTTTCTTGTCTCCCATGATGTTTTACTTCCAGTGATAAGAAAAATGTGCAAAAAGTGACATAATTTCATAGTAATTCATACAGTAAGGCCAAATAGTAAAAATCACATGGTAATTTGAATGTTGGGATGCATGTAAATATGATTTAATAACCGTGATCGTGCTTTATAAACTACAATCGTGGTTTTATGAAGCATGATCGCATGATCTCGGTTCTAATATCAAACCATGATCGCATTTTATAAATTGCGATCGTGGTTCTATCTCGTGTCATCAAAAATCCACTCTCAATGCTCATGAAAACTTTTTTTTTCCCAACCAGAGATATGGGAGGTCATTATGGCGTGTAAAAGGTCAAAAATTCAAATTTTCTCTTCTATGGACTTGAACCATGCTGAAAATTGAAAACATCTCACAAAAATGGTACCATCACATAGGGGAGACTATTAGCTTCATAGAAATATTGATTTTAAAGTGAATAGAATAAGATAAATATCATTTTATAATTTTTACTAACAGTAGGTCTTTAAGACATTTTTCCCCTAAATGTTCATGTCTACATTTAAGACTACAACTTTTGTTTCTCTTATCAAATGTGATAAAACCTATAATATCTCAAGCATGGTAAATTCTATACACGTTTAAAAAAATATTTGATTTCTATATTTTTTGATATAGTTATGGTGAGAAAATAGAAAGTTCTCCGTTTTCTAAATTTTTGCAAACCACTTTCATGGAAAAAATCATAAAAAAAAATATTACTTGAAAAAATACAAAATAAAATCCATCCCAAGATAGAGATCGACATCTAAATTTTCACCAAAGGAAAAAAATTAAAAGATTTGCTCATCCAAATCATGGGCAAACAGACTACAATCTTATAGTTTTTCCCAAAAAAAAAACCAAGTCATATAATTTTGAGTTTTTAATATAGCTAAACTTGTCTCTGTTTTAAAAAAAAATAGTAGTTTAAAATATATTCTGGATGCTACGATTCATATTTATATAAATTTTTCTAATGCATGACTGGTTAGTTGTAAGTTGGGTGCCTTAGAGAGGTGGAAGGAGGTGAAAAATTGTTGGTTTCACATAGCTCACAAGATGGAAAATAAAATTAATTATAACATTATGGGGTACATCACAAAAATATTAGTGGTAGAAGTGTGCATCCAAGCGGATAAAGGTGAGAAGATTACTTGGGCCACCATCCGATTTTGTTTTGGAAAATTGGTGTGCCCGATGGGACAAAAGATCAAATGTGGGTGTAACTAGTGGAAGACAAGTCACCAAAGAAGATATTCATGAAGTTCACATGTCAGGCCTTTATTTCTAATACTTACAAACAATTCCAAGAGAATTGGTTTTAGAGGATGCACACCGCATTTTAAGGAGAGTGGCACATACCGCGAGAGTTACCTCGGTGTATTAGAAGGATACATAGAGTTTGCGACATATCAACACTTCTTCTTGGGCCACTTTTTCATGAAGACTAGTGAGAAGATCCCATGGTGTAAGTTTCCTTTTGATTTTACTACCTGTTACTTTAAGTATTTAGTGTGTTGGCTACATAACTCTTGAAAGTTATAATTTTATGCTTTGAAAAGGTAGACACGGATATGCACATTTTTCGCAAGACACATGTCTACCCTAATAAGGAGGCATATGTAGAAATAATGGAGTTAGATAATATTGGTATCACCCCGAGGTCATGGTCAGTAGGGAAAATTGAGCCAGCGCGCATGTATGTGTACCTTAAGATGAGGTTTAAGGAAGGTAAAATTATCACAGGTGAGGAATTGTCGGTGTTAGGTCCTCCTAAAGGAAAAACTATGGGAATGAAGAGGCCATTTGAAGAAACACCACGAAGGCACGAAAAATAGGGCATAGAGAATTTTATTGAGCGAGAAGAAGAAGAACATGAATACGGTGTGCGTGCTTGAGCACGAAAGGAGACAAACTCGTACGAGGTGCAAGACTGCAGATGTGGTCACCGGTACTTCTCGAATGTGAGGATATCACCTCGCGTAATGCCCATAAAGAAGGTTGAAGAAGAAAGGAAGAGAAGGCACAAGTATGTTCTTGTGAAAGGGATTGATTAGGAGAATTCATCACATGGGACCACGCACAATGATGTTTGCATGCCTATCTTGGAGGTTTGAGAAGATGAAGATATCAGCGGCAAGAAAGCATTGTTTGATTTAGACGTCCCTAGTGTAAGTATACATGAATGTGAAGAATAAATTTATGCTAGAGGAGATACAAAGAAGGAATATAGTGTTGAATATCCGATTGGTGGACCAGAGGATGGAATTAGAGAAGAGAAGAAGGAAGGTGCTACAACACAAGGAAATACATGTGAGCACGCAAGTGGGTAGAGAGAATAGGAAATGGTGTAGAAAACAGGCCTTGGGTACATCAACAACCCAACAAATATTATTTATACTAGGTTCTAGACCGCTCTTTCCCTAGAACAGCTATACAGGATGGGAGTTGATGGATCCAAAGATGGTGAAAACACGCACCAAAAAATAGGAGTCATGGAGTATGTAGAATCACATGTATGAGCCAATATTCGTTGTGTGTGAAGAGTCACGTGCCTTGAGAAGAATGATGAAGGCTCCACATTCCAAACATATGACCATCAAGCCAAATCAGTTCTCTCGATGTTAAAGTGAGCAATTATTTGACGAAGATATCTATAGAATTTCTCTCCATAATATTGACAAGGAAGATACTATTCGAGACATTGTTGGAGGATAAGAAAGATAAATAGGAAGAAGTTCAATTCTTGACAGAGGCAAAGGAGAGAGAAGAGGTGAAGGCACGTGCCATTTTGGATATGGTAGAAAAGATTTTTGATAAAATTTTGTAGGCAAGGCCATAATATGAAGAAAAGGTATCTAATAAATTCATATTTGTATTACATTACTTGCGTATGTTAGTTCATTTTATGTTGGATGAGGATACAATGCATGCACAAAGTGAGGAGGAACTAGCTACAATGAAATAAAATGATGTTACAACACAGATTGAAAGAGATAAGAATCAAATTGCACGTTGAATAGTTGAGTATGATGCCATACTTGACACTTTGTAAGACAAATTGAAATTGGAAAACTTGGCGCTGGACATATGTGAGGACCCAAAGAAAATCATCAAAATAAGGACATTGGTTGAAGAGAATGAGGTCTTTGCTGAAAAGAAGAATGATAATTTGGGACATGAGGAGATGTTTATATTACTAGTGAAGAAGCACGATGCACTTACAACAGCCCAAGATCCTCATAAGGAAAAAAAAAAGGAGATAGGAAAATAGATAGCACGAAGTATGGATGTGATGGATGGCATGGTGTCATTCTTAGCGAATGTGTTAAAGGTGTTGAAGTATAAGCATGAAGACATGAATTTAGATGAAATGGATGTTGTGCTTAATGCGACATCCCCTGTTAGGGCCAAGAAGGACCGAGTGACTGGAGTGATTTGGAGGAGAAAATTAATAATGAGTACCCTAATATATTGCTAATTGCAAAAGAGTAGCACACCGATTATTCATATATTCTTGTATTCTTTCATTATTTCTATAAAATTTATTTGTTATTTGTTTCTTGGAGATATAAGTTATGAGTACCCATTTTCAGAGGTAGAAATGATATTAGTGTGGGGTAATGTTGCTATATGAAAATGACCTAAGTATGAGAGGCACAGATGATATTGGTGCATAAAAAATAGGTGTGTGTATAGGCAAAAATGTTTGAAAGAGTTGTGCCCTAAAGATTCGTGCCCAGGAAGACAGAGTTTGGAGCTTAATCATTTTGAATGGATTAGGCTAAAGATAAGATAGAGTGTTGAGCAAACATTGGATAAAGATAAAAGACTTGGAGGCTATGTAAGGCTATTTTGGGAATAATAGGAAGATCAAGAGTCATGTAGAGTTCAAGCTAATAATAGGATTAGATATAGAGTTAATTATAGATAATCTATTATTAGGTGAAGCTTAATTGTTTTTATTTATCTTTGTAGTGTGGCACATGGCTATTTTTATTATGAAGCCTATTTTGAGAGTGCATGGGTGGTTAAGGGAAAGTCCCCACTCCCTGTGTGTGTGTGTGGGTGTGTGTGTGTGTCTGTTTATTTGCACGTTTTATGGGGTGATGGATTGTAACAAAGTTATGCTACAAATATGTTTGCGTGCATGAATTTGTGATGATATTTATGATGTGTTCAACTTATGTGTTTTGTGATGAATTGATATGATGGATCGCTGTCATTGGATACTGATTGTTGATATTTCTATTTATGGTTATTATATGGTAAATCTGATCTTGATCCTTGTTTGATTATACACTATGGTCATGAACTGATTCTTGTTATGTTTTAACTTAATTACTTGTTATGGATATGGAATATATGAATGATCATGCTAACATCTTGACAAATATGGTATAAAAAGAGGGACTTGGTACCTTTACGTGCTTCGGGTGAGCATTCAGATCCATCTAGATGAAGTGTCAGCACACTTAGGGTTTTGAGTGGGAAAATAAGACTACTATTCCTCCTTCTACATTAGTCTCAAATTTAATTTCATGGGATCATATATTATTTAATTGGATTATTATTTTCATTCTTCTAGGCATTTCCAATTATTCTTTCATTCATGATCCTTCATTCATTGAAATATTTTTATATTTCCCAAGGACGAAAAATATACCTAGTGTGGGGTAGTGTTGTGTTGAATAATTAAGTATCGTATGTGCACAAAGATAGAGAAGTGCACAAATTGAACATACAAGTATAAAGAAAGGATTCACGAAGGATTTACATGTAGAAATAGGAAAATACATGACACATCTTGACATTATAGGTGAAAATACGTTGCGAATGAGAGATGACTTGATCACCAAACAAGACAAAAATAGGAAAGTGTGGATAAGCATTAGGTGACAATAGGACAAGTGCATTCAAGTATAATTATAGACAATACTAGCATGGATAGAGTAAAGCTATTTATAGTGCATGGGATGGAAATAGAGCTTCTAAGAAAGAAGAATACCTTTAGAGAACCATAGGTTTAAATATGAGTATGGATAAGTGTGAGTCTTAAATCATGCATTATTTGTATAGAAATAGTCTATTTTTTGAATTAAGCATGATCAAGCGGTGATGGAAAAATTCCCACCCTATAAATACATGTAGTGTCCATGTAATCTGTGATTACAATCAGCTACATCTAAACGTCACGTGTCCGAAAAATGTTTGAGTAGGTCATGTAATGAGTCCTATAAATTCTTGAGTAGTCATGAAGTGTCTAGTATTGTATGGACGATCATGTTACTATTGCATATCTATATAAGTGTTCATTTTGTATGATTTATGAATGATAAAACAACTCTTTCTTAATGTTATGTTTATTTGTCTTTGCACATGATTTCCTTATATGATTATGTATCTCCATATGGAATGCATATTTATGGTGATAATTGTGTATATAGTAACAACATCTTAACAATTGACATTAGAAGGGACCTTGAAGAGCTACGTGCACTTCAGTGATAACTTAGGCTTCTACATGAGTGAAGTTCTAGCACGCCCGAGTACATTGCATTGATCCTAGACTACAAAGATGCAAGTAACCACCTATAACCATAAAACAAACCAAAAAAACTTAATCAATAAAAAAAAAAAAATCCAAAAGAATCCAACAACCTAACAAACCCTCCCACAAACTTATAACAACCTAAAACCATTTAAGAACCAAAAGTTATCTATATTATGTCTTTCACATATCTTGTCATATTTCTCTACAAACAAACAATCATGTTTGATCCATCATTTCTTGTTCTTGGGATTGGCCTTTTGCAAGAAGCAAATTTCCATATTATTATCTAACATTTCTCTTCTCAAGTTATCTATTTGTATGTAGGGTTTCTCATTCTCTCGAAAGAGGAGTCTCTTGTGCCCATTTGGATGCATACATTTTGACATCATGTAAACATGTATTGCTAAACCTTGTTATTTTATGAGTTTTAGTGGTGTTTTTCACTTAATATGATCGAATCCTAAAGTCTACTAAAATAGTGAGAATAAATAAATTAGCATGTGTAAAAAAATTATATTTAACAACCCATATTATATTTATTAGTGATAAATATAATGCGAGTATAATATTGTTATGTAAATGATGCATTATCACACACAACTCATCATATTCAATGTAGTTAAGTATAATGAATTTAAGAATAATCATAATGTATTATCTTACTGATATGTATTTGTTGTACGTGAGTTTAACTCACCATTAGAATATATATATATATATATATATATATATATATATATATATATATATATATATATATATATAACCACTCAATATGATTTCCATTCCTATATCATTTTTTGTATGTGGAAGAATATCATATTTATTATATACCCATCGATATGTGAAATATACGTTAAAACATGTGAGAATATAATAGTATGCAATACCTAGGTAGTGAATGAAAAGGATTTGATTTATCAATGAAAACTAATTAAAAATATAAACCATGTACATGGGTGTAACTTCCCTATATACTTGGTATTCCTTAATTTAAATATTTAAGTGTAGTTATAGTCACTATTTGGTAATAAAGGGAATGGAGAAACGAAATTTTTCCTTATTTTTCCCAGTGATTTATAGGGATGATGCCGATGATAAATGTGGTAGATCTTGTAAAATAAAATATCGTAATATTCATATTGCACACACAATAATTCTCGGATGTTTCATACGAGACATTATTATTGATATAAGTAGCGATATACGTAAACTATGAGCTCCTACATAATATAAGTCAATCCTCATCTTTAATTCCCATATATATATATATATATATATATATAGTTGAGCTAACTTAAATTATATATATAATAATGCACCAATAATATTGTCATTGGGATCATCCTATTAACTATGAAAAAGTCCCCATTCGATTTCACAAATTATTTGTCGAGAAGGCACGTGAAGTTAACAATGAAGTTGTACCATTATAAATAGATTCTATTGTGCCTTCAACTGAATGTTCCAAGATAAAATAAGCATTGTGGGAATGAGGAGGAAGGTGGACTAGAAACAGGTCCAAGTTCTTATAGCATTTCTATTTCTTTTAGAATGTTATAATAATTTAAATGAGCAAGAAATATTGTATGTTAATGAACTGAAATATATTTCGAAACAACAGATTTGAGGGAAAACGTGTTTGGGTCAGACTAACATTCCAGCGTCATTGATGGATAATACTGAAGATTTATTGAAAATTATTTTTTTATATTATGTAAAGAAAGAAAACTTGCTGATCCAATCTCAGTAAGTGATGTACACAAGAGTTCAAGACAAGTAATTGCAGATTCAGATGTACACCAGAGTTCTCAATCAAATGATTTGTCCGAATATCATGTACATGATTTCAGTGATGGAATGAATAAAGATATTGGTATAATGGAGGAACAAGGAAAAGAGGTGGCTCACGTCATAGTGAATCATTCATCACACAAATTAGATTCTAAGATCTTGTAAAGACATAATATATTGTTGTGTGGTTGACTACATATTTTATATGTTATATAGATGTAAACATCTCTGTTTTTAATAGTAGATTATAACACATTGGGTAATCATATAATAGGAGAATTTATTTCAAAAAAAACCCTCATCGTTTATTACATGTTATTTGGAAAATAAAGATGTTTTACAATAGTAAAAGAGACATAAAATCTGATAAAGAGATTTCTTCTTTTAATATAATTATAAGAGCTATTTAAAAAAATCCTCTCTAACACAACAGCTTTGCTTTCTACCAAAAGTTTACTTGCTATGTGTGGTGTTCATCTTCTTTAAATTTGTCTTCCTGTCTGTCTTCAACAGTTCATTTTTGCTGTAGGAAACAACGATGGAAGTTAATTCCATTCAATATTTTCAATCCTGTGAAACCACTCCATACTTTTTCTAAGTTATTTGACATCAATGCCCATTTCATTAAATCCCTGGCAGAGACGTCCTTTTCCTTTGCAAAGGAAAATCAATATATGATTGCAGCATTATAACGTGTAAAGCGAATGCATTAAAGTCTCCAAAGTCGACCACAGAAACACTTTTGATGTATAGAAGAGCATCAATTTATTTGACAAGTGGCATTCATAAGTTTTTAGATCAGGAATTTTTACACAATTTTTTGCATTATGCTGCTGTTAGAAAGGCTAAGCTTACACTGCTTGTCAGCAGCCAATTATGTTGCTGTCAAGTTACAGTGTAGAATGTGGTCACCTGCATAATTTGTCTGTCAACTGCAAGACATAAGATATGATATTAATAATGAATTTGGAATTACAGAGAGGAAGACCAATCCAACCCAATCTCATAAAATTATAGTAAATATGAATGTTCAGTGATTTTAATTTTTTCATACTAACAATCTCTTTTTACGTGGACAAAGTTTAAAAAGTTAGGGGACAAATAATCAAAGTGTAAAGGTAATACGAAATCTGTAGGAATGCATGTGAGGAAATGTTAAAACCGTGGAAAAATTGGATATTTTAAGAAGTAATTTAGACACAAAAGGTAGAAAAATTAAGGTATTTGATAATGCCCCTTCCACAAAATTGAATAATTGTAGTGAAGAATCAATATAGTTGGTATCTTCGAGTATATAATCGTCTCATGATGAGTGGTTTATAGACTTGAGCGACTCATTTCATATGAATCCCCCATAAAGAGTGATTTTGTGAATATAAACATATGTTAAGAAAAGAATGGATTAATGAGGATGGACAATGCATTTGGTGCAAGTTAAAGTTGAATTCCATAAATTCAACAATGAGATGCAATTATATATTTATGACAATGAGAAATAACTATTCCGATCATCTCCAAGATAATTATTCAGTTGACTTTTAGATATATCTTAAGATTCTACAACAGAAAAATTCATATTCTTAGGATTAATAATATATTACGTATAATAATATTACACCCCCTTAATTAGTAGGGATTATAGTGAGACTAAACATGATTATGACCTTTTCAAATTTCTGACTTCCAAGTACCTTTGTTAGGATAGCTGCTAGCTTTTGCAATTGAACAATGTAGTAATTTGATATTGTCTTAATTTACATAATTTTGAATCAAATGATATTTCGTGTTTATATGATTTGTTTGGTCATGAAATATTGTATTATTGGCCATTTGGTGTTTATATGATTTGTTTGGTCATGAAATACTGTATTATTGGCCATTTGGTTCTGTCTACTACTATGTATTATGTTTTCGCTGACAAAATCATATACACCGACTTCAATTTTGAATTCTAAAAGAGGATTGATGTTCCTAATTCCTCTAGGATAACTATTGTTGATTTCCCATCATTAAAATCACATATGGATGTTTTTATTCTTAATATCCAATAAGCTTGAAATCTTCTCCACTTGATTATTTCAGCCCAAAAGAAAGTGTTCCCTTTAGATACACAAGAATTCTTTGTTTCTACCCAAAGAATTCCCTTAGGTCATCGCATGAATCTAGAAACAACACCAATTGCAAAATAAATTTCTAGTCTATTTGTGCTTTGACATATATAGGATTTTCGAATGAGCCATCTATATTTAATCGTATCTACAAGCTCTAAAGTATCATTTAATGTTAGCTACAATTTTTTTACATAGGCATGTTGAGTGGTTTATAGCTGTCATTCCAAATCGATCATAATTTCATCACCATATTTCTATTGTGTGATGAAGATGTACTTTGATTTTTGAATCTATTCAATATCCAAAAAGTATTGCAAGTATCTCAAATCTGTGATTTCAAATCATGTCATCAATTATGCTTAAATTTTTGTAGTAAATCTTTCATTTTTTTTGTGAAGAATAGATCATCCACATATACACCCAGAAATACAATTGTTTTCTCAAATATTTTGACAAATAGAGTTGCATTTTCAAATTCAAAAAGCTAAAAGTTTGATGTGCTTAGTGATCTTTTCATACCATGATCTAGGACTTTGTTTCAACCCATACAATGATTTCTCCAACTTGCACACTTTGTGCACTTTGTTGTCTATTGTAAAACCTTATGGTTGAGTCATGTACACTATTTATTTGATATTATCATTTATAAATATTTTTGACATACATTTGATGAACTTTTCATCCATTTTGTGCTTTGCGAAAAATTATAATGATTGAATAATATTTCATTTCACTATTGCTGCAATGGTATCATTATAGTTCATCCCTTTATTGGAGGTTTCTATGCTTCATTTATCCTAGAATTACTTGTGTTAAGAGAAACCATTCTTATGCATGTCAATCAAGTTTACGTTTGAAATTCTCACCCAAAGTGTAGTATGAGAGTTGCAAAAACTTAATTTTGTAGAGTGGCACATAATACATGATCGGTCGGGTGATTTAACTAAAGAGACTCACAACCGTAATAGAGAAAAAACTAAAAGTGTCATTATCAAAACACAATTCTACATCAAAACCCTCGATATCATTATATCTTTATAGAAATGAATTTTTATTATTATTTTTACATAACACTATATGTCATCCATTTACACTAGTTCACCAACAACCAACATGATTGCATCACACAATTCACATACAATCCTTTCTTCCTTCCTTTGACTCTTTATTTCTCAATTATTCTTTCATGTCTCTTCTTCTCAAGGAGTCTTTTCCTAGTCTCACGGTATCCCCTTTTGTCTACCTTAAATTTTTCTCCTTCACCTCTAGTTATCGGTTTTACATGTGTCAAAATATTACCTTTAAATTCTTTTGGATCCCAAATTTTCTTTCCTGGTTTGTAGACACCAAAAATTCTACTAATGCTTCAATGTTTGCACAATGGTAGAAAATTGAATATCATATAGAGAATATTCCTTCCTCTCCTCATTCATCTTCTTGCTCTAATGATATTGGTCTTCCTTCCTAACTCAATACCACACCAAGACCCACATGTGAAGCATCATACTCCGCCAAATATCTTAGTAAAATATGATAATGTTAAAGCATGGGCCTCTATCACCTTCTTCTTAATAAATTGGAAATTTTTGTTGTTTCAATTTTCCAAGAAATTCATCCCCTTGTGCCACCTATTATTCGTGCCACAATACTAATGAAAATATAAATGAATGTTTTTTTAAAATTTTGTTAAAACATGGAAATTGTTTATCTCTAGCGTATTTCATCGTGGAGTGGAACACTCAAAAATTCCTTAATACTTTCTTCATCCATTCTCACACCATCTTCTGAAATGAAAAATCCTAAAAAATCCCAATCTTTTCCACAATAACTTGCAGTTCTTCAAATTTTCATAGAGAAATTTCTTTATCAATAATTCTAGTACCATTCTCAAAATTTATAAGTTCTCTTCTTTACACATACTAAATATCAAAATACATTACTAAAAAAACTTATAAGCAATTTCATGTTTAACATTTGGTCCTCGATCAAATCCAAGTAGGTGAAAATTTCTTGTTGTATTTTTAGAAGGAGAGGATCAACTGTCTAAATAGGAATTTCAAACCTTTGTGATGTGGCCCATGAACCATCATCAAAAGTGGGAGGAAATGGATTTCAGCACAAGTTTCCAACCTATTTCGAGTTACATCCATTGTTTAGTGTAGAATTTATCTACTCATGTTTTTACCACTCTTGGAAACATTAGATATAGGAGAGAATTTGCAGAGTACAGAGCATAAAATTTATAATGCACAACACTATTGACAATTTGTGAGATTGTTATTATACTAGTCAAATAAATGTGTCAATATATTCCTCTTTAACATGTGGTGAAGGCATGACAGTTGGCACACAAGGGAAGTGGTTCACCAAGAACTAGATTGTAAATATTTCCACATTTGGTTTAAAATAAAGAAGTTACGAGGCCGATTTCTTCTCAAGGATGGATGAGTGGTCCATATGTTCCTTCAAAGAATATTTCTTCAAAAACTAGCAAATGTCTACTTTTTATTTTTGATATATTTTCATATTTTACATTTTGGGCCTTTTTGAGAATAATTGAGATCGAAAAATTCCAATCAATAAATGAATTGCACATGTCAAAGAAATTATATTGAGGAATTAAAAATATTTTTCTTGACAACTTTTTCAACGCATGTTTGAGTTTTGGGTTTTAATGAAAACTCTAGGAGGTATGACCCTAACAAGTGAACCTACTACAATAAAAACATAATTTATCAAAATCAAGTTATTTTTCCACTCATTTTTGTTCATTTCTACTTCTAAGGTGCATACATGTCATCCTTATATAATGCATTTTTTGTTTCTTTCAGAACTCTTCATTTACTATGTTTAGTAACTTTTGACCTTATGCACTGCTGTAAAGCTATAAAATATTTTCCTCAAGGTGTGAAGAAGGTACGGTTTGAGGCATGCACAATTCCTATAGATATTTCACTCTTGTATATGCTCTCAAATTTCAATAAGACACTATTAGTTTTGAAATTCATGTTCTTTTGATTTCAATTTAGTATATCTATAACACATTAATCCTCGTAATTAATGCGTTCTCCACCAAATTGCATATTTAATTTGGATAATCTCCTATCAAAGCATAACATGCATGTACCTATAGTAAATAAAAATAACTATTGGAAGGTGAATTAAATATGAAAGTATAAGCAATAATATATTAAAATATAAACAAATATATATCTTCACTAACACATATTGTTCCAATTTTCGATCTAATTTTATTATTTTACCTCTTTTGAATCTTATTCAACATTTCAACCAAATACACATTAAATGTCTATTATTGAGAGTTTTTTCCATCGATTTATAGGGTCACCCCAAATCTTTTATAGGCGCTAAACCTTCACCTAATTAACACTTGAATGTATAAAAAAGCTAGCATTTCCAACTTCATAGAATTTATAAACCAATCTTGCACCAATAAATTTTGCATTCACCACAACATTAACCAATAGTGTGAAATGTGGTTATAATGTTTTAGATCCCGAATAAAAGTTATGTGCAAGGATCTCACAATCCACTTATACACAAAAGTTATGTGAATATATTTAAATAATAATAATAATAATAATAACAAACCAATAAACATGTTGTGTGTAACCCCATTTGTATTATCTATATATCACATGGGATTAACAAAGTCACATCCCACAAGTTCATTATGTTTGTCGCAAGGACAACCTATAATATATTAAGTGGTTTATGAATGAATGGGGAAACATTTTGTCACGTAGCTGAGTTTATAGCTATACATACATATGTATACCCTAAAAATGATATATGTACTTATACGTAGTTGTAAGCCCAACCATGTAACAATGTTTGTCACCAAGCATTCATGGGATACTTGACGATTATAACTTATTATTGTTATGCTATGTTATATGAGATTACTTTACTTTGTTGTGTGCAATGATTTTGTAACATCGGTGTGTTATTTGGTTGTTGTACCTATTTATGAGATTTGCTTATCTTATTTATGGTTTTCTAATGAAAGTAAATTTGTACTTAGATGCAATAGAGTTATTCATCACAAATAAATGATTATGATGATTTAAAGGTACTATCCTTCTTTTTTACCACGACGGTCGTAGACCGTAAAGCATAATGATGGTCTTCATGGGGACATGTAAAGTCGGTGATCGTCGAGGTAAAAGTAAAGATTGACTTAACGATCTTTTATCAACAAGGTAAAATGCAATGCTTATATAACAAGGTAAACTAATAGTAGTTCTAGTAATCTTAGATTATTTACTTGACTTCTTTAATAAGCTTGACCATAACACATATAATGTTCTATTTGATGATTGATTGATTGATCACAATATGCATTGAATCAAAGCATGTTAGTTTTCATATTGTATTGGACGATCATAACTCTAAGTTAAGTAATTATTGATCATGTTGTTATTATTGTTCTTAGACCTTAAAAGCAAAATAAAAGGAATATAATTGTTGATGTCTTGAGAACATGGTATTTGAAATCTGATTATTTATGTTTATAAGATCAAACTCCATTAGCTTGGGATAATAACATGATTAAGTAGTGGAAGGTAATTATTAGGCTTATTATTAATGGATGGTATTAGGGTCTCTACCCATATACCAATGACTTCCTTTTATTTTGGTAAACAATATGGTCTTTGACCATATTTGAGGCTTTTCAATCATTTGATTAAGAGTTTGGTCTTTGACCAAAATCGAATTACATTGACTATTTGATTATTTAATTTGGTTGATCAACCATGCAAAGGGCTAAGGTTTAATTATTGTTTTTCATTATCTTGAACATCGTAAACTCCACTAACCTGATTTGGTGGAAAGAAGTTTATGGAGGTGGTAAGTAATTTTGCCACTACGTGAAACTTGGGTACATTTCTAGGTCCATAAACACATACATGCATTTATATGATTCCTAAGGGAGAAAACTAATAATTGACAATTGTCTTTAGCATCTTTGTTTTGTTTCTTTTCCTCTTTATGGTCTTTTACACCTTACATCCTAGTCGAGCTTTAAGTGCTTATCTTTTATGGCTTCAAACACCATTGCCCAGACAAAATGCTAGCACTTAGGCTCCTATTCCTGGGGGAGCCCTTGATCCTTCTCTACCTTACTCACTTATGTTGGGTATCTTTTATCTTTTGGACATATTATTTTATTATTGTTTGGCCTTCCAGTTTTCAATTATGAAATTCAACCAAGGGAATCATATAAATACAAAGCTATGTGACCAAAATAAAGGATCAAGCTCTAAACATCTATTATCATCACCTAAGGTTGCATCCAAAGGAATCTAAGAGCATCAAAGGCATCCATGTAACACTCATACAAGGGACAAGGGATTATATTTTTGCATACACACATAGGAGGGAAGTTCATTTTTTCATCCACACATCTATTTACATTGGTACATCTAGTTATCGCCCACTATCACGTGCACTTGCATAAGGGCTTCCTAGGGCACGATTCTATCACACACACATAAGAACTACATGGATTTTGAGATGTACTGCAATGATCACCATAAGTTCACTCAGTCGGGTGACCATTGGGGTCAGTTTGACTCCCAATATTGCATCTTTTTCATTTTTGGATTTTATTTGGTTTGAGGGTTTTGTAGGTCATCTTATATTGATAGGTTATAGGTGAATTATGCAATCATAGTGCGACACACAAGAAACCAACAACGACTATCGCTGACCACCTTATGACACCAGAAGAACTAGATTCTAATCCCATGTGCAGTCATAGGTGCCTAGCAGAGGTCTATAGCGCCTAGGCGCCCTCTCCCTAGTCTAGACGCACTACTCTAGGAATATCTGATAGCTCCATAATTTATTGAGCACAATTATGCGATTGTTTTCTTTTCCTATTTATTAGTTTCTCCACTCTACACAAATCCGATATGAGGTGTAAATTAGCTAAGTCCTTCTCTCTCTCCCTTGTACTTAGGGCTTCATATTTATACAACTTATTCCTTGTGTCAAATATTTACTTTATTGTTTAGTTATCATACACGACTCTGTAATTAGGGTTTTATAAAATTCTATTTTTGGTAAATCAGTTGCAAAACAATTCACTTTTCCATCACATCTCAGACTTCTATCACTCTTATACCAATTTTTTTGGTATACAAATTCACACACAAAACATTCAAAAATGGTTCTCTATTATTCAAAGTGTAATATTAAATCAATAAACAGGATATTATATATCCATAACCATATTTAAATTACTTCCTACAAAAAAGAAAGAAATACTAACAAATAACATATGTGTATATAAATTATTTGTTATAACAATATATATAGCTAAAAATTTACTAATTACTAATAATGAATGATATTTACAATGCGGTAAATATATTAACAATACAAATAATAGTGTAAATGTGAGTACTATAATATAATATCCGTAACATATAAAATAAGAGATATCAATGGTGTACAAGATAAGTGTTAGTCATATTAGTCTAAAAGGAAGCAAGTACATAATGTACATAATTGAGCGTAAATGAGAAATTCCAAAGGGACTATAATAGAGCAATAACACATACAAAATGTGGAGGCATTTCTCCCCAAGATAAGAATGTAAGGAAACATGAATGCTCATATAAGCATTTATTAATATGTGTGTCCTACATCTAGTAAATATACCTAGTGAATGCATGTTTGTAAATAAATAAATCATGTTATCTAACAACACAAAGTGACAAATAACATGTGTAATGTAAATTACCACCAATGCAAGTAAGATGTGCATGTACTGATATTGTATTTTTTACAAATATTTGAATGTTTTGGTATTATCATAATGCATAGTTATGTGAAAAATGGGTGGGTAGAAAGAAAGGTATCTAATGAGAACCTCCTACGGTTGTGGGGAATTTGTCAAAGGAGGTGGAGTTTTGGGCCTTAATTGTTCCAAAAATGTGACTCAAGTGTGTATGCCATAGAAACCTTGGGAGGAGACCAAGGTGTATTAGATCCATAAGAAGCCATGTGTGATTTAGATGATTTTTGAATAAGAGTATGAGGGGAAAACCATATAGAGATAAAATTTTGAACATGTATGAATTAAAAACTAGTGTATTAATGGGAGGATTATGAGGATATCCAAAATACACAAGAGACTCAATGCAATGAGGGTAGCTTATATCAACCTTAGAAATAGGGAGAGACATAAGGCCATTAATAGGTATAAGAGATGATATAGAAGCATTAGGACCAATTACAAAAAACTAATATGTGCACAAAGTAGCACGTGTAAGATTATCATGAGTCACACCATGCATAAAATTTAGGAACCACATAACATAGAGAAGTTCATCGATTGTAATGGAAGTAAGCTTAGAATAGACCATGGAAGCCTTTTATCAAGTAGTAGATAGATACTCAAGTATGTGTCAAGTAGTATGTGTGAAATCCATAATAGGTGTAACATTGTAGAGGGGAATATGGGTTTTCCCCAAGGATGTAATAATTGTAGAGTGAACATCAAAGAGATAACCATAGGAGAATAGAAATTTACTAGTGGAGTGCATGAAGATAAAGTAGTATGAGTCATTGAAGATGATGTGCTCAATCACAAAATTTGAAAGGAGTGGGATCAAATTTGATGGTGAAAATAATACCTTGGTAAGAAAATTTGATACAATTATGAAGAGTAGAAGGTATCACATACATAACATGAATTGAGGGACGTCCTAAGAGAAAATTATAAATGAGATCATTGGGCATAACATGACACAGGGAAGGGAGGGTGTGAGATCCTAAAGTGATGTGCAATGTGATTTGGCAAAGGGGCTGACATGGTACATTTTCAAAGTGATTAATACTAAGAGGAGAAGAGGATTAATCATCAATAGGAATGCCCAAATGATGTAAAAAGGAAATATTGCAAATGTTGAGGCCAGAACCATTATCAATGAGAACACATTTGATCAAATTATTATGGATAATGACTTACACATAAAGTGAGAGACCATTATCAATGATTTTTTTAGGAGGAAATACATTGAGGTGAAAGATATGGACTCATCTTTGAAGGAGAAAGGTATGGGAACCATATCCATGAAATATTTAGGATATGTGTCGGGATGAAGGTGGAGAAAAACAAGGTTGGTGAATATATCTTGGAAAACAAGATAACACTTGACATATTCATCAAGAGTGATAGACAAAGTAAGAGAAAATCCATGAAGATGAGAAAATGGAATCTCAAACTCGATGAGAATGAACATATGTTGAGAAACCCTAAATCAACTAGGGTTTAGAAATCAACAAGCCTATATTTATACAACTAGGATTTTATACAACTAACGATCGTGGAGAATAATATGATTACCCGGAGATGGGGAGATATAATAAACATTAAATCCGATTGGATGACATATGTGAAGTAAAGACTCATTGTGGGGGCATGATGCATGGGTTTTCCCTGTAATAATGGGGTGATTAACCGGTATGATGAGAGAAGGGTTGTGCAGGAGATTCTGATCTAGAAGGCTATAATGAGGGTCTTTAGGATTTTGAATGATGTTTTGTTTAGGGGTCTCATAGGTCTTGGTTTTGACATGACAAGAGGATCTCCAAAATTAGGTATGCTTCTTGGATGAAATGATAGATGGAAAGGTGGAGGACCATGAAAATGATAGGTCTCATCATAATAAGAACTTATAAAGACCTAAAATACACCCGACTTATTAGGTGGTTTCAAAACTTTAGATGAACTAGGTGTATTTTTCATGGTTGAAGATACCGAAGAGGGAGAAGTTTGGACAGTGTGGTCTAAGTGCTATAAAATTTAAGATTATTTGTTTTGCGGTTTGAGAATGAATACAACCCCCTGTCGAGTCAAGCAGAGGTGGTTTTGTTATGAATGTTTCAAGTGGTATCATGGTTATATTTACAAAATTAGGTGGTAGTGTTGGTGGAGTTGTGCCAAGGGTAGGAGTATGGGTTCGGTAATAGTATGTGGCAAAGATGTGGGAATGTTCTTAGTAGCAAGCGGTGGTTTGGAAATTTCAAGCTTGTTGGATTCTGGTGGATTCTATGGGTGTCAACTTGGTAGGTGTTAAAGACACATGAAGGCTTTGAACAATGATTTCATTAGGGGAAAACTCTGTAGTCATGGTTTTAGGCTCATTGGGTAGTGATGTCAATTCTTCAGTTTTATTTCGTTAAGTGATAAGGCAGACAAAGAGACTGGCTCAATTTTAGTTACTATATTAATGGTGTGAATTGTGTTCATTTTTGGTTTCTTGGAAGAAGAAGGGTGATTTGGAAAAGGTTGTTTAAATATGTCTAGACTTTGATTAGGAGGTGTGTTTGGATTATCTAAGTGAAGGTCACCTTTGTCAATCAAGTCTTGAAGCACATTGTGAAATGTGTGACACCTTTCAATGTCATGACCATTGACCCTATGGTATTTGTAATAATCATTATCTCGATACCAAATGGGTTTGGAAAATGATATATCAATGGGTCGAATGGGTGGAAGTGATATCACGTTAGAAGCAAGCAATTTATCAAAAATTGTGCCATAAGATTTTGCTATGGGTGTATAGTTACGTTGTCGATGGATGCCTTTAGTGGTAGGATTTTCTTTAGGAGAATATTTGACTATGACCGCGTGTTAGCAGATGATTTAGATTTATTTGAGTTGGGTACTGATTTGGATGGGAATTATACTTTTGGCTTCTTAGGATAAAGCTTTACCCATCCATATTCTAGGGCTCACAACTCTAATTTATGGGCCATGGTAAAGGCCTCATCAAAAGTTTGGAAGGTTTGAATTTGTAAAGTGGATGAGATATGTTTGGCAAAAACACAAAAAAATATCTCAATTATCTCTGGTTTGTGGTAGTGTGAAGGATAGTTGATTGGTAGTATCTCTCCAATGGGAGAAAAAATCAACAATGGATTCATCTTCAAATTGTCTAATGGCATACAGATCATTGATGGTAATTTTATGGGATATGTTTATGGAGAAGTGGTCTAAGAATAGTTGTGCAAGTTGTGTAAAAGAAAATAGTGAGTGTTGTGGAATGTTGTTATACCATTCTAAGGCAGGGCTGGCAAGGGACATGGGAAAGGTCTTCAACATGAGGTCCCGATAAAGATCTATCGAGTTGTTGGTGCTCAATTTGATCTCGCTTTGTTTATACTTGAAATTATTCAGTTCGTGGACTCTATTGTCTTTTCTATCTCCCTATGTTGATGCGTGAAAGATCTATCCTTCATTTGGTTTCCATGATCAGTCCTTTCCTTTGGTCAAGGATCACATTACGTCCAAAAAAATTTCCCTTCCTCTATCCATGTGAAAGAATTTGTAACTTGGGCGTAATTTCAGTTTTTTCCCTTCCTTCCATTTTTCCACAGTCACGTTTTGTTTTCCCTGTCAATTTTTGTCCCAATATCTATGGAAACATGATCCTTTCTGATTGGATGTGGCTCGGTGGATCACATTTGGGCCTTATATCATTTCTAAATTCTCTGTCCTTAAAGAAAGATTCATTTCTAGGCATAAATGGTGATTTCCTACATTTTACGGTTTGACGGGTGTGTTTTCCCTGTCAATTTATATCTCAACATCTATGGAAATGTGGCCCTTTCTGATTGGATGTGGCTTGGCAGGGCACTTTGAAACTCTAAGGCCCACTTCAACTCAAATCTTGTCCACGTGGAGGGTTGGTGCTCATCTAAAAAGTCACCTCTTGGTTTGGAGTTGTGCTAGGGAGACACATGGAGGTTTTTGCTACCATTACCTGGACTTAGACATGTGGCTAGTACATGTGACTTGGTTAGACCATGGACACGTGGAGGGTCGGCACTCATTTGAGGATCTTCCTTAGGGTCCTACCTTAGCAATTATGCTAAGGAGACACGTGGTGACCCCACACTTGTTTAGGGTCTCCACTTTTGGGCACCATTTAAAATTTACGTCGGGAGACACATGGAGGATTCTGCTAGCTCCTCTATATAATTAAACTTTTCAAGAAAATTTCTAAGGCCTGGGACATGTGGAGGGACCGCGCCTATTTTGGGACCTACCCCTAAATTTTATTTTTGAAAGAGCGCCATGGGGACACGTGGAAGCTTCCACTCACTCTTCCCTTGCTTGGACTTTTCAACGGCTAAGGAAAATTGTCTCGGACCCTAGACACATGGCACCTTCTATTGGTCCCTAAATATTTTCAACAATTCTTCCTGACTAAGACTCGTGGTGAGCCTACGCTTGTTTGGAGTCTCCACTTTTGGGAACCATATCAAAAGTTTGCCAAGGAGACATGTGGAGGCTTCCACTAGCTCCTTTTTTACTAAGACTTTTCAAAGGCCAAAAGGTAGGTTTCTTGGGCCCGGGCATGTGGAAGGGCCACACTTGTTTGGAAACTTTCCCTTGTACTTCTCCTTTGTAGTTGCACTAAGGAAACACATGGACAGCTCTAATCTAAAGTTGAGTAGGGGTAAAATCAACGGTTGTTGTGCATTACTTCTTATTTTCCACCATTTTTGTTATAAAGACTCCGAAGGTGTGAATACACATTATTTTTCTTGCAAATTGGACTCATTAGTCAAGGGTATGAGAAATGTGATTAGTTCATGATTTGTTGACCTTACGGCTGCATGGTGTAAATTTTTTAAACATCACTTTCCAAGACAACTCGGTAAGAAGAAAATGTTCCTTGAATATTCTTCTTTTTAGGGGAAAATTTGGGATGAGTGAGTGAGTGAAATGTATAAATGCAATGAGAATACTCTTGTAAATGGTCGGGGTTAATTTTTATGAGAAACTTTGAGAAATCCCATCTTTCTAAGAGACCATCTGAGAAACCCATGTTAATTTTTGTATTTTATATTTCAATCGTGTCAAGTTGGTTGCAAATGTAAAGACATTAACAAGCTCTAAGACTTTTCAAGAAACTTTCCCTACTTGATGAATCTAATCAACTTTGAATTAATCTGTGTCAATCTTGGGAAAATTTGTGTTTGCTTTATTTCAAAATGTCTGCAAGTAGTTTTTCTTGTTCCTATTGCAATCTTGTGTTAAAGTCCCTCTGAATCACATAGGATCTCATCCCTATGATATTTTAGTGGCATTTACAATTTCATTACGAGAAGAGCCTTCATCTTGTAATGAGATAAACAATTTAAAATCACTTTACTATCATTTGTTTGATAAATATTTTCTGTAAGCCTTTGAGTGTATCTTAGGTGTGAGGAACCAAGGGTCTCTTAATGTTTAATTGAGTCTTTAGCTCAAGCCTTCATGTTAAATTCTTGGAGATTGTGTGAAATCTGTGAAAATATGGGCCTCCATTGATGCACACCTTCTAGTTGAAGGAATATTTTAGCTATTCTCAAGCTTTATGTCATTTAGTCTTCCAAATGTTGTGAAGACTCGAGATTATTTGAGCTCGAGATTTATTTGTGTGGAAACAACACCGATTGGTGTCATTGTTGGGGACATGAAGTTGTGTGAAAAGTTTGAACACCATAAACAACGCATATAGACCCTAGTAAATGCTTCTTACAAATTTTAAAGTGCAAATACATTGTTGAAATGTCATCCTATGTCCATATTTGTAAGAATCAAGCAAAGTTACAAGTTTTGTGTGTAATATTTCTAGTTTCGTGGTTTTTGCACTAAGTTTACATCATCAATGTTAAATATGGGTAAAGGAAGGTCAGATCTGTGAAGCTTTGCATGAATTTAGTGTTGAAAGACATTTTACAGATAAATTTTTGTGCATTTGCACAACTAAGGTGAAAATCCTTAGTGGCAACTCCATATTGAATGAATTCTCCATCCGGAGAGGGTCCTTATTTTTATTTGTAAAATTTACATCTCATTATGTCCTTGTGTTCTCTAAAGCTAATAGGATCTTTCAAGAAAAATTTTTTTAGAGAACATTCATTCTAAGAATTGCATTCTTGTTCCCCATGCACTTCACACTCCTCATCATTCTGTTTCTCCTATAAAATCACCTCCCAAAACAATATGCCCCACCCCCTAGACCTCCATTTGTTGTGAACACTTTTGGTCCTATAGATTTCAGAGGTATGGCTAGATATCCAAATGCTATGCCCCAAGATGTTAGAAATAGATTTCCTAAATTTCAAGGAAATAATGCTATTACTGGTGATCAACACTTAAAGCTTTTTTGTCAATATGATGGAAGATTTGAGATTGAATTTGAGGATGTGTACATAGAGTTGTTTATTCATACTCTAGAGGAGGATTCATGGGACTGGTATAAATCTTTTCCAGATAACTCCATTGATTCATGGACAAAAATGAAGAATGCTTTTAGATTGCAGTATGGAGATAAAATAGACCCTAGGTTTCTTTTATCATAATTTGAAAATATAACGAAGAATCCTAATGATCTTGTTCATGAAGTTAATACAAGGTTAAATAAGACCCTTAATAGGCTACCTATGATCCTGAGGCCAAGTGATGTTTCTTTTTTAATAAAATACTTTTATGCTTTTGATAAGAAGGTTTCCTATTATTTGAGGGATAAGAACCCAACAACATTGAGGTAGGCCTTCACCATGGCTTTGCAAATTGAAAATAATATCAAGGCAATTGGTAAACCTCCTAAGAGAGAAGGCATCAAGCTGATCAATCTAGAGAAGCCTCATTCAAGTAAAGTTGTGGATCTAGAGGAGGTTGTAAAAACTTTGGCCGAAATGTTAAGGAAATATCCTACAAATTGGCCAAAGAAGAGAAGGGGATTGGATAAGGTTCCCAAGATCAGCATAAAGCATAGGGTAAATAAATATTTTCCAATCATCCTAGAGGTGATCATAGATTAGATGACAGGGGTAAAGGGCCTATGGGATCAGCAAATAGATAACCCCAACCCAGGGAAAACAAATTGGTGCCTAATCCTTTGACTACTAGAGTTGTTGTTGTTGAAGAAGCCAATGAAATTGAGTGGTGTGACAAATGTTTCTTGCCACATGCCCCATGTGATGAAGAAAAAGAAGTTGAGGAAGCTGATGATGACACTAATGATGATGTGTGCATGATGGGGTGCTCTACAAGCTCACAACAAGGAGCAACTTTGACTGAATTAATCAAAGTGCTGAATTAATTGCTATAGTTTTCTCGGGATTGCATCCACCAGGTATTACCCCTTCCTCCCTCTCATTATTTTGAAATAGATATGGTAAAATATTTTGAATATTTAAGGGCATTAATGATTAAAAATTATGATGGAGGAATCCCTTCTAAGGAGGATAAGCAATTTTTAATGAATGTTGTGGTTGCCAAAAGTAAAGGAATATAACACTAGGAGTAAAGTTGTCAAAGGGGTAGGGCCTCAAGCCAAACCAAAAACTCCAGTTCTCACCAATATCTCAAAAGAAACTCCTAAAAAAGATACATCTGGAAAAGGCCTTATTTCCCCAAACAGAAATGGTATCCCTTCCCATGCTCAGACTGTGAAAAATCATTTGTTGTTAGATGAGTTTGTCAGTCTTCCTCCAAATGCTTTCTTGCCCAAATACGTTCCTTATGAAATTGCCTAAGTCTTGAGTCGATCAAGATTTCTATTCCAATTGTTGAGCTACTTAGGATTCTTATGCACAAGAAAAGTGCATTTGAGTATTTGGGATTGAAAGAAGAAAAGGTTACCCTAGGTAGAAATGTAAACAATGTTGAGACTCCTATCGTTGCAGAGTTGGAAAAACCCCAAGTCTTTGGAAGAACTGGGTGAACCACCAAGTATATTTGGGAACATCCTTGGTTGAGTCCCAGCTGAATGTAGATCCATTTTTCACTACTTTGATTATTAGGGACAGGTTATTACACAACTATATGTTTGATTCTGGAGCATCATGCAATGTTATGCCTCTTGAGGTCATGAATGAATTAGATATCAAAGTGACAAAAATTATGGGAAGTACACTTTGCAATGGATTCCAGAGAGGTGTCAGTGGTTGGATGTGTTAAGGGTATGATATTGTAACTTGTAGCTTACCCATGAAAGAACTTAAAACTAGATGTTGTTATTATTGATTGCCCTACAAAATGGGGAATGTTATTATCAAGAAAATGGGTTGCTAGTGTGGGTGGTAGTGTGCGAAATGATATGTATTTTTCCACTATACCTATTGAGGGAAGCCTTGTAAATTTGTATGGTGAAAAGAAGATGCTACATCCCATTGAGGATCCCAATAATGCTTCCTATGAAGTGTTATACACTGACACCGATGTAGATAACTTTGTTGGATTTTATAATGGTAAAGATCACAAAATTGATCAATGCAAGTCTCTGAATCAAGTAGGCTCTCCTTAGACTTTGTTGTTTGATGCACTTGCTCTAAATTTAGAAATGGTGCTGGTATTGTTCTGATATCTCCATGTCATGAAGAGTTTTTTTCTCTTTTAAACTCAACTTTGAGTGCACTAACAATATTGCTGAATATGAAGCACTGTTATTGGGTTTAAGAATTGCTTGGAAATATGGTATTAGAGACATCATTGTTAAAGGAGATTCAGAGCTAATTGTCAAGCAGGTTAGAAAACTGTATGCAACAAAAAATCAGAGAATGAAGCAGTATAAGCATGTAGTCTAGGATTTCATTGAGATGTTTGACTCCTTTAACATAATACATCACGATAGGAAGTACAATACTCTAGCAGAAAAATTGGCCATATTGGGGTCCAAATTTGAAAATTATACTATATCCCCTATTGTGAGTATAATATTGAGGTATTGACTAGGCCATCTATTCCTGACAATGTTAAACATTGACAAGTGTTCAAAGATGATGCCTAGGTGCAAAGGTTTTTGTAGAACCAAGGAGAATTTTCTGATCAACGTATAGATTGGGAGCCAATGGTTTGTGCGGATGATGGAAAGGAGACTTTATTTGGCAAAGAAATCATTCAATTGAAGACTAATACTATTCCCAGAGGCTTGGTAGCACTTGAATCAAACTTTGATAATGATGACTGCATTGTCAATAGACGATGTCAACCTTGAAGGATTTTGAAGAGAATGACTTGGGCATGAAGGATAAACCACGTAAGATCTGGTTAGGTAGCAATCTGAGCAAGGAAGAAAAGTATTTGTATGTCCAATTATTGAATAAATACCAGGACTTCTTAGCATGGTATTATTCTGAACTAAAAGCATATAGAAAATATCTTTTCGAGCACAAAATTCCCTTAGAAGCTTTTGCTAATCCATTTAGGCAGAAATAGAGGCCGATCAATCCACTCTTTTCCCTGAAGATGCAAGAATAATTAAAAAAATTGAGGGATGGAGGAATCATATAGCCCACAAGGTACTCATCATGGGTTGTAAACTTAGTACCTATCAGAAAGAAGAATGGATATATAAGGCTATGTGTGGACTTTAGAAACTTGAATAGAGCATCAATGAAGGATAACTACCCTCTACCAAATATGGACAATATGTTACAATTGGTTACTGGTTCGAATTGTTATCCACCTTGGATGATTTTTCTAGATATAACCAGGTAGTTGTGAAGGAATCAAAACAAATCAAGACTACCTTTACCACTCCTTGGGGAACATATGTATATGTCATAATGCCTTTTGGTCTAATGAATGTTGGAGCCACTTTCCAAAGATCAATGGATGTATATTTCTCTAGCTATATTAATTATTTCATTACGTATATCAATATAATGTGACTATTTTCTCCGAAAAAGGAGTGACCACCTATAACACTTAGAAACAATGTTGTTAAGATGCAGGGAGTATGGTATTTCACTAAATCCCAAGAAGTGCCATTTTGGAGTTTAGAAGGCAAAGCTTCTTGGACACATTATGTCAAAGGAAGGGGTCATGATTGATCCTGAGAGTGTAAAAGCTATCAATAAAGTCCCTATTCCAATAACTAAGAAGGGAATTCAATCCTTTTTGGGGAATATTAATTATATTAGGAGATTTATCTCCAACTTTGCTGAACTAACTATCCCAATCACTAGCATGTTGAAGAAGGACCAAAGTATCAAATGGGAAGAAGAAGTTATTCAATCTTTTGTTAGGATCAAAGAAGCATTAAAAAATTCCCTTGTTTTAGCAGCTCCAGATTATAAGAAGGATTTCCAAATGTTTTCCTTTACTTAAGAAAGTACTATTGCATTTGTGTTGTTGCAGAAGAATGATGCGGGAAATGAAAGACCAATTGCCTTTTTCAAGAAGGAATTACAAGGAGCTGAGCTAAATTATACTATCATGAAGAAGCATGCATTTTATTTGGTAAAGGAAACAAAGGTCTTCAGGAAATATATTTTGAGTTCCAAAGTCATTGCTTATGTGCCCCACACCATGGTGAAATATATCCTATCAGAAATGGAGGTTTCAAGAAAAAGATGTCATTGGGTAAAAAAATCATAAGAGTATGATATGGATATCCAAAGAAAAAAATTGGTCAGAGGTTTGGGCCTGGAAAAACTAATGGCAGAGAGCAATTTGCAAACAATTGAGGTAAATGAAGTTGAAGAAGAAAGGCTAAATGTTCTTGAAAATTTGATAAATTCTTAATGGTACAAGGACATCATTTTTTATCTCAAATATCTACAATGCCCTGAAAATTTGAGTAAGAATCATAAAAGAGCACTTAATTTAGCTTCCCAAATATATGTCACTACTAATTTTGGGTTAGCTTGGAAGAATCCCGAGGGAACTCTCTTAAGATGCATTATCAAGATGAAGCCCTAAAATAATTATTGATATCCATGGAGGAGTTTTTCAGGGGAATTTTGTTGGAAGAGTCACAACTCATAAAATCTTAAGGGCTGGTTATTGGTGGCCAACTCTTATCAAAGATATAACTCTGTTGGTAAGAAAATGTGAAATTTTCCAACGCTTTTCTAAAAGACTCGAAAGCTTTAGGCTCCTTCCTTTGCGCAGTTGTATTCATTGAAGACCCATTTAGGCAATGGGGAATGGATTCAATTGGGGATTTTTTTACCCTTAAAGCGTAGGCCATAAGTAGATACACAGATTACTTCACCAAGTGGGTGGAGGAAATCCCCACCAAGAAGGAAAATCACAAAATTTTCATGGATTTTGTCCTGAATTATATCATTTAGTGATTTGGGGTACCTGCAAAATAGTTCTTACCGATAATGTCATGAGCTTTCAAGATAAACCTTTGGTGGCTATGTATTATGAATATGGAATCAATTTGACATATGCTTCTAATTATAATCCCCAAGGAAATGGTCAAGCAGTCTAATGATAAAAATTTGTTGAAGATAATCAAAAGAACTTTGGAGTTGAACAAAAGGAAGTGGGGTGAGCAGTTGAAGTTTGCTATTTGGGCTGATCAAATCACTATTAAACGAGCTACCATTTGATTTGGTGTATGGAACTCAAGCCTTGTTGCCCCGCATATGCAATTATCTTCATTTCAATTTCTTCAACAACTGGAAGATCAAGAGGTTAGTCCCTATGATGCTCGCATCAATCGATTTTTGAGTTAGATGAAGAAAGAAGGGCATCCCATTAGAGGCATGTAAAATTTAGAGAGAAATTGAAGAAGTTGTTTGATAAGAAGGTGACTCCAAGAGATTTCAGTGTGGGAGATCTTGTGCTATTATGGGATAGCAGGCACAAGGATAAGGGAAAACATGGAAAGTTTGATGCATTGTGGATGGGCCCTTATTCAATTAACATTTGAATTGGTGAACATACCTTCTTCTTAAAAGACTTAGATGGGGAATTTCTTGAGTTTCCTATTAATGGCAGGCATTTGAAACATTTCCTTGATTGATTTCTCATAATCAAGGTATACACCATTGTATAATGTATAGTCTTTTGGTTTCTTTCTACTTTCATGTTTTTCTTTTTGTTTCATCTTGGTCCTTGGTGGCCATTTTGTTGGTTTCTCAATTTCTCCTTAGGGGATTTTTTTATTATTGTTCTCGCTCTCGCAATCTTGTTCTTTGACTCTGTTTCCCAATGGTTTATTTTTGGAACTTGGTCTGTTATTTATTCTTCTAGCACTCATAGGGAGTGCCCATCCCTGATTCAAACCTGATGTTGGTGTTCAATTTGATCTCACCCCATTTTTCCTTGAAATTCTTTATTTTTCGACTCTATCATCTTTTATATCTCTCTGTTGATGCATGAAAGATCTATCCTTCATTTGGTTGCCATGATCAGTCCTTTCCTTTGGTCGAGGATCACATTAAGTTTGGAATTTTTTTCCGTTCCTCTGTCCATGTGAAATAATTTGTAACTTGGGCATAATTTCAGGTTTTTTCCTTCCTTCCATTTTCCACAGTCACATTTTGTTTTCCCTGTCAATTTTTGTCCCAATATCTATGGAAATGTGGTCCTTTCTAATTGGATGTGGCTTGGTGGATCACATTTGGGCCTTATATCATTTCCAAATTCTCTTTCCTTAAAGAAATATTCATTTCTAGGTGTAAATGGTGATTTCCTACATTTTATGGTTTGACGATTGTGTTTTCCCCGTCAATTTAAATCTCAGCATTTGTGGAAACATGGCCCCTTTTTATTGGATGTGGCTCAGTAGGGCACTTAGAAATTCTAAGGCCCACTTTAACTCAAAGCTTGTCCATGTGGAGGGTCGGCGCTCATCTGAAAAGTCACCTCTTGGTTTGACCTTTGGAGTTGTGCCAGGGAGACACATGGAGGTTTTCACTGCCATTTCCCAAACCTAGACATTGTTTTGTGCGACTAGTGTGGCTTGGTCAGACCATGGACATGTGGAGGGCCGATTCTCATTCGAGGATCCACCTTAGGGTCCTACCTTAGTATTTGCACCAAGGAGACATGTGGTGAGCCTGCGCTTGTTCAGGGTCTCTGCTTTTGGGCACCATTTCAAATTTACATAGGGGAGACATGTGGAGGCTTTCGTTAGATCCTCTCTGTACTTAAAGTTTTCAAGAAACTTTCTAAGCCATGGGACATGTGGAGGGACTGCACCTGTTTGGGGACCTGTCCCTAAATTTTATTTTTGAAGGAGCGCCATGGGGACATGTGGAAGCTTCCACTCACTCTTCCTTCTTTGGGACTTTTTAATAGCCAAGGAAAACTGTCTCTGCACCATAGACACATGACACCTTCAACTGGTCCTTAAAAATTTTCAACAAATCTGCTTTGGATCGAGAGAAGTGGTGAGCCCACACTTGTTTGGGGTCTCTAATTTTGGGCACCATATCAAAATTGTGCCAGTGAGACATGTGGAGGCTTCCGCTGGCTCCTTTTTTATTGAGACTTTTCAAAGGCCAAAAGGTAGGTTTCTTGGGCCCAGGGCATGTGGAAGGGTAGCACTTGTTTGGAAACTTTCCCCTGTACTTCTCCTTTGAAGTCACAAGCGCTAAGGAAATATGTGGACGACTCTAATATAAAGTTGAGTAGGGGAAAAATTGATGGTTGTTGTGCATTGCTTCTAATTTTTCGCCTTTTTTGTTCCAAGACTCCAAAAGGTGCGAATACATATTGTTTTTCTTGCAAATCAGACTCACAACGCAGGTATGCAGAATAATCCGTGCACAGACACTCATTTTTCAGAGGCATGAATGTAAGCATCCATGTGGGGGCATTCATTTCTCAAGGTGTTGCCTCGAGGGTGAAAAGGATTGCCTGTCAGATCTAGCCATACAGAGCCACCAGAAAATGATTAAAATGATGATTGTTTACATGACAGAATAAGAATGATTAGAAGTAGTATCAAAACATTGTGGCATGACATCCCATTCATTAGTTGAGGGTCTGAGAAATATGATCAGTTCATGATTTGTCCACCTGTAGCTGCGGGTGTAAATTTGTTAAACGTCACTTTTCGAGACAACTTGGTAAGAAGCAAAGGTTCCTCGAATATTCTTATTTTTTTGGGGGGAGATTTGGGATGAGTGAGTGAGTGAAATGTATAAATGAAACGAGAATACTCTTGTAAAGGATTGGGGGTAAATTTTTATGAGAAACTCTAAGAAACCCCATCTTCCTGAGAGATCATCAAAGAAACTTGTTAATTTTCTCGCATTTTAGATTTCAATCATGTCAAGTTGGTTACAAATGTACAACCATTGACAAGCTTTGAGACTGTTAAATAAACTTTCCCCGCCGATGAATCTAATCAACTTCAAATTAATCTATGTCAATCTTGGGAAATTTTTTGTTTTATTTATTTCGAATGTCTCATAAGTAGTTTTTCATGTCCACATATGATCTCATCCCCGTGATAATTTAGTGGCATTTGCAATTTCATTACAAGAAGAACCTTCATCTTGTAATGAGATAAACAATTTAAAATCACTTTACTATCATTTATTGATAAAGATTTTATGTAATCCTTTGAGTGTATCTTAGGCATGAGGAACTAGGGCTAACTTAACGTTTAATTGAGTCTTTAGCTCAAGCCTTCGTGTTAAATTCTTGGATATTGTGTGAAACCGTGCAAAACTGGGCCTCCATTGATGCACACCTTCTGGTTGAAGGAATATTTTAGCTATTCTGAAGCATTCTATCATTTATTTTTCCAAATGTTGTGAAGGTTCTCAAAGATCTAGCATAATCAATTTTTGTAACGCCCACTAAAAACAACCGCTCGAGACCAAAGAACAACCTATGTTTAGTTAGAAAAATTATGGAATAATTATTTTTTTTAGAGTGTCTATAACCAAGCTACAATACAACAATTGTCACATCCAAGATTCACAGTCAAATATATTTAACAATTAAATTTTTCTCATTACTACAAATATTATTTTGACAAGGTCTAAACATAGGGTTAGAACAATAATTTAAAATTAAAAGGGTAATTTCTCACTAACCCACTCTCTAACTAACTTAAAATATTCAACCTAAATTTTCTCAATTTTATCACACTTAAAAACTTCTGGAAACATTCCCATTGGATAGGAAATTTATTCCCCTCTCCAGTGATATAAATAAGTCTTCCTAACTCCCTATATTTCTCGAGTTATGGGCCGACGGGCCTTGGGAGGAAAATTTTCCCAAATACGGGCTTGCAGCCCAAGGAAGAAATTTTTCGGAAGATTTTAGGCCAATGGGCCTGGGGAGAAAACATAGCACTTCCCCCCTTTGAGAAAAAAATGCCAATGACGCCCGCATGCCCGCGAGTCCATGATGGAACCTCGTGCCTGAAGAAGGAAAGTTTGCTCGAGTTCACTAAGGGACACGTGTCAAAATTTTAACTAGGGCGTGAAGGAGGGTCACTGGAGACCAAGAGGAATTTTTAACTTTTATCTTAACACGGAAAAAAGTATCAAGTTTACCCACTCCTCTTCCAATGCTTAGAGATGCCAAGTGTCGGCCAACCATTGGTCATGCGTGTAATGCGGGGCGGTGGAGAACTTAGGAAAAATTTGACTTTTGAAGCGAAAGACTTAAGGGTTAAAAGCACTTTGCTCTTCCGCCAATGCCTAAGGAAGCCACATCACATTCGCTCATTAGCTGTAGGGTGGAGGGCCTACAGGGAGAATTAGGAAATTTTGGTAATTTTTTTAAAAAAATTAAGTTTTAAGAATGCGGGCCCACACGCCCACAGAATTGCTTTTCCAAGACAAAGGATAGGGATGTGGGGTCGTGGCGAGAGAAACATAGAAACATTTCCCAAAAATTTTAAAAGGTTAAGTTAAGGGTCATGCGGAGGGGCCGTGGGGAAAATTTTCCTTTTTTGAACTTAGATTATTTTTGACAAAAAAAGATGGTTTTGGGCTAGCAGAGCGGCGGGAAACTTCATGACTTTTACGTTTTTAAGGAAAAAAGCACAAAAGGAATATTTTCACCCATGGGTCTACCAGGGAATATTTTAATAATTAAATTTGACAGTTAGAATATTTTTGAAGCCAAATGAAGTAAAAACTTTAGAAGGCCATAACTTTTGATTGGGAACTCATTTTTTGGCAAACAAGGACTTTCTGGAAAGCTCTCAACATCCTCTTTTCACATAAACCTTAAGAATTTAATTTTGATAAATTTTTAAGGGTCAATTTTGAGAAAACGTTTTTCTGTCACTTAAAAGTGAACTGGTCATTTTAACTTATGAATTTTGTTCAAATTTGTCATTCTTTCTCCTTCAACATGTCAAACAAACATGGAGATCTGAATTTGGAAGAATTTGGGGTAGAAAAAAAAGGTAAATTTGTTTGATTGATTTGCATTTCAAAAATTACCAATGTTTACACAACAAAATACCTGCAATTTTGCCTTTACTCGATTTGAAAGGTTCTTTAAAAATTTCTTCAGTGTTTTAGTTTAGTTTGGGAATCATTTTGATATCATTAAGTCCAATTGAATATTTCATTTGTCTCTTATATATTTTCCAGGTTGTTTTGGACATTTCATAAGAAGTAATTTGTAAAGTATACGTGAAATACAAAAATGAAGTTTGTACATTTCAAGAACAGAGATTAAACTATCTCTTTTGTCATGTAATAAAAACATTGAATTTATTCCATGTTAGTTTTAAATAGTTTTCTTTCCTTCAATCAAATGATAGAGACAAGAATGCAACTTCTATTTTTTAAAACTAAACATTTCAAATGAGATAGAGTAGTGCAATATTTCTTCATACATGCTTCCTTTTCACTTTTACAAACAAAGATTTCCTACTGTATATCAAACACATATTTCCAATGGAAATAATATCATATGAACAAGGCAAAACACTTCTATTAATTCAAAGGAATCTCTTACAACTTCTTTCCCATTTATTTTCAAAATACAACATACCAAATGCATATCTTTCTTTTTTGTTCACAGAACTGAATACAAGATATATTCTTCCATAATCAATTACAACTTTCATAGCTAAAATAGAGTAGTCTTTCCAACACAATAATATACAAGATCATCCACTTCAAGGTGGGAAAGGTTACAAAAGAAGTTTCACAAGGACTCGTTAGAACTTTTTCTTCTTCCTCAACTACAATATACAAAATACAATTTCTTCCACATTTATTCAAAATCAAAAACAGAGAATATATCTCTTTCACATTTCAAATTGCAACTTTCATAGCCAATACAAAACATCTTTCCATCACAAATAATGTACAAGGTCATCCACTTCAAAGTGGGAAAGTGATACAATAAGAATAATCTTAACAAGGACTCACAAACTTCTCTTTTTCCTCTACTCCGCAATGAAGAACATGAATATCCTCCATTTTCTTTATTTCAATTTGATCACAACAGAACAGGGGGAAAGGAAATGCTCTCCACCCAACCAAGACATCCAATGACAAGGGGAAGCCACCCTCTTCATTGGCCCCCGATCCCCAACCAAAATGCAATAGAAGATGTGTTTCAACTCATGGTAACAATAGGCTTCCACAAACACACATGAAAATTTCACATTTAAAACACATTCCAAAGCAAAACTATAGTTTACAACCATAGACTAAAGACAACTAACAACAGTCAGCTTCATCATGCAAGCCAAAGGAGCAAGAAACTATAGGGGATGTTGTTTATGCCTCCCAAAGGGGAAATGAATATCACAACCTAAGAGCAAACAACCAAAATATGTATCATTTCAAATCCATGACATGTCGTTATGCCTCCCAAGTACCCCTTATTCCTCACATTTCCTTATGTCTCCCCAACATCTTATGGAAGCACATAATGAGTAAATAAATGAAAGCTATTTTTTTGTAAGGTGGAACACAAATACAATATCCTCAACACTTATACCTCCCAAAAACACTTATTCCACCTCGAAACTACCCCATAGTCTTCTCCCACACCATCCCTAGATATTTTACTGAACCAACCAACAATAAAACAACACATTCAAACATTCAACCATTCCTAAGTGCATAAAAAAAGATAAGAGATCATTTCAAGAGCCAATCTCTTACCTCTCCATAATGGAGTTTGTTTCAAGTTTCAAATAATAATCTATCCAATGCAAAACAACCCAAGATCAACAAAACACAAGCATGTAAAAATTTTGCAAACTTTCTCCAACTTACAAGAACTCTAACACCAAAATAAGTCACCAAAATTTGAAGTGATAAAAGAGAAGCAACCCCAAAACAAGCTAAGGAGTTCAAATTTATAGAAGAGGGAAAAGAAGAGGAAGAGGTGGATCCATGTAGGATTCCACTACACACATCATCAAATCCAACACCAAGTCAACTACATTCTCCAATGCACAATAAATAAGTAGATGGAAAAATGACATTTTTACTTACAAACTCAAATCAAGCCCACACCCCATAAGGAATGAAATTGATAGCATGTAAGAAAGTGCAATTAAGACATTAAACTTGAATTACAAAAATTCTTAAATAAATCTATATTTAAAATCTTTAACCATAGGTAAGATTGGTACGTAAATTTAAGAGGTATGGGACAAGTTTAACTTGTCCCACAAGCCTCCAAAATCATCCTCCAAGGACAAATTTGAATTTCAAAGGAAGATGGAGTGTTCCACACTCAAATTTACTTACAAAACTCTTACACATGTCTTACACATCACTTACAACACTTAATCCAAGAGCCATCAACTCTAATAAATGCAATCTTATGACCTATTTTAATTAATTGATTCAACAATATGATTACTCACAATATTTACACCCAATTTAAATAGAGAAAAGGGGAGCACATTACTTAGAAAACACATACCAACTTCAAAAAGTTATCCCCCATGGGAATCTCTAACAACAATCAAACACACATACACATGAACAATACAAGTTTCCATGATGACCTTTTGAATTCATCTAGAATTCTAATATGGTTGGTCTCACATACCCCAATGTTTGTTGTGATATTTTAACTCGCAAAACACAATACCTCCTTCGGCCTTATGGCCACATCAGAACATCCAAAATACATATAAATATAATTCCAAAATCATCTATATATATGAATGAAAACAACATCAAGGCAACCAACAATATTATTTACAATTTTATGAATAACTATACAATCATCAAATTAATTCCATTTTCTAGGTTTAATCAATATATCCAAATATGACATGTCTAAAAACCATCCATAAATATAACCATGTCGACAATATATCATCCTCAATATATAAAATGTCTCTAGTAATCATCATGCATCATATATGAATCAGAGTCAACAATAATCCATAATCCGACATCTAACACCATACTAACTAAAAACCATAATAATGTCCATAATGTAGTCAGCAATATCATTATCAATATCAAAAATGTTGAAGGAAGTGGGCACTACATCCCCTTCCCTTAGACTTGACTTCCTCCTAGAAGTCACTTGAAAGAGAGATGGGAACAAATGCAACGAGAAAAAGGATCACTCTCATTATGGGATTTCTTGGTTCAAACAAGTGTGGGTTCATAGAACCCAAGTTTGGTTCAATGCAATTTAGGAAGAAGAAGGAGATTGTAAGGGATGAGTTCTAAACTTTCTACAGCAAGGCTACAAACATTTAAATCTAGAGATTAACTTTATGATTTCCACAAAGATACAACACATAATAATATAACATGAAGAGTTTAAAAGATTCTTAAGAGTAACCACCAAGTAGAGGAATAATAAGGATAATTCTATGAGTTTTGAGAAATAACACATAGTTTCCCAAAGAATACAACATACTACACAAGAATGAAATTAAGGTTTCCACTAAGGTTAAATTATGTTTTCATAGTTCATTGTTTAGACAAGGATAGTAGAATCAACCATAGCAAAAATTTTAGTACGAGAGACATGTTTACTCAAGGTCCCACAATTTGAATTCACACAAGATGAGGTTAATCAACAAGGAAGGACACCTAATTGAGAAAACATTTACAATCAAGGAAACTATTTATGGAAAGAACTTATATAAGTCGATTGTGGTACAACAAATTTTAATGGTAATGCTATGAAAATTCATGACAACAAGGCTTCATATAGTTTGATTTTTAAACTTTTGTTTTAAGAATCGAACACACCACACCAACCAAATCTAGAGACGTCAACCATTTAGCAAAATAAAAATAAATATATCTCCCCTAGCAACTAACATATCAATATAAGAAGTACTATTCACAATAACACAGTGGGATTCATTTATCTTAATTCCTGCTCAAGCTCGGAATGACCGAATAGAGAGCACATGCATAAATCGTAACACAAGGAGCACTCAAGGTAGCTAGGGAGAAGAAAAAGTAACAAGGAGGTCCAACTATGGTCCAAAGGTGCATTGTATAAAAGTGAGAAACAACTTATGAAAATAACTTATACTTTCCTTTCCTAAGGGCACAGGGGAAAACATAAACAAGGTGCCATAAATAATTTGATGAGAGAAGAGGACTTCCAAAATCGCTTTCATATCCTTAACATATGTTGCCTTAAAATTATGATTTTCTTATGTCACCAAGGACTAACTTAGCACACATGAAGGCTTCTTTTCTTAAAACAATAGATAGAACCCAATTCGTAAGGTCATAACTCACACTCAACTAGCTATGAGGTAATAAAGGTACATCAACCCAACTCTCGCAAGGGAAAATCACATACACCTAAGAACAAGGGAGTATTTCCCAATTAGAATGCATCATTATTAGTAAGGTGTATCAAAATTCTGGGTAGGTAGTAAAAATATAGGTTCAACCATACATTTCACTCAAAATAAAAATCTTACTTACTTTATAACTCAACTAATTAAGTTAAAATTTGTAGTTTCATTTTCTAAGCACATTCCTTTATGAGTTTTCTTAATTAAACTTCCTGCTATTATGACATCACAAGTTTGTGTTATAAGGACCACTAAGGGGGCATGATATCTCACCATTCTGTAAAGGTAGAAAAGAGAAAACGTATTTATTTTACTCCTAGGGGAGGTAGATGGACATAGTTTTCCTTTTTCTTCTTCTACATGGTTTTTTTTTCATCCCTTAATCTACCAAGGTTAAAGCAAGGACCACTTTCTCTTTCTATGTTCCATTTTATTTGTTAAGCTTCAACGCCAAATCTCCTCAATTATAGTTTTATAATGTTTGGGTGAGTCATCTTATCACTTATTTTTTTTTAAAGAGAAGGAATATTAAAACATATCACATTATTACTTTTATGGAAAACAACATATCACATTTTTAATTCTATAGGAATAAGAGGCATTCAACATAGAAAACACATTATTAATTTTGTAAGGACTAGAAACAAATAACCAACATGGATCACAAAAATATTTCGGGATTTTTCCACTAATTACAAGTATCTTAAAATGATCCTAGTGGGTTTTTACAAGTTCTCAAAAGAAGTTACAAGGAAGGCCCATTAAGGAAGCATAATTACTTTTATGAACCTACTAAGGTTTAACAATTTTTGTTGTTTTGGCTAAACCTTTTACTCACATGATAAGACAAGGAAAGTTTTCAAATCTACACCCATATTACCACAGGATACAACCAACCAAGAAATCAAAATGACAAGGAAATATTTGAACTATAAGAACACCACATACTCAATAAAAGCATCAAATGTAAGCGCCAATCAACTATCTAATCAACATGGATTTACGACCAAGAGTTACGGTTTGGAAAGAAGAATCACATTATAAAATACCACCGAGATTAAATCATCAACATCTAATTACAATAACATCGCTAGGCAGCATGGTCCAAAAGACTCAAAGCATCCATAAGTGTCTCCACATAATTCAAAATTAATAGGTCATAGAGTGTTATTCATAGTAACTTAAAAAGTTAAGGAGAGGGTATACTTATTTATAGGTCAAGAGGGAAACAAACACACTTAATTTACACACAATAATTGAATGGAATTAATTATAACTATAATTACCAAGATGCATAAAACCCTCAAGTCACTACTTTATATAATGAAATAAGGAAATCCCAATGAAAGGAGCATGTCATCGAAGAAAAGCCACTACAAGACAAAAATTTTCTACTAACATCCACAACCAGCCAAAAGTAATCCGGTCCTAACATAATTCATCAACCCACAATTAAACACCTCTACTCCAACGAGGTTAAAGATCTTACAAGATTGTAAGTGAATCACCACCACTCACTAACATAATTCAAACTAGAACTCACAACACAATGAAATCTCTATCTAGCAAATTCAAGCAACGAAAATGTGACTCTAAGATCCTATACACACTCAAGGTTTCGTGCATCCAAAACCAAAGCATAAGTTTAAGCACCTAAGAAGACATTCAAGAAACCTAGGGTGTACCCCATACAACGAAATTTCTGAATGTAAATAGCATAGAACCAACTCAACATCATGCAAGAAGGAATCCACGTAACATTTAACTAAGCATCTAAAAACATAATGAGCTCTAAGCGACCAATCAAAAAAAAATCCAAGAAATGTCGACAATCAAGGAAAGTGGCTAAGTAGTCATATTGCAAAGTCTAAAATTCTTGAAAAAATATAAATAACTAAAATATCCTCGAGCTTCTCAATCCACTCATAAAATAAGATGTTTGTTGTTGATAAAGTAACACAAGTTCACGAACATATTAAAAATACGAAGTCCACATCACACTCACTTCATAGCTCCTCGTGGCCGCCAATAGGGGTATTATGCCTCAAGATCCACTCTAATGAAAATCATGCAAAGTTGGATCAAAGGTGACACCAAGACCTAACATCCTAATTAATCTTATGGGGATTGAGTCACCAAAGTGAACCAAAACTAAGTTGTCTAACCACTGAAGGAAAGAGGGAATATTTAGATGATTAAACAACTTCTAGTTAACTCTTCCCGACCCCAAAACACAACCACTATTGTCCAACCAAAATAATCACACCATACAATTGATCATTACAACAACTCCAATAAGGAAGGGTCCTAAAATGGCTTAATGCATCATACAATCAAATCAAGATTTAGGACATGCAAAACAACACATTTTCAAAGGAGAACCAAGTTTCCATTACACTAGAAGTTCACAAAAATCAATTTAATTTGTCATTCTTAGTTACCCAGTGTTTTGACAAAATGCCACTTAGTGAGTACAAAAATTCAAACTTATTATTTTATTATTATTTTAATTCTCGCAAGCTTCAAATGAACAAAGTAATGTAATATTTCTTCATATTTATTACCTTTTCAATTTTGAAACAAGGTTGTTTTCTAGATTTAAAAGTGTGTAAGGTTTATAGTTCATGTCTCAATTTTTCTAGTGTGCCCAATGGTCCAAGCTTTGAACCTACGGCTTTGACACCAAATGGAATGCCCTCTAAAAACAACCACTCGAGACCAAAGAACAACCTAGGTTTAGTCGAAAAATTATGGAATTTTTTTGTTTAGAATGTCTACAACTGTGCTACAATACAACAATTGTCCTAACCAGGATTTACGGTCAAATATATTTAACAACTTAAGTTTTCTCATTACAACAAATATTAAATTCACAATGTCTAAACATAGGGTTAGAACAATTATTTAAAATTAAAAGGGAAATTTCTCAGTAACCCACTCTCTAATTGACTTAAAATGTTCAACCTGATTTTTCTCAATTTTCTCACACTTAAATTTTTTTGGAAACATTTCCATTGGATAGGAAATTTCTTCCCATTTCCAGTGATATAAAGAAGTCCTCCTAACTCCCTATATTTCTTGAGTTATGGTCTGGTGGGCCTTGGGAGGAAACTTTTCCCAAAGGTGGGCTTGTGGGCCTGGGAGGGAATTTTGCCAATTTCGGGTAGGTGGCTCTATGGGAGAAAAAATCACTTCGCCCCTTTGGGAAAAAAGTGCCAATGACGCCCGCGTGGTCCACGAGTCCATGGTGGGATCTCCCGCTCGAAGAAGGAAATTTTTCCTAAGTCTGCTAAGGGACACTTGTCCAAAGTGTAATCGGGGTGGGAAGGCACATTGCCGCAGACCAAGAGGAATTTTTAACTTCTATCTTAATAGGGAAAAAAGGATCAAGTTTACCCGCATCTCTACTAATGCTCGTAGACACCAAGTGTTGGCCAAACATTGGGTGCGGTGTGGTGGGGTGGTGGAGAACTTAGGAAAAATTTGACTTTTGAAGCGGAAGACTTAAGGGTTAAAAGCACTCAGCTCTTCCGCCGATGTCTAAGGAAGCCACATGGCAGTCCCTCATTACCCGTAGGTTGGCGGGCCGTGGGAGAATTAGGAAATTTTGCCAAATTTCAAAATAAAAGTTAAGTTTTAAGAATGTGGGCTGCGCGCCCACAAAATTGCTTTTCCAAGATGAAGGGTGGGGATGAGGGGCCATGGAGAAACATAGAAACATTTCCTAAAAGTTTTAGAAGGTAAAGTTAAGGGTTGGTGGGCGCGAGGAAAATTTTCCAAATTTTCCTGTTTTCCAACTTAGATTATTTTTGACAAAAAGGATGATTTCAGGCAAGTGAAGCGGTGGGAAACTTCATGACTTTTGGGTTTTTAAGGCAAAAAGCATAAAAGGAAGATTTTCACCCGCAGGACCGCCAAGGAATATTTTAATAATTAAAATTTGACAATTAGAATATTTTTGAAGCCAAATGAAGTAAAAACTTCAAAAGGCCATAACGTTTGATTGGGAACTCAATTTTTGGAAAATGAGGACTTTCTGGAAAGCTTACGACATCCTCTTTGCAAAGAAACCTTAAGAATTTAATTTTGATAAAGTTTTAAGGGTCAATTTTGAGAAAACATTTTGCTTTGTCACTTAAAAAGTGAACTAGTCATTTTAACTTATGAATTTTGTTCAAATTTGTCATTCTTTCTCCTTCAACATGTCAAATGCACCCACCCTCACAAATTGAGCCGTGCGCGGACCCCGACCGGAAAGAAAACATGGAGCTTTGGAACATTCTTAGCATTGGCGGCTTCACCACTTTGTTGAAAGGATGCAAGGGCATGATCAAATCATCTATGTTCACTTTGCCAAGGAATGGAATGGGAGGACAATCGACTATGGGGGCAGAAAATTTTATCAATGAAGAGCTCATAGCTGAAGTTGACTGCCTCACTGAAGGGTACCGCTTCTTCAACAAGAGGGTTATCAAAGAGGTTGAAGAAAGAAGATTTGTGGAGGAGGATGAGAAGCTTATTTTCAAGACTGGGCCCGATTTTAAGCTCAATTCCACCTCCGTACGATGAAGTCACCCGCATGATGATTAGATTCATCTCCTTGGAAGGCAGGTTTATTACTGTCCCTGCTAAGCACCTTGTCTTTTTGAACCACTTCCGTAGGAATAGGTTGGTTTGCTTCCCGCACTATTTGTTAAACTCTCTTGAGCGCTCCATTTTGGAGTTCCAGAGACATACCCGGGCGGTTCCCTTGCACCAAGGGCTTATTCTGCTTATCCACAAGCTCTGCCTTCTTAAGTATCCCGGTCTCCCTTACTCTCCCAGCCCGGCTCCCCCTTTGATGGGCTCTGCTGCCGCCAGTCCTGTCTCCCCTGCTGCCCCTGCTGCTGCCCCCGCCTTAGGTGCTGCTACCCCCATGCCGGATGCTCATGCTTCTCCTTCTATTCCTCCTGCTGCTGCCCCTGCCACCCACCTTGCCTCTACCTCTAAACGAGTCACTAGGGCTTCTAGGCGACTCAACCTTGAGACTGCTGCTGTGGGGGATGAACCTCTTGAGCTTGATATTGCTCGTGATCTGCTGAACATTAGAAGTGCCAGTCCCCGGGAGGCACAGATGGATAACCCTTCTAAGAAATTGGAGGCCTTAGAGACAGAGATTAAATTGCTGAAGGTTGAGGTCAAAAACCTTGCCAAGCAAAAAGGCAAAAAAAGCATGGAGGGGGAAGGGAGCACTGACAATAGTCAGATTGATGACATATACAAAAAACTGACCTCCTTAGACTCCCGCCTTGGGAAGGCTAAGACCAGACATGACTACAATATTGCAGCCTTTAGGGCCATCGAGGAGTTTATCGTGGGTCATGCCAAGAGTGTTTCAAATCTAAGCGGTGTCCCGGCAGCGCTTTGGGGCAATGATAAAGAGAGCAAGAGAACCATTGAGGAGCTCGATAAGATGGATGCTGCTCAGATGACCGCGTTAGGCATGTTTCAAGCTTGGAAAAAAGTCAAGATCAGTATTGATCAAGCTGGCCAAGAAGTAGTCCCGATACTTCTAACGCTTCTTTTTTTGTTATTATTATGCTTTTCTTGGTCATCGCTTGCTGTTTTTTTGCGCTGTTTTGCTTTGTTAAGTCTTGTCTGTAGTCAAGCTTTCGGGCTAGTTGGTTTTGTTGTAACTCTTGAGCCGTGCTGCTACAGCCTACTCTGCTCCTCTCTCTTATTCCGGCTTATAGGCCTTATTTTGTATTCAAGGGTATAGTCCCTTTCAAAAACTATTTTCCAATATTAAAAACATGTCAAATGTAGACATGAAGATATGCATTTGGAAGAATGTTAGGTAGAAAATAAAGGTCAATTTGTTTGATTGATTTGCATTTCAAAAATTACCAATGTTTACACAACAAAATACCTGAAATTTCACCTTTACTCGATTTGAAGGGTTCTTTAAAAATTTCTTGAGTGTTTTAGTTTAGTTTGGGGATAATTTTGATCTCATTAAGTCTAATTGAATATTTTATTTGTATCTTATAGATTTGCAAGGTTGTTTTGGAAATTTGATGAGAATAAATTTGCAAAGTATAGAGTGAAGTAAAAATGAAGTTTGTACATTTCAAGAACATAGATTAAACTATCTCTTTTGCCATGCAATAAAAACATTGAATTTATTCCATGTTAGTTTTAAATAGTTTTATTTCCTTCAATAAAATGATAGAGACAATAATGCAACTTCTATTTTTTCAAAATTAAACATTTCAAATGAGACAGAGCAGTGTAATATTTATTCATATGTGCTTCCTTTTCACTTTTACAAACAAATATTTCCTACTATATATTAAACACATTTCCAATGGAAATAATATCATATGAACAAGGCAAAACACTTCTATTAATTCAAAGGAATCTCTTACAACTTCTTTCCCATTTATTTTCAAAATACAACATACCAAATGCATATCTTTCTTTTCTGTTCACATAACTGAATACAAGATATATTCTTCCATAATCAATTACAACTTTCATAGCTAAAATAGAGTAGTCTTTCCAATGTAATAATATATAAGAGCATCCACTTCAATGTGGGAAAGGTTATAATAGAAGTTTCACAAGGATTCTTAGAACTTTGTCTTCTTCCTAAAATACAATATACAGAATACAATTTCTTTCACATTAATTCAAAAATAGAAAACAGAGTATATCTCTTTCACATTTCAAATTGCAACTTTCATAGCTAATACAAAACATATCTCCATCATAAATAATGTACAAGGTAATCCACTTCAAAGTGGAAAAGGGTTACAATAAGAATAATCTCAACAAGGATTTTCAAACTTGTCTTTTTCCTCTGCTCTAGAACAACAACATGAATATCCTACATTTTCTTTATTTCAATTTGATCAAAATAGAACTGGGGGAAAGGCAACACTCTCCACCCATCTAAGACATCCAATGGCAAGGGAAGCCACCCTCTTCATTGGCCCCCGAGCCCCAACTAAAATGTAATAGAAGATGTGTTTCAACTCATGGAAACAACATGCTTCCACAAAAACACATCCAAATTTCACATTTAAAACACATTCCAAAGCAAAACTGTAGTTTACCACCACTGAATAAAGACAACTAACAATAGTTAGGCTTCATCATGCAAGAAAAAGAAGTAAGAAACTATGGGGGATGTTGTTTATGCCTCCCAAAGGGGAATGGGTACCACAACTTAAGAACAAACTTCCAAAATATATATCATTTAAAATCCTTGACATGCCCTTATGGCTCCCCCAAGTACCCCTTATTCCTCACATTTCCTTATGCCTTCCCAACCTCTTATGGCACCCCATAATGATTAAAGAAATGTAATTTATTTCTTTGTAAGGTGGAACCCAAATACAAACTCCCTCCACATTTATACCTCCCAAAAACACTTATGTCTCACCCAAAATACCCCATAGTATTGTCTTACACCATCACTAGGTAGTCTACCCAACCAACCAATAATAAAACAACACATTTAAACATTCAACCATTCCTAATTGCATAAAATAAAAGGAACGATAACTAGATCATGCCAAGCCAAGAACATAGATGCTAATTAAACATCACGATCAATAAGATGAAAGCAATTCACCAAAATAACTTTACATAAACCTTTGCAAACAAATGAGCAAGAATATCATATATTATTATGGAACTCAATGAAATACAATGAGAATGTGCCTTGATTATATAGGCAAGTAATAACAATATAAGAACCCATCAAGGTCGAGATCAAGCCATAAATCATGGAAATAACTAGTCATCAAAGAACTAGTCAAGTCCATAGATTTCTGAGAGAACTAGACATCAAGGATCTAGTCAATACCATAGATCTAGAAAAGAACTAGTCAATACTATAGATCAAGGAAAGAACTATACCTAACAACTAGATAATATCTCCTAATATCTAAATAAATAAAAAGAAATATCCACACACATAAGTGGGTGAGGATAAATACAATAAAGGTAAATAATGTACCTAGGTGAACATGAGCTAAGGTAAATACTTACTCTTTAATAAAAAAGATAAGAGATCATTTCAAGAGCGAAGATTTTACCTCTCCATAATGGAGTTTGTTCCAGTTTCAAACAATAAGCTCTCCAATGCAAAACAACCCAAGATCAACAAAAAAAAGCATGTAAAAGTCTACAAACTTTCTCCAACTTGCAAGAGCTCCAACACCAAAAAAATTCACCGAAATTTGAAGTGATAAAAGAGAAGCAACCCCAAAACAAGCTAATGAGTTTGAATTTATAGAAGAGGGAAGAGAAGAGGATGAGGTGGATCCATGTAGGATGCCACTTCACACATCCTCAACTCTAACACCAAGTCAACTTCATTCTCCAATGCACAATAAATAAGTAGGTGGAAAAATGAAAATTTTACTTACACATTCAAATCGAGCCCACACCCCATAAGGACCGAAATTGAAAGCATGTAAGAAAGTGCATTTAAGACATTCAACTTGACTTACAAAAATGCATAAAGAAAGCTATATTTAAACTCTCCAAACATAGGTAAGGTTGGTATGTAAATTTAAGAGGTATGGGACAAGTATAACTTGTCCCACACGCCTCCAAAATCAGCCTCCAAGGAAAAATTCGAATTTCAAAAGGAAGATGGAGTGTTACACACTAAAATTTACTTACACAAGTCTTACACATGTCTTACACATCACTTACAACACTTAATCCAAGAGCTATCAACTCTAATAAATGCAATCTTATGACCCATTTTAATTAATTGATTCAATAATATGATTACTCACAATATTTACACCCAATTTAATTAGATAGAAAAGGGGAGCACATTACTTAGAAAACACATACCAACTTAAACAAAGGATCCAAATAAAATAAATACACATAACCCATTGGTCACATTTAAAAGGTTATCCCCATGGGAATCCCTAACAAATACACACAAACAATACAAGTTGCCATGGTGACCTTGTTGAATTCATCTATAATTCTAATGTTGTTTGTCTCTAATACCCCAATGTTTGTTGTGATATTTTAACCTGAAAACACAATACCTCCTTCGACTCATGGCCACATTAGAACATCCAAAATAAATATAAATATAATTCTAAATTCATCTATATATTTGAATCACAACAACATCAAGGCAACCAACAATATCATTTACAATTTTATCAATAATTATACAATCATCAAATTAATTCCATTTTCTAGGTCTACTCAATATATCCTAATATCACATGTCCGAACAACATCCATAAATATAACCATGTCGATAAAGATATCATCCTCAATATATAAAATGTCTCTAGTAATCATCATGTATCATATATGAATCGTAGTCAACAATAATCCATAATCTGACATCCAACACCATACTAAATCAAAACTATAATAATTTCCATAATATAGTAAGCAGATCATGATAAATATCAAAAGTGTCGAAGAGAAGTGGGCACTACATCCCCTCCCCTTAGACTCGAATTCCTCTTGGAAGTTACCGGAAAGAGAGATAGGAACAAATGCAACAGAAAAGGATCACTCTCATTATGGGATTTATTGCTTTCAAACAAGTGTGGGTTCATAGAACCCAAGTTTGGTCCAATTTAATTCAGCAAGAAAATGGGAGATTGTAATGGATGATTTCTAAAGTTTCGCATGCAAGGCTACAAACATTTAAATTTAGAGATTAACTTTATTATTTTAACAAAGATACAACACATAACAATATAACATGAAGAGTTTAAAAGAGTCTTAAGAGTAACCACCAAGTAGAGGAATAATAAGAATAATTCCATGAGTTTGAGAAAGACCACATAGTTTCCCAAAGAATACAACATACTACAATAACAAAAAAATTAAGGTTTCCACTAAGGCTAAATTATGATTTCATAGTTCATTTTTTAAACAAGGCTAGTAGAATCATCCATGCCCAAAATTTTGTATGAGAGACATGTTTACTCAAGGTCCCACAATTTGAGGTCACACAAGATGAGGTTAATCAACAAGGAAGGACACCTAAATCAGAAAAACATTTACAATTGAGGAAACTATTTATGGAAAGAACTTATATAACTTGAGAGGGTACAATCAAATTTTCATGGTAATACTAAGAAAATTCATGACCACAAGGTTTCCTATAGTCTTATTTTTACACTTTTGTTTTAAGAATCGAACACACCACACCAACCAAATCTAGAGATGTCAACCATTTAGCAAAAGAAAATATATATATCTCCCCTAGCAACTAACATATCAATATAGGAAGTACCATTCACAATAATATGGTGGGATTCATTTATCTTATTTCCTAATCAAGATTAGAATAACCATAAAGAGAGCACATGCATAAATCGTAACACAAGGAGCACTCAAGGTAGCTAGGGATAAGAACAAGTAACAAGGGAGGTCCAACTACAGTCCAAAGGTGCATTGTACTTAGAAAGTGAGTAACAAATTACAAAAATAACTTGTACTTTCCTTTCCTAACAGCATAGGGGAAAACATCAACAAGGTGCCATAAAAAATTTGATGAGAGAAGAGGACTTCCCAAAATTGATTCATATCCTTAACATATGTTGCCTTAAAATTACAATTTTCTTATGTCACCAAGGACAAAATCAGCACACATGGAGGATTCTTTTCTTAAAACAATAGATAAAACCCAATTCAAAGGTCATAACTCACACTCCACTAACTGTGAGGCAATAAAGGTACATCAACCCAACTCTTGCAAGGTAAAAGCACATACACCTAAGAACAAGGGAGTATTTTACAATAAGAATGCATCATTATTAGTAAGGTGTATCACAATTCTGGTAGGCGGTAAAAATATAGGTTCAACTATACATTTCACTCAAAATAAAAATCTTACTTACTTTATAACTCAACTAATTAAGTCAAAAGTTGTAGTTTTCTTTTCTAAGCACATTCCTTTATGTGTTTTCTTAATTAAAATTCCTCCTATTATGACATCACAAGTTTGTGTTATAAGGACCACTAAGGGGGCATGATATATCGCCATTCTGTAAAGGAAGAAAAGAGAAACAATATTTATTTTACTCCTAGGGGAGGTAGATGGACAAATTTTTCCCTTTCTGTTCTTCTACATGGTTTTTTTTTTCATCTCTTAATCTACCAAGGTTAAAGCAAGGACCACTTTCTCTTTTTATGTTCAGTTTATTTGTTAAGCTTCAAGGCCAAATCTCCTCAATTATAGTTTTATGATGTTTGGGTGAGTCATCTTATCACTTTTTTTTAAAAAAATAGAAGGAAGATTCAAACATATCACATTATTACTTTTATGGAAAACAACATATCACATTTTTAATTCTAAAGGAATAAGAGGCATTCAACATATCAAACACATTATTAATTTTGTAAGGACTAGGAAACAAACAACCAACATGGATCACAACAATATTTCAGGATTTTTCCACTAATTACAAGTATCTTAAAACATTCCTAGTGGGTTTGTACAAGTTCTCAAAAGAAATTACAAGGAAGGCGCATTAAGGAAGCATAATTGCTTTTATGAACGTACTAAGGTTTAACAATTTTTGTTGTTTTCACTAAACAATTTACTCACATGATAAAACAAGGAAAGTTTTCAAATCTACACCCATATTACCACAAGATACCACCAACCAAGTAATCAAAATGACAAGGAAATATTTAACTATAAGAACACCACATACTCAATAAAAAGCATCAAATGTAAGCATCCAATCACCTATCTATTCAATATGGCTTTACGACCAAGAGTTACAATTTGGCAAGAAGAATCACATTATAAAATACCATTGAGATTAAATAATCAAGTTCTAATTACACTAACATCATCAATGACATGGTCTAAAAGATTCAAAGCATCGATAAGTGTCTCCACGTAATTCAAACTTAATAGGTCATAGATTGTTATTCATAGTAACTTAAAAATTTAAGGAGAAGGTAGACTTATTTATAGGTCAAGAGGGAAACAAACACACTTTATTTACACCAAATACTCGAATGGAATTAATTCTAACCATAATTACCAAGATGCATAAAACCCTCAAGTCACTACTTTATATAATGAAATAAGGAAATCCCGATAAAACGAGCATGCCATGGAAGAAAAGCCACTAAAAGACAAAAAAATTCCACTAACATCCAAAGCCAGCCAAAAGCAATCCGGTCCTAACATAATTCATCAACCCAAAATTAAACACCTCTACTCTAACGAGGTTCAAGCTCTTACCGAGTTGAAGAATCACCACCACTACTAATAGAATTCCAACTAGAATGCACAACACAATGAAATCTCTATCTAAAGAAGGTCAAGCAATGAAAAATTCACTCTAATATCCTAGACACACTAAAGGTTCCATGCATCCAAAACCAAATATGAAGTTTAAGCACCTAAGAAGACAATCAAGACACCTGTAGTGTACCCGGATATGACGAAATGTCGAATGCAAATAGCATAGAACCATCTCAACATCATGCAAGAAGGAATCCACGTAATGTTTAGCTAAGCATCCAACAACATAATGAGCTCCAAGCCACCAATCAAAATAAAATCCAAGAAATGTCAACAATCAAGGAAAGTGGCTAAGTAAGTAGTTGTATTACAAAGTCTAAAAATTCTCACAAAATAAATAAATAATTAAAAGAACCTCGAGCTTCTCAATCCAATCATAAAATAAGATGTTGATACTTGATAAAGTAACACAAGTTCATGAACATATAAAAAAATATAGAAGTCCACATCACAGTCACTTTGCAGCCCCTCATGGCCACCAATAGGGGTACTATGCCTTGAGATCCGCTCTAATGACACTCACACAAATTTGGAACAAAGGTGACACCAAGACCTAACATCCTACTTACTCTTACAGGGATTAAGTCACCAAAGAAATCTAAAATTAACTTGTCTAACCACTCATGGAAAGAGGGGAGATTTAGATGATTAAACAACTTCTAGTTAACTCTTCCCGACACTAGAAAACAACCACTATTGTCCAACCACAAGAATCACACCATAAAATTTATCATTCGAATAACTCCAATAAGGAAGGGTCTCAAAATGGTTTAACACATCATACTATCAAATCAAGATTTAGGACTTGTAAAACAACACATTTTCAAAGGAGAACCAAGTTTCCACTACACTAGAAGTTCACAAAAATCAATTTAATTTGTCATTCTTAGTTACTCGGGTTTTGAAAAATGCCACCGAGTGAGTACAACAATTCTAACAACTTATTATTATTTTAATTCCTATAGCTTCAAATGAACAGAGTAATGTAATATTTCTTCATAGTTATTTCTTTTTCAATTTTGAAACAAGGTTGTTTTCTAGATTTAAAAGTGTACCAGGTTTGTAGTTCATGTCTCAATTTTTCTAGTGTGCCCAAGGGTCCAAGATTTGAACCCATGGCTTTGATACCAAGTGTAATGCTTGCTAAAAACAACCACTCAAGACCAAAGAACAACCTAGGTTTAGTTAGAAAAATTATGGATTTTTTTTTGTTTAGACTGCCTACAACCAAAGCTATAATACAATAGTTGTCCCAACCAAGATTCATGGTCAAATATATTTATAAACTAAATTTTTCTCATTACAACAAATATTAAATTCACAAGGTCTAAACATAGGGTTAGAACAATCATTTAAAATTAAAAGGGCAATTTCTCACTAACCCACTCTCTAACTGACTTAAAATATTCAACCTGATTTTTCTCAATTTTCTCACACTTAAATTTTTTTGGAAACATTTCCATTGGATAGGAAATTTCTTCCCATTTCCAGTGATATAAAGAAGTCCTCCTAACTCCATATATTTCTCGAGTTATGGGTCGGAGGGCCTTGCGAGGAAATTTTTCCCAAAGGTGGGCCTACAGGCCTAGGGAAGAAATTTTGCCAATTTTGGGCCGACGAGCTTAGGGGAGAAAAAAAATAACTTTTCCCCTTTGGGAGAAAAGTGCCAATGATGCCCACATTCTTGTGATTCTGCGGCGGGACCTCACGCCCGAAGAAGAAAAGTTTACCCAAGTCCGCTAAGGGACACATGTCCAAAGTTTAACCGGGGTGAGAAGGTGGGTCACCGGAGACCAAGAGGAATTTTTGGACTTTTGTCTTAATAGGGAAAAAAGGATCAAGTTTACCCACATCTCCACCGACACTCGTAGATGATGCCACGTGTTGGCCAACCATTGGTTGCGGTGTGACGGGGCGGCGGAGAACTCGTGAAAAATTTGACTTTTGAAGTGGAAGACTTAAGGGTTAAAAGCACTTCGCTCTTTCGTCGATGACTAAGGAAGCCACGCGGCAGTCCCTCATTAGCTACGGGGTGGTGGGCTAGTGAGAGAGAATTAGGAATTTTTTTCCAAATTTCAAAACAAAGTTAAGTTTTTAGAATGCCGGCTCGTGTGTTCGCAAAATTACTTTTCCAAGACAAAGGGTTGGGATGCAGTCTCAGAAGAAACATAGAAACATTTTCCAAAAGTTTTAAATGGTTAAGTTAAGGGTCATGCGGGCCAAGCTGGAAAATTTTCCAAATTTTCCTTTTTCGAACTTAGATTATTTTTGACAAAAATATATGGTTTTGGGCCAACAAAACAACGGGAAACTTCATGACTTTTACATTTTTAAGTCAAAAAGTGCAAAAGGAATATTTTGGCTCATGGTCCGCCAGAAATATTTTAATAATTAAAATTTGATAGTTAGAATATTTTTAAGCAAAATGAAGTGAAAACTTGAAGGCCATAAATTTTAATTGCAAACTTGGTTTTTGGAAAACGAGGACTTTATGGAAAGCTCTCAACGTCCTCTTTGCACAGAAACCTTAAGAATTTAATTTGGATAAATTTTTAAGGGTCAATTTTGAGAAAATGTTTTGATGTCACTTAAAAGTGAATTGGTCATTTTAACTTATGAATTTTGTTCAAAATTTTCATTCTTTCTCCTTCAACATGTGAAACAAACATGGAGATCTGTTATGTTTGTGGAGCCTATTTTCATGTTAGAGTGTGGTACACCTTATATGTGTTACACTCAAGTATTTTTAGCGGTCCCGCCGCGCCAAGGTGAGCAGGTGTCGTGGGGTGAAGCCCCAAGAAAATTTTCATGGATGGTTTATTAACCCATGGGTAATGGGTAACCATTATGGGCTGTTTTTGGGCCCATGGTTTTTTTCAAGACCCATTGTTTTGATACCCATGGTTTTTTGCCCATGGTTTTGATACCCATGGTTTTGTATCAAACTGCTTAAGAAATTGTCTATTTATATGGTCTTATGCATATGATAGATAGACAAGCAAATGTATTACAGATGTGCTTTGAATTCGGGTGTGAATTCTATAGAGTTTGTTGAGCATAGCTCTAAATAGATCTGAGTATTGTATTGAGAGAGTGGAGGCTTGTAATAAAATCTGAGCAAGTGATTCTTGGTGGATGTAGCCCATATTGGGTGAACCACGTTAAATATTGTCTCTCTGTGTTGTGTTATTTATTTTGCACTTTTATTTGAGATCTGTAATATTTTCTGCATATTAGTTTCTACTGTTGCGATTCTGTAAGGGATTATTCCGCATATTTTATCTCTTATTTCCTAATAATTGGTATCAGAGCCTGGTTTGGTTTGTTAAAGTGTTGAATCATAGGGAAATTTTTTTAGCTTGAGTGGGAGCTATGGTAGATGATGGAAGATCTAGGGTTGATAAATTCAATGGGTAGAATTTCAATCTTTGGAAGATGCAGATGGAAGATTACCTTTATTAGAAGGATCTTTATACTCCACTATCTGAGAAGGTGAACAAACCCTCAAGTATGACAGATGTGGAATGGGATTTGTTGGATCGGAAGGCACTTGGAATGATCTAGCTGTGTCTTGCATCTTCGGTATTATTTAATGTTTCAAAGGAAAAGATGACAAAAGATCTAATGGATGCATTAGGGAAGTTGTATGAAAAACCCTTTGCCTCTAACAAGATATTTTTAATGAAAAAGTTGTTTAATATGAAGATGTCTGAGAATAGTTTAGTAGCAGATCATTTAAATGATTTCAATATGGTTGTGAATATGCTAGCTTTGGTTACAATAGAATTTGATGAAGAAGTTAGGGCTTTATTAATTCTATGCTCTTTACCTGAAAGTTGGAATAGCCTGGTAATGGCGGTAAGCAACTCGGTTCTAGCTAACTCAAAGTTGAAGTTTGAGGATGTTGTAGGGGTGATTCTAAGTGAGGAAATGTGAAGAAAAATATCCGGGTAATCTTCTACTTCGAGAGAATGATTTGACAAAGGAAACTAAAGGGAGATAGAAGAATAGAGGAAACCATGGAAAATCGAAAGATCGGGAAAGGTCAAAATCCAAGAGCAAGATTGTATGTTGGAACTGTGGAAAGTCCGGGCATGAAAAGAAGGACATGGGGAGCTTCGAGATGAGAAGAAACAATAGGAAGAAAACAAGGAGGCAAATGTGGCATCGGGTAATGTATGTCGTCGATGCTTTGATTCTTTCTTTGCATAATATTACTGAATCTTGGGTTTTAGATTTAGGGGCTTATTCTCATGCTACTCCACATAGGTATTATTTTGTTGATTATGTTTAAGGGGATTTTGGGCATGTTTTTCTTGGTGATGATGATCCTTGTAATATAGTTGGAAAAGTTTCTATCCGTGTTAATATGCATAATGGGAATACATGGCTATTGAAGGATGTCAGACATGTGCCTACATTAAGGAGAAATTTGATATCGGCGGGGCAATTGGGAAGTGATGGTCGTACTGTGATATTTACACCTAACTCTTGGAAGGTTACCAAGGGTGCTCTTGTGGTGGTAAGAGGTAAGAAGGTTGGAACCTTGTATTTATCCACTGATAGTACTAATGATTGTAATCTTATGGCTTCATATGTAGATACAACATTATAGCACTATAGGCTTGGTCATATGAGCCATAAGGGCATGGACATCATAAAGAAGAATTTTCCTGGATATACAAAAACAAGTTTGGATTTTTGTGAGAACTACATATATGGGAAATAGAAGCGAGTAAGGTTTCTCAAGGTTGGACCTACGAAGAAAGAGAGTAAGTTAGAGTTGGTACATTCTGATGTGTGGGGCCACTGTATCATCTCTTGGGGGTTCAAGTTATTATGTTACTTTTATTGATGATGCAACAAGGAAAGTTTAGGTTTATTGTATTAGAAACAAATCTAATGTATTTGATACTTTTGTTAAATGGAAAGCCTTGGTAGAGAATGAAATATGTCTTAAGTTAAAATGTCTCAGGTCAGATAATGGAGGGGAGTATTACAATAATGAAATTGATGATTATTATTCTAAGAATGGAATTTTTAGGCAAAATATGGTTCTAGAACTCCACAGAGAATGGGGTAAATGTAAAGGATGAACAAAAAACAATAATGGAATGTGCTAGGAGCATGAGGATACATGTAGGACCCGCCTCTTTCTTTTTGGGCGAATGGTGAGCACAGCACTGTGTACTTGATAAACAGAGGACCCTCAAGTGCCTTGGATGAAGGCATACTTGAGGAGTCTTGGTATGGTAAGAAATTTGATTATTCATTTCTTACATTCTTTGGATGTGAGGTGTTTGTTCATATAGACAAGGAAAATAGGACCAAGATAGAGGCTAAATCAGAAAAAATGTACTTTCATTGGTTATGGTGGTGATGACTTTGGATATAAATGTTGGAGTATTAAGGACAAGAAAATCATTCGATCTACGGATGTGGTCTTTAATGAGAAAGTCATGTATAATCAGCAATTGGGGAAAACAGGAAGAATCCAAGAAAGAATATGCAACGGTAGACAATCTTTCGGATGTGAAAGTGACACATGAATCAGGTTCAGAACCCTCAACAGAACCCCAAACTCCTATATTGAGGAGGTCTTCTAGGGTAAGAAGAGAACCTGAAAATTTTTCTCCTTCTCTTTATTATTTATTACTCACTGATAGTGGAGAGATAGAGAGATTTGATGAAGCAATGTAGGTAGATGCTAGGAAGAAGTGGGAGCAAGCCATGGATGAGGAGCATAAGTCTCTCATGGAGAACCAGACTTGGGATTTGGTGAAGCTACCGGAAGGTAAAAGAGCATTGCAGAACAAGTGGGTGTACAGAGTTAAAGATGAAGAAGGAGGAAATAAAAGATATAAGGCCCGGTTGGTGGTCAAGGGGTTTACACAGAAACAAGGTATAGATTTTGATGAGATTTTTTCTCCTGTAGTAAAAATGACTTCTATCAGAACTATTCTTGGAATAGTGGCAATAGAATACTTGCACTTAGAACAGTTAGATGTAAAGACTACATTTCTCCATGGTGATTTGGAGGAGGAGCTATATATGCAAAGAGCCAAAGGATATGAAGTCAAAGGTAAAGAGGAGATGGTGTGTAAACCAAGAAGAGCTTGTATGGCTCAAACAAGCTCCACGTCAATGGTATAAAAATTTTGATAGCTTCATGATGGAGTAAAGTTATATTAGATGTCATTCTGACCATTGCATGTATACAAAGAAATTTGAGGATGGAAGTTATATTATCCCGTGTTTATATGTTGATGACATGTTGGTTGTAGGTAAAAACATGTAGGAAATAAAAGTACTCAAGAAACAACTAAGCGAATCCTTTGATATGAAGGATTTGGGGTAGTAGCCAAAAAATACTTGGTATGAGGATAACTCGGGATAGGAAGGAATGGAAGTTGAATTTATCTCAGGAAGAGTACATTAAGAAGGTATTGGATAGGTTTAACATGTAGGATGCTAAACTAGTTGGGACTCCTTTGGCAGGCCATTTTAAGTTATCAAAGGAGCAGTGTCCCAAGACAGAGTAGGAAAGAAACCAGATGTCCATGGTACCTTACTCATCAGTGGTTGGTAGTTTGATGTATGCTATGGTGTGCACTAGGCCTGATATTTCCCATGCAGTGGGAGTTGTGAGTAGATTTATGAGTGATCCAAGTAAAGAGAATTGGCAAGCAGTAAAGTGGATCCTTTGGTATTTGAGAGGGACCATGGGAATAATTTTGTGCTACAGTGGATCAGACACCACTTTAAGTGGTTATGTAGATTCAAACATGGCTGGAGATGTTGACAGCAGGAGGAGCACGACAAGTTATATTTACACTATAGGTGGGAAAGCAGTGAGATGGATTTCACGACTACGTGCTAGTGGATTTATCAACCACGGAGGATGAGTATGTTGTTTCCACAGAGGCAAGCAAAGAGATGATTTGGTTACAATAATTACTTAGGATTTGGGGTATAAGTAGAAGGAATGTAAGTTGCATAGTGATAGTTAAAGTGCTATACACCTAGCTAAGAACTCTTCTTTCCACTTTAGGACAAAGCATATACAGTTGAGATATCACTTCATCGGGATAGCTTTGGAAGAAGATAAGTTGAAGTTGGAGAAGATTCATACTAGTCAGAATCCTGGAGATATGATGACCAAGGTAGTCACAAGGGATAAACTAAAACTATGTTCAGCTTTGGTTGGCCTTTGCGGATGAAAGTGAAGGTTTAAGAAGCTTGCTCAGTAGAAATTAGTCTCCAAGTGGGAGATTGTTATGTTTGTGGAGCCTGTTTTCATGTTAGAGTGTGGTACACCTTCTATGTGTTACACTTGGGTATTTTTACGGTGGTCTTTCTCCCCCATGAGTAGGTCAAGGGGGTTCGGGGGCGAAGCTCCCAAAGCAAATTTTCATGGGTGGTTTATTAACCCATGGGTAATGGGTAACCATTATGGGTTGTTTTTGGGCCCATGGTTTTTTTTGGTACCCATTGTTTTGATACCCATGGTTTTTTGCCCATGGTTTTGATACCCACGGTTTTGTATCAAACTACTTAAGAAATTGTCTATTTATATGGTCTTATGCATATGATAGAGAGACAAGCAAATGTATTGCAGATGTGCTTTGAATTTGGGTGTGAATTCTGTAGAGTTTGTTGAGCATAGCTCTAAATAGATCTGAGTATTGTATTGAGAGAGTGGAGGCATGTAATAAAATCTGAGCAAGTGATTCTTGGTGGACGTAGCCCATATTGGGTGAACCACGTTAAATATTGTCTCTCTATGTTGTGTTATTTATTTTGCTCTTTTATTTGAGATCTGTAATATTTTCTGCATATTAGTTTCTCTTTGTTGCAATTCTATAACAGATTATTTCACATATTTTATCTCTTATTTCCTAACAATATCTCGCATTTGGAATAATGTGAGGTAGAAAAGAAAGTTCAATTTGTTTGATTGATTTATATTTCAAAAATTACCAATGTTTACACAACAAAATACCTGAAATTTTGCCTTTACTCGATTGAAGGATTCTTTAAAAAATTCATGAGTGTTTTAGTTTAGTTTGGGGATCATTTTGATCTCATTAAGTCCAATTGAATATTTCATTTGTCTCCTATAGATTTGTAGGGTTGTTTTGGACATTTCATAAAAAGGAATTTTACAAAGTATATAGTGAAGTAAAAAAATGAAGTTTGTTCATTTCAAGAACAGAGATTAAACTATCTCTTTTGCCATGTAATAAAAACATTAACTTTATTCCATGGTATTTTTAAATAGTTTACTTTCCTTTAAAAAATGATAGAGACAAGAATGCAACTTCTATTTTTTCAAAATTAAACATTTCAAATGAGACAGAGCAATGCAATATTTCTTCATACGTGCTTCCTTTTCACTTTTACAAACAAATATTTCCTATTGTATATTAAACACAGATTTCCAATGGAAATAATATCATATGAACAAGGCAAAACACTTCTATTAATTCAAAGGAATCTCTTACAACTTCTTTCCCATTTATTTTCAAAATACAACATACCAAATGCATATCTTTCTTTTCTGTTCACAAAACTGAATACAAGATATATTCTTCCATAATCAATTACAAATTTCATAGCTAAAATAGAGTAGTCTTTCCAACACAATAATATACAAGATCATCCACTTCAATGTGGGAAAGGTTACAAAATAATTTTCACAAGGGACTATCAAAACTCTATCTTCTTCCTCAATTACAATATACAGAATACAATTTCTTCCACATTTATTAAAAACAAAAAATAGAGTATATCTCTTTCACATTTCGAATTGCAAATTTCATAGCCAATACAAAACATCTTTCCATCAAAAATAATGTACAAGGTCATCCCCTTCAAAGTGGGAAAGGGTTATAATAAGAATAATTTCAACAGGACCTGTAAACCTTATCTTTTTCCTTTTCTCCGAACAACAACATGAATATCGTCTATTTTCTTTATTTGAACTTGATCACAATAGAATAGGGGAAAGGCAATGCCCTCCTCCTAACCTAGACATCCAATGACAAGGGGAAGCCAACCTCTTCATTGGACCTCGAGCCCATACCAAAATGTAATAGAATATGTGTTTCAACTCATGGCAATAATAGGCTTCCACAAACACACAAGCAAATTTCACATTTAAAACACATTCCAAAGCAAAATTACAGATTTACAACCACATAATAAAGATAAAAAAAAATAGGAAGGCTTCATCATGTAAGCCAAAGGAGCAAGAAACTATGGGGATGCTACTTATGCCTCCTAAAAATAGAAATGGGTATCATAACCTATGAACAAACCACCAAAATATATATCATTTCAAATCCCCGACATGTCCTTATGCCTCCCCAAGTACCCCTTATTCCTAAAGTTTCCTTATTCCTCCCCAACCTCTTATGACACCCCATAATGAGTAAATAAATGTAATCTATTTATTTGTAAGGTGGAACCCAAATCCCAACTCCCTCCACATGTATACCTCCCAAAAACACTTATGCTTCCCCAAAAATACCCCATAGTATTCTCCTACACCATCCCTAGGTACTCTATCCAACAATCCAACAATTAAACAACACATTTAAACATTCAGCCATTCCTAAGTGCATAAAAAATATAAGAGATCATTTCAATAGCCAAGCTCTTACCTCTCCATAATGGAGTTTGTGCCAAGTTCCAAACAACCAGCTCTCCAATGCAAAATAACCAAAGATAAACAAAACACAAGCATGTAAAAATTCTGCAAACTTTCTCCAACTTGCAAGAGCTCTAACACCAAATGAAGTCACAAAAATTTGAAGTGATAAAAGATAAGAAACCCCCAAAAAGCTAAGGAGTTCAAATTTATAGAAGAGGGAAGAGAAGAGGATGAGGTGGATCCATGTAGGATGCCACTTCACACATCCTCAACTCCAACACCAAGTAAACTTTATTCTCCAATGCACAATATATAAGTAGGTGGAAAAAGAGAGTCTTACTTACACAAAAATCAAGCCCACACCCCATAAATACTAAAATTGAAAGCATGTAAGAAAGTGCAATTAAGACATTCAACTTGACTTATAAAAATGCATAAAGAAATCTAGATTTAAACTCTCCTACAATAGGTAAGGTTTGTATTCAAATTTAAGAGGTATGGGACAAGTTTAGCTTGTCCCATGAGACTCCAAAATCATCCTCCAAGGAAAAAATTGAATTTCAAAAGGAAGATGGAGTGTTACACACTCAAATTTACTTACACAACTCTTACACATCACTTACAACACTTAATCCAAGAGCCATTAACTATAATAAATGTAATCTTATGACCTATTTTAATTAATTGATTCAACAATATGATTACTCACAATATTTACACCCAATTTAATTAGATAGAAAAGGGGAGCACATTACTTAGAAAACACATACCAACTTAAACAAAGGAACCAAATAAAAGAAATACACGTAACCCCTTGGTCACATTTAAAAGGGATCCCCCATGGGAATCCCTAACAACAATCAAATACACATACACATGAACAATAAAAGTTGTCATGGTGACCTTATTGATTTCATCTTGAATTCTAATGTGGTTGTTCTCCTATCCCCGATGTTTGTTGCGATATTTTTTAAGCTACAAAACACAAGACCTCCTTTGGCCTTATGGCCAAATCAAGAACATCCAAAATACATATAAATATAATTATAAAATCATATATATATATATATATATATATATATATATATATATATATATATATATATATATATACAACAACAACATCAAGGCAACCAACAATACCATTTATAATTTTGGTAATAACTATACGAACATAAAATTAATTCCATTTTTAGGTCTACTTAATATATCAAAATATCACATGTCCGAACAACAACCATAAATATAACCATGTCGACAAAGATATCATCCTTAATATATAAAATGCCTCTAGTAATAATCATGCATCATATATGAGTCAAACTTAACAATAATCCATAATCTAACATCTAACACCATACTAAATCAAAACTATAATAATCTCCATAGTATAGTCAGAAGATTAGGATCAATGTCAAAAGTGTCGAAGGGAAGTGGGCAGTACATCCCCTCCCCTTAGACTCGAATTCCCCTGGAAGTCACTAGAAAGAGAGATAGGAATAAATGCAACAGAAAAGGATCAATCTCATTATGGGATTTATTTCTTAAAACAAGTGTGGGTTCACGTAACCCAAGTTTGTTCCAATGCAATTAAACAAGAAGAAGGGAGATTATAAGGGATGAGTTCTAAAATTTCTGCATTTAAGGCTATGAACATTTAAATCTAGAGAGTAACTTTACGATTTTAACCAAAATACAACACATAACAATATAACATAAAGAGTTTAAAAGAGTCTTAAGAGTAACCACCAAGTAGAGGAATAATAAGGAGAATTCCATGAGTTTGAGAAAGACCACATAGTTTCCCAAGGAATACAACATACTATAGTAACAAAAATTAAGGTTTCCACTAAGGTTAAATTATGCTTTCATAGTTCGTTGTTTAGACAAGGCTAGTAGAATCAACCATGGCCAAAATTTTGTATGAGAGACATGTTTACTCAAGGTCCCATAATTTGAGGTCACACAAGATGAGGTTAATCAATAAGGAAGGACACCTAAATTAGCAAAAAAATTACAATCGAGGAAACTATTTATGGAAAGAACTTATATAACTCAAGAGGGTACAATCAAATTTTCATGGTAATACTAAGAAAATTCATGACCACAAGGTTTCCTATAGTATGATTTTTACACTTTTGTTTTAAGAATTTAACACACCACACCAACCAAATCTAGATACGTCGTCAACCATTTAGCAAAATACAAATATATATATCTCCCTTAACAACTAACGTATCAATACAATAAGTACCATTCACAATAACACAAAGGGATTCATTTATCTTATTTCCTAATCAAGCTCAGAATAACCAGAAAGAGAGCACATGCATAAATCGTAACACCAAGGAGCACTCAAGGTAGCTAGGGAGAATAACAAGTAACAAGGGAGGTCCAACTACGGTCCAAAGGTGCATTGTATAAAAGTGAGTAAGAACTTACGAAAATAACTTGTACTTTCCTTTCCTAATGGAAAAGGGGAAAACATCAACAAGGTGCTATAAACAATTTGATGAGAGAAGAGGACTTCCCAAAATTGTTTCATATCCTTAACATATGTTTCCTTAAAATTACAATTTTCTTATGTCACAAAGGACTAACTCAAAGACACATGGAGGCTTCTTTTCTTAAAACAATAGATAGAACCCAATTCAAAAGGTCATAACTCACACTCGACGAGCTATGAGGAAACAAGGGTACAAAAACCCAACTCTTGCAAGGAAAAAAGCACATACACCTAAGAACAAGGGAGTACTTCACAATTATAATGCATCACTATTAGCAAGGTGTTTCACAATTTTGGGTAGGTGGAAAAACTACATGTTCAACCATACATTGCACTCAAAAGAAAAATCTATCTTACTTTATAACTCAAATAGTTAATTCAAAAGTAGTTGTTTCGGTTTCTAAGTACATTCCTTTATGAGTTTTCTTAATTAAAATTCCTCCTATTATGACATCACAAGTTTGTGTTATAAGGACCACTAAGGGGGCATGATATCTCGCCATTCTATAAAGGCGTAAAAGAGAAAAAGTATTTATTTTACTCCTAGGGAAGGTAGATGGACAAAGTTTCCTTTCTATTCTTCTACATGGTTTTTTAAGTTTTTTATTTCATCTATTAATCTACCAAGGTTAAAGCAAGGAACACTTTCTCTTTCAATGTTCCAGTTTATTTGTTAAGCTTCAAGGCCGATCTCCTCAATTATAGTTTTATGATGTTTGGGTGAGTCATCTTATCACTTAGTTTTTTTTTTTAAACATAAGGAAGATTCAAATATATGACATTATTAATTTTATGGAAAACAACATATCACATTTTTAATTCTAAAGGAATAACATGCATTCAACATAGAAAACACATTATTAATTTTGTAAGGATGAGGAAACAAACAACCAACATGGATCACAACAATATTTCGAGATTTTTCCACTAATTACAAGTATCTTAAAATGTTCCTAGTGGGTTTCTACAAGTTCTCAAAATAAGTTACAAGGAAGGCCCATTAAGGAAGCATAATTACTTTTATGAACCTACTAAGGTTTAACAATTTTCGTTCTTATGGGTAAACATTTTACTCACATGATAAGACAAGGAAAATTTTCAAATCTACACCCATATTACCATAGGATACCACCAACCAAGTAATCAAAATGACAAAGAAATATTTTAACTATAAGAACACCACATACTCACTAGAAAGCATCAAATGTAAGTAGCCAATCAACTATCTATTCAACATGGCTTTACGAATAAGATTTACTATTTCACAAGAAGAATCACATTATAAAATACCACCGAGATTAAATCAGCAACGTCTAATTACACTAATATCACTAGTGGCATGGTCCAAAAGACTCAAAGCATCCATAAGTGTCTCCATGTAATTCAAAATTAATAGGTCATAGAGTGTTATTCATAGTAACTTAAAAAGTTAAGGAGAGGGAAGACTTATTTATAGGTCAAGAGGGCAAAAACACACTTAATTTACACACAATACTTTAATAGAATTAATTATAACCATAATTACCAAGATGCATACAACCCTCAAGTCACTACTTTATATAATGAAATAAGGAAATCCTGATAAAACTTAGCATGCCATTGAAGAAAATCCACTACCAGACAAACACTTTTCCACTAACATCCACAACCAGCCAAAATCAGTCAGTCCTAACATAATTCATCAACCCATAATTAAAAACCTCTACTCCAACGAGGTTCACGCTCTTACCGAATTGTAAGAGAATTGCCATCATTATAACAGATCGCTAACTAGAACACACAACACAATGAACTCTCTATCTAGCAAGGTCAAGCAATGAAAAAGTCACCCTAAGATCCTAGACACACTCAAGGTTTCATGCATCCAAAACCAAAGCATAAATTTAAGCACCTAAGAAGACATTCAAGACACCCAGGGTGTATCTCCATATGACGAAATGTCTGAATACAAATAACATAGAACCAACTCAACATCAAGCAAGAAGGAATCCATGTCACATTTATCTACGTAGCCAACAACATAATGAGCTCCGAGTCACCAATCAAAATAAAATCCAAGAAATGTCGACAATCAAGGAAAGTGGCTAAGTAGTCGTATTGCAAAGTCTGAAAATTCTCGCAAAAATATAAATAACTAAAAGAGCCTCAGAGCTTCTCAATCCAATCATAAAATAAGATGTTGGTCCTTGATAAAATAACACAAGTTCATGAACATATAAAAATATAGAAGTCCACATCACAGTCACTTTGCAGCCCCTCATGGCCACCAATAGGGGTACTATGCCTCAAGATCCACTCTAATGACACTCATGCAAAGTTGGATCAAAGGTGACACCAAGACCTAACATCCTACTTACTCTTATGGGGATTGAGTCACAAAAGTGACAGCCACAACTAACTTGTCTAACCACTCATGGAAAGAGGGAAGATTTAGATGATTAAACAAATTCTAGTTAACTCTTCCCGATGCTAGAAGACAACCACTATTTTCCAACCACAAGAATCACACCATACAATTTATCATTCCAAAAATCCAAAAGGAAGGGTCTCAAAAGGGCTTAACACATCATATAATCAAATCAAGATTTAGGACTTGCAAAATAACACATTTTCAAAGGAGAACCAAGTTTCCACTACACTAGAAGTTCACAAAAATCAATTTAATTTGTCATTCTTAGTTACCCAGTGTTTTGGAAAAATGCCACCGAGCGAGTAGCACAAAAATTCAAACAACTTATTTTTTTATTATTTTAATTCTCGTGGTTCAAATGAACAAAGTAATGTAATATTTCTTCATAGTTATTTCTTTTTCAATTTTGAAACAAGGTTATTCTCTAGATTTAAAAGTGTGCTAGGTTTACAGCTTCATGTCTCAAGTTTTCCAGTGTGCCCAAGGGTCCTAGCTTTGAACCAACGACTATGATACCAAGTGTAACGCCCACTAAAAACCACTCGAGACCAAAGAACAACCTAGGTTTAGTTAGAAAAATTATGGAATAATTTTTTTGGTTTAGATTGTCTATAATCAAAGCTACAAAGACAACAAATTGTCACAACCAAGATTCATGGTCAAATATATTTAACAAATAAACTTTTCTCATTACAATAAATATTAAATTCACAAGGTCTAAACATAGGGTTAGAACAATCATTTAAAATTAAAAGGGCAATTTCTCACTAACCCACTCTCTAACTGAATTTAAAGGTTCAACCTGATTTTTCTCAATTTTCTCACACTTAAATTTTTTTGGAAACATTTCCATTGGATAGGAAATTTCTTCCCCTTTCTAGTGATATAAAGAAGTCCTCCTAACTCCCTATATTTCTTGAGTTATGGGCTAGCGGGCCTTGGGAGGAAAACTTTCCAAAACTCGGGCTCCGGGGAAGAAATTTTTCTCGAGAAGATTTAGAGCTGGTGGGCTTGGGGAGAAAAATAGCGCTTCACCCCTTTGGTCAGAAAACACCAATGATGCTCATGCACTCGTGAGTCCACAACGGGACCTCGCGCCCGAAGAAGGAAAGTTTTCCTGAGTCCGATAAGGGACACGTGTCTAAATTTTAATTGGGGTGGGAAGGCGTGTCGACGGAGAACAAATGGAATTTTTGAATTTTATCTTACCAGGGGGAAAAAGTATCAAGTTTACCCACTCCTCCATCAACAATCGAGATGCCACATGTCGGCAAACCATTAGCTACGGTGTTGCGGGGTGGCGAAGAAATTTGGAAAATTTTGACTTTTCAAGCGGAAGACATAAGGGTTAAATGCACTCTGCTCTTCTACCAATGCCTAAGGAAGCCATGTGGAAGTCCCTCATTAGCTGTAGGGTGGTGGGCCGGTGGGGAGAATTAGGAAATTTTGCCAAATTTAAAAAAAGTTAAGTTTTAAGAAAGCGGGCCCGCGCACCCACAGAATTACTTTTCCAAAATGAAGGGTGGGGATGTGGGGCCATGAAGAAACATAGAAAAATTTCCCAAAATTTTTAAAAGTTTAAGTTAAGGGTTGTGGGCCCGTGGATAAAATTTTCCAAATTTTCCTTTTTCGAACTTATATTATTTTTGACAAAAAGAATGGTTTTGGGCCAAGGCGAGCGGTGGGAAACTTCATGAATTTTGTATTTTTAAGTCAAAAAGTGAAAAAGGAATATTTTCACCCGTGGGTCAGCCAGGGAATATTTTAATAATTAAAATTTGAAAGTTAGAATATTTTTGAATCCAAATGAAGTAAAAAGGTAGAAGGCCATAAAGTTTTAAGGGTCAATTTTGAGAAAATGTTTTGCAGTCACTTAAAAGTGAATTGGTCATTTTAACTTATGAATTTTGTTCAAGTTTTTCATTCTTTCTCCTTCAACATGTAAAATATACATTGAGATCTGCATTTGGAAGAACGTGGGGTAGAAAACAAAGGTCAATTTTTTCGATTGATTTGCATTTCAAAAATTACCAATGTTTACACAACAAAATACCTACAATTTCGCCTTTACTTGATTGAAGGGTTCTTTAAAAATTTCTTGAGTGTTTTATTTTAGTTTGGGGATAATTTTGATCTCATTAAGTCCAATTGAATATTTTATTTGTCTCTTATATACTTTTAGGGTTGTTTTGGACATTTGATAAGAAGGAATTTGCAAAGTATACATTAAAGTAAAAAAATGAAGTTTGCACATTTCAAGAACAGAGATTAAACTATCTCTTTTGCCATGAAATATAAAGATTGAATTTATTCCATGCTAGTTTTAAATATTTTTCTTTCCTTCAATAAAATGATAGATACAAGAATGCAACTTCTATTTTTTCAAAATTAAACATTTCAAATCAAACAAAGCAGTGCAATATTTATTCATACGTGCTTCCTTTTCACTTTTACAAACAAAGATTTCCTACTGTATATTGAGAACAGATTTCTAATGGAAATAATATCATATAAACAAGACAAAACACTTCTATTAATTCAAAGGAATCTCTTACAAATTATTTCCCATTTATTTTCAAAATACAACATACCAAATGCATATCTTTCTTTTCTGTTCATAGAACTGAATACAAGATATATTATTCCATAATAAATTACAAATTTCATAGCTAAAATAGAGTAGTATTTCCAACACAATAATATACAAGATCATCCACTTCAATGTGGGAAAGGTTAAAAAATAAGTTTCACAAGGGACTGTCAGAACTCTGTCTTCTTCCTCAACTACCCGCAAGATATACGAATACAATTGCTTCCACATTAATTCAAAAATAGAAAACAGAGTATATCTCTTTCACATTTCAAATTGGAACTTTCATGGCCAACAAAAAACATCTTTCCATCACAAATAATGTACAAGGTCATCCACTTCAAAGTGAGAAAGGGTTATAATAAGAATAATCTCAACAAGGACTATCAAACTTGTCATTTTCCTCTGCTCCAGAACATCAACATGAATATCCTCCATTTTCTTTATTTCAATTTGATCACAACAAAATAGGGGGAAAGACAACACTCTCCACCCAACCAAGACATCCAATGACAAGGGGAAGCCACCCTCTTCACTGTCTACCGAGCCCCAACCACAATGCAATAGAAGATGTGTTTCAACTCATGGAAACAACAGGCTTCCAAAAAAACACATGAAAATTTCACATTTAAAACACATTCCAAAGTAAAACTACAATTTACAACCACGAATAAAGACAACTAAGAACAGTCAGGCTTCATCATGCAAGCCAAAGGATCAAGAAACTATGGGGGATGTTGCTTATGCCTCTTGAAGGGGAAATGGGTATCACCACTTGAGAACAAACTGCCAAAATATATATCATTTCAAATACCTGACATGCCCTTATGCCTCCCCCAAGTACCCCTTATTCATCACATTTCCTTATGCCTCCCCAACCTCTTATGGCACCCCATAAAAAGTAAAGAAATGTAATCTATTTATTTGTAAGGTTGAACGCAAATCCCAACTCCCTCCACACTTATACCTCCCAAAAACACTTATGCCTCCCCCAAAATACCCCATAGTTTTCTCCTACACCATCCCTAGATAGTCTAGCCATCCAACCAACAATAAAACAAAACATTCAAGCATTCACCCATTCCTAAGTGCATATAAATATATAAGACATCATTTCAAGAGCCAAGCTCTTACCTCTCTATAATGGAGTTTGTGCTAAGTTCCAAACAACAAGCTCTCCAATGCAAAATAGACCAAGATCAACAAAACACAAGCATGTAAAAATTCTGCAAACTTTCTCCATCTTGCAAGATCTCCAACACCAAAAGAAGTCACCAAAATTTGAAGTGATAAAAGAGAAGCAACCCCAAAACAAGCTAAGGAGTTCAAATTTATAGAAGAGGGAAGAGAAGAGGATGAGGTGGATCCATGTAGGATGCCACTTCACACATCCTTAACTCCAACACTAAGTAAACTTCATTCTCTAATGCACAATATATAAGTAGGTGGAAAATGAGAGTTTTACTTACACACTCAAATCAATCCCATACCCCATAAGGACTGAAATTGAATGCATGTAAGAAAGTGCAATTAAGACATTCAACTTGACTTACAAAAATGCATAAAGAAATCTAGATTTAAACTCTCCAACCATAGGTAAGGTTGGTATGCAAATTTAAGAGGTATGTGACAAGTTTAACTTGTCCCACAAGCCTCAAAATCATACTCCAAGGACAAATTCGAATTTCAAAAGGAAGATGGAGTGTTTCACACTCAAATTTACTTACACAACTCTTACACATATCTTACACATGTCTTACACATCACTTACAACACTTAATCCAAGAGCCATCAACTCGATAAATAAAATCTTATGACCTATTTTAATTAATTGATTTAACAATATGATTACTCACAATATTTACACCCAATTTGATTAGATATAAAAGGGGATCACATTACTTAAAAACACATACCAAATTAAACAAAGGAACCAAATAAAAGAAATACACATAACCGCTTAGTCACATTTAAAGGTGATCCCCCATGGGAATCCCTAACAAAATCAAACACATATACACATGAACAATACAAGTTGTCATGGTGACCTTGTTGAATTCATCTTGAATTTTAATGTGGTTAGTCGCCAATCCCCTAATGTTTGTTGTGATATTTTAACTGTAAAACACAACACCTCCTTCGGCCTCATGGCCACATCAACATCTAAAATACATATAAATATAATCCCAAAATCATCTATATATATGAATCACAACAACATCAAGGCAACCAACAATATCATTTACAATTTTATCAATAACTATACGATCATCAAATTAATTCCATTTTCTAGGTCTACTCAATATATCCAAATATCACATGTCCGAACAACATCTATTAATATAACCATGTCGGATAGTATATAATCCTCAATATATAAAATGTCTATAGTAATCATCATGCATCTTATTTGAATCAGAGTCAACAATAATCCATAATCTGACATCTAACACCATACTAAATCAAAACTATAATAATGTCCATAATATAGTCAACAGTATCATGATCAATATCAAAAGTATCGAAGGAGAGTGGGTACTATAATTTTATCCTACTTAATCTCCCACCAAAATTATTCAAAACAATGAATCCTACCTGAACTACCCTTGTTTTCCCTGTATGTCCACAAATGTATAAATTCTACTGCCAAAATATGCAGAAGCAATCAGGATCCCATAATGTCTTTAGTAACCTTTAGCCTTGTTTAGAAAATATCACCATTATTTAGAAGTGACAACTCATGAGAGTTAAATTGTGGTGCATTGATCATATTTTCTCAGGGTCCCCTTTCAAATTTATGCAAAGAAGGATATCTTCATTCTCCTTCATCGACAGAGGTTACAAAATGGGTCCTCTCACCTTGGTTGAAAGGCACGGCCTAAAGCAGTGAGGATAGATCAAATCCTTAATGAAGGTGTTATCCATTTCTCCAATGCCCGAGTGAAAAATATTCAAATGAATCCCCTCCCCAACTACAAAATGACTCATAATAAGATCTGTATGTCTCTTGATGTCCAAGGGAGAATCAATTTGGATACCAACACATATAACATGCATGACAGAAAGCGTGGATGTGTTGTTGGTGATCTTCCTTGTTATAGAACTTAGTAGGTTTATGAATTTCCCAATGAGGTGGATATGGCTTATATGGAATGAAAGGATGGATGGGATCATTGAAAATTTTATCATAGGAGAGTGCATTCCTAGATGTTGACAAAGAAAATTCAAAACTAGATATACAATTCAACAAATCTTAAAGGGGGTCAATTTACGTTGATTGTTGTAGGGATGAGTTAGGTTGATACAAAGATTGATTGGGTTGTGAGTACACTTCATACTACTATGGTATGTTTTATTAATAGGAGGTGTTCTGTTGAGGGATGTTCAATTGATATGGAGTGTTAGGCTGATAAGGGTTGTTCTATTGTGGGACATGGTATTAAGGAGCGTTATGTTGAGGTAGGTACTTCCGAGGTAAGTGTTGTCGATATGGGACATTTTGTTAGGGGATGTTTTGATAGTAAGGGATGTTGTGTTGTGGGGTGTTTTAATGGGATGAGGAGCCTTTCTGCGAAGCAGGAGGCTGTGAGGTTTGAACATACTGATACTACAATGGCATCGATGGATGTATAAGAGGTAGTGAATGTATAGGTGTTTGTTGGAAAGGTATGGCTGAAGTGAAAAGGACAAGGGGCTAGGTTGTGGTACACTTTTTTGTGGGATGTTGTATTGTGGGATATTCTATTGAGATAAGGTTTGTGGTGCAAAGATCAATGGTTGTGAATATTATGGCATGTATTATGAGATGGGGTGCGTATTAGCAATAACACTAGTATTAACATAGTGATGTTTTGATGGGAGTAACCTATTGGGAAGGAATAATTATAGAACGAGCAACGAAACTTGAAGGGATTTTTGGTAAATGTGAGGAGGATGGAGGATTTGATGAGGAAGTATAAGTACTACTTAGAGGAGGTGTGGATCCTATAGAAGGAATCAGTGAGGATGTGGATTGTTGAGTAGATGTGTTTTGTGATGAGATCATGTGAAGATCGTAGATGGGAGTTGAGGAGACATTGAGTGTTTCAGAGTGACTAGTGAATAATTTTCCATAGGATGTTTTGAAAGGATTAGTAGAGCTTGTATAAATATGGGATTGACTATTGTTTAACGTTTCAAGTTGATGTGAAGTGTAGGGATATAACTATTGGAAAACAAGGTCTTGATTTTGATCGATGAGTTATGTAATGGAAGATGAAGGGTTATAAGTATATGGAGTAGATTGGGGTGTTAATGGTTTAATTTAAAAATTTCTTGATGCTAAATAGGAATTAAGTGTAATGGGATTTGAGTCTAATATTTCTTCAAAGATAGGGCCTCCCCTATTATTAATAGGAGGTTCAGATGTCATGAGTGATATTGAGTGTTCTGATTCTGGCATATAAAGAATTTGTCCATGATATTGGTGTAGGGAATGGAAGGATAACTATCTTACTTCATGGCTATAAAGGGTCCTTGATTTAGTCCAAGTTTGTGTGTCATAAAAGGGATTGGTTGTGTTTGTTTCATCGACTAATGCTCGTGATTGCATTGGTGAGGAAAAGGGCATAGGAAGTGGTGTAGTATGAAGTGAGACTTGTTATTGAGGTGAAAATGGTGAGGTATAAATTTATTTAGAAGGTTGAGAAAATTATTTGTGTCTTGTAAGTACCATGATAGGAAAACACATAGAAATGATCCTATAAAATGGAAAACAACTAGATGATTTGTTTTACAAATAACAGCAAGAACAAGCAAAACGTTGTTTTGTATTTATCTTGATTAATTATGAAAAGTGAAATGTGTAAGATGGTTAATGAGGGTTTCCTTGTTGGGTGATGAAATCCCAATCATTTTCACCTAGGTGGGAAATTTTTGAATACATTTTGGATTAATGAGTGGTTTGGTTGTGTGTGAGGGAAGATAAGTGAATGTGATGAATTAAGTCCCATAATTAGCAATAGATGATCAAAAAGTATGCAGTTGTTCATTTTAAAGTCCCAAAATGAAATGTTTGATTTTTATGAGAACAAGTGAACAAATATGCACAATAGAAAGTAAAAAAATGGTATTAAAAATTTACCATAAGAGCGTTTTTATTTCATTTTTTATTTTTCCAAATTTTAGCAATTTCGAGCATGTTTTTAGCAAATGAAAAATATATAATTCCAAAGGAAAAATATCCTGTAATTAGATTAAAATTAACAAGAAACATACTGCTAATTGATTATGAAATGATAAAAATGTAAGTACAAGGGAATCACGGGTGATTGGGCTAATCGCGTGCGATTGAGCCAATCGGCCGATGATTAGCAATTAGTGAAAATAGTGATCAAATTAAAGATAGAATGAAGCAATTAAAAAGAGAGAAGTATCCCACCGGCATGCCAAAATTTCGGGATAAATCTTACCAGCCTTCAACCCATGTTTGTGATAAAGCTGATAAGACCTTCCAAATCTCGATATAATAGGGTTTCTGTGATACCCGGATGATGTGCATGGAAAATGTTTGATGTTGTGCTCCGTGAATTATGTGAATAAGGATTCTTTTCCCTACAATAAATCTTGTAAATAAAAAAACTTACACAATATGAGTTAGTAAAATATGTGGCAAATTTCTAGCAAAGGCTAGTCCTCATAAATCAAAATGGACTTCCTTATAAGGGTGTCAATCTACGTTCAATAAATTAATCTAATAATGATAAAGTGAATTGATATTAAATGATTAAATCCAAAGGCAAAGGGACAGGTGAGGTCTAAGGTTATATATTAGTTTGATGGTGGTTCCCGATCCAAAGGGAGTTGAGGAATCATGATATGGCTCAAAGGAGTAAAGGTGTGGATGGATATGCACTCACAAAGGCAAGCAGTATAATATATTTGATTCGGTTAAATGATAAAATGTTGTAGATGGATGAGAGGAGCTAGATGGGAGTTGAAGGATGCTTGTAAAGGTAGAATAATAGTATGGTATGAACTCTAGATATCAAAAATAAAATCATAATTGAATTCAGGTCTAATAGATAGGAATCGCCGCGATTGGGCTAATCACCGATGATTGAAGGAATCCTCAGCAATTCTTGTGAATTTGCACAGATATATAAAAAACAAGTTAGCTTGAGAAAAATGATTGATTAATTAAAAAGACAGATAATGATATGTAAATAAATGTGTTTACCTGATTGAGGTAGATAATCAATGCTAGAAAAAGGATGAGATTATGGGAGAGGTGAAGGTTGAAAGATGATGGTTTGTTAATGGTGAAGTTATGGATCTAATAAAAAACCACCCTTGGATGTTTTTCCCATAAAATTGAGAACCGTAGCTCCATTTTACAAACCAAGAGATGCGTCGAAATATATTATTATTTTCTAAAATTATGCAAGGTAAATGGCTTCCCTTGCTTTATTACATCATTATGCATCATTTATAATATTAATCAACCTTTCTAACATTTATTTCTGACATATCCTTTGGTTTATAAAATAGAGCTATGGTTCTCAAGTTATGGTCAAAACATCAAAGGGTGGTTTTTTATTAGATCCAGAGCTTCACCATCAAAAAATCATCATCTTTCAACCTTCACCTCTCTCGGTAATCTCATCCTTTTTCCAGCATTGATCAACTACCTCAATCAGGTAAATATCTTTATTTACATCTCATTGTCTGTCTCTTTTATCAATCAATCATTTTTTTTAAGCTAACTCGTTTGTTTATCAATTTGTGCACATTCATAGGAATCATCAATGATTAGCCCACTCCGCTATTAGAATTGATTTCAATTCCTCGATAGCCTTTCGATATCTAGAGTTCAGACCTGATTTCTATTCTTCCTTTGCAAGCATCATCAGCTCCCATCCAGCTCCTTTGAGCCATCTGCAACATTTTATCATTTAACCAAATCAAATATATTATATCGCTTACCTTTGTGAGCACATATTTGTCCACACCTTTTCTCCTTTGAGCCATATCATGATTCCTTGACTCCCTTTGGATCAGGAACCACCATTAGACCAACATATAACCTTGGATCTTGTTTATCCCTTTTCCTTTGCATTTTATCATTTACTATTAATTCACTTTATCATTATTAGATTAATTTCTTGAACGCAAATTTACACCCTTATAAGGAAATCCATTAATTTCTGGGGACTATCCTTTTCCCGGAAATCCTCCACATATTTTACTAACTCCATAGTGCGTAAGTGTTTTTGATTTGTAGGCTTTCTTGTAGGGAAAATAATCCTTGTTGACATACTTAACAGAGTTCAACATCAAAAATTTTCCATCCACATCCACGAGTATCACGGAAACCCCACCATATTGAGGTTTAGAAGGTCTTATCAGCTTGATCATAAATTCAGGTTGAAGACATGTAAGATGTATCCAGGACATTTTAGAAATACTTGAGAGATACGCGAAGTCCCACATGGCATGCCAAAATGTTGAGAACAATTTTTACCTTGGGTTTTCTTGTCATTCAAGAGGGTAACCACCTGACTCAACCTCAGTATGGCGGGGTTTCTAATATACCCACAATGTGGACTATGTGATATTGTGCACCGTGTAGATAGAAAACAAGGCTCATTCTCCTACAAGTAAGCCTATAAGTCAAATCATTTAAACAAGATGATATTAGTAAATAAATGGAAGGTTATTTGGAAAAATCTAGTCCCTAGAAATCCCAATGAATTTCCTTGGTGGTTATCAACCTGCTTAGAAACAATTAAGATTTTATTGATATTAAGATTGTGATACAATGTGATGAAATGAAAACATGATAAGATAACATCACTTATTTAGATGGATATACATATAGATACTAATGACATGACTTAGATCCACAAATATGAATCTTGGTCAAGATATAGGTTCTTAGACACATTATATCCTACAAAGTTAATTACTTCTTTCTCTTCTTTAGTGGTGTCAGAATTAGGAATAGAAATGTAGTCCTCCACAAAGAAATCAAAGGATTCCTCTAGGGTTTGAAAAGGTGAGTAAGTGTATTGTTAGTGCTAGATATGCTGATGTGAATGTGGGTGTTAATTTCTGAAGTAATGAGGTAGTATTCATCTGGGAGGTTTAGGTCAGCGTCGTAGTTATGCTTGTATTGTATTATATCTAATTGGAGCCTTATAGATTCATTGTATGCATTCTAGAATGCTTCAAAGATCCTCTCGATGTGTTGAGTTGTTGCGAATATAGCTTTAATACGCTTAAAGCGTATGTTCAAGACTGCGTTGATCCCTAGGCCATGAAGGAGTTCATATTGCTCTTAATAGAGTGGATGACGAACAATGGGAAAGGAATCAACAATGGGGAATTTATTATCATCTATGTCCATCTGAAATTTCCATACTAGACAAAGAGTTAGCAAACAACAAGAAATAACAAGAAATATTAGGTAGATTTATAAAAATTAAAATATTACATAGAATCATCGACAATTGGGTGAATAGCTAGCGATCATAGTAAATTTGTACAGCTTAAGAATATCGAGATAAATTTGATTAGATTAAGATATAAATTAGGATGTCAAAGTGTATATAACATAATAAATATGATGTGAGTAGTATTACATGATATCAAATACAAACAATAATAATTACCTTGCGTAATTGATGGAATGTGGCTCAAACTAATGGAGGATGATTTGATGACAAAAATGAACCCTATGAAAATCAATTCAATGATTCTAGAGTGATGTGAATTTGGTGAAATATGATGAAGGATGTATTGGTCTCTGATGCTTTGGAAATGAGGCAAAATGTAACTATAAAAATGCGAGAATCCTTGTCCAAAGGAGATCTGAATGCACATATTTATAGATCACTAGCGATCAGGAAAATCACCGATGATTGCAGAAAATCTTAACTAAGTTGGTTAAATGGGTGATTTTATTCCTTTTCGAACTAGATATGATGGATTTTGAAGTAGTTAGGATGAGGAGTGGGTAAAAAAGCATGAACTTAACTCGAGTTTCTTAGGATGAGGGTGTTAGCGTTTTTAGAAGGTTTAGTTAGTTAGTGATTTTTAGAAGGTAGTTTTAGAGGAGGTTAGGTAGTTAGCGAGGTGTCATAGTGAGGTGTGAGGGTGATAAATAAATTAATTAATTAATTAAATAAATAATTAATCTAGACCTTAGGGATATGTGAGGGGTGTATGAAATAAATTAATTAAAAGATGATTGAAATGGTGAAGTGTCGCAAATGCGTCGCTTTTGGTCGCGAATGTGTCTGATTCGAGGGATGAAAAATTTTTGTGTCTACAAACATTAAATGCAGAGGGCATAGCCCCATGAACATTGGTGGAGACCCCTGATTTTTCTACCTGACCAATTTTCTCACCAATAGTTTTTAACGACTCCATTGGGGACATGATTTGTCTAAGTACACCCAAAAAGGGATCTCTACCAAAAAAAAATCATAAAATACAAAAATGATATATTAAAATTAAATTTAATTAAATTAAATTAAAGGAAGTAATTAGATGATCAATAGTCTCTTTGTAATCCTAACTGAGAAATCTACACTTTTCAAGAGTTGAAAAAGAAGCAATAGACAAAGAAACAAAAAGATCGCAACCCATTGTTCCATGGGGAAGGAATACTGGTCCGCATGCTCTGCACCTCCTCTTAACAATATTCGATGTGGTCCTGTAAGGACCCTCCAAAATTCAAAGGTGACAAATACAACTTCCCGAAGATCACGTAGAAGCTTTCATCACCGCATGTGGTGTGTTGGGTGTCAAACATGAAGATGTATCTATTTGATTTTTCATGGAATATTTCCAAGAAAAAGAATCCGAATGGCTCTATTTATTACCAATAAGGTCTATCGCTTGTTGGAATGATATAAGAACTAAATTTTAAGCCAAATATAAAACTACAGAAGACTACCAAGATCTCTTAGTTCAACTGATACAAATGAAGAAGGAATCTACAAAATCTATGAGAGACTTCATAGCCAAGTATAAGCATACAATTAGAATGATTCCAAAATATTCATGCCTTTGGCTAATAATCTCAAAATATTATTTATTAGTTCTATGCAACCAGAAGTTGGGTTCTTCCTGAGAAGATCTCAACCTAGAGATTTGAAAGAAGCACAATATTTTGCTATTGAAACATATGATGATCTAATCTTGTTTGGTAAGGTAAAGAATCCCCATGGTAAACAAAAAGGTCAAATTTTGAGTTCAATATCCATTGATCTTGTGATTCTAAAAATGGATAATGATATGTTTTCTATGAAGAAGAAAATATCTCGGTGTAGACACCAAAATTGGCTCACACTCCCTAAACATATTCACCTAACCATCGCCCTTCCACCGCACATTAATACTAATATAAGTAACTTCATTAAATTAATACCCATCCTCACAATATTCATTACTTAATTATTTTAATTAAGCTAATTTCCACCTCACCCTTCCACCTCATCTAGCCACCTCACCCTAGACCTATTCTTGACATGTTTCCATAACTAACTAAGACTTGGTCCCACTTACCTTAATGAGCTAAGACTTAGTTTAACCCTAAAAATCAATGCCTATTATCCCTCTAACCACCTTCCCACTCATAAAAGGTAACATCCATTCGGATCTAGGGAAAAAGGAACAAACCTAATCCAAAAGATGTCAGATCTGCCATTTTTAGTAAACCTAGGAATCCTTCCTTAACCGACGCCTTGATCACCCGTAAACCTATGCCATCAACCTCGAACCTCCATCGGTTACCATTTATTCACCTTAACAACCCTATTTTTGGGTTATCGACTCTAAGATCAAGGAGACAAGAATAGAACTACATGCAAGAAAAACCAGAGACTTTTCACGTACCCATACATCCATAACCAACACTAGGATAGATCCAGAAGAATTTTAACTTATAGTGACATTCTGGGAAGCATCACTATTGCACCAAGATCCATCTCACCAACCGATCATCACCACCACCCAATCATTAGACCTAAAACATTGGTAAGTGTGTTTATCACTGATCATTTCCATTCTTATTTTGTCCATAGAGTTGTTATCATTTATGTTATCATTCTTCCATTAATATCCCCATTCCTTCATAGTCTACTTTCTAACAAACTCAAACCTCACCCACCCTTTTATCAAATCACCTATCTTGGCCCTTCCACCTCTCTGAGTGTTCTCAATATTCCCACAGACCTCACCATCCCCTCCTTTATCTCTATCTAACCTCACCCAGACTTTGCAATAAGGTTTTTATTGAACTACACACTGATTGTACTTCAACGCCTGCGATTACTCATAACCGTCATTGGTCTCTCCTAAAGTATCACCAGCTTATATCTCGACTATCGTTGATCTCTATGTTTCATACCTTTTTCCAATAACATAACCAAATAACCTTCTACCAAGTGACCTAAACAACCTAGAACCTAACCTTGACCAATCCTAGTACCCTGACACTTACCTACCCTTTAGATCTGACTATAGCCTAGCCTGTTATGTTAGATTTGCTTATTGTGCTTGAATGAAATACCTAAATCATATCAACTATAGTAGGAATTTTCTTATCTCTCACTTTAAGTTGTTTTAAACAGTGGATTGACAACCATCTAGGGAGTATCACACTTCCCGGATCTAGCACACACTAGGTAGTCTACTATTATATTTTATTTAATTCTTATTTAGTGGTCTTATTTTCTATTTCAGGTAGTTCCTTCCAGCCAAAAGGAATCTCTCATTTCTGAATTGGATTTATAAGTCAAAATGTGTACAACAACCATCAACCGACTAGCATAAACATGTATTCCTCCTTGGCCCTTACCCTTATCTGTTTCATCTCAATAACGTAAAGAAAACGTGAAATACTCATATCACAGAGCACCTTAAGGGCTTTCCTTGAAATCCCCGCTAGTCAATGGAATGTAGGGAAGCTATGATGATGATGAAGAAGAAAGTGTTGAATATGAAGAGGAAGGAGAAAGTGAATATGCTAGGATCGGGTTTTGTGAATGCATGTTTGATGAGAAGGAACCCACTAATATTTACTCATATGCAGTATTCATCCAATCCCAAAAGGTGAAAGAAGGATCTTCTTCCACTACCCAAACTAAGAAAGTGAATCCTCAAATGGAGACTCTAAGAAAAATAACAATGAAAGGAGGATCATCAAATCCTACTTCAACAAGGACAACTGAGAAGAAGCATGAAGCCACCCTAACCAAGAATCCTTTTGCCTCTTCAAGTAAGTCCTCTTATATTTCTCTTGGAAAATCAGTTTCTAAAAATATTTATGTCAATGCTGCCATAACCCATGATTCTCCCACCACCTCTTCATATTTATAAATTTTTGACCATTTAAAAAATCCAAGATCCAATTTTTTGTTTGAATACTTAAGAACTCATCCTAAACAATTAGAGAGACTCATTCAACATGTCAAAGGTAGTAGCCTGTTCCTAAATATGCCTCCACCAAAGAACCACCGTGTGCATCCCAATCAGCTCCATCTCTAAATTACTTGTCTTCCACACCTTCTAGATCTAAGAAGGTTGATACATTCTACATTTCCTTGTTATTCAATGAGTACAAGATAAAAATTACATCATTGAATTTGGTGCCTTGGACAACGTCATGCCCATAAATTTTTCTAAAGCTCTTAGTCTATCCCTTTCCTCTACCTCGCATAAATGTCTCTCCATGGAGATGAAATAAGTGCCTCTTGTCAGACAAGTCAAAGATGTTGAGGTAGCATTTACAGACTTCCCTGATAAGAAAATCATAATGAGAATCCTTGTAGTAGACATGCCACCTCATACAACATGTTTTTGGGCTGAAGCTTCTACCAAGATGTTGGAGGAGATATGCAATTGAATTAGAAACACACCACCATCCCAGTTAATGGAAAAACAAATAAGCTACTTCCCATCAAAAAAATGAAGTATACAATTCAATAGAAAAATGACCTAATGTCCGACACATAGTGCTACAATTCCAAACCTAAAAATTATTCTTGACCTTCAAAGAGGATATTTGTGTCAAGTCTACCCTTGTTGGTGGAGGAATGTCCAAACATTATAGACCCATTCAAAGAACACAATGAATATTTGATGGAAGCCAAGTTTGAAAGGGTGTACTTTTCATGGAACAAAGGTGTAGACAAGGTTTCCATAGTGGATGCTAAGGTTGGTAATGAGAACCTTGAATTGTAATAAATAAATCTTGAAGTAATGAGAGGTGCAGACAAAAAGAAGGAATGATGCTCAACATCTTCTTAATAGACAACTTCAACATTTTCAATGATTCTTCTGAGGATCAATATGAGTCTTCATGTGATGAATGTTCCAATGAACTTGAAGGATTCTCTTTCTCATTGGAAGAAGATGATGGGGAATGCAAGAATGATAACATACCTTCACCTCTCAAACTTGAAATAGAGCATACCTAGGAAAATGATGATTTCACTATAGAAATGGACCTCTCAATTTTTGGTGATCAAGAACGGGAAGATGAAGATGATGAAATTTTAGCTCCAGTGTTGTGCTCATTTCCTTTTCATGAGGATGGAAACATGCTCAATGAAAAATGGAGAAGCATGTTGTTGCTTGATCCTAAAGTTTATTTTACTCAAAATGGAAACCATATTAATAGATTTCAACCTTTCAGTGCTCACCCCGATCAAGAGATGGATGCCCTAAACACAAATATGGAGGATGAAGCCCAAAATAGACAAAATAGGAAGATGACAATTTTTAGGTTAAAGACCCAATTTTGAACTCATTCTCTTTCCAAGAGGGTAATGCAATGAAATTAAAATATTGTTTAGGGAAGTGTATGAAAACATATTTGGAGCATGAGAAAGTCCACTCCATGGATGAATTAAAAAGTAGAGAAAATCAAGAGGAGGGACATGATGTGAAAATTCATGAGACATATGTTAAGAATCAACCCATGAAAATGGTGGTCATGAAGCATAGATGCATAATGAATAAAAAATGTCTTGTAGTAAAAAATAAAATGGAAAGTCAAGAACAATCAAGGTATGTCTTCATGACAGCGGAAAAAATCACCAAATGAAAGAAAACATATAAGGAGAAGTTGAAAAATAAGGTATCAAAGTAATGAAGAAGGTGGAATGTACAAGTAGGCTAACAATAAAGATAGATTTCCCAAGAATATGAGAAGAGGTTCATACTTTAGTGAACTTGTCAATGGATTTGTAGAATAATGACATTAAGTGACACTCATTTATGGGTAAGCACTCAAATCAAATTTTTACTTCAGTGAAAGCAGGTCATCCCATGCATGTACATAGGTATTTAGGTTCTTTTCATTATTTCTTTTATGTTTTTCCTTTCCCTTTTCTCGTTTCCATCATCGTTTTTGTGTGTTTGTGTGTGTGTTCAATAAAGAAAGTTGTGTAGCCTATATTTCTAGTGACTCCATAAATCCCAACGGATAAGGCACTAGTCCATGAAGCAAAATTGAGATTCTGGGATTCTCATGTTATGTCCTCACCGTGGTCAAGACATACCAAGCCCCCATGCTAAATCCAACCATTTTCATACAAATGTGTAATAGGAAAATTTATAGTTTTAAAGCATGACAACGATACCCCTATGCAAATCCTTACTCAATCTATGTAATGGTCCTAAATTATATGTCCATCTAATTCCCCTAGGTTATTTAGGAAATAAAATTCAATCCCCAAGGTGATTTTAGGAGTTTGTGAAGAACGTCAATTTTGGGTAGTTTTGGGAAGGGCTACCACTGGCCTTCCCAAGAATAGTGCACCCCTTGGAGTGGAGCAGAGAAGAAAAATTCAAAATGGAGATGAATTAAAGTTCCAAGAACATCAAGGAAATTATTTTTGAAGATCCAAGGAAGATTTGGAAGTTTTGGGGTAGATTCATCGAAATGGATTCTCGTGGCATAGGCGGTGCACGGGGCCAAAAACACTACCGAGCTTCAAGAAGTGATTCCGAGAGATATTGAAGGATTAAGAAGCTAAAAATACATCTTAAGAAAGGTAATTCAGATCTCTACAAGATAGTGAAATAATATTTTTCACAACACCTAGGTGCAATAGTTCTATATATAGTTTTTCTCATGCTTAGTCATGGAGACATAACAAACTACCAATTTTTTAGGACTTAAATTTAGGAATCAAGATAAGAGACCCCCACAACTGGATTTTGAAGGCATTTTTAAATCAAGTTAATATAAAATTTCTCCTTGAAACTCATCTGGAAGCTCAAGATATTTTCGATTCTGAAGTTGTCCTCAAGGCAAGTTTTCGACAATTAGTCAATTCTTGAAGTGGACACATGTTAGCTCCAGGAGCCTAGTGCATTCTTATGTCACTTTCATCCCTTAGGAAAAGGGACATAGGGAAATTAAAATTATCCCAACCCTATTTATCACTCTCGTCACCCATAGAACCCTCTGCATCGTTAGTTTAACCCCATGACCCTATCAAAGCCTATCCTCACAATGCATGGATGACCCAAGTGTCACAACCCGACACGATGTGTAAAATGATGTTACTTTCATACCTTTACCTAAAGGGACATCATGGAAATAAAATCACACCCAACTATGTGAAGCTTTGGAAATCCAAGATTTCAAAAAAACAAACTAATTGTCATGATGCTTCTCCATTGTTGCTTGTGAAACTCATTGCGGAAGAAATTTACAGAGAACTTCCTGACCACCATTGATGCACTCTCAAAGATCCACCAAGTACTTCCCACATTGAAATATATAATTCTGAGAGGAAAATAAGATCAAAATAAGTAAAAATAGAGGATAAATGAAATTCTTATGAAAACTCTCGTAGCCGCAGAGGCATCGAAGAAATTGATGTTACTTGCAAAAAACCAAGGCACGAATTGATTTAACCATTTTTTTATGAATTCTTAATTTTCATAGGAAATAAAAACCTCAGTAATAGATTCCTAATTTTCAGAAAGGATATTTTAGGAAATGAAATTCTCTTTTAAATCAACGAATACAAAAATTAAATTTCCTGCCAAACCGGTGATCGGTTTGCAGAGAAAATTCACTGGTGAAACAAGAAGAAAAAACCCACATTTAAATGTAATTTTCATCACAATATGAGGTGGAAAATGAAACCTGAATTTTTAGCTCCATTAATGGCTTCCATGGCATAGCAAAGGAAAAAATCACTGAGCTACCTCTCCACTTATTAAGGTTCCAGTAGGTAAAATCACGCAAAAATCGGTGGAAACGATCCTTGAAAAATATAGTTTCGTGTGAACTAGTTTTCACACCATGAAGTCCATATTTTTTAGAGATATGGAGGATTGAGTTTTCATTATAATTATTCCATGTCACATGAATAATATCGGTGTAAAGGCGGTGAGCTACCTCTTCACTTCTCAGGGTTCCAGTGGACGAAATCACGTAAAAATTGGAGGGAATGGTCTTTGAAAAATCTAGTTTTTGTACTATGAAGTCCATATTTTTAGGGATATGGAGGGTTTTTTTTTTAGTATTATTCCCCCACAGATGAAAATCTCATTTTCTAACTTTTTCAGACCAAGGAATTACTCAATATTTGGAGTGTGGAACCCCAAAATAAAACCCATAATTTCAAGACTTGATTTGTTGCAATCTGACACCTGCAGTGCACATACTAAAAATAACAAGCCTTCCTACATAGGAGATTTCTAATTTGGGTATGTCACCATCTAAAGAGGTTGTGAAGAAGGCAAGTGAACATAGAAAAATTATCGCAGGAAAAGTTGTCGAAAAGGTCATCTCGATCTGCAATTAACACTTACTAAAAATTGTAAGTGGTTCCATAAGCCCTCGCTATAACTAAGTAGTTGGTCCGTAAGGTGAGAGGAACATAGTAAGAATAAGGAATTAAATCTACCATAGCCGGTTGAGGTTGGGAAAATATAACCTGTACACTTACCAAAAATAATAAGTTTCCCCATGGGTACTTACTAAAAATAGAAAGTTGTTCTCAAAGGGAAAGTTTGGCATAACGAGACATAGAGGGATAATCATTGGTCGATATCACCATTTGGGGTCTAGAGAGGAAAAATCCAAAAATTTACAAAATATAGTAAGTTGTCCCTTCCAAATGTATTACGTTTCAAGGAAACATGAATTTAAAGTGCATAGGTTGGTCTAGTTTCTTAGGTTTGATCAATCATGAAGAGATGGCAGTTTTTCATGGTTTGGAATGATCGTCTCATATTACAGAACAAGACATCCATCATGGAAAGTAGTTCTTCATGAGGAATATTTTCCCTCCATCCCTTCCCTCTTCCTCTCTTTTCCTTTATTATTTCTCTCTCCATTCTAAATCTTCGTTATGCTTCATCATTGTATTTTTTCTTATTCACTTAAGTGACCTATTTTAAATTTGTAAAAAGTATTTTCTTAAAATTATAAGAGAAATACTTAATTAATGGAAAATGAAAGGTCACAAGTGGAATATGGAAATGAAGATTCATGTGAGGGAGGGGAAAGGTCAATTCAAATTGTATAAATTGGGATGGCTTCCCCATTCCAAGGGATTCCAAATTTTGAAGAACTCCTACTATGTAGCATTGTGAATTGTGATAGCTTGGTTGAAGCTTTGTATTCATCACTACACATGGAATAAAATCTACACTTCTTCTATTTATATTCATTTTTTCCCCTCTATTTCCCTCTTGTATGCACTTTTTAAGCATGGTGATCAAAGAGATATTTGAATCTTTGATGAATGAGCCTCAAAAAACTTTGTGTTTATGTGGGTTTTTTTGTCTCACTAACCACTTCATTGTTGCTTTCTTCTATATTAGATGTTGAACTAGTCCAAATACTCGATTTTAACCTCTCGTAATCTACTCATGGCAATAATCTTCCTTAACTAGTTTCCCCCTTTCTCCTCAACATTGTAACTTACTCCCTTGTACCCCCATACAAGAACTTTGCCACAGGTTTAGTGGAGTGTCCCTATGTGATCCCTAACTAATTTGGCCACCCAAAATATTTAGATTAAGATTAGTTACATTCAATAATGGGAGTTGTACCATTCAATGCAAAGGGGCATAGCCATGTGAACATTGGTGGAGACACATGATTTGTCCACCCAATAAATTTTTCACCAACACTCTCAAAGCTATAATATCTAATCAAGGACCTCAATTCGTGTCCAACATGATTGAGGCCTTTTTGAATATTTACCAGATCAAGCATAGGAAATCATCACCATACCACCCCCAATCTAATGGGCAGGTGGAAGTCACCAATAGAGAATTGGAAAACATCTTGACTAAGGTTATCAATGTAGATAGAAAGAATTGGGTGCCAAGACTTCTTGAAGCAGTATGGGTATACAACACAACTTGGAAAACCACCATTGGTTTCTCCCCATATGAACTAGTATATGGGAAGAAGCCATTTCTCCCAGTGGAATTTAAATTATAGACCGGAGGACAACATTGAAGATAGGAATTAATTTGGATGAAGCTCAGTGAGATAGAGTGATGCAGATGAATGAAATGGATGAGATGTGGATGGAGGAACAACAACAATTTGAAATCCTTCAACATCAGAGGAAGTTTTGACATGAATCTCATATCAAGACCAAGATATTCAAAGAAGGATATTGGGCCTTGTTGTTTGACTCAAAATACCATCAATTTAAAGAGCAAATGAGAAAAATATGACTAGGAATGTACCAAATTGAAAAGATATATGATAATGGATCTGTGAGACTGTTTCTAATTGATGGTGACATGAGAACTTTATTATTGAAAGGCCATAGAATGAGGCTATATCAACAACCCTAGGATAAAGAAACCTTCACTAAGGATATGCAGTTGTGTGAGGAATTGTATTAAATGGAAGACTTCAAATCCTCCAATCATGAGTAGTTTGTTAGGAATATATAAATAAAGGAAGAAGACCATAGTTCTTATTATCATCCTCATTCCCTCTATATATAAAAATACAATTATTTTCTTTCATGCATGAAAATAAAGGTTAGAGATGTAATTTATCAAAATGTGTATTAACCATGATTGATTTTCAAAATGTAGGAAGTGGAGTGCTAATGGTCAAAATGATGTTGAGTTGGTAAGGTGACATGTACTTACTTTTTGCTATGGATATTAACTATGTTTGAACTTCCCAATGCATTTATTAAAACCATAAAACCAAATCTAATGGAGTAATTAGAGAGATAAGGGGTAATGATGATGAATAAAGGCATGTTGTCACTCTTTTTTAGGAATGACATACAAAATGAGTGATAAGGATGGTAGTATGGGAACCATGTAAAGGAATTGAAAGATTTCCACCTCAAATAGTCCCATCCATCCTTTCTGCCACCATTTTATGCCAACTTGATGCCATTATAAACTCACGAGTAGTTCAAATTTAAGCTACTGACATTGCATACAACTACTTTGTCTCTCTCACGAAACCATCACCATTGTTCTAAAAATACCCCTCACTACCTTTTTCATTTCTATTGCAAACCAATTTGTGCTATGGGGAAGAAGAAGAAGTATGAGCCAGAATATGCAAAGCCAATTCTATGGAATATCATCATCTCTTAGGTATTCCATGATGTAGGTTGGTTAGATTTTATTCAAAAATTTGAGGGGTTTGATGAGGATTTAATTGAATAATTTCTGTCAAATTTTGAAGCAACTTGTTCTAGAATAGGAGGGAAAATAATTAAATAGACAACCAAATTATTAGCACAATCTCTAGTCTTCCAGATTTTGGGCTTAAGGTTGTCACTAACTCCCCACTTAAAGATTTGATAGCCATTTTCATGAGGAAGGGAAAACTCTACTTGAGATAATTATTAATCCCCAGGGGAATTCAAAAGGGTATTAAGAGGGAGATCTTTCTAGGCCATTAGAGGGAGGTTTCTTCTTGGGTAAATAGGTATTTCATTTGTGATGGGAAACCATCAGTATTAGGGGTGATACACTGAAGATTCTAACCCATTTGAAGAAAGGAAGGGAAAATACTGAGCTCAAGGTGAATCTTCCTAAATACCTCATGGATGCTATCATAAATATGGGACGAAGTATAAGAGTCAGGGTGGTGACACTGTAATTAAAGACCTAGGGCTTATTCAGTTGATTTGCATGCACTAGGCCTCAATGAACCCAAGAGGAAATTAGAAAAGGATACTACAGGGATAAATCCAAGAAGAAGAGGGTCAAAGGGGATCCTATGCCAATATTTACCAAACCAGCCCATAGCTCTTAGCCTAAGATTAAATCTGCTCCTCAGTTTTCCCTAATGTTTATTAAAAATTTTGTAGATGAAGCTAAAAACCCTCCGAGCCTTGAGATTTAAATAAAAATACTATCCTGTCAACCCCTACTTAGAGTTTGTTGAGAAAAATAAGGTCTGGTCCCATAAGGAAAGATGAATTTTCTCAGCCTACATTGTTTGATGAAGGTGCAACCCAGATTTTGGAAGAGTTTGCTGGAACTGAGACTTCCTCTGCCCTAGGAAAACAATCATGAGATTTTGAGTTTACATCAGACATTCTTGAAGAATAGAGCCATGTTGCTTGAGGCACTGGAAACTCCTTTGGAAGCTTCATAAATTATGTCTGTAGCTCTGGAAATCCAGACATGAAGCTACAAAAACTGTTGCACAAGAGGTTGGTCAAATGAAATCACAAAGAGATGAGGTTTTGAGGTGACACCAAGATGAAATTTCTACTCTAAAAGAACAACTAAAAGGTATGGAAACAACTCATTTGTCTCTTCAAAATGAGTTTGTACAAAAGAGTGTAGAAAAAGATAAAGAAATAGCTACTTTGAGAATGGAAGTTGATAGTTTAAAGAGATAGAAAAATATTGGTTTGAAAGCATGGGATGATTTTTCCTCTCATTGTGCCCAACTATCTCTTAGAAATAAAGAGTTGGTAGGAGAAAATAGAAAACTTAAAGAAGAGGTTGAGTCAAGTTCTAATGCAAAGAGAAAATTGGAAACAATTGTTGAGTCTGTCTGTCCTTTGGCTTGTAAACTTTTGGCTTGCAGAAAACCATCTTTAGTTTATAGTTTATTTCTTCAAGAACAATTTTATTCATGGCAGTTGCATAGAATTTTTTTTGGAGAGCCTCATGAGGCTCCTAATGGAAAAAAATTCTTACAGATTTATCAAGGTTGTACTCTAGAAGTCCAAAACTTATTATGTGAATTTTATCTCCATAACATGTTAGTTTCAAATGTTCTTGATTTCTTTATAAATCATTAGTGGGAGAGTTTCAGTTGAAATCCTTTCAATCATTGGTAAGGAATCAAATTATGTGGGAAGAAAAATTGATCTATTTAATCAGTATGCCGAAATTGTTGGTTTTTACATTCAGCCTCAACACCATAATGATGTTTCTATGAAAAATATTTTAGATCTCTTTATTATCAGGCTGGAATTGGTAGAAACACATATGAGATCTTGGCCAAATGTGTCCAAGAATTTGAAACTTACTATCAGCAAAACTTTGGCAAGGCTATGATAGCCTGTGATAAGAGATGGGACACTCTGAATTTTCCATTGAAATGAAGAGAATTTATCTCTCCTTAAAATCTCAGCTGGAGTATGTGAAGGGGGATGCACTTGTGGAGATTATTCGCGATTAACAAAGAAAGGGAACAATGAATATAATAGTGAATGGGTTGGTATGCAGGTTATGCCTCCTCTGGTCCTTATCCTAATGACTACTTGGAAAAATAGTGCTCCTCAATCAAATGAAATAAAGGCATGGGCTGAAATTATGTTGGAAACCCAAGGATGTAAAGGCACTAGGAAACAATATGCAGATTAGTTTGAAGAGTATGACATGGCATAACATCTTAGGTAGATATTAGGTCAAAGATAGTTTGCACGAGGACTTACAAAAGGTAAAGTGTAGGGGAGATGATGAGTCCATAAATCGACTCATCATAACATCTATATAACTATAAATTTTACTCCTAAAAACATTAATCTATGCATGGGAATGTTCTAAATAGTTATATCTAAAGTAGAAAGTGATGCATTTCCCCTTATTTTGTCTTATGTGAACTAATGACCAATGGAACTTTCACTAACTACTTTGTTGAGTGATTTGGTGACATATGTAAGATGATGAGGTGCATTTTCTACCATTTTGAGTAGTTACAATCAAGGAGACCGAGTCCACAACCACTACGCCATTTTGAGGATTGACCCACAAATAAAAAAAAAATGAGGGCCCCTGTTTCTAGTAGAATTATAGGGTGCCATGGAAATTTTATGAAATTTTTATCGGTTAATCTGTTTCCTATATTTGTGGCATGTGTTGTAATCAACTATGTTTATAAGACACCTCTAAACTAATACTTGTTTTTTACCAGTATCACTATAGCTAATAGAAGAAGTTATTTTCAGTTGCACTCTGGAGTATGTGATGAACTTATTTTGATCAATATAATACATGTTATTTTGAGTATACGTTTGTGTTGAGAGCCTCAATCCCAAAGTAGAACAAAGGACCACTCGACTGAATATAGTAAAGGACTGGTATTTCATACAAGAGTTGTATATTTACTTAGTTTTAATTTCAGTATATCATTTTTATGATTATCTGAATGTAATCTTATATTTATTTGTTTTGTCACATTCCATTTATTGTCATTTGATTTAAACAATTATTTCATTTCAAGAAAACATTTCCTGTAACAAGCATTTCATTTCAATAACTTTGTTTCAGTAGAGTAGATGTTGTTCATATATTTTTCTCCATAGATTAGAAGCTCTAAAATTCACTAGTTTATATATTTTACTTTCATTAGTATTTTTGGCGAGAAATTTTTTTGGGTGCACAAACTTGTGGATTTCTTTCCAACGCTCCGGGAATCTAAGTTCCTCTACTTAAATGGTGTAGTTTTCGTATATGCATGCATGCATGATAAAATGTGGATTTATGTGGTGGCCTTTCGACCGAGGGGATCCAATAGGGGAACTTCATTGACCTGCCGCAAAAAATTTAGCAATCTCTTGATAGGGAAGAATTTTTCTGAAGGTGGGAAAGGGAGTGAGAACAGTGGTAGGAGAACTAATGCTACAGGTAGAAAATTAAATTCTTGCACACACACTAGTTAGAAACTTAAACACATGCATTTATGGGAAGAAACAACTCTACGAATAACAACAAGACCAAATAGAATTCACTGATCACCAAGTACTAAGAAACCTCTTAGTCAAAGAAAGCTAGAAACTCCTTCTTCTTGTATTGATTACTCAAATCAAAGATGTACATAATGTGAGAATGGAAGAAATTGAGAAGTGGAGGAAAGTAGAAGAAAAATGGCTATCTCCTTTTCTTTCTCTAGGTATAATGCACTCTTGAGTTTACAAGATCAATCGCCAACCCTTTGAAATGGGAATGGATTTACAATTTATAGAGTAGACTTGACTCCTTGTCTTCCTCATGACCTTTTGAATACCTTAATATGACTTAAGACTGTTCATATTCCACTTTAAATATTTAAGTCCCTTTTATAATAGCAAGGTGACTTAATTTACATTATATTTCTAAAGTCACTTAAGTCATATTAAAAGTGCAACCCTCAACGTAAAAATATAACATTGAAGAGAGAGAGAGAGAGAGAGAGAGAGAGTCGTATGAGGAGTGAAGAGAGAGAAAAAAGGAAGAAGAAGAAGAAGAATTATGTCGAAGGATGAGTTGCTGCAGTGGACTTGGCTCCATTCTCTGACTATTCTCCACTTCGTGATCCTGAGAAGGCTTCTAACCCATCCACTTTGGCTTCATATCTCCCTTAGGTAAAATCAACTTACTATTTTTAGTAAGTGTGAGAAATCAAGTCCCCGATCTTCAACTGGATGTTGTGGCTCAATTTTCCTCTTTCTCCCTGCATTCCTCATTCTTTCTGGATCAACTTTATATTTTTAGCAGGTTCTTGAGGGCCCACTTAATATTTTTAGTAAGTGTAAAAATTCCATTCTGGTGAATTCTCAGTTGTAGTGCACCTCCAATGTCTTCGTCTCCTTCGCAGGTTCTTCTGTTGATGACTTTCCTGAAATAGTAGTTCCTATGTAGTAGACCTACTATTTTTAGAAAGTTGGCTTACAAGTCGGATTGATGTGGAATGAGGTTTTTATATGAGTTTTTTCCCAATATCACCCTCTCGAAATTTCGGTGCCACCCGCTTAATACTCGGAGATTTTAAAGTTTTAAATTTTGGACTTGATAAAGCGTTTCTTACGGATGCAACAACCATTAATGGACCTCAAAATTGTAGGTCTGGTTTTCTCCTCCATTTGCAAATAAAATTATATATTTGATATGGGTTTTTGTTTTTATGCTTCACGTGCAATTCTACTTCGTTTTACCCAATGGTTTGATGGGAAATTGGATTTTTTCTTCGTTGAGCTAGAAGTGGGATTTCTTCACTATGGATGCTCACATGAGAGGAGGGTTTGAAGGTGTCTTCTTGATGGCCTTGGGTAGAGGAATGAACATAAAAATATATCTTGTTGTTTCACGCATCCATTTGGGAGATTTCTTCAACTTCTCATTTCATGGTTATGGAGTTTTCTCCTTTTTCTCCTTCTGTGTTCTTTGTTTCTCCTTCTTAGCTTGATGAGAATTCCTTCTGAGACCTACACATCACTATGGGAAAGGTTCTTCAGTTTTTGGGGAGTTTATGTGGCCATGGTGGAGCTGGTTTGGAGTAATAATGGTGGACTCGGGTGTCTGGACAATCATGCACTTGCATCATGGCAATGAATGAAGTCAGTGAAGGAGAAATGGCTAAGAGCCGATTTAAAATTTTCAAAACATGCACATAAAGGGGCTGTGTACATTTTTTTATCCCTGATTTCCCTAACCTCAGGGACATGATGGACATCAATTTCCACGGTGTTCAAGGTGATGCCATGTTTCCTCGATTCGATGATAGGGAATAGATGCTCTAAAAAGCACCCGGGGATTGAAAGTCAGTCATGTGGGTGTCTAAGACTCCCCATAGGGTATAGGAAAAATTTTCCATTTCTAATGTCCCCACCTCAAGGACATAAGGGACATTAGTTTCCACAGTGGTTTTGAAGCTAACACGTGGCACCCAATCGACTTAGGGGGAATGAATGCTCCAAAAATGCACCTGGGGCTGAAAGTCAATTACGTGCATGTCCAAAAGACTCCCCATAGGGGCTGGGATCATTTTTCAATGTATTATGTCCCATAACTTAGGGAAATAAGGGAAAATAGTTTCCACGGTGGTCTTGGAGCTGACACATGGCGCCCGATCCAACGACAGGGAATGGATGCTCAAAAAATACACTTGGGGGCTAAACTGTCGAGTCTAGAGGTCATATGAGGGTCCAAGAGGTCGTATGGGGGATGGGAGAATTTTTCAATGGTTGGTGTACTTGAGTTTAGCAACTTTGGGGACATGAAATCTGCTAGGCTCTCGAAAAATGACTAAGTCCTGAATTGCCTTTGAGAGGGTAACTTGGAAAGAAGATAACTTGAGCTCCCGGTGGAATTTATTGGTGAAATTTTATATGATCCTGACTAGAAATGGAATTTTGAATCCAATTTTTGGGGTCTCATGTCTTTATTCATTTATATGATTCCTGAAAAATTGGATTTGTGATTTGAGACTCCACTTGTACCTGATAAAAATTGCCTTCCAATCCTATGTGCCAAGCTATTGTGAAAAATAATATTTCACAATAATTTAGGTATTTTAATCCTTTTCTAGTGATATATATTTTTCTTCTAATTGCATCTGAAGCTCCCAAAATCATCTTCAAGTTCAACAGCTTGTTTTAGACCTATGTACTACTTAGGCTTGTGAACCCTAATTTCACTCAAATTGCTCCAAGTCTTTCAAAACTTATAAAAGCCTTCCAAAATAGTTTCCATTATGTTATAAGGTCTTAAATTCACCTCCATGTTTAATTTTTCCATTATGTTCCACTCAGATGGTTGGTCCAAATCTGGGAAAGCCAATAATAGCCCTTCCCAATACCGCCAAAAGATAGTATCTTTTCAGCACTCCCTAAAACCACCTAGGGGGAATGAATAGACTTACCTAAATCACCTAGGGGATGAGATTATATTATTCAAGAGGTTATTTAGACTGATTGGATAGACCTGGGGTGTCTTGGGATGATGGGACTTGAAAAAATTAACACTAGGGTATTGTTGTCGTGATTGGAAATTGTCAATTTCCCTGTTGCACATTTACATGACAACAATAGTTTAGTAGGGTAGAATGAGAAAACTAACACTAAATAAAACCCCTCCAAAAATAGAACCACCATAATACTGAGTTGTAAATCAAATTCTCTGCATACATCCTTGAACACATCCCTAGTTTATAATGACATCAATGCTTGAATAAGTTCATCAAAACATTAGAAGTTACAACGAACCATAAAATGGCCTTTTTCTTAGTCCCTTTAACTAGTGTTAGACCTTGATCTCTTCTTGTTTCACCATATGCTACCTATTTCAATGTGTACACATTTTGGATTCCCCTATTCGATAGAATGTTTGGATTTCTTGGCTGAGTTGATTGTCCCTAAGCATATCCATGTCACCTCGACATTGAGCATGGATTTAGATTCATTTACTCAACACTTGCTTGAAACACATAGTTGGCAAATAGAACTTGAATTTCATCATCCTTCATAGAGGCCTCAATGGAATTATGAGATTTTTTCATCTTAAATTCCTCTCTCAATGGTATAGTTGATGACCCAACACATGCATTGATGTATCTCTTCCTCTATGCCATTTGGTGTTCCTTCTTCCCCATTTCAATGCTTCAACAGATTGAGAGACAGTGCATGTTTCAATGCTTCTTTGATTCCTTCAAAATCCTGAATAGTAGCCTCCTCCCATTTGATAACTTGGTCTTTATTTAACATGCATGTAATAGGAAGAGTCAATTCAACAAAATTAGACACAAACCTTCTAATGAAATTGATCTCGCCCAAAGAAGGATTGGATGCCTTCTTTGTTCTTGGAATTGGAACCTTGTTGATTGCTTCTACCCTCTCAAGGTCAATCATGACACTAGCCTTTGAAACAATATAACCAAGCAACTTGGCCTTTTGCACCCCAAAATGACACTTCTTTGTATTAAGAGAAATGTCATATTATCTACATCTAGTAAACATTCATTCCAAGTGCCGCAAGTGATCTTTTCTAGTCCCCAAAACACAATGATCACATCGGCTGATAAACTGCAATGAAGTCATTTATGTAACCAGTAAAATCAACATCCATTGCTCTTTGGAAAGTAGCTCCAGCATTCATAAGAAAAAAATACATTATTACATAGACATATGTCCCCAAGGAGTTATAAAGGCGGTTTTAAATCTTTACAATCCTTGAAAACAACTTGATTGTAGCTAGAGAAACCATCCAAGGTGGAAAACAATTCAGATCTAGTCACTAACTACAACATGTTTTCCATGTTTGGAAAAGGATAATTGTCTTTCAATGAAGCTCTATTTAGATTTCTGAAGTCTACACAAAGTCTTATATCTCCATTTTCTTCTTGATTGGCACAAGGTTTGCAACCCAAGATGAATACCTTGTGGGCTAAATGATCCCTCCCTCCTTTAGTTTCTTCAATTCATCTTGCATTTTCATGGAGAGGAGTGGATTAATTGGCCTCTGCTTTTGTCTGAAGGGCTTGGCATTTGTTTCAAGAGGAATCTCATGCTGAAACAAGTCCTCTCTGTATGCTTTCAGCTCTAAATAATATGAAGCCAAACATTCCTGATATTTCTTCAATAGTTGAACACAGGATTGTTTTTCTTATTTGTTTAGATTGCTTCCCAACCAAACTTTTCTTTGTTTATCATTAATGCCCAAGTTATGCTCTTCCACATCCCTTGAGGCAGACATGTTTCTATTGATGATGCAATCAACAATGTCAAAATTTGACTCAAGTGTAACAAGACCTCTAGGAATGGTGTTAGTTTTCAATTGGATAACATCCTTTCAAAACAAATTATCTCTTCCTTCAGTCCACACACACCATTGGTTCTCAATCAATATTATGATCTACAAACTCACCTTAATTTTGAAAGAACCTTTGCACTTTAGCATCATCATTAAACACTTTCCAATGTTTGATGTTGTTAGGGACAACTAGCCTAGTTAAGACTTCAATATTGTACTCATAATAAGGTGAAACGGTGCAATTTCTAAATCTTGACCCCAACATTGCCAAATTTTCAATAGCAACATTGAAACTTTTGTCATGATGCACAATGTTGAAGGAATCAAACATCTCAATTAGATCCCAAACTACATGTTTGTACTGTTTCATCAGCTGATTTTTTGTAACATACAGTTTTCTTATTTTTTTAACAACTAGCTCTGAATCTCCTTTTACAATGATGTCCTTGAGACCATACTTCCATGTAATTTTTAGACCCTACAACAAGGCTTCATACTCAACAATGTTGTTAGTACATTCAAAATTAAGCTTGAAGGAAAAAACAAACTCTTCCAAGCTAGGAGAAATCAAAATTATACCAGAACCATTTCCAAACTTGGAGCAAGCTCCATTAAATAGCAAGGTCCAAGGAGAACCTACCTATTCAAGGCACCTTCACTTATCAATCTTGTTCTCTTTGCCATCAACAAACCCAAAAGAGTTATCAACATCAACATTAGCAAACAACACCTCATAGGAAGTATTGTTGGGATATTCAATAAGGTGTAACATCTTCTTTTCCCCATAAATCTTGACAAGGCTACCTTCAATGGGAATAATGGAAAAAGACATGTCCATTTGAACAGTCCCACCAAAACTTGTAGCCCAATGTCTTGACAAAAGCATACCCCATTTGGCAGGGAAATCAACAATCACAACATCAAGTTTAAAATTCTTACCCGGATAGGCTACAAGTTGTACCACCAAACCCTTCACACAACCAACTACCGGAACTTCTCTTGAATCCATGGTAGTAAATTTTCCATAGGCTACTGTCACTTTGATATCCAACTCATTCGTGACTTCTAGAGGTATGACATTGCATGATGCACCGAATCAAACATATAATTGTGAAGTAGTCTATCCTTTATGTTCAATGTTGTAAAGAATGGATCAAATTTTATTGGGAATCAACCAAGGATGTCCCCAAGTATACCTCAAGTGTTTCTCCAAGATCATTTAATGTTGGTGGTGTTTCAAGGTATGCAAATATCTGAGGAGGATTTTCAACAACATTTACATTTCTGCTTGGGGTACTCTTCTCCTCTTTCAATCCTAAGTAATCAAATCCTCTCTTCTTGTGCTCAGGAATCCTAACCAACTCAATGATTGAAACAATCACTTTGATTTGGCTCAATACCTGGGCTATTTCATAGGGAACATTATTTGGCAAGGCATCATTAGAATGGAGACAAGAAGATTCATTAGATGGCAAGGGATTCTTGGCAGTTTGGTCATGAGGAGGACTGTAATTTTTTCTTGGGACAACAAAGCTTTTGGAAGGTGTTTCTCTTCTAGGAGATTCTTTAGGAATACTTGTAAGCAAGGGTGTTTTAGGTTTGGCTTGAGGCCCAACTCCCTTAACAACCTTGCTCCTAGTGTTATACTCTTTCTCTTGAGCCACAACAACATTCATTAATAATTGTCTATCTTCCTCCGAAGGGATACCACCATCATACTTCTTAATCATCAAAGCTCTTAAGTATTCAAATTCATTGTTAGGAATCTCAAAATCTTGCACTACATCTACCTCAAGAGTATGAGAGGGAAGAAGGACTTGTACCCATTTGATGCAATCCCAAAAGGTTGCAGTTGTCCTTGCACTTATTACCTCAGTTGATGTTGCTCCTTCTTGTGAGCCTGAAGAACAACCCACCATGCAGATATCATCATCAGTACCATCATCATTATTATCTTCACCATCTTGTCAGTCCACTTCACATGGATGATGGGGTAGAAAACACCTATCACACCAATCAATATCAATAACTTCCTCAACAACAACAACCATAGCAGTTAGGAGATTAGGTAACACTCTTCCTTAACATTCTTAAGGATGTCTATTTACAGACCCCATGGGTCCTTTCCCTCTATCATCAGATCTTTGATCACCCCTAGGATGATTGGAAAATCTATCATGGTTTTGTGCTTTTTGCTGACCTTGTGAAGTCTACCCAATTCCCTTCTCAGCTCTTGCCAACTTATAGAAAATCTCTTTGACAACCCCTGCCAAAGTTTTCACCACTTCCTCCAAGTCTACACTCTTTCTTTCTTAAGGCTTGTCAGGGTTTATCAACTTTACACCATCTCTCTTGAGAGGTTTCCTAATGGCCTTAATGTTATTTTCAATCTGTAGTGCCATGGTAAAGGCCTGCCTTAAATTGGTAGGGTTCTTGTCTCTTAAGTAATAGGCTACCTTCTTATCAAATGCATCTGCATATTTGATTAAACAAGATTGATCACAAGGCCTCATATTAACAGGAATTCTTCTCAATGTCTTGTTAAATCTTGTATTAAAGTCATGCACTAATTCATTGGGGTTCTTCTTGATATATTCAAACTCAGACCAGAGAAACCTAGGATCAGTCTTGTCACCATATTGTAATCTAAATGCATTTTGTATTTTAGTCTAAGACTCAATAGAATTATCAGGTAGATCCTTGTACCAATCCCTTACATCCTCATCTAGTGTATGAATGAACAATTTAACATACACATCTTCATGCTCAATCTCAAATTCCTCCCTCATGTTAATAAAAAATTTTAGGTGTTGATCACCATTATTGCATTATTCACGTTGGAATTTTGGCAATCTATTTCGACATCTTAAGGCATAAAATTAGGAGAACCAACCATTCCCTAAAATTTATAGAACCAAAGGTGTTAACAAAAATGGAGGTCTAGGTTGAGCCATATTGTCTAGTGGAGGTGATCTTCGGGGTGAAACAAGTTGATGAGAAGTGCGAGGTCTTTGGGGCTCAAGAATGTGGTTCACAAGATTGGTACTCTCTAGGTGCTGATTTTATTGGAAAGTTTTACTAGAATCGAAACACATAGGTGCAGATTGAAGAAGGAACTCACCAAGTACAATAGAAGGACCTTCACTAGTTGAAGTAAACAAGTTTATGAGAAGATTGCTTGAATCAAAATCACTAGAAGAAGAGTGATAATCCTCTATTAAAGGCTGATCTCTCTCACCAATGGATATTCCTTTGCTTGACGTCTAACCTTCAACAACCTTCCAAAATTTTCTTTCCTCTAAAAATGTCTTTCCCAATTCTTAAAATAAATTTCTACTTGGGTCCCTCCTGAATAAAGATCTTCTTCCTTCCAGGTTTGTAGAGATTAGCAACATAAAAAAATGAAAGAAAGCTAAAACACTTGGTATTTATCAAGATAAAAACAACATGGATTCATCATTAAGGAATTTCACCCTAGCTATGTAAATGCACTAAAATACTCTATCAAATACCTATTAGTACTAAAAATCTTGCCAAACTTTATAGATCAAACCTTCATTTTCTTGAATATATCAACAAAAAATGTGAATGAAGTGCAACTATTGCTAGAAACTGATAAAATTGCAGACAGAGTTTGAAACCTTTACATAAACCTTGCAAATATGAGTATAGAATGATGCTTTAACAATATATTTGCAAATAGAACTTACAAGAGACATTACCAAGGTTTGATATGCATTCAAATATTTCAAATATGTATGCACATGGATTAGATTGAACTAAGAATGTCCCCGGCAATGACACCACTAGTGTTGGTACCCAAATTTGTTCTCCTTTTCAGTCTGAGCAACATCAAAGATATGGCATGAAGCTTGAAGATAGATGGATCATGGTGTGTTTCGTTTTGTAGCTGGGGATATGATCTAACTAGCACTCAGATTTGTGGAGAGATGGATAGCACTCAAATAGGACTTGATCTTGTCCTAACTATTTTAGGTTGTGCCTTTCAACCAAGGTAAGAGGACCTATTTTGTAACCCTCAAATGGTGAAGGAGATGAATATATCCCTCAATTTGTACAAATAGTATGAAAATTCCTTGGGAAAATATGATCAACACTCCAAATCTGACTTTCACAAGTTGTCACTTCCATATTATAGAGATACTTTCAATGTAAGGCAAGGGTTACTGAAGACATTTTGAAATCCTAATCTGTTATGCATACTTTAGCAAATGGATTTTGATCTTTTATGGGTATACAGGTCAAAATAGGGGTAAAATAGGGTAGGATTAGTTGTTTTGAATGATTTTTTGGGTGGGAGTTTAGATAAGAAAAACCAAGGTTTGCCAGACTCTTTGAGGATTTCAGCAAAATATGGAGAAACTTAACAACAAAAAGTATCAAAATGGTTAATCATTCCTTCAACCAAGATATGTGCATCAAATGGAGGCCTAGATCTGTACTTTTCCACATAATATTTGATCATCTATCACAAAATCTTGAGTTATAATGAACCAATGAAGCATTTAGCAATCACTATCTAATCATGACCTAAGGTGCACCCAAAGGTTTATAAATAATCTTTAAAGTCAAGGTAGGTAAAGTGATTTTAAATTTGTTTATCTCTTTATTAGATGAAAGCTCTTTTGAATGTGATATTGCAAATCCCACTAAACTATCACAAGAAAGGAGACCATGTATGATCAAGAGAGATTTTAAACACAAGACTGCAACAGGAAATAAGAAACACAAATTTGAAATGCATTCTGAAACATAAGTGTATGCAAATTTTTTCAAGAGACAACACAAAATAATAAAGAAATGATCAAATTTATTAGCAGGGGAATGTTTCAAGAACAATATCAGATCTTGTTGATGGCTTTACAACTGAAACCAACTCAACATGACACAAATATGATGCAAAAAGGAATTAGAAATGGTTCACGGTGGTCACTCGGAGAATGGGCTTCTTCCCAGATTTTTTTGTGAAATTTTTAGTTTTCCAGGCATTTTTTAAACTCTTCCAACCATTTTCATGATAAATTCTTGCAATATATAGCCTTAAAAATCCTTCGAGCCTTCTTTCCCAAGAAAAGAATATGCTAAAGGATCAAATTTGTTATAAAAATTTCTCATGATTCGCAGACAAGGATGTTTAACAGAACACATCCAAAAAGTTGCCAGTTGTCTCAAAAAGAGATGAATCATTGCAAAATTTACATCATTATCCATTTTGGAGGCATGTTTTTCATCTTCAAATCATGCAGACCCCCTTCCTTTCATTATTTCATCCTTATCCCTCAAAAATTTGACTCTGCAACTTTTGGATTTGATATTTCACGTTTTTGGATGGGTTAGGGAAAAAATTCATTTCAAAAACATCTATGATCTTCAAATTGATCCTTAAAACCAATTGCATTGGTCATTTAAGGAAAAAACGACATGAATTCATTAAAAATTTGGTGAAAATTGATGCAAAAATTACATCTCCAAGCTTCCAGGAGCTCAAATGGCGGCCAAACTGAAAAATGCACAATTACCGTTGATCTTCCTTTATCCTTTAATCTGAACCCTCCACGTGTTACAATGTGATTGGAACTAGGCTTGGGACCACATTTTGATATTTTAACACTTTTGGAAAAATGTGAAAATTTGAAATTTTTTTCCATCACTCCACCCTTTGAAAATGGGTCGACACGAGTCTCAAAGTGGGCCCATTGGAATCATGGATTGATTCTACACATTTCTACTTTTTTTAGAAAAAGGAAAATTTTCCAAATTATGTCCATGGGCCCGCATCTTCAATTCTTTCCTAACATGTGGAAAAATCTGAGTGGATATGGAGTCATGGGTCAATTTTAAACATTTTGCCTCTTTTTAGAAAAAGGAAAAATTTCATTTTTCCTCCGTGGCTCTGCCCTCCCGCAAGACACATGTCCTCATATGATTGGCTGAGGGGAAGTGCTTCTCATTTCATATTTTAATCATATTCTATGAAGGAAATTTTTAACATTTCCTCCGCCATCCCACACCTCCGCCATTGACTCCTCAGATGAATCTTGACTTTTTACCTTCGGGCTCATGCGGGTCCATTCAATGATTTTACCCTTTTGATAACTAGAGGCTAAAAATACAACTTGCCTCCAAAGGCCCACCTCCCCACCCTATGCTCTGATGCTGACATGTGTCTTCATCCCATTGGCTATGAGTTTGCGGTCCAATTTTATACTTTAACTCTTTTTCACCAAAGGCTGAAAAGTATCAAACTCCTCGACTTTCCATCTCCCCGCCTACCACGTGTCCTCCTCTGATTGGATGCGGGCCTTAGGGGATTTTCTTTATTTCCATGCATTTTCCAAAGTTCCCTAAGGTACAAAATGACCTGCCTATCTGCCTTCACTCTTCCTGTGTCACGTGTACCTCCTCTGGGGCTGCACGAGACTCAGAGGGCAAATTGCACTTTTTCCAAAAACACAAACAATGATAAGTTTTTAGAAATGACCCACCAATACTTGTCCAATTAGAATAAGCCATGTTGCTGATGACTTGAAGAATAAATTAATGGGAAAATGATATCCATCTAACTTGTCAAAACACAGAAAATGCTAGGGATGCCCTAAATTTGATTTTTTTTGCTAAGGACGACAAATTTCTCAAAATTAAACCAACTGAAACATGCTTTCAAAGAATTTTCATCATGGAATTGGATTTTCAATGGCATACAAGTGAAAATCAATCAATTTTAAACTTCCACGATTGGGAAAAAGGAAAAATGACAGAGCCCGTAGATTTTGGAAAAATTAGGGCACAAAATAGGCACACATGCAGATTTCTTTCAAATTGGGGAAAAACAACAAGTTTGTGAGCATTTCAAGGCATTCGAATGGAGGGAAAAGTTGTAGACCACCAATTTGAGAGAAAAACATTTCAGAGCATGTAGAATGAAGGAAAAATTAGGGCAAAATGGTGCAAGCTCAAAAATGGCACCAACATCAGCTCCTGCTCGGGGATGGGCACTCCCAACAAGTGCCACAAGAACAAAAGAAGCAGACCAAGTGCCAAAAAAACCATTGGGAAATGGAGTAAAAATGTAGGGTAGAAAAACCAGACCCAAACGACAAAAAATAGTCACAAGAACAGAGGCAAACCACAAACTAGAAAACACAATAAAAATAGAGCCAAAAAACAAAGACTATACACTATACAAGTGATGCATACCTAAAATTTAAAAAAGAAGCCCTAAAAATATAGAAATGATCAAATTTATTAGTAGGGGAATGCTTCAAGAATAATCTAAAATATTGTGGATGGTTTTACAACCTGAAACCAACTCAACATGATACAAATCGATGAAAAAAGGAATTAGAAATGGTTCTCGGTGGTCACTTTAAGAGAATGGGCTTCTTCCCAGATTTTCCCATGAAATTTTTTTAGTTTTCTAAGGATTTTTAAACTCTTCCAACCATTTGCATGACAAGTTCATGTAATATATAGCCTTCAATCTCCTTCGAGCCTAATTTCCCAAGAAAAGAATATGCCAAAGGATCAAATTTGTTACAAACATTTCTCATGATTCGCAGATAGGGATGTTTAACAGAACACATCCAAAAAGTTGCCAGTTGTCTCAAAAAGAGATGAATCATTGCAAAATTTGCATCATTATCCATTGTGGAGGCACATTTTTCATCTTCAAAGCATGCAGACCCCCTTCCTTTCATTATTTCATCCTTATCCCTCAAAAATTTGACTCTGCAACTTTTGGATTTGATATTTCATGTTTTTAGATGGGTTAGGGAAAAAATTCATTTCAAAAACATCTCTAATCTTCAAATTGATCCTCAAAACCAATTGCATTGGTCCTTACAGGCAAAAATGACATGAATTTGCCAAAAATTGGTGAAAATTGATGCAAAAATCACATCTCCAAGCTTCCTGGAGCTCAAATGGCGATGGCCAAACTGAAAAATGCATAGTTACCATTGATCTTCCTTTATCCTTTAATCTGAGCCCTCCACGTGTCACAATGTGATTGGAAATGGGCTTGGGATCACCTTTTGATATTTTAACACTTTTGGAAAAATGTAAAAATTTGACATTTTTCTCTGCCCCTTCGCCCTTTGAAAATGGGTCTGACACGTGTCCCAAAGTGGGCCCCTTGGAATCATGGACCAATTCTACAGATTTCCACCTTTTTTGGGAAAAGAATTTTTTTCCAAATTATCTCCATGGGCCTGCATCTCTAATTTTATCCCTGACACGTGGTGAAATATGACTGGATACAGAGTCACGGCTCAATTTTAAACATTTTGCCTCTTTTTGGAAAAAGGAAAATTTTCCGTTTTTCCTCTGCAGCTTTGCCCTCCTATAAGACACATGTTCTCATATGATTGGCTGAGGGCAGCACTTCTCATTTCATATTTTAATCATACTCCAAAAAGGAAAAATTTTAACATTTCCTCCACCATCCCGCACCTCTGCCATTGACTCCTCAGATGAATCTTGACTTTTACCTTCGGGCTCATGGATCCATTCAATGATTTTACCCTTTTGATAACTAGATGCTAAAAATACAACTTGCCTCCGAAGGCCCACCTCCATGCCCTGTGCTCTGATGTTGACATGTGTCTTCATTCCATTGGCTACGAGTTTGCAGGTCAATTTTATACTTTAACTCTTTTACACCAAAGGACGAAAAGTATTAAACTCCTCCACAGGAATGTTTCAGGAAAAATCTCGAGAGCTTGTTGATGGCTTTACAACTAAAACCAACTCAACATGATACAAATATGATGCAAAAAGGAATTAGAAATGGTTCTCGGTGGTCACTCATAGAATGGGCTTCTTTCTAGATTTTCCTATGAAATTTTTATTTTTCCAAGGATTTTTAAACTCTTCCAACCCTTTGCATGACAAATTCATGCACTATATAGCCTTCAATCTCCTTCGAGCCTTCTTTCCCAAACACTAGTAGGACATGGTGCATATGTTTTAGGACCAAAATTTGTTCTCCTTTTTAGTCTGAGAAACATCAAAGATATGGCATGAAGCTTGAAGACAGATGGATCATGGTGTGTGTTATTTTGTAGCCGGGGATATGATCTAACTGGCACTCAGATTTGTGGAGAAATGGATAGCACTGGAATATGACTTGATCTTTTCCTAACTATTTTAGGTTGTGCCTTTCAACCAAAGTAAGAGAAACTATTTTGTAACCCTCAAATGATGAAGGATATGAAGATATCCCTCAATTTGTGAATATAGTATGAAAAATCCTTGGAAAATATGATCAACACTCCAAATCTGACTTTCACAAGTTGCCACTTCCAGATTATGGAGATACTTTCAATGCAAGGCAAGGGTTACTAAAGACATTTTGAAATCCTAATATGTTCTACATACTTTAACAAATGGATTTTTATCTTCTATGGGTATACAAGTCAAAACAGGGTAGGATTAGTTATTTTGAATGATTTTTGGGTGGGAGTTTAGATAAGACAAACCAAGGCCAAAATCTTTGAGGATTTCAACAAAATATGGAGAAACTTAACAACAGAAAGTATCAAAATGGTTAATCATCCCTTCAACCAAGATATGTGCATCAAATGGAGGCCCAGATCTACACTTTTCCACACAATCTTTGATCATCTATCACAAAATCTTGAGTTATAATGAACCAATGAAGCATTTAGCAATCACTATTTAATCATGACCTAAGGTGCACCCAAAGGTTTACAAACAATCTCTGAAATCAAGGAAAGTAAAGTGATTTTAAATTTGTTTATCTCTTTATCAGATGAAAGCTCTTCTGAATGTGAGATTACAAATGCCACTAAACTAATCACAAGAAATGAGACCATGTATGATCAAGAGAGATTTTAAACACAAGATTGCAACAGAAATAAGAAACACAAATTTGAAATGCATTCTAAAACATAAGTGTATGCAAATTTTGCCAAGAGACAACACAAAATAATCCAGAAATGATCAAATTTATTAGTAGGAAATGTTTCAAGAACAATCTCAGAGCTTGTTGATGGCTTTACAACTGAAACCAACTCAACATGATACAAATCTGATGCAAAAAGGAATTAAAAATGGTTCTCAGGTGGTCACTCAGAGAATGGGCTTCTTCTTAGATTTTCTCATGAAATTTTTAGTTTTCTAGGGCTTTTTTAAACTCTTCCAACCCTTTGCATGACAAATTTGTGCAATATATATCCTTCAATCTCCTTTGAGCCTTATTTCCCAAGAAAAAAATATTCCAAAGGATTAAATTTGTTACAAAAATTTCTCATGATTTGCAGATAGGGACATTTAACAGAACACGTCCAAAAAGTTGCCAGTTGTCTCAAAAAGAGATGAATCATTGCAAAATTCACATCATTATCCATTGTGGAGGCACGTTTTTCATCTTCAAAGCATGTAGACCCCCTTCCTTTCATTATTTCATCCTTATCCCTCCAAAATTTGACTCTACAACTTTTGGATTTGATATTTCACATTTTTAGATGGGTTAGGGAAAAATTCATTTCAAAAACATCTCTGATCTTCAAATTGATCCTCAAAATTGATTGCATTGGTCCTTGAAGGAAAAAAAGACATGAATTCGTAAAAAAATTGGTGAAAAATGATGCAAAAATCGCATCTCCAAGATTCTTGGAGCTCAAATGGCGGCCAAATGGAAAAATGCACAGTTACCGTTGATCTTCCTTTATCCTTTAATCTAAGCCTTCCATGTGTCACAATGTGATTGGAAATGGGCTTCGGATCACCTTTTATATTTAACACTTTTGGAACAATGTAAAAATTTGACATTTTTTTTCGCCCCTCCACCCTTTGAAAATGGGTTTGACACGTGTCCCAAAGTGGGCCCCATTGGAATTGCAGACCGATTCTACACATTTCCACCTTTTTGGAAAAAGGAAAATTTTCCAAATTATCTCCATAGGCCCACATCTCTAATTCTATCCCTGACACATTGTGAAATATGACTAGATATAGAGTCATGTTTCAATTTTAAACATTTTTCCTCTTTTTGGAAAAAGGAAAATTTTCCATTTTTCCTCTAAGACTCCGCCCTTCCGCAAGACATGTTTCCTCATATGATTGGTTAAGGGACAACTCTTCTCATTTCATATTTTAATCATATGCCACGTAGGAAATTTTTTAACATTTCCTCTACCATCCCACACCTCCGCCATTGACTCCTCAAATGAATCTTGACTTTTTACCCTTCAACGATTCAACGATTTTACCCTTTTGATAACTAGAGGCTAAAAATACAACTTGCCTCCGAAGGCCCACCTCCCTGCCCTATGCTTTGATGCTGACACATGTCTTCATCCCATTGGCTACGAGTTTGCGGTCCAATTTTATACTTTAACTCTTTTTCACCAAAGGCCGAAAAGTATCAAACTCCTCCACCTTTCCATCTCCCCGCCTACCATGTGTCCTCCTCTGATTAGATGTGGGCCTTAGGGGATTTTATTTTTTCCACACATTTTTCAAAAGTTCCCAAAGTACAAAAATACCCACCCATATTCCTTCACTCTTCTTATGACACGTGTACCTCCTCTGGGGCCTGCGGAGTTGTGGGGGCAACTTGCACTTTTTTCCAAAAACAACAAAATGATAAGTTTTTAGAAATGACCCGCCGATCCTTTTCCAATTAGAACAAGCCATGTTTTTGATGACTTATGAAGAATAAATTTATGGGAAAATGACACCTTTCTAACCGTCAAAACACAGAAAACGACAGGGATGCCCTAAAATTCAATTTTTTCGCTAAAGACGACAAATTTCTCAAAATTGAACCAACTCAAACATGCTTTCAAAGAATTTTTGATCTTCAAATTGGATTTTCAATGGCATACAAGTGCAAATCGATCAATTTTAAACTTCCATGATTGGGAAAAAAGGAAAAATGGTAAATCTTGCAGATTTTGGAAAAATTAGGGCACAAAACAGGGCACACATGTAGATTTCTTTCAAATAGGGGTAAAACAACAAGTTTGTGAGCATTTCAAGGCATTCGACTAGAGGGAAAATTTGTAGACCACCAATTTGAGAGAAAACATTTCAGAGCATGCAGAATGAAGGAAAAATTAGGGAAAAATGGTACAAGCTCAAAAATGGCACCCAACAGGGGGAATGAATAGACTTACCTAAATCACCTAGGGGATGAGATTACATTATTCAGAGGTTATTTGGACTGATTGGATAGACCTATGGTGTCTTAGAAGGATGGGAATTGAAAAAATTAACACTATGTTATCGTTTTCATGCTTGGAAATTGTTAATTTCCATGTTGCACATTTACACGACAACAATAGTTTAGTAGGGTAGAATGAGATAACTGACACTAAACAAAACCCCCTAGAAAGAGAACCACCATAATACTAAGTTGTAAATAAACTTCTCTACATAAATACTTGAACACATCCCTAGTTTATAATGACATCAATGTTTGAATAAGTTCATCAAAACATTGGAAGTTAGAACGAACCATAAAATGACCTTTTTCTTAGTCCCTTTAACTAGTGTTAGACCTTGATCTCTTCTTGTTTCACCATATGTTACCTAGTTTAGTGTGTACACGTTTTGGAGTACCCTATTCGATAGAATGTTTGGATTTATTGGCTAAGTATATTTTCCCTAACCATATCCATGTCACCTTGACATTGAGCATGGATTTAGCTTCATTCACTTGACACTTTCCCGAAACACACAATCGACAAATAGAACTTGAATTTCATCATCCCTCATAGAGGCCTCAACAGAATTATGAGATTTTTTGTCTCAAATTCCTCTCTCAATGGTACAGTACGATTGATGACCCAAAATATGCACTGATGTATCTCTTCCTCCATGCCATGTTTTGTTCCTTCTCCCCTATTTCGGTCAATCTTGACCATGATATTTCTTTTGGTTTATAAATATATTTTAAATTTGAAAAAAACAATCAAGTTGTATTCTGCTAAGCACATGTGAGTTAAGAAATCAAGTTGTTTAGGATTGTGTTTGAATAGTGGAGGTTATGTGCTCAAATCCACCATCTCAATTTTATTGTTTTTTGGGTATAAAACCAATATCATTGGCATTGTAAAGGAGGGGACAATTATTGTGTTGCTTATTTTTAAACCTTGTATCTTCACCCAATGAAGAGGAATGGTGATGCTCGGGTTGGTAGGTGGATTATTCCCCTCAAAAAGTAAACAAATCTATTTTTATATTTTTTTCCAGTTTCAACAAGTATACGCTTGACTCGCTTTCCTCTCGGTTTGAACATTTTTAATCAGTTTGCAAAATTTTAATTAAATAATCAATTATTTACAAGAAATTGTATTGTCTTAACATTTGATCGAGTGCCTTATATTTGAACACTATTTTTGTCAAAAGTGCATGTTTTCTCATGCTCTACATGATGGATTAATTTATTTTTGTAAACACACTACTTTATAAAGTTCCGTATTTTGGGGGTTCTTACAAAACTCTATGGGGACTTGTACTTTTCACGCTAAGTTATAAAGTACCATCTCGATAGTTTCAAGGGTTTATCTACATTATGGAGTTTCACCTTTCTATTATTATGCTCAAATCTAGGAACTTGATGTCTTGAAAGGAATGCATTATCAATCATTGCATTATGCATTGTTTGTTTCCCTACCTCCATGGTCTCATTCCTGATCCTGATGAGCCTCTACATAAAAATGAGTGGCTTAAAAACAATAATAGGGTCTATGTCCTTCTTAGTCTTACTATTTGAAGGGATACATTATACTTGTTCAAGCACACTAAGTTCCCTTTAATTGAATATACTATTATATGAAAGATGTATGATGACCTTGTTTCACCATCTGAGAGTGACATTTCCCTAGAACACTCTTGTGCCACCATAGATTCTCCCCCTTCTCACATCCCTTTCATTTCTAAGTTTTCTTTTGCACCTATTTCTACTCATGAGTCCCATGTTGACCTTTCTCCACATGATCTTTCTATTGAGCACAATCTCCCTATTTTTCCTCCAAAATCTCATTTTCATCCATGTTCATGCTTCCATTCATTCTCTATAGCAGTATTCTTGTGGAGAACATTCCTTTGAGACAGATGTGACCATTTCCTCTCGTGATCCCTTTCATCTTGATTTCTCAATTAAAAATAATCTACATATATTAGTTGTTACCTTTGAGTGTAGCATTGCTTCATCTTGGACTTCTAGGATCTCTTTTCCATAATCTTCTCCCCTAATTCATGTAGTGATGCTACTATATTGTTATCATACATTGATCTCATTGAGAAACCCCCGATTTTTCTATTTACATATTCCACTCATGTTTCATCAAAGGAATATGTCTTGATTGAGCCATCATACATTTTGGAGGACCCATTTATCTCTCTCGTTGGGAGTGCTCACCTTAGGACTTCTATCACTTCCTCTATTTCATAGATGTTTCATGATCCACCTCTTCTTGTGTATCCCTTTGTGAAGGTTATTGGCCCCTCACCATTTTATTTCTCGTACATGTATACTTGTAGTGTAATTTCCATTTTATTTTTGTACACATTTTCAAGACCTATGCCACCTTTTAGTTACATACTAGATGCAAATATTAGAGTACTGCAGGCTTATTCTTCCTTTATGGAGTGGGCCAATTTTTAGTGATCCTTGTTTTCCTTCCCAAGGGAAGAACATTATTTTGTGTAGGTGTATTATCTTAAGTATTTATGAGGACCAAATCATTGACACTCTTCTTAGGGGACCTTCTTGGCCTCACATCTTTCTCCCTCTACTCTAGGGAATGATCATTGTACATGGGTACCTCATCAGGATGAGTTAGCAAGACCCATTACTTCTTCCTATTCTCCAATATTCTTAATTTAATTACTTATCTCTCTTTTGGGGGATTTTTATTCCCACCAGGTTTTCTCTTTTAAGCTATCTTTATGAGAGATTTTCGTTATACATGGGTACCTCATCAAGTCATGTTGTTAGGATCCAATTTCCTTTTCACTACCCACCTAAGGGGGTGTTGGTGTAGGATATTTATTTTTTTAGTATTTTTTTATTTACTTGGAGCTTTCCTACACTCATGGCATAGTCTTTCTTAGGTGTCCTAGTTTTGTTGAGTTAGCTTACTAGTCGTGTTGAGTTATCTTACAAGTTCTGTGGATTTAACTCTACTTCTAAAATTAGTTAGTGAGATTTATTCCCAAAGATCTAGGAGGAGGTTACAAATTCACCTCATATATGTACATCACTTGCATTAGTCTATCCTATGGAGCATTGAATTAATTTGGAGATAATCTTGCCTTGTGATTTCTTAATCATATTGCATCTTATTATTATTTATTTCAATTTCTATAATTAATCATGCATTTTTTCATAATAGATATAAAAATCTAATAAAAATAAAAAATATAGGGCATCAATGGATTTACTTTTATATTATTCCCAAGGGCGTTTTCAAGAGGAAATTATCAAAAATTTCATGGAAAATGGGTTTCCAAATGAGAATCTATGATCGAATCTCCATTTTTATAGTTATGGATACCTAATAAAAATTTGGCAGGATGTCTATAAAAATGAGGTTTAGATGTTGCATGAACAACAAATTTCATGAAAAATGGTTAAGCGTTGGGTAAATGGAGAGTTAATGAAGTTTTGTTATGATTCTTAACTCGCCTAATAACTACACAACTTAACTCAGGTTTTAGTGGAGTGAATGTGGAGATACACATGGTGAAATGGGAACATAGGGGACATCAAGGACACTAAAGTGTGACTCACACCAAATGATGAAAAGTGGAAGCTTATGGTGTTTGGTGGATGAGATGTGGGGCTGGGAAAGACACTAGAGCAACACAATGTGATGTTATGGGGGTCTAGGAGCTACATGCGTGAGTAGGTCACACTTTTTATACCATTGTCCCATGGGGGATAGAGGGGATAGAGGAGATATCGGGAAACCAAATTTTGACCGGGAGAAGGATGGATGTCATAGTTTTATGTCCCTTTTTACTATGGAGACATAGCGGATAGAGGGACCCCGGTTGTCGAAGTGTGACTTGGGGGAGTGTGAGGTCACACTTTTGTGTCCCCTTATCCCACAGGGAATAAATGGGACACATGGGTGTCTAAATTTTGAATTTTCCATTATGGGAAAGTAGATTTTGCCCTAGATGTCAAAATGTGCACACCGGATTTGTTGTTTTTGCCACATGAGCTTAAGAAAGTTATTTGGGGTTAAATATTATATTATTTTGAATCCAAATAACATTTTTAAGATCAATGAAACCATTTCCAAAGGAAAATTCCTCCTAACTCAAATTTTAGTTATTATTTTATTTTAAATTAAGAGGGACAAGCTGTAGAGTTATGAAATACCTTAGAAAGTCCTTGAGCCTTAGATAAAATTTAATTTTTTCACCTTATATAAAGTTCCAATATATTTTCGATGGATATTTATTTTCTTCCTAACTCCTTATGTAACTCCCGAGAATTATCTATAGAACTAAGTTTTCATCGATGGGACATTGATTCTCTGCACTTAGAAAACCCGATCTTACTGAAGTAATTCCTAAATGGGAATTTTTTCCTAAATTTTTCTAAATTAGTTAAAAATATTCAATACTCTCTAACCTCACCCTCATATTCTTTATATTTTTCTTGAAAATTCCAAGATGGTGTTTACTAGTTTTAGAATGGCTAAAATGCCTTTTTGGGCTTCCAAAGGAAGTTGTCTCTCATGAAAACTCATTGAATTCATGAATCATCCTATAAACGCTTCCCTAAAGAATAAAATACACTTAATGATGTGTTTATAAATTTCCTCTAAGCTTAGGTGGGGGTTGGGACTGAAGATAACTTGTCCAGAGGAAGGATGAATAATGACTATGAAGCCCAATTTTTAATTAGGTGTTTAGTTTTCATGCTTAAAATTGTCAATTTTTCATGCTAGCTATTTTATATGATAACAACTAGATCTATCTTGGGTACATTTTATTGTAAAGGGAAATAGAGAACATAAGTTATCTCATGGGTGTCCTACTAATTCTTTATACATTTGGAAATAAATTCATTTATTACCAATAGATATAAGCAACAAACACAAACAAAGGAAAATGACAAAATACACACGACATAAAGGAAACACACAAAAAAAAGGAAAGACATACACAATTCAAAGGGAAATTATGGTAAAAACCTAAAATTGCCTATGGTACATACAAGTGACATCTTGTTTTCACTATAATGCCTTGGTTGCAAAGACCAACCTTTATTGCATGTAAAGATTTGGATTTTTCTAGTTGTGAGGAAAATCTAATGGGGTGCCATCAAGGTAAGCCAAATAATATGTGTCTCTCTTAAAAAAATTTGATCTTGAAGGAACTAAACAAAGAGAGTCAAACTTTCTATGAATTCTCTTGGGCTCTCTCCTTTTATCCTAGAGGAGGAAAAGATCTACAATTTGAAAGCTATTTTATTTTGTTTTCTAATAAAATATATTCTTTACCTTAGACTTGTGCCTTTTTAGTGAATAAACATCTATTAACATGTCTTCATTCAACTTTTCCAAGTATAAAACCCTCTTCTTCACAGAGTCTAAGTATTCTGATTTTTATACTACATGTATCAGGTCTAAGGTAAGTAACTCTTGAGAAATTGGGATTTGGGACTCAAGTCCGTATAGCATCTAGAAAGGAAAGGTTCCAATGGATTTATTTGGTTTGATTCTATCATCCCATAATGCATTATATAATTTCTTATGTCAGTCTCTCTTATTGGCATCTACTAGCTTTAGATATACAATTTTACACCCCTATTAAAAATGGACAACTTGGGAAGCATGAATTGGGAAGTTGATGAGATTCAGTGAAGGAATGGTGAAAGAACAAGCTCCAAGACCCAATAATTAGCTAAAATTAATGAAATGGGTGAATTCAAAAATGGATTTTGGAGTATCTGCTCTATTTCCCCAACTCCCTTAGTTCAAGGAAAATCCAAAAAGTCGAGATAAATCTAAGAAAAATGGGAAAAAAAGGTAAAGATTGGAAAAGATCTTGGCGAGCTCATGAGAAAGTTTTTAAGTAGCTTGCTGAGTTGGGTGAGATAGTGACCTTGTGCAGGTTTATCTAACTTAACTCGGTGAGTCAATAGGATCTCTTGAATTATAACAAAGTGAAGGTGAGTCACCTGAGTTGATCGCGTAACTCGGTGTGTTCATGATTGCATCTTTGTGGATGTAGAGATCACAAAAAAATTCAGTGAGCTCTAAATTTATGTGCATTGATTACAGGAGTTTTGGTCCCGCAAGGCACATTTTTTGCTAAATAGTGTGCGTATGTAAGAGCAAAACAAATAAGGTAAGGGTGAGGAGGAATACCTGAATGAAGGTGGAAGGTAGAGTGCGCGTGTTCTGATTTCCTAATCCAATGTTGATTGTGAGAACTTCCTTTTTGCTAGGAGGAACTACTTGCAAATACAAAACAAGACCACAAGAGGAATATTAAACAATATATGTCAGTGGACTACCTAGCGTATGCTAGATCCAAGAAGTGTGATACTTCCTAGATGGTTGTCAATCCACTGTTTAAAACAACTTAATGCAAGAAATGATGTAAACCAATATAATCTAACATGATAGGTTATGATTAGATCTAGAAGTCAAATAGGTAAATAAGGTGGTTAGGATAGGTCAGAGTCAAGCTTTAGGTTATTTGGGTGAAAGGTATGAGGTTGTTGTTACAGGAAGATTTACAAGACATAGAGACCGACATTGGTTGTGAGGAGACCGATGAAGTTTTGGGTTAACTGGAATCGGTAGGGTCAGGATAATAGAAACTTCGTGAAGTTAGGTTTTGATGATTCTTTAAGAATGCCTAGAGAATAGACAGAGATAATGGTCACGTAGATGACACTTTGTTGGGAGTAGTCGAGAGATGTCTAGAGTCGGTGTGTAGGAGGATGAAAGGTTTTAGGTAATTAGGTAAATGGATTAATAAGAATGTGAGAGGTGATGGGATGTAGAAGAGATTAGGACTCTTAAACAGAGATGAAGAGACCGATCTCACCAAGTATGAAAAGATATAAATTTAAATGTACTCATTAGTGTTTGCAGACTGGTGGTTGGATGTAAGTAATGGTTGATCCATGGAATTGGTGTCCAAAGGTCTGCGGGATGTGCTTCCCAAAATGTTACTATAAATTCTTTCCTTTTAGATCGGTGCTTGGTTATTGTTTCAGAATGTCTAGATGTGTAGGAGTTCTCTCGGTGCATGCTTGCATGCAGATCTCTCTTCTCCAAAACATGAAAATTCTTCTAACCTCTCAAACAAGGTTACCAAAGTGAATATTTTCTAATCGATGATGGTTTATGGTGACTAATGTCGGTTTGTGTTAACCAATATCGGTTAAGGTAGAAAATCCTAGGTTTTCTAAAATGATAGATCTTTGCATATTTTTGGCTAGCTCGTTTCATTGTCCTAGATCAAAACAGAATGTTACGCTTAGATAAGTGGGAATGTGGTTAGATAAAGAATAGGAATGTGATTTTCTTGTTGAACTAAGTGTTATTTAGTTATGGCAAGTGGGTATTGACTCCTAGTAAAATGAAAACATCTTTAGGAATAGGTTTATGATGATGTTTCTAGGTGATATTGTAGTGCCCGTTTAAACAACCCCTTGAGACCCAATAAACAACCTAGGGTTAGCTAGAAAATTAGGGGATAATTTTTTTTTATTTGAAGTGTCTACAACTAGGTTGCAAGACATAAATTTTTACTAACAGGTTCCAAAAGAAAAGACCAATGTACTACAACATATGTTTTCCTTCATTAACTAATATTAAGTTCACAAGGTTCAAATTTTAGGGTTATATGTTTTAGTTAGGTTCAAGGAGTATTTTACCCCATGCCTGCTCTCTAACAGAGCTCAGATTTTCAATTGGATTTTTCTCCTACTTAATGCTTCCAAAATTTCCTTAAACCATTCCCAATGGATAGGAAATTTTCTCACCTTTCCGATGATATAAAGATGTCCTCATAAATATAAGTAGAACTCATGATATAAGCGGGCAGAGTTCCTAGGGAAAATTTTCCCTAGGTGGGACATGTGTCAAGAGGAGGAGAAAGCACCTTGAACGGGTTGGCGGGTCGTGGGGTGGCTTAGGGAATTCTTCCCAATGTGCGGGCTCAAAGTCACAAAACATCCCACACCTCTGTGGGTCCTCTAGGGATAGGTGTCACTACCCGGTTGGTTGGGAGAAATGATGGGCCGACGGAGTGGGTTGAGGCTTTAAGTCTCTTTCACCAAAATTCACAAGGGACTAAATTGGTCCATGCCACCACTATTTCCACGAGGTCTCCATGTGTCACGCCCTTGGTTGAGCAAGGAAGAAGGGGGTGTGGAAGATCTTAAGGTAATAAGCCGAGCAGGGCTTTCAAGGCCCAAAACTCATGCCGGTCCACGTGCCCATGAAATGAAATTTTCCAAGCGAGGCGGGGACTACGGGGCCACGAGACAAAAGGGAAAATTTTCCCAAAGGCCAAAAACACAAAAGGAATAAGGGTTTTGCCCTCTCTGCTACCACCCAAGGTGTCATGTGGCACCTTCTCATTGGTTGTGGGCCAGTGGGGCCAAAATGAATTTTTTTCCAAAAATTTCCAAAAGGGTTAAGAGTTAAAAAAAACTGTGCCTCAACCTCAGTCCCTATAGGACATGTGGTACCCTCTGATTGGATGCGGGCTGGTGGAGGAAAGATGAAATTTTTTCCCACGGAATTTTTTTAAAAATGGATAAGTTTAAGTTTGGTCTGCCCCTCTGAGGTGCCACATGGCAGATCCTAATTGGTTGCGGGATGACGGGGCCATGGAGTTTTTTGAGAAATTTTTCCAAAGTTTAAAATTTAAATTTTTAACAGTTAGATTAAATTTTATTACTTTTTGAATGCCAAATTGAAGTAAAACTTCAAATGGCCATAACTTGAGCTAGAAAGCTCGGTTTGGGAAAACAAGGACTTTTCAGAAATCTCTCGATGCCCTCTTTACACAAAAGTCATCAATTTTGAAATTTGATGAAGTTTAAGTGGTCAATTTTGAGAAACAAATCTGCAGGCTTTTAATTTGTGAACTGGCAGTTTTCAACTTCTCAATTTGGTTAAATTAGATCTCCTCCTTCACTCAACATGTCAAATAGACATAGAGGATTAGTCTAGGGAGGGTTTAGAGTGTTTTAGGAAGATTGATTTTCCCAATCTATTCAATTTTGAATTTTTCCAATAGTAGACAAAAAAACGACCCAGGAAGGGAATTTGATTCGAGTTTACAATGGTTATATTGTTTTCTTGAGTTTTCTTTGTCAAATTGGGTTCATTAATGTCTTAGCATGTTAACTTATAAATTTTTAAGTTGATTACTAAGTGCAAGTCTGAAATTTTTCATTTTATTAAAAGTGAATTGCCGAATGAAGTTTATGAAAGTGAACTATTTCTTTTAAATCTATATATCAATTTTTATCATTTACAGGTGTATATAGTTTCTAAGCTATTCTCATACATTTAATTGAATTCAATCAACCATTCAATAGTAAATTATGAAAAGCCTTATTTCTAAATTTAACTCATTTCAAGAGAGTAAAACATTGTCTTTTACTTCATACGCATTCTTTTTTTTCAAATAGTAGTTTCAATATTCAATAATAATAAATCACATTCAAAACACAATGTAATTTTGAAACTAATGCAATCCTTTATTCCTTTCCAATACACTTTACAATATTTTATTTTCCATTTGATTTCTAAAATACAAAATACAATGCATATTATATCTTTTACATTTCTTTTCCAAAACAGAGAGTAAAATGAATCTCTTTTACATTTCATGGTCCAATTTCAATCTTCCATTATCAATACAAATGGTTTCACATTACAAATATTATACAACTCATCCACTTCAAGTGGGGAAGGATTACAAAATCACTTGCTCAAAGGGAGGGACTGTAAAACTGTATATTCTTCTTGCTCCAAAACAACAAAGATCCTAGTTTCTTCATATTTTCATCTTGATCACAACAAGGAAGGGGAAAGGCAATGCTCTCCACCCAACCAAGACATCTAATGAGAAGGGAGAAGCCATCCTTCCTCATTGGCCCCCGAGCCCCAACCATATTGAAATAAGAGATGAGAATCAACACATGGAAATAATGGCTTCCACAACAAACAAGCAACATTCATTTCACATGCATAATTCAATAAGAAACACAGTTCAAGCAAAAACAACAGTTCACAACTGCATTTGATAACATTCACACAAAACTTAGGCTTGATCAAGCAAGCCAACAAGAGAAAGGAACTATGGGGAAACTACTTATACCTCCCTATTTGGAATTGGGCATCCACCTAAAATCATACCACCAATATAACATATCAAATCCCATAAACCTTATGTCTCCCAACCCCTCCTTATGCCCCCAAAGTTTCTCCCTTATGCCCCCCCAAGAGTAAGAAATGCAAGCTATTTATTTTCCAAGGTGGATCCCAATCCAAACTCCCTCCACAATAAAACTGATGCCCTTGGCATTCCCTTATGCCCCCCATTTTAAATCCCCATAGCCTTCTCCTACACCATGTCCTAAGCAGTCTACCCAACCAGCCAAGAACACATAACACATTCACCATTTCATACATGTATGCAAGAGAAAGAAAATATTCTAAAAAGGCTCAAGTTCCTACCTCTCCATATTGGAGTTTGTTCCAAGCTCAAAAGCTTCCCAAAATCCAAATACAATCCAAAATCAGCAATGTCCAAGCCTACAAAAAGGCTCCAACTCCTTCCACAACAAGCTCCCAAAATAGCAAGCAAAAATGCACCCCCATGAGGAATAAACAAAGTTTCAAAAACCACAAACAAGCAGAGTTTTTAATTTAAAGGAGAGGGAAGAGAAGAGGATGAGATGATGTGGATCGATGTGGGATGCCACATCATTCTTCCTCAATCCCAAGAGGAAAGTCAACATCATGCACCTAAACATAATAAATAAAAATGACAAATTAACTTGCACACTCCAAAATAACCCATACTCCAAAGGGCTGAATTAAAAACATGTAAGAGAAGTGCAATAAAAACTTACAAATAGTCATTTCAAAATGTAATTAAAAGGCCTAAATTTAACCTCCAAACCATAGGTATGGTTGGTGAATAATTTTAAGAGGTGTGGGACAAGCTTAACTTGTCCCACAAGCCTCCAAATATAGCCTCTAAGGACAAATTCGAATTCCTAAGAGGATGAAGTGTCTTTCACTCCAAAATATATCTTACATACTCTTACATATCCCTTACACCTTCTTACACATTTCTTACACACTCTTACAACATTAACATTTAAAATCAACAACTTCATTTATTACATTCTTATGACATGTTGATTTATTTATTTTAACACATGATTATCCACAACATTACACAACACATAATAACTAAAGAAGAGGGTAACACATCACAAAAAAAACACATGCAACATTAATAAAGAATACATTAATAAATTACGCAAACCCATGGTCACATATAATGGAAATTTCCCCATCGAAATCCCTAACAACAAACACACACACACACAACAATTACCATAGTGACCTTGTTGAAATCACCCAAAATTTCAATATGGTTAATCTCCAGATCCCTCGACATTGTTGTGATATTTTAACCTAAAAAATTAAATACCTATTTCAGACTCATGGCCATATCGAACATCCAAAATGATATAAACAACATCTCAATATCATCTAAACACATGAATCAAAAACAACATCAAGAATTCTACATTATCATTTTCAATTAATTAATCAACTATATCATCATCAATAATCTTACATACAAGGTCTACTCAAAACATCCAATGTCACGTGTCCAAATCAACATCTATAATATGTCCATGTCAAACAATATATCATCATCCACATATAAAAATGTCTCTAATAACCATCATGCATAATAACTGAATCTAGATCAATAATAATCCATGATCTAACATCTAACCATCATACTAAAACAAAACATAATAGTGTCCATAATAAGGTCAACAATATCAAGATTAGTATCTAAAAGTGTCAAAGGGAAGTGGGCACTACATCCCCCTCCCCTTAGACTCAACTTCCTCCTGGAAGTCACTAGAACAAATGTGGAAACTACACTCGTAATACTGTGGCATCCTCCCAAGTGGCTGCAGTCTCATTGTATCTATCCCACTGCACCCGTACCTGATCAATCTCTATACCTCAAAGGCCTAGGGTCCTGCAATCTATGATATGGATGGGCTCCACCATCACCTACACCATCCCTACACCTACAATAATGTCCAGTCTAGTATGTGATGGATCTGCAATATATCTCCTAAACATAGAAACATGAAACATATCATGTATGCGAGACAAGTTGGGTGGCAATGCGATACGGTAGGTCAAAGGGCCTATACACTCCAAGATCTCAAAAGGACTAATGAATCTAGGATCTAACTTAGAACCTTTTCCATAACAGATAGGGATCTTTTGAGGCCGACACGAAGGAACACCTTCATTCCCACATCAAATCTACAATCAATCCTATGCTGATCCACATTTCTTCTTCCTGTCTTGTGCCTCCCTGTAATCTCTGCCGATCAACACTACTTGCTGCTCCATATCCTACAAAAGATCTGGTCCAAGAGATACTTTGTTCTCTCACTTTTCAATACTAAGAGGTGTCCCGCACTCTCTACCATACAAATCTGAAAAGGATCCATGCTTATAGAACTCAAAACTTTTATTGTAGGAAAACTCCACTAAGTACAGGTACTCCTCCCACTTAGACTACTAATCCATCACATACATCCTAGTATATCCTCTAAAATTTGATTCACTCGCTTAGTCTATCCATCTGTCTCGGGGTGATATGTTGTGCTGAAATTGATCCTCATCCCAGAACATACTTGCATGGTAGTCTAGAAATGAGAAGTGTACAAAGGATCACGAGTCACAAATGACCTTCTCGCAAAATCTCGTGCAACCTGAAAATCTCATCCAAATATACTCGTGCCACTTCTCTATCTGTATAAGTGGTCTTCATTGGAGAAAAGTGATCCACTTTTATCAATTTATCAACCGTGACCATAATGGTGTCATGGTGATATCTCAACATCGGTAGCCCAACAATGAAATCCATGGAAATGGTGTCCCACTTCCATTCTCGGTATGGCATGAGGATAAAGAAGGCTTGTTGGATGCTAATGCTCAGCCTTAACCCTCCGACAATTTAAAAACCATGACAAAAATGAGCCATGTATCGAAAACATCCTCTCCAATGGTACAATCTGTTGTAAGGTGGTGTGCATCTTATTCAACCCGAGATGGGCTGAATAGGGTGCACAATGTGCCTCTACCAAGATATCCTACCTCAAGCCTCCATCTCTGGGAACATATATCTAGCCTCTGTGCCTGAGAATACCATCTACCTCTAATGAAAAACCATCAAACTTCCCCTCAAGGGATCTCTATGACTCAATCTCTACTCATACTAAAATGTATAAGTTCTCAAGAGGAAGCTGCTGAAGAATCCTACTTTGTAAATTTGTGCTCACTGTAGTGGCCATAGCCATATGTCTCCATCTACTGAGAGCATATGCTACCATAGTCTCCTTCCCATTCACATGCTCAATCTCCATGTCATACTCACAAAGTGACTCCATCCAATGCCACTTTGTCAGTGTTGAGATTCGGCTATGTGAAGAGGTGGTGAAGACTCAAATGATCAATCCTGAGTGTGAATCTCCACCCAAGAAGAAAATATCTCCATCTAACCAAATCATACATGACTACTGTAGCTCAAGATCATGGTTCGGGTAATTAAGCTCATGATCTTTGAGTCTCATGGGACTCAAAAGATATAACTCTGCCATCCTACATCAACACACCTCCAATCCCTACTAAAGAAGCATCTTTGCAAACAAATAATTCACCCTGTGGATCTGGTATTGCAAGAATAGGTGCTATAGTGAGGCACTCCTTCAATGTCCTAAAGGCCTACTTATATCTATCTGACCAAACAAACTTCTTCCCTTTTCTTTACAGGGAAGTGATAGGGTCTCTAATCTGTGAGAAGTCTTGAACAAATCTCTGGTAGTATCCTACTAATCCCATGAAGCTGCACACCTCGGTCACTATAGTGGGTGTTGGCCAATCCATAATGGCTCTAATATTGGAAGGATCGACTACGATACCTTCCCCAGAAATGATATGGCCCAAATACTAAACCTTTATCTGAAAGAAAGCACACTTCTCCAAGTTCCCATAAAGATGTTGCTCATGAAGACACTTGAATAACCTATCGAAGGTGCCCCTCATGCTCCTCACGTGTATGTGAGTATAACAAAATTTAATCTAGGAAGATGAGTATGAAGTGATCTAAAAGGTTCTAAATACCCCATTCATCAAACTCATAAACACTTCAGGCATTCGTCAAACCAAAAGGCACCAATGTGAACTCATAGTACCCATATCTCGTATACATAAGGTAGTCTTATGAATGTCCACCTTTGAAATCCTCAACTACTCTGGTAGCTTTGACTTGAGATCGATCTTAGAGAAAATGTGGCTCCTTCATCCGATCAAACAAGTCATCGATATAAGGAAGAGGATAACAATTCTTGATCGCTACCTTGTTCAACTGGTGGTAATCAATACAAAACCGCAAGGATCATCCTTATTCTTCACAAAGATCACCGATGCACCCCAAGGGGATATACTAGGATGGATAAAGACCTTCTCCAAAAGGCCTTCAAGTTGTAACTTGAGCTCACGAGCTCTAGGGTGGTCATTCAATAAGGTGCCCATGAGATAGGCTCTACTCCTGGAACCAAATCTATATGAAAATCAATCTCACATAGGGGTGGTAACCTCGGAAGCTCCCCTAGAAATACATCTAAAAAATCTCTCAAGATGGGATGATCATGAAGTGATAGTCCACTAGATCCATCCTTTGATCTGTCACTAACTGTAACAGCATACATCTAACAACCCTATCGCACACACCGCTTAAGCTGTATAGTAGAGATGGTGTGAATAGAAATGGGTCTCCTGACCCCCACGATCACCGAATCAACTCCTAAATCATCTACACAAGCTATAGTATTGTGATAACAATCCATCTTGGCCCGGTGTGTAGACAACCAATCCATACCCAAAATAACCCCATACGAGCCCAAAGGAAGAATACGGAGATCCGTGGTAGTGGTGAAAGGTCCCAAATCCACTATACACTCCTTAACTAAGGAGTCCATAGAGATCTTAGCTCCGGAAGCCATCTCGACATCCCAACTAAGACCCTGGGTAGCTTTACCGCCACTAGCTTGCATTACTCTACTAAAGATGGTGCAATAAAAGAATCAAAAGAACTGGAATCAAACAAAATAGAGGTAGGAATACCACCAATGCTACTGTGGTCTTAATGACTATGCTCGTGCTATTCTGGTGGTTCTCAACCACTACATAAATCATGTGGCTACATCTCATGTCACCAAATATTGGCTCAAATTTGTGCCTTACCCTTGTTAGGGTTATGAGGGCAATCTCTCCAAAAATGTCCTTAAACTCCACATCCAAAACAACCACACGATCCTCTCCAAGGAGTTGAAACCTCCAACAAGTGCTCTATAAGTCTGTGGCATTTATCCTGATGATCTGGATGTAGTCTGTTATGTCCTTTATTGGTGATCTCCTACCGATTGAGCTCTCGGTCCACCTCAGTGTGTCCTGATGGGACCTCTAGGAGGAGGCCCCATACTCGACCTCTCTCGTGTGCATCAGCTCTCTATGGAGGTTTATAAGGTGGGCAAGATTATTTCTACTATTACTTGCTATGGCCTTAAGGATGAGTGTGTTATACCCTAGCCACCACAAGGAATAGGTACTGAACCTCTTGATCTACCATCCTACATATACTGATTGCAGCTCCCTCGACTCAAGATTCAGCCTCTTGGGTCTTACCTCGAGTCTCCTCTACAATATAGGCCTTCTCGATAGCCTCAGCTAAAGTCTATGAGACGGTGAATCTCCTTTGGACCTCCAATATCCAAATTCAGGCTCCGAATGAACCTGTGAATCTGCACCTGCTCATCCTACATATACTCTACATACTAGAGTAGATCCAAAACCTACTCTCATACTCCGCTACTAAAAGAGAATCCTTTCGAGGTCATGGAACTCATCAATCGTCTACTTTGGATGAACCTCTGTGATAAATACCTACTCTTGAATATCTCCTCATACAACTCCTAGGTCATTATATCTAAATGTACATGGAGCTTCGCTCCTCTCGTACTCCACCATACTCCCGGTCCATCCCTTAGTAGATGGATCACAACATGAGATTTCATGTTGCTAGAATAAAGACAAAGCTTGAAGTAACTACTCAAGCTCACTAGTCGAGCCTCTACCTAGAATCCACCATATCACCCGAGTAATGCAAGGGCCGAAGCTTCAATCTCCCACGATGTGATCCATTGCCATGGTCTATCGGCCTCTAGGTCTCTCAACACACTCATCCCTACATCTAGGGCTCCGAGACATCTCTCTATGCTCTGGAACTCTGTCACCCTATCTCCTAGGTGGTGACTCTACTCTGACTAACTCCGCATGGGATTTCTCTCCTCTATGCTCCTCGCTGAGTCGAGGAGATACTTGACCCTCAATAGAAGGGGCTCTATCATGACTAGCTGCATGTCCTCCTCCTAAGCCTCCGCATAGAGCAGCATTGACATCCTGAAGGGCCTATAGAATCTGAGGTAGAATAGCCTGCTACACCCCGATCCGGTGGTGGTGGAGGTGGTGGTGAGTTTGAGTCTTTGCAAAGGTTCCTCTCACTCTGTCTGAGCCTCCTACATAGACCAAAGCAAGAGTTAGTTCATTTTGCTAAGTTTTACACAACTTCCATGTTTACTAAAATATACAATTTCTTGCTAAGTTGTTGTTGTAAATATCTCCTCCACAGGTAGATATAGAAAAATAGAAGAATATGGAAATCAAAGAAACTTAGAGCCCGATTTTTATTGCATCACCAACAATCGAAGGCGTAGGTAAGAGGTGCATGACGAAGGTGTTGACATGAAAATGGATGTTCCCGAGGCACACGACTGCATAAGGTTTCAACATGAAAATGGATGCGCCCTTGGTGCAGTAAGAGGCACACGGCATGAAAGTGTCGACACAAAAATGGATGCGCCCGAAGGTGCGGTGTAAGAGGCACACGATAGAGGGTGTTGACACGAAAATGGATGTGCCCTCGCACGTAATAGGTGCATGATAGAAGGTGTCGACATGAAAATGGATGCGCCCTTGGCGCAGTAAGAGGCGTATGACGAAAGGTGTCGACACAAAATGGATGCGCCCTTGCACATGTAAGAGGCGCACGGCGTGAGGTGTCGACATGAAAATGGATGCGCCCTTGGCGCAGGTAGGAGAGTTTCGACATGGCAGAAGTTGTGGCTTGGCGCACGTAAAGGGCACATGACACAGAATGTCAACATGATAGAATTGACACCTTTGCGTAGGTAAGAGGCGCACGACAGAAGGTTTCGACATGAAAATAGATGCGCCCTTGGCGCAGGTAAGAGGCGCATGACAGAAGGTGTCGACACAAAAATGGATGCACCCTTGGCACACGTAAGAGGCACACGATAGAAGGTGTTGACATGAAAATGGATGCACCCTTAGTGCAGGTAAGAGGCACACGACAAAAGGTGTCGACATGAAATGGATGCGCCTTTGGCGCAGTAAGAGGGTTTCAACATGGCGTAGAAGTCATGCCTTGGCACACGTAAAGGGCGCATGACACAAAATGTCGACATGATAAAATTTACGCCCATGGCACACAACAAGAGGTGTTGACATAAAGATGGATCCACCATGGCGCACCTTCAGGAGGCACAACATTTTGAGCGCTGATAGGAAGCAGACCCTGGCACAGATATTCAGATGGCCATAACTTTTGACAGGGAGCTCGGATTCATGCAAGGTTGGACTTTTTGGAAAGCTTACGAGGACTTTTTGATATCTTTAATTGGGTGGGAACAAGTTCTTAAAAATGCAAAATACAGTTTGCCACTTTTTAAGTTTACTAGGGTTCTCACCTACCACCATAATGAGATAAATTAAATGCAACCTGGAGGTGGTTGGGGTAGATTTGGATTTCCTCTCTCTTCCCTCTCTCATTCTTCCTATAAATTGTAAGGAGGGGCTTCTTTCTAAAGGTTGGACATTCTTGTTTTGCCCCTCCCTTCTTCTCTTTGGCAGGTGAATTTGTGGAAGTTCAAACCTCCCATTTAAAACTGTAATGTAAATTTGCCTCTTGGCATTCTGTAGAATATTGTATCAATATTTGGAGAAAATAATGCACGTTTGTGGATGATTCTCAAACCTCTCTGTGTTCATTTGCATCCTCCTGATCTTTCACTGTGAACCCGGTTATCTATGCATGATCTTGCATTGCATTTTAATGGTCTGTGTTTATTGGCAAGACAGGTGTTCTTCATTCCTCGGTGCATCACCTTTGTTAGTTTAGGTTTATTTTTATGCATCTTCTTACCCCGTCTCCTTGCAAGTTAGTTTAGGTTTTGAGTAAACCCTCGCATTTTTACATGTGCATTTGAATAGAGGAATAGGAGCCGACCTTCATCCGGAGAGCTTTTCCAATTTTACAAGGTCCCACACTTGGGAAAAGCTCCATGTTATGCAATCACACCGAGAGTCTCAACCCATCAAGTTGCGTTTATTCAAGGGTGCTGCGATTCGACATCATCAACAGCTTGTTTTCTAGATTTACAAGTGTACTAGGTTTAAGTTTTCATGTCTCAAGTTGTCTAGTGTTCCCAATGGTCCAAGCCTTTGAACTACCACTCGATACCAAATAGTAGTGCCCATTTAAACAACCACTTGAGACCCAATAAACAACCTAAAGTTAGTTAGAAAATTAGGGGATAATTTATTTATTTTTATTTGAAGTGTCTACAACCAAGTTGCAGAAGAATTTTTTTCACTAAGAAGTTCCGGAACAAGACCAATGTACTACAACATATTTTTTCCTTCATTAACTAATATCAAGTTCACAAGGTTCAAATTTTAGGGTTATATGTTTTAGTTAGGTTCAGGGAGTAATTTACCCCCATGCCTGCTCTCTAACAGGATCAGAGTTTCAACTATATTTTTCTCCTACTTAATGCTTCCAAAATTTCCCTAAACCATTCCCAATGGATAGGAAATTTTCTCACCTTTCCAGTGATATAAAGAAGTCCTCCTAACTCCAAGTAGAACTCAAGATATGAGTGGGTGGAGTTCCTAGGGAAAATTTTCCCTAGGTGGGACACGTGTCAAGAGGAGGAGAAAGCACCTTGAACGGGTTGGTGGGTCACAGGGTGGCTTAGGGAATTTTTCCCAATGTGCGGGCTCAAAGTCACAAAACATCCTATGCCTCTACAGTCCTCTAGGGACACGTGTCACTACCCGGTTGGTTGGGAGAAACAACGGGCCGGCAGAGTGGGTTGAGGCTTTAAGTCTCTTTCACCAAAATTCACAAGGGACCAAATTGGTCCACACCTCCACCATTGCCATGAGGTCGTCACATGTCACATGCCGGTTGAGTAAGGGGAGAAAGGGGCGGTGGAAGATCTTAAGGAAATAAGTCAAGGAGGGTTTCAAGGCCCAAAAACTCACGCCATCCAGCGTGCCCATGAAACAAAATTTTCCAAGTGAGGCGGGGACTACGGGGCCACGAGAGAAAAAAGGGGAAATTTTCCCAAAGGCCAAAACAACAAAAGGAATAAGGGTCTGCCCTCCCCGTTGCCACCCCCAAGGTGCCACGTGGCACCTTCTCATTGGTTGTAGGCCGGTGGGGCCAAAATGAAATTTTTCCAAAAATTTTCAAAAGGGTTAAGAGTTAAAACAAACCGTGCCTCCACCTCAGCCCCTAGAGGACACATGGCACCCTTTGATTGGCTATGGGCTAGTGGAGGAAAAAGGAAAATTTTCTCCAAGGATTTTTTTAAAAAATGGATAAGTTTAAGTTCAGTCCACCCCTTCGATGTGCCATATGGTAGATCTTGATTGGTTGCATAGATGGCGGGGCCATGAACATTTTTGGGAAATTTTTCCAAAATTGAATTTTTAATAGTTAGATTAAATTTTATTACTTTTTGAATGTCAAATTGAAGTAAAACTTCAAATGGCCATAACTTGAGCTAGAAAGCTCAGTTTTGCGAAAATGAGGACTTTTCAGAAAGCTATCAATTCCCTCTTTACACACAAGTAATAAATTTTGAAATTGGATGAATTTTATGTGGTCAATTTTGAGAAAAAATATATGCGGAGCTTTTAATTTGTGAACAAGCGTTTTCAACTTCTCAATTCGGTTAAATTATATCTCCTCCTTCACTCAACATGTCAAACAAACATAGAGGATTAGTATAGGGAGGGTTTAGAGTGTTTTAGGAAGATTTATTTGCCCAATCTATTCAAGTTTGAATTTTTCCAACAATAGATAGAAAAATGACCCAGGAAGGGAATTTGATTTGAGTTTACAATGGTTATATTGTTTTCTTGAGTTTTCTTTGTCAAATTGGGTTCATTAATGTCTTAGCATGTTAACTTATAAAATTTTTAAGTTGATTACTAAGTGCAGGTCTGAATTGTTCATTTTATTAAAAGTGAATTGCTAGAATGAAGTTTATGACAGTGAACTATTTCTTTTAAATCTGTATATCAATTTTATCATTTACGGGTGTATATAGTTTCTAAGCTATTCTCATACATTTAATTGAATTCAATCAACCATTCAATAGTAAATTATGCAAAGCCTTATTTCTAAATTCAACTCATTTCAAGAGAGAAAAACACTTGTCTTTTACTTCATACGCATTCTTCTTTTTCAAACAGTAGTTTCAATCTTCAATAATAATAAATCACATTCAAAACATAGTGCAATTTTGAAACTAATGCAATCCTTTATTCCTTTCCAATACACTTTACAATATTTTCTTTTCCATTTGATTTCTAAAATACAAAATACAATGCATATTATATCTTTTACATTTCTTTTCCAAAATAGAGAGTAAAATGAATCTCCTTTACATTTCACAGTCCAATTTCAATCTTCCATTATCAATACAAATGGTTTCACATTACAAATATTATACAACTCATCCACTTCAAGTGGGGAAGGATTACAAAAGCACTTGCTCAAAGGGAGGGACTGTCAAACTGTATATTCTTCTTGCTCCAAAACAACAACATGCTAGTTTCTTCATCTTTTCATTTTGATCACAACAAGGAAGGGGGAAAGGCAATGCTCTCCACCCAACCAAGACATCCAATGAGAAGGGAGAATCCATCCTTCCTCATTGGCCCCCGAGCCCCAACCATATTGAAATAAGAGATGAGAATTAACCCATGGAAATAATGGCTTCCACAATAAACAAACAACATTCATTCACATGCATGATTCAATAAGAAACATAGTTCAAGAAAAATAGCAGTTCACAACTACATTTGATAACATTCACACAAAACATAGGCTTGATCAAGAAAGCCAACAAGAGCAAGGAACTATGTGGAAACTACTCATACCTCCCTATTTGGAATTGGGCATCCACCTAAAATCATACCGCCAATATAACATATCAAATCCCATAAACCTTATTTCTCCCAACCCCTCCTTATGCCCCCCCAAGAGTAATAAATGCAAGCTATTTCTTTTCCAAGGTGGATCTGAATCCAAAATCCCTCCACAATCAAACTAATTCCCTTGGCATTCCCTTATGCCCCCATTTTAAATCCCCATAGCCTTCTCCTACAACATGTCTTAAGCAGTCTACCCAAATGCAGCCAAGAACACATAACGCATTCACCATTTCATTCATGCATGCAAGAGAAAGTAAATATTCTAAAAACGCTCAAGTTCCTACGTCTCCATATTGGAGTTTGTTCCAAGCTCACAAGCTTCCCAAAATCCAAATACATTCCAAAATCAGCAATGTCCAAGCCTACAAAAAGGCTCCAACTCCTTCCACAAAGAAGCTCCCAAAACAACAAGAAAAAATGCGCCCCAAGAGGTATAAACAAAGTTTCAAAACCACAAACAAGCAAGGAGTTTTTTAATTTAAAGGAGAGGGAAGAGAAGAGGATGATGTGGATCCATGTGGGATGCCACATCATTCTTCCTCAACCCCAAGAGGAAATTCAACATCATGCACCTAAACATAATAAATAAAAATGACAAATTAACTTACACACTCCAAAATAACCCATACTCCAAAGGACTGAAAAAAAAATGTAAGAGAATTACAATAAAAACTTACAAATAGTCATTTCAAAATGCAATAAAAGGCCTAATTTTAACCTCTAAACCATAGGCATGGTTGGTGAATCATTTTAAGAGGTGTGGGGCAAGCTTAACTTGTCCCACAAGCCTCCAAATATAGCGTCTACGGACAATATCAAAATCCTAAGAGGATGAAGTGTCTTTCACTCCAAAATCTATCTCACATACTCTTACATATCCCTTACACCTTATTACACACTCTTACAACATTAACATTTAAAATCAACAACTTCATTTATTACATTCTTATGACATGTTGATTTATTTATTTTAACACATGATTATCCACAACATTACACAACACATAATAACTAAAGAAGAGGGTAACACATCACAAAATAAACACATGCAACATTAATAAAGAAAACACATTAATAAATTACACAAACCCATGGTCACATATAATGGAAATTTCCCCATGGAAATCCCTAACAACATACAACACACACACACACAATAGTTGCCATGGTGACCTTGTTGAATTCACCCAAAATTTCAATATGGTTAGTCTCCAGTCCCCCGACATTGTTGTGATATTTTAACCTGTAAAACGTAAATACCTCCTTCGGCCTTGTGGCCATATCAGAACATCCAAAATGATATAAACAACATCTCAAGATCATCTAAACACATGAATCACAACAACATCAAGAATTCAACATTATCATTTTCAATTAATTAATCAACTATATCATCATCAATAATCTTCCATACTAGGTCTACTCAAAACATCCAATATCACATGTCCAAATCAACATCTATAATATGTCCATGTTAAACAATATATCATCATCCACATATAAAAATGTCTATAATGACCATCATGCATAATAACTGAATTTAGATCAATAATAATCCATGATCTAACATCTAACCATCATACTAAAATTAAATATAATAGTGTCCATAATAAGATCAACAGTATCAAGATCAAGATCTAAAAGTGTCAAAAGGAAGTGGGCACTACATCCCCCTCCCCTTAGACTCAACTTTCTCCTAGAAGTCACTTGAACAAATGTGGAAACTGCACTCATAATACTATGGCATCCTCCCAAGTGGCTGCAATCTCATTGATCTGTCCCACTGTGCTGCACCTAATCAATCTCTCTCTGCCTCGAAGGCCTAGGGTCCTACGATCTATGATATATATGGGCTCCATCATCACCTGCCCCGATCCTCGCACTGCAATGATGTCTAATCTAGTACATGAGATGGATCTGCAATATATCTCCTAAGAACAGAAACATGAAACACATCATGTACACGAGACAAGTTGGGTGGCAATGGTAGATGGTAGGCCAAAGGGCCTATATGCTCCAAGATCTCAAAAGGACCAATGAATCTAGGAGCTAACTTAGAACCTTTTCCATAATGGATAGGGCTCTTGTGAGGCCTGACACAAAGGAACACCTTCATGCCCACATCAAAGCTATGGTCAATCCTATGCTGATCCGCATACTTCTTATACATTTCCTGTGCCTCCTGTAATATTTGCCCGATCGAACTACCGATGCTCCATGTCTTGCAAAAGAGATGGTCCAAGAGATACTCTGTCCTCTAACCTGTCCCAGCTAAGAGGTGTCCTGCACTCTCTACCATACAAATCCTGAAAAGGAGCCATGCCTATAGAACTCTGAAAACTATTATTGTAGGAAAACTCCACTAAGTACATGTACTCCTCCCACTTAGACTACTGATCCATCACATACATCCTGAGCATATCCTCTAAAATTTGATTCACTCACTTAGTCTATCCATCTATCTCAGGGTGATATGTTGTGCTAAAGTTGATCCTCATCCCGAGAACATACTGCATGGTAGTCCAGAAATGTGAAGTGTACAAAGGATCGCGAGTCCACAAATGATCTTCTGTGGAATCCCATACAACCTGACAATCTCATCCAAATATACTCGTGCCACTACTCTAGCTATATAAGTGGTCTTCACCAGAGAAAATTGAGCCACTTTTGTCAATTTATCAACCGTGACCATAATGGCGTCGTGGTGATATCTTGACATCGGTAGCCCAATAATGAAATCCATGGAAATGGTGTTCCACTTCCATTCCGGTATGGAATGAGGATAAAGAATGCCTATTGGATGATAATACTCATCCTTAACCCTCTGGCACTCTACACAATATGACACAAATTGAGCCATGTCTCGACAAAGTCCTCTCCAATGGTACAACTGTCGCAAGGTGGTGTGCATCTTCTTTACCCAGGATGGGCTGAATAGGGTGCACGATGTGCCTCTACCAAGATGTCCTACCTCAAGCCTCCTTCCATGGGGACATATATCCAACCTTTGTGCCTAAGAAGACCACCTTCCTCTAAGGAAAAACCATCAAACTTCCCCTCAATGGGTTTCGTGACTCAATCTCTACTGCATCTTGTAATGTAGAAGCTCTTAAGAGGAAGTGTGAAGAATCCTACTCCACAAAATTTTTCTCACTTTAGTGGCCATAGCCACATGTCTCCATCTACTACCACATTCTCCTTCCCCTTCACATGCTCGATATCCATTTCATACTCACAAAGTGACTCCATCTAACGTCGTTGTCAAGCGTTGAGATTAGGCTAAGTGAAGAGGTGGTGAAGATTCGAATGATCAGTCCTAAGTGTGAATCTCCATCTAACCAAAGCATGCATGACTAATGCTAGCTCAAGATCATGGGTTGGGTAATTAAGCTCGTGATCTTTGAGTTTACGGGACTCAAAAGCTACAACTCGCCATCCCGCATCAACACACCTCCAAGCCATACTAAAGAAGCATATATGTAAATAAATAATTCACACTGTGGATCTAACACTATAAGAATGGGTGCTATAGTGAGGCACTCCTTTAATGTCCCGAAGGCCTACTCATATCTATCTAACCAAATAAACTTCTTCCCTTTTCTCCGAAGGGAAGCGATAGGGTGCACAATCTGCGAGAAGTCCTAAAAAAATCTCCGGTAGCATCTTACCAATACCATGAAGCTGCTCACCTCGTTCATTGTAGTGGACGCTAGAAAATCCATTATGGCTCTAATCTTGGAAGGATCGAATATGATACCTTCCCTAGAAATGATATGGCCCAAATACTTGCACCTCTTGTCTAAAAGAAGCACACTTCTCCAAGTTCTGTAAAAAAGTGCTTACTCATGAAGACACTGAATAACTTGTCAAAGGTTCCCCTCATGCTCCTCATGTGTACATGAGTATATCAAAATTTCATCTAGGAAGATGAGCATGAAGTGAGCTAAAAATGTCCTGAGTACCCCATTCATCAAACTCATAAACTCGTAGGGGCATTCGTTAAACCAAAAGGCACCACTGTGAACTCATAGTGCCCATATCTCGTATGGAAGGTGGTCTTATGAATGTCCACATCCAAAATCATCAACTGATGTTATCCCGACTTGAGATCAATCTTAGAGAAAACTATGGCTCTCTTCATCCGATCAAACAAGTCATCGATACGAGGAAGAGGATAATAATTATTGATTGTTACCTTGTTCAACCGCATCGAATCAATACAAAAATGCAAGGATCCATCCTTCTTCTTCACAAATATCACTTGGTGTACCCTAAGGGGATACACTATGATGGATAAGGCCCTTCTCCAAAAGGCTCTCAAGCTGCAACTTGAGCTCACGAGCTCGGGTGGTCATCGATAAGGTGCCCGTGAGATAGGCTCAACTCTTGGAACCGATCTATATGAAAATCAATATCACGTAGGGGTGGTAAACCTAGTAGCTCCTTGGAAAGACATTATAAAACTCTCTCAAGATGGGATGATCATCAAGTGATGGTCCACTAGATCCATCCTCGATGTATCACTAACCGTAACAACATACATCCGACAACACTATCACACAAACCGCTTAAGCGATAGCGGAGATGGTATGAATAAAAATGGGTCTCCTAACACCCAAGATCACCGACTCAACTCCTAAATCATCTACACAAGCTATAGTCTTGTGATTAAAATCCATCTTGGCCCAAAGGTATGACAACCAATCCATACCCAAAATGACTCCATACGAGCCCAAAGGAAGAATACAAAGATCTGAGGTAGTGGTGAAAGGTCCCAAATCCACTACACACTACTTAACTAAGGAGTCCACAGAGATCTTGGCTCCAGAAGCCATCTCAACATCCCAAATAAGACCCTGCCTAACTACCACTAGCCTACATCGCTCTACTAAATATGGTACAAAAAAATAATCAGAAGAACCAGAATCAAACAAAACAGAGGTAGGAATACCACCAATGCTACCTATGGTCTCAATGACTGTTCTCTAGTGTTATGCCTAGTGGTTCTCAACCACTGCATAAATCATGTGGCTATGTCCCATGTCAGCAACTGTCACCTCTGAAATCTATACCTTACCCTTGTTAGGGTTCTAAGGGAAATCTCTCCAAAATGTCTAGCAACTCCACATCTAAAGCAACCACTTGATCCTCTCCAAGGAGTAGCACCTCTAGCAGGTGCTCTAGAAGTTTTTGGCATGGATCCTGATGATCTAGATATGGTCTTCTGATGGCCTCTACTAGTGATCTCCCACTGACTGAGTTCTAGGTCCACCCTGTGTCCTAATGGGACCTCTAGGAGGAGGCCCCATACTTTGACCTCTTTATGCATTAGCTCTCTATGGAGGTCTATAAGGTGGGTGGGAATGTTTCTATTGTTGCTTCTATGGCCTTAAGGATGACTATGTTATACCTTGGCCACCAAGAGGAAGAGGTACTGAACCTCTTGATCTACCGTCCTCCATCTACTGAATGCAGCTCCTGACTCGGTCTCTAGCCTACTAGGTTTTACCCCGAGTCTCCTATGCAATATAGGCCTTCTCGATGGCCTCAGCTAAATTCTATGCATAGTGAATTGGCACTACACCTCCAATATCTAAATTCAGGCCCCAGATGAACTTGTGAATCCATACCTCCCCGCTAAACCCACAAAAGGAATAAGGGGTCTGCCCTCCCCGCTGCCACCCCCAAGGTGCCACGTGGCACCTTCTCATTGGCTGCGGGGCCGGGTGATGTCATTGGTTGTGCGAGTGAGGTATTTATTTAGGCATGGCGAGGTGGTGAGAGAGTTTGAGTGGGCCACCAGGTCAATGGCCGACGTACCACAACTATTAAGAGACCGAGATGAGGTAGTATTCTATTGTTATCCTTCATTTGTTGTTAAAATAGGTTGTTAAAAAAAAATTTGTGTAAAATTTGGGTATAATTTTAATTTTTTTAATTTATGGGTAGAAATGAAGGAAATTAGGGGTGGGAAGGTCCTATGTAGGTTAATCAGAGTGGGAATGAACCTAGGATAGGTTTGGGTGGGCTAGAATGGGTATTGAAGTCAAATTTTGAGAAAAGCATAGGGATTTGATTTAGATCTTTGCATGACAAAGTGACCGAAGGTGGTCAATGGTTGACCAATGTTAGTTGACCTTAGGCTGACATAGGTCAAGTGTAACAACCACTTTTTGTCACTTCGTACCTATGATTATATATATATATACATATACTTTATGTAACTGATTTAAATACTCATATATTTATATCAAACACAAACCTTAATGTAATCCATTTTTGATAATTGTAATGAACCATGTAACTGTGTATGAGAGAGTAATGAACCTATTCATCCTCCCTCAATGCTCTGTATGATCCATCCATCAAATGTATCCTTGGTTTTCCTTTAACATGATATGATATATAAGTGAAGACTCCTAAGCATCTACACGGGTTCAACTTATGAATTCCACAGGCATCTGATAGCTTATATCATAGTGAAATCTAGATAGTGTAATCAACAGTCTACACCACTTTACGCATAGTTTTTGAGTCATGTGTGCCATGCTCAATTCCATGACGACACACTCATCATTAAGAAATTTTCATTTCACCTTAATCACTTATTTAGTTATATGGATTCGAACAAAGATGCTATAAATAGCTACAAGTCTTGAACAAGGTACAAATCTAGTTTAACCTACACAAAGACATACCTCTATATCATCCTATGATGCCTATGGGAAATTAAGTGTCTTCATAATAATTCACCTTGTTATTAGATCACTTCCCTTCCCATAGCCATCATAATTTGATATAAGGGTGTGTACCCAGGAGGTCCAATCTATCTTTGTATCTCTATCAAGTTTTGTACTTAAAGCAACACCATACCACAATCTAGTATCTTGATGAGACAACTCATTACAACTTGCTAAACAACAATATCCTAATGGTGACAACCATCATCATAGGGATATGAATGTGTAGAAAATGTAGTGAGTTTACCCACCTAGAATCTTGTATTGGTGCATGGAGTTTAATGTTTTCAAGGTAATTATTAATCATTAAAGAATAGTCTAGGCCTTATGAAACCTTCTCCATGAATGGGTCATACCTAAGGTTTGGTTTAAGTTGATCCCAAGACCTCAATATCCACAACAATTATTTACCTTTCTAGATCTCATGCTCAAGTTAACCATAAATGTAAAAACGATACTATAAAGGTCTCTTCAGTTTTACAATTAAAAACCATCCCAACTTAAACAATTAATCCCATGTTCCTTTATTTCATATTCTAGGGATATGTACTTACATAAAGCTAAGTATTTAGGTATGATTCATACTTTTTATCAAGTACCATAGACTATCAATTCCAATAAACATTTTAGCATAAGCCCTTCACTTTTCTTAGTTGCAGCTTAATCAAGAGCATTCATTTGTTTTAATATATCCATCAAGTAAGATATATCTGGAGTATCTGATATGATAGATTTGATGAACTACTTGCCCATTCATCTTCTCTATCATATCCTTTTACATAAGGTCTTTAATTCCTTTTATAATGATCACTTACTAGTTCTCTTTAGAGATAATAATAGTGTTGACTAGGATCAAAGTTTAGATACCATGTTTTTTTCAACTTAGTATGCATGTTCCCATCTTACTTCATTTATAACCGGATATCATACTTATATGCTCATAATGATGCATTATAGGACAATCACTTTTTAAATACGTTATCATCTCCTAGAAAAAATTATCTCATTTCTGTAATTTCTAAACAGTGTAAACATTCTTATTATATCTTCATGCCAGATTACCATAAGCTCTTCCTATTATTACTTATGTGAATTTTTCTTGTAAGGGAATTAGTATTGCTTTCACTAGAACTCATTATTACGTTCTTATATCTTTCGATATGATTTAGTATAAGCTAAGTTTGTAAATCATCTATAGAAAAAATTTACCCGCTTATCATAACCTTACCATAATCATCTAGTTTCTTTCTTAGCAACGACCATTTAAGATAGTCAATCTTACTACTAGGAATTTCTCACTGGTTAATTATTTACTATTCATAACCTTTGGAGAACTTAACACAAATATACTAGTAGGTAGATATAATACATTTTACAATGAGGCAATCACCCACCGGTAACTTGAACTATTTCCAAGTATGTTTAACATATGGTTCATTAGAACATAATATTCATAAGCAACATTCCATTCATAGTTCATTATCTATTCAATAGCATCCACACATAGGTTGAGAGTGGAATTTACTATTTGATTTATACTAATGCTTAATACAATAATATTTTAGATACTAATTACCTATCTTGATAAATTACTGACTCATAACTCATAATTTGCCAATAAACCACTTATAAATCAAGATATTAGAATCCGAGTCTGACTTTAATTCATACAAGAAATAAGTACAATTCATGTTTATAAGAATGATCAAAATATTTCATTTCAATGATTAAAACAGTTACATTAAATGGAAAGGTCTTTCTCGTTTTCAAGGAGAAGTATTTCATTTAGAAACATTCAAAATAGTCATATCTTCATATTTTCGTCAATTAAAAGAATATACAAAACTAAATACTTCACCCTCCTTTCTCGGTGTTTATCTAGCAAAATTGTTAGCACGAGTTAGTTCACATGAACTAAGCATGATAAGCACCAACTCATCATAATGACATGCTCTACTTAATTATTTCATAAAAATAACTCTTATTATTTTTATGAATTAATATTACAGATCTTAAAAAGGTAAACAATTATTTCCAAAACATGCCAAGAGCAACCAATATAATGAGCCATGAAAGAAATCAATTTCAGTCTTACACTTTAATACAACTTATTCTGTCACTAAAAATCAGTCACTTAAGTTGTAAGATAAACATGAGAATCATAAGTATTCAATAGACTAAAACATAAGAGTAACACAATTTTAGTCAAGCAGTTCCTTATTTGCATGCCTAAAATTATTTACTCCATGATTCAGTAATCATATATATCAAGTATCATAGTCAAGAAATCTCACTAATCTTACTCAATAGAACCAACAAATGGTTTCATAACATCACCATAGGTCAATTAAGGTTGAAGCATTCAGGTCAAGACTCAAGCATGTTTAATAAAAGGTAGATAATCAATGCTTAACTTATAGAAGGATAAAGCGATCATTGCATCATGCTAATAACGAAATAGATATATGTAAGAAAAAATTTACATAGCCAATTATTACCTTGACATACAAATTTATTTCAACATTCCAAGATTAGGCAAAAGATAACATAATTCCATAGTTCATTGGTGTTATCAAGCATATCAAAACCCCATAAAATTATGAGCATTTCCCAGTCCTTAAGAAAACATTTTATCATATTGTCATAAGTAAAAAGGATTCATGATTAACACAACTGTAATTAATCCAATTAGCCCAACCGACAATCAATATAAGATGAATTTTCTCATAACAAAATTCAAATGAGAATGTGCCATTATTATGCAATGAGTCAAGGACTCTATCATAACAATAAAATGATCTACTAACCCATTCTACTGAATGAGGTTATACATATTTCACCTAATTCTTAGACGTTTCTTTGAATATTGACGAAACAGATAGGGTAATGGGTGTAGGAGGAATACCTATTGAAATGTTGGTTATTGGGTTTTTACACGCGTTATGACTTCTGAACCCACAAATGATCATGAGAGATTCCTTTTGGCTAGGAGGAACTACCTAAAATGGAACACAAGACCACCAAATAAAGTTAAACAATATGTGCAGTGAACTGCCTAGCATGTGCTAGATCCGGGAAGTGTGATACTTCCTAGATGGTTGTCAATCCACTGTTTAAAATAATTTAATGCTGGTAATGAAGTAAATCCTATTGTAATTGAAATGATTTAGGTATCTCATTAAAAACACAATAAGAAAGATCTAATCTAACATGCTAGGTTAAAATAAGATCTAAAGGTCAAGTAGCTGGTTTTGGTTCTCTGTAGGTCTGACAAAGGTCTCAGGTAGGTCACAGGTGATTAAGGGTGATGCGAGAATAGGTGGGTAGGTTAATTAAGTTCGGGCATATTGGTAAATATAGAGATTGAAGCTGGTTAAGGATGACTAACACTTTGGTTGGGGAGAACCGGTGCTGAGTTCTTCGTGGAAAACTAGGAATGCCACAGAATGAGCTTTGGATCTTCTTTATGATTGTACAAGGGACTAGGCTGGTCAGAGTGAGGTATTAGGCTATTTGGATGGGGTTTGGTGAGGTTTTAATGGAGATATGGAGGGGTGATTACTAAATGAGATTAATGGGTGGCTAGGAGAACAAAGGATGAAGATACAATAATTAAATGAATGAACCAGAGGAGTAAACTATTCTACTTACTTGAAATCTGGTTTTGGGTGCCTGTGAGTGATGGATGAAGGTGCTGGTAAGAGGTTGAATGTTGTTGAGGATCACCAAATGTTGGAAAGCTCTTACATGGGATGCATGTGCATTCCTTTTTGCTTGATTGGATCAAATCTATGTTGGGTGGTCTCTGGATGAATATTGGTTGTCTGTGCAAGATAAAATGCTTGATCTCCTTCCTTGCATGCGTGTTCTCATAGAAACTTGTTCTCAAAAGATGTGATATCTCTCAGGGATGTGCCAAAAATTTCCAACCTCAAAAATAAGGTTGTTTTGGGGATTAAAAAGTGATTGATGGCAGTTTTGGTTTAACCAACGATGGTTAGGGGTAACCGGCATCGGTCAAGGTGGGATTTCTTAGGTTTACTAAACTAGGCAGATCCCCTTGATTTTTGGGATCTCATGTTGCTAACCTACGGATTAGGATGGAAGCTTCTTGTAAGCATGTGGGAATGTGGTTAGAGGGAATGTAGGCATTGATTTTTAGGGTTTGGGTAAGTCTTAGTTAGTTATGGCAACTTACTAAGAATAGGTTTTAGGGTGAGTTGGCTTGATGAGGTGTCTAGGTGAGGTGTAAGTGTGGGAATTATCTAAATTAAGATATTTAAATAATAAATATGGTGAGGATAATGAATTAATTCTATTAAATTAATTAAATTAATATTAGTGGGGTGAAGGGGGCCATGACTAGGTGAATGTGATGAAGGTATTTATTTGTCGAGGGACTAAAGGGGAGTGTGACCTAATTTTGGTGTCTGATATAATCTTGAACTATGTTCAAGATATAATCTAACAAAATCAATAAGGAACATTTTAAAATCCAAGATAACACTGTAATCATTAAGGGAAATAGAATACAATTTTCTAAGAGAAAAAGAGTCACTTCTTGGTGAACTTGAATACCACACAATTCAACTTAGAAACATAACACCCGGTGAGGATCTATTGTTTCCTAATGAACAACAATATACTACAAATCTTTCAAGAAGGAGGAGATTCTTAGTCAAAATAGACTTTTCTTTTGAACTCACAATAGCATTGTTAGTAGAACAAACAAGCTTTAAGGAAATCACAGTAATAATAGTTAATGAGATATCCTTGAAATAGCTACAAGCTTTTCATAGGAGCATATTTAACTTCACATTATCAAGGCTAAGATGAAAACAAAAGTGACTAGTGCAAAAAAGGTTGGAATTTATCTTCTCAGTAACCAAATCTTAAACATAACATTGCCATAACCTATAATGAACCCAAAAAGAGTTATACTTATAGATTTATTAATGAAAGAAAATGGAGATCAATATGAGTTAATAGAATGGAGTAACTAGAACACAAACAACCTGATGAGCAACTATTGTACCTAGTTTGCAAACAAAAATGCAACAATTTGATGTTAGGGAAAAACTCAGTAACTCAGTCAAGCCATCATACATGGCTCTAGAGTTATACCATGAACATCATTCCTAGATGTCCAATCAAGGGTCAAAGAGGTAGACATCACATTTATTACAACTTCCCTCATTACCCACAATTCGAGATGAAATATTAGAATGTTTTTTTTTCCTCGGTATGGTTACTTATTAAACTAAAACTAGGTCGACTATAAGCACAATCGATTCCTCCAACAAGACCAACACGATTCCTTAGTAATTGATCTCTTAAAAATAATCAAACCTAGTTACATTAATCTAACGAATACCTCAAGTGGAAATTCATCTCTAACACTTAACCACATAAAACTAGCTTCCAATTTTCTGCGTTGTCTTATTAAATTTTCAAATAATCCCAAAGGAGATGGGTAGAATTTAAATAGTTTTTATAGTGTTGATAATCACATAATCACAGATTTCTGTCTTAAGAGTGCAAAACAACCACAGGCGTATCAAGCCAATATCTCTTAATATTACAAGGCAAGACACACATTCAAACTCATGAATGCATTATTTCTTAAAAATATTCAAACACATTCAAGCCTACACCTAGTGAACCATTCCAAACAAAATACATCACTAAACAATGATAAATCATTCTTTATAAAATATAAAGATTACATCGATTCCACATCACCCAAATTAAAAACACATATTTCATTCAAGGTAATGTTCTTTTTGTGAAATTACTAAATGGAGAAAGAAATTATAATGAGTTTAGGGTGTATCATGCCTATTACGCTTATACTTATTTCCTTTTAATGTTCTCATGATTCTTCAAAAATATCCAAACTTTGAAGGTAATTCCTTTATCCCACTGAAACACAATGCTTCCTCAATATTTATTGAGTTTGAGAAACTTGTTGTCCATTTTCCCTTGCGCAGAGCTTCAGAATTTCTTGCAATGGAATGAATCAACACCACAAACTGATTTGTTTTCCCCAATCTGTCCATGCATTTCCCAAGGAAGGTGGGTGTTTTAATGTGTATTAAATGTCATTAATGCAGAGGTTAATGGAGCTTTCCCCAGGTTTATCAAGCCAACTATTTTTAGATTCTAAGTTTAGCAAAGTTCCATATTCGTACCATGCAAGGCACTTGAAGTTTTAGTTAAATACCTCTTTTGAAAAAATCATTTGGTGGGAATAAAAACCATAAAATAATTCTGTACAGATACTTTGGCAGTGGGGTGCCAACTCACCTCCTGATTTAATTTGACAACTTTAGATTTTATAAGATATTTAAGAGGCCAAATAATATCCCATGCAATAAAAATTTGGTGTTCTTCTTTTACATGACTTAAGGCTTCATACCATTTAATATATATTATTCAACCTTTCAAATAGCTAGAGTAATGCCCAAATCTAGCTTCTCAAACAATAGGTTCACGTGTTAGGTTTAGAACCATACCACTAATATTAGATTTTCCCTTGCTCGTTTAAAGTTAGTAAGTCCAGTAGTAGTTATTTAACTACTTTAAACTTTACAAATTCCCTTTTGTAATATATATGTGTGTGTGTGTATATAAAGTAGTTATAACGTTAGCATTGATCATGTAAGTTGCTTATGTATGCTTCATGGGAATTGATTCCCTTAATTTCAATAATTAAGTCCTTGACTAATGACTGTAGTCCTTCATCCAAGAAAATATGACCATGCTAGCATTAGCCATTTGGTTAGGTAGACTATTAGATGGTCGATTAAGACCAATTATTAGTCAAAAGGAATTCTTATTCGCATTCCAATTTTGGTCATTAAGCGAACTATCAAAACTATCAAATCCTTAACATAACTTAGTTAAAAACTATAATGTTAATAATTTAATAGAGATGAGCAACAACATCACTAATCACTTTCAAGGCATAAATTTACACCAAGGATTTCATGACATACTACATTAAAAATGATGTAATTTCCCTTAGAAATTCAGCTCATCATTAAGATAGGCCCTAAAATTAACAAGGTTTACATCTAAGGAGATCATCCTTAGCCTATTCAGGTTAACATAAATTGCTAATATGTAAAGGTGTAAGCATCAAAAGGTTGAAATTATTTGTCATATCATTCCTTTGATAATAGTAGTGAAACCATGGGGCATTACATACCTCCCCTCTTAAAAGCATCATTGTCCCGATGATGTGGTCTTTGTTAAATGAAATCAAAACAATTCCACATAGGTTATAATGATAATTCCTACAAAATAGTCACTATCTCCCTAGATAGTTTATGGTTTTCAGATTCAAAGCTTAAATTTAGTAGCTGTATCAGCTTATCAGACTGCAAATAGTCACGTAGTCTACATTATGTCATGATTCCCTCATTAAAGTAAATCATTTTTGTTCAATATATATATTTGATATACAGAACATATAGTTAGAACAACTTTTTAAAATTTGAATCAATCAAGGAAATATTTTAACAATTATTGACTCAAGAAATAGTACTGACAACCTAATTACCTGTCCTCAAGCAAGAGGTCTTTAGGTTTATAGAAGTTTGAGGAAACTAGTTTTCATAAAACCTCTCGAAGTGTTAAGTAACAAAGTTACTTTATAATGGAAAGTAATTTTCATAATGGCAAGGAATACTCCATGAAACCTATAGAAATTACTCCATGTATTACATTTGGGAAGATGTCATTTCATCTAACATTTACTACAAAAAGCATGCTTTGATTTTTAGATTCAGGGGATTGTGGCCCAGCCTTCCTGTTCTTCACATGTGGATCTCTAAGCATTGGAATCCAACTTTAACTGGTAAGATAGACTTGTATCCGTGTGCTAAAGGTATTTTCATTGTGATGTTCTCTTCAATATATGATAAAGACATCATTTCTTCCAAGCTCTAGACTTTCCAATCTAAATATTTGGTCATGAAACCCTAGCTCCCATCCTTTAACCTGCACACAGAATCATTCTCATGGAAACCTGTTTGGATCAGTTTCCCATTTACCTCTCCAATTCAAGTCATGACATTCTGACATCCATTGGTAGTACCTTGGGAACTACACTCTATATAGATTCTCAAACCACTAATTACACCCATACTACCTATGCACGGATCTTGGTGGAACTTGACACTGATAAAAATCTTCCTGCTACTATATATCTTAGAGTGAAAAATAGAACTTGGTCACAAAATCTTGATTATGAAGGTCTAACTTTCTGGTGTAGAAGATGTTTTGGCTTAGGACACACCTCTACTACTTGTGGGATGGAAAAATGTCAACATGAGAAGTGCAACTGGTGGAAAGATGCACTCTCGGAACACTTGATTTTTGATGCAAAAAGGATCTTGAATCAAAAGCAAATACCGTGGCTGAATCCAAATTATTAGCAGCATGAAAATGCACAAGTTGTTGAGGGCAACAAGGAAAATAATAAATATATCTCTCAGGATTACAACATGGTTGTCCCAATTGGGACAAATGTGACTAAGGAAAATACTCCTCCTTTGTCTTCTCCTCTAACAGTGGAGGCTCCATCAGGCTGGGTAACGGTTAGCAAAAAGAAAAAAAAATCACCCTGAAGGAGAGCTCTACGCCTAGATGATTTTCTCTGTTAGTGTTCGGTTGGGTTACATTGTTTTCATTTTTCATGGCTAGATCACAGAGTGTTTCTTTTCCAATGGTGTTGATGTACCATTGTTGTTTGATCGTTGTACATCAGTTGTTTATTTGCTGATGTGTTGTTGGTTGTTGGTTTTTTCTTTGCAGATAGTTTTCTGTAGTTGGTCATTATTGTTCTATCTAGATTTTGATCTCTTTCTTTGTGCTCAAACTTTCAATTTTGGCTTCTGAGCCTTGTTGTACAAGGGTATAGTCCCTTTCAAAAAACTATTTACCAATAATAAAAAACAAAGCTTCTTTATAAGCTATATATTTTGCCATCAACAAATTTTTATTCCATTGTTAAGAGTCAACAGATTGAATATGATAGTTTCAGTTTCTTGGAATTGAAATAAAAAAATGTACATCGATATTTGATAGAATACAAAAAAATCATTCAGATAAATGCTACCTAATCTGACATAGGCTAAAAATTGGACATTTTTATTCCATACCACAAAGAAGAATTAGGTTTCACAATTGTTGATCAATTTTTCATTGAGTACAACCAATCCATATTTTTTTTTGTTTTGGCATTGAATAATACTAGCATCATGAATCCATTCATGATTTCCTCTATATCTTGTTAGGGATACATGTTCCTTTCCTATGAGTTCCACTCTTATAGTATGCTTCATCATTTGATGCTTGTCCATCTTCTTTAAAGGACATTTGTTGGCATAATTCCCATTACCAAACATGAAAAATCCACCAACAGGTCTTGATTGACCGCATTTGACCTTTCCAATTACAAAAATACTATGATTTTTCCTAGAGGTTATCACTACAAGTTTTTGGGCAGATTTATTTTTGTTAGAACACATTTTCTTGCTATGCTTTTTCCACCAAATTTTCTTAGCATTTCGAGATGAAGAAGAATTATCACTCTTATGATCCTTTTCATTTTTATGAGTGGAAATTCCTCACGATTTGGTTATATCCCACTCACTTTTCCAAATATCATCTTATGGAAAAGAGGTCCAAGTTTATCTAATGATTTCCCTAATTTTGGGTTTAGTTTGTCTTTGGATTGGTAAGTCCAAAACTTGCCACCATTGATCAGTTCATCATTTAAACAACTCTCCTATTGTTCATCAGTAACAAACTTAATTATGAAAACAAAATAAAATTTTAATTAGTGTAAGGACCCAATAAGTCCAAGAGTTGCAACCTTCAGCTTTGATACCAAAATGTAACAACTAATTTTTGTCACTTTATATCTAGGATTTTTTTATTATATATATTTACTTTATGCAACTGATTTAAATACCCATATATTTAAATCCAACACAAACCTTAATTTAATCCATTTTTGAGAACTATCATGAACCATGTGCAGCTGTATGAGAGACCATTGAACCTATTCATCCTCTCTCAACGCTTTTATACGAGTCCATACATCAAATGTATCCTTGGTTCTCCTTTATCAAGATATGATATATAAGTGAAGATTCCTAAGTGTCTACCTGGGTTCCACCTATGAATTCCACAAGCATCGACAACTTAGATCATAGTGAAATCTCGATAGTGTAATCAACAATTTACACCACTTTGCACAAAGTTTCAAAGTCATGTATGCCATGCTCAATTCCATGACGACACACTTGTCATTAGGAAATTTTCATCTCACCTTAATCACTTATTCAGTTATATGGATTCACAACAAAGATGTTGTAAACAACTACAAGTCTTAAACAAGGTATAAATCTAGTTTAACCTACACGAAGATGTACCTCTACCTCATCTTATGATGCCTATGGGAAAGTAAGTTTCCTAATAAAAAATTAACCTTTTTATTAGATCACTTCCCTTCTCATAGCCATCATAATTTGATATAAGGGTGCATACCCTAGAGGTCCAATCTATCTTTATATGTCAATCAAGTTTTGTACTTAAAGCAACACCATACCACAATCTAGTCTCTTGATGAGACAACTCATTACAACTGCTAAACAATAGTATCCTAATGGTGACAACCATCATCATAGGGATATGAATGTGTAGAAAATGCAGTGAGTTTACCCACCTAAAATCCTGTAAGGGTGCATGGAGTTTAATGTTTTCCGTAATTATTAATCATTAAAGAATATTCTAGGCCTCATGACACCTTCTCCATGAATGGGTCATACCTAAGGTCTAGTTTAAGTTGATCCCAAGACCTCAATTTCCATAACACTTAATTACCTTTCTAGATCTCATGCCTAAGTTAACCATAAATGGAAAACGATACTATCAAGGTCTCTAATCAGTTTTATGATTAAAAATGTCTCGGCTTAAACAATTAAGCCCATGTTCCTTTATTTCATATTCTAGGGATATGTACTTATATAAAGCTAATTATTTAGGTATGATTCATACTCTTTATCAAGTACCATAGACTATCAATGCCAATAAAATTTTTAGCATAAGCCCTTCAATTTTCTTAGTTGCAGCTTAATCAAGAGCATTCATTTGTTTTAATATATCCATCAAGTAAGATATATCTGGAGTATCTGATATGATAGATTGGATGAACTACTTACCCATTCATCTTCTCATGTCATACCCTTTTATATAGGGTATTTAATTCCTTTTATAATGATCACTTACTAGTTCACTTTAGAGATAATAACAGTGTTGACTAGGGTCAGGGTTCAGATACCATGTTCTTTTCAACTTAGTACACATGTTCCCATCTTACTTCCATTGTAATGGATATCATACTTATATGCTCATAATGACACATTATGGGACAACCCCTTTTTAAATACATTATCATCTCCTAGAGAAAATTATCTCATTTCTGCAATTTTTGAACAGTGTAACCATTCTTATTATATCTTCATGCCAGATTACCATAAGCTCTTCCTATTATTGCTTATGTGTATTGTCCTTATAAGGGAATTAGTATTGCTTTCACTAGAACTCATTATTACATTCTTATATCTTTTGATATGATTTAGTATCACCTAAGTTTATAAATCATCTATAGCACAAATATACCCGCTTATCATAACCTTACTATGGTTCCATGATCATCTAGTTGCTTTCTTAGCAATGACCATTTAAGATAGTCAATCTTATTACTAGGAACTTCTCACTGGTTAAGTACACCCTATTCATAACCTTTGGAGAACTTAACACAAATATACTAGTAGGTTGATATAATACATTTTATAATGAGGTAGTCACCCACTGGTAACCTGAACTATTTCCAAGTATGTTTAACATATGGTTCATTAGAACATAATATTCATAAGCAACATTCCATTCATAGTTCATTATCTATTCCCTAGCATCCACACATAGGTTGTGTGTAGCACTTACTATTTGATTTATACTAATGCTTAATACAATAGTATTTTAGATACTAATTACCTATCTTGATAAATTACCGACTCATAACTCATCATTTTCCAATCAATCACTTATAAATCAAGATATTACAATACAAAAAGTCTGACTTTAATTCATTCAAGAAATAAGTACAATTCATTTTTATAAGAATGCTCAAAATCTTTCATTTTAATGATCAAAACATTTACATTAAATGGAAAGGACTTTCTCATTTTCGAGGAGAAATATTTCATTTAGAAACATTCAAAATAGTCATATCTTCATATTTTCCTTTATTAAAAGAATATTTAAAACTAAATACTTCACCCTCCTTTCTCAACGTTTATCTGTAAAATTGTTAACACGGGTCAGTTCACATGAACTGAGCATGATAAACACCAAGTCGTCATAATGACATGCTCTACTTAATTATTTCATAAAAAGAATTCTTATTATTTTATGAATTCATATTGCAGATCTTAAGAAGGTAAAAATTCTTTCCAAAACATGCCAAGAGCAACCAATATAATGAGCCATGAAATAAATCAATTTTAGTAGTACACTATAATACAACTTATAATGTCACTAAAAATAAGTCACTTAAGTTGAAAGATAAACATGAGAATCATAAGTATTCAATAGACTAAAACATAAGAGTAACACAATTTCAGTCAATTAGTTCCTTATTTGCATGCTTGAAATTATTTACTCCAAGATTCAGTAATCATATCTATCAAGTATCATATTCAATCAATCTCACTAATACTACTCAGCAAAACCAACAAAGGGTTTCATAACATCACCATAGGTCAATTAAGGTTGAAGAATTCAGGTCAAGACTTAAGCATGTTTAATAAAAGGTAGATAATCAATGCTTAACCTATAGGAGGATAGAGCAATCATAGCATCATGCTAATAATGAACATATATATGTAAGCAACAAGTTACATAGCCAATTATTACCTTGACATACAAATTTATTTGAGCATTCCGAGATTAGGAAAAAGGTAACATAATTCCACAGTTCAGTGTTGTTATCAAGCATATCAAGACCCCATAAAATTATAAGAATTTCCCAGTCCTTAAGAGAGAAGTTTATCATGTTGTCATAAGCAAAAAGGAGTCGTGATAAACACGACTATAATTAATCCAATTAGCCCAACTGGACAATCAATATTCCATGAATTTTCTCATAACAAAATTCAAATGAAAATTTTCCATTATTCTGCAATGAGTCAAGGACTCTATTATAACAATAAAATGATCTACTAACCCATTCTACTGAATGAGGTTAGAGCATACCGAACTATGTTCATGACATAATCTAACAAAATTAATAAGGAACATTTTAAATGCCAAGATAACACCGTAATCACTAAGGGAAATGGAATACAGTTTTCTAAGAGAAAAAGAGTCACTTCCAGGTGAACTTGAATACCACATAATTCAACTCAGAAACATAACACCTGTGAGGATCTAACACATTCATATGAACTCAGTTAGATGATAAAACCAGATAACACATCACATAAGTGTAGGAGTATATAACTTAACCATTTTGTCCCAAAATGGGTTACCACACAAACTCGATGCAACTAGTTTCTTAAAAAAACACATGGTATGGTTATTAGGATCAATAAGGTGTTGTTCTGTATCAATTATTATGAAGGAGTATTAACACCATAATTTTCAATCCAGAAGCCAAGAGAATTCCTATCTTGGTCAAATTTAATACCCCCACCATGCTTAATGACTCAAATTCAACATTTGAAACATAAAAACCAGCTTCAGATAAAACTGAACAGCTCATCACAAGAATCAACTAGACTCATGGAATCATTCCATATCATTTTCCTAAACCTTCTAGTAGCTGTAAAATGGTAGTTCACTACTAGTGTCCAATGACCATCGAACCTTTGATACAAATTTTTAATCCACGAAGAAAAGGGTAATCAATAAACCCAGCTAAGCATAGCCAAGAGCATAAGGATCTCAAAATCAAATACAACTAATCTTAATAACACATACGTTAAGATAGGGAAGTACCTACTATAAGGAATTGTTTGACACTATTCGACCACAAGATCTAATGCACAAGCTTCAAGGAGATCAACTTACTTATTTAGGATTGTTTCCTAATGAACAACAATATATTGCAAATATTTCAAGAAGGAGGAGGTTCTTAGTCGAAATCGACTTTTCTTTCAAACTCAGCATAGCATTGTTAGTAGAACAACCAAGCTTTAAGGAAATCACAGTAATAATAGTTAATGACATAGCCTTTGAAATAGCTACAAGATTTTCATAGGAGCATATCTAATTTTTGTTATCAAGGGCTAAGATGAAAACAAAAGCGACTGGTGCAAAACAAGTTGGACTTTATCTTCTTAGTAACCAACTCTTAAACATAACATTACCACAACCTGTAATGAACCCCGAAAGAGTTGTCCTTCTAGATTTATTGATGAAACAAAATGGAGATCAATATGAGTTAACAGAACAGAGTAACCAAAACAAAAACAACCTGATGAGCAATTGTTGTACCTAGTTTACAAACAAAAACAAAATAATTTGATGTTAGGGAAAAACTCAGCAACTCAGTTGAGCCATCATACATGGCTCTAGAGTTAGACCATGAATGTCATTCCTAGATGCCTAATCATGGGTTGAAGAGGCAAACATCGTATTTATTGCATCTACCCTCAATACCTACAGCTCAAGATTAAATATTAAAAAAAGTTGTTTTTCCTCAGTATGGTTACTTATTAAACTAAAACCAGGTCGACTAGAAGAAAAATTGATGCCTCTAACAAGACCAAAATGATTCCTCAAGAATTGATCTACTAAAAATAATCAAACCCAATTACATCAATCTAACGAATATCTAAAGTGGAAAGTCATCTACAACACTTAACCACACAAACCAACTTCCAATTTTCCTCATTGTCTTATTAAATTTTCAAATAATCCCAAAGGAGATGGGTAGAATTTAAACAGAGTTTTATAGTGTTGATAATCACATAATCATAGTTGTCTTTGAGATTTCAAAACAACCCTAGGTGTATCAAGCCAAGATCTCTTAATAGTATAGTCACAACACACATTCAAACTCACGAATGCATTATTACTTAACAACATTCAAACACATTCAATCCTACACCCATTGAACCATTCCAAACAGCATACATCACTAAACAATGATAAATCATTATTTTTAGAACTAAAATATTACATCGATTCGTCATCCCTTATTTATTTATTTAACTACTTTAAACTTTAAAAATTCCCTTTTTAATATATATATATATATATATATATATATATATATATATAAAGTAGTTATAACGTTAGAATTGATCATGTAAGTTGTTTTTGCGTATGCTTCGTGGGAATTGATTCCCTTAATTTCAATAATTAATTCCTTGACTAATGACTATAGTCCTTCATCCAAGAAAATATGACCATGCTAGCATTAACCATTAGGTTAGGTAGACTATTGGATGGTCGGATCAAGACCAATTATTAGTCAAAAGGAAGTCTTATTCACATTCCAATTTTGGTCGTTAAGAGAACTATCAAAACTATCAAAGCCTTAACATAACTTAGTTAAAAACTATAATGTTAATAATTTAATAGAGATGAGAAACAACATCACTAATCACTTTCAAGGCATAAATTTACGCCAAGGATTTCATGACATACTACATTACAAATGACGTAATGTCCCCTTAGCAAATTAGTTCATCATTAAGATAGGCCCCAAAATTAACAGGGTTTACATCTAAGGAGATCATCCTTAGCCTATTCAGTTATCTTGATTACCTATTTACATCAAGGTTCACATTAATTATTGATACGCAAAGGTGCAAGAAACAAAAGGCTGAAACCATTTGTCCTATCATTCCTTTAATAATAGTAGTGAAACCACGGGCATTACATAAAGTATTAGGTGACCAATGTCGGTCAATAATAACAAATTCTGGTTGGCTCTAGAGGAAAATAGGTCAATAAATGAGACAGGGTGGGAGGGAAAGGTAGGTAATGGGATATAATGGCAGGTTTAGTGAGAATGGGTAGGGTAATATGTTCACATAGGTACTTGTTGAGGGATGGGAAATTAGGATGAGGGGAAAAGGGGTGGGCTTTAGGGTTGGGGTGTGTTGACGGGGCAATAAGTAGTAAGGGTCTTGGGAATAGGTTGGTTGGTTAAGAGTGATGTTGGGTAAAGTCAAGGTTTAACAATGTTGTGATTTGTTAGATGCATGCTAGGGACTATCTACATATGCGGGACAAAGTTCCATTGATGTTACTAAGCGATGCAATCGAGTGTGAAAACCGAGGAATGAAGGCACGTGAATAACGTTATCCCGATTGGGGTCGACAATACGAAACATAGTTCGGGAGTCGAGCTTGATGGTCACACTCATTGACGGATGGTATTCGATGAACAACACATTTCATTTTCGACGGTGAGATCACAATCACCCTAGAGGATGTATACAAGATCCTGCAGCTACCTATAGTGGGAGAGAAAGTGTATTCTATTTCCTCAGAGGCATCAAAGGAGATGATGTTGGTGGTTTTTGGAGAGGGGATGATGAAGATGAGGTTCCATAGCGTGAGCTTGAGCTATGGAGATATGTACACAACCCATCCTTAGGAGATGAGGTTGGTTGTCCTGATTATGGAGGTAGTGTGTTTTTTGCATTTCTAGATGTGGAGGGTGGGAGATTCCCATGGGTGATAATGGGGTTCTCCATGACATGATGGAGGATAGGACCCATTTTTCTTGGGCACCAACATTATTGGTGTAGTTATACAGGGAGTTATGGGCCTACGGGAGGCTATGAAGGTTCAATTTTGTTATACCTTTCTACTTCACTATTAGGCATATGAGCACATCGTATGTGTGTGTCTAGTTGGTATGCCCTGACTCTAATGCATTTGAGGTGAGCTTGGTTCAAGTTGGCTACTGAGATGTTGGGTGCATGTTTTTGGAAAACTTAGGGCTACCAAGGCTACACATGATGTAGCATACTACATGCGTATACTAGAGGGGTTTTCTGGAGTGGACATCATTTGGAGGCCATATGTTTACTCCCTTCCTATAGGTAGATGTTAGTAGAGTTAGATGAGCTAAATTTGTTGGAATGGATAGAGGGCGTCATGCCGAGAGCATGAGATGACACCCATGGACAGGGGTCAAATGGTAATTTGGGCTGCCTCGGATGTCCCTCCACCCTTGCCTCAATACATAGAGATGGTGTGGAGAGGCCTATGCCTCTACCACAACCAACAATGCCGACATGGAAAGAGGAGCAGTAGTGGGTGACTGACAGTTAATGACACCATAGTTACATATAGATATAGGTAGTGGTGGGAAGCGTAGCTATAGGAAGCACCACTGAGGCCGGGTAGCCTAATCTAGCCATGGTTACTATTTAGAGGGACACATTACAGGGGCATGTGGCTACCCTTCTAACACATTGGGAGTAGTGCAAGGGAAGCGGGATTGAAGGCATATGTTACTACATTATAGGAATAGGTAGTAACCCTTCATGCCCATGTTACATAGGTACAAGCACCCACATACGGGAGACGAGGATGGGGTACAAGTGGACGCCCCATAGGCAAAGGTAGTAGGTTTGTAGGGCCACTTGGCCACTACAAAGGTAGGGATTATGGCCCTACTAGCCCGTACAAGGTCCTAGTTTACGGGTAGCGCGGGACAAGGTCCCATGCTATAGGGATAGGGAAGGGATCATATGTACATGCGATGAGGCCATTAGTAGTAAGACAGAGCTCATAGGTTTTTGTGAGACCTATGACACCCCCATATATAGTGTTGATGGCTAGATTTAGGGATTCCCTAAATGAGGCCAGATATTACCAGATCATTTGACTACTGCCGAGATAGACATCCCTTCCTATGTAAATTATAGGGTACAACAGGCCTTGAGTGAGAGGACGAGATCTCGTACACATAGTGTAGAGAGTACAAGGGGCCAATGAGCCCAAAGAGAGGGTCAAAAGGAGACCACTAGTTCATAGAGGCTGACCTAGGCTGTAGGCCGGGTGAAGGTGAGGGCTAGTCCCATAGAGGGTGGAGAGATGATGGTAGGGTGATGGGCCAGAGGAGAGGGGGAGGAGACACATGAGACCGGCCTGGGCATCAGATGGGCTGATGATTGATGTCATCATTTTGAGTATTATTTTTTATATATAATGGTATGCGTGTTGAAGGATAATGAGGTTGTACATCAGATTTTTTGAGAGTTTTGATTATATACCAACTTGCGTGCTTTGAAGATGGTGAGGTTGTATATGAGAGCATTTGAGATATTGGTATTATTTGTATCTGTGTATATATGTATTGATACACAAGACTCTCCCATTTATATAGTTGATGATGTTTATTGGATGGATGATGTACTTGTGTTGTAAAATTTTCATTGTTATATGTATATGGGTGGAATCTAGGTGGATTAGGCATGGAGGAGTCAGTGGTTAGGCATGATGGAGTCGAGTTCATTTAGGCATTGTTGATTCGGGTTGGTTTAGGCATGACAATTCTAGGTCATTTAGGCATGATTAAGTTAGGTTGATTTATACATGATGGATTCGAGTCATTTAGGCATGATGGAGTCGAGTTGGTTTAAGCATGACGGAGTTAGGTTGGTCTAGGCCTGATGGAGTCCTATTTTTAATTTTGATTTAATTTCCAAGTTATTAGTAGCATGGGAAATAAATGATGAGTTATATGTATGTTATGGTCTGAATTTCCAAAATATTTAATATCATGGAAATGTGAAATGATGGATTGGATTTTTATGATGTGATAAAATGGTAGATATGTATGTGTGGAAAATTTCCGGATAAATCATTTCTAATGGACTTGGATTCTTTAGAACATGATTACGAAATGATATGGCTTGTAAGAATCCATTTTCACTTCTTATTGATAAGAGGTGCAATCTAATTTTGAGAGTCATGCAAACTTATCTCTTTTTGCAAGATCCATTTTCACTTCTTACTCATCCTTTTGGATCAATTTCAGTGATCCAAGGAATGTTTTAAAATCTTCTTGCTAGACTGAATGGTAAATTGACATTCATTAGTTTGAGAGACATAGTGGAACTAAACCTTTGTATTTTACAAATTCTTTGGTCTTGTATGAACGTGTCTTCATTAGGTTGTATGTTGTGCTTGGGTCTTTGGGATTGATCTCTAGGACATTAATGGCGTAAACAAAATATAGTCTACTTCATGACTATGAAGGGGATCAAATCCTAAAACTAAAGGATTATCCTAATGGTATCCTAAACTAGGTAAGAGCACCTACTTCCTAGCTACGTCTACTTATTTGGGTTTCATTCTAACCTAAGCTTCTTATTCTATTTTGTTGGGATGACGTCCTAACCTAAGCTCTTGTGCTAAATGAATAAGGGAGAAAATTACTAAAGTAATGTTAGGCTATATTAACCTAATGCCTAATACTATATGGATGTGAATTTAATCTAACCTAAGTTGGAAATTACCTATGGCAATGTTTTAAGACCTAAGGTAATTATTGTTGTTAGACTAACCTAAGTTTTGGGAAATCTATCCTAAACTATTAAAAAGGAACCTAAGGGTCGCATGGCACTAAGGTGATGGTTCCAATGGCATTTAATTGATTTGATTGGGTTTAATGCATGGAGGTACTACCAATTTTTGAAAAGGCTAGTTAACTTTAGTGGGGGCTTACGTGGAGGCTTCACTAAATATGGAATTGCATGTTAAATTAAAATGGCATTCGCCAGTTTTGGGAGGCGGTGGCAAGGAGAGATAAGTGGGAGATTTGGGAGTAATGACATTAATGGACCTCGGTTTTTGTGCAAACCATCTTGGAAACAAGGGAGGTGGATTTGTGGGAGGTTGTTTGGTTTTGCATGTCTCACGAATTTTTCTCTACATGGAGCTATCTAGTTCTTTGACCAAGTTTGACTTCTTCTTCTTTGTGGCTATTTTTGGTTTCTCTAGTCTATTTTTGATCAAAGGAATGTATATGAGGCATTGGAAGAAAATTTTTTTGGTTGTTGATCTTTCATGGAGAAGAAAAAGAGTGGGAAGCTCAGCTGAAGTCTCCTTCAAATTGCAGAGGCACTATCAGGCATGATAGGCTCTACCCATTAAGATTTCTTGCTTTCTTCTAAATGATTCATTAAAACAACTCTGCTCTCATGAGATAAATATTTGCATGATTTGTCTAGTTAATTACTTTCATGTTTTTATGAATCTCTGTGGTTTTTGGGATGTAAATCCATTGCAAAGTAATGTTAGTTTTTGGGAAACTTTCTCTATGCTAGTTTAATGGTGACATGCATGTGAAACTTGTATTTGAAGCTCTGTATTTCATTCTAAAACTTGTATTCGAGGTTGGTGTTGTTTTGAACTGGCATTCGTTGCTTTGTGTGGTTCTGAACCTTTATTGGAGCCTTGTGTTTCATTTGAACTTGTATTGGAGCCTTCTGTTTTGTTTGAGCTTGTATTGGAGCTTCATGTTTGTTTTGAGCTTGTATTGATTTGTGTTTGTTCTAAACTTTTGTTTGAAGCTTCGTGTTCGACACTATACATATTCATATACTTGTGTGTTTCTGAACTTGTAGTCAAGTTGATGTGTTTGGTTCTATACTTGTATTCTGAGCTGGAGTTTTACTCATATTCAAGGAGTTGAAAATGCTTTGAACTCATTTGGGGACTGTCTGCTCAAAAGGGACTTGAGAGATTAGTTTTGGTTTTAGTTGTTTTGGTAATCTCTTTTGAGATCTTCTCTGTAGCTTCTTGAGTGGGAATGGTTGTAGTACTTCTATCTTTTAGACTGTACCATGTTCTTGAACTGGTAAGGGCATGTAAGTTTGGGGATATTCTTCCCTTCTCTCTTTGAGAAATCCCACATCTTGTTGAAAGCTTGATTGTTTTGTTTAAAGGATTATTAGAATTAATTTACTTGTTGTGGGTTTGGTTTGATATAGAGTTCGTTGGAATAGTCACTAATAGTTTAAGAGGTTTATGGAAATACAGTATGCATTTCCTTCTTGTGATCAATGTTGAAATGAATACCTTCTTGTCAAAATTTTTAGATGGAACTTGAGAGTCTTTGTTGTGATTTTTTCAGTCAAGTTGGAGGTAAGATTGGGACATTACTTGACTTAAACGTATATTGAGTTTTCTTACTCTCTTCAGATCTTTTTAATTGATTTTTGGGTTTTATTAAAAAGATGGATTGAATACCTTAGTGTACTAAATTTTGTATGGAAGGATACATTATCTCTGTTCAGATTGTTTTGTATTATTGTTCTTATTTGGATTGTGAACTACTTACTCTTTTGTATTGAGTTGTTGAAGCCTTGTAATGGGATTTCAGTTCTTTGAGTTCGTGAGTACTTTTGAACTTGTTTATATCTTTATACTATTTTGGGGTTTTCTATTCCTTGTTGGATTCATTGAATGAATCTCTAGGTTTTTAAAGAGAAAGGAATATGTTCTCTTGGGGACAATATATATTTTTGGGACTGTACTGTGTACTTCATTCTGAGAATTGAATTTGAACTTGTGTTTAATGAATGGGAATAGATAAACCAGTTGGTAAAGATTTGTAAGGGAAACTAGAAGTGTGCTTTCTTCTAACTGTGTGTTTGGTTTTGTGTTCTCTCTTGGGAACTAGTTAAAGAACTTCTAAGTTTGAAATAGAAATGGGAATTCATTTGATAGTATAAATGAAATGAATTATTGATTGGACCTTTTCTAATTGAGATCCCTTTTTACTGTTGTTTGGATAAGTTCATTTGATTGAACTTCTCTAGTATTTGATTCTCTTCTGAGATGGAAATTTCTTTGTGGATTGTTTGGTCTACTTTGTATAAGTCATTGGTTGTAATGATGTGGAAAGAGATTAGCTGAGTCGGTATGTTGGAAAGAAAATATAACATGCTTAGACCAATGTTTTTCTTGATTGAGTCATACTCCATTTGGATTGATATTGGTAGGTTGTCTCTTTTTGCACTCTGTCTTTTTATGAATCCTCTTTTGGATGGACTGGAAAGAGATTAATTTTGTGAGTCTAGCTTGGATTTGTGGAACGTCTTGGTTTCAGATCTATGAATTATATCTTCTAACATGTGGAAGTTAGTTTAGACTTGCAGGAGGACTATTTTGACTCTCTACCCCTACTTGGATTGATTTGGGATTCTTGTTAGATGTTGTCCTTTAATGTTGAATCCTTATAATGTTATCTTTGAACTGAGGTAGTTTGGTGTGTTCTAAACATGTTTTATCTTTCAGATGATTAAGTGTGTAAGGAATAGTATGTATTGATTCTTCTTCTTTTCTTAAGTTGTAGGATGAATCATCCTAATATGAGCTATGTTGTATATAACTCTTTTGCTACTTAGTAAAGATAAATGTGTATTTCTATTCTTTTAGAATTATGAAACAATTGATGACAAGATCATTGATTGTTTTAAAGTAATTGATAGGATCAATTAAACCTTATGATATAATGCAGATGTTGTGGATTATATTATGCTCTTTTCTTAAAAGTGAATTCAGAATCTTTAATCGTACTTCTTTTCTAGTTGATATTACTTATGCTTATTTGTATGATATATTAATTGTTTCATTAAAGCAGAGTTGTTTTAATGGAACAATTAGTGGAATGCACTTCACTTTAATGCTTAGTGCTTATCATGCTCAGTTCATTGAACTGACCCATGCTAGCAATTTTTGCAGATGGACATCGTAAGTGATAAAAGAAGGCAAAAAAATTTTTATGATGCATTGGCTTATTTAATTCTGGATCTTATGTAAAGAGTTTCAATCATTCTTGAGTTGTATTGGAAAAGAAAAGTGATGTTCTTTTAAGATCTTAATTCTGATTGACATGCAAAATGTCTAAAATGCATAGTCTTGTAAATGTATATTTATCATCATGAATTGAAAGGTTTTGAGTTGGACTCCAATTTGTGGTGTGAATTCTTTTGTACTTGTATGACGGAAATAATAGTGATATCTTGGTGGTATTCTTTATATGTTTGTATACTATTGTTTTATCAATTAATAAGTTGGATTAAGGGATAGTATAATCTCCCTTATTATAATGAACTTGTTAAATTGACAAAAGATGTCGTTCTCTAACTACACAACTATAGTTTAATAATGAAATATGCTTGGGACATACAATTAAACTATATGAGTAATGAATGATAAAAAGGTTATGTTAAACCTAACATCTAACCATGTAGAGGAAGACTCTTCCTCTCTCAAAGAATGAAAGATAAAAGGAATAGTGGTTATGATCTTTAATCTTTATAACTTCATTTATAAAGTAAACACTAGCTGAATCTAGGTGGATGACACACTTGATTTGGACAACTAGGTTGCATTAAGAATTAAATTTTGATGTTTGTTGTCCTATTTTTGGGATAACTACTTGTTATGCCACATTAATGAACAACAATGCAAACATGAATTAATGAAGTTCTCCATATCTAATCAAGCTAGTTATGGATAAAGAACTTAATGAATGTTGGAATTAGGGTTAGGCATGGTTGTTGTAATCTGAATCTTAATCCAATATTAATTATGATTAATGACCACTAAGGGGGTATGTACATCTTGATGAATCAGTTCTCATGGATGTTGGCACATGCCAACTATAGGATCAGTACCCTCGAGAAGTCCTAGGACTTCTCGAGGATATACAATGTTGTAGTTGACATGTGGCAACACCCTTCCATATTTGTTCATCTAGATCTATACACATCTGGACTTGAACTTAGTTTCTCTCTAGGTCAAGTTAGTAGCATGTTTAGGATAGGTAGTAGCTTTCATGACTCAGGTACCTTGGCACATCCAGGTTGACTTAGGTCAGCCGAGTATGCCCATATACCCTAAGTCATCATGAGCATCTTCCTATAATAAATTATGTTGCTAACTTGGGCTAGGGTCAAACCTTGGGCAAGTGGACTGATGGTAGTCAGTAAAGACCATTCTAGATAACAAAAGAGTGAGGTGAAGGATGTATTCCAAAATGATGAGTATGTCATCTAGGAATAGTAACATGAATAATATGTTGAAAATATTTGGCCAAAGTATCACAAGTTGTTGGTTGCATTGTCCTATGTCACCTAGTTTAAAGCAACATGATGTCAGATGAATATTGGTAACAAATATTTAGATAGGTTCTTTAAATAGATCACTCAGTACCTAGAATAGGGTAGGAAACCAAGTATACATAGTATACATAAAGTATTCTATACTTTAAGACAAACATGAGAGATCGGTTGGTAACTCGAGTCATGGAATGAGAGATCGGTAGTATACCGAGTCATTACAATTGCATATGGTTATCTATTATGAGATTGATTGGCATGGAATGTGTGTTCTAAATGATGTTTTATTTAGAATAGAGAACATTATGTTTCAAAAAAAAAAAAATTCCCTTGTTTCTAAAGTCTTAAAATGGGAATGTTACATCTTGGTATCAGAGCTGAAGGTTGCAGCTCTTGACCTATTGTGTCCATAATCTGATGAAACTTAAATTTTCTTATTAATAAAAATGGTTAGAACAAGAGGAAATGTTGCAAATAATCCTCCACCTGAGGAAGGAGCAACAACTTCCCAAAAACTCGATGAGATCCTTGCTTCCCTATGTTGACACAAGAGATCATTTGGCTATACTTGAACAACAAGTAATGGGAAATGAGGAGGAAGAAGATGCTGGTAATAATAATCAGCCACCTCCTGAGGACAACACCAATTTAGGTGTTGATAATAACAATGTGAACATACCTGATCATCTTGAGAACAAAAAGGCTAGGTTGGCTAGCTGAACTCACTAATGATATAAAAGGATAAGTCCACCCAAGTTTGATGGCACCACATTAGGAGATGGGGCTGAGAATTGGCTCAGTGAAATGGAGAAATACTTTGCAATAAGGAATTTCTCAGAAGAAACAAAGGTGATATGGGGAGCATATCAACTTTCCCATGAGGCATCTTCATGGTGGGACAACCAGTAAGGCTGAGTTAAACATTGATGAAACTAATATCACATGGGATCAATTTAAAGGTTACTTTAGGCAACGTTGGCTGCCACAACTTTACTATGATCGAAAATGACTGAATTCCAAACTTAGCTCAAGGAAAGCTAATCAGAATCGAGTATTGGGAGTGGTTTACTAAACTCCTTAAGTATGTACCTCAGTATCAAACTGACGAGAAGTTCAGATATAAAAATTCATCATGGGATTGAATCCCATTATAGGAGGAGAGGTGGATGTTCACAACCCAACCACGATGGAAGGGGTTGTTGAAAAGGCCATAAGGCAGGAACAGAAATTGAAGGCAATTTCTGCTCATAAGGAGGAAGTAAGGAAGAAAATCCCCAACTCCTCTTCATCATCTCTTGCACCTAAGAAAGGACCATGGAAGAAATTTGAATGAAAAGTAAGTTTTCATCCGATACTAATAAGAAAGCAACAACAAATAAGTTCTGTTGGTAATGCACGAAACAACTTTGTCAAGAACAATAATAATGGATAGAAGTCCTATGGAGGTCAGAATGATAACTCTAAGGCTGGAAATAAATCCAGAGCCTAGAAAGGGACCTGTAGGAGGCTATTATAACTATGGAAAAGATCATTACAAATCAATGCCCTTTGAAAAAGGATGATCATAATCAACAACACAAGATACACACTGCAGTAGCTGACAAGCAGGATAAAAAATAGGCCACACCCATAGAGGTTTTGGGTAAGTTATTTGGCATACCTATAACTATTATTTTTGATACCGAGCTACTAAATGTTTTATTTCTAGTAAATTAACATCAAAACTAAAAATAAAAGATGGAAACATGGATAAAACATGGACTATACATTATGGAAACAATGTTGTTCATACAGTTAGTATGTGTCTTTTTGGAGCAGTCCTTGACTTACCTAGTTTTTCCACTAAAGTTGATCTTTATGTTGCACCTTTGGGGTCTTATGATGTAATCATAGGTGTTAATTGGTTAGTTAGCAAACATAAGGCTAAAGTGGACTATTTTGAAAAACACATTAGTTGTTTAGATGACCTACAAAAAACAACAGAGATTCAGGGTGTGAAACGTGAGATTTTGTTAGGAAATTGTCAGCTATGCAACTTAAAAAGGCCAAAAATAAAGGTTGTACCTTATATGTAGTAAAATTATAGAAACAACTGAAGAGAACAATGATGTCTTGGAATGATATCCACTGTTACAAAACTTCAATGACGTGTTTCTCGGAAGAGTTACTAGTCTTCCACCCAAAAGGGAGTTTGACTTCACAATTGAGATCAAGCCTGGAACCGAGCCTATTTCTAAGGCACCTTATCAAATGACTACTATAGAATTAGTAGAGCTTAAGGCTCAATTGCAAGAAATTTTTCTAAAGGTTTGATTAGACCAAGTGTTTCACCTTGGGGAGCACCAAGTAATTTTTGTGAAAAAGAAAGATGGAACACTTAGATTGTGCATTGATTACAAAATGTTAAACAAAGCAACAATCAAGAATAGATACCCACTCCCTAGAATTGATGATCTATTTGATCAGATGCATGGAGCATCGGTATATTCTAAGATAGATCTTTGATCTGGATATCATCAATTATGGATTAAGGATGAGGACATTCATAAAACAACTTTTAGAACAAGGTATGGACATTATGAGTTCACGGTTTTACCTTTTGGATTAACAAATGCACCTGCAACATTTATGAATTTAATGAATAATATCTTTCAAGAATACTTGGAAAAATTTGTGCTCGTATTCTTGGATGACATTCTCATATATTCTAAAAGTATAGAGGAACACCATGAGCATTTGAAGATAGTTTTGGAAATTTTGAGAAAGAGACGGTTATATGGTAAGCTATCTAAATGTTCTTTCTATGACATAAGTGCACTATTTGGGACATGTAATAAGTAAGAATGGAATTGTTGTAGATCCTTCTAAAATTGTAGCTATAACTGAGTGGCTTGCACTAAAGAATGTACATGAAGTTAGAAGCTTCATGGGGCTTGTTGGTTACTATAGAAAATTTGTAAAAGATTTTTCTAAGGTGGCTACACCAATAACTTCATTACAAAAAAAGGATAAGAAGTTTTTTTGGAATGAGAAATGTGAATTTGCATTCAGAAATTTGAAGGAATAGTTAACTTCAACACCTATTCTAGTGGTACCATCCTAATGGAGACTTTATGGTAGTAACTGATGCATCTAGTGAAGGTCTAGGAGGTATTTTGTTACAAAATGATCATGTCATAGCTTACGAAAGTAGAAAACTAAAGTTACATGAGTTGAATTATGCTCCACATGATTTAGAGCTTGCTGCCATTGTTCATGCACTACAAGTTTGGAGGCATTACCTACTTGGTAAACCTTTTGAATTGAAAACTAATCATCTTGGGCTGAAGTATATTTTCACTCAGCCAAATCTAAATGCAAGACAATGAAGATGGTTAGATTTTTTGTCTCAATATGATTTTGACATCAATTACATCAAAGGTAAGGAAAATAGAGTGGTTGATGCTCTAAGTCATAGGAAGCACATTTCTGCTCTTATAACATTGAGAACTCAGTTTAAGGATGAAGTAAAAAGTGTTATGGAATCTGATTCTTACTTTCAACAAGTAAAGACAACACTTGTTGCAGATCCAAATGATGTGAGGTATAAAGGTTTTCACTTTGATAATGAAGGAATCTTAAGATTTGAAAACAGAGTATACATACCTTCACTAAATGATTTAAGAAAGAAATTGTTAGCAGAATTTCACAATTCACCTTTTTAGACACCCTGGTATTACAAAGATGCTTGCTGATATAAAACAACAATATTTCTAGAAAGGAATGAAAAAGGATGTTATTGATTTTGTGACACATTGCCTTGAATGTCAATGTGTTAAAGTTGAACATATGCACCCATCCAGTTTATTATATCCTCATAGCATACCACAATACAAATGTGGCAAGTAATAAGCATGGATTTTGTACAAGGGTTACCTATGTCAAGAAATAAACATGATGTTATTTTAGTAGTTGTTGATAAACTAACAAAGGTAGCACATTTTATTGTTGGTAATCTGAAGGATGATTCTCCTATATTGGCTAAAATATTTGTACATGAAATTTTTAGATTACATGGAGTACCTAAATTAATCATATCTGATAGAGATCCTAGAATGACGTCAAGGTTTTGGCAAATGCTTAATGCAGCTCTAGGAACTAAGCTGAATTTTAGTTCTACGTATCATCCGAAATGGATGGATGGAAACTGAAAGAGTTAATCAAGTTTTAGAGGATATGTTATGAATGTATTGTATGGATCAATAGTATAAGTGGGAAGAGTACCTTCCACTAGTTGAGTTTGCATATAATAACACATATCATGCCTCTCTTAAGATGGCACCTTTTGAAGCATTATACGGAAGAAAATGTAGAACCCTTGTTAGTTGGGACAACATTGAGGATAGAGGTAATTGACCTGAAAATCCTTACGGAAATGGAACAAGTTAAAATGATTCGTGAGCACTTGAAAGAAGCAACAGATAGGAAAAAGAGTTATGCTGATTTAAAGTGGGTTGACAGAAATTTGAACTTGGTGAGAAAGTCTTTCTTCGGGTTAAACTAAAAAGAGATCTATAAATTTTGGCAAGGCTACCAAGTTATCACCTCATTATGTGGGACCCTTTGAGATAGTTGAAGTAATCAACCCTATAGCTTACCATTTAGCATTACCTCCTACTTTGTCATGAATGCATGATGTTTTCCATATTTCTTTGCTTAAGAAATACATTTCAGATTTATCACATGTGTTAAATTGGAATTCCTTATAGGTCCAAGACCCAGAATAATCATGGTTAAACCCATACAAGTGTTGGAAACTCACCAGTTGCATTTAAGAAATCATGAAATAAGTCAATGTAAGGTCCAGTGGGACCAGTTTAATGAAGAAAGTGCAACCTGGAAAACTTAGGAAGATATGAAAACTACTTTTCCATATTTATTTGATCAAAATTGACTATGATGATGACTGATAAAAATTTGTGATTTTATCTTTATATGTCAATAAGTCTACCAGTTTTGGGTAGATAACTATTTATTTTTAAATAAATAACTATGTGAATGCTGATTTCTAGAACTTTAAATTCTGATATTGTTGCAAACATATGTTAAGAAAGTGAATAAATTGATTATCCTTAATGCAATGATCAAAATGAGATAATCATCGGATGATGATTCTTTTTAGGAGGGAAGTATGTAACACCTTGACAAACTGTTATATTTCTCTTTGCATTACAAGCATTGGCATGTGATTTTCTTGAATGAGGTGTGTTCCCTTGATTGTTGAAAATCATGCTTGTTATGGATAAATCATTTCTACTCTTGGATTCTTTAGAATGGAAAATGATATGGCTTGCAAGAATCCATTTTCACTTCTTATTGATAAGTTGCAATCTGATTTTGAGAGTTGCAAACTTATCTCTTTACTGACTCATCCTTGGATCAATTTCAAGTGATCCAAGGAATGTTTTAAATCTTCTTAATGGAATGAATGGTAAATTGACATTCATTAGTTTGAGAGACATAGCGGACTGAACTTTTGTATTTACAAATTCTTTGGTCTTGTGAACGTGTCTTCATTTGGTTGTATGTTTGTGCTTGGGTCTTTGGGATTGATCTCTGCAGGACATTAATGGCGTAAAAAAATATAGTCTACTTCATGACTATGAAGGGGATCAAAATCCTAAAACTAAAGGATTATCCTAATGGTATCCTAAACTAGGTAAGAGCACCTACTTCCTAGCTACGTCTACTTATTTGGGTTTCAATCTAACCTAAGCTTCTTATTCTATTTTGTTTGGATGGCATCCTAACCTAAGCTCTTGTGCTAAATGAATAAGGGAGAGATTACTAAAGTAATGTTAGGCTATATTAACCTAATGCCTAATACTATATGGATGTGAATTTAATCTAACCTAAGGTGGAAATTACCTATGGAAATGTTTTAAGACCTAAGGTAATTATTGTTAGACTAACCTAAGTTTTGGGAAATCTATCCTAAACTATTAAAAAGGAACCTAAGGGTCACATGGCACTAAGGTGATGGTTCCAATGGCATTTAATTGATTTGATTGGGTTTAATGCATGGAGGTACTACCAGTTTTGGCAAAAGGCTAGTTAACTTTAGTGGGGGCTTACGTGGAGGCTTCACTAAATATGGAATTGCATGTTAAATTAAAAATGGCATTTACCAGTTTTGGGAGGTGGTGGCAAGGAGAGATAAGTGGAGATTTGGGAGTAATGACATTAATGGACCTCATTTTTTGTGTGCAAACCATCTTGGAAACAAGGGAGGTGGATTTGTGGGAGGTTGTTTGGTTTTGCATGTCTCATGAATTTTTCTCTGCATGGAGCTATCTGGTTCTTTGAACCAGCAGTTTGACTTCTACTTCTTGGCTATTTTTGGTTTCTCTAGTCTATTTTCGATCAAAGGAATGTATATGAGGCATTGGAAGAAAATTTTTTGGTTGTTGATCTTTCATGGAGAAGAAAAAGAGTGGAAGCTCAACTGAAGTCTCCTTCAAATTTGCAGAGGCACTATCAGGCATGATAGGCTCTACCCATTAAGATTTCTTGCTTTCTTCTAAATGATTCATTAAAACAACTCTACTCTCATGAGATAAATATTTGCATGATTTTTCTAGTTAATTACTTTCATGTTTTTATGAATCTCTGTGGTTTTTGGGATGTAAATCCATTGCATAAGTAATGTTAGTTTTTGGGAAACTTTCTCTGTATGCTAGTTTAATGGTGACATGCATGCAAAAATTGTATTTGAAGCTTTATATTTCATTCTAAAACTTGTATTCAAGAGGTTGGTGTTGTTTTTAACTTGTTATTCATTGCTTTGTGTGGTTTTCTAACTAAACTTTATTGATAGTTTTATGTTTTTTTTTTGAAAACTTTATTGGAGCCTTTGTTTTTTGAACTTTATTGGAGCTTCGTGTTTTGTTTTGAGCTTGTATTTGGAGCTTCATGTTTTGTTCTGAGCTTGTATTGAGCTTTGTGTTTTTGAACTTTTGTTCAAAGCTTCATGTTTTAACACTTTTACTCATATTCTATTCTATACTTGTTTGTTCTGAACTTGTAGTCAAGTCGATGATGTGTTTGATTCTGTACTTGTATTCTGAGCTGGATTTTTACTCATATTCAAGGATTTGAAAATGCTTTGAACTCATTTATGGAATTGTCTTCTCGAAAGAGACTTGAGAGATTAGTTTTGGTTTTAGTTGATTTTTGTAATCTCTTTTGAGATCTTCTCCTTGTAGCTTCATGAGTGGGAATGGTTGTGGTACTTCTTTCTTTTAGATTGTACCATGTTCTTTGAACTAGTAAGGGCATGTAAGTATGGAGGATATTCTTCCTCTCTCTTCTCTCGAGAAAACCCATCTTGTTGAAAGCTTGACTATTTTGTTTGAAGGATTATTAGACTATAACTGTATCTTGTTGTGGGTTTGGTTTGATATAGAGTTCGTTTGGAATAATTCAGTAACAATTTTAAGAGGTTTATGGAAATATAGATATGCATTTCCTTCTTGTGATCAATGTTTGAAATGAATACCTTCTTGTCGTAAATCTTTTTAGATGGAACTTGAGAGTCTTTTTGTGATTTTGTTTTAGTCACGTTGGAGGTAAGATTGGGACAATACTTGACTTAAACGTATATTGAGTTTTCTTACTCTCTTCATATCTTTTAATTGATTTATGGGTTTTATTAAAAATATGGATTGAATACCTTAGTGTATGTAAAATTTTTGTATGGAAGGATATATTATCTCTGGTTCAAATGTTTTTTATTATTGTTCTTATTTGATCACGAACTACTTGTTCTTTTTATTGAGTTGTTGAAGCCTTGTAATGGGATTTCAGTTCTTTTGAGTTCATGAGTACTTCTAACTTGTTTATCTTATACTGTTTGGGGTTTTCTATTCCTTGTTGGATTCATTGAATGAATCTCTAGGTCTTTTAAAGAGAAAGGAATATGTTCTCTTGGGGACAATATATTATTTTTGGGACTATACTGTACTTCATTTTGAGAATTGAATTTGAAACTTGTGTTTAATGAATGGGAATAGATAAACCAGTTGGTAAAGATTTGTAAGGGAAACTAGAAGTGTGCTTTCTTCTAACTATGTGTTTGGTTTTGTGTTCTCTCTTTTGGGAACTAGTTAAAGAACTTCTAAGTTTGAAATAGAAATGGGAATTCATTTGATAGTATAAATGAAATGAATTATTGATTGGACCTTTTCTAATTGAGATCCCTTTTTACTATTGTTTGGATAAGTTCATTTGATTGAACTTCTCTGTATTCGATTCTCTTCTTGAGATGGAAATTTCTTGTGGATTGTTTGGTCTACTTTGTATAAGTCATTGGTTGTAATGATGTGGAAAGATTAGAGCTGAGTTGGTATGTTGGAAAGAAAATAATAACATGCTTAGACCAACTTTTTTTGATTGAGTCATACTCTTTTGGATTGATATTGGAAGGTTTCTCTTTTTGCACTCTATCTTTTATGAATCCTCTTTTGGATGGACATGGATAAGAGATTAATTTTGTGTGAGTCTAGCTTGGATTTGTGGAACATCTTGGTTTCAGATCTTTGAATTATATCTTCTAACATGTGGAAGTTAGTTTAGACTTGCAGGAGGACTGTTTTGACTCTCTACCCCTACTTGGATTGATTTGGGATTCTTGTTATGTTGTTCTTTCTTTAATGTTGAATCCTTATATTGTTATCTTTGAACTGAGGTAGTTTTGGTGTGTTCTAAACTGTTTCTATCTTTCAGATGATTAAGTGTGTAAGGGGAATAATATGTATTGATTCTTCTTCTTTTCTTAAGTTGTAGGATGAATCATCCTAATATGAGCTATGTTGTATATAACTCTTTTTGCTACTTAGTAAAGATAAATGTGTATTTCTATTCTTATAGAATTATGAAACAATTGGATGACAAGACTTGTTGATTGTTTTAAAGTAATTGATAGGATCAATTAAACCTTATGATATAATGCAGATGTTGTGGATTATATTATGCTCTTTTCTTAAAAGTGAATTCAGACTCTTTTATTGTACTTCTTTTAGTTGTTATTACTTATGCTTATTTGTATGATATATTAATTGTTTCATTAAAGCAAAGAGTTGTTTTAATGGAACAATTAGTGGAATGCACTTCACTTTAATGCTTAGTGCTTATCATGCTCAGTTCATTGAACTGACCCGTGCTAGCAATTTTTGTAGATGGACATCGTAAGTGATAAAAGAAGGCAAAAAAATTTTATGATGCATTGGCTTATTTAATTTTGGATCTTATGTAAAGAGTTTCAATCATTCTTGAGTTGTATTGGAAAAGAAAAGTGATGTTCTTTTAAGATCTTAATTCTGATTGACATGCAAAATGTCTAAAATGCATAGTCTTGTAAATGTATATTTATCATCATGAATTGAAAGGTTTTGAGTTGGACTCCAATTTGTGGTGTGAATTCTTTTGTACTTGTATGATGAAAAAATAATAGTGATATCTTGGTGGTATTCTTTATATCTATTTGTATACTATTGTTGTTATCAATTAATAAGTTGGATTAAGGGGATAGTATAATCTCCCTTATTATAATGAACTTGTTAAATTTGCAAAAGATGTCATTCTCTAACTACACAACTATAGTTTAATAATAAAATATGCTTGGGACATACAATTAAACTATATGAGTAAAGAATGATAAAAAGGTTATGTTAAACCTAACATCTAACCATGTAGAGGAAGACTCTTCCTCTCTCAAAGAATGAAAGATAAAAGGAATAGTGGTTATGATCTTTAATCTTTATACTTCATTTATAAAGTAAACACTAGTTGAATCTAGGTGGATGACACACTTGATTTGGACAACTAGGTTGCATTAAGAATTAAACGTTTGATGTTTGTTGTCCTTGTTTTTGGGATAACTACTTGTTATGCCACGTTAATGAACAACAATGCAAACATGAATTAATGAAGTTCTCCATATCTAATCAGGCTAATTATGGATAAAGAACTTAATGAATGTTGGAATTAGGGTTAGGCATGGTTGTTGTAATCTAATCTTAATCCAATATTAATTATGATTAATGACCACTAAGGGGGTATGTACATCTTGATGAATCAGTTCTAACGGATGTTGGCACATGCCAACTATAGGACTGTACCCTCGAGAAGTCCTGGGACTTCTCGAGGATACAATGTTGTAGTTGACATGTGGCAACACCCTTCCATATTTGTTCATCTAGATCTACACACATCTAGACTTGAACTTAGTTTCTCTCTAGGTCAAGTTAGTAGCATGTTTAGGATAGGTAGTAGCTTTCTATGACTTAGGGTACCTTGGCACATCCGGTTGACTTAGGTCACCGAGTATGCCCATATACCCTAAGTCATCGTGAGCATCTTCCTATAATAAATTATGTTGCTAACTTGGGCTAGGGTCAAACCTTGGGCAAGTGGACTGACGGTAGTCAATAAAGACCATTCTAGATAACAAAGAGTGAGGTGAAGGACGTATTCCAAAATGATGAGTATGTCATCTAGGAATAGTAACATGAATAATATGTTGAAAATATTTGGCCAAAGTATCACAAGCTATTGGTTGTGTTGTCCTATGTCACCTAGTTTAAAGCAACATGATGTCAGATGAATATTGGTAACAAATATTCAGATAGGTTCTTTAAACAGATCACTCAATACCTAATAGGGTAGGAGAACCAAGTATATGTAGTATATACATAAAGTATTCTATACTTTAAGACAAACATGAGAGATCGGTTGGTAACCGAGTCATGGAATGAGAGATCGGTAGTATACCGAGTCATTACAGTTGCATATGGTTATCTGTTATGAGATTGATTGGCATGGAATGTGTGTTCTAAATGATGTTTTATTTAGAATAGAGAACATTATGTTTCAAAAAAAAATTCCTTGTTTCTAAAGTCTTAAAATGGGAATGTTACATCTTGGTATCAGAGTGAAGGTTGTAGCTCTTGGACCTATTGTGTCCATAATCTGATGAAACTTAAATTTTCTTGTTAACAAAAATGGTTAGAACAAGAGGAAATGTTGCAAATAATCCTCCACCTAAGGAAGGAGCAACAACTACCCAAAAACTCAATGATGAGATCCTTTCTGCTTCCCTGTTGGACACAAGAGATCATTTGGCTATACTTGAACAACAAGTAATGGGAAATGAGGAGGAAGAAGATGTTGGTAATAATAATCAGCCACCTCCTGAGGACAATGCCAATTTAGGTGTTGATAATAACAATGTGAACATACCTATCATCCTGAGAACAAAAAGGCTAGGCTGGCAAACTGAACTCACTAATGATATAAAAAGGATAAGTCCACCCAAGTTTGATGGCACCACATTAGGAGATGGGGCTGAGAATTGGCTCAACAAAATGGAGAAATACTTTGCAATAAGGAATTTCTCAGAAGAAACAAAGGTGATATGGGGAGCATATCAACTTTCCCATGAGGCATCTTCATGGTGGGACAACCGTAAGGATGAGTTAAACATTGATGAAACTAATATCACATGGGATCAATTTAAAGGTTACTTTAGGCAACGTTGGCTGCCATAACTTTACTATGATCAGAAAATGACTGAATTCTAGAACTTAGCTCAAGGAAAGCTAACTATAACTGAGTATTGGGAGTGGTTTACTAAACTCCTTAAGTATGTACCTCAGTATCAAACTGACGAGAAGTTCAGGATACAAAAATTCATCATGGGATTGAATCTCATTATAGGAGGAGAGGTGGATGTTCACATCCCAACCACGATGGAAGGGGTTGTTGAAAAGGCCATAAGGTAGGAACAAAAATTGAAGGCAATTTCTGCTCATAAGGAGGAAGTAAGGAAGAAAATCCCCAACTCCTCTTCATCATCTCTTGCACCTAAGAAAGGACCATGGAAGAAATTCGGAATGAAAAGTAAGTTTTCATCTGATACTAATAAGAAAGCAACAACAAACAAGTCTGTTGGTAATGCACATGGAACAACTTTTTCAAGAACAATAATAATGGATAAAGTCCTATGGAGGTCAAAATGATAACTCTAAGGCTGAAATAAATCCGAGCCTAGAAAGGGACCTATAGGAGGCTGTTATAACTTGTGGAAAAGATCATTACACAAATCAATGCCCTTTGAAAAAGGATGATCATAATCAGCAACACAAGATACACATGCAGTAGCTAACAAGTAGGTGAGAAAAAAAGGCCACACCCATAGAGGTTCCGGGTAAGTTATTTGGTTTACCTATAACTATTATTTTTGACACTGAGAGCTACTGAATGTTTTATTTCTAGTAAATTAGCATCAAAACTAAAAAGAAAAGCTGGAAACATGGATAAAACATGGACTTGTACATTATGGAAACAATGTTGTTCATACAATTAGTATGTGTCTTTTTGGAGCAGTCCTTGACTTACCTAGTTTTTCCACTGAATTTGATCTTTATGTTGCACCTTTGGGGTCTTATGATGTAATCATAGGTGTTAATTGGTTAGCAGAACATAAGGCTAAAGTGGACTATTTTGAAAAACATATTAGTTGTTTAGATGACCTACGAGAAAACAATAGAGATTCAGGGTGTGAAACATGAGATTTCTATTAGAAAACTATCAGCTATGCAACTTAAAAAGGCCAAAAATAAAGGTTGTACCTTATATGCAATAAAAATTACAAACAACTAAGAGAACAATGATGTCTTGGAATGATATCCACTGTTACAAACTTCAGTGACATGTTTTCGGAAGAGTTACTAGGTCTTCCACCCAAAAGGGAGTTTGACTTCACAATTGAGATCAAGCCTGGAACCGAGCCTATTTCTAAGGCACCATATCGAATGACTACTATAGAATTAGTAGAGCTTAAGGCTCAGTTGCAAGAAATTTTGTCTAAAGGTTTGATTAGACCAAGTGTTTCACCTTGGGGAGCACTAGTAATTTTTGTGAAAAAGAAAGATGGAACACTTAGATTGTGCATTGATTACATAATGTTAAACAAAGCAACAATCAAGAATAGATACCCACTCCCTAGAATTGATGATCTATTTGATCAGATGCATGGAGCATCGGTATATTCTAAGATAGATCTTCATCTAGATATCATCAATTATGGATTAAGGATGAGGACATTCATAAAACAACTTTCAGAACAAGGTATGGACATTATGAGTTCACGGTTTTACCTTTTGGATTAACAAATGCACTATGCAACATTTATGAATTTAATGAATAATATATTTCAAGAATACTTGGAAAAAATTTGTGCTCGTATTCTTGGATGACATTCTCATATATTCTAAAAGTATTGAGGAACACCATGAGCATTTGAAGATAGTTTTGGAAATTTTGAGAAAGAGACGGTTATATGGTAAGCTATCTAAATGTTCTTTCTATGACACAAAAGTGCACTATTTGGGACATGTAATAAGTAAGAATGGAATTTTGTAGATCCTTCTAAAATTGTAGCTATAACTAAGTGGCCTACACTAAAGAATGTACATGAAGTTAGAAGCTTCATGGGGCTTGTTGGTTACTATAGAAAATTTGTAAAAGATTTTTCTAAGGTGGTTGCACCAATAACTTCTTTACAGAAGAAGGATAAGAAGTTTGTTTGGAGTGAGAAATGTGAATCTGCATTCAGAAATTTGAAGGAACAGTTAACTTCAACACCTATTCTAGTGGTACCAGATCCTAATGGAGACTTTATGGTAGTAATGATGCATCTGGTGAAGGTCTAGGAGGTATTTTGTTACAAAATGATCATGTCATAGCTTACAAAAGTAGAAAACTAAAGTTACATGAGTTGAATTATGCTCCACATGATTTAGAGCTTGTTGCCATTGTTCATGCACTACAAGTTTGGAGGCATTACCTACTTGGTAAACCTTTTGAATTGAAAACTAATCATCTTGGGCTGAAGTATATTTTCACTCAGCCAAATCTAAATGCAAGACAACGAAGATGGTTAGATTTTTGTCTCAATATGATTTTGACATCAATTATATCAAAGGTAAGGAAAATAGAGTGGCTGACACTCTAAGTCATAGGAAGCACATTTATGCTCTTATAACATTGAGAACTCAGTTTAAGGATGAAGTAAAAAGTGTTATGGAATCTGATTCTTACTTTCAACAAGTAAAGACATAGCACTTGCTTGCAGATCCAAATGATGTGAGGTATAAAGGTTTTCACTTTGATAACAAAGGAATCTTAAGATTTGAAAACAGAGTATACATACCTTCACTAAATGATTTAAGAAAGAAATTGTTAGCAGAATTTCACAATTCACCTTTTTCTGGACACCCTGGTATTACAAAGATGCTTGTTGATATAAAACAACAATATTTCTGGAAAGGAATGAAAAAGGATGTTATTGATTTTGTGACACATTGCCTTGAATGTCAACATGTTAAAGCTAACATATGCACCCATCTAGTTTATTGTATCCTCATAGCATACCGTAGTACAAGTGGCAAAGTAATAAGCATGGACTTTGTACAAGGGTTACCTATGTCAAGAAATAAACATGATGTTATTTTGTAGTTGTTGATAAACTAACGAAGGTAGCACATTTTATTGTTGGTAATCTAAGAAGGATGATTCTCTTATATTGGCTAAAATATTTGTACATGAAATTTTCAGATTACATGGAGTACCTAAATTAATCATATCTGATAGAGATCCTAGAATGATGTCAAGGTTTTGGCAAATGCTTAATGCAGCTCTAGGAACTAAGCTGAATTTCAGTTCTGCGTATCATCCGAAAATGGATGGATAGACTGAAAGAGTTAATCAAGTTTTAGAGGATATGTTACGAATGTATTATATGGATCAATAATATAAGTGGGAAGAGTACCTTCCACTAGTTGAGTTTGCATATAATAACACATATCATGCCTCTCTTAAGATGGCACCTTTCAAAGCATTATACGGAAGAAAATGTAGAACCCCATTAGTTGGGACAACATTGAGGATAGAGAGGTAATTGGACCTAAAATCCTTACGGAAATGGAACAACAAGTTAAAATGATTCGTGAGCACTTGAAAAGAAGCAGATAGGAAAAAGAGTTATGCTGATTTAAAGCGGGTTGACAGAAATTTGAACTTGGTGAGAAGGTCTTTCTTTGGTTAAACCGAAAAATAGCTCTATAAATTTTGGCAAGGCTACCAAGTTATCACCTCATTATGTGGGACCCTTTGAGATAGTTGAAGTAATCAACCCTATAGCTTACCGTTTAGCATTACCTCCTACTTTGTCATGAATGCATGATGTTTTCCATATTTCTTTGCTTAAGAAATACATTTCAGATTTATCACATGTGTTAAATTAGAATTCCTTGCAGGTCCAAGACCTAGGAATAATCATGGTTAAACCCATACAAGTGTTGGAAACTCACCAGTTGCATTTAAGAAATCATGAAATAAGTCAATGTAAGGTCTAGTGGGACCAGTTTAATGAAGAAAGTGCAACCTGGGAAAACTTGAAGATATGAAAACTACTTTTCCATATTTATTTGATCAGAATTGACTATGATGACTGATAAAAATTTGTGATTTTATCTTTATATGTCAATAAGTCTACTAGTTTGGGTAGGATAACTATTTATTTTTAAATAAACAACTATGTGAATGCTGATTTCTAGAACTTTAAATTTTGATATTGTTGCAAACATATGTTAAGAAAGTGAATAAATTGATTATCCTTAATGCAATGATTCAAAATGAGATAATCATCGGGATGATGATTCTTTTTAGGAGGGAAGTATGTAACACCTTGACAAACAATTATATTTCTCTTTTGCATTACAAGCATTGGCATGTGATTTTCTTGAATGAGGTGTGTTCCTTGATTGTTGAAAATCATGCTTGTTATGGATAAATCATTTCTGCTCTTGGATTCTTAGAATGGAATGATATGGCTTGCAAGAATCCATTTTCACTTCTTATTGATAAGCTGCAATCTGATTTTGAGAGTTGCAAACTTATCTCTTTTACTGACTCATCCTTGGATCAATTTCAGTGATCCAAGGAATGTTTTAAATCTTCTTAATGGACTGAATGGTAAATTGACATTCATTAGTTTGAGAGACATAGCGGATGAACTTTTGTATGTTACAAATTCTTTGGTCTTGTATGAATGTGTCTTCATTCGTTGTATGTTTATGCTTGGGTCTTTGGGATTGATCTCTAGGGACATTAATGGCGTAAATGAAATATAGTCTGCTTCATGACTATGAAGGGGATCAAAATCCTAAAACTAAAGGATTATCCTAATGGTATCCTAAACTAGGTAAGAGCACCTACTTCCTAGCTATGTCTACTTAATTGGGTTATAATCTAACCTAAGCTTCTTATTCTATTTTTTTGGAATGGTGTCCTAACCTAAGCTCTAGTGCTAAATGAATAAGGGAGAAAGTTTGCTAAGGTGATACTAGACTATATTAACCTAATGCCTAATACTATATGGAAGTGAATTTAATCTAACCTAAGTGGATATTACCTATGGAAATGTTTTAAGACCTAAGGTAATTATTGTTAGACTAACCTAAGTTTTGGGAAATCTATCCTAAACTATTAAAAAGGAACCTAACGGTCATATGACACCAAGGTGATGGTTCCATGGTATTTAATTGAATTTATTGGGTTAAATGCATGGAAGGTACTACCATTTTTAGCAAAGGATAGTTAACTTTATTGGGGCATTATGTGGAGGCTTCACTAAAATGGAATTGCATGTTAAATTAAAAATGGCATTCACCGTTTTGGGAGGTGGTTGTCGGGAGAGATAAGTGGGAGATTTGGGAGTAATGACATTAATGGACCTTAGTTTTTATGTGCAAACCAGCTTGAAAAACAAGGGAGCTGTATTTTTGGGAGGTTGTTTGGTCTTGTATGTCTCATGAATTTCACTCTGCATGGAGCTATCTGGTTCTTTGAACCAACATTTCAACTTCTACTTCATGGCTTTTTTGTTTCTCTAGTCTATTTTTGATCAAAGGAATGTATATGAGGCATTGGAAGGAAAGTTGTTTGGTTGTTGATATTTTATGGAGAATAAAAATAGTTGGAATATCTCAGCTAGAAGTCTCCTTTGAATTTGTAGAAGCACTATCAGGCATGATAGGCTCTACCCATTAAGATTTCTTTCTTTCTTCTAAGTGATTCATTAAAACAAATCTACTCTCATGAGATAAATATTTGCATGATTTTTCTGGTTAATTACTTTCATGTTTTTATGAATTTCTCGTTGTTTTTAGGATATGTAAATCCATTGCAAATTAATGTTACTTTTTGGGAAACTTTCTCTATGCTAGTTTAATGGTGACATGCATGTGAAACTTGTATTTGAAGCTTTGTATTTCATTCTGAAACTTGTATTTGAGGTTGGTGTTGTTCGAACTAGTAGTCATTTCCTTATGTGGTTCGAACCTTATTTGGAGCCTTATGTTTCATTTGAACTTGTATTTGGAGCCTTATGTTCATTTGAGCTTGTATTCAAGCTTCATGTTTGTTCGAGCTTATATTGTGGCTTTGTGTTATTTTGAATTTTTGTTTGAAGCTTCACGTTCAAACAATGCTCATATTTAGTACTTGTGTATTTTGAACTTGTATTCGAGTTGATGTGTTGAGTCTGTACTTGTGTTATGAGCTGGATTTTTACTCATATTAGAGGAGTTGAAAATGCTTTGAACGCATTTGGGACTTTATGCTCAAAAGGTACTTGAGAGATTAGTTTTGGTTTTAGTTGTTTTGGTAATCTCTTTTGAGATCTTCTTCATGTAGCTTCTTGAGTGGGAATGGTTAGACCATTGTTTTTTTCTTCATTGTATCATAATCCATTTGGATTGATATTGGTAGGATGTCTCTTTTTGCACTCTATCTTTTTAAGAATCCTCTTTTGGATGGACTTGGGAAGAGATTAATTACAGTGTGAGTCTAGCTTGGATTGCTAGAACATATGGTTTCGATCTATTAAATTATAACTTCTAACATGTGGAAGTTAGTTTAGACTTGTAGGATGACCGCTTTGACTCTCTACCCCTAATTGGATTGATTTGGGATTCTTGTTAGATGTCGTGCCTTTAATGTTGACTCTTGTTGGTTCAAAATCATCGGGTGGATAGATCTATGGATAGGCAGCCAACAGTGTGGACAACATAACCATTCTTTGAGTCATCAAAGTGAAACTGGTTTATTGCTATTCTACCAGCATGAATCTATGCAAGTATCACAATATTCTGCCTTCGGGGGTTGGGATCTCATCTCGAGAAGTATTTTAACCTATGAAAAGGAGGGAAAGAAACGAGGTGAGGAGATAGGATAGATCGAAGGGAGAAAAGAAATGAATTCCAAAGTAGAAAGGTCAGAGGGTCTATGTTTTGGGCTGGTAGTAAACAGAGCCGAACCTACTTGCATAGATGAACAAAGCAATACTGATGAATAAATGACAAAAAAGTAGAGATAGATTCAACAGAATAAACGCATAAATCTGACATAAGAAAGATTAAAATGCTCATAACACACATATTCAGCACAAAGTCTTAATATTTGTATTAATGTTTTCTTCTGTTACAAAAAGCTCAAAGTCTTTTCTTCTTACTTCTATTTTTCATCTAAAAAGTATCCACCCTTGAATACAACAAGTATCCAAGTATATATAGAAGAAGGAGAAGAGAGAAGGCAAAAAACAACCAACTAATTACAAAATATCTAAAAGTCAATGTTGACTTTGGGCAACTTGGTGGATGACAACATCCCATGGTGCAACATGGATGATGTCATCATTTGTGCCAACATACTCTTAGATATTTACAAAAAGGAAGCCAAGAGGAAGAAGGCTATTCATCATCGTCTCGTGGCTGAAAGGGGGTATCTTGCTTCTATTGTTGTTTGGGAGAGGTGATGTGGAACTAGAGTCTGATATTCCATGAATTTACTTATCACTAGCTGAAGTTGATCCTAGGCAGGACCCTTTGTATGATCGCCGATGACCTCACAAGTCTCCCACTCATCTTTGAGTTTTTCAGGGAGCTTGAAATATTCATTACCTACCTCCATTAGGTACCCCACAAAATCATGGCAAGCCAGAAGGTTATTGATGCATTCGGTGTCAAAAGTGGCTTCCGGCCCTAGCCCTTGCGAGACGATCTCCTTAAAGATCCGGATAGTTTCGTCTGCCTTCCTCAAGGTGAAAGAAGGAGTTAGAAATCCCTGGAGACATTCTTAGAACAATTTTCTCCATTTGATGCATCACATCCAGGGCTTCTTCCTTGACCTTGTCAATCTTCTCCAGGATGAACTCAATCGATGGACTCGGTAGTCGAATGCAGCAAGGATCTTCTTTGGTACCTTGGGATGATCGAAAATGCCAAACTTTATCGAATCATCAAGCTGAGCGATTGAGCATTTTCTGGAACATCTCGTGTTGTAACCTAGCATGGTCCAACTCTTCGGAGATAGGTCTTGCAATTTCCTGGAGATCTTTGTTCGCCCAACTAATGTTCTGATACAATTCGGTGAACTTGACAATTACCTCCTTGCTGTCTTTGAGGATTTGATCTCTCCAGGCGGAAACTACCATACCTTGTTCACCAATTTTGGCGTACTCATTTATCTTTTCCTAGCTTAGGACCTCAGGAGTTTCGGTGGTAGTTGTAGGAGGTGCACTACCCATTTTCTGCAGGGCATGAAGAAGATGTTTATTCTGCTCTTTTAATAGTATCTTCTCTTCCTTTGCTTCTTGGAGCTTATTGCAAAGGGCATCCACCGCAGATAAGGCCTATCCTTGAAGGCTCTCAGATGACGTTCCCATTGTGACCTACATCACTGTATAATCTGTCAGAGATAGATCCTTTTTCTCCTTTGAAGGATCGGGATACGCGATCTCCATTACTCTTTCTCTCAATGCACTTTGAGAGAAGTGGGTTATAAGCTTTTGTTTCGAGCCCCCTTTCTTTGGGATGATGGAAAGTTCCATTGGTGCAATAGGGAATTTCCTCTTATGTTGGTTAAGGTCTTTGAGAAAGCCATGCTAGACCTATGGGAGTGGGACCGGTGGTGGAAGAGGGAGTAGCTATAGGGGATGAGGGAAATGCATAGAGACACGTGGCGGTGGCATCGAGAGAGAGGCCAAGAAAGTGCTCATTGGAGGAAGATACTACAGGGTGAGGTATTCGTGGGAATGGAAGGGAGCCGAGAGATGAGAGAAGAAATGGTGGGGGATAGCTCCATGAGAGAAGAGAAGATGGATGACAAGGAAGGGGGAGCAGGTAGAAGATGGGGAGAGGATACGACCAAAGCAATGGTCACTTGAGTCACGCAAGGAGGAGGAGGAGAGAGGGAGAAGATATAGAAGGTACCTCAGTAGTTGTAGTAGTGGTGACATCTTGAGTGGATGTTCCCATTGGGACATTCTCCGCCACTTCTTTCTCCGGGGATGCCAGAGTTACAACCTATTCTTATGCGGTAGAAAGAGGGCTCTCAGGAGCTTCTTCTTGAGTAGATCTTGATTCGCCATCTTTATCCTTGCCTTTGACCTTTGATAGATGCTTCACTAACAGGTGCGTTGCCCAATGGGGACGTAGTGAAATATACTCCGAGGTAAATAAGGCCATTCATTCTGCACTAGTGTTCTATCCTCCACAAGGTTTCCTTAACCCTTACCTCAATGATCTGAGGTGCCTTTGTTCTATCTATTTCGGTGAATGGCCAGCTATCCCCATCCATGTCTAGATACACTTGATCAACTTCTTGATCGGTCATTTGATAACCTTTTGGAACAATGGCCACACCATACTGAATAATCTCTGCTAGGGCTAGGCGAGAGTGATCTTTTCTTCTGAGTTTGACCTCATGATATAGGTCGATGTAGATATCCTCGATCTATGGAATGTGGATAGGATAAAGTTTTGCCTTAGGGAGGCAATTCCTTGGATCAAAAGTGGGCCTCGCCAGGAAATTGTGCTTAATGTTTAATAGTTCTAGCTCTGTGAACATTTCCCGAGGCTTTGTGGTGGGAAATGTAGGTGTACCTTCCCACTGTAAGGGGGAAAGGATTTCCGCCCTTCTTTCTCTTTAGGCACTTCTCATGCTATGTTATGAGCTGTCTAGAAAACTCTAACAGGATCAACTTGGGGCCAAAGATATCTTTGTAATTTGGTGGGCTCCCCCAAGAAGTTGGCTACTCTGAGATAGGTGAAGGTGGGGAATTGGGTAAATAGCACCCCCACTTCTCAGTCGCTATGACTATGCTCTTGGTCATCCGACCATGAGTCATATTTGGCCTCAAAAGGAAGACGATGCCATAGAAGAAAGCATCGTTGATCTTGGTAAACTACGGGATGTTGTTCTCCAGCTTCAGCTCCGAGTAGTATTCATATATCTTTACCTGAGGCCAAACTCCGCATCGGCTCAGTGCTAGATAATCCCTCTCTCGAGGCTAAAGCGTAGACTACGTAGGAGTTCATGTAGAACCTCCCGTTATGGTGAGTTGTTGGAGCTGCTCGGATATGGTGCTGCTTATGATCTCTGCCCACTCAAAGAGTTGATCAAGCACATTATTATTCATAGTCTCTAAGTACACGAGCATCCATTTGTGAAAGTAATGGTCATCAGAAAGCCCAAAAAATCTACTTAGGAACGTGATGGTATCACTCGCCTCGGAAAATTTGCTATGGTGAATAACCTATAGCCATTTGGTTATCACCTTCTTGGTTTTTAAGTAAACTTCATTCATCAGCTACATGCACTTGTCTTCATTATCCTCCCATGCCTTGGTGTAGTCCTCTTGGCTTATAGCCACAAAATGTCGATGGTGAGGAATGCCTAGCTTGATTTCAAAGTCTCGGGGTAGTGAGGTTGATTATGACCTCGCCCTTTTCATTTTTGACACACCTTGTGTCTTTGTTGTAACAGCGGGCCACCACCATCATAAATTCGTTATTTACTGTCACACTGATGGGGATTCCCCCAGCAAAATGCAGACCACTGCCCACCAACTTGTCCATCCAAGGACTTCCTGTGACTCTCCTGGTTCTGGCCTAGAAATCTTCCATGTCAATGTGGCCAAGTTTAGAATCCCTGATATCCAGGTCACATTCCACCTGGGACTTAGGCATTGTGACCCTCTGATACTTGTATTTCATCTCTTCCTCTATAAGCTTAGCTTTACCCTTTGACTTGGTTGAATTTTTGCTTGATGTAGACATATATGGATCTGAGTTCAGTTGCTGATCTGCAAGAAGGAGTGAAGTCCAACGCAGAAGAGCCATGTTAGCTATCAGATCTTCCATTAAAGCACTACAGAATGAGGAGTTAGCAATTTTAAGGCCTTAGGGCGCAGGGCACAAGGATACTGCAGGCTGCAGAGTTAATAGAATGGCACACTAAATCAGAGTGTTACAAGGAATAAATCAGCGCCAAAGAGTGCAGGGCGTAAGGATTTTACATATGACATTATTTGTTATTGTAAACAGGAGTGTGCTGTGCACAAGTTATATGCGGTTTATACTCGGTGAAAATAATTTTTGTGTTACATGGGAGCAGGATGTGCCAATGGTGCATGCGATCCCGAGTGTAACATGGGACTTTGGTGCACCGAAGGGTGCAAGATTAATGCATGTAACACCAAAATTGTGTGCGCAAAGGGGGACTTTGGTGCGGCACAGGGAAAGCTTGCATGGCACTATGTGTTGTTGTAAGGATGATTGCACCAGTGCCAAAGGTTTAGTTTTTATATGGCGCAAGAAGGGCACGTGTTGCAAGTAGAAACAATGCACCTTAGGTGCGACTGTGTTTTATGCAGCAGGAGTGGTGATTGCACCAAGAGAGAAAAGCAGCTCAGTAAACAACTTTCATATTTTCTCTTTTTCATGATGGGTTGTGGTCTTTCAGGCCTCTTTCTTCATGGATTTAGATGGTGAAGGGCACACAGTAAGGAGATCTGGATTTATTTTTAAGGCAGAGCCCTCTTGGCCAGTAGATCTGGAAAGAGGGTGAAAATGGCTTGGGAAGAGAGATTTTGCAAGAACGGTAGGAGGGGTTTAAAGCTTCGATCCTATTGCATCCTACCTCACAAATAATCAAAACAAAATGCGAGGAGTAAGAACCACTTACCCGAATATATAGAATGTGAGAGCAAAGCGAGGTCCATGAACATGATACAAGAGGAGGACGGGCATGCTTGACAGTGCAGAGGAATAAAATTTATCACGTGTTTTCTGATTGTGAAAGTGACAGGGTGGATGCGCCTATATATAGGCAAAGGTGTAATAAATGTGCCAACCACTTTTTAAAAGGGCGCACCAAAACATGTGTCGACACGTAAAACTTTGCGCCCTTTGCACGGATATACGCATGTCAACACGGAATTATGTGCGCCTTTGGCACAAATTAAGGACTGTCAACACTAGATTTCGAGTGCCAAGGCACACCAAAACACGGCGCAACAATTTTTTTGTTGACAGAAGGCGCATGCACCTTGGCACATGCAAGAAAGGTGCATCACGGGAAGGTGCAACAATTGATGTGTCAACACTTCAAAGGGTGTGCCAAAGGAAATGAAGGGGGTGAAAATTTAGTCTGTGTTGCACTGAGATAAAGGTGTGCCCATCCAAAAGGACCGAGAAGGACTAAGTTCGGAGAACTAGATTTCCTCGAAAGGGATTTTACAACATTCTAAAAGCGAGAGGAGTCCTGACGAGGAACCAAGAAATTTTTTTGGTATGGTTACCCATAAAATTGCCTTTGTCAATTTTACGGGATAACAACCGCTCTTTCTAGGGACAATCTTTGAGTGAAGCTCAAGGGTAGAGAACCCCAGATCAACATGTGCCTATCCATTGGGCTACAGAGTCAAAAACAAGGGTGACGAAGCGAAAGCAAACACACAACATAAAGTAAACTGTACAAAGAAGAGAGCAAGCTCTACTTCCTGAATATTTTGAGATGTTGCCCACTATAGGGAAGCGGGAGATCAGTTCCATCTAGATACGAGAGATAGAAGCTATTCTCTCCATTGAGCTGCTTGATCTTGAAAGGCCCTCTCCATAGGGAATCAAATTTCCCATGCATGCCCTTTGGCTCTCTTCGTTTGTCCCACAAAAGGATGAGATCTCCCACTTGGAAATCTCTTTGCTTGGATTTTTTATCGAACAATCTCTTAGCTTTATTCTGATGTTCGGTGATCCTTTCGACCACTCTGGCTCTTTTTTCTTTGAGCTCTGATAGATACATGATCCTCTTTTCAAGGGAATTTTGGAAAGTCTCATCTTCAATTGCTCGTGCCAAGCACAGAGCAAGAAGTTCTACAGAAATGGGAAGTTCAGTGTCAATCCCATTTAAAACTTGAAAAGGCGACATGCCGAGGGACCTCTTTGGAGTAATGTGGTCTGCCCCAAAGTGTCATACAATTACTTGTGCCACGTTCGCCGACTCTCGTTTACTAGCTTCCGTATGATGGTCACTAAGTTTTATTACTTGGATTTTGCCCGACCATTTCCACTGGGGTAATAATCTAAGGCGTGGGCCAAGATTATCCCGTGTTTATAGAAAAAACCAACTTCTTGCGAGGAGAAGTTAGAAGTGTTATCAGCGACGATTTTGTGTGGAACGCCAAATCTCACGATGATATTTTCTTTTATGAAATTACAAATGACTTTAGAGGTGGCATTCTTCACGGTATGGCCTCCACCCATTTGGTGAAGTAATCTATTGCTATCAGGACATAACTATGTCCAGAAATCGATTGGGAATGGAGTTCTCTGATAAAGTCGATTCCCCACTGCCTGAATGGTTCATCAATAATGACCAGCCTGAGGGGAAAAGCAGCCAATTTTGGCTTGCCAACAAATTTTTGGCAGAGCTCACATTTTGCTACCCAGGTGGCTGTATCCTGGAATAGTGTCGGCCAATAGTACCTGGCTCGAATGATCTTGTGTGCCATCATGGAAGAGGAGAAGTGACCACCATAGGCTGAATCATGAAAACTCTCAAGTAGCTTTATCTATTGTGGCTTGTCAACACATCGCAAGAAGATGCCATCTATTCCACGTTTGTATAAACAGTCATCCCAGATGACATATCTGGCTGCTCTGAGCTTTATAGCATGTTTCTCCTTTAAAGTTAGATGAGCTAGACACTCACCATAAGTGAGAAAGAAAGCAATATCAGAATACCATTCGTCATTGGTAGCGACAAATAGGACCATGGGTAGAGAATCAGCTTTCTCCAACTAGCTTTGTGCTCCATTGGTGCAATCATCCTTTTCCTCAGGGTCTTCTGAATCTTGGTTTTCAGCCATAAGCTGACATAGGCCCTTGCCTCTTACCAGCTTGGTTAGTTTTATATCTAGATCATACTCCTAGACTTTTTCAATCCAATTTCCTCGCAAACTCCCTAACTCCTGTTGAGTTAGGATTGACTTGACGTCGTGTCAGGGACCAACACCACTGTGTGAGAATTTAGAATGTAATACCTAAAGTTCTTGACTACTTTGACAATGGTGAAGGCATGCTTTTCCAACTGAGACATTTTTAATTCATGAGGCTTGAGAGGAGAGCTCATGAATGCAAACAGGGATTCAACATCTTGAAATTCTTTTACATTAAGATGGTCGATACAGTATGCTCAGATGCGTAGCTATACATGATAAAATCCTTGGAAAAATCAGGACATACCAGGACTGGTGCATGAGCGACGGAGGCTTTTATATCCTCAAATGATGCCTTTCCTTCTTCACTCCACCAGAAATTTAGTGACCCTTTCATCATGTTTGATATGTGGCGAGTCTTTTCAGCAAATTCAAGAACAAAAAAGCCCGAGAAAGTTCACTTTTACGAAGAAGGAATGAATGCGCGGTCTTACTTGTAGGTAAATTAAGGCTATGAATAGCCATAACCCTTTCGGCATCTATCTTCATCCCTTCCTTTCTTACAATGTGCCCTAACAACTTTCCTTTTGTGACTCCGAAAACAAACTTTTTCGGATTTAGGGAGATTCCATGTTCCTGGCATCTAATCAATACTTCCTCTAAATGATTGCGATGATCATTTCACTATTTAGAGAACACAGTTAAGTCATCCAAGTAGACTACAATGACCTTCCCCATCATACCTTTAAATGCAAAGTCCATGGCCCAATGAAAAGTGGCGTCGGCATTGAGTCGACCAAAAGGCATCATGCTTTATAAGCGAATGTACCCCAGGGGGTAGTGACAGTTGTTTTGAATTGGTTTTCGGTGAGACTTCAATCTGATTATAGCCTGAAAAACCATCAAGCATTGATAGCATTTCTGATCCAGTTACTGCCTACAAAACTTGATCCATTATGGGAAGGGGGTAGTTATCCTTCAAGGATGCTTGATTCAAGTTATGAAAATCCACGCATATGTGTATCTCACCATTCTTTTTATGTAATAGCACAATGTTTGTGATCTAGGTAATCTGTGATGGATAGGAAAAATCATCCTTGCATCCAACATCTTCTGAATTTCAGCCTGGATAGTACCTGAGATCTTAGGATTATAATGCCTTTGTTTCTGGTGAAAGGGTTTGACATCTTCTTTCAACAGGATGTCATGTTGGACATTTTTTAGCTTGAAAGACTTTAGATTGGCATAGGACCATGCCAATACATCCATGTATTTCTTCAGTAGTTTGACAAACTTCCACTTTTCTTTGGGTGTGTAACATTTTCTGATGTTCACAAACTGCGGATGTTCTACCGAACCTAAATTGACCGGTTCGGTTTCTGGGGAGGAGTTAGGATCATCTTGCCTTTTCTTCCTAACAAAATGATCATGTCTGTCGAACAAACATTCTAGAGAAACCAAACCTTTTGGAATTTTATTTCCTTTGAGCTGACATATGCCATCACTTCCATGTATTCCTTCGTCTTGATCAGTAACAGATTCACGGCATGCAGAAGTGGATCCTTCAAAATGAAGCTCACTAAAATTCTCTGCCTTTTCTAGGAAGGAAATAAGTTGATTTTCATTGTTGAATACCTACCAGTGCTGAGAATTGTCTGGCACACTTGGGTGGAAAACTACCTCAATGGTATATGTGTCTGTTTTCAAACCTGGGTGAGGGAGCATGAGGGATGCTGAGATGGATAATGAGTCATCCATGTCATTCTGAGCTCTTGGGATGGCTTATATTGAAAAAAAATCAAACTCCTCGATGTTGTCCCATACTACATTGTGATAATGTCTGAGCCTTTCATTCTTCACTTGGTATATCATTTTAACTTGATTTACGACCAGTTCTACATCACCTTGTACTTTCAGATTCTTGAGTCCTCTTTCCTTTGTGGATTGCATGCCAAGTAGCAAAGATTCATACTCAGCGGTATTATTCATATTGAAAAACTATAACTTGAAAGAGAGAGGAATAATCTCCTCTTCGGGAGATATTAGCATGGCTCCAGTGCCACACCCACTAGTCGCGCAACTGCCATCAAACTGCAAAGTCTAGATCTTGTTAAGATCCTCTTCTCAGACGAGGACATCCATTTTTTCAGACTCAGTAGACAAGAAATAGTTTCCCATCCCTGATGATTTGAAGAGAATTTGGGCTTTGGGGTCATCGGAGTTAGTAACCAAGTACTTCTTTTGTGATTCCGGCTCCAATGTTTGCATTATACCTTTGATGGGGATTCTAGCCTTAGACCAGTCCATATGAATCTCTCCACCAACCTCACTGCAAAAACTCCTTCCTAATAGAATTCCATATGCTACCGGAATATCGGCAACAAGGACGGTCATCTTTACTCTTTTCTCTGGGAACGCCGCAAATGTAAATTGCACATCTTTGATTTGACCAATCAATGGAACCTGCTTGGTTTCCAAGGAATAACATCTGCCAAAAGGCTTGGTAAGGGTGAGGCCCAGAGCATGGGCAACCTTTACCGCATGACATTATTAGAAGCCCCATAATCAATTATGCAGTTGCTTAGTTTGTGGCCTTTGATTAGGAGGGAGAGATAGAAAGGTTCTAATTTTCCTGATGCAGAAGTCGAGGCAACATTTATGCAAGATGCAGGAGGAGTAAAAATGATTCCTTTTAGGGAAACCTGAGTAGTTATGATAGCTTGACTTTGGATGTATTTGGTCAACCTTACAAGCTGCTCGAGTTGGGTGAAGATACTTAGCTTCAGACATTTGGATCTTGGTCTTTTTAGCATGATCAATTATGTCAAACGTGGCCAAGGGTTGCGTTGATGGAGGAGTGAGTCCATCATTTCACATTGATAGGGTAGGATTACCGGTCTTGATAGGAATATGAGAGGATTGATTCGGAGGGGAGATAGGGGAAAAATATTTTTTTGAAAAAGACTTAATAACAGGTTGAGCAGGAAGGGGACTACCTTGTTTAGCGATGGTTGGAGGCATGTTTGACACAGCCTTCACTTTCTACATTTGGGCAGCCACTTCTACTTCTTTTCCTTGCGAGTAGGTGAAAACAACATATGAATTCCCACTTGCATATCCTTGGGTACCCTCTTCTTCGTTAGATTCCTCCTCATCAAATTCCATATACCCAATAGTAGAGTCACCAGTCGGTTCACCGACATCTTGATCATCTTCACCTGGTGATGAAGGTTCTTCATAATTTTGCTCCTCTTCTTCAATTTCAGCTAAAGCATTGATCGGAGGGGCCTCAAGCGCCAACCGTGGAGCAGCTACAGGTAGGCGTGGCCTTTGTGAGATGTTATTGGAAGTGAAATTCCTCTCGTGGGATATCCTGGTATGAAGTGCTAGGAGAATCCTGAGCTAGCTGCTTCTTTAATGCGAGCAAGTCATTTGCCATCTTTTGAAATACTAGATCGGATGAAGTGGTTGGAGAAGGAGCTGAAAATTTTAGCTTGGATGGCTCTTGCTTTAATTCACCAGATATTAGCAAGTTATCTTCAATCCGTATGGCAGCAGCTTGTGAGAACCAAAGTAGTGACCTATTCTTGTAAGAGTAAGAAACTTACTTTTGAGCTCATGGCATTCACGAAGAAACATTTCTAATTTTCTGGCGTTGGTAGCATGGCAGGCGGAACTTGGTTGATTAGTGAATTGAAATGGGTGATGAAATCGCACATGGTTTCATTGACCTCCTTCTTCAAATGAGTGATCTTGGATAGTAACGTGAATGCGTCCTCTGAAGGTTTATACCTTTCTTCAAATGCAGTTCATAAGGTGGCCCAACTAGTAATAGATCCGGCCGGAAAATGCTGAAACCATTCTCGCTGCGGGTCCTTGCAAGGTCTCTAGAAAGAGGTGAACTGACACATCTTCATGGGTCACATCCAGGATGCTGCATGACATGATAAATACAGATATGTGTGAATCCATGCTTTGGTTCCCGCTCCCATCAAATTTGGGGAAATTCTTCTAGAATCCGTGAGGGAGCACATGAACAGATGTGGCAAAGTGAGAGGGCCCATAGCATTTCCCCATGGTACTACCATTTGAATGGCTGGAAAAATGATGTGATATAGAAGCATAGTTCCACTGAGCAGCAAGGCACTGCAAAGAGATGAGGATGTTCCTTGTGAGAGATACTTCATTCGTGGAGGTGGAGACACTTCTAGATGACCGATTACCTGATCTTAACGATGAGAAGCGTGCCGGTGTAACACTGAAGTTTTTCCTTTGAAGTAGATAAAAAGTAGGATCGATTACTCCACGAGCTCTTCTGCTACGAGTAAATGGTTCACCTGCGTACCCTTCAGATCTGCAATATTTTGAGCAAATTTTAAAAACTCTTTTTAGTTGTACTTGCTGATTTTCTGATTTTCTAACAAAAATCAGTAGCATGTACTTTTCTAAATATTTAATTTTATCCCTCTTTTGAAAACCAATTGCGGTTTAATGACAAATGTTAACGAGGATAAAATAATGGCCAACTTAGTAGGCTGATTTTCGGATCTTAGAGTTGACTTTTGGTAAGGGTTTGAAATTTTACAAAATAGTCAAAAACTTAGATCTACGGAAAAATACAGGCTTTTGTAAAAACTCAGTGAACTAAAGATCTCTAACTAGTCCCGATCTATGGATCCCTGAAGAAAATTTTCAGTTCGGATCACTTTTGCAAAAAAATTGGATTTTGAACAAAAGTTAAAATTTGCAAACAGGTAGTGATTTTTGATTTTTTACTGATTTTCTAACATACCACTACCATAGATCTATTAGATCTGTTCGATCCCCAGTAGAGTCACCAAAAACTGTTGGTCTAAAAATCTGTCGGGTGGACAGATCTATGGATAGATGAGCCAATAGTGTGTAGGGCATAGCCCCTCTTTGAGTCAGCAAAGCGAAACTAGTTTATTGCTATTCTACCAGGAATCATGTAAGTCTCACAATATTCTGCCTTCAGGGGTTTGGGATCTCATCCCAGTAGAGGTATTTCCAACTGTGAAAAGGAGGGAAAGAAACGAGGTGAGGAGATAGGATAGATCCGAAGGGAGAAAAGAAATGAATTCCAAAGCAGAAAGGTCAGAGGGTCTATGTTTTGGGCTGGTAGTAAACAGAGCCAAACCTACTTGCATAGACGAACAAAGCAATACTGATGAATAAATGACAAAAAAGTAGAGATAGATTCAACAGAATAAACACATAAATCTGACATAAGAAAGATTAAAATGCTCATAACACACATATTCAACACAAAGTCTTAATATTTGTATTAATGTTTTCTTCTGTTACAAAAAGCTCAAAGTCTTTTCTTCTTACTTCTATTTTTTATCTAAAAAGTATCCACCCTTGAATACAACAAGTATCCAAGTATATATAGAAGAAGGAGAAGAGAGAAGGCAAAAAGCAACCAACAACTAATTACAAAATATCTACAAAATATCTAAAAGTCAATGTTGACTTTGGGCAACTTGATGGATGACAACATCCCATGGTGCAACATGGATGATGTCATCATTTGTGCCAACATACTCTTAGATATTTACAAAAAGGAAGCCAAGAGGAAGAAGGCTATTCATCATCATCTCGTGGCTGAAAGGGGGTATCTTACTTGTTGTTGTTCGGGAGAGGTGATGTGGAATTGAGTCTGATATTCCATGAATTTACTGATCATTAGCTGAAGTTGATCCTGAAAGGACCCTTTGTATGATCGTCGATGACCTCACAAGTCTCCCACTCATCTCTGAGTTTTTCAGGGAGCTTGAAATATTCATTACCTGCCTCCATCAGGTACCCCACAAAATCACGGCAATCCAGAGGGTTATTGATGCATTTAGTGTCGAAAGTGGCTTTCGGCCCTAGCCCTTGCGAGACAATCTCCTTAAAGATCCAGATAGTTTTGTCTGCCTTCCTCAAGGTGAAAGAAGGAGTTAGCAATCCTGGAGACATTCTTAGAAAAATTTTCTCCATTTGATGCATCGCATCCAAGGCTTCTTCCTTGACCTTGTCAATCTTCTCCAGGACGAACTCCATATGATTGACCCGGTAGTCGAACGCAGCAAGGATCTTGCTTTGGGTACCTTGGGGTGATCGAAAATGCCAAACTTTACCAAATCATCAACTGAAAGCGGTCGAGAATTTTTGGAACATCTTGTGTTGTAACCTAACATGGTCTAACTCTTCAGAGATAGGTCTTACAATTTCTGTAGATCTTTATTCACCTGACTAATGTTCTTCTACAATTCGGTGAACTTGACAATTACCTCCTCACTGTCTTTGAGGATTTGATCTCTCCATGCGGAAAATGCCATTCGTTTTTCACCAATTTTGGAATACTCATTTATCTTTCCTTTCTTAGGACCTCAAGAGTTTCAGTGGCAGTTGTAGGAGGTGCACTGCCCATTTTCTATAGGGCGTGAAGAAGATGTTTGTTCTGCTCTTTTAATAGTCTCTTCTCTTCCTTTGCTTCTTGAAGCTTCTTGCAAAGGGCATCCACCACAGATAGGGCCTCTCCTTGAAGGCTCTCATATGATGTTCCCATTGTGACCTGTATCACTGTATAATCTGTCAGAGATAGATCCTTTTTCTACTTTTAAGGATCGGGATACGAGCTCTCCATTACTCTTTCTCCACATGCACTTTGAGAGAAGCGGGTTATAGGATTTTGTTTCTTATCCCCATTTACTAGGATGATGGAAAAGTCCATTGGTGCAATATGGAGTTTCCTCTTATGTTGGCTAAAGTGCTGAGAAAGCCATGCTGGACCTACGGGAGTGGGACCAGTGGTGGAAGAGGGAGCAGCTGTAGGGGATGAGGGGAAATGCGTAGAGACATGCAGCGGTGGCATCGAGAGAGAGGCCAAGAAAGTCCTCATGGGAGGGGAAGATATTGTAGGTGAGGTAGTCGTGGGAATGGAAGGGAGCTGAGAGATGAGAGAAGAAATGGTGGGAGACAGCTCCACGAGAGAAGAGAAGATGGATGACGAGGAAGGTGGAATAGTAGAAGATGGGGGAGAGGATACGACCAAAGAAATGGTTTCTTGAGTCACATGAGGAGGAGAAGGAGGAGAGGGAGAAGGGATAGAAGGGACCTCAACAGTTGTAGTAGTGGTGACATCCTAAGTGGATGTGCCCATTGGGACACTCTCCGCCGCTTCTTTCTCCTGGGGATGCCAGAGTTACAACCTATTCTTGTGCGGTGAAAGGAGGGCTCTCAGGAGCTTCTTCTTGAACAGAGCTTGATTCGCCCTCTTTATCCTTGCCTTTGACCTTTGGCAGATGCTTCAGCCTGATAGGTGTGTTGCCCAATGGGGACGTAGTGAAATCTACTCCGAGGTAGATAAGGCCATTCATTCTACACCAGTGTTCTATCCGCCGCAAGGTTTCCTTAACCCTTACCTCAATGGTTTGAGGTGCCTTTGTTCTATCTATTTTGGTGAATAGCTAGCTATCCCCATCCGTGTCTAGATACACTTGATGAACTTCTTGATCACTCATTTGATAACCTTTTGGAACAATGGCCATGCCATATCTTGAATAATCTCTGCCAGGGGGCCGAGTGCAAGAGTGATCTTTTCTTCTCGAGTTCGACCTCATTATATAGGTCAATGTATATATCCTCGATCTTTGGAGCGTGGATAGGATCGAGTTTTCCTTAGGGAGGTAATTCCTTGGATCAAAAGTGGGCCTCGTCAGAAATTGTGCTTAAGGTTTAACGATTCTAGCTCTTGGAACATTTCTTAGGCTTTGTTGTGGGAAATGCGGTGTACCTTCCCACTTTGTAAGGGGAAAGGAGTTCCACCCTTCTTTCTCTTTAGGCACTTCTCATGGTATGTTATGAGTTTTCTGGACAAATCTAATAGGATCAACTTGGGGCCAGCATATCTCGGCAATTTGGTGGGATCCCCCAAGAAGTTGGCCGCTCTGAGATATGTGAAGGTGGGGAATTGGGTAAATAGCACCCCCCACTTCTCAGTCACTGTGACTATGCTCTTGGTCATCTGACCATGAGTCATATTCGGCCTCAAAAGGTAGACGATGCCATAGAAGAAAGCATCATTGATCTTGGTAAACTGCAGGATGTTGTTCTCCAGCTTCATCTCCGAGTAGTATTCATATATCTTTACCTAAGGCCAAACTCTGCATTGGCTCAGTGCTGGATAATCCCTCTCCGAGGTTGCAGTGTAGACTACATAGGAATTCATGTAGAACCTCCCCGTTATGGTGAGTTGTTGAAGCTTCTCAGATATGGTGCTGCTTATGATCTCTGCCCACTCAAAGCGTTGATCAGGAAAATTCTTATTCATAGTCTCCAAGTACATGAGCATCCATTTGTGAAATTAATGGGCATTAGAAAGCCCAAAAAATCTACTTAGGAACATGATGGTATCACTCAGTTCCCCGGAGAAGTCGCTACGGTGAATAACCTATGGCCATCTGGTTATCACCTTCTTGTTCTTTAAGTAAACTTCGTTCATCAGCTACATGCACTTGTCTTCATTATCCTCCCATGCCTTGGTGCAGTCCTCTTGGCTTACAGCCACAAAATTTCAGTGGTGAGGAATGCCTAGCATGATTTCAAGTGTCGGGAAATGAGGTTGATTATGACCTCACCCTTTTCATTTTTGACACACCTTGTGTCTTTGTTGTAACAACGGGCCACCACCATCATAAATTCATTATTTATCGCACTGATGGGGATTCCCTAGTAAAATGTAGACCACTGCCCACCAGCTTGTCCATCCAAGGACTTCTTGTGACTCTCCTGGTTCTGGCCCAGAAATCTTCCATGTCAATGTGGCCAAGTTCAGAATCCCGATATCCAGGTCACATTCCACCTGGGACTCGGGCATTCTGACCCTCTGATACTTGTATTTCATCTCTTCCTCTGTAAGCTTAGCTTTACCCTTTGACTTGGTTGGCTTTTTGCTTGATGTAGACATATATGGATCTGAGTTCAGTTGTTGATCTGCAAGAAGAAGGAGCAAAGTCCAATGCAGAAGAGCCATGTTAGCTTTGTAAGATCTTCCATTAAAGCACTACAAAATGAGGAGTTAGCAATTTTAAGGCCTCAGGGCACGGGGAACAAGAATGCTACAGCTGCAAGTTAATAGAATGGTGCATTGAATCGAGTGTTACAATGAATAAATTAGCGCCAAAGGGCATAGGGCACAAGGATTTTACATATGACATTATTTGTTGTTGTAAAAGGGGCACACTGTGCCATTATATGTGGTTTATATTGGCACAAATAATTTTTATGTTGCATGGGAGCAGGATGCACCAATGACGCATGCATTTTGAGTGTAACATGGGACTTTGGTGCACCAAAGGGTGCAGGATTAATGCGTGTAACACCAAAATTGTGTGCATAAAGGGGGACTTTGGCACGACGCAGGAAAGCTTGCATTGTTTTTGTAAGGATGATTGTGCCAAGGTTTAGATTTTTGTATGGCACAAGAAGGGTGCATGTTGTAGTAAACTTGATCACTTAGGTGCGACCGTGTTTTATGCAGCAGGAGTGGCGATTGCGCATGAAAGAGAGAAAAGTAGCTTAGTAAACAAGTTTCAGATTTTTTATTTTTCATGATGGGTTGTGGTCTTTCAGGCCTCTTTCTTCATGGATTTAGATGGTGAAGGGGGCACAGTAAGGAGATCTGGATTTATTTTTTGAGGCAGAGCCCTCTTGGCCAGTAGATCTAGAAAGAGGGTGAAAATGGCTTGGGAAGAGAGATTTTGCAAGAATGGCAGGAGGGGTTTAAAGCTTCAGATCCTATTGCATCCTACCTCACAAACAATCAAAACAAAATGCGAGGAGTAAGAACCACTTACCCGGAATATATAGAATGTGAGAGATGAAGCGGGGTCCATGAATGCGATATGAGGAGGACGGGCATGCTGACAGGTGTAGAGGAATAAAATTTATCACGTGTTTTCTGATTGTGAAAGTGACAGGCGGATGCGCCTATATATAGGAAAAGGTGTAATAAATGTGCCAACCACTTTTTAAAAGGGCGCACCAAAACATGTGTCGACACGTAAAACTTTACACCCTTTGGCGTGGATATACGCATGTCAACACGGAATTATGTGCGCCTTTGGCACAAATTAAGGACTGTCAACACTAGATTTCAAGTGCCAAGGCACACCAAAACATGGTGCAACAATTTTGTTGTTGACAGGAAGGTGCATGCGCCTTGGCGCATGCAAGAAAGGCACATCATGGGAAGGCACAACAATTGATGTGTCAACACTTCAAAGGGTGCACCAAAGGAAATGAAGGGGGCACAAATTTAGTCTGTTGCACAGAGATAAAAGGTGCGCCCAGCCAAAAAGGACCAGAATGACTAAGTTCGAGAACTAGATTTCTCGAAAGGGATTTTATAACATTCCGAATGCAGAGGAGTCCCTAACAAAGAACCAGGACAAAATTTTGGTATGGTTACCCGTAAAATTGCCCTCGTCAATTTTATGGGATAAAAATCCTTATAATGTTATCTTTGAATTGAGGCGCTTTGTGTGTTCTAAACTTTCTCTATCTTTCTTTTAGATCATTAAGTGTGTAAGGAGTAGTATGTATTGATTCTTCTTCTTTTCTTAAGTTGTAGGATGAATCATACTAATATGAGTTATGCTACATATAACTTTTTTGGCTACTTAGTAAAGATAAATGTGTATTTCTATTCTTTTAGATCTATGAAACAATTAGATGACATGAACTATGGATTGTTTTAAAGTAATTGATAGGATCAATTAAACCTTATGATATAATGTAGATGTTGTGGATTATATTATGATATTTTCTTAAAATTGAATTTAGAATCTTTAATCATACTCATTTTTTGGTTGATATTACTTATGCTTATTTGTATGATATATTAATTGTTTCATTAAAGTAGAGTTGTTTTAATGGAACAATTAGTGAATGCACTTCACTTTAATGTTTAGTGTTTATCATGCTTAGTTCATTAAATTGACCCGTCTTCTAAAAAAATTTGTAAATGGACATCGTAAGTGATAAAAGAGGGGAAAAAAATTATGATGCATTGGTTTACTTAATTCTTGATCTTGTGTAAAGGATTTTGAATCTTTCTTGAGTTGTATTGTAAAAGAAAAGTGATGTTCTTTTAAGATCTTAATTCGATTGATATGCGAGAATGTCCGAAATGCATAAGTCTTGTAAATGTATATTTATTATCATGAATTGAAAGGTTTTGAGTTGGACTCCAGTTGTGGTGTGAATTCTTTTGTACTTGTATGACAGATATCTTGGCCATATTCTTTATATTTGTTTTTATACTATTTTTGTTATCAATTAATAAGTTGGATTAAGAGGATAGTATAATCTCCTTTTTATAATGAAGTTGTTAAACTGCAAAAGATATCGTTCTCTAACTACACAACTATAGTTTAATAATAAGATATGCTTGGGACATACAATTAAACTATATGAGTTAAGAATGTTAAAAAGGAATAGTAGTTATGATATTGAATCTTTTAACTATGGTTATAAAGTAAACACTAGTTAAATCTAGGTGGATGATACACTTGATTTGGACAACTAGGTTGCATTAAAAATTAAAAATTTGATGTTTGTTGTCTTGTTTTTCGGGATAACTACTTGTTATGCCACATTAATGAACATTAATGCAAACATGAATTAATGAAGCTCTCCATATCTATTCATGCTAGTTATGGATAAAGATCTTAATGAATGTTGGAATTAGGGTTAGTCATGGTTGTTTTCAGAATCTTAATCTAATATTAATTATGATAATGACCACTAAGGGGGTATGTACATCTTGATGAACCAGTTCTCACGGATGTTGGTACATGCCAACTGTAGGACTGTACCCTTGAGAAGTCCTAGGACTTCTTGAGGATATAGTGTTGTAGTTGACATGTGGCAACACCCTTCTGTATTTGTTCATCTAGATCTACACACATCTGGACTTGAACTTAGTTTCTCTCTAGGTCAAGTTAGTAGCATGTTTAGGATAGGTAGTAGCTTTCAATGACTCGGGTACCTTGGCACATCCAGTTGACTTAGGTCATCCGAGTATGCCCATATACCCTAAGTCATCGTGAGCATCTTCCTATAACAAACTATGATGCTAATCGGGGCTAGGGTCAAACCTTGGGCAAGTGGACTGATGGTAGTCAATAAAGACCATTCTAGATAACAGAAGAGTGAGGTGAAGGACATATTACGGAATGATGAGTATGTCATCTAAGAATAGTAACATGAATAGTATGTTGAAAATATTTAGCCAAAGTATCGCAAGTTGTTGGTTGTGTTGTCCTATGTCACCTAGTTTAAAGCAACGTGATGTCAGATGAATATTGGTAATAAATATTCAGATAGGTTCTTTAAAAATATCACTCAGTACCTAGAATAGGGTAGGAGAACCATGCATATGTAGTATACATAAATTATTCTATACTTTAAGACAAACATGAGAGATCGGTTGGTAATCAAGTCATGGAATGAGATATCGGTAGTATCTTTAGTCATTACAAATTCTGACATATATGGTTATCTGTTATGAGATTGATTGGCATGGAACGTGTGTTCTAAATGATGTTTTATTTAGAACAGAGAACATTATGTTTTTAAAAAAACCTTGTTTCTAAAGTCTTATTAGGGTAAAAAGGAAATGAGGTGAAGATGGGTGATTTAGCGTAACTTAGTGTACAACACCATGTTTTCCTAGCAAGAAACCCATCATCAACAATAGCAAAGTCCATGACAAAAATTTATCGTTTAATTATTTTGTTTTTGTTTTTGATAGACCCGATTGATGTGGGAAATCTATATGGGATGAGTATATTATCTCCTTTAGGTCTTCGTGAAGTTGATCAATGTAGGAAGCTTCTAAATATTTTATTGTATATTTACAATGACTTTATATAGTTTCCTTCTAGGAGAAATCTATTTATAGTGGTGAGATTGAGAGAAGAGATGTCCCTTTTCAAGGAGTCATCTGATTTCTAGAAGTTTGACTCAAGGAGTTGAATCCCATTTTTCGTTTTAGATGTGGAAGTCATGGACAAGACTATTAGAGGAAGATTAGGTTCTTATTTAGAAGACAAAACCATAGCTCACAGAGGTTAACTTATGAAAGATATGGTTTCAAGTGATGAATGACCATGGGATTCCATCTTTGAAAGGTAGTATGCAAAATTATTATACCAAAGGTCACGTGGGTCGATGCAATAGTTATGAAAAAGTTTACATCTCGAGATAAATTAGAGGGTGATTGTTGTTGGTACCCAAATTTTCTCTCCTTTTTAGTCTAAGCAGATCGGAGATATGACATGAAACTTGAAGTCGGATAGATCTTGATGTGTGTCTATTTATAGTCAGGATGTGATATAACTAATACTCAGTTGGTGGAGAGATGGATAACATCTTAAAGGATCTGATCTCGACCCTATCTATTCTAGGTTGTGCCTTTCAACCAAGGTAAGAGAACCTATATTGTAACCCCCAAATGGTGAAGGAGATGAAGAAATCCCTCAATTTATGCAGGGTAGTATGAAAAGGCCTTGGGAAAATATGATGAACACTCCAAATATGACTTTCACAACTTGTCACTCCCAGATTATGGAGATAATTTCAATGCAAGACAAGGGTTACTGAAGACATTGTATGATCCTGATTTGCTTTGTGCATTTTTGTAAATGGATTGTATTCTGTTGTTGACACATAATGCAGATGTAGGGGTAGTATGGGTAGGATGGGTTGTTTATAATGATTTTTTGGTGGGGTATTAATGAGACAAACCGGGATATATTAGATCTTTGACAACCTTTACAATACTTGAAACAACTATCGATAAAATGCTTCAAATAATCAAGACATTCTTTCAACCAAGAGGCATAAATGGAATCCCATAAAGCGCTCTTCACACAATACTTGAGAACTCACCAAAAATCTTGAAGTAAAGAACTCAATTAAACACAAAAATCCTTGATCAAAATACACCTAAGGTGCCCCCAAAGGCTTACAAGAAATCTCTGCTAGTCAAGGAAGGTAAAATGATTTTAAATTTGTTTATATCTTTATCGGATGAAGGCTCTTCGAACATGAGATTGCAAATGCCACTAAACTATCAACAAGAAGTGAAGATTCTGTGTGATTTCTAAATACTTTCAATACAAGATCATAACAAGAACAATGAAAACTATTTGCAGGAATTTAAAAAATGATAACAGCATCATATTGCCCAGAAAAACACTGATTAACTCAAAATATTATTAGATTCATTAGCAGGGGAGAGTTTCATGAATAATCTCAGAGCTGTGTGATGGCTATACACTTGTAACCAACTCACATACATGAAGATCCAACATAGAAGAAATTATTCTGTTCTTTGGTGGGTTTTTCGAAGATGAGCTTTCTCTCAAAAAATTTTGCTCGTGATTTTCAATTTCTCCAAAATGCATTATATACTTCATGCCACATTGGAGCCTTCTTTCCCAAGAAAATAATATGACATGGGATCGAGTTTGTTACAAAATAATCCTCATGATTCAATGAAAATGACATCAAAGAAAAACGCTCACAAGTTTCGGTGTGCCCAAAAAGATTAAATCATTACAAATATTTGGATCATTATCCATCCTCGAAGACACATTTTTCATCATTGAGGCATGCAAACACCCTTCCTCTCATCATTTATCCTTTTAAAAGTACCTCTGTCATTGTCAATTTGACATTTCACGTGCTTTTCGAGTGAGGTAAAAAAATTACTTGAAAAACATCCAAAATCAAAGAATTAAGCCATGAAAGTGATGCCAATGATCTTGGAAGGCCAAGATGACACAAAATAACTATAAATTTGATGAATTTTGATGCAAAAATCGTGATTCCAAGCTTCCTGAAGCTCCCATGGCGGTCAAAACAAAAGGATGTACAATGACCATTGATCTTATCCATATTTTAATCCGGCCCTCCAAATGGAAAATGCGGATTTAGGAATAAGCCCGAGTTACCTTTTTAATTTTTGGATAAGGCCAAACCCGTGTCAAAAATGATTGGAAACAAATTTGGGCTCATTTTTGAATTTTCCACATTTTTGAAAAATGGAAAATTTAACTTTTACCCCCGTCTTTGAATTTTGGAGTGACACATGGCACATGGTGGGTCCCATTGGGATCACACTTCAATTTTGTTCATTTTTACCGTTTTTAGAAAATTAGAAATTTTTCATCTTTTTGTCCCGTGGGCACACACCTCTGATTTTTCCTCTCCATGTGTTTCCTTGTGATTTCGCTAGCGGGCGAGCTTCAAATTTTGATTTTGAGTCTTTTTGCAAAAGGGAAAAATTTCCCTCCTACCTCTGCTATCCCACCCACCTACCTTGCACTCTGCCATGTGTCCATCACGATTTTCCATGGGGGCATGCTAAATTTTTTTATTTTGAAATCTTTTGTGAAAAAGGGAAAAATCCCCTTTTACCTCTATCGGTCCGCCAACCCACTCTGCCCTGTCGTGCTACCACATGTCCTCCTTTGATTGGAGCATGACTGAAACCTATTTTGAAACCTTATAGAATTAGAGCTAAAAAACTCTAAGTCTCCCCGCCCACTCTTCCGCCTTTGGTCTTTTAGGATATGTGTCCACTCCAGATTGGCTACGGGGTTTCGGCTAATTTGTGACTTTAACATTTTTACAAAATAAGGTCTAAAAACCTTAAGGGAACCCGACCACCCACCATCCCCCTGTCAATCAAAACATGCGATGTAGGCACATTTGGAAAAAATGGGTCCCTGGGCCCGAAAATGCCCCATTTGTCAAAAAAGGCAAAAAATGAAAAGTTACAACACTTCCCCGCCGCACCTTGGCCAATTAGAAGCTACCACATACCCTCTGACTTCTTAGAAATAATTTTATGGCTAAAATACACTCGTCTGACCGTCAAAAATACAAAAAATTTCCAATTGTGCCCAAATTTGATTTTTTCTTCGTGGGTGATGGATTTTTCACGTAAAGGATAAATGAAAAAGTTGTTACACATTATACGACCATGGCCATGGTTTTTTTGAGGAAAGTAAGTAGAAATCGATCAATTTTAAAACTCCATGGTTGGGAAAACATAGAAAAATGTCGAGCCCATGGATTTAAAAAAATTAGGGCATGTTCATAGCAAACTTGGAGATTTCTTTCAAATGGGGCAAGGAAAATGAGTTTGTGAGCATTTTGAAAGCATTTCAATTAGAGGGGAAGAATTTTAGACCGTCAATTCGAGAGGGTAAATTTTTTTGAGAAAATACATATTTGGAAAATTAGGGCAACATGGTGCAATATCAAAATGGCACCAACATCAGCTCTTTCTTGGGGATGGGCACTCCCAATTAGTGCTGCGCAAGGACAAAATGTCGACCGAGTGCCAAAAATCCATTGGGCAAAGGATTCAAGAGCCAAAATCACCAAAAACCAGCTGAGAACCCGACAAAAATGGCTGCCACATAGCAAGGCAAACCACAAACCAACAAAACACCAAAAACAGAGCAAAAAACCAAACACTATACATTGTACAAGCTGGTGCATACCTCAAATTTAGGGTTTAATCCAAAAATGCTTCAGATACCTGCCATTAATAGGAAATTCCAATAATTCCCCATCTAAGTCCTTGAGAAATAAGGTATGTTCACCAATTTTGATATCAATGGCATAAGGGCCCATCGATAATGCATGAAATTTTCCATGCTTACCCTTGTCTTCATGCCTACTATCCCACAAAAAAACCAGATCTCCAACATTGAAGGCTCTAGGGTGACCTTCTTGTCAAACAATCTCTTCAATTTTTCCCTAAATCTAACATGCCTTTAATGGGATGCTCTTCTCTCCTCATTAAGCTCAATAATCTGATTGATCCTTGATTCATATGGGCTAAGCTCTTGATCTTCCAACTGTTGGGAAAAATGAAATGAAGATAATTGCAGTGCAAGGAAAAAAATATTGAGTTCCATACACCAATTCAAATGGGATTTTACCAGTAACTCTTTTAGGAGATATCCTATCATCCCAAACTACAAATTTCAATTGTTCACCCCATTTCTTCTTGTTTTTCTCCAAGGTTATTCTAATGATCTTCAACAAATTCTTATGGTTGGACTCAACTTGTCCATTCCCTTGGGGGTTATAGTTTGAAGAATAAGTTAGATTGATTCCATATTCATTGCACATTGCCATTAAAGGTTTGGCTCTAAAGCACATGGCATTATCAGCTACAATCTTGACTGGGACTCCAAATCTACATATGATTTGATTCAACAAGAAGTCCATAACTATTTGGTGTGTTGCTTTCTTGGTGGGGATTTATTCTACCCACTTTCTAAAATAATTAGTGGCTACAAGGATCCACTTATAGCCCATCCCCATTGCTTGAAAGGAGCTTCAATTGATACAGTCTCAAAAGGAAGGGAGCCCAAGCTTTCAGTCTTCTAGAGAAACATTGACAACTATCACATTTTATAACCAGCTGGGTTGCATCTTTGAAGAGAGTAGGCCACCAATAACCAGCTCTCAAAATCTTATGTTTTGTTACTCTTCTAGAAAAGTGTCCTCCACAAAATCCCCCATGGAAATCAACAACTATCTTGGGAGCTTCATCTTTAGTTATAAATTTCAAGAGGACACCTTCAGGGTTCTTCCAAGCCAGCCCAAGGTCTATGATGATATATTTTTGAGAAGCCAGCTTGAGGGATATTTTCTAATTTTTATTTAAGTGACTAGGGCAGCACAGGTGTCTAAGGTATAATATCACATCTTTGTACCACTCAGAACTTACCAACTTTGCAAGCACATCTACCCTTTCTTCCTCTAGCTGATTCACTTCCACATTCACAAGTTTCTCTCACCATGAGCTTAACAAGACCCAATCTTCTTACTATATTTGTGGTTTGGATGTGCATATCATACTCTTGCAGCCTGCTCACCCACCTACATATTTTTCTTGAGATATCCATCTCTGATAAGATTTCTTTCACCATGGTGTGGGGAACATAAACAACAACTTTTGAACTCAATATATAAAGCCTGAAAACTTTTGTTGCTTTCACAAGGTAAATGCTTGTTTCTCCATGATTGTATACTTCATCTTAGACACTTGTAAAGCCTTACTAAAGAAGGAAATATTCCTCTCATCCCCATTCTACTCCTTTTTACCAAAATAGAAGCAATGGTATACTTAGAGGCAAAGGAAAAGATTTGGAAAGGCCTTTTATAGTTTGGGGCTGCTAAAATAGGTGCATGCTTAAGTGCATCCTTAATTCCTTCAAAATATTGAATAGCAGCTCCTCCCACCTGATAACATGGTCCTTCTTTAGCATGATTGTGATTGGAAGAGTCAACTTAGCCAAGTTGGAAACAAACCTTCTAATAAAATTAATTTGACCAAAGAAAGATTGGATGCCTTTCTTGGTTCTTGGGATAGGTACTTTGTTGATTGCTTCCACTCTCTCAGGGTCTATCATAACACTATATTTTGACACAATGTGACCAAGAAGCTTGGCCTTTTACACACCAAAATGACACTTCTTTGGATTAAGAAAAATTCCATACTCCCTACATCTTATCAACATCTTCTCTAAGTGCTGCAAATGATCACCTCTTTTCCTTGAAAACACAAATATATCATCTTGGTAAATTGCAATGAACTCATTGATGTAACCAGAAAAAGAAACATCCATTTCTCTTTAAAAATTTACACTATCATTCATCAAACCAAAGGGCATCCTAAAAAAACATATCTTCCCCAAGGAGTAGTGAATGTTGTCTTAAGTCTTTCTAATTTTTGCCAACCACTTGATTGTATCGAAAGAAACCATCCAAGGTGGACAGAAATTCAAATCCAGCTTACTAACTCAGTAGCATGTTCTCCATGTTTGGAAAAGGATAATTTTCTTTTAATGAAGCTCTATTCAGGTTTCAAGTCTACACAAAGTCTGATATCTCCATTCTTCTTTCTAACTCGGCACAAGGTTTGTAACCCAAGATGAATACCTTGTGGACTTAATGATACCTCCATCTCTCACCTTCTTTAAATCATCTTGCATTATCATGGAGAGGAGTGGATTAATTGGCCTTTTCTTTTGTCTAAATGGTTTGGCATTTGTTTCAAGAGGGATCTCATGCTGAAATAAATATTTTCTATATGCTTCCAAATCTAAATATGACCATGTAAGACAGTCCTAATATTTCTTTAACAAATTGAACATAAGATTGTTTCTCTTCTTTGTTTAGATTGTTTCCCAACCAAAATTTTATTTGTTTGTCCTTTGTTACCAAGTCATGCTCTTCCACATCCCTTAAGGTAGACATGTTTCTATTGATGATGCAATCAACATTGTTAAAATTAGACTTAAGAACAACAAGGCCTCTAGGAATGGTTTTAGTTTTCAATTGGATAATATCTTTTCCAAACAAAGTCTCTCTTCCTTCAGTCACACACACCATTGGTTCCCAATCAATATGCTGATGTACAAACTCACCTTGATTTTGCAAGAACATTTTCACTTGAGAATCATCATCAAACACTTGCCAATGCTTGATGTTGTCATGGATAGTGGCGTAGTCAACACTTCAATGTTTTATTCACAATCGGGTGAAACGGTGCAAACTCCAAATCTTGACCCCAACAATGTCAACTTATCAGCAACAACATTCATACTTCTTTCATGATGCACAATATTGAAAGAATCAAACATTTCAATTAGATCCCAAACCGCATGCTTATACTTGCTTCATCCACTAATTTTTGTAGCGCATAATTTTCTTATTTGTTTGAAAACTAGCTCTAAATATCCCTTTGTAATGATGTCCTTAACACCATACTTCCATGCAATTCTCAGACCCAACAAGAAGGATTCATCCTCAGCAATGTTGTTAGTACATTCAAAATTAAGCTTGAAGGAAAAACCAAATTCTTCCAAGCTAGGAGAAATTAGAATTACACCAGCACCATTTCCAAATTTGGAGTAAGCTCCATCAAATAACAAGGTCCAAGGAGAAGATACCTATTCAAGGAACTTTAACTGGTCCATTTTGTGTTCTTTTCCATCAGTAAAGCCAATGAAATTATCAGCATCAACATCAGCAAATAACACTTCATAGGAAGCATTGTTGGGATCCTCAATTAGATGAAACATTTTATTTTCTCCATAAAGCTTGACAAGGCTTCCTCAATGGGAATAGTGGAAAAGACATCCATTTGAACACCCTCCAAAATTGCATCCCACTTTCTTGACAAAAGCATACCCCATTTGGCAAGGCAATCAACAATCACAACATCCAATTTTAAATTCCTCCTGGGATAATATGCAAGTTGCACAACCAAACCTTTTACACAACCAACTACCGGCACTTCTCTTGATTCCATGGTAGTACACTTTCCATAGGCTGTTGTCACTTTGATATCCAACTCATTCATGACTTGTAGAGGCATGACATTACATGATGCACCGGAATCAAACATACAATTGTGAAGTATTCTATCCTTTATAATCAAAGTTGTGAAAAATGGATCAACATTCAATTGGGAATCAACCAAAGATGTCCCCAAATATACCTCAGGTGTCTCCCTAAAATCCTCTATTGTTGGTGGTGTTCTAAGGTCAATAATGACTTGAGGGGGAGTCTCAACAACATTTACATTTCTTCCTGGAGTATTATTCTCTTCTTTCAACCCCAAGTACTCAAATGCTCTCTTCTTATGCTCAGAATTCTAAGTAACTCAATGATTAGAACACTCATTTAATTTGTCTCAATACTTGGGATATGTCATATGGGACACTCTTTGGCAAAACAACATTAGAAGGGAGACAAGAAGATTCATTAGATGGCAATGGATTCTTGGCAGCTTGGGAATGAGGAGGACTGTAATTTTTGCTTGGGACAACAGAATTTTTAGCAAGTGTTTCTTTCCTAGGGGCTTATTTTGGAATGCTTTGTGAGAAAGGGTGTTTTAAGTTTGGCTTGAGGCCCAATTCCTTTAACAACTTTTCTTCCAATGTTATAATATTTCTCTTAAGCTACAACAACATTCATCAATAATTATCTATATTCCTCTAAAGGGATACCACCATCATACTTCTTAATCATCAAAGATCTTAAGTATTCAAAGTCATTGTTAGGAATTTCAAAAGATTGCACTACATCAACTTCAAGAGCATGAGGGGAAAGAAAGACTTGTACCCATTTGATGCAATCCCAAAAATTTGTAGCTGTCCTTGCACTTATTACTTCAGTAGATGTTGCTCCTCCTTGTGGGATTGAAGAACAACCCATCATGCAAATATCATCATCAATACCATCATTTTTATTAGCTTCACCTTCTTTTCAGTCTACTTCACATGGAGGATGGGGAAAAAAACACCTATCACACCAATCAATATCAACAACTTCTTCAATAGAATCAACCCTAGTAGTTAAGGGATTAAGAAACACTCTTCCTTCACATGCTTGAGGATGTCTATTTACATATCCAACAGCCCTTTACCTTTACCATCAAACCTTTTCTCATTCCTATGGTGATTGCCAAATCTATCTTGTGCTATTTTGCAGACCTTGTGAACTTTGGCCAATTACTTTCTCAGCTCTTGCCAATTTGTATGAGATTTCTTTGAAAGCCCTTGCCAAATTCTTCACAACCTCCTCTAAATCAGCACCATTGCTAGCTTGAGGTTTTTCGTGGTTTATCAATTTCACACCATCTCTCTTGAGAGGTTTCCCAACAGCCTTGATATTGTTTTCAATTTGAAGTGCCATGGTGAAAGCTTGTATTAGATTGGTAGGGTTCTTGTCTCTTAGGTAATAGGTTGCCTTTCTATCAAATGTATCTGCATATTTGATTAAATAAGATTCATCACAAGGCCTCAAACCAACAGAAGCCTTCTCAAAGTTTTGTTAAACCTTGTGTTGAAGTCATGGACTGATTCATTAGGGTTATTCTTGATATTCTCAAACTCGTAAAAGAAATCTAGGATCAGTCTTGTAAAAGTCAATAGAATTATTAGGCGAGCCTTATACCAATCCCTAGCATCCCCTTCTAGTATATGAATAAACAATTTGACATACACATCCTCAAACTCTATCTCAAAATCTTCCATCATATTATCAAAAATTTGAGATGCTAATCACCGAAATAGCATTGTTACCCGGAATTTTGGCAACCTATTTCGACATCTTTTGGGACAACATTTGGGTAACCATCCATTCCTCTAAAATTTATAGGACCAAAGGTGTTAAAAAAATGGAGGTCTAGGTTGAGCCATATTGTTTTGTGGAGCTGATCTTGGAGGAGAAACAAAATGATGATGAGTGAGAGGTCTTTGGGAATGGGAATGAAATATACAAAATAGATCTCTCTTAAGGGCTCTCCTTCTTGATGATCTCTAGAAAATTCAGAAAATACAGGATCAGATTTAGGAGCAAGCCTTTCAAATGGACAAGAAGGTCCCTCACCCGATGGGGGATTCAAATCAGCAATAGGATTGTCTCGAATCGATCCACTTGAAGAAGAATTACAGTCCTCAATAACAAAGTTGCTCACTTTCAAACTCAATAATAGGGATCTCCTTTCTTGTAACCAAGTCTCCAACAACCTTCCACACCTTTCTCCCCTCTAGCTCGAGTTTATTGAATTTGTAAACAACTTCTTAGAAGAGTCCTTGATGAAGAGAGATCTTCTTCCTTCAAGTTTTTCAGATTTTAAGCAACAAAATATAAATGACAGAAAGGTAAGACAACTAGTATTTTCAAGATCAAATCAGCATGGAGTCTTCATTAAGTAATTTCACCTTAGTTGTGCAATAATGCACTAAAATAATCATCAAATGTTTACTAGTACTTGAAAACCTTTGCAAGGCTTTATAAATCATACCTTCTTCTTAAATCAATCAATCACAATGCACCCAAAGTGTATGAACTGCTAGGAAATGAAAAAAGGGTAGAAAAAACCTTGAAACCCTTGTTTAAAACTTGCAGATCTGAAGCATAGAATGATATTTTAACAATGTAGCAGCTCAAATACTTGAATACACAAATTCTCAAACTCTTCAAACACTCCACAAACACTAAGAAATTCTAAGAAGTTCCCAAAAAGGCGCCGAAAGGTGTTGGTACCCAAATTTTCTCTCCTTTTTAGTCCGAGAAACATCGATATATGACATGAAACTTGAAGTCGATAGATCTTGATGTGTGTCATTTTATAGTTGGGGATGTGATCTAACTGATACTCAGATTGGTGGAGAGATGGATAGCACCTTGAAAGGATCTAATCTAACCCTCGCTATTCTTGGTTGTGCCTTTCAACCAAGGTAAGAGAACCTATATTGTAACCCCCAAATGGTGAAGGAGATGAAGATATCCCTCAATTTATGTAGGTAGTATGAAAAGGCCTTGGGAAAATATGATGAACACTCCAAATACGACTTTCACAAGTTATCACTCCCAGATTATGGAGATATTTTCAATGCAAGGCAAGGGTTACTGAAGACATTGTATGATCCTAATTTGCTTTGTGCATTTTTGTAAATTGATTGTCTTATTTTGTTGACACACAATGCAGATGCAGTGGTAGTGTGGGTAGGATGGGTTGTTTAGAATGATTTTTGGTGGGGTATTGATGAGACAAACCGGGATATATCGGATCTTTGACAACCTTTACAATACTTGAAATAACTATCAAATAAAATGCTTCAAATAATCAAGACATTATTTCAACCAAGAGGCATAAATGGAAGCCCAAAAATCACTCTTCACACAATATTTGAGAACTCACCAAATTTTTTTGAAGGAAATAACTCAATTAAACACAAAAATCCTTGATCAAACTATGCCTAAGGTGCCCCAAAGGCTTACAAGAAATCTCTACATCAAGGAAGGTAAAATGATTTTAAATTTGTTTATATCTTTATCAGATGAAGGCTCTTCTGAACATGAGATTGCAAATGCCGCTAAACTATCAACAAGAAGTGAAGATTCTGTGTGATTTCTAAATACTTTCAATACAAGATCATAACAAGAACAATGAAAACTATTTATAGGAATTTAAAAATGATAACAGACATCATATTGCCCGGAAAAACACTTTGATTAACTCAAAAATATTATTAGATTCATTAGTAGGGAGAGTTTCATGAATAATCTCAAATCAGTGTGATGGCTATACACTTGTAACCAACTCACATACATGAAGATCCAACATAGAAGAAATTATTCTGGTTCTTTGGTGGGTTTTTCAGAAGATGAGCTTTCTCTCAAAAAATTTTGCTCGTGATTTTCAATTTCCCCACCTCTTTCAATTTCTCCAAAATGCATTATATAATTCATGCCACATTGGAGCTTTCTTTCCCAAGTAAATAATATACCATGGGATGAAGTTTGTTACAAAACAATCCTCATGATTCAATGAAAATGACATCAAACAGAAAAACACTTGCAGGTTTCCAGGTGTGCCCAAAAATATTAAATCATTACAAATATTTGGATCATTATTCATCTTGAGGCACATTTTTCATCATTGAGGCATGCAAACACCCTTCCTCTCATCATTTAACCTTTTAAAAGTACCTCTCAGTAATTTTCAATTTGACATTCCATGTGCTTGCTCGGGCTGAGGTAAAAAAGTACTTGAAAAACATCCCAAATCAAAGAATTAAGCCATGAAAGTGATGCCAATGATCTTGGAAGGCCAAGACAACACAAAATAACTATAAATTTGATAAATTTTGATCCAAAAATCATGATTCCAAGCTTCCTGGAGCTCCCATGGCGGTTAAAACAAATGGATGCACAACAACCGTCGATCTTATCCATCTTTTAATCCTAGCCCTCCACATGGAAGATGAAGATTTAGGAATAAGCCTGAGTTACCTTTTTAACTTTTGGCTAAGGCCCGATACGTGTCAAAAATGATTGGAAACAAATTTGGGCTCATTTTTAACTTTTCCACATTTTTTGAAAAAATGGATTTTTTTGGTCTTTTTCCCCGCCTTTGAATTTTGGAGCTTACACATGGCACATGATGGGTCCCATTGAGATCGCGCTTCAATTCTATGCATTTTGACCTTTTTTAGAAAATTGGAAATTTTTCACTTTTTACCCCACGGGCCCGCACCTCTCATTTTTCCCTCGCCATGTGTCTCCTTGTGATTCCCTAGTGGACCAGTGCTTCAAATTTTTATTTTGAGTCTTTTTTTGCAAAGGGAAAATTTCCTCCTACCTCCACCACCCATTGACCTACCTTTCCCTCTACCACGTGTCCATCACTGATTCACCACGGGGGCACGCTAAATTTTTTTATTTTGAACTCTTTTGTGAAAAAGGGAAAAATCCTCTTTACCTCCGCCGGCCCGCCTACCCACTCGCCCCGCCATGCCGCCACATTTCCTCCTTTGATTGTAGTAGGGCTGAAACCTATTTTGAAACCTTAGAGAATTAGAGCTAAAAAACTCTAAGTCCCCCCGCCCACTCCTCCGCCTTTGGTCTTTTAGGACACATGTCCACTCTGGATTGGCTGCATGGGTTTTGGGCCAATTTGTGACTTTAACATTTTTGCAAAATAAGGTCTAAAAAACTTAAGAGAACTGACCAAACATCATCCCCATGCCAATCGAACATGCCATGTAGGCATATTTGGAAAAAATGGGTCCCCAAGCCCGAAAATGCCCCATTTGTCCAAAAAGGTGAAAATCGAAAAGTTACAACACTTCGCTGCTACACCTTGGCCAATTAGAAGCCACCATGTACCCTCTGACTTCTCAGCAATAATTTGATGGCTAAAATATGCCCGTCTGACCATCAAAAACACATAAATTTTCCAGTTGTGCCCAAATTTGATTTTTTCTTCGTGGGTGATGGATTTTTCACACAAAGGATAAATGGAAAAAGTTGTTAAACATTATACAACCATGGCCATGGGTTTTTTGAGGAAAGTAAGCACAAATCGATCAATTTTAACACTCCATGGTTGGGAAAACACAAAAAAATGGCAGAGCCCATGGATTTAAAAAATTTAGGGCACGTTCATAGCAAACTTGGAGATTTCTTTCAAATGGGGCAAGGCAAATGAGTTTGTGAGAATTTTTAAAGCATTTCAACTAGAGGGGAAGAATTTCAGACCATCAATTCAAAGGGTAAAACATTTTTGAGAAAATACAGATTTGGGAAATTAGGGCAACATGGTGTAAGCTTAAAAATGGCACCAACAATTACAACTTTGTATTGGGACAAATATTTTGGAGTTGGCAGTGAAGTGGGTTTCGAGAATCCGTAGGCCATGGTTTATTGACATGAAATTTGTAAAGGTCAAAGGCATTCAAAAGTATATCAACGTGAAATTTTTACTTTTTGAGTATTTCGTTATGACAATCGGTATATACCATTGACTTGGTTTACAACTGGTTGGGAATCACCAAAGATATTAATTGATTTAACATCTATGGTGATGGTGGTTTAAATTCTAATACGAGTGCTTCATATTCGATAATGTTGTTAGTAAATTCAAAATATAGTTTAAAAGATAATGACATAGTCTCACCATCAAGAGGAATGATGATAACACTTGCACCACCTCCACGTTGACATTTGGAACTATTAAAGAATAAGGTCATTTTGTAAGTAGTATCATCCAAAGAGAGGGTAGCATGGATTTGTCTCGGGAAATCAAAGATAGAGGGTTGATCTCCAGAGAGGGGCATCTACTATTTGGTCAACAATAGTTTGGCCTTTAACATACTTTTGATGGATAAATTTGAGGTCAAGTTTTTCAAGAAGCATGAGCTAACGCAACAAGTTGATGTCGGTAGGGTTTGGCATACATGTAATGTAAAGGATCTATGTTAGTGACGATTTTTTTTTGTGTGGTTTAGTAGGTAGTGATGAAGTTTAGTAGTGACAAAAACTAAGGCTAAGAAAAATTTTATTTATCATGGGTGTACCTAGTTTTGTATTATAGAAGTGTATGAATTATGTAGTAAACCACTTGCTCCCCCGTGATGGTCTTCACGATGGGTGAGCATAACACCTAAGGAATGGTCAGTAGAAGAAATGTATAGGTAAAATGGTTAGTCATCTTTAGGGGGAATGAGCACCAGAGGTTGAAGAAGGTATTGTTTTAAGGCATCAAAGGCTTTGTGGCATTCATCATACCACTTGAATGAGACATACTTTTTGAGGAAATGATGAAGTGGTTGATAATGGTCGAAATTTGTGAAATGAATGAATGGATAGATTGTAACTTACCTTATAAACTTTGAAGTTGACGGAGATTAGTAGGTGGAGGCATTTCTAGAATAGCCTTTACTTTAGCAAGATCAACTTCTATGCCACACAAATAAATGATGAAACTAAGGAGTTTTCTTGAAAGCACCACAAAGACACACTTCTTAGGTTGAAGGTGAACACAATACTTGATGAGGTAGTCAAAGATGACCTTAAGGAATGTCAGGTGTTTGGCCATATTTTTGATTTGGTAAGAAGGTCATCTACGTAATCTTCCAATATGCGATGCATGATGTCATGGAATATATAATTCATGTCTCACTGATATGGAGCACTGGCATTTTTAAGGCAAAAAGGCATGACTATATCACATAAGGTCCCCTAAGGAGTGATGAAGGTAGTTTTGTGTTGATCTTCTGGAGTGAGTAATATTTGATTATGACCTAAGAAACCGTCGATGAGAGATAACATCTCATGGACGGTGGTGAGATCAACCAGTTGGTCAATGCCTGGTAGAGAAAAATTTTCTATGGGGCAAGCGAGGTTGAGGTCATGGAAATCCATGTAAATGTGGAGTCCCCCTATCAATTTTGTGATAGGAATGATGTTAGAAATCCATTGGAGATAATCAATGGGTAAGATGAAGGAAACTAAGAGAAGGTGTTGAAGTTATTCTTTGACAAGAAGAGTAATGCAAGGATGTATTTTCTACAGCTTTTTTCTATGGGATTGGCATCATGAATGGTTACAATATTGTGGACCACAATGTTTGGGTCAATACCGGTCATATCAAAGATAGGAAAAGAAAAACATTGATATAGTCCCAAAGGAAAGAAATAAAAGCTTCCTGTTCAACAACATCTAAATATTGGCCTATCTTTAGAATGTGTGGGTCATCTTGAGTGTTAATGTTGATTTCGATAGTCGATTCATTCAACATGGTTTATGTCTTAGAAGGTAATGACCAATGAATATAATAATCTTCTGCACTAAGGTAGGTGAGTATAGACTCATCGTCCTGACATTAAACGACGTTAATAGAAGGTGTATCATCATCGATCATGTCGAATATAGGAAGGGAAGAGAAGAGGGAGCCTCACCATCGCGTTGATAAGTTAGAGGTCCCAGGAAATCATGTTTAGGAAAAAAAATTTAGGAGGAATAGATTCGGATATATGGACTCTATGGGTGAAGGTGGTGATGTTGGTGAATGGGGTAGAGAAGGTTTTTCTTCCTCAATGAGGTTGATGTGGGCCTTCTTGGAAGGTGGTGTGGAAAATCCAATGCCACTATGGTTGTTGTGTTTACGGGTGGTACATGAAATAATAGTATAGCAGAGACTTGTTCATAAAAACCAAAACCAAATTCTTTCTATGTGCAACTCGTGAAGGAAAGTGTGGGTGAAGTAGCGATTAGTAAGAGATTGTAGGTCAGACAAAAAGGTTTTTATTTGGGATGGAGGTTTGGGTGAATAGGTGGAAATATCGAATCCCCCATAGATTAGGTTAGTGCAAAGGTGGGTAGGACCATAAGGGAAAACCTCACCTATGCGGTAGTCATAATAAGGGTGTTGGCACAAGTTTCCATACTCTTACAGAGTGAAAAATGTGTCAATATTGTATAGGTGATACTCCCCATAGTGAGGCAATCGATAAACACCTTCTAAAGGATCAGTAGTTAATATGTCGTAGAAAGGATAGATGACTCGCTAGATGATTAAGTAGGAGGGGTATTGGCTGGTTGGGAAGTAGATGGGTCAGCTATAGAGGTTATAGCCAACAATAGGAATAGAAGAGTTAGGTGTGGGAGAGGTGGAAACAGCATTGGTGGATGGGATTGTGGGTGAAGGAGAAGTGGGGGTAGTGGTAGATGACTTAATTGGTACAAGTACATTGTTAGGTCGGTACAACATGTTACAAGTTTTGAATGGTGATGGGTCAGCGGGAATGGTATAGTTATTCCCTTCATTTTTGAATTTTACATAGCGGTGTAAATTTAAAGGGACATAACTCATGACGTGAATCCTATGTCTTCCGTGTATTAGGTTATATTAGAACTCTCCCTCTAAGATGTATAATAATAATTATGGGGTGGTGCGAGGGCCCACATGAATGTGGAGAATAATGGTGCCAAGGGTAGAGGTGATGGTGTCATTGAAGGAGTGCAACATAATAGGGTTATTATGTATATAATATGAAGGGATTGTTTCACCTGATTCTTAGATCATTTCTTTGAAGTGTTGACGAAACAGATAGGGTAACAAGCGTAGGAGGAATACCTGTTCAAATGTTGGTTGATGGGTTGTTGCACGCGTATGACTTCTAAATCCACAACTGATCATGAGAGCTTCCTTTTGGCTAGGAGGAACTACCTGTAATGTAAAGCAAGACCACCAGAAGGAATTAAACAATATGGTAAGTGAACTACCTAGCGTATACTAGATCCGGGAAGTGTGATACTTCCTAGATGGCTATTAGTCCACTGCTTTAAACAATTTAATGTTGTTAACAAAGTAAATCCTATTGTAATTTGAAATGATTTAGGTATCTCACTTAAAACACAATAAGAAATAGATCTAATCTAACAGGCTAAACTAGAATAGAATCCAAAGGTCAAATGATGGGTTCTGGGTTCTATAGGTTTGACAAAGGTCTCGGATAGATCACAGGTGGATGAAGGTGAGATGAAATTTGGTGGGTAGGTCTCTATTCTGGGTTGTGTGGGCAAATACAAAGACCGATGTCGGTTAGGGGTAACCGATGGTAGTTAGGTGTGACTGGTGCCGGTTACTGTGAAATCTAGAAATGTCACAGAACAAGCTTTAGGTCTCCTTTGTGATTACACAAAGGAATTTGGTTGGTTGGGACGAGGTATTGGGTGACTGGGGTAGACTTTGGCAAGGTTTTTAATGGGAATATGGAGGTGGACATGTTGGAGAAGGTCAATAGGTGGCTAGGTAAGCAATAGATGATAAAATAATGATGAAATGAAATAAACTAGAGAAGTATGATGTTATACTTACTTGGATTCTGGTCCTGGATGCCTGTGTGTGAAGGATGGAGGTGCTGATGAGAGGCTTGAAGGATGCAAGTGATCACTAACTGAAGGAAAGGTTTTGCATGGGTTGTATGTGCACTCCTCTTTTCTTGGTTAGATCAGATCATGATTGGGATGGATGTGCAAGAAAATATGTTTGATCTCCTTCCTTACATGTGTGGTCTCACTGGAATTCACTCTTTGAAGATGTGTTATCTCTCTAAGATGTGTTAATGCTCACCAACATTTTTGATTTTGACCTCCAACTTCCAACTTCCAACTTCCAACCTCCAACCTTGAGAATAAGGTTGTTTTGGGGTTAAAAGGGTAACCGACGGTGGTTCCGGCTTAACCGGTGACAGTTAGGGGTAACTTGTGTCGGTCAAGGTGGGATTTCCTACATTTATTAAAATAGGGAGATCCTCTTGATTTTCTTGGATCTCATGTCATTAACCTGCAGATTAGAATGGGATCTTCTTGTTATCATGTGGGAAATTGGTTAGAGGGAATGTAGTCATTGATTTTTAGGGTTTGGGTAAGTCTCGCTAGTTATGGCAACTTACTAAGAACAAGTCTTAGGTTGAGTTGGCTTGGTGAGCTATCTAAGTGAATTGTATTTGTGGATATTATTCAAATAAGATATTAAAATAATAAATATAGTGAGGATAATGAATTAATTTAATTAAATTAATATTAGTGGGGTGAAGGGGGTCATGACTAGGTGAAATTGATGAAGGGTGCTTATTCATCAAGGAACCAAAGGGTAGTGTGACCTAATTTTGGTGTCTACATTTTGTCCCTTTTTGTTGCATAGCTTGTATTGGTAAGTGACACTAACAAAAATAAGATGTGGTTACCCCATGTGTGGGTGAAGGTGATCCCCCTCAAACTAGGAACTGATGAGGTAGAAGGGAGAATCGGTGAGTGGTTTGATAAAAGGTAAATGAGAGGAAGAGGTAGGTGGGCATGGGGAGAAAGGGTTAAAGGTCTATGTGGGAAATCTAGGTAATGGGTCTGGGTCAAAGGTAGCAACATTCAAACACACGCACACGATTAAACTATAGAAAGATACCGGGTTGAAGAGAAGGAAAACTCTACATCTTCTAAGGTCGATTGGTTTATCCAAAAAAGGTGGAAGTGAATCTGGTATCGAAGGTATAGGATATGGTCAGGAAACACAACATAGGTTAGGTGTAGGAATGTTTAGGTATGTTCCAGTTGACCAAAGGTAGGGTCAGGATAAATGGTCATGGCAATAGGCTAGGTAAGGTCATCAGGAAAATCAACACAGGCAACAGTGCCGCAAGGTATAGCAAACACATGAGGTCAGAGGTCACTAGCGATGGTCCAGGTCCAAATATCGAGGTTGCAGCATGGGTAAGGTGAACGTAGGGGTAAAATAATGAGTCCCCAAAGGAGGAAAAAGGGAGGCGAGAAATGATGAGGTCAAGAAAGGTAAGGGAATGGGTTGGGTAAAGGTGTGGTTAGGGAAAGGATCAAAGTGAAGAGTGGGGTAAAGGATCAAGGTAAAGGGTGGGGTAAAAGCAAAAAATGAGGGCAATGTGTAGGTGGGGTTAACCGATGATGGTCATGGATAACCAACGCTCGGTATAGGAAAACCGCGACGGTGAGGTAGGGCACATGACTGATGTCGGTCAAGAGTAACCAACGCCGATTAGGTCGGGTTGGTTATAAAAACAAAAATTCATGTTTTTTATTATTCATTTGTTATTTGTAAAGTGAGAAAATGACAAAAAAGAGAGAAAAGAGAGAAAAGTGTCCGAAGGAAATGGGACAATGAGTTGGCAGTGTGATTGGATGAGGGTTTGGTTGGTGAGCAGTGGCGGGTCCATGAGATCAGGGTGAGAGATTTGATTGGGTGGAGGTTGTGAGTAGTTATTTGGTGATGGAAAAGGCTAGAGAGGGATATGGTGGGCCACTAGCATAGTGGCCAGATGTGCCACCGAGACGGTGGCAGTGTGACAAGGTAAGTGCCCAACTCTACATTGTTAATTGGATAGATTAGAGGTTTGGATAATTGTTATTTTAGGTTTTTGTGGGTTTTTGTTGTTTGTGGGTGGGTAAAAATAAAATTTGGGTATGGGGGAATAACAGAAAAAAGAGGGAGGGGAAGGGTAGTAAATGGTATAGGTGGGGTGGGTAGAGGTCCAGGGGTAGTTTAGGTCATTGTAGGTGGGGTAAAAGGGGAAGGGGGTGATTTTTAGAAAATGGGGGTTTTGGGAAGTCACGGGATTTTCCGCGACAATGACCGGCATCGATTAAGTTTTTCGGTGTCGGTTGGGTAGAACCGATATCGGTCACCAAACAGGTGACTAATTAAAATTACATGGTAACCATGGTCGGTAAAGGTGAACTGGTATCGGGCACCAAATAGGATACCGATGTCAGTTTAAGGTTGACCGAAGTCGGTTAGGATGAACTGACAATGATCGGGATTTGAGGCATAACGGTCCAAAAGTGATGTGGGCTCAGTAGTTGATATGGGTAGAGTGAAAATAGGGTGGAGGGTAATGATAATTAGTGAATATGGTCATGGTAAATGTGGATTAATGTCATGCTTAGATTGGATGCAAGGGAGAGCATAGTTACATATGTAGGATAGGGTTCCACCTCTACTAGTGACATTGCGTGGTGTAGCAATCCCTTTGGAGTTGCAGCATGTGGAGGTAGTGGGCTTGAGTGGGATTCGTCACTACCGACATGTTGTTCGGTAGCCCAACTTGATGGTCGTGCTCATCGATAGATGGGATCCCACGACCAACACATTCCACCTTCTCGACGGGTGAGATGACTATCACCTTGGAGGACGTGTTCCAGATTTTATGGCTACCCATATTGGGTGTCCAGTGTATTCTATCTCCTCCGAGGCCTCAGAGGAGTTGATTAGGACATTTTTGGTGAGGGGGCGGCTGATATGAGATTCCATAGTGCCAGTTTGAGCTATGGAGAGATGTACCTAGCCCGTCCGGATGAGATGAGGCTAGTGGTTCTGTTGATGGAGGCAATGTGTTGCTATGCATTGCTAGATGTAGAGGGTGGATGCTTTCCCTGATCACTGATGGGGTACTCCACGATATGATGGTTCATGAGACACACTTTTCCTAGGCACCAACATTCTTAGTGCAGCTATATAGAGAGCTGTGGGCATATGGGTGGTTGCACAGGTTTAGCCTGTGTTGTACATTTATACTACACTCTGGGCATATGAGCACATAGTGTGCATGTGACCTATAGGGATTCCCAAGAAGATGCATTCCCAACTATATTTGTGTGGGTGGGATATAGGAGATGGGTTCGGTGATAGGAGAGTGGAGATCGAGATAGGCCGACACATGATGTGGCCCATTTTTGGTAGTTATTGGAGGGGTTTTTGGAGTGGACATTATCTAGAGGCCATATGTGGGATTCCCCTCATATAGGCATATACATGAGGAGCTAGCTGAGCTCCAGCTAGAGAGGTGGATACAGGGTTGTCGTGCTAGGGAGGATGAGATGATCTCGGTAGATAGAGTCTGATGGTAGTTTGGGCTCTTACAGGACATTCCTCTACCCTTCCCATAGTATCGGAGAGATGATGTGGAGAGGCCCTTACCTCTACCACAGCCTACAATGCTGATAGGGGAGGAGGAGCAACTAGTGGATCGGTAGATAGATGATGCCGGATGTATAGATAGGTACAGGTAGTGGTGGGCAGCTCAGTTATGAGCCATACCACCCAGACCGGGGTAGCTAGACCTAGCTACCATTATAGTGCAGAGAGATGCCCTATAGGGGTAGGTAGCTACATTGATTACCTAGTTGGGTATACTACGCAGACACAACCAAAGGGTTTGGACATAAAGGTAGTAGAGCTATACATACATGTGGCCAATCTACAGGTCTAGATGGCTGGTGGAGGAGATGGAGATGGAGAGGAGGGGATGGTCAAGTGACAACCTTACAGGCTTAGGTGGTAGGTTTACAGGGCCAATTGGCCATATCCCAAGCATAGATTGGGGTCTTACAAGCCCATATACAGGCACAGGGGTAGAGGGCACCACCACAGGCACTAGGACTGGGTCCCAGTTCATAGGTAGGAGTGGGGTAGGGTCCCATAGGATAGGTATAGGGGCCACGACCTATGGGACCACCACAGACTATGCCTATATCTAGGTTACATGATGCCCTAGGTGAGTCGAGATACTATCAAAACTAGCTGATGGCAGCCAGATAGACTTTATATCCTATGCCGAGTACCAAGCATAGCAGGCATCCAGTGAGAGGATGAGATCCCACACTCACAGTGTGGAGAGCACATGGGTTTAGTGAGGTTTGAGGCCCGATCAGGTAGAGGCTACTAGTGCATGGAGACCAGCTCTAGTTTAGGCACTAGCAGGGACCCAAGAGGTCGAGGGTACAGGTATTACCAAGATGGAGGACATCCGCCAAGATGCTTGATATGGCACCTAGTTTTTGATGTATGATAGATTTTGTGTGATATATACCAGCCTGCATGCCAAGAAATATATTTATAGTTTTGATCACATACCAGCCTACGTGCCAATGACAGTGAGGATGTATGAGATATTTTTTTATATTTTGAGCATATACCGGCCTGCACGTCGAAGAGATTTTGTATTATTCATTATTTTATTGTATATATGAGACTAGCTTGCATGCCGATGACATTTTGTATTGTATATCAGCCTACGTGCTAATGATTTTGAGATGATGGACATGATGAGATAGCCATGTATATTTGAGATACACATTGATTTATATGATGAGATACATGTTATGATTTGATTTGTTGATGTGTTGATGAGATACATGGTATTATTTGAGTTGTTGATTTGTTTATGAGATATGAATTTATTGTGTTGATATGGATGGAAATTAGGTGAGTTAGGCATGATGGAGTCAGGTTGGTATAGGCATGGATTGAGTCAGGTTGGTTTAGCGATGGTTGAGTCAGGTTATAGGCATGGATTGAATCAAGTTTTGGGCATGGATTGAGTTAGGTTTGTTAGGCATGGTTGAGTTATGTTTTTAGGCATGGTTGAGTTGAAAGTAGGTGAAGTGGTGATTCATTATTTTATGCAATGAATGATACTATGGGTCATATGTGAGATATGGTGTAATCTATGCATAGTGATGATAGAGAAATGGTAGGTGTAAGAAATGTATAAATATGAAACAACTTGTTATGTATGTGGTTTAATTTCCAATTGTGGGTATAAAAGGGAAACAAAATTAGGTGTGATGTAATGTGAGGCACATGGAAGATGAATTTCCTAGGGTAGAGGATGGCTGAGCTAACCTCCAAGGGCCCCATGCCCTCGGAGTGCTACCTACATAGTCCCGATGAAAAGGGACCTCAGGCCAATGTAGTTATCCCATGAACTAGGGAAGAATATGAAAATGAGATGGTAGGTTTTTGGGCATGTTGTGGGTTTAGGTTTGATAGGTGTGGGTAGATTGTAGGTAAAATGATGTAGGTGAAAGTGATTATGGCGAAAGAGGAGGATTACCCCAAAGGTAAGTGTCGAGGACCAAGTCCTGTATAAGGTAATCAAAATGTAAACAAAGATGGTTAAAAGATAAGAGGGGGAAATAAAGCCACCTGATTGGGTAGGATCATACCGAGTAGATCATACCTTAGAGGAGGTGATGAACATAAGACCCTAAAGACATTGCATGATTGACATGTTCTACGATGAAAAGTAGTCACAGGATCACCAAATGTCTAAATTCTAAGATGTCCCTTGAGGAAATGAGGAAATGATGAGTGGGAATGGTAAGAAGGGTGAAAGGTAGTTAATTTTATATGGTATGAGGTAGCAGGCCCTTCGTAAGAGGTCCTAGGTCACAACGGGAAAGTCCATGACTAAAAAATTTTTTGTTTTGATAGACTGATTGATGCGGGAAGTCTATATGAGATAAATAATATGGAACTCCTTGAGGTCTTCATGAAGCTGATCGATGTGGGAAGTTTCGATTGCTCTCATTTTATTTTATTTAGAGATTCACATAGTTGTCCTTCAAGGGAGAAGTCTATTTATAGATGTAATTTGTTGAGAGGAAGATGTCCTTTTGAGGGAGTCATCTTTTTATGAGAAGTTTGACTCAAGGAGTTTGGCCCCATGTGAGGTATTTGAAGTCACGGACAAGACCAAGGTGGAGGATAGGAATCTTATTCAAAAGGAAAGGTGAAATGACCATGGGATCTCATCTAAAGGTAGACAAAAGTATCTATAAGAATCAAAGCTATGTGCGCGCCATGGTACACATATTCAAGGGAACATAACAAGTGATAGGTACTCACATGATTTTGGTTTAATCGTTAGGGAGGTGTATGGAGTGGGTAGCACTCAAGGGACGAGATTGGAGAGAGAAAAAGGGTGAGGTAGGACAACGAGTCAACAATAGAATGGTTGAAGATGCAAGGTGTTTAGGGGCTCAGGCTCGGGTTTACCATCGAGAGAAGATAAATGATAAGCACCTGATCCATAGGTATGAGTCACGATGTATGGTCCAAGCCAATTAGGAGAAAATTTTCCCCATTTACTTTTTTCTACTTTGGTTACGTGTTGATTTTCTTTCAGGACAAGGTCACCGATTTGGAAGGTTCGTTTATGAACACGTTTGTCATAGGCATGTTTGATACATTGTTGGTAAACTTGAAGGTGATCTAGAGCGTTAAGACAACGTTCGTCTAATAACTCTAGTTGTGCTAAGAGGTCATGATGAAATTCATCATCAGTGAGCATGTCATGGAGGGAAATGTAGAGTGAGGGGATCTAGACTTCGAGAGGCATAATAGCCTTGCACCGTAGACCAAAGAAAAGGGTGTGGCACAGTGGAAGTGGAAATACTATTACAGTATGCCCACAGGAAAAAGGAATGTGTCTATGCTAATCCTTCCCAATATCATCAACCACTCTCATGAGAATTTTGTTGAGGGTTTTGTTAGTGGATTTGGCTTGGTTGTTGGTTTATGGGTAATAGGGTGATGAGAAACTAAGATGAATGCAGAAGGCATCACAAATTTTTTGCAATGTTTTGTTTTTGAATTTTTTTCCATTGTCAGTGATGAGGCAATGAGGAAAACCAAAGTGACAATCGATGTGGTGGTTAATGAACTCGCATATTTTCTTGGCTTTTGTGGAAATGAGTGGTATGGCTTCTACCCATTTTGTGTAGTATTTAGTAGCAGTGATGATCCATTGATGGCATTTGGAAGAATGAGGATTGATTTCTCTGACAAGATCTAAACCCCATTGAGAGAAGTGCCAAAGGGCATGAGTGACCTATAAGGCATGACTGGGTGTATGATGAAGGTTGGAATTTTGTTGGCATTTTACACAATGTTTGACATAGTCACAACAATCATGGTTAAGGGTTATCTAGTAATATCCTAGGTGAAGAATACGCTTAGAAATAGCAAGGCCACTAAAGTGACCTCCACATATGCCATCATGAACCTCCTTAATGGTATAAGGAATTTCAGAACTTGTGAGGCATCATAAGAGAATACCATCAAAGCCATGCTTATAGAGGAGTCCTCCCAAGATGACATAATGAGAGACCTTTTTAAGGAAGGCATGTTGTCCATTACGGGTGAGATTAGGAGGTAAGATGGAGAAAGAAAGGTAGTCGAGTATTGTTTATACCAAAGGTCACTCGGTTAGGGGTATTGGTTCTAATCGAGTAAATATCATGAGATAAATAAGAATGTGAATGGAGGTGTTTTACAAAGTGACAAATATTTTGAAATCGGCGGGTGAAGCTGGTATTTGGGAAGCTAAGCAAGCCATGGTGTCTACACATTTATTAGTGGAAAGTGGGAAGGTTTGAAGGGTGTAACAATAAAAGGTGGTCAAAAGTATGTCTACATTATGTTTATACTTTTAAAGTATCTTGTTATGACATTGGTACATACCATTGACTTGGTTTACAACCAATTGAGAATCACCAAAGATGTTGATTGATTTGACATCTAGGGCATAGGCGGCTTGGAGACCTAGTACAAGTGCTTCGTATTTGGCAATATTGTTGGTACATTCAAAATATAGTTTGAAAGACAAAGGCATGGGTTCTCCATCAAGAGGAATGAGGATAATACTAGCCCCACCCCCACACTGACACTTGGAACCGTCAAAGAAGAGTGTCATTTAGTAAGGGGGTTCGTCCAGGGAAAGGGTAGTAATTGACTCATATGGAAAGTCAAAATTAGAAGGTTGATCCCCGGAAATAGGTGCATCAGCCAATTGGTAACCAATAGTTTGGCCCTTGATGGAATTTTGATGAATGAATTCAAGGTCAAGATCAGCTAAAATCATAAGCCATTGTGCGGCACACTGATTTTGATAAGGTTTAGCGTACATGAAGTGTAAGGGGTCAGTGTTGTTAACAACATAGGTTTTGTGGTCTGAGTAGGTAATGGCACAGTTTGGTGGCAACAAAAACTAAGGCTAAGTAGAATTTTTCAGATGGTTATATCGGGTTTTATAGTCCAAAAGAGTACGGATTATGTAATAAACCACCTACTCCCTATGTTGTTCATCACGATGAGAGAGCATGGCTCCCAAGGAATGATCAGTAGTGGATATATATAGGTAAAAAGGTTGATCATATTTAGGTGGGATAGGTACAGTGGTTGGAGAAGGTATTGTTTTAAGGCCTCAAAATCTTTGTGATAGTCATCATTCCATTTAAAGGAGACAACCTTCTTGAGAAGATGATGAAATGGTTAACACCAATAAGATAATTGTGTAATGAAATGATGAATGGATTGCAATTTACCTTGTAGGCTACGGAGTTTTCAAAGATTAGTAGGTGGAGGCATTTTGAGAATGGGCTTATCTTTAGCAGGGTCAACTTCTATACCACAGAGGGAAACAACAAATCCCGGAGCTTTCCTAAAAAAACCATGAAGACGCACTTCTTAGGATGAAGGTGGACGTAATATTTAATGAGGTGGTCAAATATTATTTTGAGGATGGAAAGGTGCTCAAATCAATGTTTACATTTTGCTAAGATATCATCCACGTAATCTTCCAATATGCGATGCATGATGTCATCAAGATGTAAGTCATATCCCGCTAATATGTGGCACCATCATTTTTAAGGCTAAAAGGCATGACTCGATAGTAAAAGGTCCGCCAAGGGGTGATGAATGAGTTCTTGTGTTGATCTTCTGGGGTAAGAAAAATTTGGTAATAACCTGAGAAGCCATCCATGAGTGATAGCATCTCATGACCAGCGGTGAGGTCAGCTAGCTGATCAATACCGGGTAAGGGAAATTCATCTTTCGGGAAAGCTAGGTTGAGGTCACGAAAGTCCATGCAAATATAGAGTCCCCCTATCACCTTAGTGACAGGGACAATGTTAGAAATCCAATGGATATAATCAATAGGCAAGATAAAGGAAACGGAAAGAAGGCTTTGAAGTTCTTTTTTGACGAGAAGAGCAATGCGAGGGTGTATTTTCCTCAGCTTTTATTTGATGGGTTTGGCATCGGGAATGGTTACAATATTTTGGACCACTATGGTGGGGTCAATACTAGGCATGTTTGTGTAAGACCAAGTGAAAGCGTGGTTATGATCTTTGAGGAAAGAAGTGATGGCTATATGTTTAGCAGCATCTAAAGATTGTCCGATCTTTAGGATGTGCAAGTCATCTTGAGTATGAATGTTGATCTTGATAGTTGATTCATTCAACATGGTTTGTGTCTTAGAGGGTAACAACTGATGAATATATGAGTCTTCTACACCAAGGTAGGTGAGTATGGATTCATCATCCTAACATTGAACGACATTGATTGAAGGTGTGTCATCATCGATCATCTCAAGATATAGGAAGGGAAGAGTGGAAGGGGCCTCACCCTCATGTTGATAAGTCAGAGGCCCCAAGGAAATGGTGTTTATGAAAAAAATTAGGAGGGATAGATTCAGGATCCATCGACTCCATCGGTGAAGGTGGTGATGAAGGTGGAGCGGGTGAAGAAGGTGGAGAAGGGCTAGTGTCCTTAATGAGTTCAATGCGGGCCTGTTTGGTAGGTGGTTTGGGGAAGCTGATACCACTATAGTCGTTATGTTTGCGGGTGGTACATGGAATAATGGTATGGCGGCCTTGCTCATAAAATCCAAAACCAAAACCCTTCCATGCACATCATTGCAGGAAGGTGTGGGTGAAACGGTGATTGGTAAGTGATTGGAAGTCAACAGAAAATGGGTGGGTTTGTGATGGTGGTTCGGTGTGTAAGTGGTAGTATCAAGTCCCCCATAGGTGATACTAGTATGAAGATGAGGAGGACCATAAAGGAGGCATTCTCCTATGTGGTGATCATAATGAGGGTGTTGGTGAAGATGTCCATACTCCTACAGAGTAAAGAATTCGTTGACACTATATAAGCATTACTCCTCCAGAGTGATGTGTTGAAAAACACCTTCTAAGAGATCATTGGTTGGTATGTAAGTAGCAATATGGATAATGTGTTGTAGGTCAATGTAGAGGTGGAGTTAATGGATTGGGAAGATGATGGGGTAGCCATGGAGGTTATGGAAATGGTAGGAATGGAAGAGGTATGTGCGGTAGAAGCAGCGAAATGGGTCTTGGTAGGTGGATGTGTAGGTGAAGCGGTAGTGGTCGCAGAGGTAGACGACTTGATAGGTATGAGCACATCATTGGGTCGAAGAAAGCATGTTGCATGTTTTGAAAGGTGATGGGTCAGCTGGAATGGTATAAGTGTGTCCTTCATGTTCAAACTTTACACAATGATGCAAAGTGGAAAGAACACAACCCATGACACGGATCCGTGGTCTACTAAGAAACATGTTATATTGGAATTCCCCTCCAAATGTAAAACAATTCGGGAATAGTACGGGGGCCACGTGAATGTAGAGGATGACGATGCCTAGTGTAGAGGTGATAACATCATTAAATGAATGCACCATGACTGGGTGTTTATGAGTGTAATTGTCAGGTATTCACATTTGAGTGAATGCATGGGATGAAATGATGTTAATGCTAGCGCCCCCATCAATCATCACTCAAGATACCCGTATGTCATCAATGTGACAGAGATGAAAGAGGGTGGGTCCAAGTCATCATTTTGGTGTGGCGCAATCTCTTCTTTTGAGAACCTAAGGGAGGCCACTTGGTGAGTAAGGTGGGGTGAAGATGAAGGTGGTAATTTGGTGAAAGAAGCGACATGATGGGGTGTGATAATGGAGGCTATGGGTGTAGGGTCATTAGGTAAAACCTTAATCAATTGAAGAACCTCCATGAGAGCTTGATGATGGGATTATGAGGTTTGGATGAGGTCATTTAAGGAAATTTTGAGGGGTGATTGGTGTAATTTTTTGAGCATGGTTCGATGTGTGATGCCATTAGAAATGGGGTACGTGGGACCATGTATAGTTATTTTAGGTATGGGTACAGATGGTATGTTGGGTATAGGATTGGTTGGTGGGTTAGTTGCCTTTTCTTTGCCCTTATCCTTCTGAGCACATGTAGTGATGTGTATCATGTTGATCTGAGGGGATTTGGAAAATGGAGAAGGTGTAGGGTGAGTGGTATAATGACACGATGGGAAAAAACCTACTGGAGGAGAAAAACCTGTGAGGTCAGTTGGGCGCAACAACATTTGGGTGGTGGCGTGGCAAGTTATCTGATGTGAACCATGTTAATTTCAAATCTTGGGGGTGGCTCTAGGAGAGGTGAGGGTGGAGGTTGTGGTCATTGAGTGGGCAGTGTGGGAATGGGTGTCGGTGAAGTAGGATCCTCATCAAGAAGGTCATCGTTGTCAAAGTTGGTTTCTAGTGGACATAATTGGATAAGGATGGTTTTCAAGGCCTTGCAATTCTCCATATCGTGTCCTGACACACAATGGTATGTGTAATTTTTAGTATTTTCAAACCCTTTTGGCTTGGGTTTGAGGGGGTCATAAGGTCTGAGTGGTGGTAATGTGATGACAGAGGTCTCAAAGAGGTTGGTTAAAATTTTGGCATAAGACCCTGCTAGTGGATCACAATGGGAAGTGAACGTGGGTTTGGGTGTAGGTGTAGGTGATTATTGAGGAATATTCTTTAGAAGATGAGGGGGTCGAGCTATAGGTTTAGGTGCTGGCATGGTTTTGGGTTTCGGTCACATTTGTTTAGGTATGGTTATAGTAGATGGATGGGTAGGAGGGTGTGTAATCATTTTGAATACCTTACTGTGGGGTAGTGGAGTTTTGTTTTTGGGTTGTACCTTCTTGGGTAAAGGTGATGTGGGTGTATGAGGTCTAGAAGGAAAATCTGATGGAGGAAGAGAGTGAGTTACCCATGTGGATAATGGGGTCTTTGTGAAGGTAGATGATGTGGATAGTGCTTGAGGTGTACGAGACAACGATTGAAGTGTAGTGGGTAGTGAAGCAATAACTGAGGGTATTAGAGGTATGGGTGGTAAAGAGGCTGCAGGTGTAGGTGTAAGTTGGGTTGGGTATCTGGGTAGGTTAGAGGTTTGTGAGGAAGGAATGGGCTGTTGTGTTTTTGGTTTATTGATGGGTGGAGGTTTCTTAACCATGTGGGGAAGTTGAGATCCTAAGACGGATGGGATAGGTGTAGGTGTGATTGGCGTAACTAGGGTATGAGTTCTATGGGTTTGGTGCTTCTAGTTTGGGTGTCGAGTAGGTATGGTGTTGACTTTGGAGGATGTAGATAAATCCAATTTGATAGGTGGATGAGTAAGGTTGGTGGTCGGGTGACCCCTAAAGTGGTAATGGGTTTAGTCGAGGCAAATGTTGTAGGTATGGGTTTAGGTTTAGGTGTAGGTTGAGTTATGAGTAAGGGTGTCGTTTGAGCTATAACAGGTGTCGTGGAAGGGGTTATGATAGAGGTGATTGTGTTTGGTTCAATTGGTCAAATTTTTTTGGGTAGATAGTGGAGGTATCAGCGAGGATTGCTGCATCTGTGTTGAGACCCAGGGAGTAAAAGGATCCCCATTAGTAAGGCTCTATCCACATAATCTAAGTGATCAGCCAAATGTGAGAACAACACGTCTGTAGGTGGAGTTGGTGAGGACCTAATGGTAATTCCCGTAAAATGTGTCTTAGAGATGGGGAATTGGCTAGCTTCAACTTCCGTGGGTAAGAGAGCCAAAAGTAGGTCTGTAGGATTTTGGGTGGCTGATGGAGAATGCTCGCCAAGAGGCAAAGGTATCTCAACTAGGTCTATGATAGGTGGTGGAGATGATGGGTGCTCCTTTATGGGTGGAGGAGGTAACAGGTGCTCCTCTATGGGTGGAGGAGGTACTGTAGCTAAAGGCTCTCTAAGTGGTGAAGCCAAGGGTGAGATGGTCTCAATGTTAGCGAAAGATTCCTTTGTAGGTGATGAAGGAGATGAAAGGTGTTCCTCTATTGGTGAAGGAATAGGGAGGTTGGTTCCAACGCAGAAGGAGGATTTTAGGCTAGGATCTCCTCTATGGAAGGAATATGGGGTAATCTAGAGGTGACATGTACGTCATTAAAGATAGTGTGGACCTCACGGGTATGGGTATCATGAGTTGAGGTCTCTCTAGTTTTATCGATGAAGGGGAATGGTTGGGAAATGGTTTCTTGAAGATGTGTAGGTTTTTTTTTTTGGTAGGTGCATTAGGATTATCCATAGTTAACTCGCCTTTCTTGAGTATTTCTTGGACAATATTTTTCAAAGTGATGTAGTTGCTATCACAATGACCCTTTACTCGATGATAATTATAGAAATTATGTTCTTTATACCATGTAGGCATGGGGTGAGCAGGATCAAAACCAGTGTGTGGTTTTATGGGTGGAAGAGTGATGGATCCAGCTTTGATAAGCTTTTCTAAGACAAAAGAGTAAGGCTCCCGATTGGGGTATATTTCTCGCTGCTCTCGTCTAAATTGAAAAGTCTAGACAGGTGAGAGATTAGATGAGGGGGTAGCCTGATTTGACGGATGTGTTGGGCTGACCTTAAGTACCACTATGTTAGTGGTGCCCTTAGCTTTTGAATAATTGGTTTGTGGTTTGGAAGAAGAAGAGGTATCATTCGATTTGAATGCTGAATTCTTATTGCGTAATTGGATTTTATTCTCTTCAATGGCCTCGAATCTCTAACTTTTGTGCCATAGTGAATGCCTCATCAAATGTTTGGAAGGTTTGGACCTGGAAGGTTGGTGAAATATGTTTAGCACAAGCCAATGTGAAGAGCTCGATGAGTTCAATTTGTGGCAGTTGGAAGGTAATTTGGTTGATTAGGCTACGCCAGTGAGCAAAAAAATCTATGATAGATTCATCCTCATACTAACATGTGGAGTATAGATCGGTCATGGTAACCTTCTTGATGATATTGATAGAGAAATGATCTAAGAAGGCTTGGGCTACCTGATTGAATGAGAATATAGAGTGTCTAGGTAACCCACTATACCAATCTAATGCAGGTCCAGTGAGGGACATGGGAAAGGTTCTCAAGAGTAAGGCATCATCATGAGTGATCAGATAACACCCATGTTTGAACGACCGCAAATGTTGCTATGGGTCTTCTTTACTATTGAAACAATTGAATTTAGGCATTTCCCAATGCATGGGGTATGAGTGGATAGGAATGGATGGGTGGATGGGCTCATTGCAAATCTCGTCGTAGGTGAGAGTGTTGCGGGAGCTGGAAAATGATGCCTCCAATGTCTGCATCTTGTCCAACATCAATTTAATTAGGTCATTCGTGGGTTGTGATGATTGGGTGCCTCCTATAGCATGACAAGGTTGATTTCTGGTATATAACATGGGTGGCACTCTAGTGTATGGGGATTCCATGTAGGTTGGTGGAGAAGAAGGAAGTGAAACAGGGGGTACGTACTCGGTGTGTATAATGGATGAAACAGAGAGGTTGTTAATAGTATGTATATGGGGGTGGAAGGGTTGTGGTAACCCTAGTGGCAATAGGGTCTAATGATTGTGGAAGGAAAGGACCACATTCTGAAATTGGGTAGGGGTCACCAATCTGGAGGTGGTAATGTAGCTACGGGTATGTATGAGACATTAAAGGTAGATGAAATTGTGTTTGGGGTAGTTGTTGAGGGTACAATGGATGTAACAGTGCCATGGAGGTAACAAATGCGTAAGTCATAGCGGGTATAGGACCTAACTGTGAAATGACTGGGGGTAAGGTAGATGCAGTAGCACGGAGCTAGATGGGGCCGATGTGGGAGTGGGTACGAGAGTTGGGGGATAGATACGGGCATGTCATATATCAACTGACTCGAGGCATTTTGAGTGGATGAGTGGGAAAGGTAAAACTGCAAGGTGGCAGGGTTTTGGTCAAGGAGTCATGCAAACTCCTCATCTCCGATAACAATAGTAATAGGTTGGATGGGCTCCATGGCTGGTGATAAAATGGAAGGTGGTGAAGGACTAGGTGGGAGTGGTTGATAAATAGCATGAAATATGAGTGCACTTGCTTGTCTTTAGGTCAACACCATGTGAACTAGTACTAATTAGGTAGGGCTGCTTCTCTGTAAATGACACAGAGAATAGCAAGAATAGGTGAATCTGGTGACAAAAAGTAGATTAAGTACCAAATGGTGGCTGGAATGTGAAATAGGCTAACTGATGTTAGTTAGGGAAAACTCGATGCTAGTCGGGGTAACCACTTTGTTGAGTTCTTATGAAAATGGATATTGAGTGAAAACCCAGGTAGAAGGTAAAATCTGACAGGTATGCCAAATCTGATGATGTTTACAATGTCAATGGGAATGATGATAGTGACAGGGACTATGAAAAGTGGAAGAAAATGAATAAAAATGTCCTTTTGAGTAGGTTAGCAAAAGGACTTGGAACCGATGTCGGTTGGGTATAACCAACGATAGTCAAAGATAACCGACAATGATTACTATGAAATTGAAATAGTGATGAAAGAAAAGTGGTTGTGAATTAAAATCTGATGTAGAATCAGACCCAAAATTTTGAGAATGATGATGATATGGCCCAGGCACACTCAGTGAAGCCGAAATACAACAAATTGTGATGAGGTGCATGTAAGAATGAATAAAAAAGTGAAGAACATGATCTCTCACCTCCAAATGCAAGCAATGTAGAAACATTAAGAAAATGCGGTCCTAGGAATTCCTTTTCTATTATGTTTTTTTAGCTTATGCTATTTAGGGACTGACACATGAACTATGAAATAGATTTTTTTGGTGAGGATGGCTTCCTACAAAGAAGGAGATCTAAAAGGTGAGGTTTTAGGTATGTTATGGTGGGGCAGGGCTTCGCTTTGAAGTATGAATTGATAGAGAAGTGAGCTAGATTCCCACTATGTCGTGATCGTGTGATCACCTACAACTTCTTCCGTGTAGGATGTTGTTTAAGAATGTATGTATTTTGACTTTTTTGAGGTTTGGTAAGACTCAAAGAAAGAGAAAAAGAAAGAAGTGATTTTCTATGATTTGTTTGTCAACCATTAGTTGGGCATGACTTCCAAAGATATAGGTTGACCTCAATTAAAGTGAGCTAATGCAATAAATCACAATAGAATGCACTAATTTTTAAGCCCAAATTGAAATGTGAAGTTGGATGACACAATAATATGAAGAGGAAGAGGGATTATCTTTCACTACAATGTAGAAAACATGAAGAAATGATTCTTTTTAATTACACCAAAAGAAAAGTTTCCTTTAGAGAAAATAGAAAGAAGAGGTGGGTTACCAAGGAAGAAAATTAGTGTGTACACTTTTCAGAAGGGAAACAAACACACAAATTTTCCTAGGAATGAATGAAATGCAAGGAACCCCAGATGGGTCCCACTGGGCATGCCAAAATGTTTCACCTGATTCTTAGATCATTTATTTAAAGTGTTGATGAAACAGATAGGGTAACGGGCATAGGAGGAATACTTGTTCAAATGTTGGTTGATGGGTTATTGTGCACGTATGAATTTTGAATCCATAGCTAATTGTGAGAGCTTCCTTTTGGCTAGGAGGAACTACCTGTAATGTAAAGCAAGACCACTAGAAGGAATTAAACAATATGGGCAGTGAACTATCTAGTGTATGCTAGATCCGGGAAGTGTGATACTTCCTAGTTGGCTGTTAGTCCACTGTTTTAAACAATTTAATGTTGTAAATGAAGTAAATCCTTTTTTAATTTGAAATGATTTAGGTATCTCACTTAAAACACAATAAGAAATAGATCTAATATAACAAGCTAAGCTAGAATAGAAGCCAAAGGTCAAATGATGGGTTTTGGGTTCTGTAGGTTTGATAGAGGTCTCAGGTAGATCACAGGTGGATGAGGGTGAGATGAAATTTGGTGGGTAGGTCTCTATTCTAGGATGTGGGCAAATACAAAGACTGATGTCGGTCAGAGGTAACCGATGGCAGTCAGGAGTGACTAGTGTCAGTTACTGTGAAATCTAGAAATGTCACAAAACAAGCAATAGGTCTCCTTTGTGATTGCACAAACAATTTTTTTTGGTTGGGATGAGGTATTGGGTGATGGGTTAGACTTTGGTGAGTTTTTTAATGGGAATATGGAGGTAGAAGTGTTGGAGAAGATCAATAGGTGTATAGGTAAGAAACAGATGATAAAATAATGATGAAATGAAATAAACCAAATAAGTATGATGTTATACTTACTTGGATTCTAGTCTTGGATGCATGTGTATGAAGGATGGAGGTGCAGATGAGAAGCTTGAAGGCTGTAAGTGATCACCAACTAAAGGAAAGCTTCTGCATGGGATGTATGTGCACTCTTGTTTTCTTAGTTAGATTAGATCATGAATGGGATGGTACATGTGTAGGAAAAGATGTTTGATCTCCTTCCTTGTATGCATGGTCTCACTGTAATTCACTCTCTGAAGATGTGTTAACTCTCTGAGATGTGTTAATGCTCGCCAACCTTTTTATTTTGACCTCCCACTTCCAACTTCTAACTTCCAATTTCCAAACTCCAACCTCCAACCTTGAGAATAAGGTTGTTTTGGGGTTAAAAGGGTAACCGATGGTTGTTTCACCTTAATTGGCAACGATTAGGGGTAACCGCATCAATCAAGGCGGATTTCCTAGGTTTACTAAACTAGGGAGATCCTATTGATTTCCTTGATCTCATGTCATTAACCCATGGGTTATAATGGGATATTCTTGTGATCATACGGGAATGTGGTTAGAGGGAATGGAGGCATTGATTTTTAGGGTTTGGGTAAGTCTCAGTTAGTTAGGGCAACTTACTAAGAACAGGTCTTAGGTTGAGTCGGCTTGGTGAGGTTTCTGTTATCCAAAATGTGCCCCTTACTCATTTTGTGGCTAACTCCTTTCATCCTTCCGTCTCTTGTGCCTCGGTCATAAATTTTTCTTTTCAGACACTCAAAACCTTCCTGGAAATGGCACCATTGGATAGAGCTCTTTCTCGGCTTTCCGAGAAGGTAAAGTTTTCCTCCTAACTCCATGAATTTTTGAAGTTATGGCTCAAAGAGAGTTTTTATGGGAAATTATCCCCTTCAAGGCCCACAACTAAATGAGATTCGCCATGTGTCCAGGGGAAGCGGTGGGGGGGTCGAAGGAGAACTTGGTTTTTTACCAAGTGTTTTGGCAAAGTTTTCAAGAGGAAATATTTTTCCCGTAGGCCCACCGACGAATCAGGTAACGCCACATGTCCAGGGGGAAAATTTGAAAAATTTGGCTAAGTGTTGGCACATGGAGTTTTTGAAAAGAAATCCCGCAGCCAATAAAAACATGCCACGTGTCCTAAGGAGCCGAATTGCGGAGGGCGGAGGAGAAGTTGGAATTTTGGTGAAGTGTTTCACCAAATTTCAATGAAGAAAGTTTTGAGGCCGTTGCCCCACCAACAAATCAAATTAGGCCACGTGTCACCGGAGCCTGGAACGACGGAGCACGGGAGGAAATTGGGATTTTTCCCAAAGTGTTGGCACAAAAGGAAATATTTGCCCCAAGGGCCCGCAGCTAGTAATATGTCACCACGTGTCCTAGAGTGGCGGAGCGGGGAAAGAATTTGGAAAATTTTCCCAATGGAGAAAACAAAGGAAAATTCAAAGAGAAAAACCCATGGAGAATTTAGGAAAGATAGGCTCGTGTCCCATCGGGGCTTGCCACATGTCCCAAACTCGTCGGCCCGACAGGGAATTTTGGAAAATTTTCCAAAGACAAAAGTGAAGGAAAATGGAGCAGGATGGGCCTACACCCAATCAAAACATGCCACATGGAACCTAGAAAGGCGGAGCGTGGGGAAATTTTGGAAAATTTTCCAAATGACCAAAAAGGTAAAAAATTCAAATTTTTGCCCGCCAATCTGATTTGGCCCTGTTTTGCCCTAAAATTTCAAATGGCCATATCTTTCGATCCAGAGCTCATTTTTTTACGTTCTTTATATAAATGGAAAGTTGGTGAAATTATATACAATATTCTAGGGTCAATTTTGCATTTTGATGGATTTTAGAGAGATAAAATTGAAAAACACCTCTGGCACGTGGTCATGGACAGAAATGACGTTTCAACCACCGTTTTTAATGAAGAATGGCTCGCATTCTCTCCTAGCATGGTTGAAAATGTTAGGGAATGGGTCTGTAAGGATTCCCATGCTGTTTTGAATGCATTTTGGTCAATGGTTGAACCCCTTCCACATTTTCCCATGTTTCTCTCTCCTGGGCTCGTCCCTTGCATTGTAAAAAGCTAGATTTGGCTCATTTTCAAAGGGTTGAACATTTTTGTGTATTGCAGGTCCCCTCTCTCACCTTGAAAGTGATTTTGGTGGAATAATAGACCTTTTCTAAGAACTGCAACTCATTTTTTCCTTTCAGGTGTTGTAATGCAAGTGATTTTGATGTTAAAATAACAATACAGGCCTTGTGATTAATCTTCCATCCTCTGCTAGTGTTGTTTGACTAATTTCTGATTCTTCATTACAGCTATCAGTTTGTGCATGTTGTTTTTGTTGCATTCTATGAACTGTGTCAATCTGCAGAAGTGAGAAATGCTCACCACTCCTTTGGTGCATCACCTATTAGCATTAGTTTTAGTTTATCTACATTTTCTATCTCTATCCCTTTGGAATTTAGAGTAGGAATTAGGAATATAGACCTCTGCAACTTGTAAGTGATATATCTAATCAGAGGAGTTGAGGAACTAGCCTCTAAACTAGAGATTCCTTTCTCATTTTATAAGTCCCACACTTGGGGAAAGGATTCAATGTTGTGCAATCACACTAGATGCTTAAGATGATCAAATTAGAAACCTGATCAATGTCCAGGTGCTTTGCTGATTTGCAACAACAGTTTTTACACCCGTGGACCTAGAAGTCTTCATCTTCATTGTAACAAAATTGATGTGCATTTGTTGCAAGTTTCTTGATCAAAAGAGCTATAAATTACACATCTCATGACTCCAAGGGAAAAGGAATCAGTTGGTTTTAGAATTACAGGCCTAAAAACTCATGAGAAGAATCACTACAAGGTCAAGAGCTGGAGAAGAAGAGGTGTTGTTTAAATATCTGCAGCTTATCTCCAAGAAGAAGGCAAAGAGAGAGGAGGATTCAAAGGTCTCCATCTCCACCAAACAGAACTCTCTCAACTCCTCTACATGGTAGGCCCTTCATTCAATCAACAAGGGTTCTAAGGCCATTTAGAATGGCACAAAACAACCCCTATGTCAATTTCACTGGCAGCAGCCCACTTGCTCTCAATGCACAAAATCCAATCCCAATTGCAGCATTGAAGAACATTCCATACTTCACTGGAGAAAATCAGACCACTCCTGGTGATCATGTCAAGGATATTGCTAACATTTGTGTAATCCATGAGATCAATGAGATGTAAGTTGTTGTCAAATTGTTGGCATCTTCATTCAAAGGGAAAGCTTTGCAATGGTTTAGGAGTCTTGCCTCAGGATCTATCCAAAATTGGAATCAGCTATGTATAGCCCTCCATGAGCAGTTTGGGGAAAAGGGAGACAACTTGTCCCTTTTGGAGCAGCTGACAACCATCAAGAGAGCTCCCAATGAGCAGCTGACTAATTTTAATTTCAGATTTCAAAGGACTTGGGAGAGAATTCTAGTGGCAGTCAGGCCAGCAGTAGAAGGTGCTTTCCTTTATTACCTTAAAGCTTTAAATTTTGATATTTCTATGTTAATTCAATCCATGGGAGGCACAACTATTCCCATTGCTTATAGCATTGCCATTAGAGCTGAAAATTGTTTGATTCAAGCTAGCAAGCTGGCTCCTAGACCTCCAATGCCATTGTTTCCAAGTTTAGAGAGCCCAAATACTAATCAAATACCTAATTTAGCTCCTATTCCCACTCCTAGAAATTAGAATTCGAATGAAGCTTCTACTTCATCTTCTAGTGCCTCAAATGAACTTCAAGAAGTCATGAAGCAATTGTAAAATCTAGGCAATGAGCTGGTTACTCTCAAGAGGCAGCAAGCCCAAGGTTTTAGACCTTCTTTCCAGCCCCAAGCTTAGCCTAACAGGTAGCCATATCAACCCCAAAGACCACCCAACCCAGCTGCAAATTTGAATCAAGCGAGGCCTCCTACCAATAGACCATTTCAGCCCTATAATCCCAATGCTACATCTACCTCTAAAGCATTAGTGCCAGTACAAAACAATATAGCTCAAGAGTATGATTGGTGTTTCCCATGTAATGAACCTCACAACCAGTCCATGTGCTTCAACGGTGCTTTGAATCAAGCATTAATGGTGACAGCAACTGGTGTGGAGGTTGAAGGTAGTCAAGGAAGTAACCAACAACAAGAAACATTCCAGCAATAGCAATCAGCTCCGAATGATACCACACTTGTAAACTGGCAGGTAGAAGATTTTTGTGGCATGAATCAAACGGTTTCCCAAAGTGTTGCAGCCAACACAAGGTCAAAGAGAAGAAATTTGGGTGAAGAACAACCATTAGCTCCAAGCAATCCACAATCTTCCATCACCCCACAGAATATTGGCAAACAAAATCCAATCCCAAATACACAAGGACTACCTAAAACAGTTCCTAGGCCAACTCAAATGCCAGTTGTTGCTGCCCATACACAAGGAATGAATCACGAGCCAAGGGATAGCAAAGGGATACTTCATCTCCATTCAATATCATTGATCAGATGAAGAAGACAAATGTAAACATATCAATGTGGGAATCACTATCTATCCCAGGCCAAAGAGATTTTCTACAAGCTGCCATGAAGGACTGGTCAACTTCAAATCAGCAGGTCCAAATGCAAGAGAAGGTGCTCACAAATGCTACCTAGCCTGAGGGGAATCATGGAGGACAACAAGGTAAGATGTTGAAACCCCCTCCATTCTATGTTTCATTGATCATTGGGAACCAACTAGTACACAATTGCATGATTGATTCCGGAGCAAGTAGTTCAGTGATGCCCAAGCAAATAGCTGATCAGTTGGGAATTCAGTATGAAACCATATCCAAAGGGGTAGTGCAATTGGATGGGACAGCAATGACAATAGTTGGAGTGATAAAAAACTTGAGTCTTACCTTGCATGCATGTCCCAACGTGGTTGTTTTGTAAGATGTATCAGTAATAGACCTTCCACCACTCTTTTCCCTATGTTTGTCAAGGGATTTCATAGCTAAGATTGGAGGTTAATTGTCTGCTGATTGGTCACACTAGCTATTCGAACAAGATATGGAACAAAATCCACAATCAGGTCTGAACCTATTGCAAACTTTCACATTGAGCCTTACACTCCAAGTCGATTAATGTCAATTGTTCAAATTTGATCAAGAAGATCATCCAAGCATTGATGAACCCGACACCAAGGTTGGAAGTATCCAAGATCTAACTCTTGATGAATGGGCAAACAAGGTGCATGCTTTTGATCCTTATCAAGAAATAGAAGAATCGGTGCTAGGAGTCTATTAAATGCATGAAGAAAATCAGCCTATTCCTAGCATCACCAAGCCGACCACAAGAATGACAATGAGGTATGGCGGTTGTTTTGATGGATCAAGAAGTAGAAAAGGAGTAAGAGGGGGAGCCATGTTGGTTTCACCTCAAGGAGTTAAGTATTATTCAACTTTTAGATTTCAGTTTACATGCTCTAATAACATTGTTGAATACGAAACTTTGGTGCAAGGATTGCATTGGTTAATCAAGAAAGGAATAAAGAACTTGCAAGTCTTTGGTGATAGTGAGTTGATTGTCAACCAAGTTAAGGGGCAGCATGCTATCAAGAATGATCTGCTCAAGTGCTACAAGAACAGGGTGTGGGACCTCATTGAAGATTTTGAGGGTTTTGGCATAAAATTCATTCCTAGAAAAGAGAACCAAGCTGCTGACAGGCTTGTAGCAGTTGGGGAAGCCTTTGACGTTGTTGAAAGCATTCAAAAAGAAAAGGTACAGCCAAACATCCATGTGATTGTGAGGCCTTCAGTGCCAGATAACAATGTAAGTTGGTAAGTGTTTGAAAATGATCAGCAAATCATCCATTTCTTGCAAGAAGAGGCTGAATTCTTAGCCAAAAATCAGGAAAAGTTAGAGTAGCAGTATGGTGACCAAGTGGTGCAGCTGAGAACCAACAAACTACCAAAGGGGCTTATTACTTTGGAGTCCATTTTCAATCCTAATGATCAGTTTAGGAAGGAGAAAGCAAACATCCAAGTGAAGGGAGAAGATTCAGTGTCCATCTCGGTGGAAGAAGGCAAATCACTCCAAGTTGGCAAGATGACAACTGAACAAGAAAGGTATGAGTTCATACAGCTTTTCAAGAGTTCCTTGATGTGTTTGCTTGGAGCTATGAAGATTTGAAAGGTTTCAATCCCGAGTTAGCTCAACACACCATTGAATTGAACCCAAGTACTAAGCCCATCAGGCAAAAACAAAGGCCAGTCAACCCCCACATGGAGCCTCTGATGAGAAAATATTTGAATAAGTTGATAGAGTCAAGAATCATATTGCCTATCAAGCATTCTAGTTGGGTTGCCAACTTGGTTCCAGTTAGAAAGAAGAGTGGGGAAATCAGATTGTGTGTTGACTTCAGAGATTTGAATAGAGCATCTCTCAAGGATCATTATCCACTTCCTTCCATGGAGCAGATTTTGCAAGTTGTTGCTAGCTCCAAAAGGTTTTCACTACTTGATGGCTATTCAGGGTACAATCAGATTATGGTGAAGGAAGAAGATCAGTTCAAGATAGCCTTTACAACCAAATGGGGAACTTATGCATACAGGAAAATTCCATTTTGGTTGTCCAACGCTGGAGCTACCTTCTAAAGAGTAATGGACATGGTGTTCAAAGGTTTGATTAACAACATAGTGCTGATATATCTTGATGATATCACTATTTTTTCAAAAAATGCAGCAAACCACCTCTCTCATTTGAGACAAGTGTTCTAAAGGTGTAGAAGATTTGGAGTCTCCTTGAATCCTAAAAAATGTATTTTCTTAGCTCATGAAGGAAAGCTCCTTGGTCACATTGTCTCCAAAGAAGGATTAGCAATTGATCCAGAAAGAGTTGAAGCCATAAGAGCACTACCATTGCCAAGCCACAAGAAGGCCCTTCAAAGTTTCTTGGGGAGAATAAATTTTGTTCAGAGGTTTCTCCCAAATTTTGCAGCCTTAGTCAAGCCCATCACCAAGATGTTAAAGAAAAGCATGGATTTTAAATGGACAGCAGAAGGCAAGGAAAGTTTTGAAGCAATCAAAGAAGCCATCTCTCAAGCCCCAACTCTCACCAACCCGGATTTCTCCAAGGATTTCACCCTCTATGCATTTGGGGGTGATGATACTATTTATGCAATTTTGTACAAAGCAGAACAAGGACAGTGATGAGAAACCAATTGATTTCTTCAGCCAAAGCCTGGAGGACTATGAGGTGAGATATTCTTTCATTGAGAAGCATGTTCTTATAGTAATCAGAAGCTTGAAGAAGTTCAAGCATTTAGTCTCAAACAACAAGGTTCAATTGTTGGTTTCTCATGCGGGAGTTAAAGACTTCCTCCTCAATAAAAACTTGAATGAAAAGAGAGTAGGTTGGATTACTCATGTCATGGAATATGACATAGAGATCAAGGTCACCAATTTGGTCAGAGGAAAAGGATTGTGTGAGTAGCTGATTTTGAGCAAACAAAAGGAAGCATATAATGAGAAAGAGACTGTTTTGGCATTGCAAGACAACCATGAGCAAGGAAGCACTCAAGAGGAAAATAATGGTGTCCTCACTCCTTGCTGGACCCAAAGAATAATGCACTTCCTAAGCACAGGCCTATGCCCTCCAGAGATGAACAAGACCCAAAAAGACACTTCAGATTGCAGGCTGTCCCATATGCCCTTGTTGATGGTGTTTTGTTCAAAAAGAGATGTGAATGGAATACTACTTGAGATGCATTGGTACAAATTGGATTCATAGGGTGTTGGAAGAGTTCCATGGTGGACCAGTTGGTGGTAATTTTGCACCAAGAGTGACAAAATCTAAAGATCATGAGGGCGGGCTATTATTGGCCCAAGATTTTCAATGATTGTTATGTATGGATCAAGAGGTGCAAGAATTGTGCATTCTTCACAGTAAAGAGAGGCTAGCTGCCCTTCCATTGCATCCAATTCCAGTTGACCAGCCATTCATGCAATTGGGTTTAGACTTTGTTGGAGTCATTAATCCCAATTAAAGCCAAGGACACAAGTGGATTTTAACAGCCACAGATTACTTCACTAAGTGGACTAAAGCAAGGCACTGAAGGAGGAAAATGAAGCTAGTATCCTAGACTTCTATGAGGGAATAGTAACCAAGTTTGGCATACCAGCTACAATAATATCAGATAATGCATTAGCATTCATTGGATCCAAGGTGACTGAATGGGCTGTCAAGAACAGGATCTACCTAAGAACTTCATCAAACTATTACCCTCAGGGTAATGGCTAGGCTGACTCTACAAACAAGAACTTGTTGAAGATCATTAAGAGGAATCTTCATGAAAATTAGAGGTCTTGGCATACTAAATTGAAATCAGCTTTATGGGCTGATAGGATAACTCCTAAGAGATCTACAGGTAACTCTCCATTCAAGCTTGTTTATGGGAGAGAGGCAATTTTGCCCATGTCTCTTGAGTTGCCAACATTGGAACTCATGAAACAACTGGATTTGTTGGAGTTTGAGCCCATGGAATTCAGATATGTAGAATTGATGGAGCTCCAAGAAATCAGAAATCAAGCATCCCAAGCAATGGAGAAGGATCAAGCTTTGATAAAGAAGACCTTTGATAGAAAGGCCAAGAATAGATCCTTCCAAGTTGGAGATCTAGTGTTAAAATGGGATGCAGATAGAGCAAAACCAGGAAAGCATTCAAAATTTGATGCCATTTGGAGTGGTCCATACATGGTCACAAAGTGTAAGGAAAACAATGCTTTCCAATTGTCTTCATTGGATGGTGAAGAACTGCAGATTCCAGTCAATGGAATCCATCTAAAGCATTGCTATTAAAGGAAAATCTCCACCTTGTAAATATTAGCTTAGGTTTTCATTCTTCCAAGTGCTTGTGCACATTGTTCAAATTGTAGGTTAGTTTGTTTTCCTAAGTGATTTGGCACAAGATTACTATTCCTGGGAATGTGTTTGCAATCCTTTCTCCATCGTGTGATATTCCATTTCAATAAGCATGGTCAAGGTCGATCTAGTTGTTGCAAATACCTTTGGGTAGATCGTGGAAGTATCCTCAAGAAACATTTGCATTTGGGTCGAAAAGGGGAGCTGAAGATGTCCCTAGAGCATGGAATTATCAACATAATCCAATCGATCAAGTAAGCTATGAAAATGGGAATAATTTAGGTAGATAAAGGGTTGGTTTAGTGGCAATCCCTGTAAAATATGTCTATAAGATAGGGAATTGGCTAGCCTCGGACTCTGTAGGTAAAAGAGATGAGATCATATCAATGGGGTCTGGGATGCTTAGAGGAGAAATTCCCTCAATAGGTAGTGGAATGTCTGAAGAATCTCCCATGGGTAGGAGAGATGGTAGGTGGGGTGAGGTAGACTTCTCCTTGGGAGAGGAGAAGGTGATGATGATTCTTCCGTAGATGGGAGGATAAAAAGTGTTGATTGTTTGATAGGTTATGAGGTAGACGGTGAAATGGCATTGGTAGAAAACATAGGTTCCTTCATGGGTGAAGGAAGAGATGAAGGGGACTCCTCTATGGGTGAAGGAGTGGAAGAGGTATGCTCCTCTATAGGTAGAGGAGCTCGTGCAAGAATTTCCTCAATAGATGAAATAGGTGGGTTTCGAGGAACGACTGGTATGATATAAAAACCGCGTCGAATTCATAGACATTATTGTCACTAGATGAAGGTTCACTATTTTGATTAGAAAATGGTTTATGGTTAGGGATTGAATTTTTAAAGATGTGCAAATTTTGATTTTCTAGTGCATTCAAGTTATCCATGAAGAGGTCTCCATTGAGTATCATGTCTTGAAAAATGTTCTTAAAAGTGATGCAATTACCGTCACTATGGCCTTTGATGTGATGGTAATTATAGTAGTTACATTCCTTATACCATGTAAGCATAGGACGAGCAGGATCCAAACCTATATGAGGTTGTATGGGAGGAAGTGTAATGGATCCATCCTTAAGAATATTTTCCAAGACTAAAGAATAGGGCTCTTTAATTGAAGTGTACTTGCGCTACTCCCACCCGAACTGAAAGGCCTAGACATGGGAAATATTGGAAGAAGGTTGGGATTGATTAGAGGGATGAGAACAACATTTTGTAGATTCTTTGACCTTTGAATAATTAATTTAGGGTTTTGAAGATGAAGAAGAATTTTTTTGTTTGAACGGGGCATTCTTGTTTCAGTAATTGGATTTTCTTTTCTTCAATGGCACAAATTTCTAGCTTTTGTGCCACGGCGAACACTTCATTGAAGGTTCAAAGGTTTGTACCTATAGATTTGGTGAGATATGTATGGCACAGGCTCTAATGAACAACTCAATAAGTTCATTTTGAGGCAACCGGAATGCTAATTGGTTGATAAGACTCATTAGCGGGAAACAAAATTTGTGATAGATTTGTCTTCATACTATTGTGTCGAATACAGGTCGGTCATGGTGACCTTCTTGACTACATTGATTGAGAAGTGGTCCAGGAATGCCTGAGCCACTTGGTTGAAGGAGTAGATGGAATGTCTAGGTAAATTTTTGTACCAATCTAAGGCGGGCCTGTTATGGACATGGGAAATGTTCACAAGAGAAAATCATCATCATGGACAATTACGTAACACCCACATTTGAATGACCAAAATTTCTATTGTGGGTCCTCTTTACTATTAAAATGATTGAATTTAGGCATTTCCCAATGTACATGGTATGGGAAAATAGGAATGGATGGATGAATAGGCTCATTACAGATTTCTTCATAGGTCAAGGAGTTACAAGATTCAAAAACCAATGCTTCTAATGTCTACATCTTTTCCATCATCATCCTAATGAGGTCATTGGTGGGTTGTGAGGGATGGGTGCCTCTTGCAGTAAAGGGAGGTTGATAATGGGTGTATGATGTAGATGGCATCCCAATACATGAGGGTGAAAAATATGTAAACTGTGAAGGGGGATAGATACGAGGTAGAATGTACCCCAAATAAGTGACATATGATATTGGGGGCTCTTTGGAGATACGTGTAAATAGGTAGGGTGGTTGCAACAAATCTCATGATAATGGGTGGTAGAGACTAAGGAATAAACAAAATAAGATTTTGGAAAGGGGTGTGGGTTACCGACACTGGAGGTGGTTATGATGAAAATGGTACACATGAGGAAAATGGGGCAAATGGGGTTATGATTAAGGTATTCGGTGAAGGAACGACTAACATCACGAGCATAATAGATGTCATTAGGGAAATAATTATGGAAAAGGTGGAGCCCAACCGAGAGATTACATGAGGTAATGTGTATGAGTGCGGTGCGAGGTAGGGCTAGTTGATGCGGAAGTGGGTACAATGGCAAGAGGGATAGATACGGGCATGTCGTATATTAACTATCTTGAGGAGTCTCGGGTAGATGAGTGGGTGAGATAGTATTATAGGGCCATGGGATTATGATCAAGGAGTCTTGTGAGCTCCTCGTCACCGGTAGCAATGGGAATAAGAAAAGTTGGATCCATAGGTGACAGGATGGATGACGACGATGGACTAGGTGCTAGTGGTTGATGGTTGGCATTAAATATAATGGCTTTAGTTTGGCTATGAGTCAACACCATGTGAATTAGTGGTAACCAGGTAAGACTATATTCGATCAATGACACAAAAAACAATAGAAGTAGAGAAGGATGAAGTCCTGGGTAAATCTGTCGAGTTTTTTTGATTAAAAATCAAACACAAAACTGAAAATGGTCAATATGACCAATGACGATTCTGAGGTAACCGATGAAGGTTATGATAACTGATACCAATCACTATGGAAAGTACCAATTTCAGCAAATGAAACAGAATTGATGAATATGAACCGGAAAATTGTACCTGATAGAGATATCAGAAAGTTGGGGGATATGATGGTGTCTTGAGGACCAAAAATAGAAAAGAATAGGTGATGAAGGTTGTTTTATGTAAAATAACCAAAATATCCAAAATTTGACACCGGTTAGGTAAACCAATGATGGTCAGATGTAAACCGGCGGCAGTCCACCTGGATCGACGCGAGTTCTTATGAAATTAGAAGAAATGAAGAAAAAATGGATTTTGGTGAATTAAACTAGATGAAGGATCAACCCGAAATATAAGAATGACAAGATAAGGTCGAGACACACTCGAAAATAGCCGAATACTCCAGCTATGATGGGCAGTGTGAAACGAAGAATAAAAATGAAGAATCATAACTCACTCCTCAAAACGCAAGTCAAGAACAAAGATAAGAAAAACATGTAATCCTAAAAGTGAATTTATGTTTGTTTTATCTTATGATATTAATACCAACTTATGAATTTAGAATAGAGCTTTTGGTTAGGAAGGCATCCTACGAAGAAGGAAATCTAAAGGTGAGGTTTCATGTTATGTTATGGCAGGGACTGTCCCTTCTCTAAGGTGATGACTAGACATAGATAACCAATTGGGTACCCATTGCCAATCCTCTGATTGTGTGATCATTGAAAACTTCTTCTAGGTGGGATGTTGTTTAAGAAGATGTGTAAATTCAAATTTGTGCAATTTGGAAACGAGAGATAAGAGAAAAATGTGCTTTTTACAATTCAATTTTATCAACCATCGTGTGGGTATGTCCTCCAAAGATATAGGTTGCCCTCATTTTTAAATGTGAGATAATAATGCAACATACAATGATGAAATGTAAAAATTTTATAACCCAAATTAACAATTATATTCGATGAAGCAAATGATGAATAGGTCAAGAATGTTCTCTTTCACTACTATGCAAATACAAGAAGGAAGAATTGGTTCTTTTTAAGCACCAAATGAAAAATGTAATTTAGATAATTAGAAGAGAAGAATATTACCAAGGAGAATATTAAATGTGTATTATTTTAAAAGGAAAGAAAAACACAAATAGTTTCCTATATGAAGAAAATGCAATGAACCCAAGAGAGGGTCCCACCGAGTATGCCAAAATGTTTTGCTAAATAATGTGCTTATGTAAGAGCAAAATAGATAAGTTAAGGGTGAGGAGGAATACCTGTGAATGAAGGTGGAAGGTAGAGTGCACACATTCTGATTTCATGATCCAATGATGATTTCGATAACTTCCTTCTTATTAGGAGTAACTACATGTAAATACAAAACAAGACCACAAGAGGAATAATAAACAATATAAGTCGGTGTTGCCTAGCATGTGCTAGATCCGGAAGTGCGATACTTCTTAGATGGTTGTCAATCCACTTTTAAAAAAACTTAATGCAAGAAATGATGTAAACCAATAATGTCCCATTATACTTGATATGATTTAGGTGTCTCATTCAAGTACAATAAATAAATCTAATCTAACAGATAGGTTATGATTAGATCTAGAAGTCAGACAGGTAAATAAGGTGGTTAGGATAGGTCAAGGTCAAGCTTTAAGTGATTTGGGTTGTTTGGGAAAAAGTTATGAGGTTGCTTTATTACAGGAAGATTCACTAGATACGAGACTAACATCGGTATGGTATGAATGATGTCGATTGTGAGGAGACCTAAAACAGTTTGGGTTAAATGGAATCGCTAGGGTCGGTCTGATAGAAACTGAGTGAAGTTGGGTTTTTATGATTCTCTAGGATTTCCTAGAGAATGGAAAGATAATGGTGAGGTAGATGACAGTGCTGGGAGTAGTCAGAGATGTCTGGAGTTAGGTATGGGAGGTTGGGAGGTTATAGGTAGTTAGGTAAAGGGATTGATAGGAAGGTGAGAGGTGATGGGATGTAAAGGAGATTAGGAATCTTAAACAAAGATGAAGAAACTGATCTCACTAAGTATGGAAAGATACAAATTTAAATGTACTTACTAGTGTTTGTAAACCTGGTGCTTGGATGGAGGTGATGGTTGATCCATGGAATTGGTGGCTAGTTTTGTACTTGTGCTTCCCGAAATGTCACCGTGAATGCTTTACTTTCATATCGGTGTTTGGTTCCTAGTTCAGGGATGTTTGAATGTGCGGGAGTGATCTCTTTGTGTGCTTGCATGTAGATCTCTCTTCTCCAAAACTTGAATAATTCTTCCAACCTCTCAAACAAGGTTACCAAAGTGAATATATGGTAACCAATGATGGTTTAGGTTGACCGACGTTAGTTTTGGTTGACCAACATCGGTTAAGATGGGAAATCCTAGGTTTGCTAAAATGATAGATCTTGGTAATATTTTTGGCCAGCTTTGTCCATTTTCCTATATCAAAATAGAATGTTGTGCTTAGATAAGTGGGAATACTATTAGTGCAAAATCACAAAGCACCCCGGATGTCGATCGGGCTTCTAGGTTGATCACTCTAGCATCCAGTGTGATTGCACAACATGGAAACCTCTCTCGAAGTGTGGGACTTGTTGAAACGAGAGAGGAATCTCTAGATTAGAGGCTCGTTTCTCAAACTCCTTTGATTTAGATCTATATTTGCACAACTACAGAGGTTCAGATCCTAATCCTACTCTAAATTGCAAGGAGACAGGATAGAAGTGCAAAAATGAAACTAACTAAAGATGGTGATGCACCAAAAGGAGTGGTGAATATTTTGTCATGCAAATAGACACAAACCAAAGATTGCAACATAAAACATACACAGGATGATAAGATATAATTTAGGATCTGAAATGAAGCAAATAATACAAATAAAGGACTGAAACCCATTCACAAAGCTTGCATTATCATTTCCAATGTCAAAACCACTGCATTACAACCTCAGAGAGGTAGAAAACCTGTTACAATCTTTGAAGAGGTCTGATTCTTGCAACAATCACTTGCTGGAGGTGAAAGAAGAAGTTTTCTATGCCAAAAAGTGTTCCCCTTTAGAAATGAGCCAAATCTAGCTTTTACATTGCATGGGTCAATCCCGAGAGACAGAAAACATACAAAATGTGTGAGCCAATTCCTCATCAACTCCAAATGCATTCTATTGGCATGGGGGACCTTACAAACCCATACCCTGTCATTTTTGACCAAATTGGAGGAGAATGCGACCCATCCTGCATTAAATTTGGTCGTTGAAATGTCATTTCTACCCATGGACATGTACTAGAGCCTTTTTTGAATTTTCTCTCTTGAAACTAAACCAAAATTCAAAATTGACCATGTAATCATGTAGATAATTTCATAAGCTTTCCAATGATGTAAAGAACGTGCAAATCCGAGCTCTGGATCAAAAGATATGAAGGTCTGAAGTTTTAGGGCAAAACGGCCCAAAAAACGGATGTCGGGCAAAAAAATTTAAATTTTGACCTTTTTACATTTTGGAATTTTTTTGAAAAATTTCCACGCTCCACCGGTCGGATGCCACGTGTCAGGTGCTGGTTCATTGACAGGGGTGCGGGGGCATCTTTTACCTTTTAGTTTTTTGGCCAACGCTTTTGCCAAATTCTCTAAGTCCTCCCCGAGCCCCGAACTCCTATCTCCCTTAGGACATGCGTCCTCTTTTTATTGGCTCGGGCCAATGCTCCAACTCGCTCCCTTTAAAAACTCGGCCAAAAACACTTAGTCAAATTTTTTTATTGCGCCTCCCCTTGTGACACGTGTCACAACTTTGATTTGTTCTCGGCTCTTTCGGCTCCCCGCGTCCCACGTGTCCCTTTGGCCCAAATGTCCCAGCATAAAGTCCTCTGCTTGGCTGAATCGCGGCGATTCGCGTCCTCCACGTACTCTTGTCCCACTTGTCCCAGGGCCATGCAGGGGACAAATTCTTCTGATTCACCCGATTCGGTCGGTTCACGCCCGCCGCGTACTCTTGTCCCACTTGTCCCGGACAAAACTTGGTGATTTTTTGCACCTTCAGCCGGTTTGCCCTTTCACGTCCCATGTGTCCCGACATCCCAATTGCTCATGGATTACCTGCGGCAGCTTTTCAGCCAATTCACGTCCCGATGTCCCAACTGTCCCAATTGCCGGGACTTAGGACTTAGCCAATTTTCTTGCTTTTTTCAGCCCCAAGCTTGGTTTTTCTACAATTTTTTCACCTTTTCTAACCCGTTGGGTTTTCTTCTTAGATGGGAGAGTTAGAAAGAAGATGAGGGGCCCTAGAAACATGATTTTTTACCTTGAATCAATCTACTTTCCTGGGACTTGAATAATCTGATGCATGTTATCAAAATTACCCTGGGGAAATTTTGGATAACAATTTGGTGACTCAGCGGGGTCATCTGCCTGCTGGATGAAGTTACCAGTTGCCTGAAGTAGTCCATTGGGCATGGAGTCATCAAATATTCTGTTTAGAACCTCAACTGACTTAGAATGTGCAAGGAGGAAGATGGAATATCACCTGATGGAAGCAAGGACTGCAAAACATCTCCATGGACAACAAGCTGTGCCAAAGCACTTAGGGAAAACAAAACTAACCTACAACAAAACAATGTGCACAAGCACTTGGAGGAATGAAAATCTAATCTAATATTTACAAGGTGGTAAATTTCCCTCTAGAAGCAACGCTTGAGATAGATTCCATTGACTGGAATCTACAGTTCTTCACCATCCAATGAGGCCAATTGGAAAGCATTGTTGTTCTTGCACTTCATGACCATGTATGGGCCACTCCAAATGGCATCAAATTTTGAATGCCTTCCCGGTTTTTCTCTATCCACATCCCATTTCAACACTAGATCTCCAACCTAAAAAGATCTATCCTTGGCCTTCCTATCGAAGGTCTTCTTGATCAAAGCTTGATCCTTTTCCATTGCTTGGGATGCCTAATTTCTGATCTCTTGCAGCTCCATCAACTCTGCATACCTCACCTCCATGGGCTCAAACTCTTGCAACTCCATCTGCTTCATGAGTTCTAATGTTGGCAACTCAAGTGAGGGCAAGATTGCCTCTCTTCCATAGACAAGTTTGAATGGAGAGTTACACCGTGGATCTTTTGGGAGTTATCCTATCAGCCCGAAGGCTGATTTCGCTTGGTATGCCAAGACCTCGATTCTCGTCAAGAGTCCTCCTAATGATCCTCAACAAGTTCTTGTTTGTAGACTCGGCCTAGCCATTACCTTGAGGGTAATAGTTTGATGAAGTGCTTAGGTAGATACCGTTCTTAACAGCCACTCGGTCACCTTAGATCCAATGAATGCCAATGCATTATCGGAGATTATCGTAGCAGGTATACCAAATCTGGTTGTTATCCCCTCATAAAAGTCTAAGATGTTAGACTCATTTGCCTCTTTGAGTGCTCACCTTCATCCATCTGGTGAAGTAGTCTGCATGTTGTCATCAAAATCCATTTGTACCCTTGGGTTGAATTGGGATTAATGACTCCAAAATCCATTTGTGCCCTTGGGTTGGTCAATTGGGATTAATGACTCCAATGAAGAATGCACAATTCATGATCCATGCAATCATGAAGATTTTGGGCCAATAATAACTTGCCTTCATGATTTTTAGAGTTATCACTCTTGGTGCAAAATGGCCACCAGCTGGTCCACCATGGAACTCTTCCAACACCCTTTGAATCTGATTTGTGCTAATGCATCTCAAAGCAGACTCCATTCACATATTTCTTGAACAAAACTCCATCAACAATGGCATACAGGGACAGCCTGCAATCTAAAGTGTCTCCTTTGGGTCTCGTTCATCTCCAGAGGGCATAGGCCTATGCCTAGGAAGTGTATAATGCCTTGGGTCTAGCAAGGAGTGGGGGCAACATTGTCTTCTTCTTGATTGCCACTTGGCTCATCGCTATCCTAGACTATCAAAACAGCCTCTTCTTCATTGCATACTTCTCTTTGCTTCCCAAAACCAACTGTTCACACAATCCTTTCCCTCTTACCAGCTTGGTGATCTTGATCTCAATGTCATACTCCATGACATGATTGATCCAACCTGCCCTTTCTCATTCAAATCCTTGTTGAGGAGGAAGTCCTTAACCCCAAAGACATGTGAGACCAGCAATTGGACCTTGTTGTTTGAGATTAAATGCTTGAATTTCTTCAAACTTCGATTCTTGCCAAGACATGCTTCTCAATAAAAGATTACCTCACCTCATATTCATCTAGGCTCCGGTGAAGAAGGCAATTGGCTGCTCATCATTATCCTTGTTCATTGTACCAAAATGGCAGAAATAGTGTCATTACCTCCAAATGCATAGAGGATGAAATCCTTGGAGAAGTCCGGGTAGATGAGAGTTGGTGCTTGGGAGATGGCTTCTTTGATTGCTTCAAAACTCTCCTTGCCTTCTCGCTGTCACTTGAAAGCCATGCTCTTCTTTAACATTCGTGATGGGCTTGACAAGGGCTACAAAATCTGGGACAAACCTCCGAACAAAGTTTATCCTTCCCAAGAAACTCAAAAGGGCTTTCTTGTGGCTTGGCAATGGTAGTGCTCTTATGGCCTCAACCCTCTCTGGATCAATTGCTAATCCTTCTTTGGAGACAATATGGCCAAGGAGCTTTCCTTCGTGTGCAAGAAAGATACACTTCTTAGGATTTAAAGACGCTCCAAATCTCCCCGCACCTCTTGAAGACTTGTCTCAAATGAGAGAGGTGGTCTGCTACATTTTTGGAAAAAAGCAAGATATCATCAAGGTAAATCAGCATCACGTTGTTAATCAAACCTTTGAATGCCATGTCCATTTCCCTTTGGAAGGTAGCACTAGCGTTGGACAGCCCAAATGGCATTTTCCTGTATGCAAAAGTTCCCTATTTGGTTGTGAAGGTTGTCTTGAATTGGTCCTCTTCCTTCACCATAATCGATTATAGCTGAGTAGCCATCAAGTAGTGAAAACCTCTTAGAGCTAGCCACCACTTGTAACATTTGCTCCATGGAAGGGAGTGGGTAATGGTCCTTGAGAGAGGCTCTATTCAAGTCTTTGAAGTCAACACACAATCTAATCTCCCCACTCTTCTTTCTGACTGGAACTAAGTTGGCAACCCAACTAGAATGCTTGATTGGGAATATGATCCTTGACTCAATCAGCTTGTCCAATTCTTTCCTCATGAGAGGCTCCATGTGTGGATTGACTGGTCTTTGTTTCTACCTAGGCTTAGTATTTGGATCCAATTTGATGGTATCTTTGAGCTAAGTTGGGATTGAAACTTTTCAACTCTTTATAGCTCCAAGTAAACACGTCGGGAACTCTTGACACGATTATATGAACTCATACCTTTCTTGTTCAGTTGTCATCCTTCTAATTTGCAATGGTTTGTTCTCTTCTACCAAGATGGATACTGAATCCTCTCTCTTGACCTGAATGTTTTCTTTCTCCTTTCTAAACTGATCATTGGGATTAAAAATGGACTCCAAAGTGATAAGTCCCTTGGGCAGCTTGTTAGTTCTCGCTTTGCCACTTGGTCACCATCTTTGCTGCTTCTAATTTTTCTTGATTCTTGGCTGAGAACTCAGCTTCTTCTTGCAAGAAATGGATGATTTGCTGGTCATTTTCAAACACTTGCCAACTGACATTGTTATCCGGCACTGAAGGCCTCACAATCACGTGGATGTTTGGCTATACCTTGTCTTGTTGAATACTTTCCATAATGTCAAAGGCTGCCCCTCTGCTTTGTAATCCCGTCCGTAACTTGATTCTCTTTCCTAGGAATGGATTTGATGCCAAAACCCTCAAAATCTTCCATGAGGTCCCACACCCTGTTCTTGTAGCATTTGAGTAGATCATTCTTGGTAGCATGCTGTCCCTTGACCTAATTTACAATCAATTCACTGTCCCCAAAGACTTGCAAGTTCTTTATTTTCTTCTTGATTGCCCAATGCATCCCTTGCACCAAGGCTTCATATTCAGCAGTGTTATTGGAGCATGCAAACTGAAATCTAAAAGCTGAATAGTAATTTAATCCTCGAGGTGAAAAAAGCATGGTTCCACCTCCCCGCACCTTGTCTACTCCTTGATCCGTCAAAAACAGCTGCCATACCTCATTGTTATCCTTGCAATTTGGCTTGGTGATGCTAGGAATAGGTTGATTTTCTTCATGTATACAATAGACCCATAGCTTAGATTCTTCTACTTCTTGATAAGGATCAAAAGCATGTATCTTGTTTGCCCATTCATCAAGAGTTAGATCCGGGATGCTTCCAACCTTGGTGTTGGCCTCATCGGTGCTTGGGTGGTCTTCTTAATCAAATGCTTTGAACAATCGGCGTTGATCGACTTGGAGTGTAAGGCTCAATGTGGAAGTTTGCAATAGGTTCGAGACTTGATTGTAGCCTTAGTTCCATACCTTGTTCTCGAATAGCATGTGTGACCAATCAGAGACAAATATCCCCAATCTTGGGCTGTGAAGTCCTTGACAAGCATAGGGCAAAGAGTGGTGGAAGGTCTATGACTGATACATCTTGTAAAACAACAACATTTGGACATGCATGCAAGGTAAGACTCAAGTTTCTAATCACCCCAACTATTGTTACTGTTGTCCCATCCAGCTGCACTACCCCTTTGGATATGGTTTCATACTGGAGCCCTAGTTGATCAGCTATTTGTTTAGGCATTACCGAGCTACTTGCCCCGAGTCTATCATGTAATTGTGCACTAGCTGATTTCCAATGATCAATGAAACATAGAAAGGAGGGGGCTTCAACATTTTACCTTACTGTCCTCCATGATTTCCCTCAGGCTGGGCAGCATTTGTAAGTACCTTCTCTTGCCTTTGGATCTGTTGATTTGAAGTTGGCTAGTCCTTCATGGCAGCTTGCAGTAGATCTCTTTGGCCTGGGATAGATATGGATTCCCACATTGATATATTAACATTTGTCTTCTTCATATGATCAATGATACTGAATGGTGATGAAGGATCTATTTTCTGTCCCTTGGTTTTCACATTCACTCCTTGCATGTGGGCAGCAACAACTGGTATTTGAGTTGGCTTAGGGGCTGTTCTTGGCTGCCCTTGTGCATTTACAACCAGATTTTGTTTGCCAACCACTTGTGGAACCATAGAAGGTCATGGATTGGTTGGGGATAATGGTTGTTCTTCACCCAAATTCCTTCTTTTTGACCTTGTGTTGGCTGCAACACCTTGAGAAACTACTTGATTCATGCCACATAAATCTTTTGCTTGCCAGTTTACCAATGTGGTGTCATTTGGGGCTGATTGCTGTTGGAATGTTTCTTGTTGTTGGTTGTTTCCTTGACTGCCCTCACCCTCCACACCAGTAGTTGTCACCATTAATGCTTGATTCAAAGCACCATTGAAGCACATGGATTGGTTATGAGGCTCATTGCATGGAAAACACCAATCATACTCCTGAGCAATGTTGTTTTGTGTTGGCACCAATGCCTTAGAGGCAGATATGGTATTTGGATTGTAGAGGCTGAAATGGTCTATTGGCGGGAGGCCTTGTTTGATTCATATTTGCAGCTGGATTAGATGGTCTTTGTGGTTGGTATGGCTTCTTGTTAGGCTAAGCTTGGGGTTGATAAGAAGGTCTAAAACCTTGGGCTTGTTGCCTCTTGAGAGTAACCAGCTCATTGCCTAGGTTTTGCAATTGCTTCATGACTTCTTGAAGCTCATTTGGGGCACTTGGAGATGAAGTAGAAGATTCATTTGAACTTTGATTTCTAGGAGTGGGAGAAGGAGCCAAATTAGGTGCTTGATTGGTGTTTGGACTCTCTAAACTTGGAAACAATGGCATGGGAGGTCTAGGGGCAAGTTTGTCAGCTTGGATCAAACAATTTTCAGCCCTAATGGCAATGCTATAAGCCATAGGGATAGTTATGCCTCCCATGGACTGAATCAACATAGAAATATCAGAATTTAGAGCTTTGAGATAGTAGAGAAAAGCACCTTCTGCTGTTGGCCTGACTGCCACTAGAATTCTCTCCCAAGTCTTTTGAAATCTGAAGTTGAAATCGGTCAGCTGCTCATTGGGAGCTCTCTTGATGGTTGTCAGCTGCTCCAAAAGAGACAAGTTGTCTCCCTTCTCTCCAAATTGCTCATGAAGTGCTATACACAACTGATTCCAATTTGTGATAGAACCAGCTCCAAGGCTTCTAAACCATTACAATGCTTTACCCTTGAATGAAGATGCCAGTAACTTGACAGCCACTTGCATCTCATTGATTTCATGGATTGCACAAAGCTTAGCAATGTCTTTAACATGATCACCTAGAGTAGTTTGATTTTCTCTAGTGAAGTAGGGAATGTTCTACAAGGTTGCAATAGGAATTGGATGTTGTGTATTGAGGGCAAGTGGGCTACTGCCTGTGAAGTTGACATAGGGGTTTTTTTGTGACATTCTAATTGGTCTTAAAATCCTTGTTGACTGAATGAAAGGCCTACCTGGTGGAGGAGTTGAGAGAGTTCTGTTTGGTGGGGATGGAGACCTTTGAATCCTTCTTCCTCTTTTCCTTCTTCTTGGAGATAATTGCAAGTATTCAAACAGCACTTCTTCTTCTCCAACTCTTGACCTTGTGGTGACTCTTCTCATGAGTTTTCAGGCCTACACTGCTGAAACAAGTTGATTCTTCCCCTTGGAGTCACCAGATATGCAAATAATAGCTCTTTTCAAGCAAGAAAATTGCAGCAGATGCACATCAACTTTGTTGCAATAAAAATGAGACCTCTAGTGTCCCACCGGGCGTGCCAAAACTGTTAGTGCAAAATCACAGCACCCCTGGATGTAGATCAGGCTTCTAGGTTGATCACTCTAGCATCCAGTGTGATTGCACAACATGGAAACCTCTCTCCAAGTGTGGGACTTGTGAAACTAAGAGAGGAATCTCTAGATTAGAGGCTGGTTCCTCAAACTCCTCTGATTTAGATCTATATTTGCACAACTACAGAGGTTCAGATCCTAATCCTACTCTAAATTGCAAGGAGACAGGGATAGAAGTGCAAAAATTGAAACTAACTAAAGATGGTGATGCACCAAAAGGAGTGGTGAATATTTTGTCATGCAAATAGACACAAACCAAAGATTGCAACATAAAACATACACAGGCTGATAAGATATAATTTAGGATCTGAAATGAAGCAAATAATACAAATAAAGGACTGAAACCCATTCACAAAGCTTGCATTATCATTTCCAATGTCAAAACCACTGCATTACAACCTCAGAGAGGTAGAAAACTGTTACAATCTTTGAAGAGGTCTAATTCTTGCAACAATCACTTGTTGGAGGTGAAAGAAGAAGTTTGCTATGCCAAAAGTCTTCCCCTTTAGAAATGAGCCAAATCTGGCTTTTACATTGCATGGGTCGAGCCTAGGAGAGAGAAAACATACAAAACATGGGAGCCCATTCCTCATTGACTGCAAATGTATTAAATCGGCATGGGGGACCCTAAAAACCCATACCTTGTCATTTTTGACCAAATTGGAGGAGAATGCGACCCATCCTGCATTAAATTTGGTCATTGAAATGTCATTTCTTCCCATGGACACGTACCAGAGCCTTTTTTGAATTTTATCTCTTGAAAATGAACCAAAATTCAGAATTGACCATGTAATCATGTAGATAATTTCATAAGCTTTCCAATGATGTAAGGAACGTGCAAATCTGAGCTCTGGATCAAAAGATATGAAGGTCTGAAGTTTTAGGGCAAAAGCCCAAAAAACGGATGTCGGGCAAAAAAATTTAAATTTTGACCTTTTTACATTTTGAAATTTTTTTGAAAAATTTCCGTGCTCCTATCGGATGCCACGTGTCGGTCTGGTTCATGACGGGGTGCGGGGGCATCTTTACCTTTTAGTTTTTGGCCAACGCTTTTGCCAAATTATCTAAGTCCTCCCCGAGCCCCGATCTCCTATCTCCCTTAGGACATGTGTCCTTTTTTATTAGCTCGGGCCAATGCTCCAACTCGCTCCATTTAAAAACTCAGCCAAAAACACTTAGTCAAAAAAATTTATTGCGCCTCCCCTTGTGACACGTGTCACAACTCGATTCATTCTCGGCTCTTTCGGCTCCCGCGTCCCCGCGCCCTTTTGCCCAAATGTCCCGGCGAAAGTCCCCTGTTTGCCAAACCGGCCGGTTCGCGTCCTCCACATACTCTTGTCCCACTTGTCCTGGACTGTCTGGGACAAATTCTTCCGATTCGGCCGGTTCGCGTCCGCCACGTACTCTTGTCCCACTTGTCCCGGACAAAACTTGGTGATTTTTTTCACCTTGGCCGGTTCTCCCTTTCGCATCCCATGCGTCCCGACATCCCAATTTCTCCCGAGACTACCCGGCGGCTTTTCATTCGATTCGCACCCCCGATGTCCCAACTGTCCCAATTGCCGGGACTTAGGACTTAGCTGATTTTCTTGCTTTTTTCGGCCCCAAGCTTGGTTTTTCTACAATTTTTTTCACCTTTTCTAACCCGTTGGGTTTTCTTCTTGGATGGGAGAGTTAGAAAGAAGCTGAGGGGCCCCAGAAACATGATTTTTCCCTTGAATCAATCTACTTGCCTAGGACTTGAATAATCTGATGCATGTTATCAAAATTACCCTGGGGGGGAAATTTTGGATAACAAATACATTAAGCGGAAGAATATGGATGTGATTTTATGGTTGAAATAAGTCTTATTTAGTTATAGTAAGTGGATATTGAGTCCTAGTAAAAGGGAAACATGCTAAGAATAGGTTTATGATGAGGTGTTTAGGTGATGTGGTGGGATGAGGTGCCTCGGTGAGGTGGAAATAAGTTTAATTAAGGTAATTAAATAATGAATATTGTGAGCATGGGAATTAATTTAATTGTGGGTAATTAAATTAACATACATGTTGGGTAAATGGAGAGTGTGACCCAAATTTGGTGTCTAAAGCACGAGTTGAACATGTGTTCCACGAGGGCTCAATTTTCCCATGGAACTAATATTTTCATACAAAAAGCATGATGGTTAGTTACGGGCATGTTGGAGTTAGGATCTCCACATGGAACAAGTACCATGGTGATGTGAGTTCCCTATAAGGTGTTCAAATCCACAACATAAGGAGTTTGACAGGATGAGTCCTTGGAAGCTCGGGAGTTGTGCACATGGAATGTAAAATGTGTGCACCGAGGCCCATAGGGAATAGGTTCCCATGGGGCACAATTTCCCCATGGATCTAATATGTTCACAAGTGCAGAGGCATTGATGCCAATTTGCAAGTGAGGGACTTTCTAGGTAAGCACAAGGGTGTCATGCCAAGCTCGGAGGAGAAAAAGGGATAGGAAGGCTTACATGAGGTATCTTTTCAAGCTATGCAGCGAGCAAACCGCTAGAACAAAGTAGAGAAGAGCCCAAGAGTTAGGAAAATGTTCCAAATAAGCTCCCTAATCCCGATGGGGCATAACTCACCCCCAAATATAACTTTTACTATGAAATTAGACTCATTAGGCTTGTATTTCCAAGCACTTCACTTATAAAGCATTAGATATGAGAATTAGGTGGAGTAGATAAAGGAATGAAAAGAAAACACTCCAGATCAAAATGCAATGACCTAGGTGGTTGAATGTAGTAATGGAGGCATGGGGGAAGTTTTATTCTTCAAAAATCTAAAGGACATGAAGATATGGGTTTCTAGGGCCATTCATGCCATTTTAGAACATTTATTACCTTTTGTTGGTAGGTGAAGCCAAGATTTTGGGATTCTTTTCTTTTCCCCCTTCTATATATTGTAATGGATAGCTCATTTTAAGGTTACTAAACATTCTATATCTTCTCCTCCATTCTTCTACGGGGTTTTTTGAGCTTCAAGCCTCCATTTTGGGCATCTTGTAAGAAATTCATGCCTCTTTTCTTTAGTGTAATAAACTATGTAATCATATAAAGCAAGTATGATCAATTTTTGTGGTTATTATTCAACCCTTGTTGTGCTTTATTGCATTATTTGACCTCTACATTGCATTTAGAGGTATTTTGTGCATTTTATAATTTATTGTAAGCTCTAAATGGTTGTGTTTAATGGAAATGGTGTTGTGAATGTGTGCTTCTAAGTTGTGGTTTTATACATGCCATCTCTGTCCTCATTTCTTCTCATTTTCATTTGTTAGAGAGTGTCCCAATCACCCTTCTCCTAGTGCTATCACCCCCTTTAGTGGAGGATTTCCATTTTTCTTGCATTTTCTTCTCTTCCCGTCCCCTTGAAATCATAGGATAGGATTATATAAGTGTATTTATAGCATTATGAATAGTTGTGACCTTAGATTAGGAGGAGAAACTAGCCTTCTCTAGAGAATTATCTCGCCATGGTCCCACACCTTGATATAATTCCATATTTCCCAAAAACATTGATTTCCCATTTAATTAATATGTAATCAAATACAAAGGTGTTTTTATTGATAATAGTTCTTTCATGCTGATGGGACCAAAGAAGTCAATATTTCTAGTTTTATCAAGTTTGGGTGTGTATCTTGGTGAAATTATAGCCTTTGGAGGATCTATAACAACACATATGGCAAATTGAAGCAGAAAATCTACTCGTTCTAGTAGCTAAAGTGTCTCGGTCCATGGGAAGAATCCAAATGAGGTCTAGGACAAGAGAATATGGATTTTTGAGTACCAACGAGATACCACCAAGAAGAGAAATAAGGGGAAGACAAGTGTAGAGATCACCATCTCCACCAAACATAAATATTTCAACACCTCCACGTGGTAGGCCCTTCTTGTAATCTAATAGATTTATTAGACCTATAATAATGGTTACACTAAAACCAAATCCAATATTTTTAATTTCGTAGAAGTAGTCCACTTGCTCTTAATGCATAAAATCCAATTCAAGTAGCGGCACTAAAGAGTATTCCATTGTTTGCTAGAGAAAATCACACAACTCCAACTGATCATATCCAAGACATTGAAAATGTTTGTACTATCCATGAAATTATTGATTTGTATGTGGCTATGAAACTTCTAGCCTCCTCATTTAAAGGGAAGGCTCTACACTTTGGTTTAAGATTCTAACATTAGGATAAATCCAAAATTGGAATGCATTGTGCATAGCTCTTTGTGATCAATTTGGAGAGAGGGAAGATAATCTATATATGTTATAGAAATTGGCCAGCATCAAGAGGTCTCCAAATGAACTAATAGAAGACTCCAAGTTTAGATTCCAAAGAACGTAGGATAGAATTCCAGTTCTTGTAAGACCAACTATCGAAGGTGGATTTTTTTACTTCCCAAAATCTCTTAATTTTGATATTATTATTATGGTGCAATTTATGGGAGGTATAACTGTTCCGGATCCTATGCACTAGCTATTAGAGATGAGAACTATTTAATTCAAGCTTGTAAACTTTCCCCTAGGCCACCTATGCCTATTTATCTAAAGATAGGAAATCGTAGTTCTATCTAAACATCTAAGTTAGCTCCTATCACTACTTTTAGAAATTAGAGTTCCAATGAGGCTTCTACTTCCTCAAGCACCTAAATCAAGCTTTATTAGGTCATAAAACAATTTTAAAATCTAGGGAACAAGTTGGTGACAATCAAGATGTAGTAGGCCCAATGTTTTAGACCTTACTATCCTCAATACCAACTAAACACTTCCCTATATCAACCCAAAAACCTCCCTGCTCAAGCTCCAATTCATAACCAAAGCCAATTTCCTCCTGCTAGGCCATTCCAACCTATTCATCTAAAGATTTGATTCCCATCAAAAACAATATTATAGAAGATTATGAGTGGTAATTTCCTTGTGGTCACCCATATAACCAAGTAACATGTCCTAATGACATCTTGAATTAAGATTTAATGGTTCAAAATGCTTATGCTTCTCAAGAAGCAACTAAAGAATAAAATCAGTAGCAAACAAACATACAAGAGGCACCTCAAAGTGACACCTCACTCATAAATTGAAAAGAAAATGATTTATGTGGGATAAATAAGTCTCTTCCCCAGGGTGTAGCATAAAAAACAAGATTCAAGAAGAGAGTTATAGAAGAGGGGAAATCATAAAATGCATGTCTTGCTCAACCTTCTTTCACACTTCAAGGAGTTGGCAGCTCAAACAAAGTCCCAAATTTACAAAATCGGCCTAAGGGACCTGTTTTATTAGCTCATGTACAGGAGAAAGTGGTCGTGAATAAAGGAAAACAAAAATACAATCCATCTCCATTCAATATCATTGATCAAATGAAGAAAACAAACATTGAGAATCTTTATATGGGAGTCATTGTAAATTCTTGGAAAGAGGGATTTATTGTAGGAATCCATGGCCAACTTGTCCATCTAAGACAAGTCATACAAGAATCAAGAGAGATTCCTCACTAATGTAATGCAATAAAATGAGGTTCAACCAACCAAAAACATGAAAACTTCACTATTATATGTATCCTTGATTATTGGGAAAAATCTAGTGCACAACTACATAAATGACTTAGGGGAAAGTAGCTTGGTTATGCCAAATTAGATAGCATATCGAGATAGGATCTCAAGTATGATCCTATTTCTAAAGGATTGGTACAAAAATATGGGACAATAGTGAGAACTGTTGGAGTCATCAAAGGCCTAAACCTTACATTGCATGCATGTCCCAATGTCATAGTTTCTAAAAATATATCCGTGATTGACCTACCTCCACTCTTCGCCTATGTTTATCTAGGGATTTCACTTTGCTAATATTGAGGGATGCTTATCAGCTGATTTGTATCATATGATTTACAAGACCATATATAGAACTAAGGCTGCTATCAATTCTAAGCCAATTTCAACCTACCACATTGATCATTATGTGCCAAGCCCAATCAATGTTAATTTCATAATTTTTTACCAATAATATTACCCGTGGTAGTCAAGAGAAAGAGACTAAAATTGGAGGCATTCCAAATTTTACACTTAATGAATGGGAACACAAGAGACATGGTTATGATCCTTATAGAGAAGTGGAAGAAGTTGTTCTGGGGTATCTACTATCTCCATGAAAACAATACACCTCTTCCTAGTGTCATCAAAATAGATGATGATGATGAGAATGAATTTTGTAAAATTTTCTTTGTTAGTTCAAGGAGTAGAAAAGGTGTTGGAGGAGGATTAATTCTCGTGTCTCCTAAAGGTATAAAATACTACTCTACTTTCATATTTTAATTTTCTTGTTCAAATAACACAAAAGGTACGAGTCGCTTATCCATGGTCTACACTTGGAAAGAAAGAAAAATTCAAAAACTTGTAAACATTTGGGGAAAATGAGATGGTTGTAAATCATGTTAGAAGAAAAAAATTCTCGTAAGAATTATCTTCTCAAGAGCTATAAAAATAGGGTATGGGATCTCATAGAATATTTTGAAGCATTTAACATCAATTCCATACAAAGGAAGAAGATAGAAGTTTGTAGACAAGCTTATAGCAATTGGGGCAGCATTTGACATTGTTGAAGATATCAAAATGATTAAAAAACAACAACATATAAATGTGGTAATGAGAAAAGTTGTTCCATATAATAACACAAGTTGGTAGGTGTTTGAAAGTGAAAACAGATCATCATTGGCTTCCTACAATAAGTGGTTGAGTTCTCTTTGAGAAACCAGGAAAAATGGGAGAAGCATTATGGAGATAAGGTAGTCTAACTTCAAATAAACAAGTTGATAAAAGGTTAAGTGACTCTAGAATCCATCTTAGTAACTAGGTTTGTAACTAGGTTTGATTGTCACAATGCTTTAGCATTCCTTGGCACCAAAATATTTGAGTGGGATGTTAAGAATGATATATATCTAGTCACTTCCTCTAACTATTACCTTTAGGATAATGGTCAAGATGAGTCTACAAACAAGAATATCTTGAGGATTATTAGAAGGACTTTGGATGAGAATCAGATGACATGACATACAAAACTTAAATCATCCTTGTGGGCTGATAGAATCACACCCAAAATATCCACTAGAATCTCTCCCTATAAGCTATTATATGGAAAGGAAGTTATGCCTATACCTCTGGAATTACTAGCATTAGAGATTCTTAAGCAAGCTGTAGTTAAACCTAAACTCAAATCCATGGAAGTTAGATATATAGAACTCATGGAGTTGGAGGAGCTAAGAGACCAAGCAATGAAAACCATGGAAAACGATCAAGCTTTTTATCAAGAGGTATTTTGAAAAGAAATCCAAAACTAAGAGCTTCTAAATGGGAGACCTAGTACTAAAGTGGGATATTGACATGACTAATCTAGGAAAACACTCAAAGTTTGATTCTATATGGAGTGCTCCCTACATGATCTCAAGATGTAATAGTAATAATGCTTTCCAATTGGAAAAGTTGGATGGAGAAGAACTTTAGATTCTTATCAATTGAATCTACCTAAATCATTTTTATTTAAGTAAAGTATCATCTTTGTACATATTCACTTAGGTTTCTAATTCCTCCAAGTGATTTCAACACATTGTCTTGTTGTTAGAATAGGTTTCCCTTCCCTAATTGATTTGCATAGGTTTTATTGCTTTTGGATGCTCTTATTGCAAAATTCATCATGTTTTGGGGGAACTATTATGGGAAGAGTTCAAAGTGTTATGAAATAATTTCCATTTCTATGAAGTCTCAAATGCAGAGCAACAAAAAATCAGATTTCAAGACATATTCATTTTTCTAATTCTCTTGTCTCTTCATATCAGTTGCATTTTTATCTCTTAGTACCTATTCTTCAATCATAAATTCAGTTTTAGAGTTATCTTGAAGCATTTATGAGAATTTGTTTCACAACACCTTGCATGTTCTCATTCTGGTGGGTAGCCCTTTTCAATTTTATAAAAAGTCATCCTTAGTTTTGAGTAGAAAATCAATCTCAAATCAGTTTTCCACACTGATTGAATCTTGTTAAATAGAAAATATTATGAAATTGTGAGTAGTGAAGCAATTTTGGGTAATCTTCACTACAAGAAATGTTCTAGTTAGGATCAAGGGTAGTGGATTCAGTTTCAAATCAGGTTGTAGAAGAAAGAAGGTGAATGTCAAGGTTTAAAACAATTTTCCACTCACATAAAACCTTAATTTGGAATATTTTCATACTATGGATGGCTAATTAAGTGAAACATATCTATTTTAGGTCCAAGTGCTTCGAGTGGCTTAGGGATTGAGTTTAAAGTTTTAGACCAGTTTCATAGTTAGCAAGATGACTCCATGCCCAATGGAACAAAATGTCCACTGATCACTTCATATAGCAGGAAGATGAATCCATTGATTCATGAAATTATTATCCATTTTTACACCTCTGGTAAAAATAGACAACTTGAAGCGGGACTTGGGAAGTTGATTAAGATTCAATGAAGGAATGGTGAAGTGATAGGCTCCATGACCCAATATTTAGCTAAAATGAAAGAAATTGGTAAATTGAAAAAATGTCTTTTGGAGTATCTTGTTGTGGACACAAAATCATGCACTTTAGAATTTGTTTATCCCAGTTTCATACTACGATTTAGAAGGTTCTTGAGTGAAGACAGACTAATTAACCCCCATCTTTAGGCCATCTTGTTTTATTTTATCTCTTCATTACCTACCTTCTACATCCACATGCCCAATCAACTTATATCATCTCGTGTTATTTTAGCCTTGAATGGGGTGCCCAGCTAGTACTAGGGCACTGTGGGTGCCCCTGGTCCCTTTTTCACTTTCTGCCATATTTTGGTATCTTTCTAGCTATTTCTTCTTATCTTTTTGGTGGTTGGCCATTTTGGGGTTAATTATGAAATGAGATCAAGAGAAACCTCTCAATATAAACTTATGAGACCATAATGATGGACCTAACATCATTCACTATTATCATCCATCTATAGTTGCATCCATCTATTACATTGGAGATCACTTACATCCACATAACTCCATCACAAGGCACAAGGCTGTGACATTTTCATCACACTTCATACGAGGAGGGATTATATTCTATTCCATGCACACATATTATTTCATTTCCTACATTTTTTTATTTCTCGTTACTTCACAAACTGAAAATGACATAAGAGAACCTAGGGCACATTATGCACACACTCACCAAAAATACATTTGGGTCTGAAATGTAGTGCAACACTCAGTTAGTACGCCCATAATTGTGGCAGATGAGGTTAGTTTGACCCATTCATTTACATATTTATTTTTAGGGTTTTGATACTTCTCTTGGTCTTTTGTAGGTCTTTACATCATCTTGGATTATTGACAACACTCATTACAGGATAATGAATCTAATACAAAACATAACGAGGGTTTTGTACCACCTCCCACCTTGCGAGATTCAAATTATGAGATTTTACACAGACCATGACACCCAATTTATGTACTAGAGCACTCATAGGTTCCCTAACACCTGTCCCGATGATTTAGTCAAGCTAGATACTCAAGATAAATCCTTTTCGAGCTTCGCACGGTAGTTACTACTTCCAAATTCTCTAGTCAATTAAGTGACATAGTCTCGTGAGCATATATTAATCGGTTGAGTTATTTCCTCTTCTCTCTTGCACATTAGGGTTAGAATTTCCTTTTGCATAATTATTTATCTCATTTACATACTTCTTTTTGCATTTATTTACATTATTACAACTATTCATATCTTAGATTAACTACTCCCACTTACTACATACCATCTAAATTTAGTTAATAATTTTTGGTGAACCCGATGTCTTTCACGCTTAGGATTCTCATTTTTCCTCTATCATGGGTCAAGTTTCTTTATCTGATTTACTTAAGAGATATCCTAATTATCAGGATATTTTGCAAAAATCCTTAGACACAGTATTTTGATGAAAATATTCCACCACACAAACTAAGTTTTCATGTGTGCTTTCCTATTTACCAACCCTAGTGATCCTCCATCTAATCAACCCATATTGGAATCAATTCAAGTTTTACATTCTTTATTTCAAGACAATTTTACAGCTATGGAATCCACAATCACATCTCTAAAATATAAAATCCAACAGCTTAAGGATGTTTCTCAAGCTCATGTTTGTTCTCCCTCTACATTTCATCTTAAATCTATGTCCACTACATGTCATATAGTTGAACCTCGGGTCATGCCATTTCTGAGCCTCTCATATTTGAACGTAATACTAAACAATGTGAAACTATTACTATGCTATTTAGTTGTAAATTGATCACTTTACCACCTACTCATTACTATCCTTCTTATTAAGTAACAAGGTATCAAGATTATCCATATTGCAATTATCATAGAATCAATATACATAATGGCAATGATTTATATGTTTTACAATGTAGAGTCAAACATCTTGAGCATCAAGGGTTTATCTCATTCACTGCCCAACATCATGTTACATCTCAATGGGCTCCTAAGTCTTCTCCTTCTACATCTAATGAGCATCACCATACCACTTCTCATGTGCATTCTTTGGTTAGTCAAGAGTCACCTAAGAAACCACTTATGACATCACCAAGTCAACATAAGCAATAACCTCTCCAAATTAGTTCACCACCTCCTCCTATTTTGTCCTCTACAACATTACCAAATCAAAACAAGTCATCACTTCTTAAGTTTTTCTCTAAATCACATCCTCTTACTAAGTCATCTATTGTATTACCAAGTCAAACTAAGAAACCTCCTCTTAAGGATGATCTCACTCCTCCTTCATCAAAGGTATCTACAACATCATCAGGTCATGCTCAACAACCACCTCCTAAAGTTAATCTTGTTATTCCAAAATATTCTATAGACCCTACATATGTTGCTGATTATGACCTAAATTAATCTTACTATGATGATGAACCATTGGATGGTCAAACTCCTCTATCTTCTACGTATACCATCACTTTTCTTAAGGAAACTACTCCTTACATTGATCCACTTAGCATATTTTTACTATAATTCCATTGCCTACATACTTAGGGGGCATAGCATTCAACACATCCCCCCTCATATTAGCATCAACACATCTATCATACTTACATAGTTATACATCAATATATTATCATAGGTGTACTCACCACACATTTTAGCGTCTTCGTTACTGATGACACACTCTTTTGTTTCATTTCACACTTGACTATTGAAGGATTACTACACATGAACCCCATACAATGCACTATAGGAATTACACATTACGTTTCATCACACATTATGTGTTATGCACCATACATTCTATATTTCATCTACAATATGTTGAAATTTGTGCATTTACGCATATTACATCATACTAGTCTCCATTATACATACCTAGATATAGTATTCCATACTACTCATCATACATATTACTTTTATTCTACATCATAAATTACATCATACATTACACATTTTTCTCATCATATGGTCATCTTTCATCATTACATATACTACATCATCTTATACGTACTACACTCACTACCCGATGACACACTTTAGTTCCTCGGTCCATACTCAACTACCGAGGGTTTACCAATAAAATGGAGCTTACACTCATCACACATTTACCATTCTACATTTCATGATGCAAAATACATAGGATAGTGACATACGCTTTAGGTTACATGGTCACCCATTCTATCATTTTGTAGTGGTATACACCTTAGGTTACATCACCACTCCCTCTTTTCATTTCGTAGTGATATATGCTTTAGGCTAAATCATCACTCCCTCTTTCACCTTGTAGTGGTATACGCTTTTAGGATACATCACCACTCCCTTTATTCATCTTTTAGTGATATAAAATTTAGGATACATCATCACTATTCCATTCATTTAGTCATGATCTATGCTTCGTCTATAGGGTTCACACACAACTTTTCTATATGTCGCATATCATCAACCTACACATACACATTCATCAAAACACATTAGACGAAACATACACTTCGATTGTATCCCAATAACACACTTTCATTTACAATTCATTATTGAATACTGAGGGGGAAAACCAAATGAACCTCACTACATACATTTCCATTCACTCGGGGGCACTAGCCTCCTATCATTTCATATTGCATTCCATTCCATCCATCCAAAACATATTCCATTATCTTGGGGAATTTACTCTTTTTGGTAGAGTTTTACATGATCACTTTACTACACATGTTAGATTGATTTCTTATATGCCATTATCTATACCATCCACACATGTGCATTTACATCTTTATTTAGATGTGATCATAGATACATATCCTTTACATGTAGCATGGATGCTCGCCTTCTACCCTTCCTACACTGGTCACTAGGGGCATCCTCATTTGTCTCTTTTAGGTGTTATTGTTTTATTTTGTACTTAGTACTTTACATTACTTGGATATTCATGCTTTGAAATATTTTTATTTCTCTAAAATTCTAACATGTGTTCCATGTGTAGCACTTGTTTGTAAGATTACATGTTTCCATCACTACTTCTTTTGCATGTTTGTAAATTTTTGTCACTTGTTTTCTTCTTTTATGTAGGCCTTGCCCTATGTTTTTGGAATTTCATGTCTTGGGACATCATGAGTGATGTCCCATGTTTGTGACCCTCTTTTTGTGCCTTCCTTATATTCTTACATATTTACACTACTTAACTTGGTAGCTTTTATCTTTGTTAGCATAAATTACACATTTTCTTTTTACATGCATGCTTGTTCATACTAATAATTGTATTTGGCTATCCATCCCTATTTGTATGTGCCTTAGTTTCTACCAAGATCATTCCATTACCCCTGTAAGGAAGAGTTTTAGGGAAAATTTTGTAGGTCCTCTTTTGGGGCCGCATTTATCCTATCATTAACATCACATGTGCCCCTAAAAAGGGAGGAATAATTTGGATTTTATTAGTCTACATAGTGCGTTTACACCAGTTCATTTTAGTGCACTTTCTGCCCTTGGAATTGTGGGTTTACATACAATGAGTGAGTTCAGACTAGTCTATGAACTCCATACACAACGGATTTTACAAGACATGGTGTCCTTAGCATTCAGAGGAGTAGCTAAGAGTTGGAGAATACAAGAAAATTCCTCCCAATACTTCTTCTATCACCGGTGTTGGATCTCCCCAAAAAATAGGATGGTACAAATATATCTTCACAATTTAGGGAAGAATTTAAATCTTCGAGGACACAAAGCATTTCTTCCCTATATTTCTTCATCCTATGGCACTGAATCACCCAAAAAACCCCGACAATACAAGATATCCTTCTACACTATTTCTCTGGACATGTATTAGGTGCACATATTCCATTTAAATTTTTCATTTACATACTCTACATTCACATGAATTTACATACATATTTATTTGCCTACTTTATCATTTTCTCCTTGCAGATCTGACCGTTTGAGAAATAAAAAATCAAAATTGGGGCAACAAAAAAAATGTCAATAACAACACTTTACGGTGACACACCTTACATACTAACCATGTATACGTACACACAAAAACATCTACACACGATTCCCACCCTATATTTTCTCTCATCACTTTTTTTGCTCATTTTCATCTTTAGTTTCCATGCTCCTCCATATTTTTGTCATTTCATTCTTTGTCTAGTCCTTGACACCTTTCTACTAAAATATTCATGGATATCAAGTATACATCTCTATCTAATTTATGTTACCAATATTTCCACTCAACAACATAAAGTGGGGAAAATGCAAACACAAAATCATGTAGTTTAACATTATTTATCTCAATTTCATACTACTATTTAGAAGGTTCTTAAGTGAAGAAAATACAAATTAATCCTCATTTGTTAGTCATCTTTTTATTTTATTTTGTCATTACCAACCTTTTACATCCAAATTCCCAGGTCATCTTATTTCATCTCACTTTATTTCAGCCTTGGTGGGTGCATGGGCTAATCTTGGGCACCACTGGTCCCATTATGGGTGCCCCGGTCCCTTTTACATTTTCTGCCATCTTTTGGGATCTTTCTTGCTATTTCTCCTTCTCATGTTTTTGGTGGTCGGCCATTTTGGGGTTAGTTACAAAATGATATCAAGAGAACCCTATAAATATAAAGTTATGATACCATAATGAGGACCTAACATCATTCACTACTATCATCCGTCTATTACATTGGTGATCACTTGCATCCACATAGCTCCATCACAAGGAACAAGGATATGACATATGCATCACACTTCATAGGGAGAGGGATTATATTCTATTTAATGTACACATTTTATTACATTTTCTAAATTTAGTTATTATTTGCTACTTCACCAAGTGTGACTAGGACAAGAGAACCTCGGGCACATTATACGCACACTCACAAAAATACATTTGGGTCTTAAATTTAGTGAAACACTTAGTTAGTAAGCCCACTTATTGTGGAAGATGAGGTTAGTTTGACCCATTCATTTGCATCTTTCTTTTTTAGGGTTTTGATACTTCTCTTGGTCTTTTACAGGTCTTCACATCTTCTTGGATTATTGACAACACTCGGTACATGACAGTGAATCTGATGTGACACATAGCAGGGTTTCGGACCACCTTCCAACCACTGTGAGATTCAATTTCAGATATTTTTCATAGACTAGAGCACTTGCGGTGCCCTAGTCCCTCTTCGGGCACTCTAGTTTAGCTATATACTCCAGATACATCCTTTTGAGAGATTCTTCATGGTTATTCCTACTTCCAAATTCTCTAGTCAACTCTGTGACATAGTCCCATGAGAATATGTTATTCGGTTAAGTTACTTGTCATCAAATATCTTGCACATTTTAACATTTCCTTTTTTATAGTTATTTAGTTCATTTGCATACTTCTTTGCTACATTTATTTACATTATTACAACTATTCATATCTTAGATTAACTATCCCCACATACTACATACTAATAAATTTTAGTTAATCACATGCTCTATTTTCCCAAATCCTGGTTTGAGGAAAATATAAAAAAGTTGAGATACATCTGAGAAAATTGGGAAAATGGCAAAATATCGAAGAACATCTCAGTGAACTCATGAGCGAGTAGGAGAGCATCTCCCCAAGTTAGGTTAGAAAGTGAGCTAGTTTGGGTTGGGACGAGTTAACTTGGCAAGTCGCCAAAGTCTCTTAAACTATAGAGGAATGAGGGTGAGTCACTAAAATTGATTTTCGAGATTAGCATTTGCATGATCATGGGGTGTGGACAGAGATCACACCAAATAAGTTGGAAAACCGTGAAGTTATATGAGGTGCTTGTGGGATTTTTGATCTGTAAGGTCTCGAGTGGAACACCGAGTTCCACATGGTTTTGAGTTCCTATGGACACGATATTTATGCACAACATGGCAGGGGAGGTTAGTTGTAGGCATGTTGGAGTTAGGAGCCCCACATGAAAAAATTACTACAGCGGGGGTGAGTTCCTCATAAGGAGGTCAAATCCATGCAACACAAAGAGTTCAACGAGTGATTCATTTGAGTCTCAAGGATTTGTGTGGAAAAAATGTGGAGTTCGGACATGTAAGACCCATGGGAGCAGATTCCCATAGGGCATGATTTCCTCAGCGACTCGATAGGTCCATAGTATACGGGAGGTGTTAGCAGGAGTTCTTTGGGGAGGAATCGCTAGGTAATTGAGGGGCATCATATAGAGATCGAGAGAGAAAAAAGGGATATACATCCCGGCATGAAGTAGCTCATTTGAGCTACTACACTATGGTGGCTGCTAGACTAAAGTAATGCGAGCCTAAGAGTTGGGAAAATGGTCCAAATGAGCTCCTTGATCCCGATGGGGCATAAATTACATTTAAAGGTATTTTGATCATTTTATAATTTCTTACAAGCTCTAAATGATTATATTTAATGGAAAGGGTGTTATGAATGTGTGCTTCTAGGTTGTGGTTTTCTACACGCCCTCTCTATCTACATTTCTTCCCATTTTTATCTATTAAGAAGTGTCCTAATCACCCTTCTCTTGGTGTTATCACCCACTTTAGTGTAGGATTTGCATTTTTCATGTATTTTCCTCTCTCCCTGCTCCTTTGAACCATAGTATAGGATTATATAAGTGTATTTACGACATTAGGAATAGTTGTGACTTTAGATTAGGAAGAGGAACAAATATTCTCTAGATAATTATCTCAATTTCATGGTCCCACACTTGGAGATAATTCTAGGTTTCCCAAAAACACTTGATTTCCCATTCAATTCATATGTAAGAAAATCGAGGGTTTTGTTTTTCGGTGATAACAAATTTCAAAGAATAGTGATAATACGTTTCTTACTAGAATTTATTTGGCCATTACCATATAGATAGTAACAACAGTGAGAGAGGGAAATGCCATGATTGTAGAAAAAATCCATCAATTCACCTGTAGAGAAATAAGTGGCATTATCGATACTATATTGTTTGGTATCCCAAATTTTATGATGATGTTCTCTTCAAGAAATTGCACACCATTTCGAGTTAGCATTATTTCTTTGGATATACTCCACCCACTTTGTGAACTAATCAGTAGTATTGAGGATATACATGTGACATACGCTAGAGTATGGGTTCAATACACCAATGAAATCCAAACCCCATTGTTATAAATTTTCTTGATAAACATAGGACTGAGGGGCAAAGTAGTGAGTCTTGGTCTTCCCACAAACTGCTAACATGGATCACATTTTATAACCCATTTATATGCATCTCAAAATATGGTAGGCCATTAATAGCCACATATTGGGATATTGTGAGTTATAACCATTTCCAAGAAATGGATCCCACATGTTTGGTCATGATATGCTTACAAAACCATTTTATGTTAATATTCTTCAATATACATTAGGAAAGTAACATCCAGTCCCTTCTTGTATAGTATGTTCTCCCAAATGACATATCTCATTGCTTCAAGATGGAGAGTATGTCTTTACTTGTAATCTTGGAATTGAGGGAGATACCCATAGGTCAATAAATATGTTGTTTGCATACTATGGGTTGGTGGTGCTTATGAAAAGCATGAGAAAGAGGTCCTTAACTAAACATGCATAAAAGTTGGAGTAATATTCCCATTCCCCCTAGAAATTATTTCACACTATTCATTACCTTGCACCAATTTATAACTTTTGATGTCAAATTCATACTCTTGTACCTTCAACACCTAATTTCCTCTCCTTTCCATAGGATCTCATTGCATCAAAATGAACTCAATTGTAAGACTAGGAACCATGACAACAATATGAGAGTTCAAAAGGTAAAACCTTAAATTCTTCAGATCTCTAACCACTATGCAGGCATGTTTCTCATGTTGTGAGTAGTTAAGTTCATGTTCCTTCATAGGATCACTCATGAATGCAATGGGTGACTGAATATTGTCATCATTTTCTCGAGAAAAGACTTCTAAAATAATATTATTTAATGCTTAACAATAGAGAATGAAGTCTTTTGAAAATCAGGGCACACCAAAGTAGGTGATTTTGTAAAAAACACTCTTGATAAAATCAAAGGATTACTTTTCCAATTTACTCCATTTGAAATATTCTTTGGGCTTCATCATGTTGACTATGTCCTTTGTAAGCTCCATAAACTTGGGACAAACCTTCTCAAGAAATTAACTTTTCCAAAGAAAGAGTACATACCTAGTTTATTAGTGGGTAAAGACAAACTCGAATAGCATCCACTATTTCTTGATTGATATTAATGTCTTCCTTGTTCAAAATGTGACCAAGAATTTTTCCTTCGGTTACCCGAAATATTCTTTTTTTGGATTGATGGATATGTGATGCCTTTGACATCAGATCAAGACTTGTGCAAGCTATTGTAAGTGCTCTTCTCTCTTCTTCAAGTACGTTTTGAGATCATCTTTATATGACACTATGTAATTTCCCTTCAAATCCTTAAAATCCAAATCCATAGCTCTCTGAAATTTGGCACTTGCATTGATCAAGATAAAGGTCATACACTGATATGCAAAGGTTCCCCATGGGGTGGTGAAGGAATTCTTAAATTGATATTATTTTCCAACTTCAATTTTATTATATCCAAAGAATCTACTGAGCATAAACATCATCTCTGAACCATTCACTATATGGAAGATATGGTCCATGACCGAAAAATGATATTTATCCTTTATGGAATCTTGATTCAATTTTTAAAAAAGAAAAAAAAAGTGGATGTCTCCATTTTTATTTTAGAATGGTACAATGTTAGCTATCCATGTTGAATGATGGATAGGAAAAATGATATGGGCATTGAGTAACTTCTCAACCTCTAGTTTTATGGTTCCAAAATCCTCATATTGTTTTTTATTTGGGTTTTTTCTAGAAGGATTTTGCATCTATTTTTAAGGGGATGGAGTGTTGCATTGATTGAGGTTGAAAGGATTTAAAATCATCATATGAATATACAAGTACATTGGAATACCTTTTAAACAAAGCTGATAAGTTTCTATGTTCCTTAGGTGAACAAAATTTTCCTATGTTCACCATCCTCACTGTTCACTTATTCTAGATGTTTATCTTATCATAATCAAATAAAGATCTTGGTTTCTCCTTGGCATTACCATGGATGAACACTTCATTATTATCAAATAATTCCTCCAATTACACTATCCCCTTCAGAATCATGTTACCTTTCAATTAAATTACTCCATCTTCATTTGTTTGATCAGTTGAATTGTTTTCACTATTATTTGTGGTAAACTCCCATGGGAGTGAGTCACTTCCTTTGAAGTACATAGACCTTAAATATTTGGTCTATTGTAAGAAGGATGGAATCTAATTATCATCATCAAAAAAATTCCATTTTTTTGGTACAATTGGTTTGGAAGAGATATCTCAACTAAAAAAATTTCTCCTTTGAAATCCAAATGTGGGATCATCAAAGAGGTAGATACTACCAAAGAATCAGCCCTAAAATTTTGATCCTAGGGACTTTTATAATGTCAAAAGCATAAAAATATTAAAATAAATGACACACTCTATTTCTATAGTGGCAGAGACGAGATTTCTTAACCTAAAATATATCTCTTACCTATTTCACAATTAACTCAGCATCTCCTTACATGATGAGCTTCTTGATCCCCATTTCTTTGTGAGTTATAGTATGAGAAACAAGGATTCATATTCAGTAGTGTTGTTGGTGTTGGAGAACTACATATTGTATGCTTAGGGGAAAAATAATCCCTTCGTGGATGATAAAACAATACATGCACCTAATCTAGTTGACAAACAACATCCACTAAAATCCATGCTCCAAATTTCATCAATAATATCTATTATCATTTCCTCAAGAATGGGTATCTCTTCAACTTGCTCATAACTCATGAAATAGCTCCCATCACCTATTTCCTAGAATGGAACTCTTTCTAATTATTTTAATGAAGATTTTCCCGATTCTCTACTTTAGAAGAGGATGTTTCCTCTAGGATCATCTAATTGTTAAATAATGTATTTCATCTTCGGGATCGGAAAGGAGATTTTTACTTTTTTTCTTGACTAGTATTGAAGTAGAAGACCATTGCATTTGAATCTCACCTCCTATTTTCTAGAATAATCTTCTACTAAGGATCATCTTGTAGGTAGTCAACATGTCCATTACTAGAATTTTTTCTTCTATCTATTTTTTCAAAAGCCAACAAAATCGAGCATTGCATCTTTGATCCTTCATGACAAGTGTGACCTCCTTGTATCCATTGAGTAATAATGACCTAATTCCCAAGAGATACTCAAACCAATAGCTTGAAAAAATTTAGCAGGAATGGCATTGTTAGCGGAATTGAGTCAATGATACATTATTCATTAGGTACCCATTGATCAATAGGGCACATCGAAGGATTGATTTTTCTAGAGGATAAATGGGTAGAATCTAGAATTTTTATTTGGGATTAGCTCATGTGTGAGAAGAAGGCCTTTAGTGGATGTAAATTTATATTTAAAACTCCTATATTTTATGAACTTGACTAGTTTCTCAAACTACTCAAGGTGAGTTTACAAGTATTCAAATTAAGAGATCTAAACTTTATCCTTTTTACATGATCAATAATGTCAAATTTTGAGGAATAGTTTTCTAGAGCATGGGAAACATTAGCTTGATTTGATCTACAAGGATTATTTGCATATTGTTTGTTACTCTTTTGAATTGTAGAAGTAGAAGCATCATTCTTGGAAGAAGTAGAGGTATTTGACTTACCTTGTTTAGAAGATTCCTTGCGATGGGTGTGGCTTCCAAATTATTTTGGTTGATTCAAAAGATGTAAGAAGGGGGATCCTCTCTTAAATATTTTATTTTTAGGTAATAGAGTCATTGGTTGAGGATCTTATCTCTCCCTTTCTTTCTGCTTGGATGATTTCTATTTCTCAAGGGTTTTTTATCATTTGAAAATAAAACAAATGTGACTATTCATATCGCAGACATGGAATCTTCATAATCCTCCTCGAAGGAGGATGCATACTCACTAAAAATGACCTCTACAAATCCAACTTCTTTGGTCATAACTCACTTTCTTCTCCCTCACTTTCTAAAGTTTCCTCTTCTTCATCTTTATCATTTGATCAGATTCCACATGTTTCATTTAGGAGAGGAGATTTAAGGGAAATTCTATGAGGTGGAGAATAAATTATTTTCTTATTTGAAAAATTCTTCCTCAAAATGTCTTTCTATAAGGTATTTTGAGAAAGTTTCTTCTTGAAAGAAAGCACATAATTGTAAATATTTTTACTAAAGAGCCTATAGCTCCAGAACTTGAGCTTTGAGCTTTCTCTTTTCCTTGTCCTTTCTTGATTTTTCCAAACGTCAACATATCACCCTCTAAATCAACTATAAGTTCTTGTGCCTCATCTAGAGTAGAAGGTTGACTTCTTCTCAACATAAAACCAACTTATAGTATATAAGAAATAGTGAAGAATCTTAACTGATTGTCTTCTCTAGTGGTCTTAGCAAAACTTCAGGATATTGTAGAGTAGTTTTTTGACCTTAGATACAAAGTATCTCATGGGTTCAAGAGGATACTTTTTTAGATGATACCATTGTGCAAGGAGTGCATGAACATCTTCATCGGGATTGAATCTAACCTCAAATTTAAATTTTATGTCTACCCTATTACTAATTTATCTTTGTGGCAAGTGGTATAACTAATCAACATTGGATTTTTGTAATGATTCCACAAATATACTGAGACTAAAACATCTTTTTGTTTAACTACCAACACACCTTTGTAAGTTATGATGAATGTAGTAATGTGATCATCTAGATGTTGTTTCCCATCTCCTCTAAACTTAGAAAAATTCTTTTTGGAACCTTTCAAAAAATCATGTAGTGGAGGAGCCAATGCCAATGGGCCTATATTATATCACCACAACATAGGTACATCCATTCTTTCTTCTTCTTCCTTTGGTTCTTATTCTTCCTCTGGTTCTTTTTCTTCTTCTTATCTAAGAATGATATTATGTGGTTCAACATCTAATTCTTCAAAGGGAATTTAGGATTGAACTCAATAAATTACTTTTGACTAGTTTTCCTCACTATCTCAACAATGAGAAGCTTGAAATCAATTTTGTGTTGCTCTTGAAATGTTAGGTCAAATATGCCACTATCTTGATTATGCCAATTTATAAGACTTGTGTGTAGCTTGAGAAATATTTCTTTATACTCATCTTTTCTGATTTGTAACTTGTCTCACATGTTACAAAGTTTGGGCATGTTCCTCTTTTGAATCTAGAATTATTGAATTAGCATGGTAGTGATTAAATTTCACCTTGTTGTTTAAGATATAATTCCTCAAATCCGTTGTGATATCCTTTTAAGTATCTTGAAATAAAAGGAGGGTAGGTTACAAAACTAGTGAACTTCTAGGGATAGTCATTATGAGAAAAATCTAGTGTCAAAATTAAGGCATACAAGGTTTTCCAATTTTTTTTTTTTTTAAATATATATTTTTAGGAATTTTTGTGGTTTTAGAAGTGGTGCAGAAATAGAAAAATATACCCTATGGTGGGTGCCAAAAACTATTGCTAAAATATTTTTTTGCAAGGAAAAATTAGTTATTTTTTACCAATGCTTCAGAACTAAATCCCTCCTCTTGGTAATGGGAGGCTCCGATTTATTGAATGCGAAATAAAATAAGTGGCATGATGTGGCCAGGGATCAAAAGAGATTACTCAACTAGAATTATAGTAAATTACTTTGCAAGGGAGGAATTTTATTATTGAAATGAGGTAGAGGAGGGTAATAATATAAGGAAGGAGGGTTAACTTTGTGAATAGGCACTAGTAAATTTTCACAACATTAACCAAAACTAATAAAAACTTAATTATAGGAATAAAACTTGCTAACAATGATAAGACTAATAAGTCATAGACACAGAGTTCTATTGATTCATTTATCAAAGGCACCAACACCTTTCTTAGTTTTATAAGATCATGTTTACAAAGTTAAACATGTAAGGAAATACAGGAAACATAGACAAAGAGGAAAATGGAATAATGTAATATCTTTCTTGTATTTAGTAGTGCAAAAATATCTACTAGAAACTCTCAATTGAGCACCCTCTGAAATGGGTGAGTCATTTAAATTTATAGCCTTATGAAAAGTCTTTTCATCTACCCCTATATGATTTTTCAATTCCCCTCATCACTTGTTACATTTCATATTCTTAGGAAAAAAAGTGATCTTTTTCCCATTAATTTAAAAGAGCTAATTACAATTTTAGACTATATGTCACTTAAGCTAATAATACCAAATACTAAAAATTACCTCCTAATGATAAATTAGAAAATTTAGAGAGAGGGAGGAGGAAATAAGAATAGGAGAGATGATCACGTCGATGGATTCAAATCCTCTAGTAATGATGAACTTACTACTAATGAATCTTAAGAGAATTTCCTTGGAGATATTTCTTCACCTTTGAATTCCTTATTGAAGCAGGAGTTCTGCACCGTGGGTGCCACTTTTTCTTCTTGGGGAATATGAAAGAATCTCAAATCACAGATCTGAGTTTTATAAATACAAATGATGTTCTTACACTAATTAAACCAAACTAATGATCCTTTACAATATTGTAAATTTTAGATCTGATTTATGTGAGAGACTCCAAATTATCTTCATTGAATGAGAAGGGATCTCCCATCTCTTTTTGACCAATTCCTTGAATGCTTTCATAAGCTCTTTCACGATGATTTTTACTAATTGCAGGTGACCCATGATTCTACACATTATTTCTTATGCTTTCCAAAATTTTAATGCAATCTCTTCACAAGAATCAAGCTCAGAGATAGGATCATTCAAAATTTCATATCGTCCACTCATCGTATAAGACCAAATAGGAGACAAATTTTCATTTATGGAAGTGAATACATCTTTACCCATAAATATAAAAGAATCAAGATCGATCAATTATAACACCAATGGAATCACATTTTCCCAATGTAATTTTTCATTCTTAATCTCCTCTTGAGTCATTTTTACTTTTAAAGTGGTGGCGAGAAAAACTTAAACAATGAGAGGATCTTTGCCAATATTTTCCCCTTTTTGGAATCTTTTCAACCCACATGGCATTATCCCTTCCCTACATTGAAAAACCTTTATCTTTCTTTATTGTTTTAGGGTCAAAGCTACATATATGAGTGAAAAATTATACAAGTGGAGGTAGTACTACACTAGGATATAACAATTCTTACACGTAAGAAGTGAGAGTTATCACATGCTCTCTCAACTTTTCCATTGTTTTCTTTTATTATTCATTTTGATAAAGTATACGGTAAATATATTCCTTGAATATATATATGTATCACCCTCATGGTCATGAACCCTATGAAATCCTTGTCATCTCATAATCACCCTAATTCATTTCCTCCATAGGTTTTACAACTTTGGGTTGGGAAACTTCTACATACTAGTCACCAGAAGCTCCATTGAAGAAGTGAGAGGTTACATGTGGTTTCTTTCCTCACTTGGATTTCATGATATTTGAGATAACTCCCAAATCAAGTGTTAGTGCTTATTGCATTTTCCTTCATTCACTCCCAATAAACTCATAAATCGAAGGGAATATATCCAATATTGTGGGATAAATATCGGTCATGGGAGAAATTTCAAGATCATGGTGGGGAATCACCTCTTACATATGATGAGATGACTCAGTTGTTGAAGAATACATACACACTTTAGAACCAATATAGAATTAGAGGCTGTGAAGGGTCAATCTCACCTTATTTAAGAGGCTCAATGGGGATTTTAATGATTTTGGATTTCTTTTCAAGCCTCTTAGGGTGAGAATATTCAACATGATATTCCTCCACATTATTTATTTTTGAGGGATCTTTTGAGTGAATTGATCTCATGCTCTTGCCAAATGTTTTTATAGAGGAAATGTATGATACTTATATCGATAAAGTCAAATGACCACCGAGACTCAATGAAAGCACTTTTATTTATCTTGAACCACTCTCTCAATATTTAAATCACCATCACGGGTCTCTCCTTGATTTCACCTGATTCTCTTATGTTCCATGATATCGGATGAAGGGGTGAATTTTTCACTACTTGGTATTCAAGATTGAACAAGTCTAATCCATCATCCTCTATTCCTTCAATGAACCAATCAAATTGGAGGCTCGTCATATGATAAAGTTTCATAATTATATGGTCACTCTTTTTACTTAAAATTCATCAAGGAAATTAGCCAAATAGTCCTCAATTTGAGGTGTGTGGTGTAATCTAGGAAGGTGAAATTTTTAGGATTTTCATGATCTAAAAATCATGCGTAGATTAATAGGAATAGAGATTGAGGAAGTAAAATAATATTCAATATTTGATGCATCTGCAACATTATTATATTAATAGATTAATAAAGAGATAGGAAAGACACATCCTTCTTATTGTATCTAAACCTATGATGAACAAGAGAAAGCCACCTAAATAATTAAAACATTATAATTTTATCAATAGGGTACCTGGTAACCTACAGAGTAAAATTGAATCTTGAAACTCAATGTATGTGAAATTTGAGAACTAAGTGAATTAGCTCTCGTATTTCACGATCGGTCTAACTTCTTGACAAAATATCCTCATCTCTAGATTACCTTCGATAAGTCTAATGATGAACATAGTGAATACATCATTCACCCTGGAAAAATGATGGTTAGTTTATTTGTGTGTTAATTATGGATACCTCTCATAGGCATGCAATAATTGGGACAAAATGAGAGAAACAATCATGCCCTTAAATATTCTTGTGTAGGCGATAGTATATACTAGGTAGGAAATCATGGTGAAATTCTTGGTGGAATGTAATTGAAAAGCGATTCCTGATGAATTTTATCATTGATAATATTCCCAAGTTTATTACTCACTCCCCTTCATTAGTAACAAGTATTACCTTAGTCATCTAGTACTTTAACTCTTTTTTCATTTCCTCGCCCATCATCTTGCTTAGTAAAATTATGCATCTAAATAACTTTCATGGAGCTCACTCTAGACAAGTTTGTAGGAACATGAGAAGGTTTTCTTCTTTACGGGCCATGAATTGAGCGCAAGGATTTGTTAATATGTATCAATCTTCACCCACTCTTGTGAAGTAAATTCCTTAGTGATGATGACCATGTTACTAGTAGTGGGAATCAGTAGGAGATTCCTTTCGGAGTGAGGACTGAAAGGATTGAATTTTCATCTACTCACACTATCCTATAATAAGATTTATAGTGTTGTGCATAGGTAAAGACCAATTAAGTGATCTAAATGGATAATGGGTGGCCTCCTACATAATAACCCACTCGATAAAATCTTCTCATCCACTTGGTGATAAGTTTCGTGAAGCATCTTATTTTTCAGGTCTTGAAGATCCATGTGAGTGGCATCATTATCTCCCAAAAAGGATACTCAGTGATTAGGGTTTAAATAAGTTCCATACATGAGTATTTTAACTTCAAATGCGAAAAGGAACCAAGATAAATAGATTACGAGTCACCACATACTTTACGAACTCAAATCTAAATCTTTCAATTTTAATAAGTCATGTTTGGGATTGTTGTTTTTAGTAATTTTCCAATGTTATTACTCTTTTATGTTTCTAGATCATTTGTATTATTACAAATTTTGAGGTTTTCTATATTTATAAACTTACTTTCTTTAGATACCCATTATTCTTAATACTACTATTTTTAGAAATTTTTAATTCTCTTTTTTATGTTACTTACTTATTCAAGATATTACAAATGTTGAGGATTCATTATTTTGAGAAAATTACTATTTTTAGCCGTCCATTTTTCCAAATACATGTTATTTTTTGAAAGTGCACTTACATGTGTTAGGTTGTAAATGGAACCACCCAAAGTTTTATTCTTTACACTAGGATCTTCTACACCAAATTTCATGGTTTTCATCTCCTTGATCTCCATAAAATTGAAAAAGTAGGTTTACGGTTTGGATTTTTTTTTGCTGTAAAAAAATCCAAGGAATTAATGCATTTTATTTGATAGTCTTCCCAAAGGTGGTTTAGAGAGGAAATCACTAGAAACATTTCATGGAAAATGGGTGTCTAGATGAGAAGCTATGATCGAATCTTCATTTTTATTACTATGGATTCTAGCAAAAAAAATGATAGTGTGTATAGACAAGAATGAGGTTTTAGAGGATGTTGTGGTATAAAATTTCATGAAAAATGGTTAAGTGTTCAAGTAAATGGACAATTAATGAAGTTTTACTACAATTCTTAACTCACCTACTAATTATACAACTTAAACAGGGTTTGATTGGAGTGAATGTGAGGTTTTGTATGGTGCAAGGGGGACAAAGGGGACACCAGGGACACAAAAGTGTGACTTGCACCAAATGGTGACAAGTGGTATCTTGTGGTTTGTGGTGGATGAGATGTGGTGCTAGGAACTAAACCAAGTGGAGCAAACATGGTTACATATGGGCCCATGAGATACATGCATGATTTGGTCACACTTTTGTGGCCCCCTTATCCCCTAAAATATAGAGGGGATAATAGGTACACCAAGGACATCAAATTATTACCTGTTAGAAGAGGAGTTCACACTTTGGTGTCACCCTTATCCCCCTTGCACTATGGGGACGAGGGGACACTGTGTGTCCAAAGTGTGACTTGGGAAGGAGAGTGAGGTTTCTCTTTGGTGTACCTCTTATCCCCATTTTACCCTAGGGATAGAGGGGACACATGGGTGTCCAAAGTGTGACTTTTCAATTCTAGGAAAGTAGATTTTACTCAAGATTTCCAAATGTGGATAAGGGACTTGATGATTTCTCTAAAAGAGCTTAGGAAATTATTTAAGGTAAGATATTATATGATTTAGACTCTAAATCACACTTTAATATTAATATAACAATTCCCAAAATATATTTATTCCTTCAACTCAAAATTTAGGTCCTATTTCATTTTAAACTAAGAGGGATAGTTGTGAGTTTTGAAATACCCGATGAAGTCGTTAAGCCTTGGAGAAAATTTGATGTTTCCACCTTATAGAGGATTCCAATATATATTTTTTCCAATTTTTTTATTCCTAAATCTTTACGAAACTCCTAGAATCATCTAGAGAAGGATGATTTCACCAATATGACATTCATTCCCGCACCTAGAAAGTATTACATAAGGTGTTCCTTAATGGTATTTTCTTTCCTAAATAACTTCATACATCTTCAATACTCTCTAACCTCACCCTCAGATACTTTAAATTTTCCTTGAACATTCCCGAGGCTATTTATTGGCTTGAAATGTCCAAAAATGTTCCTCTTAGGCCTTCAAAGAAAGATGTCTTTCATCAAAATCCACTAAATTCATAAATCATCTTATAAAATATTCCCTACACACTAACAAAAACTTAATGATGTTGTTAAAAGTTTCATGTGATCTTGGGTGGGATTGACCTTAATGTAGGTATGCTAAAGGAAGGATGCACAAGTGATTGGGAATCCTAATTTTCAATTAAGGGCTTAATTATTGTGCATAATTTTTATTTTATTTTTCATGATAGATATTTTACATGACAACAAATCCATAGACCTAATGGGAAGCTTCAAACATATAGACATTTTTTTCCCTAATATTTTTTTAGAGTTATTTTCAAAGTGTAGAAAGTGTTGGGTTCCTTTTTTGATATATTTTACAAGAAGAGTGCTAGGTGCTAAATGAGGTGAGTTTCAATTGTTTATATATGATTTCAAGGGTGATTTGAGTTGAAAATTCCAACTAAGATAAATTAAGTAACCTGAAGAATAATGTGCAACATGGATTTTGGGACCAAATTGAACAAGGTCAAGACATTACACTAGGGTCGGGACTATACAAATGTTCCTTCCCTTACCCTATGTTTTTGACCTAAGAGTGGAAATATACAAAGTTAAGTTTAGAAGATATCAAGTGGAATTTCTTAGTATTTTTCATGCATTCAATTGTTATAAACTATCAACAACTACATTGTAACAGAAACCAAGCTAGACAAGAGACATAGGAATGTACTAGATGAGAATGTGTAATCTGCACTTATTTGAGAAAGAGAGAAATTTCAAGAGCAACAGTTTCAAAGAGTATAATTACCAAATTTGAGTGTTTACACATGGTCAAATTATTCATGTTTTATTTTATCTCTTTGTTACTATCATTTGGTGTGTTTTTCTATACATTACATCTCAATAGCCTCGTTATCATGCCCCACGAATCTTACATTGTGACCATTACACACTCATGTGAATGAAATTTTGGGTCACTTTGTCCCCATTATACTCCTCACCTAGCCCATGATTTATCATGATACCCACCCTCTTTCATATATCTATGTATATGTATGTATGTATATATATATATATATATATATATATATATATATATATATATATGTATATATATATATCTATGTATATGTATATATATATATATATATATATATACATATACATAGATATATATATACATACATATACATATATATACACATATATATATATGTATATATATATACATACATATATATGTGTATATATATATATATATATATATATGTATATACATATATATATGTATGTATATATATATATATATATATATATATGTATATGTATATATATACATATATATATATATATGTATATACATATATGTATGTATGTATGTATGTATGTATGTATGTATATACATATATGTATGTATGTATGTATGTATGTATGTATATGCATCATGATCATCATTTGCTAAAGTGTCATCCTAGGGAAATTCATCCCTTTGGTACATAAAACCTAGCCAACGATTGATTATCATATTGATATATATATATATATATATATATATATATATTCTCATTTTGCATGTGTGCTTGTATGGCTCCATTTTTGTTGACATATTGCATCCTTGTGAGTTTTAAATTTTCATCTACATGTTATTTCAACATATTTCATCTAGGGGTACTATATCCTTTTGGTGGGTATTTTTAGCTCAATATCAAAATGGTTACACCCACATATAAACCTCCCCAATATATATATATATATATATATATATATATATATATATATATATATATAATCATTTTGCATGTGTGCTTGTATGGCTCCATTTTTGGTTGACATATTACATCCTTGTGAGTTTTAAATTACACTATCATTATGAATTTTCATCTACATGTTATTTCAACATATTTCATCTTAGGGTACTATATCCTTTTGGTGTGTATAGTTTAGCTCGATATCAAAATGGTTGTACCCACATATAAACTTCATCAATTACCAACACAATTTCCTCCCATTTGATTCATCCACACTTATACATTAGAACAAGTGAATTTTTTTTTTTTTTTGATAAATGCTTACGGTTCTAAATACATAATTTAGAACTCACAAATCAAATAACCATTCTTATAACAGAAAACCATATGCCGTTGTAATGACTCGGAGTACCTCCGATCTATTCATTCCATGACTCAGTAATCTACCAATCTATTCATGAGTAATAAGAGTTGGCATTTTTATTTAACACTCCACTCTTTTGGTTCTCTTCCTATTCTGGGATTGAATGCTCTATCCAAGAACCTATCTCGAATAATTGTTACCATTATTCATCCGGCATCTCATCCCTTAGACTAGGTGAATTAGGAAAAAGCAATCAGTAGCTTGCGATACTTTGGCCAAATATTTGAAACATACTGCTTATGTCTCGTATTCCTTAACGACATACTCGTCAATCTGGAATACGTCCTACACCCCATTCCTAAGTTATATAGAACGTCTTATACTGACTTCTGTCAGTCCCTCCTATCCCAAATTATTCACTCGGAAATGGATTAGTAAGGTGATAACGTTATATGGATGCCCACGAGGACTAGGGATACGATGACATACTGGTTCAACCCTAGTTAAACTAGTGTGTCAAGATACCCCGAATCTCCTAGGCAGCCTTATAACGTGACCACATTCCTAATCGGTCCCAGAGTAACTTATTCGAGTTCATGGTGTAAATATTATCGATCAATGCAAAGGGTGTCGTCACAAGACACCTGCATTGTTGTATCTTCGAGAAGATCCTAACCTTCTCGGAGGTACAACCCTGCAGTTGACTTGTGCCGTCAACCTTTAAATCTACCTCAAAAGAGATCTACTTATTAAAAAGTGTTACATACACTGAGTTAAATTATATTAAAAGATGTTCCCCTAAGGTTATCCTTTCCCGATCCCTAGGTTCCTCACCTTAGAATGACCTTTCTTAATAAAACCCTTTACATAGAAGTTATTAAGACTAAGGTTCCATCAAGGAGTTCATAGAATATACATAATTCTAAATCAACGAAATTGGACAATAACCCATAATCTTCACATATGATTGCCAACATAACCCCTTTTTGGTTTATTTCGCTTCTCATTACTTGAATTTATATCGTACTTATAAGTATCAAGATATAATGATTAAGAATCCAATTAAATGTTGTCTGGCTTAATCAAGACTAGGGATTAATAATTTAATTCAGCTTGTTTAGCGTTCTGCTTAGGTTTATTTTAACCCTAGTTTCCAGTAAGACAGTGATCTATATTCCAATTTAGCTTTAGATAGAACACACTAGAATTGCTAAACAATCATAAGTATTCAGTCACATATTCTTGCAAGCTTACATTGATAATCACAAAAGTCTCCAAATTATACAATAATAACAATGCTCTCAAGATATTTGAACCGAAGAAGGTCAAACTATCAAGATAAGAATACAAACACATAAGTAACAAATATCAATTTCCATTCCTTCCAGATCTAATCAAATACATTTTATGCATTCAGCATACTTGATACAATACTCTACGGAAAAAGAACATCTTTCCACATATAGTACATTTAGAAAATCAAGTTGTATTTCAACTTAAAATCAAATTAAACAATCTGATCATCCTATCAGATCTGCGTGCTTTTACCACTTACGGCATCCATCTGCAAAAATTTTCAACATGGGTCAGTTCGATGAACTGAGCATGATAAGCACTAACTCTTAAAACAATTGCAATCCATCAATTGTTTTCATTAAACACCCTGTTTAAATGAGATCAATTCACCCAACAAGTAAACATATTTCATCAAAATATTAGGGATCAAGAAGAACGAAAATATCTGAGACAACTATCCATCTGAATCCCCAGGACAACAAACATCAGATAGATCATTACATTCATCTTATTAAAAAGAATATCATAACAACCCATGATTCCAGCAGTAGTTAAAACAGTTCCAACAGTTAGATAAAAATATATATCAACATATACTTTACAACAAAAGAGAAATAAATGAATCATACATATTTCCCTCAGAACTAGCTCATGACTGTACCATCTTTCCAAGAGCAAAGCATTCACCTTAAACACATGCGAATAAATCAGACGAGACCACCAAAAGCACCACTGTTTTGTTTAAGTTTAAAATATAATAAACTACAGTACAGTAGCTCTCATGCCAAACAGTGATGACTATCTACCAAACAGACTCTGCATGACCTCCCACACGAAGTGACAAACAAGAAGATAATCACAGCCATTGCCTGTTGAGGTGCAGTCGACAACTCCTAAGTTCAATTAAACTCAAGAATTGATATCCATGCGACAGAAGACGTAACACACCAACAATCCCTTACATCAACCTACAGCCCATTCTAGTCCTTTCTAATCACTGTAAGGCTTTTAGACCCAAGGTCGAAATCGAGAACTTCTATTTTATCGCAGTCAACAATAGACTTCTTGACATTAAGCAATTGATGTTTCCCTAAGACTATGCAGAGATAATCTTACAACATTCCCGCAACATGCACAGCCTCATCTAACTGGAATAATCAGAAAGGAAACATAATATACCGTATTCACATCTGGACGCATTCAGAATTTGAAGTATGGTATTCACGACCCACTTTCACAGAGCCAAGATACATGATATCTATCTATACTCAAGGAACCCAACAGTGCCAAAAACAACAAGTGTACCAATCAGGCTTAAATAGAGGCAGATACTATAGTTACCTATCAAGGATTCAACTGAATCAACAACAACGTTAACAAGATAAATAATAGTTAATGATTCCAACTATGCCAACAATGGTAACCATTCAAAATCAAGCTTACACAAAAGCTAATAATGATTTCATAACAAGGAATCCAACCCGAGCCTCTTGATATTTTTCGCTCAAGCTTTCACGGATGGGAAACATGTAAAAGTACACCCAAAGAGTCTCATACCGAAATTCATTACAAATTAACATAGAGGTCATATTACATTACTCCTTCAAGACTCTGACAAAATCAAATTACCAACATTCAAAGATATATAGCTTCAACAGAGGTCCATAATATACGAATCATCCAATGTACTCCATAGAGTCATTTTGAATACAATAAATAATTATAATGCAAACTATCATCGAGTTCAATCCCGTAATTTGCAACGCAAGGGAGGGAGAAACAACTTCTATAGGGTCGCAATAAATACTGAAACACAGCCAGTTATCCATTCAACAAAACCTAAATAACATAGCGAAACCCAACAAGATTCAGTAACCACTACCTTAATAACCTCGACAGAACTTACAAAGAAGTCCAATCAAACTGAACAAAAAGTCCATCGGTATCCTTTCCAACAAGTAACAACAACAAGCATCAACAGTAAGCATTAACAACAAGTATCAACATGCTTTGTACCCATCAAGAGAACAATTCATGGGCTCTCACGAGCAGCCCAATATACATTCTTGCATATATTTCACAAATTAAAGTCGAATGCAAAACACCATGAAATATTGCAACAGTTCGAAAAATAAAATACACCCATCAAGGTTTTAATTGAAAAATCAAACCAGCAAGAAGATACAATAACAAAATCACCCCAAGCTACCATAAAAACCATCTAATTCCAAAAATCATCTGAACAGAGTTGTTCTAATGAAATCATTTGAAAGAGAGCAAGATTTTTAAAGGTTAGGGCCTAACATGCACAGTTATTTGCTTAAAATTTCAAGTAGACCACTAAAAAGAGCTCGAACCTTCTCCTCCTTTTCCAAGTTAGATCCACCAACAAAAATTTTCTATTACCATGACTTATAAATTTTCCTTGCCGAGAAAAGAGCTAGTTACTCTCATACTTGCCATGCAACACCAAGAAGATCAGTGCGAAGAACCAAAGGTGAATCAACAGAGGAAAACCGGAGCGCATGAAAACCAAACAAACCATTAACTTTCCATTTTTCATGCCTTCCCGTGAAACCCAAGCTCGACGACCGAGTTCATTAATTGCATTTACTCCGAATTTCCCGCTCAATATCCACTGCCACCGACCGCCATAGTTGGCGATGGACAAATACACATCAAAGACCATTTCCAACTTTGGTGACCTGCCACGTTGGCTCTAGTTATCCGTTTTAAAAACCTCCACCAAATTACCTGTCCCTCATGCTTATCCATGCATTTAATGACATAGAAACTGCCGCCCATGGTTTGCACCCTTCCATAGGTCCCCTTCTTCCTTGTTCAATAGTTAGGTTAGTAACTTAGGTTAGGATTTAGGATAACACCTAGTCTAACCTCTTAACATAGATACTAACTTAGAACATTAGCTTTAGCCTAGGTCTAGGTTAGATTAACACTAATCTAACCCTAGGTTAGGTTTAGTTTTAGTTTACTAACCTTAATAAATCCAGTTAGGTCTAACATTTCATATGCTCGAAAAAAGAACCTACAACATACATTCATGAACAGGTTTACTCTATCCTTTGTCAAATAGGCTATTGAATTATATGTAATTGAATTATTACCTGGTCCACGATCAAGACCTTCCAGATATATTACGATATCGGGAACCAATTCATTTAACACGATCAGCCTGAGTTATACTCCGGACTAGCTTATTCAATGCATCCAGACCTTGCAACCTGCGTAAGGTCTATAATTTTAATTTATCACGAATAAGCTTAAAGCATCACTTGGATCAATACCACTGATTCAAGGCTAGATCTTATAGATGGATAACTCCATAATTCGTTCCGAGATCAGATTAAACTCAGGTGCAAAATGAAAGAAATAAAAGAGTCCAATCATATTCCGACTCAGTCAAAGATCTGCAATTAGCAAAGAAGATACAGTACATATCAAGCATGACTTCTCAATCAAGGGAACACATCCTTTCAAAAGAAATCACATATCAACACTTGTATGCTCAGGAGGAAGTAACTACAGTCCAAGGTGTTACATGCTTCCCTCCTAAAAGATTCATCGTCCCGATGATTACATATTCGATTAACCTTCAGGTCAACCAATTTATTAGTTCACAAAACAATGCGACTATTTTCCAACTTGAATAGTTCCAGAAATCAATGTCACAACACATTTTATTCAGCCTGAATAATGTTTGCCTCCATCTGGCTTTCATATAAACTTAAAAAAATATAAGTTCATAAAAGAAATGTTTTGTCAACAGATTTCATTCTGTTGAAAAAGAGAAGGAAAAGCAATCTTCATCTCTTCCAAATTTTCCCAAGTTGCACTTTCTTCGTTAAACTGGTCCCACTGGACCTTACATTGTTGTATTTCACGATTTCTTAAATGCAATTGGTGAGTTTCCAACACTTGTGTGGGTTTAACCACGATTATTCATGGGTCTTGGACCCGTAAGAATTCCATTTAAAACATGTGACATATCTGAAACATATTTCTTAAGCAAATAAATATGGAAAATATCATGCATGCGAGATAAAGCAAGTGGTAATGCTAAGTGATAAGCTACGGGATTGATTATTTCGACAATTTCCAAAGGTCCCATGAATCAAGGTGACAACTTGGTAGCCTTGCCAAAAGTTATAGAACTCTTTTGGGTTTAACACGAAGAAAACCTTCTCACCAAGTTCAAACATGTGATCAATCCGCTTAAGGTCAAGCATAGCTCTTTTGTCTATCCGGGAACTTTTGCTTCCTTTAATCGTTCACGAATCAAAACTTGTTGTTCCATTTCGTGAGAATCTCTGGTCCAATTACCACTCTATCCTCAACACTATCCCAGCTAACAGGAGTTCTACACTTTCTTCCATAAAGTGCTTCAAATGGTGCCATTTTAAGAGATGAGTGATAAGTGTTGTTGTATGCGAACTCAACTAATGGAAGATACTCTTCCCATTTATATTGTTGATCCATGCAATACATTCGCAACATGTCCTCTAACACTTGATTTACCCTCTTAGTTTGTCCATCCATTTCAGGATGATATGCAGAACTGAAGTTTAGTTTCGTCCCAAGAGTGCGTTAAGCGTTTGCCAAAATCTTGATGTCATTCTTGGATCCCCGCTCATATAATCAATTCAAACACCATGTAATCTAAAATTTTGTGTACGAATCTTTTGGCCAGATCTTGGTGAATCATCCTTTAGATTTCCAGTGATGATGAAATGAGCTACCTTAGTTAGTTTATCTACAACTACCGTGATAACATCATGTTTGTTCTGGACATGGATAACCTTGTACAAAGTCCATGGTTATTACTTGCCATTTGTACTTTGGGTATGCTATGACTTGATCATTTTGAAGAAAAACACCTCCAAGGCCTTCCCGAAGCATCCGTTACAATAGTAAAACTCCCATTAGGGTCGGACATTCCAAAATATAGGTGCACAAAATCAATGACATCCTGGTCTTTCATAATTTTGAAAAGTATTGCTTGCACTTATCATTCCATATGAATTTCTTATCCTTCTTTTGTCAATGAAGAATTATGAAATTCAACAAACTACTTTAGAAAAATCCTTAACAAATTTTTCTATATAGTAACCAGCAAGACCCATGAAGCTTCTTACTTCGTGCACATTATTTGGTGCGAAACCACTCGATTATACCACTATTTTTGAAGGATCTACAACAATTCCTTCTTTACTTATGACATGACCCAAATAGTGAACTTCGAATCAAAGAAAGAACATTTGGATAACTTACCATACAACTTTCTTTTTCTCAAAATTCCCAAAACTATCTTCAAATGCTCATTGTGCTCCTCAACGCTTTTAGAATAAATGAGAATATCATCCAAGAATACAAGTACAAACTTGTCCAAATATTCTTGAAAAATATTTTTCATTAAGTTCATAAAGGCTAAAAATTAGTTAATCCAAAGGGTAGAACCGTGAATTCATAATGTCCGTACCTTGTTCGGAAAGTTGTTTTATGAATATCTTCTTCTCTAATCCTTAACTGATGATACCCAGATCGAAGATCTATCTTAGAATAAACCGCTGCTCCATGCATCTGATCAAATAGATCGTCGATCCTTGGAAGTGGATATCTGTTCTTGATTGTTGCTTTGTTCAACATCCGATAATCAATACACAACCTTAGTGTTCCATCCTTCTTTTTCACAAATATTACTCCCCAAGGTGAAACACTTGGTCTAATCAAACCTTTAGACAAAAGCTCTTGCAACTGTGCCTTAAGCTCAACTAACTCCATAGTAGTCATCCTAAGGTGCTTTAGAAATAGGTTATTGTTCTGGTTTGATTTCGATGGTGAAGTCAAATTCTCTCTTTTAACCATATAGTAATTCCTCGGAAAAACATCCCATGAAACTTTGTAATAGAGGAAATTGTTTCATGAAATCATCATCTTCTTCGAAAATTCAGATATCTTTGAAGGATCTATAAAGGGTGCATTCTTTATTTTTATCCTTTTTAAGCTAAATAGTGAACTTCGAATTTCTAACTGAAATTTCCCGTTTCACACCTTGAATCTCTGTTGTTTCCCAAAACTGATCATCTAAACATTTTATGTTCTTTTCATAGTAATCTACCTTTGCTTTATGATTAACTAACCAATTGACACCGATGACAATGTCATACGATCCCAAAGGTGTAACATAGAGGTCAACTTCCATGGAGAAATTAGGTAAGTCAAGGACTTCCCCAAAAAGACACATACTCACTGTATGAATTAGTTATTACCATCTTTATACCGTCAAGATTTATCAATTTTCTAGCTTTTTTTTTTAAGTTTAGAAGCAAGTTTATTAGAAATAAAACATTCTTCCTAATATCAAAAAGAATAGTGAAGTATGCCAAATAACTTACACGGAACTTCTATAGGTGTCACTTGCTTTTCATATTTGCTTGTATGCTGCTTTTCAACATGTATCTTATGTTGCTTGATTACGTTCATCCTTCTTGAAAGGGCACCGATTTGCGTAGTGATCTTTGCCACAATTGTAGCAGCCTCCTATAGGTCCCTTTTTAGGCTCAAAATTGCCTCCAGTCTTGTAATTGTCACGTTGTCCTCCATAGGGCTTCCGCCATTGTTATAATTTTTAGCAAAATTATCCCTTACATTTCCAGTAGGCTTAGTTGCCACTGCTTTCTTACTATTATCCCCTGGAAACTTACTTTTGTTTCCAAACTTTTTCCATGGTCCCTTTTTGGGTGCAAGAGAGGTTGAAGAAGGGTTTGCACTTCTTCCACACTTCCTCTTTATGAGCAAAAATAGCCTTTAATTTCTATTCTTACCTTATGGCCTTTTCAACAACTCCTTCCATAGTGGTTGGGTTTGTGAACATCGACCTCTCCCCTATCATGGGATTCAATCCCATGATGAATTTCCGTATTCTAAACTTCTTGTCGGTTTGATCTTTGCGGTACATACTTGAGGAGTTTTGTAAACCGCTCCCAGTATTCAGTTACTGTTAGCTTCCCTTGAGCTAAGTTCTGAAATTCTGTCATTTTCTGATCATAGAAAAGTTGTGGCAGCCAACGTTGCCTAAAATAGCCTTTAAATTGATCCCAAGTAACGTTGGTCTCATCAATGTTTAGTTCAGCTTTACGGCTATCCCACCACGAAGATGCTTCGTGGGAAAGCTGATAGGCTCCCCAAATAGCTTTGGTTTCCTCTGAGAAGTTCCTTATTGCAAAGTACTTCTCCATTTCACTGAGCCAGTTCTCAGCTCCATCTCCTAATGTGGTGCCATCATACTTAGGTGGGCTTATCCTTTTTATATCATTAGTGAGTTCTGCTGCCAACCTGGCCTTTTTATTTTCTGGTTGGACAGGTGCATTTCCAGCATTAACATCAACACCCATATTGGGGTTGTCCTCAGGAGGTTGCTGATTGTTATTATCAGCTTCTTCATCCTCCTCATTTCCCATCACCTGCTGTTCAAGTACAGCTAAATGATCTCTTGTGTCCAACAGGGCAGCAAGGATCTCATCAAGTTTTTGGGTTGTTTCCACTCCTCCTTCAGGTGGAGCATTATTCGCAACGTTCCCCCTTGTTCTAACCATTTTCTGTTACAAGAAAATTCAGGTTTTATCAGATTATGGACACAATAGGCCCAAGAGCTGCAACCTTCAGCTCTGATACCAAGATGTAACATCCTCATTTTATACATTAGAACAAGTGAATTTTTTTTTTTTTTGATAAATGCTTACTTGTTCTAAATACATAATTTAGAACTCACAAATCAAATAACCATTCTTATAACAGAAAACCATATGCCGCTGTAATGACTCGGAGTACCTCCGATCTATTCATTCCATGACTCGGTAATCTACCGATCTATTCATGAGTAATAAGAGTTGGCGTTTTTATTTAACACTCCACTCTTGCGGTTCTCTTCCCTATTCAGGATTCAGAATGCTCTGTCCAAGGAACCTATCTGAATAATTGTTACCATTATTCATCGGCATCTCATCCCTTAGACTAGGTGAATTAGGACAACGCAATCAATAACTTGCGATACTTTGGCCAAAGATTTGAAACATACTGCTTATGTCTCGTATTCCTTAACGGCATACTCGTCAATCTGGAATACGTCCTACACCCCATTCCTAAGTTATATAGAACATCTTATACTGACTTCTGTCAGTCCCTCCTATCCCAAATTATTCACTCGGAAATGGATTAGTAAGGTGATAACGTTATATGGATGCCCACGAGGACTAGGGATACGATGACATACTGGTTCAACCCTAGTTAAACCAGTGTGTCAAGATACCCCAAATCTCCTAGGCAGCCTTATAACGTGACCACATTCCTAATCGGTCCCAGAGTAACTTGTTCGAGTTCAAGGTGTAAATCTTATCGATCAATGCAAAGGGTGTCGTCACAAGACACCTGCATTGTTGTATCTTCGAGAAGATCCTAACCTTCTTAGAGGTACAACCCTGCAGTTGACTTGTGCCGTCAACCTTTAAATCCGCCTCGAAAAGATCTACTTATTAAAAAGTGTTACATACGCTGAGTTAAATTATATTAAAAGATGTTCCCCTAAGGTTAGCCTTTCCCGATCCCTGGGTTCCTCACCTTAGAATGACCTTTCTTAATAAAACCCTTTACACAGAGAAGTTATTAAGACTAAGGTTCCATCAAGGAGTTCATAGAATATACATAATTCTAAATCAACGAAATTGGACAATAACCCATAATATTCACATGTGATTGCCAACAGAACCCCTTTTTGGTTTATTTCAGTTCTCATTACTGAATTTATATCGTACTTATAAGTATCAAGATATAATGATTAAGAATCCAATTAAATGTTGTCCTGGCTTAATCAAGACTAGGGATTAATAATTTAATTCAGCTTGTTTAGCGTTCTGCTTAGGTTTATTTTAACCCTAGTTTCCAGTAAGACAGTGATCTATATTTCAATTTAGCTTTAGATAGAACACACTAGAATTGCTAAACAATCATAAGTATTCAGTCACATATTCTTGCAAGCTTACATTGATAATCACAAAAGTCTCCAAATTATACAATAATAACAATGCTCTCAAGATATTTGAACCGAAGAAGGTCAAACTATCAAGATAAGAATACAAACACATAAGTAACAAATATCAATTTCCATTCCTTTCAGAACTAATCAAATACATTTTATGCATTCAGCATACTTGATACAATACTCTACGGAAAAAGAACATCTTTCCTCATATAGTACATTTAGAAAATCAAGTTGTATTTCAACTTAAAATCAAATTAAACAATCTGATCATCCTATCAGATCTGCGTGCTTTTACCACTTACGGCATCCATCTGCAAAAATTGTCAACATGGGTCAGTTCGATGAACTGAGCATGATAAGCACTAACTCTTAAAACAATTGCAATCCATCAATTGTTTTCATTAAACACCCTGTTTAAATGAGATCAATTCACCCAACAAGTAAACATATTTCATCAAAATATTAGGGATCAAGAAGAACGAAAATATCTGAAACAACTATCCATCTGAATCCCCAGGACAACAAACATCAGACAGATCATTACATTCATCTTATTAAAATGAATATCATAACAACCCATGATTCCAGCAGTAGTTAAAACAGTTCCAACAGTTAGATAAAAATATATATCAACATATACTTTACAACAGAAGAGAAATAAATGATCATACATATTTCCCTCAGAACTAGCTCATGACTATACCGTCTTTCCAAGAGCAAAGCATTCACCTTAAACACATGCGAATAAATCAGACGAGACCACCAAAAGCACCACTGTTTTGTTTAAGTTTAAAATATAATAAACTACAGTACAGTAGCTCTCACGCCAAATAGTGATGACTATCTACCAAACAGACTCTGCATGACCTCCCACACGAAGTGACAAACAAGAAGATAATCACAGCCATTTCCTGTTGAGGTGTAGTCGACAACTCCTAAGTTCAATTAAACTCAAGAATTGATATCCATGCGATAGAAGACGTAACACGCCAACAATCCCTTACATCAACCTACAGCCCATTCTAGTCCTTTCTAATCACTGTAAGGCTTTTAGACCCAAGGTCAAAATCAAGAACTTCTATTTTATCACAGTCAACAATAGACTTCTTGACATTAAGCAATTGATGTTTCCCTAAGACTATGCAGAGATAATCTTACAACATTCCCGCAACATGCACAACCTCATCTAACTGGAATAATCAGAAAGGAAACATAATATACCGTATTCACATCTGGACGCATTCAGAATTTGAAGTATGGTATTCACGACCCACTTTCATAGAGCCAAGATACATGATATCTATCTATACTCAAGGAACCCAACAGTGCCAAAAACAACAAGTGTACCAATCAGGCTTAAATAGAGGCAGATACTATAGTTACCTATCAAGGATTCAACTGAATCCGAACAACAGTAAACAAGATAAATAATAGTTAATGATTCCAACTGCCAACAATGGTAAACATTCAAAATCAGGCTTATACAAAAGCTAATACTGATTTCGCAACAAGGAATTCCAACTGAGCCTCTTCAATATTTTTCGCTCAAGCTTTCACAGATGGGAACGTAAAAGTACACCCAAAGAGTCTGTACCAGAAATTCATTACAAATTAACAGAGGTCATATTACCTGTTACTCCTTCAAGACTCTTACAAAATCAAATTACCAACATTCAAAGATATATAGCTTCAACAGAGGTCCATAATATACGAATCATCCAATGTACTCCATAGAGTCATTTTGAATACAATAAATAAATATAATGCAAACTATCATCGAGTTCAATCCCGTAATTTGCAACGCAAGGGAGGGAGAAACAACTTCTATAGGGTCGCAATAAATACTGAAACACAGCCAGTTATCCATTCAACAAAACCTAAATAACATAGCGAAACCCAACAAGATTCAGTAACCACTACCTTAATAACCTCGACAGAACTTACAAAGAAGTCCAATCAAACTGAACAAAAAGTCCATCAGTATCCTTTCCAACGAGTAACAACAACAAGCATCAACAGTAAGCATTAACAACAAGTATCAACAGTAGTCTGTACCCATCAAGAGAACAATTCATGGGCTCTCACAGAGCAGGCCCAACATACATTCTTGCATATATTTCGCAAATTAAAGCCGGAATGCAAAACACCATGAAATATTGCAACAGTTCGAAAAATAAAATACACCCATCAAGGTTTTAATTGAAAAATCGAACCAGCAAGAAGATACAGTAACAAAATCACCCCAAGCTACCATAAAAACCATCTAATTCCAAAAATCATCTGAACAGAGTTGTTCTAATGAAATCATTTGAAAGAGAGCAAGATTTTTAAAGGTTAGGGCCTAACATGCCTGGTTATTTGCTTAAAATTTCGAAGCAGACCACTGAAAGAGCTCGAACCTTCTCCTCCTTTTCCAAGTTAGATCCACCAACAAAAATTTGCTATTACCATGACTTATAAATTTTCCTTGCCAGAGAAAAGAGCTAGTTACACTCATACTTGCCATGCAACTCCAAGAAGACTGGTGCGAAGAACCAGTGAACAGACAGAGGGAAAACCGGAGCGCATGAAAAACCAAACAAACCATTAACTTTCCATTTTGCATGCCTTCCCGTGAAACCCGAGCTCGACGACCGAGTTCATTAATTGCATTTACTCCCAATTTCCCGCTCAATCTCCACTGCCACCGACCGCCATAGTTGGCGATGGACAAATGCACATCAAAGACCATTTCCAACTTTGGCGACCTGCCACGTCGGCTCTAGTTAGCCATTTTAAAAACCTCCACCAAATTACCTGTCCCTCATGCTTATCCATGCATTTAATGACATAGAAACTGCCGCCCATGGTTTGCACCCTTCCATAGGTCCCCTTCTTCCTTGTTCAATAGTTAGGTTAGTAACTTAGGTTAGGATTTAGGATAACACCTAGTCTAACCTCTTAGCACATAGATACTAACTTAGAACATTAGCTCTTAGCCTAGGTCTAGGTTAGATTAACACTAATCTAACCCCTAGGTTAGGTTTAGTTTTAGGTTACTAACCTTAATAAATCCAGTTAGGTCTAACATTTCATATGCTCAGAAAAAGAACCTACAACATACATTCACGAACAGGGTTTACTCTTGCACTGCCAAATGGCTATTGAATTATATGTAACTGAATTATTACCTGGTCCACGATCAAGACCTTCCAGATATATTACGATATCGGGAACCAATTCATTTAACATGATCAGCCTGAGTTATACTCCGGACTAGCTTATTCAATGCATCCAGACCTTGCAACCTGCGTAAGGTCTATAATTTTAATTCATCACGAATAAGCTTAAAGCACCACTTGGATCAATACCACTGATCCAAGGCTAGATCTTATAGATGGATAACTCCATAATTCATTCGAGATCAGATTAAACTCAGGTGTAAAATGAAAGAAATAAAAGAGTCCAATCATATTCTGACTCAGTCAAAGATCTGCAATTTGCAAAGAAGATACAGTACATATCAAGCATGACTTCTCAATCAAGGGAACACATCCTTTCAAAAGAAATCACATATCAACACTTGTATGCTCAGGAGGAAGTAACTATAGTCCAAGGTGTTACACTACCCATCCCTTTCCAAACCTTGCCAATCCAACCTAGCTAATCATGTTAACATCTAGTCTAACTATCATCCTTAACTCCCATCTCATATTTCCAAATATGACTTAGTGCATAAACCCATATATGCTCATGTACAAGAACACTACATAAGAAACATATCTTTTTCATCATGGTGATTCGATTAACTATGTTCATATATACATTTATGTTAGTCCATATATTCATACATGATCATAACTAAAATCAAAATTACATCACATCTATAACAAATTAACCATCAATGTATTTCTTAATCACCCATGATAAATTCATTACAACAAATATCATCAAAAATAATCTAATTACCTAACCCACCATATAATATATGTAATACATAAATAATTCAATACATAAACACTCATAATAACATCATACAATACACTAATCCATCCATACCATAATCTAAAAATATATATCACAATTCATTGTTCCTACCAACAGTCCACTATATACACCATCAAATAAAACATATAAGTATATAAACCAAAAATGATACATCAAGGTAAATACATACATCTACAAAAATATTAATACAACAACTCATGACCATGGATATAAAAAATTCCATGATCCATGATATACAAATGTCCATACTAAGGCCTCTCGGCTCTCATCGTGGCTCTCGACCTTGGCCTTGACACTCGAAAAACCCTCCTAGGTTTATGTACTAATCTCTACGAACTAATACAAACCCATGAAATAATTCAATATGGTATCCATGTAATCTTCCAAATCTTGTCTAAAAAGGATGTATTCCTCTCGCTTAGTGTAACATCCTGCTCATATAAGGTCCTATAATATAACATCTCTTGCATGGCTTATAGGAGTCTACAAAATCCTACACCAATGCTTTTAGAGTTAATAATATCTATATTGTGCCATGTTCTAAATTAAACACTTCCATCTCTCATTTCAATCTCTCTACCTCAGGTGACACTACACTAAGAGCTACCATAGGTTCATGTACCTATAATCCTTATCTCTTATCCAATGCCTTCTTGATATGAGTGACCTTTGTCTACAATCTCAATATCTCTACATCTCACACTATCACCTAACATTGTAAAAATTCTAATTTTCTATGTAGTTTGTCTCTCTCTTGATGCACGATCATCACCTCACCCTATATATGAGCACCACATGATCTTGTAAACCATATAGCTCTCGAGTAACCCCATTATGTTGTTCATCCTAGCACTAATCTCTTGTTGCATCCTTTGTATGAATTCCTCATCATGTATTGACCTCCCTACCTGGGATATGATACCATCGATAAACTTACTTCATCGTTTCCTCCCCTTGTCCCTCCAACATGTGACGGTGCTACTCCCACACCAATGCCACCCCTAGTTTCAATATCCATTTGTTATTACTCCCCCTCATATCTATGTGAATATCTCTTAATTTCCCCACCCATTATCTTGTCTCTATGCTGCTAGCCTCTGTGCACACTCTCTCATTCATCGTGGTCTCTTTGTATGTGCATGGATTAAGTATTTCATCCTCTATCATAAATTATGTGGTGGAGCATATGTCAAAACAATCAATCGTAATGGTCTAAATCTCTTCCACCATTCTTGGTACTTCTAATTTGTACCTCCATCTCCCACATCTAGTGCATGATCATAAAGTATTTGTGTCATCTCCACCCAATTGGATATGACTATATCTCGAGTCTATCATTTTCCCTACTATATGATCTCCTTGTAACATGGGAAAATACATGAAATGAATTTTTATAACTTGCTACAAACCAAACTATCTCTATACCCTACCAAGTTGATACCTATTAGTGAAACAATTCAACTTTATAAAGTCACTTTAATGAATAAGAAAAACTATCATGATTACACACAATGAAGAATTATAAGAGGGAGAGAATAAATGGGGATAAAAAGAGAGGTAAGAAGAGGGAGTTGACATATCTGATGAAGAATCTCCCTATGATGAATAAGTTTTTTGATTCATGACCACAATATCCTCCTTATCCATGATGCATAGATACCTTGGGTTGGCCGAATGAGTGTTTAGAAACACTATTGAGAGATCCCATGATGTGATTTTAATTTATCTGTTTAAGCCATGGGATCATCCTATAACCTTGTGAAGAGTTCAAAAACCTAAAAATGAATGAAAATGGATTCATTTGAAACTTTTTGCACCCAAAACAAAGACTTTTTATTTTTATTAAGTAGGACCGAGACTTGTTGTTTTGGGACATATCACTTGTTTTCTCAATTTGAAATTCATAACCGTTTGTAACATTCCAATACTCCTCTTTTGATGATGCATTTTTATTTTTAGCCACTTTCTATTTTTAACGAGTTCCTTTTCTAGAACTAATATTTTGGGAAAATTTACCATTTTACCTTGTTTATGATTTTGCATTATTTACGAGTGTTACGGTGACGAGATCTTATAAATTGAGGGAATTACTATTTTTAGCATGTGAAGGGGCATGTTACATGCTAGTTTTAGTAATTTTATTATGGGTGTTGGATTGTAATGAAAGATGTCTTGAAATTCTGGGTTTTATTCCAGGATTCCCTGCTCCAAATTTTGGGTGATTTATAGCCTTTCGGATCTTTGAGAATTATAGTATTCATTTGAAGACGGAGTAATGTTGATGAAAAATTCAGTCCTCCATATCCTAAACAATAAGAAGTTTGTGCCATAAAACTTAGTTCACACAAAACTATATTTTTGGTGATTGTTTCCTCTAAATTTCACTTGATTATGACCACGAGAACCTCTGGAAGTGGAGATGATGAGTTTTTTTGTTTTCCTTTTGACTCATCCCAAATCTCCCATAATCATTCATATAATTTTAGGTTCTTTTTTACACTATAAGTTCCTTAAGCCTCCACAACCTACTTTCATCGTTTTGTTCTAAAACCCTTGAAAGTTTCCTACGTCTTCAAAACTTACTACATTGCATTTCAAACTCCTCCATGGCATATCGAGATGATTTTAGGATTCTTGAATGAGCATGGATGAGGCACATGAAATAGGGTTTGAAAAACCACAAGTGAGGATCACGAGGGACGATGTGTGCATCAACGGACATGCGAGCGACAGGCGTGAAGAGAACTCGAGAGGAGTGAGCATCAACCAAATGTGCATGTAAAGATTCGACAAATGGGTAGAGCCTAGTAAAGCCATAAAACTCTCCTCTATCTCATAGATCAAAATACATGTACATATAGGAGGTGTTGAGTAACCCCCATTCTGCAATCATGACAACTCGAGTAGAGAGGGGGAGTTACATTCCCAGAATAGAAGTGTAACTCCCAATGACACATATGACACACTGACGACACTGACATGCTGATGCACTGACACGTAAGAGAATCTCATAATGAACCCTAAATGACACATGGACCTATGATTTCACCTAAGCAAGATGACTCACCTGATGATGTAGAAAATAACACACACCAACACCCCCCTTCATCGTAACTTAGGATGAGGTGGCAAGTCAAAAATGAGAAATGGGTCCCAACACAAAGCTTGATGAGGTACCCATGTACAAGAAAGAAGTCCCAAGTAGTGAAGGAAAACCCAGTGGGAAAAACATCCACCACAAGAGAACAACACACTCTCTAATCTAAGAAAGATGCCAAATATGGGTCCCGGCCATAAACGAGCTTGAAAGGGTACCCATGTACAAAGAGGTAATCTCTTGAAAAGAAGAAGAAGAGAGAAGAAGAGGGAGATGAGAGGAATGCAGAAGATTCCATGGACGGATCTAAACTTTGCAACTGTAGGAAGTATCCTAGAATAATGTCGATGACGAGATCCTCTACCTCTGGACTGAAGAAGAGCCACCCACAACGAACTGTGTGCCTGCCCTTAGGAAGGACAAAAATGATGTGCTGGAAGTATTCCCACTCCACAAAGGAAAATGAAGGCAGCAACACGAAGAACTCTGAGTCTGGTGCACGGAAGTGTGACATAGGTCTAGCGAGTGAGTGCCAAGGAACTGAAGGTAATGCCACATGCGTAGAATTATTAGAGTGAAGAGGAACACCCGTAGAAAGGATGTCCAAGTGATGTGAAGGGAACAAAACATCCTCCACAATAGAAAAGGGATCCATAGCTGAGGGTGGATCAATGAAGGTCTCTTGAAATGTGAAAGTGACATGATTCCTAGAACGGGAACTCCCAACAATAGAGATGATGAACTCCTCTAAAACACCTGTAGATGGATGAGGAACCTATAGTGCATCACAAGTAGACTCTACAAAAATATGACTAAGGTTAGGCAGATACTCATCCCAATGAGGGGACTCAACAAACAGAAGAGTGATGTATGATAGGTATGAGTCATCCAATGAAGGTGGAGGAGTGAAAAGGGCCTGACACACTGAAGGTGGAAAGGAGGCTAGTATAATGATGGTGTGAGACTGAGTATGAGACTGCTCAATATCTGATGAGATGTGGGGGGTGACAACAATGTCTGGAATAGTGAGAGAAAGAGGAGAAGAGTCCTCTATAGTACTCTCGACATCAGAACTAGATGCACAATCCTCATCATCAAAAGTAGAACCAAGCGAGCCTGTGTTAGTGAAACTATCATCACACGAAGAAATGGAGGAGACAATTGAATCAGCAACAACAAAAATGGTAGTAGTATGTGAAGGGTCTCCATACAAGGACTGAAGAATGCTCCAGACATGGTGAGGTGGATCGAGTCTGCCATATGAAACCGAGAGATATTGAGATACATTCATCATCATGTGACTAAATACATCATCACAAGTGTCAAGGAAGTCCTCCAGATGACGATGATCAGCAGGTGCAGGAACTGGCCCAAGCAAGAAGGGTAAAAGACCCTCGTGGGTGAAGTAACTTTCCATGGAAGTACGCCAAGCTGAATAGGTCTCTCTCCCGGTGAGAAGTGGTGGAGGCTGTAAGGCAATCCTAAGATGCTTGCATCTAGAAAGATCAATCTCTTGATAAAAAAATGTAAGATGCACAAAAACAAGGCGTCGGACTCGGCCGATAATGCATCTACGTGTGTAGGCCCAAGAGTACAATCAACCCCCGAATGCGGCACTTTATAAAAGTAGTGTGTTTACAAAATTGGCAATGCCATCACGTAGTGTGTGAAAAATCATGCAACTTTGACCAAGGAAGTGCTAAAAATGAGCAGCGAGTCAAAAGTTATGGCATAAATACAATTTGCACAACTGATGGAAAAAGTCAATAAACACTACAAATGCATTAAAAAAGTGATCAAAATGAGTGCAAAGGGTATCATGTGACTACTTGTTGGAAATGGCACAAAATTTTAGCAAGGGTTTGTTTTGACTGCGAGGGGGTTAGCCTCCTTCCAACCCCGGACCTCACCCTCCGTCTTTGACGCTCGTAGGAGGGTTGATAAAACAAGCCAAATAACCCAAATTACAATGCCAAAATGAAATGTTTTGTTTTTTTAACCACCCTAAAACATTAAAAAAGTAGGTGGAGGAGAGGAGGGGCCCACGTTGGAAGTGGCCAATGCCACATGGAGGAGCTGGACAACAAGAAGATGCCACGACCCACTTCTACTTGGTGTAACCATTGTTTTGCAGCTGTGTTGACCAGAATGCAGGTAGGAGGTGCTTGCCACGTGCCCAGGAGCTGCTGTTTGGAGCCATTGGAGTAAAAAACACCAGGTTCAAAATGTTTTCCAATGTATTTGCAGCAAAAACATTTTTTTGTTTTGCAGAAGTTGTTGGAAGGAAAAACGTGCCAAGGCCAAGAAGGGCAGCGTGCAGGCTCGAGCAGAGGGCTGGAGATCCACGTGGGAGGTTGTTATTGTCCAAGGAGATCCTCACTGCCAAAAAAATGCCAAAAGAGCCCAAAAATGGCCAGCAAAACAAAAGACGTTTTCCAATAAAAAAATGTAGTTTGTTGGATTCCAAACGCAGGTCTGCAATGTCCCGAGAGCACAAAAAATGTTGAGAGGGATTCAACAACAGTTTGTTTGATCAGGAGCCAAAACAACAGTCCCAATAAAAGGCCGAGCCACTACCAAAGAGTTCAATCCGAGCCTATTGCAAAAAATGAGCTGTCAAGCAATGCACGAAAAGAATAGAAACACAAGTTGGGCAGACCAAAGCATGAGCTAGTGCAACAATGCAGGTTGAGGTAAGAGCATGGGAATCTAATTAAATAGATCTGAACACCAAACCAGAAGGCTGAGCCAAATGGCAGATTCAAGAGCCTTGTGAGACGTGCAAAGAACACATTTCAAACTCACAGGTCAAGGATCCATAAAGAACCCCATGATGAGCCACGAACCAGCCTGAGAACATCCACAAAGTGCAAAGAGCCGAAGTACCCACGATGAGACAAAGAAAACGGTCGTGAGTAAATGTAGAGGCACGAGAAAACTACAGATTGGATTAGCACGTAACCACAGAAGCCAATGGTGAATCTAAGCATGTGGGAACACGTAGTGAGTTGAGCCCGCATACGTGTGAAACCAGCACCAAGAGTGCTAAAAACAAGCACAGAGATTCGATGCGAGAGGTAACGCATGCAAAAGTAATGCATGAGAAAACCAAAAAAGAGCCTTCGAATCCAAAAACATGCCTGAGTAGCGAGTTCACCAATGCAAACGAGTCAAATAGGCATAAAAACCAAGCACAAGTAACCTCGAGCCAACCCACAAACCAACAGAGGTATAAAACACCGAATCAGTGCAAGTAGAGCACGGTCGAAATTTCCATTATGACACACGCATGAAATCTTAATATCCGGCTGAAACTAGAAAACACATACGAACACCGATGAGTGCACTTTGATCCACAAGATCTACTTTGATACCATGAAAGAGGGTTTGAAAAACCACAAGCGAGTATCAAAAGGGGACGATGTGCACATCAATGGATGTGTGAACAGTAGTGTGAAGAGATCTCGAGAGGAGCGAGCATCAACCGAATGTGCATGCAAAGATTTAACAAATGGGAAGAACTTGGTTAAGCCATAAAACTCTCCTCTATCTCATAGATCAAAAGACGTGTACATATAGGAGGTGTTGAGTAACCCCCAGTGCTACAATCATGACAACTCGAGTAGAGAGGGGGAGTTACATTCCCATAATAGAAGTGTAACTCCCAATGACACATATGACACACTGACATGCTGACGCGTAAGAGAATCTCATAATGACCCCTAAATGACACATGGACCTACGATCTCACCTAAGTGAGATGACTCACCTAATGATGTGGAAAATAACACACACCAACAACACACCTATCACATAAATAGTGAGGAATAACCTTTCTAATATTAGTATATATTTCACCTTTTCACAACATTACAATGAATGGGTTAAAATCTCGTGGGATCACATTTTGGACACTTGGAAAGGATGTACAACATGTATGATTACTCTCAATGGTTAGGATAGGCATGATATGAGGGTATCTTGATCCGAAGAGAGATGGTTTAAAAGGGTTTTAAAGAAATGTTTTTGACACTAAGGTATAGTTGTCACGTTTTCACTGGAATTTTTTCCTTTCAAAAACACATGAAAAAAGATGGCTCTAGCTTAGGGATGTGTTATGGATTGAGAATAGAGAGGAAAGAGTAAGTGGGAACCCTATAATATCAATATACAACATGGAATAGTTCCTTATCCATTGGTCTTTATGGAGTCACTAAAAAGATATAATACATAACTTCCTTGATTGAACACACTCACACAACAAGAAACAAACACATAAGATGAGAAACGAAACACACAACACAAAAGGGAGACAACCTACATCAACTATTTATAGGTGAGAACAACCCGCTTTCATTTAATAATGAAATAAAATTGAGGGATTACCCGTAAATGGGCATTGTCAAATGTTGTCCTTCCACAAATCCATTGACAGTTCACCAAGTATGAAACCCTCCTCCACTTCTTGAGAAATATAGCATGATTGTTATTTAAATTGATTATCAACTCATTCATTCCATCACCTTTGTTTTTTTGACACAATATTTCTAGCCTCTCCTTGGTTCTCAATTTCATTTCACTTGTTGATTTTTCACCACTTCCATGAAGATGCTTTTTATTACACTTGATTTTTCATTTTCATACCAAGGCCCACATTCTTTATCATACATCTACTTCATGACCACCACTTCTATGGGTTGATTCTAGTAAGATGTGTCAAAAATTTGACATTATTACCTAACTCTTGATGTTCTTATTTTTCAATTGTTCCAAGAAGTCATCTTTCTCATGTTCTAGATCTTTCAAAACATGCTTTTTTACACAGTGCATCAAATGCATTGCATTATCGTCTTGGAAAGAGAATGAAATTCAGGTTGGGTATGAAACATGGAAATTCCCATCTTCCTCATTATGTTCATTTTGAGATTTAACATCAATATTGTTGAGTGCATCATTTTCTTGGGAGAAATGAACAACGAAAGGTTGAATTTTATTGAGAATGTTTCTATGTTAAGTGAAATCAACCTTTGGACCAAGAAATAATCAATTTTTCGTTTTCCATTGAGAATTTTACCATCCTCATGAAAAGGAAATTAGCACAATATCTAAGCTAAAATGCTATCATTATCATTTTCTCATTCTTTGTTGATGAGAAAAAAGGAATCCATTTTGTGATGAAATCATCATCTCCTTGAGTATGTTCAAGTTCAAGAGGTGGAAACATGTTGCCATTCTTGCATTTCTTGTCATCTTCTTCCAATGAGAAAGAGAAGCTTTCAAGTTCACCAACATACTCATCACATGGAAACTCATACCAAGCCTCAAGAACATGATTGGAAATATTGAAGTTACATGTCAATAATTTTTTTAGAATCATTCCTTCTTCTTGATCTGCATTGTTATTCACTTCACTATTGTTTTGTTCAAAGTGAAGGCTCTCATCACCATCACTAGTATCCAGTGGACCAATTTAATTTATGCTCTCATCCCATGATAAGTACACCTTATAAAACTTTAAATTCATTAACTCATCATTATGTTATTGGACTAGATTTGTGATGCTTGGACATTCTTCCACAAACATGAGCAGCTCAAGATCATCCTTGAAGTTCATGAAAAATTTACAAGATTTGGAATTTTGGCACATGATATTTGTCATTTGGTCATATGGATTTTGAAAAATATACTTAATCTTCATGATGGGAATAATTTTATTGGTTTTACCATTGACCAAGATGGTGGTGTGTGACCAATCCAGCTGCATATCTCCTTTGACATCTTGATAGAAGCTTCAGCCCAACAACATCTTGTAAGAGACAAGCATTTCTGCTATAAGGATTCGCATCATGGTTTTCTTTTCGAGAGAAATATACCAATTTTACCTCACTATCCTTGATCTAAGCCATAAGGGGAACTTATTTCATTTCCATGGAGAGACACTAGCCAGAGGTAGGGGAATGGAAGAGGCCAAGGTCTTTAACAACTTTTGCGAGACATGAAGTTGTCGTGGGATCGAGTTGATGATGTAATTGTTTATTTTACACTTTTTGATTGATAAGGCTATGTATAAATGTTATACCTTCCTAGAAGTGGATGGTGTGGAGGTAAGAAAATTCAAAGGTGGAGTGGATTGAGATGCACAAGGTGGTTATTAGTGCAAAATCACGGCACCCACAGGACGCACATCGGGCTTCTAGGTTGATGTTCGGGCATCCGCGTGATTGCACAACATTGAATCCTTTCTCCAATCGTGGGACTTGTAAAACCGAGAGAGGAATCTCCGAGAAAAGGTCAGTTCTGCTCCTAAACTACCCCGCCAAGCTATTCCAGGTGCGAGGCAAGCTAATCTAATCCTAATCTAACCGTGCCAAGGAGACAGAGAGAGAGAGAGAGAAAAACAAAAAAAATAGCAAAAGCCTACACTAAAACGGTGATACACCAGAGAAGGAGAATGTTGAACATCTATCAAAACGCCATGGGACAAAGAGAGGTGAGCCATTGGGAAGGATGGACGAAGCATCACAAACCCAAGGATAGATTTCACCTGACGAGAAAATGTCCCAAAACTCCATGAACACAGCTCCAGACCTGCAATGAACATTCAAACATGCACAGACACCTGCAATGAAGAGAGGCAAGAAGAAGACAAGCAAAAACGAGAGAGGATGGACAGATGCATCACAGAACACGTTTTGTTGCTCAGGAGGTTTGCACGAGACATCATTCCATTAATGGTAAAAGGTAGGAACGCCATTACGAGAGAAAGGGAGGAGGTTCAAACTCCATTTTCAACCCCAGAGAAGAAAAGAAGGGAGGGCCAGACAGAAAGAATGAACAACTTGTTATCTATTGAGCCAAATCTGGCTTTTTACATTGCATGGGTCGAGCCCAGGGGACAGAAATGTGGGAAAACATGTAAGCCCATTCCTCATTGAATGCCAACACATTAAAACAGCATAGGATACCTTACCAACCCATACCCTGCCATCTTTGACCGATTTGGAGGAGAATGCAACCCATTTTGCATTAATTTGGCCGCTGAAATGTCACTTCTGGCTGTGCACACGCGTCAGAGCCGTTTCTCAATTTTCTCTCTTCAGATTGGACCAAAACTCGAGATTGATCCCAGAATCATGTAGAGAATTTCATAAGCTTTCCGTTGATATAAAGAACGTGGAAATCCGAGCTCTGGATCAAAAGATATGGCGATCTGAAGATTTAGGGCACTGGCATACCAAAATGGATTTTGAAATATTTCCCGCGCTCTGCCACTTGGATGACATGTGGCATGCTCATATTGGTCGCATGATTCTCTCTCCTCTACTTTTTGGCGGGCTTTCCTTTGAAATCTCCTTGTGGGCCCTAGCTAGGACACGTGGCATTATTTCATTGATTTGGATCGGTGCTCGGAAACTCACCCTTTGACTTTTGACTTCTCTCTTGTGAGGACACGTGGCGGCTTCGATTAGTCCGCGGGCTGCCCGGCCTCGCTTCGCACCCTTCGCATATTTTTGTCCCGGATGTCCCAAACCAGGATAAAAACTTCCGATCCACCCGAAATGGGCCTCCTTGTCCCTCATTTGGCCGATGACACGTGGCACAATTTTATTGGCTTTCGGCTTTTGGCGATCCAGCGTCCCGCGCATCCCTTTGTCCCATTTTGCTCGGTGCTTCTTGTGCTGATTTTGGGTGAACCAGCCGTTTCACGTCCATTTGTCCCGCTTGTCCCATTTTGCTTTGGGTATCGGCCCTTTTTCGCCCGGTTCGCGCCTTCGCGGCCCAGATGTCCCAATCGCTTTTTGACTGCCTGTGCTCATTTCGGCGATCCGGCGATTCAGTCTTTTTGTCCCAAACGTCTGAGCAACACTTAGCCAATTTTTCTTCCTCCTTCGGCCGGATCGGCTTTTCGCGCCCTTCGCGTACTTCTGGCCCGATTGTCCCAAATGCAATTTGGGCCGCCTGGAGGCTTTTCGGCCGATCCGTGCCTTGACGTCCCAAATGTCCCAGTTGCTCCCTTGAGCAGGACTTAGCCAATTTTCACACTTTTTCCTGGATCAACCTACTTGCCTTTCTGCAACCTTTTTCACATTTTCTCAGAGCTTGCTCTTTTCAACTTGGACAGGAGAGTTAAAAAATTTCCTAAAGGGACCCTAGAAACCTGATGTTTACTCTGAATCAGTCAATTACCTGGGACTTGAATATTCTGATACATGTTATCAAAATTACCTAGGGGGAAATTTTGACAACAGTTTAAACTTCGGTGGGGTCATCTGCTGCTTAGATGAAAAGACCGATTGCTGAAAGCAATCCATTGGGCATGGAGACATAAGCAAGCTTTCGAAACTGATCTGAACCTTGAAAATCTCCCCTCTGAGCCACTTGGAAACCCACCGGGCATGTAGTTGTTCTCACCAAAACCACTGAAATGAACTGTGCCAGAGCAAAACCAGCAACACCAAAACTATGTACAGAACTGAAAATCATACATGCCCCAAATGGAACATGCAGAGTGTGCACGAGCACTTCTTCTACTGAAAGCAAATCTACCTACTCTACTCTGAAGTGGAAGCAAAGGCAAGCTAAACAAACCCTGCAGTAGGTTGTGAGAAATAGCTTCCTTTCTTCAAAATTGGCAGCCATGCAATTGATTTGGCACTGATCATGGCTGTTTGGATGGATGGAAAATCAACAAGAAGCTGGTCTTCTATCCAAATCATCAAGGTATCAACTGAAAAATCCAATACCTCTTTTAGTTGCTCTGCATTTGGATTGGAGAGGTATGGCAGCTGATCCTTGGTACTTTGTAGCTCATCCTCATGCTCAGAAGCAAGCATGACTGGTTGTGGCTTCTCCTTTGGCTCCAATGAAGCCAAATACCTGATTGGGCAAGGTATGGTCCTTTGAGTATGCCCATTGCTGTGATTTTCAACTCCAAGAATGGAGTCTTCTTGTAGATCCTCCTGAATGGATGGTGTGGAAGAAAAGGTGAAATCCTTCTGTCCTTTCCCTTCCTCCGATGGAGAACATGGAAGATTTAAATCTTCCAATTTTGATTCCAAAGAGCTGCTGTAAGATGCAGGCTGCTGCAAATGAAAGCTCTCCTTCATGGCAGCAGGCTCTGGTGTTTGGAATGTGGATGATGAAAGAGAGAATGGTGAAAACTCAACCGGCTCTTCTTCATCAAAACAGTCCTCCAAATCGGCAGTAAACTACCTCATTCTTGTCTTCTTTGCTCGTATTCAACTTCCTCCATGGTGTCCTCTTGATACGCAACTTGACCACCATGGTTTCCTTCACTCTCCGATATTGGGTTTGAGAGATCAAACTCCTTTTCGATCTAGAACTTGAGAGAGATGAAGTGGAAAGAAGAAGCGAAGGTTCTCCTGTAGCACTGCTTTGTGCTCAAAGCCCTTAGATCAACACTTTTCTCCCCACACCTGGAATGTGCTCCTCTTCTTTTGGATTTGGAGCAGCTTCTCCTCCCTCTAATGTTTGAAGGCAATCTTGCTCTTGATTGAACTCTTCCTCCAAAGGCATGAAGTTTTTCAAGTCAAATTCTTCAATTTGCTGCTCTAGAGGATAAGTTGGGGCTCTGAGATCTTCTTCTTCAACAAAATGAGTCCTCACCACCATTTGTTCAACCTCAGCCTCTTCTGTGGGCTTCACCAGTAAAGGGATCTATTGGTGTCGAATTACAGTACCCCTGGGACTCTGCAACTCGATGGGTTGAGAATCTCAGTGCGATTGCACAACATGGAGCTTTTCCCAAGTGTGGGACCTTGCGAAATCGGAAAAGCTCTCCGGATGAAGGCCGGCTCCTATTCCTCTGTTCAGATGCACCAATAAAACGCAGAGAGTCTACTAAAACCTAATCTAACTACCAAGGAGACAGGGAGAGAAAAATGCATAAAAACAAACCTAAGCTAAGGAGGTGATGCACCGAGGAATGAAGAACATACGTTTTGCCAATTAAACACAGACCACAGAAATGCAATGCAAAATCATGCACAGATAAACATATTCACAGTGAAAGATCAGGAGGATGCAAAATGAAACACATAGAGGGTTGAGAAACATCCACAGTCATGCATTTATTTGCTCAAAGGTTGATACAATACACCTGCAAAAATGCCCAGAGGCAAAGGTGCATTACAGTTTCATATGGGAGGTTTGAGCTCCACAACTCTACCTGCCAAAGAGAAGAAGGGAGGGGCCAAAACAAGAATGTCCAACCTTTAGAAAGAAGCCCCTCCTTACAATTTATAGGAAGAATGAGAGAGAAAAGAGAGAGGAATTCCAAATCTACCCCAACCACCTCAGGTTGTATTTAATTCATCTCATTATGGTGGTAGGTGAGGACCATATCAAACCCCAAAAGTGGCAAACTGTATTTTGCATTTTTAAGAACTTGTTCCCACCCAATTAAATATCCAGTTATGGCCATAGGCTTTCCGAATAACCTTGTGGTCGGGTGCAAAAGTTATGGCCATCTGAATATCTCTGGGTCGAGCGCTCGTCGGAATGTTGCGCCTCCTGAAGGTGCGCCTTGGCGCATCCATATGCATGTTGACAATCCTTTTCATGCGCCAAAGGCACAAATATGTTTGTGTCGACAACCCTTTTTGTGCGCCAAAGGTGCATTCATTTGCATGTCAACACTCTTTTCTGTGCGCCAAAGGTGCAAATATGTTTGTGTCGACACATGTTTACGTGCGCCACTTTACCTGCGCCAAGGGCGCAACTTTTTCCGTGTCAACATTCCTTTCTGTGTGCCAAGGGCGCATCTATTTTTATGTCGACATCTTCTTACGTGCGCCAGGCGCATTTACATTTGTGTCGACATCCTCTTATGTGCGCCAAGGCGCAACTTTTTCCCTGTTGACACTCATTGTTATGCGCCATTTCCGTGCGCCAAGGGCGCATCCTTTACATTGTCGACATCCATTTCTGTGCGCCACTTTCTGCGCCTTGCACATACATTCTCATGTTGACACTCATTGTCATGCGCCATTCTGTGCGCCTTGGGCGCACCATTTTCTCTGTCGACACTCCGTGTCGTGCGCCATTCTGTGCACCTTGGTCATGTCAGGCATTTGAGCTTCTTTGATTTCTCCATTCTCCTGCTTGTCTATATCTACCGGGGGAAGATATATACAACGAGATCTGTCATCCCAAATTTGGCAGCCCAAACCTTCAAGCTGTCTGTCATTTCTTTTCTGGGCTCTTCCTCTTGCTGTCCTTGATGACTGATTTTTACAATTTCTTCTTTCCCACATGGAATTGGGAATGCAAAAGGAAGAATGGGTTGAAACTCGATTGATTTTACATTTTTTTGTGGTGGTGGAGGAGGTAGAAACTCTTGTTTCTTTGGAGGAGGGGGTATTTATGTTAGCTCTTGTGGAGGGAATGACTGTTTGGAAGGGAAAAGGAAAGAAGAATCGAGATGAGATGGAAGACTGAGAGGTGGAGACATGGATTCAACATTTGGGACAGCAGATGGAGGTTTTGAAACTTGACACTGCTGAAATGATACAGATTGGGAAAGAGGAAAAGAAAAGGTATGAGATGATGTGCTTACCCGTTGACAAGGTTGCTGAATACTTCTCTCATACACCTCTATTTCTTCAATCCACTTTGCAAGCAAAGCAAATGCGTTGCAATCATGAAGTCAAGCTTCTCTGAGGGCAGTAATGCCTTGGAAAAGGTCCCACCCATGGACGGGGTGCTCCACGGCCCGATTCCAAAGCTTTCATTTGTGCTGAACCCTAGAATGCACTATGTTTACCTCCATCTTTTGGATCTTCTCCAGCAGACTAGCATCTTGGATCGATGGTCTTCATTGTATGCACACTCTTGCTCTTGAAAGCTCCATAGCCAAACTGACTTTGCACTTTGCTCATATGGGTATGCATACCGATCTTGAATCACTCAAAATGATGATTTGGAGGATTTGTAAAATGTGTTGGAGGTGGAATATCTTTAGCTGTTGTTGATGTGAATTCCATGATGGAAATGAAGTCATGATTGCACAACTTCATAGAATGAAAGAATGATGTGAGAGATGGAAGGAAGAATGGATGGAAATGGATGGAAATGAATGGAAAGGAAGGTCTCAACTTTAGAGATGGGTTGTTGACCGGATGGAGTCGCTGATGTGTTTGTAAGTGCCTCCAAAGGCTGAAATCTTCACGGGAACACACCAACCTGCAAAAGATGAAGTGAAAGACCTCTAAGGTCCCACCGGGTGTGCCAAAACTATTAGTGCAAAATCACAACACCCCTGGATGCACATCAGGCTTCTAGGTTGATGTTCAGGCATCCAGTGTGATTGCACAACATTGAATCCTTTCTCCAAGCGTGGGACTTGTAAAACCGAGAGAGAATCTCCGAGAGAAGGCTGGTTCTTGCTCCTAAACTACCTACCACAAGCTATTCCAGTGCGGGCAAGCTAATCTAATCCTAATCTAACCGTGCCAAGGAGACAGAGAGAGAGAGAAAAGAAAAAAATATAGCAAAAGCCTACACTAAAACGGTGATACACCAGAGAAGGAGAATGTTGAACATCTATCAAAGCGCCATGGGACAAAGAGAGGTGAGCCATTGGGAAGGATGGACGGAGAAGGATCACAAACCCAAGGATAGATTTCACACGAAAAATGTCCCAAAACTCCATGAGCGAGCTCGGACCTGCAGTAATGAACATTCAAACATGCACAGACACCTGCAATGAAGAGAGGCAAGAAGAAGACAAGCAAAAACGAGAGAGGATGGACAGATGCATCACAGAACACGTTTTGTTGCTCCAGAGGTTTGCACAGAACATCATTCCATTAATGGTAAAAGGCAGGAACGCCATTACAGAGAAAGGGAGGAGGTTCGAACTCCATTTTCAACCCTAGAGAAGAAAAGAAGGGAGGCGAGCAGAAAGAATGAACAACTTGTTATCTATTGAGCCAAATCTGGCTTTTTTACATTGCATGGTCGAGCCTGGGGAGAAATGTGGGAAAACGTGTAAGCCCATTCCTCATTGAATGCCAACACATTAAAATGGCATAGGATACCTTACCAACCCATACCCTGCCATCTTTGACCGATTTGGAGGAGAATGCGACCCATTCTGCATTAATTTGGCCGCTGAAATGTCACTTCTGGCCGTGCACACGCGTCAGAGCCGTTTCTCAATTTTATCTCTTCAGACTGCACCAAAACTTGAGATTGATCCCAGAATCATGTAGATAATTTCATAAGCTTTCCGTTGATATAAAGAACGTGGAAATCCGAGCTCTGGATCAAAAGATATGGCGATCTGAAGATTTAGGGCACGGAGCAGACCAAAACGGATTTTGAAATATTTCCCGCGCTCTGCCACTTGGATGACACGTGGCATGCTCATATTTGTCGCATGATTCTCTCTCCTCTACTTTTTGGTGGGCTTTCCTTTGAAATCTCCTTGTGGGCCCTAGCTAGGACACGTGGCATTATTTCATTGATTTGGATCGGTGCTCGAAAACTCACCCTTTGACTTTTTGACTTCTCTCTTGTGAGGACACGTGGCGCTCTTCCGATTAGTCTCGGGCTGCCAGCTCCTTCGCACCCTTCGCATCTTTTTGTCCCGGATGTCCCAAACCGTCTGGGATAAAAACTTCCGAACCACCCGAAATGGGCCTCCTTGTCCCTCATTTGGCCGATGACACGTGGCACAATTTTATTGGCTTTCGGCTTTTCGGCGATCCGCGTCCCGCGCATCCCTTTGTCCCATTTTGCTCAGTGCTTCTTGTGCTGATTTCGGGCGAACCAGCCGTTCACGTCCATTTGTCCCGCTTGTCCCATTTTGCTTTGGACTGTCTGGCCCTTTTTCGCCCGGTTCGGCCGGTTCGCGCCTTCGCGGCCCAGATGTCCCAATCGCTTTTTGACTGCCTGTGCTCATTTCGGCCGATCCGGCCAGTTCGGGTCTTTTTGTCCCAAACGTCCCGAGCAACACTTAGCCAATTTTTCTTCCTCCTTCGGCCGATCGGCTTTTCGCGCCCTTCGCGTACTTCTGGCCCGATTGTCCCAAATGCAATTTGGGCCACACTGAGGCTTTTCACCGATCCGCACTTGGCGTCCCAAATGTCCCAGTTGCTCCCTTGAGCAGGACTTAGCCAATTTTCACACTTTTTCCCGAATCAACCTACTTGCCTTTCTGCAACCTTTTTTGCATTTTCTCAGAGCTTGCTCTTTTCAACCTAGACGGAGAGTTAAAAATTTCTGAAGGGACCCTAGAAATCACGATGTTTACTCAATCGATCAATTGCAGGACTTGAATATTCTGATACATGTTATCAAAATTACCCAGGGGGGAAATTTTGACAACAAAGTGGTTCTTTAGTGATGGTATATTTCAAATAGAGTTACTTCCTTTAATATGTTACACAAATTTCTCAAGTTTCTTTGGATGAGTTCTCAAGCATTCAAATTCATAAATTTGGACTTTGGATCTTTTGAAATTGTCCATGATGTAAAAGGATGATGAATTGATAGGTAAATCGGGGGTTGTGGCATTATTGACATGGATGTTCTTAAGATTTGCAAAAATGATTTTTTAAGAGGATTTTATTGAGACTTGCTTGAAGAGCGAAGGATTCTTATTTGAAGTGGTCTCATGCTTCTCAACTGAACTTGTGAAAGTAGAATTTGATGATCCTCCATTAATTATTATTTTTCTTAGCTTTGGTAGCAGAAGAAGAGCCTTCTTTACCCTTTTTGATCGATTAAACATTACATATGAGTAACTATCTGTGGATTCTTCACCATCAATTTTGCATTCATAAAATATGATTCAAGAACATTCTCTTTCTCCTTCATCTTCAAATTCTGATTCAAAAATATATTCTTATTCATATTCATTGATCTTGTAAATTGTATTGACTAGTGGAGCCTCTAAGGCAAGCCTTCTAGGTGCTCCTACAATCTGATTTTTGTTTCAATTTTGATGAGATGCTCTTTGAGAAACTCATCTCTTCATAATTTTCAATTCATTTTCCAAATTTGGTGAAATTGGATAAGTTCCCTCATCTTTAGAACTTTATGACTTTGAAGGATTCTTAATCTTACTAGAAAGATGAGATCATTATAACATGAAGAACAAGGATGTAAGCCTGATAATTATATTGATGTTCAATCTAATAAAACTTACAATGGAGTGTTGCAATTATTATAGGAATTATACAGATGAATACACACATGGAAATATGTTACTAGGTGCAACAATAAAATAATTTACAAAATCTTCCAAAATTATACATGGGAAACAAGTATAACAAACATGCATTGTAGCAATAATGTAACAAATAAACAATACAAGAATAATATGGTTATTAAAACATAACCATATAATAAATAATGTTATGTAACTAATTAAAATGAAAAATTATTATATATCATAACATTCTCCGCCTTAATTTTGCATTTCCTCAAGGGATGAGGAGAGGAACTCTTTGAACAACTCAAATTTGTCATGTGCAAGTGACTTGGTGAAGACACATTCTTGTTTTTAAGATGTTGGAAAAAATAAAGTTCTATATTATGTTTTAAGACATGCTCGCGTATGAAATGTACACATACCACAATGTGATTTGTTATTTAATGAAAAACTATATTGTGAAAAAATTGAGAACACCTTCATTGTCTACACACATGGTTATCGGTTTGTCTGTGGTATTCCAATTTATTCAAGTATGTGATGTAGCCATATCAGTTCACGAAAGTTTCACTTGCAAAATGATAATCATATTCTTTGGAAAGGTGAGAAACAAAGTGTTGTTTCTTGCTTCTCCATGATATTGGTCCAAATCCCATAAATAACACAAACCACGAAGTGTATTTTCTATCATCAATTTTTTCTGCATGATCTGAATTTGAATATATAGACAAGAAGAAATGATCATTCTTCTTATATTCTAGACCAAGATCTATTGTTCCCTTGAGATATCTCAAGATTCGCCTTGCTTCTTTCCAATGATAGACTTTAGTTTCCTACATGAACCTGGATAGATAGATCACTACAAAGATGATATTTGGTCTATTATAGGGAAAGTAAATGAGACTCCCAATAAACCATTGATAGAGAGTGGCATTTACCACAGGAGATGGATCTGAATGAGATAACACTAATCTATTCTTCATAGGTGTAGAAATAGGTATGCAATCCATCATCCTAAATTTCTTGTGTGTTTTCTTGGTATATTTCAAATGAGAAAAAAAATGTGATTCTCTTTCTACCATACTTCCAATCCAAGACAATAATGAATCAGCCTAGGATCTATCATGTCGAATGATCAGTTAAGATCTTTCTTCATTGCATTAATCATCCTCACTGAATTTATAGTGATGAATATATCGTCGATATAAAAAAAACAATCACAATCTCCCTCCATTACTTTTTGAGGTAGAGATTGGGATCCTATGGATTTTTGAAAAATCCATGTTATATGAGATGCTCATCAATTTTGATGTACCAAGCCTAGGGTGCTTATTTAAGGCCATATAAAGATTTCTTGAGTCTGCATACCTTTGCTTCTTGACCAGGTACAACATATCCCTCAGGTTGAGTTATATAGACTTTTTCTTGTAAATATACATTAAGAAAGGAACTTTTTACATCCATTTGATGGAATTTCCAACCAAACTGTGTAGCTAGAGAAAATATCATCCTGATCATTTTGATCTTAGATGTGGGAGAAAATGTATCCTCATAGTCAATGCCTTATTTTTGTGCATACCCATTTGCTACTAGTCTTGCTTTATACATGTCGATGGTCCCATATACTTTGTACTTTGTTTTTAATATCCATCTGCATCCAATGGTTTTCTTTCATGGTGGAAGATCGACAAGCTACCAACTATTGTTTTTCATCACTAATTTGTATTCATCATCCATGGTATCTTTGTAATATTTTGACTATAAGGATTTCATCTTTGTGTAGAGGGATTGTCGATTCATAAATCTACTCATCAAAGAAAATTTTATTTCTTCTCTTGATTTACTGTGAGTTTGTGGTCTAATGGTGGATGTATCTAATGGAGCATCCATTCTTGCATATCATAGCATACTAGTATACCACTTGGGCATACGCTAAACTTCTCTCATGAGTGGTGGTTCTATTTGATCATCACCGGCATCCCCATCATAACTTTCATAATATGTGGGAACATCATATTCTATTTTTAAACTCGGTGAAAAATCCACATCGGGTGATTATGTAGGAGGAGTCTCTTCTTCATTATTCTCAAAAATTTCAACATCTCTCGATAGCGTAGACTTTCTTGTTGTTAGGATCCATTAATTTTTACCCAAGAGTCTCTTCATTATACCCAATGAAGATGATATTTTTTTATTTCATATCTAATTTATTTCTATTTTTCCCGGTATGTGCATACTTTCTTTGAACCCAAATACTATGAGGTGTGCAATAGATGGTTTCCTATTTGACCATACTTCATGTGGTGTTACTCCATCAAGAGAAACGATGGGAAATATGTTTAACAACTACATTTTTGTCTTTTTGCTTCATCTCCGAATGTCTTGGCTATTCCAATCATCGATCATACATCGAACCATTTCCATGATAGTATGATTTCTTCTCTCAAAAACACCATTATGCTATGGTGTGTGTGGAGGAGGAATTTGTTGATGAATCCCATGAGATTGTAGGGAGTCTTTAAACTCATCACTAGTGAATTCCCCCTCGATCTCGAGAGGAGAGTTCTGATGTGATGAAAAATTTCATTCTCAATAACCACTTTGAAATTATTGAAGGTTTCAAAAGCTTCACTTTTCTTGCGAAGAAAAAAATCCACATTTTTCTCGAATAATCATCAACACAAAGCATGAAGTACTGAAATTCAGAATGACTCGGTTGCATCGGACCACAAAGATCGGTATGAACCAGATCAAGCTTACCATGAGCTCAAAAATTACTCTTCTGGAATGAATCTCTGTGTTGTTTTCCTCCTAGGTAGTGAGGACACTTGTCTGTATTATTCTAGAGAGATGGTAATCCTTTTACCATATTATGTCGACGAAGTGTCTTGAGATACTTGAAACTGATATGACCAAGTATTTGATGCCAAAACTATGCAGAGGTAGAGTTCTTCACCATAAGTGGTTGATCATTTCGTGGATAAAATCAAACTGGATCATGCATCCCACATGCTATCCAATTTTGGCCCTAGGGGCTAAAATTGGAAAACAAGGGTCAATCAGACCACTGAACTGAAAACCCCCTTCATAAAACATTTGTGGGAAATGATGGGAAAAAAATTGTGTTGAAGGCACATCTTGGTGTTATGGGAAATTTCAGGATCATTTTGGAGTATTTTCCCCATTTTGGGTCTTAGGGGTTAATGAATTTTCTTGTAGTGCTAAGGTTGATCTATGTGGCCCACTTTCTACCAAGGATTGTGAGAAATCAATTAAATTGAGAAATAATGTTTAAAACGTCCTATGATGCTCCCATTATCTCTTCAATTTCAACAAAACATAATGGGTTACAACTCAGAGAAAAGACCAATTCGGTGAGCTAAGGAGGCATTGAGCTTAAAACATCTCGCCGAGTAGCTCGGTGAGCTACTTAGTGAGACGATATGGTGTAAAAGGGATTGTGCTTGACATATGAAAAATGGAGGCTCAATAGCGAGAGGAGAGCTCAAGAAGACTACAACAAGTCAATGTAAAATACATCAAGCCTGAACTTGGGAAGTGTAAAATGAAGCTTGGCAAGTTTCTCACGGGAGCTCGAAGGAAGATAAGGTTTCCATTGAAGGGTGAGTTAAATATTGAAGAGGAAAGTTTAGAGCTCTGTGAATTGGAACTCGAATGAAATGATATCAAGCTCAGCCAAGCTCATTAGAATAGTTTGTCAAGATGAGAAGCTATGAGATATTGCTAAGGGATCGAAGATAGATAGCAAGTTGAAAGGTATACAACTCACCCATTTGTGGGGATTTTGAACTAATTTCTAAAGAATTATGAAGCATGAAAATATTTGATGTCATGAACATATCAAATCCAAGGTTTATGGCTTGAACATGATCCCTTATAGATGGCAAGCTTGGACCCAGAAGAGAGACATGAGGGGATCAACTCGGGTGACCAAGTTGGAGCCAATCCAATCGATGGAGGGTGTATCAAAGTTATGAAGGAGATGCACCATAATATGATAGACTGAGCTTGAGTTCAAAGGGTAAATTTTGAGCTTAGTTTGCATGTTATGGGAAATTTTTGAAGCTCAAAGGACTCGGCATAATTCCCAGAGTTGCTCGGCAGTCGATGAGATCGATAGATGATGGATATTTGGTGGGTGCAGAGGTACTCGATGAGAACTCACGAGTAAGCAAAGTGGAGACCAAGCAGGTTGAAGTGCCTTGCTGAGTCAAGGATAGTTTGAGTAGAATCAAAGGAAAAATGAGTCATGTCAAAGGGATGAAGAAGCTCGACCTTAGAAATCCAAGGAAGGGGAAATCTTGTCGTAAGATCTTAGTGGCATTGAGATGACCCATAAGGGAGTATAGCGACTCATGATAGCTCAAGCTTGAAGAATAACCCATGAAGGTTCAAAATTATCATGTAAGTACTAAAATCTTGATCTTGATGGTCACTCGGTGATCACCGATAGGTGAGCTTGAGAGTGTTTGTTGTTGGGGTTAGCACACTAGTTGTATGCAGATAATATATCGAGATCTAACGATACATGGAAATAAAAGCGGATATTCTACCAGAAGAAATATATAAACCAAGTGACATAAATCAACACTAGATTTAACATGGTTCACCCAGTGTGGGCTACATCTACCAAGAAACAAGCCAATCTATTATCCAAATCTTTGACAAGATATACAATGAAGATTTACAATCTTCCACACCTCTTAGATGTACAATACTTTCTTTCTTTCAAGATTTTTCTTCATCACCAAGAATTCTCTCTCTCACCAACCTTTTTCAAGTTATTTTTAATTCTTGTTAATTCTCTACTTCTAAACCCTAGCTTTTATGCTTATATAGTCATTTATAGACTTAGGGCACTTAGCCATGTAATTACAATCAATATATGTACTTTAATGCTAAAAATAGATCTAATTCCCGAGAGTTAATTAAAACATCCTCACACAGGTAACTTACACTGGTTAGACCTAACCATTGCTGGTTCCTCCCTTATCTAAATGATTTTGGTCCTATGTGACCAATGTCGGTTCCCCCTAACCGATGATAGTTACTGTATTTTCCAAAAGTTTCCATTACATGTTAAACTGAAGTAATTGAGCTCCACAACTCAACAATATCCCACTTGGAGATTAATTACTACACCATACATGTACAACATCATTCTTGGATCCTTCCTTAGCTTTGTTTCTTCCTCTTCAACTCTCAAACTCAAAGACCAAAAGAAATGGAGTGTAGCTCCAAATGTTCCTTTGTTAATGGATTTGTTAGCATATCCACAGGTTTCTTGCTCGTATGAATCTTTTCTAGATTCAACTATCCATCCTCCAATACCTACCATATGAAGTGATACCTCAACTGAATGTGTTTCATTCTTGAATGAAACACTGAGTTCTTTTCCAAATGAATTACACTCGACTTTGTCATTTGAATAGTTTACAATCACCTTGCTCCTTTCCTAACTCTTCCATGAACCTACTCATCCATATCATCTCCTTGCTAGCCTCTATAGCTACAACATACTTTTCCTCTATAGTAGACAAAGCCACAACCTTCTGCAATCTTGAAATCTAGCTAACTTTGCCATTCCACCTACTGTGAAAATATATCCAATAGTGCTCCTTCTACCATCCATATCTCTAGCCATATCCGAATCAACATAGCCACATAATTAAATATCCAAACCTCCATAGCATAATTGCATGCTAGATGTCCCTTTCAAATACATGAGTATCCATTGGACTACTTTCCAATGCTCTTTACCTAGATTATCCATATATCTACTCACAAATCTCATTGCTTGTGCAATGTTTGGTCTTGTACAAACCATAACATACATGAGACTTCTAACTACTGAATTATATGGCACTCGTGTCATGTATTTGACCTCCTCATGTGATGATGGACACTGATCTTTTCTCAATTTGAAGTTTCCAGCCATAGGTGTGCTAACAGGTTTTGCATTCTACATGTTGAACCTTTCTAACACCTTGTAGATATAATCCTCCTAAGATAAATACAATTTCTTGTTTTCATGTTTGTGTATTTGCATGCCAAGAATTATTTTTGCAGCTCCTAAATCCTTCATAGCAAATGTGTGAGCTACCATTCTCTTAAGCTCACCAATGTCCTATATACTAGATCCTGTAATAAGCATATCATCCACATACACTAACAAAATAATATAGCTCCCATTTTTAGCTTCTCGAAATAAACACAATTGTTAGATTCACATCTCAAGTAACCATGCTCTTGCATAAAACTATCAAACCTCATGTACCATTGCTTTGGATATTTCTTGTGCTCGTATAGGCTCTTTTTCAACCTACACACTAATTTCTCCTTACCTTTGACTTCATACCCAAACAACTGCTGCATATAAATATCTTCATCCAAATCACCATGAAGGAAAGCCATCTTCACATCTAGTTTCTCTAAATGTAAATCTTCTACTGCAACTAAACTCAATATAGTATGAATAGAATTCATCTTAACAACAGGAGAAAATATTTCACCAAATTCAATACCTACTTTTGTACAAATCCCTTTACTACAAGCCTTTCCTTGTACCTTTTCTGTCTACCCTCTTCTTCCTTGATCCTATAAATCCACTTGTTCTACAATGTTCTCTTACCTACTGGTAACTTAACCAAATCCCAAGTTTGGTTCTTGTTCCAAGGAGTCCATCTCCTCATCCATGCCATGCTCCCACTGAATGTGAGTCTTATCCTACATTTTTCTTCAAATATCTATGGTTCACCATTATCAGTCATCAATAAATAAAATAGAGAAGGTCTAAATCTTTTTAGAAGTTTACTTACCCTTTGTGAGACCTTCTCACAAGAGTTTAGGGTATCGGAGGCTCAATTTGGGCCTCCGGACATTCCTATCAAAATATGACAGTGAGAGACATTGGTCACCTATAACCTAGATCAGTTCTACTAACTGATGTTGGGTTGGATCCTTTGTAGCTAATACTAGTTCATATGACCGATTCCAATCAGGGGTAAACCGACACCAATTACTGTGTAACCCTGTAGGTAATACTTTTAAATCTGAGAGTTCATTTTCATTCACAAACTTCTCAACTAGTTCATCCTTAGGTACCAAAATTTGATCCCTGTACATTCTCTTTTCATTCCATTCAACATCACAACTCCTAATAATTTTATAATTCTCTAAATCCCAAAAACGGAAATCAAAATCACCAGATCCATAACCAATGAAAGTTCATCTCTTGGATTTTGCATCCAACTTTTTCCTATTTTCCTTATCAACATGCACAAAAGCTTTTAAACCAAAAATTTAAGAAAATAAATATCTACCTCTTTTCCGGTCCAAGATTCCTCTGGTATTCCTCCATCTAGTGAACTTGAAGGCCCATGGTTAATCAAATAAACCATTGTATCAACTGCTTCTACCCAAAATTGTAAGGGTAGTCTAGAATGTATTCTCATACTTCTAGCATGTTCCATGATTGTCTTGTTCATTATTTCTGCAACACCATTCTCATGTGGTGTTCTTGGAACCGTTCTTTCTCTATGTTTCCCATTCACTGAACAATAATCATTGAAAGTCTTGCTATAGTATTCAACCACAATTGTCAATTTAAGGCACTTTAACTTAGAATTTGATCCATTCTCAACAAGGTCTTTCCATCTTTTAAAATTCTCAAAATATCATATTTTTCGTTTAATACAATAAACACATACCTTTCTTGTAGTATCATCAATGAAAGTAACATAATACTAGGATCCTCCATGTGAAGCTACCTAAGCTGGTCCCCACACATCTAAGTGTACAAGCTCCAATTTTTTCTCCTTCTTATTTGCCCCAACTTTGATAAATCTCACTCTCTTTTACTTTCCAAAGATACAATGCTCACATAAATCAAGATCTAAATCTTTCAAATTTGATTACTTACCCTTAGTATTTAAGATCTGCATCCCTTTTTGACTCATATGACCCAACCGATTATGCCAATTGCATGCATCTGAATCTTAAGTAGATAATGTAGAAAAAGAATCAGTAATACATGTAGATAAATATAACGTTCATACCTTCTTACCTCCTGCCACAACAAAATCACCCTTGGTGACTTTCCAAGAGTCTCCTATAAAAGTAACCATGCAAAATATTTTCCTAGTTTCCCTGCAGAAATAAGATTCCTCCTGAGGCTTGGCACATGCCTCACATCTTTCAATACCCATGTATTTCCATTCTATAATTTTAGATGAAATTCACCTTTACCAATAATACTACAAAGTTCATCATCACCCAAATAAACATGCCCAATATTACCCTAGACATAATTTCTCAAATAACCCTTATTAGGGGTTACATGGAAAGAAGCTCCTAAATCTAAAACCCATGATTAAATTCTACTATCTAAAGAAATAATAAGAGCATATTACATTACCTCTGATGTAGAAATATTTTCTTCTTTACCTTTTTCTAGTTGTTGGTTCTCTTTATCCTTTGACTGACCAACAATATCTCTTTATATGTCCTTTCTTTCCACATTTCCAACAAGTAATTCCCTTACTTCTGGATTTAGATCTACTATCCCTTGACTTTGATTTCCCATTACTCTTACTCTTGGATCTCTCCTTCTACCTGCCCCTTCTTTCTACATTCAAAGATTTTCAAGATGATGATTCCTCTATACTCTTCCTGTGAATTTATTCATTAAATATTATACTAACCACATCATTAAACTTCAAAATATTATTAGCGATGTTGTATTACTAACAGATCATTACCAAGTTATCCCAACTATCAGGCAAAGAACATAAGAATAAAAGTGCTTTTACTTCATCATCAAATGGTATAGCAACTAATTTTAACTGATTTACAATAGATCAGAAATCATTCAAATGACTAGATGCAGATCCACCTTCATGCATCTTAGAACTAAATAGTTTCTTCATCAAATAAAATTTATTTGAAGCACTAGGTTTTTCATATAAATTAGGAAGATATTTCATTAAATCTACTGTAGAATCTGCTTCTATAATATTGGAAGCCACGGATGCTGCCAGGCTCAATCTTATAGATCAAAAAGCATTTCTATTAAGAATATTCCATTCTTTATTAGTCATCTTCAGTAGGTCTAGACTTCTCATCCAATGGTAAATATAAATCTATTTGATACAAATAATCCTCAATCTGCATCTTCCATAATTGATAATTACAAGCTGTAAAATTTATCTACCTTGTATATGTTTTCTTCTTCCATTTTTGTAGCTCCCACTCAATCAAAAACCCTCTCGTGAGTAAATATGTCAACACACAAAACCTTCAAACAAAGCTTTGATACTAGTTGTTTGGGTTAGCACACCAGTTATGTACATACACTATATCGATCTAACCATACATGTAAATAAAAGTGGATGTTCTACCAAAATAAATATACAAAACAAGAGACATAAATTAACACCGATTTAACGTGATTCACCTAGTGTGGGCTACGTCCCACCAAGAAACAAGCCAATCTATTATCCAAAGCTTTGACAAGATATACAATGAAGATTTACAATCTTCCACACCTCTCAGATGTACAATAATTTATTTCTTTCAAGTTTTTTCTTCATCACCAAGAATTCTCTCTCTCACCAACCTTTTTCAAGTTATTTCTAATTCTTGTTAATTCTCTACTTCTAAACCCTAGATTTTATGCTTATATAGTCATTTATAGACTTAGGGCACTTATCCATCCAATTATAATTAATATATATAATTTAATGCTAAAAATATATCTAATTCCCAAGAGTTAATTAAAACATCCTCGCATAGGTAACTCGACACCATTTAGACCTAACATTGCTTGCCGGTTCCTCCCTTACCTAACCGATCTCAGTTCCCCTAACCGATGACGATTCTTGTATTCTCCAGAATTTTTCTTGCACTCTAAATTGAATTAATTGAGCTCCACAACTCAACATTTTCATCTCTCACAAAATGACTTAGAAATAAAGTTCACTCATGTAGGATAGAGCTCGGCTTGAAGGAATGTAAATGGAAACTAGTTCTAGACTAAAAACTTGAAGTTTTCATTTTAGGGAGCATGTATTGATTCAACAAACCAAATATAGAGGAAGGAATAACTCAGTGGCATGAATTGGTGGTAGGTAGGAATCATGATGAAGTGAGTCAAAAAGTCATTTCGTAATCCTCACGAGTCACGTTTTTGGAGTCTTTCTTCGAGTTATCTATTTCATAATTTTAGAGATTTTTAGGATTATAAATATCAAGAGAGTTGGATATTTCCAAAGCCTGAAAATCAAAAACTCCAAATTTTGGACTTTCAATTTTTCAGGATTTGGAAGTGTGTGGATTAAGAGTTTAGGGATTGTGTGTTTTGGGGTTAAAGTGGTTTCTAAGGTCTGAGTTAGTTACCGAGTTAACCGATTCAATGGCCAAGCTATTCGGAGTTCTTTGCCAAATGTGAAGTGGTTGTGTCGAGACGTGGAAAGTGATCCGTCATGTAAGTCACAATGATATGATAATGAGGGCAAAGGATCGAGTCAAGTGTCGAGTGGTGCGCAATGAAGCTTGGTGCATGGGACTCGAGTTACTTCGTGAACACATGCATGACACCAGAAGGTGGTTCAATGATTTTGCAGAAGGGTGTCGAGCCAAACATGAAGGGCATCGGAATGAAAGTGGGAAGAGATTACAAGTAGAGCTTGTTTCAGTCAAAAATTTACTTGTGGAATTCAAATCGATATCGGGCCATAGGAGATTGAGCTTGGAAAATAGGGAACTCAACGCGAGCTTGCATTGTGATGAAGGGAGTCTTTATGGGAAAACTCTACGCGAGCTCGGTTACATTAGAAGTAGGATCTCGGGTTGGGAAAAGATGGCTGATGAAGGTGCCTAAGATAAAGAGATGGAATGAGATCGTGATGGTAGTATCTCGTGAAGAGAAGAGATTAATTTGGTGAACTAAGTCAATGGCTGAGCTAAAACAGTAGAGGCGAGGTCCCTTCACCAAACAAGTTGAGTTTTATCAAACCGTTGGGCAGCATTGTGAATGGTAGATGGCTAAATCGGTCATTATAACTCACTATGTGTAATAAATTGATGTGGATTATAGGCCATGCATTGAGATGGGGCTCAACTTTTATCTCACATGAAGGTTTCAACCCACCGAGTTGAACCATTCACCGAGTGATTTTGTATATAGGAGCTCGACTTGGCGTCATGGTGGAGAATGGATAAGAGGAGAGTCCAAGCTCGATGCAACCTGAATGGGCCAAGTCTCAAGGGGCAGTAGTATGAAGAGATCTCATTAGTTGGATGTGGCAAAGTCAAATGGATTTTTTTGGGTCATTTCGGATATGCTCGACATCAAAGGATCTCGAGCCTAACTTCGGTGAGTTGGTTTGGTGGACCAAACACCAAATTGGGCCATTTTTGGATTTTTTCCATTAGTGCCAACAAATCAATGGAAGGGTCCCAAAAATTTAATTAATTTAATATTTTTATTTAAATATTTTAAATAATAATATTTATTATTATTATTTAAATATTATTTTAATTAATTGAGAAGACTATGTCAATAAGGCATTAATGATGCATGATGAAACTTTCTCAAGTGATTCAACAAACTGTAATAAGTGATACATCATGTACCTTTAATTTAGGAATGGAATTTATGACTCCTTCTCTCCTCTCTCTCAATTTCTTCTATAAATGTAAACTGGAAGCTCATTCCAAGGGGTTCTAATAGGTCATACAAGTTGGACAAGTTAGACACTTTCCAAGATTCCCCTCTCTTCACAAGCTATGAACCTATAGGTTCTCGAGCCTTTCTTCATGAATTGTAGTGGCAACCTATGCCTTTTCACTAATGTAGTGATACACTATACAAGTGTTTGAAGTAATTAGAATTATGCTTTGTGATCAGCTATATATCCTTTCATGATTTTTTTTTTCTATTTCCTCTCTCATGTTTCCAGGAGAACTATGTAACCATGTTTTCTTTTGCAAGTTTTGGAGGTCATTGTGCTTATTGAGAAGTGAGTACTTGTATGAAAACTAGGCTTGTAATACATTTCATTCTTTCTCATGATCATCTATCTTCATCAGAAGCCAAAATTGTGCCTAAAAAACCCTTGGTTGGTGCATCACCACTTCTAGTATAGGTTTTATTTCCTTGCAAATCTCTCTCCCTAATCCCTTGAAATGTTAGCATAGGACTAGATAGCCATTTTATTACACTAGGTGTAGAACAACACTTAGTTTAGGAAGAGGAATCCAACCTTATCCATAGGTTCACCTTGAACCCAAGTCCCATAGCTTGAGAGGTGATCCCATGTGTCCCAATCACACTGAATGTTGTGATTCATTTTTAGGCCATTCGGGGGGTGCAATGATTTGGTGACAACAATTTTTGGCACACCTGGTGGGACAATAGGTGAAATTTCTACATTTCACATTTATCCCATTGTAATATCTTAGCCACACTTTTCAACAAGTGTGTGTATTGTGTTCATTTCATTTCATTAAGTTGTTGTGCTCTTAGTGAAATTTCAGCCTTAAGAGGTATTCCCAAGCACAACTGGAAAATCCATTGGTCTAAGTACCCTACTCTTTGTGTTGCATACCTTCATTTTACCCATTTTCCATCTATTTTTCTTCCACATCTTTCCATTTTGTCCCATTCATGAATATTGCAATCATGGTTTCATTTCCACAGTGGGATTCCCACTTGCAGCAGCGGAGGTTCTTTCCATCTTCAAGCCATTATAATTCACCTCCAGACCAGTTTCATGATGAATACCAGTTTGAGCATACATGCCCCCATGAGCAACATGTAGATCATTTTGGTCACCCACCAGAATGGGGACTACCAAAGAACAATGGCATGTAGATTTTGGAATCTATCAGTACATGTGAAGAAGATCACTTGCAAAGAACGTTTGAGAGTTGGAGTTTATAATGATGAAAAAAGGCTCAATGAGATGACAAAGGAAGCCTGATTGACTTCACATTCCATACCCATGGACTGGCCCTATACCATGTGAGCTTAGTCCTCAACAAAAGATTCACTTCATAATCAATATGATGACTCAAGTTGGAGAATGGATCAAGAAAATGGATGCTCATGAATATAATGTTAGTTAATCATGTCAATGGGAGGTCCTTGCATTACCACCTTACAACCCTCTTCCTATGTTTCCATCCATGCAGTTGTAATTTGAGCCCCATGGTCCTAACCTTCCAGTTGCTACCCCTGAAGTGGAATTCACTACCTCGTCATCTATTCCTCCATTCCATCATGAATCTTCCATGCCTCATCCTTATGAAATTCCCTCTTTTCTACAAGGGCCATTTGGACAAGAGAATGAATCTCTTCCTCAAACAGTGAGAGAATCAATTAAATCCCAACTCGTCCCTCCTCTTATAGTCCCAAATCCATTTTGGGAGGAGCATTGTCATGAAATGGGAGAAAGGGATGAGTATATGGTTGAAGAGAATAAAAAAATAGAGCATGCAAATAATCTGAGGAAATGGGCTGTAAAATTTAATATCAAGCAAGCTTCATTCCTGACTAAACCTTCTACAGAATTTGAGGCTCAAGAGCAAATGGAAAAAACTAGTTTTGTACCCAAAAAAATATAGAGTTGAATGAGGAGGACCAATAGTCTACTTATTCAGAATGTAGTATTCATATTGGCTTAATTCCATCAGAGGATTTTGAATCACCAAAGGTGGAAAAATCAGTAATAGAAGAGAATGTGCAAGTTGAAGAAGAAATAATTTCAAGTGTACAAGTTGATTCTAATGAATGTAATGATCCTAATTGCCATGCATGTCAAGAACTTGCATCACTTCTGGAAGGTGGTAACAACTTTCCAAGATCATCATTAGATGTTACAATCAGCCATAACAAGTTTCATGAGATGAAGAAGGATTCAGAGATCAATAATGTTGATGAGACCATGCAGAGGCTTTCTAGTCCTTTTCCCTCTCTTCCTTCTCAAAAATATGATTTTTTAGATGAATTTAATCTTTCTAATTTCATGTTTGAGAATGAAGAATATCAAGATGAAGGAGGTTCTAGTTTGAAGGATACTCAGATTGAGGAGGAGCTTTTGATATAGTCAGAGAATGAAGAAGCAGATTATCTATTAGATTTGGAAGAATGTTTTGATGGACAAGAGCCTATGGAACTTGAAAATCTTGTTATTCCATCACTTCTTTTCCACTAGAAGGTGTCAAGTGTTGTGGAGGTACATGCTCAAGAACAACTCATTGCTCATAACTATCCTTTGGAATCAGAATTGGAGGAATCGAGTATTTTGTACCCTTCATCACACGTAAAGGAGGAACACACAAGAGAAGCTAGGACTGATCTAGAATCATTAAATGAAGATTATGTCATGGAGAGGTTTATATTTTTAGTTACGGAACCTATTTTGGTAAAAAGTCTATGATGGAGGAGAGTATTCTTGAATATGATCCTTCCCCTAACAATCTTCAAAATCTACAAATTGGGGGGTTTGAATTTTCAAATTCCATGTCAAACGAGGGAGATGTCATCCAGGTGAAAGATAAGCTATTTGTAAATGGGAAACAAGAGGGAAATCAGGTCATGAATAACCATCCTTTTCAAGGATGTCTTCAACAAGAATTCCTTGTTAAAATTGAAGTTAAGACAAGCAGGAATATTCAATGGGTTAGACCATTTCCTATAAGGTACCTGGATTCATTCAATTGAAGAGAAGCTAGAACCAAACACATTCATTTCAGAATGTGAGGATGAGTTCAAAATTATAAGGATAAGTTGCAATGCCTCTACAAGACAAATGCAAAGAAACTAAAAGAGGCATATTTTCTCTTTCCAATTGATGTCTCGGTGGACCAAATGGAGAATTGGGCCTGTTTCAGTTTTTTACTCTCATTCTCAGCCATGTCAATTGTCACATCATCTTCATGGCTTCCCATTGTAAGGACAAGAAACTATTTTGCAAAACCAGTTGCAGGTTTTGTTTAGCTCACATGTGCTTCTAGTTAGTGTAGGGTAGTATAGGTTTTTTTAGTAGAATAAGTGCATTACACACCTGCATGTTCCATTTGGGGCATGTATGGTTTTCAATTATTTCAATGTGTTTTGTTTTCCGTTATCACGCTTGTGTTGTTTTGCACATTGTATCATCCTCAAATATTTCAAGGATAAGGAAGGTTCAAGGTTTCCATAAGAGTTTCATGATCTGCCTCATTCAAAATTCCACAGTGTTCCATAGATGTCAAGCATTCAATGGTTTTGGTAAAGAGATCGATTACTCAAGGAAATTATAGAATGTATCACAGAGTATGAAATTTCTTTCAGATTTCAAATATAGACTCCATCCCCAATGGATGACTTAAGGCTATTGGAAACATGCTTAGCAAGAAAGCATCCTCGAGAGGTCACCAAAAATTTTATCCAATTTTTGCCCTTGAGGGTAAAATTGGACAAGGGTCAATCGGACCCTAGAACCGAAAACCCCTTCATAAAGAAAATTGGGGACATTATGGGAAAATCTTGTGTTGAAGGCACATCTTGGTGTTATGGGAAATTTTGGGATCATTTTGGAGTATTTTCCCCATTTTGGGTCTTAGGGGTTAATGACTTTGCTCATAGTGCTAAGGTTGATCTCTGGGCCTGCTTTCTACTAAGGATTGTGAGGAATCAATTAAATTGATAAATCATGTTTAAAACATCCTATGATGCTCCCATTATCTCTTCAATTTCAACAAAACATAATGAGTTACAACTCAGAGAAAAGACCAATTCAGTGAGCTAAGGAGGCATCAAGCTTAAAACAACTCACCGAGTAGCTCGGCGAGCTACTCGGTGAGCCGACATGGTGTAAAAGGGATTGTGCTTGACAAATGAAAAATGGAGGCTCGATAGTGAGAGGAGAGCTTGGCAAGACTATAACAAGTCAATGTAAAATACATCAAGTCCAAACTCGGGAAGTGTAAAATGAAGCTTGGCAGGTTTCTCACGGGATCTTGAAGGAAGATAAGGTTTCCATTGAAGGGTGAGTTAAATTTTGAAGAGGAGAGTGTAGAGCTATGTGAATTCAAACTCGAACGAAATGATATCAAGCTTAGATAAGCTCTTTAGAATAGTTTTTTGAGATGATAAGTTGTGAGATATTGCTAAGGGATCCTAATATTGTGAGTTTAAAGGTATATAGCTTGCTGAGTTATGGGGAATTCTAACTGAGTTCTAAAGCATTATAAAGCATGAAAAATATGTGATGTTAGGAACATATCAGATCGAAGGTGTATGGCATGAACACGAGCCCTCATAGATGGTGAGATTGGATTTAGAGGAGAGAGACACAATGGGATCAACTCGAGTGACTACCGATTTGGAGCCAATCCAATCGGTGGAGGGTGTATCAGAGTTACATAGGAGATTCACCTTAATATGATAGAAAAATATCGATTTCAAAGGGTAAATGTTGAGCTTAGTTCATGTTTTATGGGAAATCTATTGAAGCTCGGGAGGACTCGGCATAATACCTAGAGTTGGTCAAAAGTCAAATGAGCTTGGTAGATGATGGCTTTTTGGTGGGTGTAGAGGTACTCAGATGAGACCTCACGAGTAAGTGGAGTGAAGGTCGAGTTGTTGAAGTTCCTTGTCGGGTCAAGGATAGTTTGAGTCAAGTCAAAGGAAAAAGGATTCATATCAAAGGGATGAAGTAGCTCATCCCTGGAAATCCAAAGAAGGGGAAAGCTTGTCGTAAGAGCTTGGTGGCATTGAGACAAGCCATAAAGGAGTGTGATGACTAAGAGTTGGAGCTTGAAGATTAAGCCCCAAAGGTTCAAAATTCTGAATGACACATAAACTAAAATCTCGATCTCAATGGTCTCTCGGTGATTGATGACAGGTGAGCTTGAGAGTGTTTGCATCTCTCACAAAATGAATCAGCAATAAAGGTCACACGTGTAGTATAGGGCTTGGCTTGAAGGAATGTAAATGGAAACTACTTCTAGACTTAGAACTTGAAGTGTTCATTTTAAGGACCATCTACTGATTTAGTAAACCAAATGCAAAGGAAGGAACAACTTGGTGGCATGAATTAGAGATTGGTTGTAGGTAGGCATCATGATGAAGTGAGTTAAAAAGTCATTTTGGGTCATCCTCATTAGTAAAATTTTTGGAGTCTTGCTTCGGAGTTCTCTGTTTTAAATTTCAAAGATTTTTGGGATCAGAAATGTCAAGAGAGTTGGATATTTCTGAAGCCAAAAACTTTGAATTTTAGAGTTCTAGGATTTCGTGATTCGAAGTGTGTGCATTCATAGTTCGGGATTGTGTGTTTCAGGGTTGAAGTGGTTTCCAAGGTCCGAGTTAGTTTCAAGTGATTCGAGTCAATATCCGAGATATTCAAGGGGATTTGCCAAATGTGAAGCCGAATTGATGTTGGGTTATGGTGAGTGTTCTATTGTCTAAGTCAAAATGATACGACACCGAGGGTGGAGGATCGAGTCAAGGTGAGTGGTGCACTAATGAATCTTGACACATAGGACTGGAGTTACTTCGTGAACACATGCATGACACAAGAAGGTGGTTCAACAACTTGGCAAAAGGGTGTTGAGCCAAAACACGAAGGGCCCCTAATGAAAGTGGGAAGAGTGCTTAAGTAGAGCTTGTTTCACTCGAGATGAAGTTGGTTCATGGAAGTCAACTTGGTATAAGGCCATAGGAGATTGAGCTCGGTAAATAGGGAACTTTACATGGAGTAGAGCATTGTGATGAAGGGATTTGTTGTGGGCCAAATCAGCGTGGAGCTTGGTTTAGAGCTTAGTTACATTGGAAGTCAGGAGATCGAGCTGTAAAATCCCACTAAAGAAGGTGCCCAAGCTAAATAGATGGAATGAGATCGTGATCGTGGTATCCTATGAAGAGAATAAATGGATTCAAAGAACCGAGTCAATGGCGAGATAAAATGGTAGAGGTGAGGTCTTTTACCAAACAATTTGAATTTCATCAAACCATTGGGGAAGTGTGAATGGTAGATGGCCAAGTCAGTTGTTATATCTCACTACATGTGAGAAATAGATGTAGGTTATAGGCCATGCATTGATACGGGGCTCATCTTTGAGCTCACACAAAGGTTTCAACCCACCGAGTTAAACCATTCACCAAGTGATTTTTCATACAAGATGAGCTCATCGGTGTCACGGTGGAGGACAGGGAGCTCGAATGAGGAGAGCATCATCAGCTTGATGCAAGCCTAAATGGGCTAAGTCCAGGGGTAGTAGCATGTGGAGAGCTCATTGGTTGGATGCAGTGGTGCAAATGGATTATTTTTGGTCATGATGTAGATATGCTCGACATCGGAGGAGCTCGGGCCCAACTCGGTGAGCCAACCATCGAATTGGGCCATTTTTGGATTTTTTCCATCAGTGCAAACAAATCAATGGAAGGGTCCCAAAACTTTAATTAATTTAATATTTTTATTTAAATATTTTAAATAATAATATTTATTATTATTATTTAAATATTATTTTAATTAATTGAGAAGACTATGTCAACAGGCATTAATGATGCATGATGAAGCTTTCTCAAGTGATTTAATTGACTTTAATAAGTGATACTTCATATACCTTCAATTTAGGAATGGAATTTATGAATCCTCTTCTCTTTCTCAATTTCTTCTATAAATGTAAACTGGAAGCTCATTCCAAGGGGTTCCAACAGGTCATACAAGTTGGACAAGTTAGACACTTTCCAAGCTTCCCCTCTCTTCACAAGCTGAGAAGTCTGTGAATTTGTAGGCTCTCAAGCCTTTCTTCTCAAATTATAATGACAACCTATGCCTTTTCACTGATGTAATGATGCACTGTGCAAGTGTTTGAAGTAATGATAATTATGCTTTGTGATCAGATATATGTCCTTTCATGATTTTTGTTGCTTCTATTTACCTCTCTCATGTTTTCAGGTGAACTATGCAACCAGGGTTTCTTTTGCAAGTTTTGGAGGTCATTGTGCTTGTCGAGGAGTGGAGTACTTATATGAAAAGTGGTCTTGTAATGCATGTCATTATTTTTTTATGATCATCTCTCTTCATGGGAAAGCTAGAATTGTTTCTAAAAAAACCCTTTGTTGGTGCAGCACCACTTCTAGTATAGGTTTTATTTCCTTGCAAATCTCTCTCCCTAATACCTTGAAATATTAGCATAGGACTAGATAGCCATTTTATTACACTAGGAATAGAACAACACTTATTTTAGGAAGGGGAGCCACTGCTCGTGGAGGTTCACCTTGAACCCAAGTCTCATAGCTTGTGAGGTGATCCCATGTGTCCCAATCACACTGAATGTCCTTATTCATTTTCAAGCCATTTGAGGGGTGCAGTGATTTGGTGACAATACCACATTCTAGGCTTTTATAATTGTTTTCTAGCCACATGATTTTCTCAAATCAAATAGAATTTCTTTCTGGAATGACTATCAAAGTAAAATTTCAAGTTTTGATCTAGGAGTTAAGCGACTGAAAATATATTTTTAGTCAACGCAGAAGATACAATACATCTTATAATCTACGATTGTGTGAACCAAGGGGTAGAGAAATGTTCCCAATCCCTCGAATCGTGTCGAGAATCATCACCTAACGAAACATGGGTTTTCAAAGGTGTGTCCCTTATTGAAGTAAACATGTCTCTCGTGACTAGTCATGTGTCAAGTGGCTCCCGAATAAACATACCGAGACATCACTAGATGATGTGGAGGGATCACTTGATCGAGTAGTGTATAAGTAGTCTTCAATATCCGAATATTCTTCTTACTCAAAAGTATTTCTTTGCTGATGGGGTTTTCATTTCTAGTTTCCCTTTTTCTACCCTTGATTGTATTAGAATGTCCCTTATAATCCTATTGATTTTGAGGTCTAGAGTTTCTTGATGAATTTTTCTTATAAGTATTATACAAAAATATTTCAACTCATGTCCTATTTTGTAGATAGGACACTTCATCTTTTTGTTTCTTTTCCCCTTGATGCTGATATTGATTTTGGGAATTTTGATAGGAATTTGGTTTGCCTTTTACTTTTCCTTTCCATTTATGATGAGAAGAAAGTGTTTTCTCTTCATCATCTTTTTGTACATAGATTCCTTTTGTTACAGAGGGTTCACTTACTTGTTGCAATTAACTCCTTTATCGAGACAAGTTTAGTGTTGTCACAAAAATGAGGTATGAAGGAGGGAGGGATCTCATAACAATGGGAGCAAGAGCTTCATTAATCACCACTTATCCTAGGGCTAGAAGTGAAGCCCTCAACTTTATAACTCTTTGTAGGAAAGCTTTTTTTTTTCATTTTGTTTAAACTTCAGTGTGTGTAACTGACTCTACAAATTCAATATGACATTCTTGTTTTTGTCCTCGTACATTATGCTTAACTTATCCCACACTTCTTTGGTTGTTTTGGCATCTCAAATGTGGGGTCCGACATCGTTGAACACTCCAAAAATGATTATTATCTTGGCCTTCTAATCATATTTATCAAATTTTCTCTTGCATTGTATCGGTTCTTTGTCGACCGAGTTATAGTACCATTCACAATGGTCCGAGATCTCTTCAAACTCAAGTTGTGTCTTGATTTTTTCTTCCATGCTACATAGTTATTTCCTTTGAGTAGTTGTGAATCTGGAAAAAATAATTTGGGGGCATTGGTGCCCATTTTGCATAATCAACTTAAAAATGGTAAGGCTCTTATCACTCCAGGTATATGGTCTCCCAATCTATATACCATCATTCCAATATATTGAACCTTTCTATATACGCACCCTTCCAATATACTCATCGATACGTGGAAGAAGCTTGCCCTTTCTATATGCCTAGGGTTACATGAAAGAGGAGTTAACATACGTAAAAAAATTGACACAAGGTACCAAGACATCACTGAAAGGGTTCTATGTGATTATTGACACCGGCTCAAAGAAATATCCTCATACATGGGCGTAACTTCACTATATACATGGATAATTTCTCACCCAAATTTAAGTCGTGTAATAATTCACGATGGATAGGAGGGCTCAAAGTGTGTGTACTATGTCCTTACTAATCTCTGTTTATTTAAAGGTTCAATTCCCAAATGATGTTGTTGCAGCTATATTAGGCATTAAGTGCGATCTTGGTTTTACGGATTTACCCATAAGCACTTCCTGAGGAACTGCTTTATACTTGAACATCTGCGAATGAGATCAAAGATCTCGTGAGTGATTCAAAACCAAATTTTAATATTTTTAGTACAAATATCTACCAGTTTTATAATAATTACAATGGTTTGTGGTTGACTATGGAAACCTACAAATTAATACAATACACTAAAATATACAATTACATTCAAAAAATTTGAAAAATTGAATGGCAGGAAAATGTTTTTATTTTTTAGCGTCCGTGGTGGCCTTCTGAGCGCAATACAACTCTCGAGAAAAAGATCGTAAAACAATATCTCAAAATAAAGTTTTCAAATACCACTCCTCTGGAAAAAATATTCATTATCAAAAATAAGCAATTTGGGAGAAACAAAATCGCCTAAAAATAGGGTTTTCTAAGCTATTTTTAGTAGTCCGTTTAGTTATAAATAAGCGGGTTTAACAAAGTGTTTTATCCCTCTAAGTTTGGCGCTTTTCCAATTTCACCGTTAAATCCCAAAATAGTTTTAAAACCCTCTTGGGGGTGGGATTTGAACACCTTAACACATCACCCCAAGACTCTCCACTTATCCAATAAAGCGCTAGTTTTTCTTATGCTATTAAATGTCCAAATTTCTATTTGAAGTTAGAAAAAATGGACTAATATTTTTAAAATGGTGACATGGATGGGAGAGAGGAGTTCCACGTGGCTTAAGAGTGTGTGGTCCATAGATTAGGGTTCCTTTGAATGGAGGATCTGAATCTCCTTTTGATTCTTTTGCAATAAAATTTGTATTAACTCGTTGTTTTTGTATGGTATAGCCATTAGGTTTGATTTTATATTGTCGTTTGTGGTTGTAGGTCTACATTGAAATTGGCTCATGAGGAAGTGATAAAATCACCAAAGGGTTTGTTAGTCGATGCAGGTGTTACTCGTGGCTCGATCGCTTTTAATGCATAACTTGTTGGAGGTACTGCTCAACTCAACTTGGCTCACGCCGATGACTCACCACTCATTTCTTTTTGTGCATGGGTCAAAGTGATACAAAAACTTTCTAATGAATATTAAATATTTTTATATGCACATCTTGATTCAATGATTAGTTTCTTGATGGCTCAACTTTCCAATAAAGGATGGATTCCTATTCACCACTGGCAGGATCCTTAGTAATTCTTCATGGCTCGGCTCAATCCTCAACTAGTTTTCATAGAAATCCCTAAGGAATTGACTTAGAAATTCAATTGACTTGCTTGGTTTGATGAAATCTTTTTGTTCACAAGCTAAGTAGCTCGATCATGAGCTCCACATAAACACTGAGGACTCTAAATCCAGTAGTTTGGAGATATCTCAAGAGGTTGTGGGACTGTAGGGAGATCTAGGAAGGCTGTTGGAGGTAAAATGGCTCTCAAATGATGCAAATTTCTTCTCCAATATTGTTCTTCCTTTGCAACCTCTCTCCAACCTTGCTAGGAGCTTAAACCTGCTCTGGTACCAAATGTAAAATGAAGAACATGGATAGAATCTTGATAATTGTATTAATGTTCAATCTAATCAAACTTACAATGAAGTGTTGCAATTCTTATAGGAATTGTACAATTGAATACACACATGGAAATATGTTGTACAGTGCAACAATAAACCAATTTACCTAATCTTTCAAAAGTATACATGAGAAGAAATTATAACAAACATGCGATTCTAACAATAATGTAACAATTAAATAATACAAGAATAATATGGTTATTAAAACATAACCATATAATAAATAATGTCATGTACCTAATTAAAACTTAAAATTATTATATGTCCTAAAAATCATTTTCCACCACAACCGTAATTTATTGAGAATTATCCAAATCTCTTGGTTGAAATCTCTACTGAAATAAACCCACTTTGGGAAATTGAACATTTAAGAAGAACAAATTAAGATTACCTACAATGAGAAGAGAGGTGACAGAAATTTTGTTCATTATCTTTTTAAATTTTTTTCACAAATTTTACCATGGACTCTTATGGCTCTTTCTTCATTTGAGTAAGCTAAGTGAGAAGAGCATGAACATCTTTGTGATCTTGAATATTTTTTCAAACTTATATTTGATATCACCCTAATTAGAGATTAAGAGTAATGACAAGTAGTATAACCACCTACCAAAAAAAAATTGCAACGATTCCACAAACAACCACACTTCAACATCTTGGTGTTGCACTCCAAGAATTCCACGAGATGTGATGAAGACTCGATATAAATGTTGCAATGTTACTTTCCATATCCATATAATTTCGGAAGTTATTTCTTGATCCTTGTGCAAGCTCATGGATTGGTGGAGATAAATCTAACGGACTAATTTTTTTTTCCTACAAGATGGGTGCTTGTGCTACCATTTCTTCCTCCTCTCTTTCTCCTTCTTCTCTCGGGAATTTAAAATTTAAAGGTGGGTGGAAGATAGGAGAATTTGTAGGAGTTTGAATAGGGTTAACAATGGTACCACTCGATGAATCATATTGGGATGAAGTTTGAGAGAAGTAGTATGGATTATCTTTGACTCGCTTTTGCTAATTTTTCAAAGCTTCAAAATAATGGTAGATGATTCCTCTCAACCTATTTAATCTTGTATATCTTCTTTCAGCTAGGTTTTCTCAAGAGGCTTGGAAAAAGGATTTTGATCATTCAAGTAATTTTTTTATTGTTTTATTTGTATTTTTCAGAGATCATTTTGAGTGCATGAGGTTAGATCTCTCCCTAGTAGAGTCACCAAAAGCTGCTGGTAAACTAATTTTTCATATAAAAAATTAGGTGTTTCCACCAACGCTCATGGGACTTGGTCCCTCTTCATTGAATGTGGTAACTCCCATTATTAAATGTAATCTAATATACTCCTATTTAAGTGTTTTAGGTTGGTAAAATAGGTTGGGGGTCACAAAATAATACCAGGAAAATTTTAGTGGCTAATATTCATAATTTGGCTAAAAGTAAGAATTTTGGAATATGAATTTAGCTATTTTATGACCATGAGAGTGACCACATTTCGCCAAAAAAATTCACAAACAATAATTTTTCCCATGTGAATAGCCAATGGATCTCTAATTCCAACATATATTTCTTATTGAAATGACATGTGATAGATGGGTCGGGGTTTTAAAACATTCTTGGATCACCAAGAAATCTATGGAACCTTCCTATTCATTTGGTCTCATTCATCGACATGTTTAGATTTTTTTGAAATTTGATTAAATTTTCCATACACACACACACACACACACACACACACACACACACACACACACACACACACACACACACACACACACACATAGATATAGAATGGAAGTTGTTAAACCTTTAGAAGACCCTCTAAATTTAAAAGAATCCACTAACTACCTAGGAAGCCACTAAATTTTTGATAAGCCTTGACGCATGAGGAGTGGCCAAGTGTCACCCATTTTGGGAACCTGAGCATAAAGGTATGAAAAAGGATCCCCAATGCTTGGAATTTCATCCTCAAGGAAAAGGCATTATGTTGACTCCAAGTCCATAGAATGAACCAATTAAATAAAGTTTCAGATCCCTGGTTAGGTGAGGTAGAGTGACAGTTAGGGGAACATGTGGCAGACCTTCATTTGGAATGAAAATGCATTTTTGCAAGAAATATCCTTCATGCTAATGAATTATCATTCATTCGCCACTCCATCTCATAATTCCTTCAAAATTATTATATTTGGCCAATTCCACGAATGCTGATTTTAGATATTTCACCAACCCAAATAATTTGGTTCTGACCATAATCACCACAATTTGTATAAGTTTTTGTTAGGCAGGTTCCTTAAAATTTTCCCTTAAGAACACTTTCTTGAAAACATGACAAAAATTTTATACGGGTACAAGGGAGGAAATTACAGTGATGAGGGTGAAGGAGATAAATTAGACAAATGAAGGTTATTGTTGTGAGTAGGCACAATTTGAATTCACACCCAATAAATAGATTCATTTGACATTAAATTTAAAGGAAAGCAATAATGAAGCTATCTAGTGAGAAGTAAAAACCTAGAAATATAGTTTTTAGATTCGTTTATCAAAGATACACAAATCTTTCTTGATCACTATGCTTGAAAAGTTCATAAAAGAGATAAATAGAATAACAGATGGGAAAAGGGGAATAGAAGAAGTGGAGCTTTATTTCATTTATTAGTGATACAAAGCTCAACAACCAAATCATAAATCACCATTTCTATAAAGAACTAGATTTTCAGGATCCTTTGAAATGGAAAATCCATTTTAATTTATAATAATGTGAAATAAAATTTCATCTACCCCCACATGAATCTTCATGCCCTCTTTTACAACTTGTGACTTTTATCTTCCGAGGAACTAGGTAATTAAGTTCCCTTTTTAGAAATCAAAGGGACTTCTACAATTGAGCTTTATAAAGTCTCTTTAATGAATAAGAAAACTATCATGATTATAAACAACAAAGAATTAGAAGAGATGGAGAGAAGAAAAGGGGAGAATGAGAAAAGGAATAAGAGGGAGTTGAGAGATCGACAAAGAAGCTCCCCGTGATGAAGAAATTTTCGGATTCATGATGAAAATATCCTCCTTATCCATGATGCACGAGATACCTTGGGATGGCCGAATGAGTGCTTAGAAACACCATTGAGAAATACCTTGATGTTAGTTTAGTTTATATTTTTGAGCCATAAGATTATGCTACAACCTTGTGAAGAGTTCAAAAATCCAAAAAATGAATAAAAATGGAGACATATGCAAATTTCTACACCCAAAATGGAGCCTTTGTTTTTATCAAGCAGACTGGGACTTGCTATTTTGGCACATATCACTTGTTTTTCTCAAAAATGACCTTATGAACCTTTTGGCACATCCTAAGAATCCTCTTTTGATGATGCATTTTTATTTTTAGCCACTTTCTATTGTTAAGAAGTGCATTTTCCCGCTTTACAATTCTGCATTTTTTTGAGTGTTCTAGGTAATTAGATCTTGTAAATTGATGGAATTAATATTTTAAGCATTGGAAGAGGAATTAAAAATTCTATTTTTTGTAAGTGCATTGTGGGTGTTGGGTTGCGAGGAAAAAGGTCTTGAAATTCTAGGTTTTGTTCCAATATTCCCCACTACAAATTTTGGGTGATTTCACCTTCCAGATCTTCATGAATTCAAATACTTCTTTGAAGAGGGTATAATACTAAAGAAAAATACATTCTTCCATATCCCTAAATATAGGGACATCATGACACGAAAACTAGTTCATGAGAAACTAGATATTTTGGTGAATGTTTCCTCAAAATTTTACGTGATTACGACCACCGTAACCTATGGAAGTGAAGATGATGATTTTTCTATTTTGCATCTTAACTCATCTTGAAACACTCATAATAATTTTTTTAATTTTAGGTGATTTTTTACGCTACAAGTTTCTTAAGCCTCCGAACATGTTTTCATTGTTCTTGTTCCAAAACCCTCAAACTTTCCTAAATCTTATAAAATTTTCTCCATTTCATTTCAAACTCCTCCATGGAATATTTATATGATTTTATGATTTTTGAATGAGAATGGAGGAGGCACACTTGTCATAAAAAGACTAAGGAATATCCGTTCTAATCTTAGTATAGATTTAATCTTTTCACAACATTGCACTTGAATAGACTAAAATACCTAGTGATCACATTTTGTACAATTGGGAAGGATGTAAAATACATATGAGGACTCTCAAGGGTCAGAATAGGCATGATAAAGAGGGCATAATGATTGGGAGAGAAGGTTCAAGAGGGTTTCAAGAAAAAATTTTGACGCTAAGGTATAGTTGTCACGTTTTTAACTAATTTTTTTCCTTTTCAAAAGCACATGACAACAATACCTTTCGATCACATATGGCCTATGGCCTACCAAATATAATGGTGTAAATACATAACATAAATATATGGTATCTTCACCTTACGCTAATAAAAATTCCCTATAGATACTCCATGTAATAGCTTCCTCTGTGAGCTTATCCCGTACTCTATGGTAATAATCTAATTACTATAATTTATGCATGTGGTAGCTCACATCGATTGCCCATGCGTATACTAGTAGATCATCTAGCCTTTGATGCATCACCATGTATGCTAGATTCTCAATTGTAATATGCTCCTAGGCTCATGCCTATAATACTTTTTTTTGGGCCCATACTCCCACCATCCCTATAAACTAACAAATTCAAATCCTTATATAGCTACACAATATACAAGGTTCCCATAAAAACATTGTCATCATCTCACACATATCAAAAATAAATCTTCCAGCCCCATCATAAAATATCAACTAGTATTGTAAGGTAGAAAAATAGTACTAATAATATCCATCATTAATAACCACAATTTGGGTACTAATATAACCTCTACACATGCATCCAAACATACTCCAACCCCCGCATGCTCGGTAGTGACTTTATACCTTCTAGCCACATCCTACCATCTACTAGTGTTGTATCCCTCTAGTAAACTAGCTCACCTTAAACTGGTACTCATAGAATACACCACACATCCTATAGCTTCAATAACATATCCCCTATAGGAAAATAAAAGGTACTCATCTCTAAATTCCATCACTCACATAGTGACGTCGGTAATTTCCTATCAACAAGAACATCTGGTATCTAAACCATAAAATACAGCCCACTACATCTAAGAGAATCCAATCATCTATAGATAATAAATTTAACTCGCTCAATACTCATGTTCATTCCTCTCATATATCAATGATCCCCAACATCTCCTATACATTTAAAAATTCAATGCTCTAAATCAAATCATCTTAACAAGTCTTTATCTCATTCCCTCATCTCATCTCATTTCCATCCTTCTCTCTCCTCTCCAATTTTACTCTCCACCATACCCCATCCTTTATTAGCACTTCTATTTCCTTCTCTCTCATCTCCATTTTCTCTCTCGATCCTACCCCATCACCTCCATTTCCTTATCTCCCCTCTCTATTTTCTTTCCCTAACCTTACCTCATCTTTTATACCTACCTTCCTCTCATACCTCTCTACCACTACTCCCATCCCCATCCCCATCCCTCTCCCTAACCATATCCCCATCCCCTATCCCCTAATATCCTCCATACATCCTACATGTATTACTCTAGTGACATAAGCATCACATACCCTACCTATCCTCTATCCCTTCTCCCCTAACCTATCACACCCCTTCCATAACCTACACTACCTACCAAATTCCATATCCCCACCCCTCCTCTATCCCACAGCCACGTATGGAAGCAGAAAAGGTTCCTCCCCATCATATTTTACTCACCCACCCAACATCCCCACCCCTTCCTCAACCCACATTCTATCATGGATAATGGAGATGCTCATCCCTCTCATGTCCCTACCCCACACACTAACACCTATGTTATCCACCCCACACCATGTCCCCACCCCTCTTCTAACCCTCGCATTACTCATGATGGTGGAGACGTTCCTTCCCCCATGTTCATGACCCACCCACCAATACCTATTCTACCCACCCCACCCCACATCCTCAACCCTCCCCTAACTATCACACTACCTATGGTAGTGAAGATTCCCCCTCAACCCCACATCCCCACCCCACCCCGCTATCTCACTTGTGTTACATCAAAAATGCCACCTATAATAGAAAAACATGACCCTACCCTAAAAATATCTAACAAAGTGACATGTATCGACTCACAAATCTAACCCTTCTTCCCCTCACATCCATAAACCATCACCCACCCTAAATCCTACCCTACCACACAAGTGTAAATGCACCCTAGATCCATGTCCCTACCATAACCCAAAAAATCATATCCCTCCCCAATTTAAACCCCTAACCTTACCTAACCCACACCCCACCACCACGACACAAACAAAACACTCATCCATGCCTCTACCCACACCACCAAGCCTCTGCCCATAACATTGTGCCTCTTTCCCTCCCCCAAACCTCTTCCCATTTATCCTCCCTAACTAAACCTATAACACCTTTCATCCCTCTTCTTGTGGTCCCGATCCTAACTCTATCCAAACTTTAACCCTCCATCAATTAAGCCTCCCTTACTAAAAACAAAATGGTAGAAATAGTGGATACATGAGCCATATTGTGTGGACACGACCCGACATCCAAATCTTCTCTCAAACATAAAATACACCCAAAAATAAATAACAAAAACTTAACCAAACCTACTCATTGAAGTCCTCACTCTATTGGATTCCCATTCACCCTCATTCACTCTACCTAATGAATCTCACTTTGTAAAATATCCATCTCTCTCAACTTCTTCTCACATTCTCCAAAATTTATTTTACAAAATACCAAAATGAAATAAATTCTACCTCCAACTCACTATTTGCTCAACATATGTCACTTTTCATCGCAATCATAATTTTTTTCTTCCATTTCAATTACTTCCTTAAAAATATTCTCTAAATAAAAAGACATTAACTTCTTCCAACCATCATGTTTTGGCCAAAACCATTATTATCCATCATTTAAAATAATAAAATAATACCATCCATACAATAAATTCATACTTATTACAACAATAATCACCCGAACTTCACATCATCATACATGAATAAACTTTTCCATTTCTCATTCAATAATTCCCCCAAATGTCATATGTGTTGTCATGCTAAATGTCTAGCATGAAAAATTGAAAAAAATTGCCATGACAACTAAGCCCGCACCAAAAATCCTCTGAACCAACTAATATAAACCTGCCCTCCTGGATAATCTCCAACTATGTAAACCCAATCATGGTTGAGAGGGATGTGATAAATAGATTTTTAAATTGTTTTTAATGTATAGATTAGACGGTGGGAAGCATTTCATGAGGTCATTGTGATCCACTTTGAAGAAACTTCTCCTAGAGGCCTAAAAGGCTTATTTTCAAGACTTTAGCACCTAATGAACACCCTCTGGAGAGGAACCAAGAAGATATAATTCCTCCAAGAAGTGTGTTATTGAGCTATAATATCATCGGAGTTATTTTAGGGAATTTATGCAAGGTGACATGGGTTTAGGAATAAGTTTTGCAACAATGGGCTACTTATAACACGATGTAAGGAAATGAAAGAAGTGAAAATGTTGGTGAGCTTATTCTGGATGTTACAGGAGCCTCAGGTATTTTTTTGCAAAGGTGACCAGATGCTCATAGGAAATATAAGATGGTATAATTCACATTATAAAAAGTTTTGGGAGATTTTATTGTCTGGATTTTGAGATATTAGCTTGATGAGGAAAATGAAGATCCCCGATCATGATAGAGATTCAACTAAGGATTCCAAGAGTTATATAGAGAGTTAAGACCTTATTAAAATCCCAAGATGATCTATTAAATTACCTCTTTAATCAAAATGTGTTTTTTTAATTTTATCATCACTCTTTTCCGTGGTAGTCACTTTCACCGGCACATAGGATTGAGTAGAATCATAAAAGGGTGAAACTTTAAAATTTTAGGAATAATTGGCTCCTTAAACCTATGAGAATCATCTCATAAGAAACTTTGGCGTTAAAATGCTATAATATTTTCCTAGGTAACTCATAGGATGCTCCAGGTGGTGGAAAAATAATTTCTAGAGTCTATTTTTGGTGAGATGTTGGTGAAGGCGGGGTTTCCAAATCAAGTAAATGTGCACTTACACACCTTAGATCAAATTTTTAACCTTTACACTTGGTGCAAAGGTTCATTGGGTGAAAAATGATGCACCACCTAGGAATGATGTTAAGTTTTAAAGTGTCTCATCACTTAAGTGACTTTTTTGGTGGTTATGTTGATGTTCATAACTCACACTTGCAAAAGGCCCCCCCATGTTCTAAGCACACCCTTGGTGCACCTAGGAATCCCGAGAGTGTACATTTTCACCGGTGAAAATTGTAATGGGTGCAAAAAAATTCACCAACAAAGAGGATGATTCATTTCACCACTTAAGTGATAATGTTGTGCATTAGGTAAGTGTTAACACCTCACACTCTCAAAACACCCACCCCCATGACAAATTTGACCCATGGCACACTTTGAAAGTCCAATTGAAAAATTTCACCCGGTGTAAAATTGCATCGGTGTAAAAATTGTGCCACCATTCTCTCTCATCCTTTTTTACACTTAAACCCTCAACTTTCTCACTAGGTTCAATTTATGCACTCACCCTAATGAACTAGGTAGTCCCCCTCTTCATGATATCTTGAGAAAATGGTTAATTTTTCAAGGATTTCATAAATTTTTCACCATTTTACCTCATGATAAATGTGGTAAGGTTTAATAGAGACTCTCATACCCATTTAGTAATTCTCATGTCTGTTAACATGGGTTAATGTAAGGGTGTGCAATTGGGTTAAATTCAGTTTAGCTTAATTGTTGATCGATTGAGTATGAAAATAAGGAGAGGGAACACAAAATATTTGCATGCAGTAATAAGTTGCATTTGAAGGTAAAGAAGGATATGAAAGGAAATGAGGGTCGAAACAAGCTGATTTGGGGACATATCTATTTTCATGGTTACGGGCTATTTTTGGAGATAACATGCAGAGAACACATTGGGATGGAGACTTGTGTGACACATAACTACTATTTTGGGACAAGTGTTTAACGAGCGTCATGCACACATTAAATATAATAATATTAGTAATATTGCTAGTTAACTATAGGAGATCTATTATTAGTGCACTTGCATGTGTGCCTATTATTGTAAAGGCGCATGGCTATTTTCAGCATGTGACCTATTTTAGGAAGTGCATAAGTGGTGAAGGGAAAGTCCCCACCCTTATAAATATGGATTAAACTGTGTAGTTTGATATACAGAGACACTGTGTATGAGCTATTATGGAGTTATGCTACCAGATCTAATGTGCACATAAAATTAGGATACTATTTATCGTAAGAAGCTTATGTATTTACTGTGCTTTATATGATGGAGTGTATTAGATGGATAATGGTGTTAAACATAACTATAACTGGTTCTTGTATGGTTAATCCTATCATTTTTATTATTTAAATCATGATTCTTTGAGATCTAGATCTACGTATGCTCTGAAATGTTTATGCTATTTATGGATATGAATGAATTATATCTTCATCAGGTTAACATCTTACATAAGAAACTCTAAGGAGGGTCCTGGTACCTTTGTGTACTTTGGTCAGCGCTCATCTCTAGTGGGTGATGTACAAGTGCGCAAGGGTTGTTCGTGGTAAATTCTAGGCTGCATCATTAGTTCCATTGATGGGACCTCTTTTTAGGTTGTTTTCGGAGGGTTCACAATGAAGATGTACCAGATGACCCTAGCAAGTGTTGAGTGGATAAAAGATCTAGAAGAAGAGTACACATAGAGGTTCACCACTAGATCTCAGTTTGACGCATGCGCATGGGTGGAACAAAATATGTATGGCTATTTGAATGAGAGATTATTTGTTATTTTCCGGTAGAACTATACGAGTGGATTGTTGCTTATGCATATAAATAAAATTAGAGGTATCACACACTTGTCTAGATGTAGGAGAATTTCAAGCCCTGTATGATGTTGATCTAAATTGGAAACACATTGTGGATACTTAATTCCATGGTTTTTTGAACAAATATATTTTGGAGTACTCCATTTCCACTTATTCTTTCCTAGAGGTAGTTGAGTTCTAGTTTTTATAGTATCCCAGGGGAACTTACTTGTAAGTAATTCCACTAGAGATCAATATCTCTATGGCGACCTTGAACTTAGAAGACAAACCAATGGCTAGCTAAGCCCCACCACGTGTGGGGGTAGGATCAAGTGTGGTGAAAGATGGTGGAGCTAGCGTAAAAGGTAGAGAGAAGAAAGGAAACTTAAGTACAATAAGGCATGCGAGAGGGAGATAGAGAAGCAACGTGACATTGCAGAGTGGATGGCATTGAGGAGAGAGATGGCTTGTGAAGGATTTAGAGCTCATGCAGAAGGCATGGAGCTAAAGCATCAGGAACTCCCCCATTTGGGAAAGCATGACAGGGAACCCTCCTCGGCATCACAAAGGAGTGTGCAAAGCAGAGATGACCTGAGCCACGATGCACATTTGAATTTCCTTGAAACCTAGCCCTTGCACTTGATTTTCCATTATCTATTACATCTAATAGTCAAGAAGATAATTTGGGAAGTAAAGAAGTAGGGTTAATTCACATAGTAATTACATATATGGTAGGGCATACATCTTTGCTGTTGTTTGGAGGTAAATTTTTAGGTGCATCATTAGCACAAAAATTAAGCGCACAAAATTTTGGACTCACTTCTAGAAGTAGTACCACCATGTAGACTATAGGAGTTCGGGCCTTCAAGATCTATTATTAGAACACAAGGAAGTACATATTCGGTCCACTTCCACTCTACAGTGGAGGATCGGGACGGTATAGGTGGCTCTAGTTCGGTGGATCCGGTGGTTCTAGAGGTAGAGGTAGCACAAAAGTTTTTGGATTAGTGGGTAGGGTCCACACCAACCCCATAATATGTACATGCAGATGTCTCTTTGTCTTCCGTATATATAGGGGAATAATGGATGATGTTGAACACATACACTTGTGTGAGATACTATGGTGTATAAAAGGGATCACAACTTTTGAGTGCAAGGCAAGTCAATTTGCAAATACATTACACAGATGCACACACAAGCTGGTACATAAATTTTGACCCGAGATAACACTTACATAGGTTATGTAGCATTAAAAGATGCATTCCTTAAAAAAATTTATATCCCTAAATTTAAGCAAAAATTATAATTATGCTCAAGGATATTAAGCAAGGAACTACCGAGAGTGTCCAGGGATTATGATGCCCATTTCAAAACACTATTATCTAAGCTTTCGTATGATATTCATGCAAGCCAAGATGCACAATGGTTAATTAGAGGAATGATCACACGTTTTAGAAGGGCACTATCACATATGACATACATTTATCTACACAAAGCACTTGAGGTAGTTGGAAGTATAAATACGGGAGCTACCCCATTCTTGGAAGCATAGATTACAACTATGGGAAAAATTTTGAGAAGCTATCGAAAAATATAGTACATGTGATGTGCACTAGGATTTGGTTTATAGAATGTGAACCGGAAGGGAACACCAAGGATAGTTGTCCCCATAGGTCAAAGTGTGTTCATTATTGTTAGATCATGAGATATGTCCTTGTTATCGAAAATCCACCCCTCAAGGTAATTTTGATAACTTGCATCATTTCTTCATGGTCAAGCAGGTTGAAATGGTTCAAGGGCCAAAAATTTGGATTTTCAGGGCACCTCTCTTCTTTTCTCTAACTCCCCTATCCAATAAAAATCCAAGGAGTTAGTAAAAATTGCAAAAATATGAAAAAATGAGGTCACAGGCCTATTTTAATGCAAATCGGTCTGAGAGCTATAGATGGAACCAAGGCAAATCGTACTAAGGTTCATCATACCAAATTCGGGCCTAAAATGCTAAGGAGACAATGAAATGTGGAAAATTTGGGTTTTTTTGACCCAGGACACATAATTTCAATCGGGATAGTATGGACCCAAAACCCGATTCGCTCAAAATGGCCAAAAACAAAAGGAATTAGCGAAGTCGGTTCAAAATTTCATGGGCGGTCTGCGCAAGGTCGAGATGCACGGGATCCGCATCTATGAAATCAATGATTTGTAAGAGGGAATTGTAAAAGTTGGGTTTTTTTAGCCCAAGCTGCATAGGTACACATGGGACATGATTTCCCTGTAAGGCCAACTTATCTGATTTATGAAGCGAGTCAAGTGGGATGCAGATGAAGTGGGGATCAACGGCCCAAATGGCTTGGTCAACAATGGGACAAGCGGAACATGAGTTCACCAAATCCCAATTTTGCTTGAAAGTGCCATGGAAGGAGGCTTGCAGTGGATCAAATATTTATGTTCGGGACAATGGGACAAAAGGACCCAAAATAGCCAACATGTCTACATGCAAAGGAAAATAATGTAAATTAGACCCCAAACTTCGAAATGAATTGGAAACGAGAAACCACAAAGTAGTTGTACTCCAACGGAATCGTGAAAGCTCCAGTGATAGCAAGGAAAAAATGATCAGTAATGGAAGAACTTGCTCAACAAAAACAAAGCTTGCATAGAGGAAAGATAGCGGAGTGTCTTGGCATGCTCATAAATGAATAGAAAAGGGGTACATATAGGGTGTTGAGTAACCCTAGTGCATGACACATATGAAACCCTAAACCTAACCCTAAACCTAACCCATGTGAGATGACCCTCCAACATGAGAGGAGGACACATAGGATAACTCACACTAACACCCCCCTTCATCAAAGTTGGGGTAGCAGCTGTGATGAGTCAGATGGAAGAGAAAGACACTCCTAAACAACTAAGAAATATGTGCCAATGGGGCTTGGAAACTAAAGGCCTGATAAGGTGCCCATATACAAACACAATCTTCCTAGAAGAAGAAGAAGAAAAGGACGAAATAGCCCTAAGAAGATGGGCAACTGTAGAAGACCTCACCCGAAGAAGAGACCATAAGTGAAGAAACTTCATCTCAGTGAAAGGCTTGGTGGATAAGTCTGCATAATCTGATCACCGGTTTGTGAATGTACTGAATTTTGATGATACCATCATGAATAAGGTCCCGTATGAAGTGCATATGGATCTCAATGTGCTTCATCTACTGATGCTGAATTAGATTTCTGCAAATAGAGATAGTGCTCGTGTTATCATAGTAGATAAAGTTAGGCTGCCAAAAGTGGATGCCAAACTCTATCATAATACCTTGTAGCCAAATAACTTATGTGGCAGCGTTGACTACTCCTCTGTATTATGCCTCTGTAGATTATATCGCAATTACATTCCGCTTCTTGCTAGACCAACTAATAGGACCTAAACTAAGAGAGAAACTATAGTCAAGTAGATTTTTGATGATCTAAGTCACCAAAGGTCACTGAATATGTGAACCCAATCAAGTCAATATCAACCCCTCCATGATAGTGTATGCCATTAGCATAAGTGCCACGAACATAATGAAGGATCCATTTAGCTACTTTCCAATGCAGCTCATGTGCCTCCTACATGAATCTGGACATGATCCCAATAGCATACGATAAATCTGGTCGAGTGTGAGTCAAGTAGATCAAGCTCCCAACTAACTATTGGTAAAGAGTACCATCAACCAAGGGAGTAGAGCAATCTGAAACCAACTTAACCCCGGAAAGAAAAGGAGTAGGAGAAGACTTGCAATCAGACATCTGAAACTGAGCTAGAAAATCAAGAGCATACTTAGGTTGTGAAATCAAAATTCCCGAGTCAGATTGTGAAATCTGGATCCCAAGGAAGTAATGAAGTAGACCTAAGTCAGTCATGGAAAACTTGTTGGCTAAGGTGATCTTCATAGAATCAATAATAGAGGAAGAGATACCTGTGATCAACAAGTCATCAACATATAAAACAAGAATGAGTATGGAGTCATATTTCCATAGAATATAAACATTTGGATCAGAGTGACACCTAGTAAACCCTGATGTAAGTAAGAAGGAGTCCATCTTGGCATACCAATCCCGAGGGGCTTGTTTAAGGCCATAAAGAGACTTCTTTAACTTACAAACGAGGGAGGAATCTTGGACATAACCCGGAGGTTGTTCCATATAGATCTCTTCCTCTAGGTCACCATGAAGGAAGGCACTCTTAACATCCATTTGATGGACTTTCCATCTTTTTCTGCTGCGGCAATGGCTTGGGTCATCGAATAGAACTCATCTTCGCAACCGGAGTAAAGGTTTCGTAGTATAATCAACCCTAGCTATCCGGGAGAAACCCTTAGCTACTAATTGCACTTTGAACTTTTGACATCTCCATCTACTCCATACTTTGTTCAAACACCCACTTACACCGAATGATTTTTCTTCTTTTAAGAGTGCCGAGGTCCCAAGTATCATTCTTCATGAGAGAGGAATACTCCTCATCCATGGTAGAATCCCACTCAGAATACCAAAATCCTCCCAAAAGACTCGTGGATCGAAGTAGAGGAAAAGGAGTGAGGTCCAATTAAATTTGAGTGAGTAAGTCTCATATCTCAAGTATCTCCAACTAAATCTCCAAGACTTTGCAAAGTGTTCCCGGCCCAAAGGGGACCAGGGAGGATCGTGCTCGAGTCGAAGATTCTTCACTTGAGTGATAAGGGACATATTCCTCATCATCACTACTGTCAGAATTAGAAGACTCAAAGGTCTGATGGTCGGGAGGATCTAGAAGAGGAGCGCGCTCAATGGTATCATCATCTGATGAGTCAGAATCTAAATCAGCAAGCTAAAGAACCTCTATAGGTGGAGAAGTAGATTTCAAAGAAGACTCATCGAACTAAACACTTCTCTCAATATATAGCTCATGAGAAGTAGAATTCATCAATTGATATCCCTTCACACCATCAAGATACCCTATAAAGATACAAGGTTTGGATTGTGGTTCCAAGGCCTTACCTTTCTTCTTGGGAATCCGAGCCATAACCTTGGATTTGAAGACTCAAAGTGCTCAACATCGGCTAGCGTCCAAACTACGCTTCAAAGGGTGTCATCCCTCCTACTAACTTGTGTGGAATAGGTTCTTAATGTAATTTTCACAATTCACCGATTCGGCCCAATACTTGTGGAGGAAGAGACTTGAGTGAATCATAAAAGTGGCCATCTCCTTAAGAGTACGGTTCTTCCTTTCTGCGACTCCATTCTGCAAAGGGCTATAAGCAACTGTATGTTGCAAAGAGATCCCTTTAGAAGTACAGAAATCCATGAACCTATTGTTTACATATTCACCTCCATTGTCGGTTCGGAGAACCTTGATAGACCGTTCCACCTGTTTCTCAGCAAGAGCCTTAAAGTCCTAAAAATGTTCAAAGACTTTAGACTTAAGCTTAAGAAAATATACCCAAGTATATCGCGAATAGTCATCAATGAAGGTTAGCACATAAAGAGCTCTAGTAAATGAAGGAGAAGGAAATGGACTAGAAACATCACTTGTGAACAAGATCCAAGGGACGAGTGGCTCTCCAGGATTTTCCTTTGTCAAAGTTCTTTTCAGGATGCTTTCTAAGGGTACAACCCTCACAAAGACCCTTAGAAAACTTGACGCGAGGCAACCCGTTGACCATTTCATTTTGACTCAATTGTTCAAGGTAGCGATAGTTTAGATGTCCAAAACACTCATGCCATAGCTTACTAACCTCATTTTCATGAGTGAGAAAGGCAATGGGTGTAGAATCAGAAGTAAAGTGGGAGAAGGTGTACAACCATGAATGGTGATCTCGCCTTTCCCTCAGCCACTGTAGTGTCATTGTTAAGCTCACAAATAATCACCGAGTTAGGACCAAATTCCACTCGCATTCCTTCACTAAGGTGAGTAATTTGGTAAACTGATAGGAGATTAGTAGAGAGATCAGGAACACTCAACACTTGGTTAAATGTTCTCCCATCCATCTCTACTTGATCCACTACTGAAACCGACACTCGGCGTGTCATTACCCATCATGATTTGGGACATTCCACAAGGTTCGATGTTGGAAAACTCAACATGCAAAGGACCCATGTGGTGTGAGGCACCGGAATCTATAATCCATTTCGATGAAGGAGTAACTTTGGCTACAAGGGCCTTTCCTTTCTTCTTATCATTTCTAGCACCTTTGTTGTAGAAGACTCGGCCTTCGAGCACTTTGTTTTATTGATTCAAGAACAATTATTTTATTTTTCTAAAGTAAATGAGATAAGTGATCAACTGCTTTCTTAAAATAGTGTTGCTCATCATGACCAGTCTTCTTGCAATAGGAACACAAATACTTTATTTTTGCGCTCTAGGCTCGTAAGTCGAAGTGTTTGTGTCATTTTTAGGTTTGATCTTGGTTTCTTTCTTAAGTTGATCCTTAGTTTATTTCTTCTTGTTAGTATTCTTTCCCTTTCTAGTACTTGCTATAAGGGCATGTGACTTGGACTTGAGAGACCCCATTTGAATGAGTTTTTCCTGTTCTCGAATGAGTTGGGATGAAAAACAATCAAAGGAGGGCATCATCCAAGTATCGCCCAAAGTAGCTTTTGTAGCGTAGAAATTTGACACGAAGATAGAATATTCGGGACCTAGCTTAGAGAGAATTGACAAGCTCAGTTGAAAAGCTTTATTTTCTACTTGACATCCTTTTAACAATAATCTAATGTGGACAAATTTTGAGAAGAAGGCTTGTAGGTTTTCAAAGTCACTAGGATTTAACCCTAGTAGTTCGTTTTCCAACTCATGCACTCTCATGTCATCTAGTTGTCTAAACATCACATCCAAAGATTTTCCACGTAGATGTAGGTGTTTTAGATGCCTTAATGTGGAAAAGAAATTCAGGAGAAATGAACATGCAGAGAAGACCTAAAGCTTCATCACTACGGTTTAACCACTTAGATTTTTCAGGTTCATCGTCTGGTTCCATCTCAGTTCCCATGGTGATGTGGTATAACCCTTTACCCCTTAATTTCATTATTATTTTTATCTCCATTTGAAAAATTTGAAGGGCGTAAGCAAAGGAATTGAAAATGCATCCATAGTGAGTGAGAGAGAGAAAGAAATGCGAGAAAAGAAACATAACCACCTGACAATAACAACCCCCGCTTTCGGCACTTTATAGTTGAGTGTGTTGATTACAATTGGGTCTCGTGCATATGGTTTGAAACACTTGGTAACTCGTCTTGCAATTAGCATAATAACATGCAAGAGAGGAGACCACAACAAAGTGTCTTGTGGAGCACAACAAAAGAGGAACACCGTAAACAAGCACAAGCAAAAAATAGAAAGGAGGTGAAAGCCAACCCTGGTGGTGAGAAAAATTATCTCACATCGTATGAAATAATCCCTTTTTCATAAGATTGTGGCGAACGCGCCACAAGTCCATGAAAAAAGGAAAGGAACAAAGCTCAAAAGAATGAGCTGAATTAAGCAAAACAAAGACACCCCCCAGAATGCGGTACTTTATAAAATTAGTGAATTTACAAAGCTAATGTTCCCATCATCTAGAGTGTGAAAAAACATGTAACTTTGACTAAATAAGTGCTCAAAACTGAGTGGCAAGTCAAAAGTTATAAAGCAAAACCAATTCCCACAATTTGATGAGAAAAAGCCAATAAGCCTACAAACAGATTAAAAAAGTTCCCTAAACGCATGCAAAGGGTGTCGTATGTATGCTCATTGGAAACAACATGGAATTTGAGATAGGGTTTGTTTGTATTGCGAGGGGGGATTAGCCACCTGCCAATCCCGGACCTCACCCTTCGTCTTCGGCACTCGACGGAAGGTTAGAAATACAACAAGCCAACAGACCAAATTTTATAATGCCAAAGAAATATAGTTTAAATAAGGTGAAATTAAATTAGATCTAATGTAATTAAATCTAATGAATGTTGAAAAAAGGCTTTAATTAAGCAAATCACTAAAAAAGCACTTTTTTTGAATATTTTCTAAAACAGAAGATTTTGAAAGAAGGTGTTTAAAACAAGAATTTTTAGATGAAGATAAGGCATTTTTAGAAAGTATCTTTTAAATAAAGAAAGATTTTTTTGATTTAAAAACGCATACCAAAAAGAATTGTTGATTTTATGTTTTAAAAGGAAAGCTTTTAAACAAAAAGGAAACTCGGGGCATTTTTGTAAAAGGCAGTGGTTTTTTTGTTTAAAAAAGAAAAAGAAAATTAAAACAAGAAGAACTCGTGCCATTTTTCCTAGAGAACTCGAGGATTTAATAGACATGTGTTTAAAAAGGAAAGGAATTTTAAAAATTACCAAAAAGATTGCTCGGGACAGTGCCGCGCCAAGGAAAAACGTAGAGGTAAAAAGGGCTGCGCCAGAGAGATTACTGTGCCATTTTTTCTTCTTCCAGCCGTTCTTGTTTTAGCAAGCCAAAAAAATGTGGCAGATGTAGTTTACAACCCCAGAAGCAAAAATGTGGCAAATGATGGTTAAAAATTCCTGAACAATCAAAAAAATGTGGCAGATGATTAAAAAACGCCTGAACAATAAAAAAAATACACCAGAACAATAAAAAACACCTGGAAGGTCCAAGAAAACGCCTCGAATAGTCCACAAAATGCCTGGAATGAAGAAAAAATGCAGGCCACACGTGAATGAATAGTGATGGCAGTTTGAACAGTCCAAAAATGGTCAAAGGGATAGCAGTTCGTTGATGAGCAACCACGACTGAAGAACTCAAGGATCCTGCAACCACAAACAACATGCACAAGAAAAAAACACAAAAAACTTTCCGAGAAAGCTTGTTAGAGATATTAGCAAGATAATTTCCAGAAAATAGTGATCAAAAGACTTGCATGTAGAGTAAAATAACAGAACCAAGTAAGAGTAATCGCAAAAAAAAACAAATCAAGTGCACATTTACCCAATTTCAGCTCTGATACCATGAAAAGATTTTGTGAGAATCGAATCAGAAATGAGGCACCACGAAGTATTTTCACTCCAACGGAATCGTGAAAGCTCCAGCGATAGTAAGGATAAAATGATCAGTAATGGAAGAACTTGCTCAACAGAAACAAAGCTTGCATAGAGGAAAGATAGCGGAGTGTCTTGGCATGCTCATAAATGAATAGAAAAGGGGTACATATAGGGTGCTGAGTAACCCTAGTGCATGACACATATCAAACCCTAAACCTAACCCTAAACCTAACCCATGTGAGATGACCCTCCAACATGAGAGGAGGACACATAGGATAACTCACACTAACATGACAAAGGACCCAAAATAGGCAACATGTCTCGTATACAAAGGAAAATAATGTAAATTAGACCCCAAACTTCAAACGGCCATAAATTTTGACTCGAGCTCCGATTTTCATCAAATTTGACTTTCTAGATTTTTTATTTTTGATGAGGGTAGCTATATGAAAATAAAGGAAACATATCTAGATCTAATGAATTAAATTCTCATTCCCGTTAAATGACAGAAATGCCTTATAGACCCAAAATAGTTGCCCGCACTTAGAAGGCCATAAATTTTGCATTTCTCAACAAAAATGCACAAAATTGGTACCGTTAGTATCGTGTTTTCGAGCCGGATGCATAGAAATAAGGAAATACATAATTTTATGAGAAATCGATGGTGATTCTATAGAAAACGTGCCCATTCCAGAACAATGATTTTATTTGGTAGTTGAGATGCATTCAATGGATCAAGGGCTAGCGTTTCTCACTCTGCCGCAAGTTATGGAATAGTATGGGGGCCTATTACAAGAAACAAGAACATTATTTCACTTAATTTACTACCTCTTGCAAGTGGCTAAAGGATAGATTTTGGGATTTCCATTTTTCCTCTCTCTCTCTCTCTCTCTCTCTTCTCAAATTTCTATAAATTAGAGTGTTAAGATCATTGTAAGGGGGAATAGTTTTGAGTAGAAAAACTCTATCAAAATTGTTTTGTGAAGTCAATGTGTTGGAATCCTTGTAGTGGACTCCTTGCATGGTGATCCAAGCCCTTATTCTATAATATATTGGATTGTGCATATCAATGAAGCAATAGATACAAGTTTTTGGATACTTCTTCCCCTGCTGTGTTTCTTTGCATTATTCTCTCCCTTTCAAACTTATTACAAATATATTGTGTCTACCTTATACTCTGCAAGGATTCATTCTCATTGTGCATGTATGGAATATTGTTTTGAATGCATTTGTTGGAATGTGGAGAACTGTTATCACCTCTTCTAGTATGCACTTTTTTTTTCTATTTTCACACATTTGATATTGTTCTCACACTCTCCTTTTCTATTGTATCACCACTTTAGTGTAGGATTTTTTTCATACACTCTCTCTCCCTGGTCCCTTGGAAAGTTAGATTAGGATGAGATAGTTTTTCCTACATTAGAGTAGATTGTGATAGGTGGTTTAGGAGCATGAACCAAATTTCTCTGGATGTCTATCTCAAGTAGCAAGTCCCACAACTTGGAGATAGTAACCATTTTATCCAACCACATTATGATCTCAAGCACACACACTTATGAAAACCATAGGGTCTTGTGATTCGGATATAACAGTCATCTTAAACATGATGCCACTGGTGCCCATTATTACAATATGTTATAAGGAAGAATGTATCCTACTATTGTAAAATTTTTGGTCCACGACTCATGATACAGAAAATTGTAGGTTGATTGGTCATATACATGATGCTATGTATATATTAGTGTGCAATAGACAAGATTATCGATAACTTCAAGCATAAAGGTGAGCACCACCATCAAGATCACAATCAAGTGCACTATGATTGAAACAAGGGGCATTATGAAGGAGGACATGTTAGAGGTCGAGGATACCATGGTGGTGGACAAAGTGATTTCCCTTGCGAACATGATTTACATGTGGATAATCTAACCATTACTAGTGCAAATGTCCTCGAATATTACATGTTCTTTCTATAGAAAGAATCATAACTATGAGGAATTCATGGATCTATATGATAATCTTAGCAAGTATCATAAGTAAGAGAATAAAGGCAGAGGGATGGATAGTATACAAGGCACTATGGAAAATCAATGGATGTTAAAACTGGCACTGGAACTTGAGGTATTACCTGTGAAGATTACTACACACATTGAAGTTGCGCATGCTAGAGAAGTATGACATCGAAGGATACCATCACTAAGGAAGATGCTTTGCAAGAACAATATCTGGATCCTACACACCGAAGGAGGTATCGGGAGACCATGGAGGTACTCAAAAACCTTCAAGGGGGAATATAATGTTTGAAGGAACAATCACGAAAGATGGACTAGAAGAAGGAAACAAAGACGGTTCAATGGATATTGATGACTTGAAGGAGGTATGCAAAATGTTGCACTAGGAGAATATCATTCCATTACTAGGGAGTTGGCTAAAGGGAAACACTCCGCACATGAATATTGAGAATGGATGTCATATCATGCATGCAAATCTTCCCCTCATAGCTTGGATTACGACAAGGAAATCACTCTGAATGTTGTAGTGGATGGATGGTTCTTGAGTAATATATTGATTGAAACAGGTGGGAGGTAAATGTGCTTACTTTAGATGCATGGGTACAGATGGGGAGACCTCCATTGCATCCATCTTCTAATGTATTATTCATGACTGATCAAACTAAGGCCACTCCTATCGTAGTTTTAAAAGATGCATCCATTACTATAAAAGGGGCCAAGTTCACTAAGGATTTCTTAGTTTTAACACTTGTAGAATCGAGACAGTTTCCTAGCTCTACTTGGGCACCCTTGGTGTTATGCAAATAATGTTGATCTTGGGTTCAACAAAGGATATATAAGTTTTGAGAAATTTGTGCCCTATGTTAAATTATTCCTTTAATGGATGGGAAATTTGTGCCCTATGTTAAACCTTTGAGTGAAGAATATATGAATAGGATTTATGTATGTTCCATTGGGGACCCGTAAGTACTTGATACCAAAGTGATTCATAAGGAAGGAATCCTACAATGGGAAGATGGATAGTCTATTAGTGATACCATAAGTATTGCTTGTGATAATTGGGCTCATGAAACTTATGATATGGTTGGGCATGAAGTAAGGAGTGTTTTTCCTAGAAAATAAAACCTCGTTGCATTAGGAGGATAGATAACATCTTGGTACCTCAATACACTAGAGAGGGAGACCCTACGATTTTACTTTACACCATGGAGGAACAATGGATAAACCAATTTGAAATAATAAAAACTATTAGCATATACCTTGTGCAAAATAACAACGCCTGGGTGGGTGGTTTACGGGGATAATATTTTAGAATGGAATGAATTCATATTTACTCTAACAACTTAGTTTTCAGAGAAGTGCCCCTACTCAAATATGCACATATCATGGTAATTAACCTTTTCAGCACCACGCTTTAGCGAAAGGTGTGAGAGGATCTAGAAAGAGGGGCAACAAGATTTACCACCTTTGCTATGGTTGCAAAAAAATTATTCCATTTTACAAGGATGCACACATGTTTGGTATGTATATGTGGATCTACATAGAGAGACTAGAAATTGGTAGGATTTGATTATAGTAATGGTCCAGACTTTTGACTACTTCTCTACTAAACCTCCAGTAGAAGAGGAATTAAGGGTTATAAAGCATTTAACTATGGGATATAGTGCAAAGGTAGAAGAACTCATTTAAGATTTATTTAAGGAGAACGAATCAGAGTGTGCTTTGATAAAGAATAAGAAACAAATTTTGCACTGTTTAAATGCACTTGCTTTGAGAAATCAAAAGGAAAGATGGTCTATATAGTGGACAATGAAGAAGTATAAAATCTAGATATAGATCATTTAGTAGGTACCCGTGAGGTTTTGGATCACGTGGATAACAACGCGTGCACCTATCATGAACCCATGAAGACAAAAAGTGAATATTAGTATAGATGCAAACCTAAGAAGGTAATAATTGGGGATTATTGGTCCGAATCTCAAGTGGAAAGAATCATTGAGTTATTACATGCTTTTCAAGAATTATTTCCTAGGGGCTACCACAAATTAAAAGGAGTGCACGAATCATTAGGAGAGATTAAGATTAAGCTTAAGGAAGGTGTATACTTGGTCGGGAAAAGACCTTACATAATTAACCCTAACCTATGTGTAAATGTTAAGGAAGAAATTGACAAGATGTTGAAATCATGCATCATCAAGCCCCTAGAAGAATCATAGTGTGTTAGCCCCATGGTTATTAGTATAAATAAATATGGTATAATTAGGATTTGTGTGGATTACTCGGGAATTGAATATTACATGTGTGATTGATCCCTTCCCTACACTCACATAGAGGAGATATTAGAAGGAGTTGTAGAGTGCAGAATCTATTCTTTTATAGATGGATTATTTCAAGATATCATCGACTCACGATCACACTGCAGAGGATCAAGAGAAAATAACTTTCACCACTAAATGGGGAATTTTTATATATACCGTGATGCTCTTTGGTCCGACACATGTGCCTACTATATTTTTGTGCATAGTTGTTCAAGCATTCTATAATTTTATTCAAATTATCTTACAAGTTTACTTTAATTATTGACAGTGTAGGGGGATTGTTATGGATCATTGTGACAATTTTAGCTTAATGTTTGAAATATGTAGACAATTAAGTATCTCTTTAAACATCAAGAAGTGCATATTTTCTACACATTTTGGCACTTTGTTAGGGCACATCATCTGTAAGGAAGGTTTATTAGTAGATCTAGCTAAGGTTGTAATTATTGTAGGCCCGAAAGAGCCTACCAGTCAGAGTGAGGTGCACGGATTCTTGGTTCACACTGGGTATTATAGAAAATTTATCAAAGGATATGCTAATATTTCTGTACCCTTGGAAGAGTTACTAAAGGGAAAAGGGAAATTCTATTGGGGAGAACCGCAACAATGCGTATTTGAGGCATCAAGGAAATACTTATTACAACGCCTATTATACATTTTCCATCATGGAACCAATCGTTTACATGTACATGTGGATGCATCTAGCACAACCATTGGTGTGGTGTTAGCTCATCCCAAGAAGGTATTATAGATAATCCTATTTGTTTTTCTAGTAGAAAGTTGACTCGTGCATATCAGAATTATACAACTACGAGAGTGAAGCCTTGTCCATAATCTATGCACTTTGCATAAATTTAAACAATACCTTGTTAGCAACACCATTTGTATTTTACACCAATCACATGGCATTGATATACTTGGTATAAATACCATTTTACAGGGGCACATATGACGATGGGTGCTCTTGTTCCAAGAATTTGATTTCACATTTATGGTAAAACCAGGTAAAAGTAATTCTAGTCTAGACCATTTATCAAGAATGCACTCGGGAGGATGCACAAACAATTGAAAATACAATTTTGGATGCACAACCGTACATGTTACAATGTGTGCCTTTAGGATTAGAAAATATTGATATCTTTTTACGTATTGTGTCCGACACTGAATGAATAAAATCCTTAGGAAGAAACAACTTATAATTCACATGACACCTTTGATTTTGATTAGTTGTCACCTATACAAGTTAGGCTTGAGATGAAGTATTATGTTGGTGTGTACTACAACACGAGCACAAGGATATAATGGAAGATGCCCATGGTGGTATTGCAAGTGGGCACTATGCGTAAGATTCTACTCACTAGATTAAGGTGGGAGACCCTTTATAAATATTTTAAAGCATATTGTAAGGCATGTGATAGCTACCAAAGACCTTGGTAAGCTTGGGAAAAGAGATTAAATGTCTTTAAGACCTATTCCTAGGCTTTGAGCCATTTGAGAAATGGGATATAGACTTTGTGGGTCCTATTTTACCAGCCACGCGTAGAACTAGATCACGTTACATCATCACTTACACAAATTATCTTAAAAGGTTGGCAAAAGCACCACATACCAAGGATTGTATAGTAGCTACAATAGAAAGGTTATTATGGGAAAATATTATTACTAGTTATGGATGCCCATTGAGCTTGAAAAGTGATAGGGTCACACACTTTCTAAATGAGAGGATCAGGGATATTATTAGATGAATTTGTGATTGTGTACCATAAGAATACACCCTATCATCCTCAGGAAAATAGGATTGTGGAGGCCTTCACCAAGATTTTGAGCCGCATACATTGACAAAATATTATGATGTTGGAAGGAAAGATTACAATGATAAAGTTTCTATTTTTCTTTGGGTGTATACAACAACATACAAGAGGTTGAAAAAAACCACACCCTTTCGCTTGGTGTTTGGCATGTATGCGGTTCTTCCTATGGAATTCATGTTACCTTATTTGTGTATTGTGTGAACTAGAGGTCAAGCTGATGAGAAATGTTTAGAAGAAAGAATTGATAAATTGATATAGTTGGATGAGAGGCGCATCATAGCATGTTGGAGTTAGAAGTAGGAAAAGGCCAGGCAGAAGGCATGGAATGATAGGAACATCAGGGACAAAAATATTGAGATGGGACACATGGTGCTTCTTTATGATTCTAAGTTTCTGTGCCATCCAAGAAATCTTAAAGTGTATTTTTTGGGACCGTATATTATCACTTACATAATTGAAACAGGTGCTTTCTAGTTAGAGATGCTTGATGGAATACGGTTACCTGGTTACTTCAATGGGAGTAGGTTGAATCCCTACTATAAATAAGTCTTCTTGGTGTTTTTAATAAGGCAGTATTGCCATTTAGCATAGATTTTCATTTTTGTATTTCCTTAATGTATTTCCTTCTTTGTCGCTATCCTTTGTCAATTTATTTTGGTGTTATGTGTAATAAGTGTGTTTGTGTGATGGAAGTTAATTACCATTTGAAATATTTTTATGCTCGATGACCGCACATACCATTGGTGTGGGGTGGTTACTCATAACCTGGGTACACATGAGAAAAAAATTGTTACAGTGCTAAGGGTGGAAAAGAACTCTAGAAAGAAGATAAATGAGGGAACAAGATAACGTGATGTAAGTAGTGCCCATGGATACTACTAGGGAAGGTTCAATGGTGAGGTACTCAATTGCATGGAAGCGCATCAAGAGATGTCTATAGCTAGAAGGTAGTAAGGCACACTAGAAGGGTATAGCTGGGTGCAAAGATGTACCATACGGATATTGCGAAAATGGTCAATTAATGAGAGGATTTTTGGTAGGTAAAGGAACAATAAATGAACTAACTTTTTGAAAATATATATAAGTACATGATATGGGTTCATTTTTACCTTTGCAATCACAATTATTTGAGAGAGCTAAGTGCAATCAAGTCGAGTGAATCATGTTGATGTGCGGAGCGCTAAAACCAAACATGGAGAGCAAAGTATTACGTGGAAGAGGCGTATGTCCCCATTAGTGAATGGTTTAAATGAAGTAGAAGTGTTAAGAAGGAGCTAGGGCATGTAGTTTCAAGCTAGGGCATGTAAATTTGAGCTAGGGTTTGAGCTTTCTTGTGATAGACAATGAAAAGGAAATATTTTTACAATGGCACCAAAGAAAGAATTTGCACCAGAACGAAAGGAAAGAAGAAGGTATAAGATGAAGTTGAGATTTCTCTCGTAATTTTTTTAGAGATGTAATACCCATAAGGATTAATAATCGGACAAGAGTGGGATTCCAACATCCAGAGGTGTAAGATAAGTGACTACAACAACCGTATTCTCTCGACAACAAGGAGAGTTTGATGTGTTACTTGAATAAGAAGACCAATAAGCACATGGTAGAGGATATGCTAGTGTATGAAAACATTATGGAGAAATTACTAAAGCGTAGGATTTTATCAATTATATGAGCTCCCACATTTTGGAAAAGGTGAAACCTTATACCAATGGCTAATGAGAAATGTCCATGAGGACTTATTTTATTTCATCGACGAAGAGTTAAGATCACATCGGACCTGATTTTGACACTAATAGGGTTGAAGGACACAAGGGTAGACCTTTTTTTGTGATCCGACCGATAAAGAAATGATCATAGAAATAAGGAAGGAGTTAGGGTATACCAAGGATCCACATGAAATGGACATTGATAAACTAAATAAGTTTCATGTGGTGTAGGCATTCGTGCATCTGCTAACCAAGTTGAATGACCAAGAGATATGGTCATAGGTAAACACCATGTGGCTTCATATTGCAAAGAAAATGTCTTAAGGAGTATTATACAACCTAGCAGGCTATATTTCAGACACCATTGTTGAGGAAGTGTGCACAAGAGAAAAGATAAGTTTTGGCACTATCCACCTTTCTCTTTTGTTTTTAGAAAATGGAGTGTTTGATGGGCCAAAGAACAAAATCTGGGAGTCCTTTGGAATAGAAGTCCCTCGCGGAGAGGTTTGAAAATTATTTATGTGAAGGATCAATGAGTGGGATATTTAAGAAAGGGTGGAGATGTGGTATGACTGAATTCATGCAACATTTGATGAGTGGTTCATTCCCAAGGAGCTACCTTCGGTGGTGGGAAAGGTAGTATAGTTCACAGTGTACCAACATTTCTACATCGTGTGGTTTACTATGAGGGATGGGATATAGATCCCATGGTGAAAACTTCCCCATGCCTTCACAGTGCACTACTTGAAAGGCATCATTCCATTGATTTACTAATGCCCGTTGTGTGAACTTTAACGCAGAAAAGGTATACTGTGACTACCACACACGGAGGAAGACATGTGTATCTAGGCTGAACTACCTACATTGAGAGGCCCATCTCAAAAATAATAAGTATGAATCCTAAAATCTTAGATATTGGGGACATTATATCCATGCTCATATACCTTCAACTTAAGCCTAAGTTGAAGAATACCAAATATGTGGAGGATGAGTTCGTTCTCCCTGGGCCGCCTAAGGGGAAACATACAGTGGAGAACATGACAGCTCCAAATCTTGCAATGACTATAGAGGTAGATGACGAGGAAGAAGAATATGCAGATAGTGGTGGCTTAGATGATAGAGGTTGGAGGTAGCCCACATATAGAGTGGAGACATAGCACACATATACTCCACCTCGTGTGCAAGAATGCGACGAGGACTTGGACACAAAAGTAGTCCATGAAGAGTGTCATTTTAAGAGGGTATTCCAAAGAACAAGAACCCAAGGCACAGAACTCCGCAACCTCGTAAGGAGATCACCAAAACTCTCCCCTTAGAAAGAGGAAATTGAGTAGAAGAAGGGAAGCTAAAACTGAATGAGGAGGTGGAGGATTTTGTAGAGAGCATGCCTAAAACCCTAGCGCATCCGTAAGATATGGAGGAGCCAAGAGATAAGGACATGAAGGATGAAGAGGAATGTGAAAATGAGGTAGAAGAATAAGAGAATGAGCAGTCTCACGTGCATGAAACTACCAAGGATATTGAAGGGCTAACTCCAAACCTTATCGCTTAGGTTTCTAAGGGACCAAGAACAAGGATAACATGTGGAGAATATGCTATGCCGAGTATGGGATATGTTAAGGACACAATAAAAATCATTCATGCATGTTTTAAAATAATAGTGGACTCAAGGAGTTATATGGGTGGGAACTGATGGACCCATACATGGCCACTATGTGTGCAAGGAAATAATTGTCCTTGTTCATTTAGAATCACATGAAAAAGCCATATTTTTTATGTATGTGAGGAGTCTTGTGTGTAAAGAAGATTGAAGAAGGCACCTAAGAGAAAGAACATGACTATAAATCCCACTATCATATATAATGAGTAGGTGAGAAATTCCTTAGTTAAGGTATCTACAGAGGTTACGCAGAGGAACATTGATAAGGATGCCACTATTAGAGCACTACTTGAAGATAATAAGGAAAAAACTACAAAAATAACGCATCTAAAATGAGAGAAGGATCTAGAGAAGAAAAATAATAAGGCCTTCATCAACATTGTAGAAGAAATAAGTGAATTTGTCCCGAAAGCATGACTCGCATCTACATTTTAAGGTACCTGAAAAGTTTCCTTTTGATATGCACTATGTGTGCACATTAGTTAATTTAGTGCTTGAGGATGGACCAATTTAAATGCCATCACCCAAGGATATTGAACAAGAAGTAGAGAGAGACAAGGCCTATGTGCTTAGAAATATTTCATCTTACAAGGCATTATTACAAACTTTACAAGATGAGTCAAGAAAGTAGATCAATATCTAAACATATGCGCAACACCGTGAAGCAATGATCAGGATTGGAACTATAGTAGAAGATAATGAAGCTCTGAAGGTAATGAAGGATGAGACTTTAGGGCACAGAGAGAGATTGGCATTACTAAAGAAAAATCACAAAGCCCTTGTAGTAACAAAAAAATTACATAAGGAGAGGTTGGATGAGCTTGGAAAGCTCATATCCTAAATGATGGATCTTCTCGAGGGAAGGATGTCTGTTATGGCTAATGTTGTCCTCATATTACAGAATGAAAATGGAGAAATAACCTAGGATGATTTGGAAGCTATTGCCATGAATGTTCTAGAGAAAATGGAGAAATAACCTAGGATGATTTGGAAGCTATTGCCACGAATGTTCTAGAGAAAATGAGAAATGTGTTGGATGACTGGAAAACATTGGAAGCTAAGATAAAAACAGAATATCCTGAGTAGATCCTCCCAGTTGAAGTAGAGGGTCTTACATAATAAAATTCCATTCGTTGTACAAAAATTCTTTACATTCTTTCCATTCTTATTCTTTATTATTTTGTAACATCAGAAGGAAACCCCATTTCCGGGGTAGAAATTTCATTTATTGTGGGGTAATGTTGAGTAGATAGAGTATGACACTAAGGAGAAGGAACACACTAGATTTATGCATAGGAATAATTTGAATTTGAAGGCATGGAAGGATAGGAAAGGAAACATGTGCCATAACAAGTTGATTTGGGGAATTAGCTATTTTCATGGTTACGGGCTATTTTTGGAAATAGCGTGCAAGACAACATCGAGATGGAAACATGCGCGACCCACAACTGCTATTTTAGAAAGAGCATTTGATGAGCATCATGCACAAGTTGAAGATAATAATAGGATTACTACTACCAGTTAACTATAGGAGATCTATTATTAGCGCACTTGCATGTGTGCCTATTATTGTAAAGGTGCATGGTTATTTTCAGCATGTGACCTATTTTAGGAAGTGCATAAGCAGTGAAGGGAAAGTCCCCACCCTTATAAATATGGATTGAACTATGTAGTTTGATATACAAAGACACTGTGTATGAGCTATTATGGAGTTATGCTACCAGATATGATGCATGCATAAACTTATGATACTATTTATTGTAAGAATCTTATGTATTTATTGTGTTTAATATGATGGAGTGTATTGGCAGGATAATTGTGTTAAATATAACTGTAACTAGTTCTTGTATGGTTAATCCTGTCATTGCTATTATTTAAATAATGATTCTTTGATATCTAGATCTAGTTATGCTCTATGGAATGTTTATGTTATTTATGGATCTGAATGCATTATATCTTCATCATGTTAACATCCTACAAAAGCAACTCTAAGGAGGGTCATGGTACCTTTGCACGCTTCGGGTGACTGCTCAGCTCAGGCTAGGTGATGTGTCAACATGCCTGGGTTGTTCATGGTAAATTCTAGGTCAGTGTCATTAACCATGGTTGAATTTGGAATATTTAAATATCCTTTTCATTTTGGAGCCATTTTTCATGAAATATCATCCCTCCATAACTTCTGTAACCTGCTCATGTTCATATTTTTCTTAGAAACTCTTTTCCAAAAATGATAAATTTGCTCATATCTTGCTCATTTCTACTTTGTTTTCCTTCAATTTTTTCTTGAGCACTCCCATGGTAAACGCATTAAATATGATACAATCCTCATCCTCATTGATCCTATGATTTTTTCACATCACCCATATGTAAATTTCTACCCAAAAAAAATCCTTTTTAGATTCAAAGAAAACCGGAGGGTAGAAACACCTAAAACTTAGAGCAAATGATAACGGTGAAATTCCTAATCCAACAAGACAATTTTCATCCCAATATAACAAATGGAAGACCTAATTATATTTTTAGTAATTTTTCATCTAATCCTTGATAAAAATATAAATTCTAGTGTAAAATAAGTAACCTCTTGAATCCCTCAGTGCAATTCTCAAGTTCAGACTCTAAAACTAGAAATTATAAAATTGGGGAAAACTGGCTAAATTTAGCAGGTATAGGTGAGGTGTAACTTACTAAAAATATTAAGTGTTCATATCACATTAAAATTTTGCACACACCCTCATCTCATCATTCCATCATTGTTTTGAGAAACTTTAAAGATCAAGTACACTGGGTATGATCCAATATCCACTCGTCTATAGAATATGCACTTATGGGAGACAATAATGTAGCCCACCGGATCTAGAGGAAATGAGAAATTTGATGATGAATGAAGTCAAATATCTTATGGAAGAAAATATATTTTATAGTTATATTTTTCATAGTAAGAGGTCAATAAGTTTTAGTACAAAGCACCGATTTTATCTTGTCTTGTGCTAAACACTATGACCCTACCTCCTAGACAATCTCTATAGATGACAACTCATTATTGGCGGTCCTGCCTCCAAAAGTAATTTCAAGTTGTCTACAAATCCAAACTCATAGAAATATGTAGAATATAATAAATTATTTTTCAAATCAACATTGGCTCAAGACAAACACCTACTTATAGGGGATTATAGTTGGATTTTAGTTAAAACCTATAAGAAAACCATCAAGGCTACCAAAATCACCGTCCAAGGGGTGAGTTCCACAAAGCCTACTTAGATGCCATTTTCTTACTGAGTAGAGTAATGGGTGAAGAAAATACCAAGGAATTCCAAGATTGGATGGCCTAGTTCATGCTAACAATCATGGAGGGAAATCAAATGATAGATTGGGGCTAGATCATCAGTGATAATCTCCACTAGCAGCTAATGCAACTATTCACCACCAAGAGATTCACAATGACCTCATATTTGGTGTATTCCCTTGCATACACTAGACCATAAATAGGTTTGTTTATTGCTCAAATTTTTCATTAAATAGCTCCTGAATTTGATAAGGACAATCGATTTCCTTCAAGGAAAGTAATTCCCATTTCACATGGGTGAATTATGCATTCACCATGTTCATCATCTAACTCCTTGAAATAAATCCTAAAAGAATAATATATCCTCAGGCTATATATTTGATTGAGAAGTATAGGTGTCACTTTGTACAGTTTCATAGCTTTATGTACATTAGGGTGAGTGGTTTTGATCTTTCTCGGCTCAAGTTTCCTATGTATCCTAGTGATAAGATCATTCTGGTAGAAATCTGCAAACAACTTTCTCATGTGCATCTGAAGTTCAAGGGTGCAAAGAGGAATGATATCTCATTCCCTTTCTCATTTGGTGTCTTCTCTAGTAATAGTGCAATAGATGCCACAAACATCAAGACATCCTTGGATGCATTTCACCTATTTGCATATGATCCTAGGCCCAACTTTGACATAAGGAAATATCTTGTGTCTTTTAATGTTATCGGATTGCATCATATTCCCCAATTGGAAGACTACTGGAAAAATTGTGTGGATGACCTTGAGGTTGGGGAAAGATATTAATTACATGAGGATGATTCTTGAAGATATGGAAACATTTGGGTTTGATTATTTCACTATAGGAGTTTAAAATATGGTTCCGAGTTATTTCATCTAGAGTACTAGGCAGTGAGTTCATCTCCCTTTCCTCCCAATCATGGATTAATTGCAAAGATGGAGATATCAATGAGTGGACCAAAGTGGTGATTAAATAATCAAGGGATTGGTTTAGAAGAAAGAAAAATTCTAGTAGGTAAGAAGGAACCACTTCAACCTTACTTAGACAACTATCACACTCATCATCTCTCAAGGATCTCAAGAGGGTTTCCAGCTCATCCCATTCCGAGAAGACCTATAAATGTAAGGCTATAGAAACCAAGAGCATTGAATTTTCACCTCCCATGGAGTCTCACAAGAAATATAAGATCGGGGAGGAACAAGTTGAAGAGAAGGGAGAAAATTTTTAGGAGTTGGAATAAGGAAATATTTACCCCTCTCAATATCTTGTGTATCAAGTGAATCCAAGTGTCTCTTCTATGGAAGTTTAGTCATATCAAAATGAGTAATAATTGATCCCACAACAAGCATTAAATCTCCCTAACATATTTTCCAGACCATCGGATCCATTCTAATGGATTTGTGACTTTCTCAAAGGAGGATAAAAATGGTGTAACAAATTACAACAAAGAAACTTTAATGCCATCTTGAAGTATAAAAAATCCAAGATGTCAAGGAAATCAAATACTACTTCAATATTCTACATTGAGGCTTATGAATCTCATTTTGTAGAAGTTGCACAACCCAAGATAAACAATCCTTTAGAATAAATGAATCTCAGTGATTATGTGATGACTAGAGTCTAACTTTCCCGGACTACACACGAGGGTGATGCTCATATTTTCAAGGATTCTTCGACTCAAATATTAGAGTGGAATGAAGAATACAAATGAACCATCAACCAATTGAGGAACATGTGAGGACCTTGTCTTCATATGTGCAGTAGTTCTTAGAGCCAAGATCATCATCTTTACCTCCAGTTGAGGTGGTCTCACCCATCACAAGATTTGACCCATTGGCCCTTAGGTAATCCTAAGGATTCACAATTTAGAGGAGAGAAAATGATAAGTGGGTGGGGAAGATCATTGAAAAAGGAAATGTGCTTTTTCTCTAGGTCCTCTCTTTGTTCTATTTCATCTTGGGTAGAATCTTAAGCATAAAAGGTACTAGGTTGGAAATGGAGAAAGAAATGGTGATATGGAATAGTGTTCTCTCATTGACCTCTTTAGAAATTAAAAATGTGTTAATGAATCCTCTTGAGAATGTAACACCGATTTGGTTATGCACCATGGATGCAAGGTGTGATGTGTTGAAAGATTCTTTATTAGAGTTTGAGGAGTTTGAGAATAGTGATCAAATAATTGTCCAAGATCCAAGAAAATTTTTAGAAGATCTTGGATCCCCTCATATAAAAACACATCTTTGAAAGAGATCGTGACTCCTTCCGAATAAATGGTTCTTAAAGAGGCAAGAGATCCATTCTCCTTAAACAAAGAAACTCTTGAGTCACTTCTAGAAATCTATGGTTCTATTTCAAATATTGCTAGAGATCACAAAAATTAGCTCACTGAATGCAAGAGGATAATCAACATTCCGAGAGTTGGAACAATGCATTGGAGTATGTGAGCATTCCTCGGTCAAAGAAGATCACATCAACAGTTTTTTGTTTTGTAAGAGAGGTGAAAGGGCTCAAGTTCAAACTGGGTGGGTTTCCACATGATGCATGAGAGGTAGAATATTCATCATAGGAACATTATTCATCAAGCGGAGGATCTATTTCATCCCTCTACATTCTATTTCACCTTCTTTTATTCTCACTCTTCTTATACTCCCTTTCTTCTAATTATTCATTGTGTGTAATAATGAATTTTTGTCTTATTCATTAAAGTGACTATGTAATATTTGTGCAATGTAAAATTCCCTTTTTAATTATAAAAAGGGGACTTATTTTGTCTTTCCTAAGGATATTTGAAAGTCACTTGTAATGGGAATATGAAAAGTCATGTGGGGAGTAGATGAAGAGATGGATTTTAAATTTATAAAAGGAGATGACCTCCTTATTATAAGAGGATGGTTTTTCTTGTTTTATTTCTCTTCTTGTCTTTCTAGGAACAAGTTCCTTCATTTACTCTATTCTCTTGTATATTGTTATTATATCTCCATATCAAATTTTACTCCACGAACATTGTAAATTTAGCAACATGATGCAATACAATTGTGTGTTTCTTATGGATTGTTCCACTTTTTATGTGAGTGGTTTCTTTTGATTGATGCAAGTGAAATGTTGTTTTTTTAATGCAAAAAACTCATTTACAATATTTTTATTGAAATCCCCTTCTTATTTCCCTCTCCTATCTCCCTTACTAAGAAATTTTCATCCCTTGTATTCCATACAAGAAATTTCCACACGTTTATGGAAGTATTCTGCAGTGATCCATGGTCTTTAGGCCACCCTTATAAATTAGTTAATTTTTATTTATTTCCTTTCTTTTAATAAATAGAGATGTCCCATTCAAGAATAGGGACATAATCCCAAAGCGTTGGTGAAATTCCCAATTTTCCCTCGCAAAAAAATTATTTTGCCAATAGTTTTTGGTGCCTACTCTTGGGGTAGAATTTTTGGTCTCTACACCACATCAAATACCACAAAAATCCATAAAAGTATATATTCCAAAAATACAAAAATATTAGATATCTAAGAAAATAAAAAAGAAATTTTTAAATCGAAAAAATCCATTGATCCTTATGTCTTCCATTAATGGTTATTCTTGTTCCTCCCCATCCTAAGACCTTATCTTATATTCCATACCCACTAATATATTAAATTAGTATTAAGAGAGGATATTTGGCATAATTGAGTGAATTTATCTCATTACCACATAGTTACAAGAGTTTTAGATTCGAAAGAAGAACGTGCGAAAAATTTAGAAAGAGCAAGACAAATTCAAATTCAATAAAGGAGATCTTGATAAAATTATTATTTGAGTTGAATTAAAGCCTACAAATTGGCTAACTGAGATACACTAGGTATGAGAGGAAAAATGGAAACCTTGATCATATCTTTGAAGAAATCCAAAGATCGAAAGATAAAATTAAAAACTCTCGTCGCCCCTTCCTCCCATGAATTCTATCATCATTAACTCAAGTGGTGTTGAAAATCCCAATCCCACTCCTCTAGTTTCATCTTTAGTTTCTCCAATTTATGTAAATCCATTGGACATAGAATTTATATATCTTAAATAAGAATTTGAAGAAGAATTTGTAGAAGTAAAAGTGGAATCAAAAGAAGACGTGAAAGTATGAAAAAAGTAGAAGAAATAATGATGGAAGAAGGAGAGAGGCCTCCTTGAATTGTTCCATGTGGTAGAAACACATGTCCACTTTCCGTCCCTCCACCTATCCATGAATTACCAAAGGTATCTCAAAATATTTTCCCAAAATTTAGAGGTGACAACACACAACTCCCATAGGAACATGTAGGAGCATTCATCACAAAGCATTTGGATTGTTGGGATTAGAACACAAAGATGTGTTTGTAATATCATTTGTATAATCTTTGCAAGAAAATGGAGTAGAATGGTTCTAAATTCTACCATCCGATCTATCACTAGCTAGGAATACATCAAAAATATCTTTGAAAAAATATTTAAATCTACCAAATATTGTCAAGAACTCCTAGGAAGCTGGTTCAAATTAAAAAGGAGCCTAATGAGACTATGAGGTACTTTGTATCTCGTTACAATAGGTTACTCAAGAGGATACCCTTGGAAGATATGACTTCCGATAACAATGTGGAAATATTCTTCATCAACGTTAAATTTCCTAAGGTAATATTCATACGTAGAATAACTTAACCTAGGAATCTTAGAGAAGATTGGGAATATTCCATTAAATTAGAGCATGTTTTGATTCTTTCGGAAAATTAAAAAATTTGAGTGGAAAACAAAAAGGTCAAAGTTCCAATTCTACCTCCATGGATCCCTTAGTCCAGAAATTAGCAAATGATCTAGTTTCACTCAAGGAATAACTAGCACAAAGTAATTTTAGAGATACTCCAAGGAATATTAATTTTCAGAATAAAATAATAATTACAATACTTCAACAAATACTTCCTCTAGATCCTCCCCCGTTAATGTAGTCTGCAATACACAAGGTGATGATGAAGAAGATATTGTTGAACAAGATGATGATGAAGAAGAAGAGAATGGGATTGAAATTGAATAAGTTAATGATGTTGAGATTGGGTACTTGAGTACTCATCCAGAGATGAAAGTGAAGAGGATGATGCACCAAGTTTCTATTGCATGGTGTTCACTCATTATAAATCCCAAAAGAAAATTTCTTCCACTACTACCCCAAAGAAAAATAAGGATGCAAATTCTCCCATGGCGACTCTACATAACAAAATAATCAACAGAGGAGTTGCACTTTTTCCTTCTATGGACTCTCGCTAAAGATAAATTAGATCTCATGGAATCTAAGAATACCTTGTCTAAACAAATCAATTCTCCTAAGTCTATCTATGTTAAAGCTTCTTCTTCTAATCCTTCTAATGCTACTTCTAAAATAGTGAATGTTTCTAGCAAAAATTCTAAGGTACCCAATAAGCCCGCAATAGCTTCCAAGCCTACCTCTATTGCCAAAGTATCCCCACTTCCAAAGTAGTGTCTTCTCCACTCCCTAAAGCTTCCACCACCTCAGAGACATCTACTTATTCCTCTTTTGATATCATAGACCATATCAAACTGTTGAAGATCCAAATTTCGAGTTTGAATATTTGTTAACCCATCCATAACAATTTGATAAACTAGTCTAGTTTAGTAAAGGTAGTAACAAAAATCTCAATATTGTCACACCCTCTTCCAAAGGGTTGTTACCAAATCCTACTTCCTCATCTTCTCAAAATATACTAGCATTAAGCACATCCAAGACTAACAAGATTGAACCATTCTATATTTCTCTTCTTATTGAGGCTACCAATTGAACAATTGAATCATAGAATCATGTGCTTTTGAAAATTTGATTCTAATCAAAGTATTTAATTCCCTTGGTCTCACCTTAACATGGGATAAATTCTGGTTCTATTCTATGGAAACTAAAGAAGTCCTACTTGTGGGAAGAATAAAATATTCCCAAGTTTCTTTAGCTGATTTCTTGAAAAGAAATTCTTATTAACTATCCCGGTGGTAGAAATTCTTACCTCATATGGGATGTTATTGAGTAGAATATTTTGTAGATATCCGGGAGGATAAATTCAGATATACTGGTCTTCATAAAATATTCCATTCAAGGGTTAAATGAAAAAATTGTTACTTGATAAGAAAAATGAAGTATACAATGTGATTTAACAAATATAAGGAATTTGTAAAACCCGGGATATTTTAGAGTCATAACACAATGATAAGCCATAAAGTATAGATCTGACCTAAGTAATAATATAAATAATAGATTACTTATTTGATTTCACAATAAATCCCGAAGTATGTTGGACTGGAAGAATGTTGAACAAGAAAAGGAAACTATGACAACCATGCTCGAAAGATTATACGACTACAAGATATGCCTGACCAGAGTTTACATCAGGTCAAGGATGCCTAGGTGTTAGAGACCTCTATTATATTCCCATGACTATGAAAATGGTTGGAAACTAATTTCATCTATGTCACAATATGATTCCTCACCTTGATTGTTTGTCACCCGTGTGTCCCACTATGCCTACTGAGAATTCTATTGAACCTACAAAATAAATGATCTCCTACAAAACCCTAAAATACATCAAATATTAAAAATAAAAATATGTAAATGGGGAGTTAGATGACCCTTTGTGGTCACCCAATAGAGTGTGTGTTTTTTTTTTTGTGTGTGTGTGTGTGCAAGAATCGTGACCTAGGTGGCTCTTGTGCAAGATGCACTTGATAGCAAGTAATAACTAGATGTAGAAATGTAGATAGATGTGTGGATGCCAAAATGAAATTCCCCTCCTATGCATTTATTCTTAAAATTCATACCATTTTCCCTTAAATGAAGCTAGATGGATGATTTTATGCTCTTAGAACTCCTTTAGATGTAACCTTTGGTGGTGATAGTAGATGTTTAGTGTTTGATCCTTTATTATTGTCACATAAGTTTATATTTATATGAATCCCTTCATTGAATTTAGAAATTAACAACTGGAAGACTGACCCATAAGAAAATAATATGTACAAAAGATAAAATATTCCCAAAAGGAGTGAGTAAAGTAAAGAGAGGTCAGAGATACCCGGAGGGGATGAGGACACCTGGGTGTTGGCATCCTTGTTGGGCATTGGTGTTTAGAGTTATAAAATATAAAGTAGTAAAGTATTGACTATGAAGTAGGGTGTAAGACGTCGAAAGAAGACATGAAAAAAATCCAAAAGGCCAAAGATAGCTTTCAATTGATATTTTTTATCACTCACAAATCATATGAATAGTATTATGTGACTAAGACCTAGAAATGTACCCAAAGTGTGTGATTTAGTGTCTAAAATTTCCCCCACTTTATTTTGTTGAGTGAATACTTGATAACATAAAGTAGATAATATATGTGTTCTGATACCCATGTAGATCAATGTGAAAGTGTACCAAGGAGACAAGAAAAATTTTGGAGTTATAAAAATGAAGTGTGGAAGCTAAGATAGAAAGAGGTAGTGACCCTATGGGTGAAAGTGTATGTGTTGCACCATATTTTGTTTGCACCTGTTATCATTTTCACTTAATAAAGGGTTGTTTCTTATTGTGTATTAATTATATACCTACAAAAGAAGAGCATAAGAGTATTCAAATTCATGTATATGTAAAAACTTTGATCCAAGTATGTATAAATTATGTAAAAGTATGTTGAAAAAGAAAAAAATAACATGTGCACTGATTCGTGACGAGTGAAAAGGATAGAAAGTGTCCTAAACATTGTATAAGAATTTTCTTTTGGAAAATCTCAAGCCAAGAACGATTTTTTTGGGAGATCTCATGCCACGGTAGAAGAAATGTTGGGGAGAAAGGTCTAGTGTTATTCTCCAACCCTGATTATTTCTTGATGATTTATACACCACTTTGCGATGGTGTGATTCTACTTTTTCATGTTTTATCCAGCTCAATGCAAAGGTGTAAATAGAAAAAAGGATATATCATGCATTCTAATTACTAAAGGATTGTTCATATTCTATGCAAACCATTATGTAAACTCGCTGAAAACCGTAATAATTTGAGAAAGTGACTGTAATCGCCCTGTTCATATGCACACAAGAATGGTCAAGAGTTCCCCGTGCTCATGTTTGTATCTAGGTGCTAGTTTTTGTGCTATGTTGAAGACCCAAGTCATATTTTGAGCCCTTACTGTAAGTGTAGATTATGTTCTTCATGTACTATATAGGTCTAAATTGTGATTTTGTATTTCTGAATGGGATGACTATTTCACCCAATATGTGCACCATGCACTATGTTATTTCAGTCTCCATCATTGTCTTAAATATGAACATGAAGGTACGACTTATACTATCCCTTCTAATCAATCCATTCGCTGAATTTTACATGATGTACTTGCAAAATGATGTTTGTGTATCTAAATCTTCATATGAGTCATCTGATCAATCCTCTACTAGTACACCAATATCTTCTTTTGGATTACCTAATGATTTCTATGTCACCGAGGTTGTAATGCATCTTACCTTAGGAAAGTATCCCCTCCTCATGCTCAATTTCATCCCTTTACCTAAAACATACAATCGCCCGACAAACAACCCATGTATTTACCCCAATGTCGGAGATGTTATCTCCTACGGACCAACCTACCTTAAAAAACCTAGTTTATGGTAGATTCGATAATCCACCATCCCATCAGGTTAACCCACATCATGTCATGCCATTTGCATTAAACTTTAAATCCCTTCACAACCCAAAATTTTCTCGCATGTATCTGCATCGTTATGTCTGGAAAGTTTTGGCCTCAAAATTTATGAACAAGGAATTCATGATCAACTTGTCTTGTATACCCTCAAAGTTCATGAGAAAAGTGGAGTAGGTTACAAAATATTCACCCCTGACATGTACAAAGCCACTACATCCAAACTTGCTACATTCCTAACCATCCCTAAACTAGAGCCAACATCATAAATGAATCTTGAAAACCCCATGAACATAGATGACACTGTACCCATCCCACTTAACTCTTTTTAATCAGTATTGTATCATTAGGACCACTTAGTTATCAATATGGTCACTCCATTAAAAAAATACCACTTGTTCATCCAAAAATTGTTGAGAAATATTTACCTACTATAGATATCCTTCAATGTCAAGATGACCAGGATATCCTATCTCAAATCGAAGTTAGAGATCGTTATCTTCATAAGTCCTTTCCATCTAAAAAAACCACTCTTCTTAACAAATCTACCATCGATATTAACATAGGAACACTCCAACATCCTCATATAGTTAAGGTCTATTAATCACTTGATCCACAATCATTGAATTATTTTACCCCATTATTAACAAAATATCACCAAGGCTTCACTCGATCATATACTCGATATGCTTTGAGGATCAATCCCAACATTGTTCTACACAACATAGTCACATACCCCGATGCTTAACTTGTCAAGAAAAACTCGTAAGATGCACACATGTATAGATCTCCTTGTCAAGGAAGAGTTGCAACACCTTTTATCTGTTAATTTCATCATACCCATTGACTATCCATAGTGGGTCTCTAACATCTTCCTAGTAAATAAAGCCTCGAATAAGATTTGCATCTCCATAGATTTCAGGGATCTTAATCTTGCTTTTCTAAAGGATGATTTCCCTCTCCCAAACATAGATCATCTTGTCAACCTCACAGCCGGCCATGAAATTCTCTCCTTATGGATGGTTTTTCTGGTTATAATCAGATTTTTATCACCCCGAAGATCAACATAAAACCTCTTTTATCACTCCTTAGGGGACCTTTTCTTCCATCGTGTCATGCCATTTGGTCTCAAAAATGTTGGGGCAACATACCAAGGTTTAATGACATACATTTTCCATGATCCTATACAAAAATTATGTAAGATTATGTTGATGACCTTCTTGGGAAGTCTAAATCATGAAAAGATCATCTTAGTGTCCTTGAATCAATCTTCACCCGTATTATTCAATTCTCTATATGCCCGAACCCCGTAAAGTGTTTTGTTGGTGTTCTCACTAGAAAATTTTTGGGATTTATCATATCTCTTTGTAAAATTGAATTCAATTCCATAAACATTAGGAAATCATCGATATGACTGCACCTTCTAATCTTAAAAAACTAAGTAGTTTACAAGGAAAATTACAATCCATCCGATGTTTCATATCACATCTCTCCGACCACTTGTCAACCATTTCACCATCTTCTCTCGAAAGGACATAATTTTTCATTTGGATTACTTTGCTAGAAGGCCTTTGATCAAATAGAACAATATTTATTACCACCCCGTTTACTCACACCACCGCGTGAAGGGGAGCCATTTTAACTCTATATTTATAACTCAAAAAATTCCCTAGGAGGCATGCTTGCCCATCATGATGATCAAGGTCATGAGAAATTCATGTATCAAGATTAGTCACATGCTTCATAAATATGAAACATGATACTCTTAAGATAAAATATTGTGTTTTGTGTTGTACTTTTCTACTTCCAAACTCGACATTATCTCCTCACCACAAAATGATGTATGTTGTCACTAGTTTTAATCCACTTAAAGCCATACAAAATAAACCATATCATAATGATCGTATAACTTGATGGTTGATGCTAATGACTAAATTTGATCTTGAAATTATACCACAAAATTCCATTAAAGGTCACGCGATTTCTGATCAATTCGTTGAAGCACCTCTTTCGGATGATCAACCACCTCATGAATACTTTCCTGATGAATCCATCAATAACATTAATGAATCTAACGACTATGAATTAGACTTCACCCCCATCAAAATGACCCTCTTCTTTGATGGCACTAAATGTCAAGAAGGTGGAGGGGCCGGTGTCATTATCATACCACCCTGGAACATTCCCATTCCATTATCATTCAAACTCAACTTTGAATGCACTAATAATATGGCAGAATATGAAGCCTTAATAATGGGCCTTACTACCACTATTCTCCTAGGTGTCCATGATCTAGAAATCTACAGAGATTCACAACTTTTCGTCAGTCAAGTCAAAGGAGAATATCAATGTAAAAATGAGGTCCTTCAGAAGTACAAGGCCATTGTCAATTTTCTCCTTGGCGCATTCAACCATTACACCATTCAAGTTATTCCATGATCTTCTAATAGATTTGCAAACACCATGGTGTCTCTTGGCTCTCTTATCCCTTTTGAGACAGAAAAATCAAAGGATAACACTAAGATGTCAGTAGTCATTCAACATTTGGATCATCCTTCACATCAAAATGAGCTACCATCCATTAATGTCATTGATGAAAACTCACCTAATCTTTGGTACACGAAAATATATGATTACCTTTCTAAATATAAAATCCTATGAAATCTATCACAATCCACTAAACAATCATTTCTCCAATGCACCACCCACTTCATCATCATAGGTGGTATTCTCTATAAACATAGTTTTGACAACATACTACTATGATGTCTTAAAACACATGAGTCAACCAAAGCAATTCAAGAGGTGCATGATGGCATATGTGGTGGTCACTTTAGTGGAAACACCATCACTAAACACATTATACGAGTTAGGTTATTATTGACCTACTATCACCAAGTATTTTTGTACGTACATGAAAAAGTGCATTAAATGTCAACTTCATTATGATATTATTCATATTTTGAGTCAAGCGCTACAACCCACATGAGACTTGTGGCCTTTCTCTCAATGGGGATTAGACCTCATTGGCTTGATCAATCAAAAATCATCTCAACAACATCATTCAATCATCACTATAACTGAATAATTTACTAAGTGGGTTGAAGCAATTCCTTTGACCTCAACAAAATTTGGACCCATCATTAATTTCATATATCAAAACATTATATGTCACTTTGGCATCCCACATAAGCTTATCACAGATAATGGGAAATATTTTAAAAACAAGGAAGTTAAAAGGATCTCGTGATACATTCAACATCAAACTTATCTTTTCTTCACCATACTACCCTCAAGAAAATGGACAAGTAGAGGCCTCTAACAAAACACTCAACAAAATCCTCATGAAAATTGTAAATGATGTAGGTAGAAAATGACACACTCAAATCTCATTCGCTCTCTGGGATCATTGAACAAGAATTATCACACCTACCAAACAATGCCTTACTCATCTATGGATCTAAATCCATTGTACCTCTTGAAATTGAAATACCGTCACTACGTGTATCTCTCAAGGATTTCATCCCTGATGAGGAATATCATCGGGATTGTGTAGAAAAATTAGAATTGTTAGATGAAAAATGTCTATCAGCTCTTGAACATCACCAAGTTTATCAAAAACACATTTGTAGGTCATATAATTTTTTAATTTAAAGAATGATAATTTAAAATTAGTGATCTCATGCTTAAAGAAAATCAAAATGTGACTACATTAGAGTGGAGTAAACGTGGAAATTTTTCCCCCAATTGGATTGGCCCTTATGTTATCACTCACAAATATGGGTCAAGAGCGTATTATCTCACTTCTCTTGATGGGGAACTTGAGGTGGAACCCTTAAATGCTTAGCATTTGTGGCCTTTCTCTTTTGTTAAGTAATTTACGATCATGACGCTAGTTTTATTCAAATCTTATGTGTTTCTTCATTGTAACAAATTCTGAGAATCACTACACCTATCCATCAACATCACAAACATTGGGCATGTGGATGTAGGTCACATGTGCATTGATCCCCTCTAAATTTTTTTGTTAGGGTTCTTTTCCCTCAACTTAACAAAATTAAATAAATCCATTTAATGCTAAAAATAACAATAAACTGATCCCTTAAAGGAAAATTATTCACAAAATGCAAATTATCAAAATAAATAGACTGATCCCTCAAAGGATAGCTAGCTATCTAAATCATGGACACATCCCACAAAGGATGACCATTCAAATAAAAGTCATAAAAATTTAGACCATACCCTTGAAGGATGGTTATTCATATATAAGTCTTCCCACATCGATCAACATTTCAAAATGCAAAGCATATAAGAAATATTCCCACATCGATCATCTTTCCCATCATAAAGAAAACTTCCCACATTGATCATTTTGCTTCAAAATATTATAAAAGTTGGGGCATTGATTCCTATAAACCCATTGAAAAGGAGAACCTTTTTCCCTTATAATGGCATGCATCCACATGGCCTCCTTCTCTCTTTTATCCTAGCAAAAACATATTTTGTTTGAATCCATTTTGATTTACCTAAACTGTCCAGTGACGGTCTTATTTAAAATTTTGGAAGGCTACAAGTGCAAGTGTTATCAAAACCCATTATACACATTAAAATTTAGTGGGGCATTCTTTCCACTTTTACTTTGTTTTATTTAATCACATTTTGATTTTATACATTCTGATTTGCTCACATTTTCCAAAGTTAGTTAAACATCAAAAATAGTAATCAAAACATAAACATTTCTAGATATCAATATATCCAACACATATAACATACAACATGCACATATCAAAACCAAAGACAAAGACCACATCATCATCATCATTATATATAAAATCTTGAATGTAAATAACTACATATAACCTCAGGGGCTTTTATGAGCCTATCAAAACAAGTACAAAAACCATCACCATCATATATATATATATATATATATATATATATAAATTCCACAACAAAAATGTCCATATAATCAAAATGACATCATACATAAAGAAAATGGGCTTCCATGACCCTATATACAATCATATGGTAAATTCCATCAAACTAGGATCAGGAGTGCCTCCCACTACATGAAAACCACCACTGGCTCCTCCCTCACCATCACCTCCTCTCGAAGTCTTTGAGGTGTCTACCCCATGCTCGCCGCACTACCATTGGGCCTAGTTACTACTTTCGTGCCCCTTGGGTAGATATATGATCGACATATAAAGTGGAGTTGGGGTAGTTCCTAATGATCATATCCACATAGTAGTCCCTCTCTACTCGTATAGCCTCATAATGAGATACCACAATCATGCCAGGAGAAGGTTCCATAGATGCCCCTCTCTGTCTAACCATCACTGATAGCTCTGTGTAAAAATAGAAGGCCCTATGATCCCTAAGGCCTTCCTAAAGGTATCTCTCTGACTCTTGTACCTATCTCTATCGAAGAGACCTATACAAGTTATTCCCGGAGGCTATCCCGCTCTATTATCGATACATCTCTCTCTATAACGAGAGTATAACAAACCCCCGAAATATCATCTTGCTCTTTTCGAGTGGCATCCTCTCTTGCCTCCACTATAGATTTCTCGGACATCACCGTTGCAACATCTAGAGCTATAATAATAGGCTTGGCCCTCTCCTCATTAACCTCACCACCCTCCTTTTCTCCTCCCTTTTCTCAAGCCCACACCCATCAAACTTCACATTGTAAATATCTTCCCCCTAGGTAGATATAGACAAGTAGAAGAATATGGAAATCAAAGAAACTCAAATCCCGATATTTATTACGTCACCAACAACCTAAGGCGCAGGTAAGGGGTGCACAAAAAGAGTGTTGACACGAAAATGGATGCGCCCTTGGCGCAAGTAAGAAGGTGTCGACATGCAAAAAGTCACGCCAAGGCACAGGTAAGAGGCACACAGAAAGAGTGTCGACATGAAAATGGATATGCCCTTGGTGCAAGTAAGAAGGTGTCGACATGCAAAAATTCGCGCCAAAGTTCGGGTAAGGGTGCACAGCAAAGAGTGTCGACACGAAAATGGATGCACCCTTGGCGCAAGTAAGAAGGTGTTGACATGCAAAAATTCATGCCTAAGGCGCAGGTAAGAGGTGCACAGGAAAGACCGTCGACACGAAAATGGATGCGCCCTTGGTGCAAGTAAGAAGGTGTCGACATGCAAAAAGTTGCACCAAGACGTAGGTAAGAGGTGCACGACAAAGGGTGTCGACACGAAAATGGATGCACCTTGGCGCACGTAAAGGGCGCATGACACAGAATGTCGACATGACAAAATTCATGCCTTGGCACACATAAGGGTATGTCGACATGAATATGGATGCGCCTATGGCACACCTTCAGGAGGCGTAACATTCTGAGCGCTGACAGGAAGCAGACCCTGACCCAGATATTCAGATGGCCATAACTTTTCACAAGGAGCTCGGATTCATGCAAGGTTGGACATTCTTGTTTTGCCCCTCCCTTCTTCTCTTTGGCAGGTGAATTTGTGGAGTTCAAACCTCCCATTAAAAATTGTAATGCAACTTTGCCTCTTGGCATTTTGTAGTGTGTTGTATCAATCTTTGGAGAAAATAATGCATGTCTGTGGATGATTCTCAACCCTCTCTGTGTTCATTTGCATCCTCTTGATCTTTCACTGTGAATCTGGTTATCTGTGCATGATCTTGCATTGCGTTTTTTATGGTTTGTGTTTATTGGCAAGACAGGTGTTCTTCATTCCTCGGTGCATCACC